>OX420951.1:7507500-8757500 GCA_949091785.1 Polymixis lichenea
TAATCTACCACGCGGGTCCAGCTCGGGTTGGTAGATTTCACGTGTCTTCGAATTTTAGGTTCTAGAACATGCTAGTTTCCTTACGAAGTTTATTGTGATCGATGAAACCGGCACACACAACTTACACCGTTTAAAGAGCAGTGGTGAAGAAATTATTCACACAAAGGCCTGGATTCGACAACTCATAAAATGGGGCCGTTACCACTGGGCCACCACTGCACCTCTTTGATTTTAGCATACTTACAACTAACTTCTGCCCACGACTTCGTCCGCTTAAAATCTTGGACCCCGACCCATCGCCCACCCGCGTTATTACTTCGGTCACACTTAGCGTTCTTTCCGACTTTTATTTTATTTTTTCAGCTCGTAAGGGTCGTAGCGTGATGTTTAATAGCCTACACCCTCCCCAAGAGTCGGGCTATCAAATGCAATAAGATTTTTTCAAATCCAACTGGTACTTCCAGTGATTATTACTTCCTACAAACAAACTCACAAACATGCAAACTCACAAATAACACTCACAACAACACAACAAGGAACACTCGCAAATAACGTGGGTTTCTATTGGTAAAAGAATTTACAAATAGGTTCAGTAGATCCAGAGATTACTCCCTACAACCTCACAAACTTAACCTCTTTATAATATTAAAGTATAGATTACATAGTTTAATGAAGATTTGTTTTTTATCGAAGTGAATTCGTAAAAAACATCTCCCTTAAATGTTACGTGATACGTAAAACAAATAAATGGTGCATTCAGGAAAATTCAATTGTTAAGCACATTGACACCCCCAGTCAAATTTTAATAAACGGAGATTGGTAGTTACTTTGCTTATCGATTAATTAACACATGATTTGTTACGTAATAAATTCTAAATTGTTTAGTATCGTGATACTCTATAGTATCTTACGATCCATATGTTTCTTTGGTCAGTTAGTTGTTGGCATTGCTGCTCTCGTTTGCAAATGAAAACGAAAGTGCACGAAGCTTTGCATGTGGGTTGATGAGAAGATAAAAAGATCATAAAAAAAGAAAAATGAAAAATTCTTTATTATTTTAACAAGTAAAACTTAAGAACTAGTGATTGGAGGCTCCTTTTAAGCAGATAAGCCTCCCAAGCAGCACACATAGCTGTATAGCCACCAGACAATAGAATTTTTGAATACTCGAGGATGTTCAGCTTTCTGTACAAGGGCTGTATATCCGGCTACACAGCTTCTATAATTATAAATTTAGCCCCAAATTAACCAGCCCTGAGCATTATAGTAGCTTGTTAAAAGCTATCCAAGAGCATTGTAAGAGCTGTACCTGGGCTGTACAATAGCTTAGACAGCTGTCAATAGGCCACTATCCAGCTCCTTTAATTCTCTTAGACAGCCAAATGATGGTGAATGGCTTAATAACGGCGATTGTTAAATTTACAATGAAATAGCAACAAAAACTTTTTGTGTAGTGCAAGTGTTACTTATAACTATAATCTGTGGGCAAATATGATTAATTTCCAATTTAAGGTAAGTAATTTTTCACGTTTTTTGTATCTCTATCGGGGATTGTACTGCGGGTGCCACTTTACTGTTAATATATATAGGTGATATTATCAAATATTACACACGCTATAGAAATAATATAGTTTTACTAAAAATATTGTCCAAAATAAATAGGGTGTATGAATCATTCATGGATTTAAAAAATAAAACCCATTTTATTAGCATACATATCTATTTGTAGCAATGAAATATTGTGTTATAACTTTAATAGCTCTGAAATATCATGAAAATTACAGATATCAGTGGTTTTTTCATATGTAATCGGTTTGTTTACATTAAAATGGCGTAAATTTGTTATCCAGCAATAATTCTAACTAAATTCTCTTGTACCTCTCTTTTCTGTGCAACGGCTATACTTAAGTCCATTAATCAGCTGAGAACTGTACGCTAGCTGTACAGTGGTGTTCAGTTATTCTAACGACTGGTGAAAGCAGCAAAGTGAGAGTATACAACAGCGTCTTAGGGATCTCTTGTATTGAGTGACGTAGTAGACAAAGATGCTAATTTTATTTCTAAGTAATTATTCCTGTTTTCAGAACATAGAAATGCCGTTCAAAATATTGAAGACAATATAAAGAGGGAAAGAAATTATTTATCGTACCAAGTGCTTGGGAAAAGGATGGATGGTTGAGATGGCCTATTAAAAATGTCACTTCCAAATTGAATAAACAAGAACATACAAACCCTCATACAGATTGGACAAAAATGCAATGCCTAGTGAAACGGTCATCCATTGCAACAATAACAATGCAGAAAAAGAATTATGTGGCATGTTGAACCATAGTGACACGTCAGATTACCCGGATGATGAAGAAATACATAAATTAGACGATCTCCTTGACTATAACAAATTTAGTACATATAATATAGTTATCTCACGACGTTAATCAAAGGTGTTTAGTTCATATACTTGGTTGATTAGTTGGTTATTTAAACAGTATGCTACTTAAATAACCAACGAATAGTTTAACATATAGGATTACCAAAGCCAAATCTGGAGTCAGTGATTAATAAAATAAAACGCAGTAAATGTATATCATTACTTTTATTGACCATTCCTTACCCAACAGCTATAAATAAAAAGACTTTTGAGCGCCACTGACACGACTTAATTGTTTTGTAACGGCCAAACAATATAAAAATTTGTTTTCTTATAAAGACGTGGCGCTGAGGGCATGAAAACGTACATACCTTTTATAAAAGCCCTTGCGGGTGAATCGCAGATAAAACATCTAATATTGACTGTTATAATCTAGCTGGTTGACAGAAGGATTCCGTCATTCAATAACTGTTTCATTTCTACTACAAAATCTTCTAGATGAATATCAAGTTTCTTCGGTTTTCCGACACCATACTAAAACACCAATGATAAATGGTTGGGCACTAGGTATTTAGGTACATACAATCGGCCAAAACTCATATTTCGAACTTTTTTATATAGAGGCAAGCCATCAATGCTTATGTTGAAACTAACGCTCTTAATATTTTCTAAAACGTGTAGCCACTTGTTCAAAACTATAGTTAGCCGATTGATCAGTTCATTGTGCTAGTATTCACCACTAGATTAGATTAATTTTATAGTAATTTTTCTAGCTGTATGTAGAATCGTTCTCGGCTCTTTTGGTAAAATATCTGGAAATCTTTTATTCACAATTATAAGCAATTCCTTCAGTGCATCTTGAGCAATATTTCTCGTTATTGCCCATTGTTTTATATTTTCACCATAAAAAAGCTAATGGTAAAATTTGATTCTCTAAGACAGTTCAAAGCTTAGAAGAAGTGTGACTTTATCGCGCTAGGCAGCAGTTTACAAGCTGTGGTCTTCTTAACCAGCTAGTAGCATTATACGTAACCAAATGCTGGACAATAGTTCTTTCAAGTTCTACTAAAATACATTTTGTTATTTTTTCTCCATTATACAGCCATTAGTCAGCTGTGCTGTTTAACAGTGTAGAGATCACCCCCCATACAGTCTCAAAAATTGTCTTATCCGTCAGTATCGCTACATAAGAGCCTTTGACTGTAATATAGCTTGTTCATGGATGTAATTTCCGCCAATGTGCTGCTTGGGCTGTGTTAAGACACTCCGCTCTTCCTTAACTTAAATAAATATCTTTTAATTGTTTTATGTAAATAAATGTAAGTAAAGGGAAAAGTGGTAATAAAAATATATAAAAACTTTTAAAAATACATAAAAAAACAACCGACTTCTGAAAAAACACTACATAGTGAAAAACATCTTTAATTTCGGAAGTCGGTGACTTTGGATGTGTATTTTAATTTTTTGTCGCCGCCTTCCGAAATTAAAGTTATTTTTCACTTTGTAGTGTTTTTTCGGAAGTCGGTTGTTGTTTTTTTTGGAAAAAGTTTTTATTTTCTCTTTTTTAGTTATAGTACCTACCCCACCAATTCGAAATTTCATCATCCTTGGGGTCAAAACAATGCATATTTATGCGATAGCAGCAATCTCGGTTTATTAACTGTTATTTTCCGTACTGCATATTTCCGTTATGAGTTCCGCCCAAGTAGCATTGCAAGCTGTATACAAGCTGTATTTAAGTTCAATTTTATACTAGAAGCTGTATATTCAGGCTGTATAGAGGCTGTATAAGCGCTTATACAGCCCTTATAAGTAAAAATTGGGCACATTTTATACAGCGTTTTGCTCTAGTATAGCTGTATAATATCTGTAGAAGCAATAGAGGCGCTGTATACTAGCTGTATTAGAGCTGTTATTCGGTGTACAAAGAAACCATTATACTACAGATATTATCTTATAAATACTTTATAGAGAAAATAGTTTTAAATAGGTTTTTGAAGAGAATCACAAAATGAATGTAATTCTTTCCAATGAATGGCGACATTGTTATTTATAATATTTATTAGTAAGTAAACGTAATCTTGGACTTAGATATCTGCAGGTGTTAATTGGTGAATTGAAATTGCGGATTCAAATTTATTGTGAACCTGTCTATGTTTTCCGTCAAAATATTCAAGCGCCAGCAAAATAATCGATCTGATATAAAAGAAAAATACTATTTATATGGTAAGTCAATATTGGTATTAAGGTTAGAATAAAAAACAATGTTATAATCACAGAAGTGAGGGTAGTGTGAGCATTGTGCCCTCATATCAAGCCGAAAATCATTATATATTCCTTAAATTATGTTTCATATTTTGTTTTATACCTACATTCGAAATTACGAAAATGGCGACTATTTGCTAAACAGCCTAAACGATAATCGGAGTGTATTATAGTCTGAGTAGCTGTACTAAGTAAGTTATGGATTATATTGTACAGCTTTTGGCTGCTAATCAGCTTTATAATAGAATATTTTTATTACTTAGGCTGTATATCAGTGCTCTATACATAACTTATAATGCTCATAAGGGTTACCTAAAAGAAATAAAAAACGCAGACTCAATATGATACGTACCTACATATAGTAAAACAAAAAAAAGGAAGAGATTCTCAATTTGACCTTGTATTTTATACCTAAGTAAACTTATTGTAAAGCATTATTAGTTTGTTGTATGTATTATATCAGTTTTACTTTATTTTCAGGAAAACATGCCGACTAAAATTTAAGCAACCATTGAGAAAGGGCAAAACAAGCTTTGCATTGTACCAAGTTTGTGGGAATCAAAAGGCAAGTTAAGATGGCCAAGAAAGCGATTAGATGTCAACAAATTAGTAAAGGATGAAACATCTCGGCCTTTATATAATTGGTCCACCTCAAAATGTTGTGTGAAAAGAAAGAAAGAAAGAAAGAAAAAGTATTTATTGTGACTCGCACAGGAAGATCACATACTAAAATAAACACACAATGGTACAAAAATGATAAAAAACAAATTACTTGGAATTAAAAAATAACTAAAAAATAATAAAACAGAAGGTCCTGCACGAGGCCAAAAGGCCCCTACCTCAGCATGATGCTACGACATTTAAAAGAAAAATATCGCAGCGCTGGTATTCTGATAGGGCCCGAGCGATGTGATGTCACGGGCAGTTACAGTATATATAAATAATCAGTATTAAAGATAGATAAAATGTGGTATGTTAGAAAATAAAACAAAACACCGTCAGCGCCAAACGTAACCTCATTATTTGTCAATGCCATAAGTGTCTGAGGCACTCTGTGGCACAGAGTACATTTTTTACTCTGTGGCATCCGTCAGCCCATGACACTGACAAGCAAAGGGTCGCAGGCGCCGAAAAGACTATCATTATCGTCATATGACGAAGCAGTAAGAGAACCAGATCTCATGGTTCAAATCAATCATCATTTGAACTACTTGCGCTGCTTTATGAAGAAACGTCATAATCATGTTCCAAAGGTTGAATTAAATTTACACATTTAACATAACTGTTATGATCATTAATAACCCTGTTTAATGTTTTTGCTACGGAACCCTCTTCGTTGACCGTAAAGTCTTTCCGAGTGACTGTCATTAATACAAAATAAAGCTGTACTGTAGCTGTCATTTATTTTTTTAGTTTTAAAACACCCTCAAAAACAGAAGTCATAAAACCACTGTATTTACAAGAGTGTACAATTACGCCATAAAAATAAGTTTTAGAACGGAGTTTGCATACACCATTGTACAGAAACAAGTCTCAAGTGATACTATAATAACACTAAGAGCTGTAATAAGTAAGTGTTCACATGCAAAATACAGCTTGTATACAGCTTTAACGATAAAACCAGATTAAAGTGTCACAAAATACTTAAGCTGTATAGTGGAGTTTTTATATTCTGTTTAAATACCCTAAGCTTTCGCGGATCCCTTAATACAGATTGAATAATTTTTTGACACTCTTGTAAGTCTCTAAAGGAACTCTAAGTTCTAAATAGGCTGTTATATGAATGTTGAAAACGCTTGCGTGCTGCTTGGGCGTTGTCTGTCTCCGAAACGCAACATCAGATCTATATGAAATTGAAATGGGACCACACGGGAAGCACCAGCTTTCAAATAAAAAAGAATCATCAAATACGGTTCACCTAGTCAAAAGTTATGAGATAACAAACATAAAAAACATACAGTCGAATTGAGAACCTCCTCCTTTTTTTGAAGTCGGTTAAAAATAAAAAGAGCAAAAGCAAAAAAAGCAAAAGCAAACGTTGTCGCAAAAGTTGACGTCTTGTTTACGATACAGCAATAGTTCAGAAATGGACTACAAGAAAGTACCTATCTAGCCTGTATTATCTCACTGCAAGGCAAGGCCTCACTCTCTCTTTCCCAAATATTTCTGTTTTATGCTACTGTGGCATACTTAATTATTGGGTAAGTACTTAATTAGTAAGACACATCTTTTAAGCGGGATGTCCTAGTAGGTCTTATCAATGAACGAGAGACTCGAAGTAGATTCCTGCTCCACGTGATATAAGTCTATCAATAATTATCATCATTTCAGCCGAAAAACGTCCACTGCTGGACATAGGCCTCCTCCAAAAGTGGGGATTTGCCATAATTGCCACGCTTGGCAGGCGTGTTGGCGATCGCAGTATGGTGGTATAATGCATAGAGAACGCTGCTGCCCATTCTCTAGTAAGTCCCTTAGTCGCCTAGTCTATTAAGGTAATAGTTAAATTAAGGCTGTTTTCTTCTTAATATTGTGGCGGCATCTACAAAGCCATATGTGAACTATTCATAACTGCTTTGCAGTTTGGAAGAGCTAGCATATCTTGTTAAAAAAATATTTCTTTGAATAAACACTTTTTCACTTTTCTTTTTTTACTGACGTCACGCAAAATCAAGCAGTTTCCCGCGCAATTAGCTGTTCTTAAATTTCCCTAAGCTGAGAAAATTTTAGTTTTTCCTAATTTTGTTCATGTAAGATCGGCTTTACTAGATATGTATACAACGTCCCGACATCGTCGGGCAATAGTCCATCTGACACAACCCACATCTGGTCGGAGGATCCACCCTTTCCTAAAGAGGATGAGTGAACTCTGTTCCTCATGCCTCCATAATATAAGAATGAGTTATATTTCCTTGTTCAACCCTAACCGGACGGAACTCTAAAAACCAACCATCTCATCGTCCATCGGAGCACAGTTTTGCGCGTTTTTTACAACAATCAATTAACTCCATTGCTTCGAAGCGAGAGGTCGTCACGATTCTAATTACTTTTTATTTTTTATATTTTTAAGTGTGAGTGCAATGTTGCGTTTTCATGTCGGTAGGTAATGATGTCAATAATTGAAATTGAGATGTCTTATCTATGGGCAAATAGAAATGTAATGGACGGCTGTTGAGTAAGAAGTAAGGAGTAAAAGCTTCTGTGATGGTGTGTTAGATGTGTGTGTAGAAAGGTGTGGATGTGTGTGTAATGTAATATTTCATCACTATCATCATCATTTCAGCCGAAAGACGTTCACTGCTAGACATAGGCCTGCCCCGGGCTCCTCCACTTCGACCGGTCTTGTGCTTCCCGCATCCAGCGGATTCCCGCGGCCTTTACAAGGTCATCGGTCTACCTTGTGGGAAGCCTTCCCACTCTACGTCTTCCGGTACGCGGTCGCCACTCCAGAACCTTTCGGCCCCATCGGCCATCTGTTCTGCGAGCAATGTGCCCTGCCCACTGCCACTTAAGTTTGGCAATTCTTCGGGCTATGTCGGTTACCTTAATATAATAAGGGTAATAATATTTAGGATGTTTAATTCTTCACCTACCTGTGTGAAAACCAATGGAATCATTTATTAAAGATATCATCATCATCATAATCATATCAGCCGAAAGACGTCCACTGCTGGACATAAGCCTCCCCCAAAAAGGGGAATTTGCCATAGTCGCCACGCTTGGCAGGCGGGTTAGCGATTGCAGTATGGTGGTCAAATGCATATAGAACGCTGCTGCCCATTCTCTAGTAAGTCCCTTAGTCGCCTTCTACGACACTCATGGGAAGAAATGGGATTAAAAGATTGGTAACAAGGTATAGAGAACTTTTCAACTTTTCCAATGAATGACAAAATGAGTGGTTGCGTTTTAACAAAGTCAAATTAAACGCGTGCGACTAATTATAAATTAACCACAAGCCCCTCTCTTTAAACGACACTATTCCAATTAATGTTATAATTCCGTTTGAATAAATTCACCGGCCACAGACATGATGAAATTCATCTGTTAGAAACGTAACATTATCTAATAGAGCTAATAACCAATTGGCTAGCACTATAGAACTAATTTTAGACCGCTGCGAACTTTAGCCTAGCTAAAATGCACTTAATTAGTGTGGGGTATTAAAATTAGTTGATTGAATCTCAACCGCCAGCGATAATTAGCTAATAATTGAACAGCTGACACTTGTCAGACTTGGAGAAATACATAGATGGGTATGACTATAGCGGTCCCAGTTGATAAATGATAATTTATGATTCACAGTTACTACTTGAAATCACCGAGTCCAAAGAATAATGGTGAAATAATAGTATGTATTCTGTTTATTTATTTATCTTCCCAATGGACCATCATTCTTCATCATTTCAGCCGAAGACTTCCACTGCTGGATATAGGCCTCACTCAAGCATTTTGGGGGGTTTGCCATAATCGCCACGCTTGGCAGGCGGATTGGCGATCGCAGTATGGTGGTAAAACGCATTGAGAACGCTGCTACCCATTCTCTAGTGAGTCCCTTAGGCGCCTTCTATGACACCCACGGGAAGAAATGGGATGGTGCTATTCTTTACGTCCAGGACCACACGGAACACCCACTGGAACGTCATACAGCAATTACACCAACGAAACAAAAAATTACTTCATGTGCTGCTTTGCGCGGTGGACACCAAACGGGTGGCAATAGATCACGCACGCTCACGCAGCGTCAATGCACTTCTCCATAGTTCCATAACTCCTTTCCATCTATATTGCGCATATTCTTTGAGACTCTTTGAAAATACAGGATAAGTTTTTATCCAGTGCGCAAACTGTAACCATGAATTCAGCATATCATTCTAGAACCCCCAGTGCAGAAATTTAACTATCTCAAAATTAAAGTCAAAATATTTTATTTCACATGTTTCATAAGTGCCCAGGGCACTTATGAAACGTCAGAAGCTAGGTGCATGGTTCCAAATTGTCGCTTCCTATAGAGAAGAGCCGGCAAGAAACTCCACGGTTACTCTTTTAAAAGTTATTGGATTTTACAATGTTTTCAAATTACAGTGATAATAGGTACGGGAGGACAGTGCGTGCCTGTCAATAAGTACCAGATACTTAGAGGAATGAAAATAAAGAATAGAAAATCGTATATACATAAACAACGCCTACAACGTTATCTCTTTCACAATATGTAAAATAATCTACATAATTAAAATGAACCTATTTAAACCAAGTAACATGATTTCCATGAGGATCACTAATAAATAGTTGATATTAGAATTGATGTATAATGTCAAATAATTACGGAAATATGTCAGAAATTTAAAAAAATAAAAAGAATAAAAATAACATTGTAATTTCGGAGCAGTTAATAGACTCACAAAGTTATGCTGTTAATGAGGTACCAGGGAAGCCACAATGCAGAAGGAATCAATGCCAAAGTTCCCTGTCTTCAACATAGTCTTTTATCTTCAACGTAGTCTTTTATCTTTTAAGATGCTTTTTTGAGAAGGACACGTTTGATGTGAGTTTCAAACTTTCCATCGCTGAGTTCTGTAACCGACTTTGGCAACTTGCTGTAGAAGCGGATACTGTTTATTAGAAATGACTTGCTAGTTTTAGTTAATCTAAATAGATAGAAAGCCTATTAATGTGTACAAGGAACTCATGCAGGAAGATCAGAGCTAGCAATCTATGAAACAGAAATATACTGTAAGACAACGATGCAATGAAACAAAGACATTTAAAGCTACAAAGATGCAAGCATCATGGCTTGAAACGTATATCCACGTAAGTGAAAGCTAACATACGTCCGCCGTATGTCATGTGGGCATGACAAATCTATGGGTTTTTAAGAAAATCATCAATTCTCACGATTAGTTTCATAAATACTTAATAATCTATGCATTATTCAGTCCTCCTACACACGCCCACAAGTTAAATACCGCGATGGCGCTCGAAGATGAGTTTGTGTTTGTATGTATAACTTTATGAACGGTGGAATATATTTTAAAGGAAATGTTGATAACGAACGTAAAAATTACCACACGGGTCGATGGATCAAGTTAAGCCACGCTTGCCGTGATTAGTCCGCGGATGGGTGACCATCCTTACATACCAAGACCCCTCCGTGCCTGGGAAAGCGCATTAAGGCGTTGGTCCCAGAAGTCGTTCGTGGATCTTTGTCAGTTGTTACGGGTCGTCAGTAGCCCGGAAGTCTGATAACCAGTCTTACCAAGGGGTACCGTATTATCCGGTAACCAGGTTCTCGAGGTCAGATAGGCAGTTGCTCCTTGTGAAATATTGGTAGTCAGCTGCATCCGGTTAGACTGGAAGACAATCCCAACATAATTGGAAAACGTCTCGGCAGATGATGAGGTATGGATGATGATAGATGGAATGTAGGTCAGGATATTGATTCTGTTAATGAACTGGACTAGCAGAACAGAATAAAAAAAACACTACAAAGTGAAAAATAACTTTAATTTCGGATGTCGGTGACTTTGGATATGTATTTGAATTTTTTGTCTTCACCTTCCGAAATTAAAGTTATTTTTCACTTTGTAGTTTTTTTTTGGAAGTTGGTTGTTTTTTATTTTTTTTTAGTTTTTATTTTTAACTTTTTAGTGATTCACATGTACTTACCCCTTCACAGCGTACCGGCGTGATGTTATGTTATGAACCGGTCTAAACAATAGACAGACGTGAGATTTCAGCAATTCCAGTCCATTTGCTATCATTGATTGAGGAGTTCCGTTGCCTATCTCCGAAGTTCTTCATCAGATCTTCAACAAATTTAAATGGGACCACTCTGAGAAAGTACTCTTCCTAAAACTACCCAAATCGCTTCAAGTGTCCCTATAAAATTTGAAGAGTTATCTCTATTTATCCAAGATCCCATCATCAGATCCTGACTTGATGATCATGGGACCACCTAGGAAGTACACCCTTTCAAACAAAAAATAATAATCCAAATCGGTCCAGCCATCTTCGAGTAATCGGGGAACATACATTTTAAAAAAATCCGACGGATTAAGAACCTCCTCCTTTTTGAAGTCGGTTAAAAATGGAATAAAGTTAGTGCAACTACAAAGAACTATAGCAAAGCGTCTATGATGAAAACAAAAAGTGACAAGTTTAGAGCATACATCTGCATGAAGAAAATAATACTATGGATAAGTAGGGATAGATGAGTCATTAAAAATCTAACGAAAGTAATAAAATAACTACAATAGCCAATACATCAACAAATTCCCAGCAACTGTACTGATTTACCTTGAACTGCTCCCAGATGATACAATAATTGTTTATTTTTTACCACAACGTGCTAGTGATGTTTCCGTATTCAATTGTTATATCTATTACAAATATCACAATAGAATCGAAGGAAAGCAACAAAATGAACGATCGAGAAGTATCGGAATCGAAAGGGACTTACGTAAAACTGGAGGCAGATTCGTAGCAAAGCAACGCAATGGAAAAAAATAACACTTTTACTTTTTGTTGAGTTACGCTTTCGTTACTTATAGGTAATGGTTTTAGGGTTCTATGGGAATTTCGTATAACAAAAGATTACAACGGAATAAATAGTATTAATAGTTTAAAAGTAGACGTAGTGACAAAAATTTAAAAGAGTATGCTTAGATGGTTTGGTCATGTTGAGAGGATAAATGAAGGGCGACTAACAAAAGGTATTTACAAGTAAGATTTGAATTGAAACGCCGGGATGCTCTAGGAGGACATATTAACTTTGGCGTTCACGCCAAAGGCTAACGCTAAAACGTATGGGAATGACATTACCTGCGGAAAGGACACGTGATGTCACGCTAAGTTCGTAGACAAATGGAAACAGGTAACGAAACGCTACCGCTAACACCACGTCAGCGTGGCGACTGTCATACATGTAATGTATTAACGTAAACCAAGCAAAAGGGGTATACGTAAGGATTGTATGTAACAGGTGGCGTTCTGTGATTTCGGCCTACCCCCATTATGAAAAAGGCGTGAGTTTAGTCTATGTATGTGTTTGTAACGAAACACAAGGCTAGAATTGAAACTTGCGGTATGACTGAAAAGGTAATGGTAAATGTGAAAGTGACTTTTTTGGCAAATGATCCTTAGAAGACACAGGGCGCCATCGCAGACAAAGATTTCATTTTTTTATTTAACTATTTATGTACACATATATAAACAGACAAGAAGATTAGAACAGAAAATAGGTACAGAGGTGATGCTTATTTCTAAAGAAATCTCTTCCAGCATACCTGCGATAAGAGAGAAGATAAAGAGATGTAGACAGCGTGTGTAAGGGTAAAAGACAAAAACAATAATCCACTAAATAAATAAAACGAATAATATGTGAATATACTTACATACATAATTACGAACATACGTAGATACATACTTCTAAAATAAATATCACTAAAATATTAATAATAATAATTTTGTATGTCACTTTGCCAACACGATTTGAAGACGCAACAATAAGTATAGCCATAACATGAGATAGCGTTTTAGTATTTATTAATGGTCATGAAGATACGGAACACAACAGTTAAAGCTATATCGTACTTGCCATAAACATTGATATAGGAAGTCATCCATTCAATTACTTATTTTGTTTTATGTAATTAAATGGTTGCGATGTGAAGAGACGGGCACGCGATCAAAAGCACTTGTTTTTGCTTCATTCAACGCCTTTACAAATAACTCTTGTCTATCCTAAGGAAGATGTGGCAAGATTAGTTATGTAATACTTTTGAAATTAATGTGTATCTTGTATTGATTTGGTGTGCAATGAATCTTCTAGTTATTATCGTGATCTGCTACTGAACCAAGTAATGTTTCTAGATTATCAGAATTATTGGTTTTTTATTCCTTCCTTTATTTATTCTTTTTCTTGTTACGAATCTTGAGCTAGCTAACTTGCTTCAATACAGTACCAGTCTTTTGAAGTGACTGTTAATCAAATCTGTTAGTAAATATTTTGGTGAAGCATTTTGGTCTCCAACAAAATATTTAGTCATACCTATAGAGGTAATTCGATAATACTCTAACAATAGCAACTCATTTTGACAGCTCAACAACATTCATTGCGTTACTTACGTCGTTGAGCTGGCACTTTTTTCGAATATATGAAGCAATATACTTCAAAATTCAGATTCTGATTGGTAGTGTGTTACGCAATTAGGTTGCAGAATAATGTCATACAGCTACCAAAATTGTAATACAGTTAAACGAAACGGGAAGAATAGTCTTAAGGCTTCTACAGAGTGTCCGGTAATTAATGGATAACCTTGAAATGGTTCATGGTAGTATTAATGGTTATTCAGAAAAAACATATTTTATTTGAAAAAAAAAATCTTGGTCACCGCCTTCTGAAATTAAAGTTATTTTTCACTTTGTAGGGTTTTTTCGGAAGTCGGTTGTTTTTTTTTTGGCTTTTTTTTACAGGTAAAATACAAATAAAAATGTTTTTTTTCTGAATGGCCATTATGTCTACCATGAACCATTTCAAGGTTATCTATTAATTACTGGACCCCCTGTATGTTTTTTGTAAGAACCTTTTATCGTAATACCACGAAATGCATGCACTACGAGCAATCTTTTAACGTGACGTGTAAGCGAGTATATATTCTGTGGTATAAGTCTAGACACGACTAAGATAAGCTCATCGGCTAACATATAAGCAGCGGATATATATAGCCAAGATTAATCTCAGTCTGTATTATTTCCGTTTACTCATATAATCTTGTGTTGCTAGATGGTGTAATAGCTATGATGGCGTCTACATTGCACGTCTTCCTGCATTTGGCGTTAATTATTCTCTTAATAGTTTCCTGTTAAGATTTGTACTTAATCTTTTAATTAATCTTATATATATCAATCTACATATTTGTATTACTAATAAATCTGAAGAGTGTGTTTGTTTGAACGCACTAAACTCTGGAACTTCCGGTCGTTTTTGAAAAATTCTTAGCCCAATGCTTGACGAAGCCTATAGGATATTTAACATCACGCTGGAAACCTTAAGGCCGAGAAAATAAATGAGAAGTCAGAACGAAATAAGGTCTTTTTAACCGACTTCAAAAAAAGGAGGAGGGTTCTCAATTCGACTGTGTGTTTTTTTAATGTTTGTTACCTCATAACTTTTGACTCGGTGAACCGTATTTGATGATTCTTTTTTATTTGAAAGCTAGTGCTTCCCGTGTGGTCCCATTTCAATTTCATATAGATCTGATGATGCGTTTCGGAGACATACAACGGAATTCTTCAAAAATTAACAGTAAATAAACCGCGATTGCTGCTATCGCATGAATATGCATTGTTTTGACCCCAAGGATGATGAAATTTCGAATTAGTGGGGTAGGTACTATAACTAAAAAGTGAAAAATAAAAACTTTTTCCAAAAAAAACAACCGACTTCCGAAAAAACACTACAAAGTGAAAAATAACTTTAATTTCAGAAGGCGGTGACTTTGGATATGTATTTAAATTTTTTGTCACCGCCTTCCGAAATTAAAGTTATTTTTCACTTTGTAGTGTTTTTTCGGAAGTCGGTTGTTTTTTTTGGAAAAAGTTTTTTATTATATAACTTAAAAGAGGTCAGGCGTGAAAGTTGGAAACTTTTGAGTAGAAGACCTAATTGAAATTCTTTGATGAATTTTAAGTTATTCTGTAGTTCCACTCTACGTAAACGCACTGTAGCTATGACTTGATCCTCTTATCCCTCACTGAACCTACCAACCCCTCCGCTTTAGAATCGTTTGATTCAACGCTTTAGGATTTCTGTTCACTTTAGGCATTTTAAGGCTGCTTTAAGGCGAGGTGAGCCGAGCGCGGTAGGCATTTAACGCTTACCTCAGCCCCCGAACTACCGCTACTCCTGTAGCGAGACGAGTTACGATGCGCAAGCGACGCGCGCGCCAGGCGTAGCTGGCGGCCGGCAGCAGTATTAACTGTGTCACCGAATAGAGCAATACAGTGGATCAACTTGAACTGATTACGATTAGTAAAAGTTTGTTTTACTATTCTAGTAAGTATTTTTTTAAGATATAATAAGTTGCGGAAATGAGATTTCTTCATAACATAACGCCTGTATTCTTTCAGAGGGGTCGGGCAGTGGTGTATTAGTACACCCACAATTCGCCAGTTATGTTCAAGTTACATACAGACTGGAAGTAATAATCCAATTAGGGTGACCGTCGTAGCTTTTTAGTTGCACTTTTTTATTTATTTTCTTATTTATGTACCTACATACAAAACTATGTACCGACTACGGTACGTACCGAGAGATGAAAATCTAAGAGTAAATCACACTGTTAGAATTTCAACGCGCTGAGTTGCACTGTGTTGGATTCTCAACCTTCGGCTACTACCGAGAGTTGAAAATCCAGCGCGCGAAATTAAGTCCGTGTGAACGTGGACTTATTTATTATTTTTCTCTCTAACTGTTTATGCCATGACGGCCTCCGTAATATGACGGCCGCCGCAAAATGACGGCCGCCGCAATATGACGGCAGCAGTACTATGACGGCCACAGTAATATGACGGTCGCCACAATATGACGTCCGCCGCAATATGACGGCCACCGCAATATGATGGCCGCCGCAATATAACGGCAGCAGTACTATGACGGCCACAGTAATATGACGGCCGCCGCAATATGACGTCCGCCGCAATATGACGGCAGCAGTACTATGACGGCCACAGTAATATGACGGCCGCCGCAATATGACATCCGCCGCAATATGACGGCCGCCGCAATATGACGACCGCCGCAAAATGACGGCCAGCCGCAAAATGACGGCCGCCGCAATATGACGGCCGCAGTAATATGACGGCCACCGCAAAATGACGGCCGCCGCAATATGACGGCCGCCGCAATATGACGGCCACCGCATTATGACGGCCGCCGCAATAATCCAGCCGCCGCAATATGACGGCAGCAGTACTATGACGGCCACAGTAATATGACGGTCGCCGCAATATGACGGCAGCAGTACTATGACGGCCACAGTAATATAACGGCCGCCGCAATATGACGGCCGTCGCAATATGAGGGCTGCCGCATTATGACGGCCGCAGTTTTATGACGGCTGCAGTTTTATGACGGCCGCAGTACTATGACGGCCTCCGTAAAATGACGGCCGCAGTAACATGACGGCCGCCGCAACATGACGGCCGCAGTAATATGACGGCCGCCACAATATGAGGGCTGCCGCAAAATGGCGGCCACCACAATATGACGGCCGCCGCAAAATGATGGCCGCAGTAACATGACGGCTGCGGTAATATGACGGCCGCAGTAACATGACGGCCGTAGTAACATGACGGCCGCAGTAACATTACGGCCGCAGTAACATGACGGCCGGCCGCAGCACACGTCCGTAGTAGCACACGTTAGAAGAAGCCCTGCAAACTAAAACAATAAAACAAAGCACACGTAAGTATCTATCTATCCTGCACTGGTCCGCTCCGAAAGTAAAATACAAATAAGCAAAAGAAGAAGCAGCATAATGTCCGTATTACGCTGGACCAGCTCAAGGTCATAGTGTTATCATATACAGTGCCTATCCAGGCAATCATATATTTTTTTGTTTTTCAACCTACCTCTTTGATATTTGAAAACAGCAAATAAACCATTATACAATTTGCGCACGTGGTGGCTTTATGCTGTATGACGTTATGTGATGTTAATCTATTCCGCGAGAAAAATGAACCATTCTAGCTTTTGCGCACGTGGCGTCTTTATTTACACGGACTTAGGGTTCCAATTCTGTTCTACACGCCTATTTGCGGTTTGCAAATCTGTTACGCGTAGGTACATAGATTTGCAAACCGCTAATAGTAGGTTATCTATAATAAATAAATATAGTAATCTATTACGCGTAAAATGTAATGAATGTAGGTAAATAATAATATTGTCAAAACATCCTTATTCTTTTTTGTTTACTAGCTTTCGAAGAGCCAGCGCTGGATCGAAAGTTTTCACTTTCTGTAGTTTCCCATTTTGTTTGACAAAATATTAACTACTTTCATTTCCTACGAAATTAAGCTTGCTATATATAAATATACCTGTATTTTGCTTATTATTACGTATTATTATTTACAAACAATTTTAAGCTCTGGCGGTAACAGATCATAGCGGGGGGTGGCGGGTTCGAAAAATTGGCACACGTCCAACGTCCAACACGTTCCGCTCGGGACTAAAGGACACGGGGCGCGCGCATGTAAAGATAAAAACACTGGATTTTAGATTTGTTATAAATGTATTTTCATAGTCCATATTATGACGGCCGGATTTCATCATATTTTTTGCGACCTTTATTATGGTATAAGTTTTATTGTTTAAAGCCTTATATAACTCAAATGAAATAAGAATCCGATCATCATTTAGACTTGTCTTTGCGATTTAAGTGGATGCAGTAAAATGCAAGTAATCGTGTATCGCACGGCCGGAATATCTAGATCAAGGTGTAAACTATGTAATCTATTTTTTTCAATTTTTTAAATCCGGTTTATGTACATAAAAAACACAATACAAAATGACGTTTTTCCGGATCACCCCGCCTTAAGAATGTCATATGCACAGTAGCGACTAATAAATCAGTAACACGTTCCTTAAAATTACAATAACAATAAATTGGAGTCAGCTCAGTAATATCCAATTTTGTAGAATTAAAAAGGGCTTACTTATAAATTTTATTGGCTTTATAATTATGTCCTTATTTGTACGTCCTTGTGACCTTAATTAAAAAATAATCCGTTGCAAACCAGTTGCTCTTGTATGCTCTTTCGATACCATATAAAATATCTGGTTTTTTTTATAAAAACAAAACTCTGTCGTCTCTTATAGTACCGTTTATGGCTGAACAATGGCCAGTGCTGAAATGTTAATGGTTATATCTCCATTTTAGTGAAGAGGTTGATCAAGGTAATTGCTAATTAGTGATCCGGTTACACTGTACATCAATTAGTGAGGTGTTGTGTGTATTTTTTCACACTCGTTATTTATACCATACAACTTTGTTGTCCTTTGACGATATTAATTTAACAATTATTATAAGCCATTTTTTCGAAAGAATTTAATTATTAGTGGACGATGCAAAGATAAATCCTGTATCTTTGATACAAAAAAGAAACTACAGCGGCCTTTATTTGCTCCATTTACGAGTATGACGCAGGGGAATACACTAGGACCTGTTGGGTTGAAATTCCCCCTGCGAAATAAAAGTGGGATGGTCAACTTTACACGTCACTGGGATCCTGTTCTGATAAAAGCGATTGTATGCTAACTTTAAATTTGTATAAACACTTGTTAATTTAACACGTCACATCACGTTTTTTATTTTTCTGTTTTTTCTATTTTTTTTTACTTGTTTATTTACTTGTTTTTTATTTTTGAGTAAGCAACATAGCCTGTCAAACGTCTTTACTTACGTTTGGCAGCCTTTTTAGTCGAGTTTAATTATTAAGACAGGTTAGTGTTAGTGAAACGGTTCTATGGATTTGAATGAAATTTGGCACAGAGATAGTGTATAGCTTGGAATAACAGATATGATACTATTTATCTCGGTAGTACGTTCTCGTGGAATAATTTCCGACGACGACGCGGGGAAGCCGCAGGCAATAACTAGTTTCCATTTAACAATTAAGTACACATTTTGAAACGGATCTTCCGATGGAAAGTTTTACGCTCTTTGGAAATATTCAACATCAGGATTACCTTACTGTAAGTAACCCTTGCTATCCTTGTTTTTTTTCAAATGCCTGAGAAAAAGAGAGACCCTTACGACATAATTTTGGATGTATTCTGCTGACCAAATCGGAGACAAGGCATGAAGTTATGTTAATTTAAAGCTAATAAAAAAGTTAAACAGTAGGCGTGTATTATGAGAGCCTCACTTGATTGATAATGACTGCTAACAATGCAATTGTTGACTACAATCAAGATTGTGTTCCTTTTTGTAACAATTATTGTCAATGATACGAACATTGATTAAAACTTTCTACTTTGTAACTTTGGTTTGTCTTAAATTATGTTTTGCAAATTATGTTTCTCGTCTTTGCTATTGTCTCTATTTTATTACTACTGGTAGGTATATTAAAATTAATTTTGACTGCATTTATTGTGTGCTTAGGTGTATTCTAAATGAAACTATAAGAAAATAATCCAGTAAGAGGAAAGGTATGCCAAATTAGTCTTATACTCCAAATTATTTTTAAACAGATTTTGTAGCCAGTAGTATGTTAGATTTAATCATAATGCCCGCAGAAATCATTTTTTTGAAGCTGTCATTCACATAGGCACCGTAGTTATAAGGAGATAAGTAGGAACCATTTTCCAAATAAGGCTAAACGTAAAAACATCAAAACCAGATTACCAAACCTCCCCAGACCGACCAATAATTCATCGCACATCAAAATTACGTTCCTCAACTTTGGTATCAAAAAAAGCTTACTGCCGTAACTAAATCTCAAATTGCGGCGATCCATAGTATTTTCACCGGGCGTTTCCCACGGCTGCGCGCACGCAACAGCGTTCCAATTAGACTGTACCGAACTAATTCTTGGGCATGCGCCGCGAAAGGGTAGGTGCAGAAGGCTTACTATGGGCGAAACAAAATTTATGTTAAGGCGTAAGTAATTTTGGAATTGCAGTGGTTTGAGATTGATTGGCTTGCATTGTTTTTTCACGTTTACAAAGTTGGAGTGGCTTTCGCCTTTCACCAACCACCAGATTAGACCTTAAGATTTATTTTTCTTCGTTATGAGAAAAAAAAAACAGAATCAGCGGGCAGATGGATAGTGTCTGATTGTACTTTAACCCAAAGTCCACTATTTTCATTCTTTCACGAAACCTTCCATGATTACATTTTGATCCTACAACGGCCAATCAGGAACTCTGGTCTGCATGGTCTTTTACTTCTTTGCGACTAATTACGTTTGAGATCCTTATCAAACTTTGTTAAAAATACTTTTCGTACATTGTCGGGCTTCTGTATCAACTTGCATGCGCGCGCGCCGCCACTCCGCCGCCCGTAATCGCTCCTTCTAAAGGTCTTGTAACACGAACGGCTTTTTTGGATGCGCTCGATTTGGTCACAACGATAATTAAATAATACTGTTTGATTGTGAAGAGCCTATATTTATTAGTGCAAATTTTGAATAATTATTTCCTGTCTATTTTTTGTTTTGGCAATTTTGAGTGTTTGGTGAAATTAGAGATGGTATATAAACGAAGAAAATTGCTGAAGTAGGATTTCTCACAAATGCTTGTTGTTATAATTTAGCATCCTAAAATAATGAGCCATCCCTTTGCTCTCACTCTCTTTAGATACTGTAGAAAATGATGCACGGGATTAAGGACTGAAGAATTGGTTGCAGCCTGCAGCATCCTGCCGCCCACAAATGTCAATAAACTACAGTCTCCAATCTATCCAGCAATCAAGCAAGCTTACCTTATCTTAAAGTCATTGGGGCTAGGGAGGTCCTTATGTCCAGTAGGAGTATAATATAGCTGTTGTCGATAAAGAAAATGAAGTCGAAAACACCACGCTAAACCAAAAAATTACAGATTAGATTTTTATCATTTTTAGTCAGGAAGATGTTTATATGACCTCTTGCAATAATAATTTAAAGTTACTTTGACCTACAGCTTTACAGTTACTCTGCTAGTGATGTTCCTTGTCTAAAGCATATAATAATCGAATTAGTTGCATAGTGATGTGAGATGTCAGTAGCACAAGTCCGAGAATTAAGTGGCACAATCATTATTATTGCTTACCGTTCATTTTTATCACGATATTTTAATTATTATTCTTATTATGATATTTGACGATTGTTTACATTCTAAAATATTGTATAATTCAAGTCGCCAATAGTGATAATAAATTATTGTCGATTTTTTGTTCAATTTATATCAAATTCGCTCTTGTTCAAATCTAGAATAGATACTGTTTTAAAAAGCGGGTCGTTGGTCTAAAGCGGAATGATTTTATAGATGCTCTTGGGCAATAAAATCTGGCACGGTTGTTGAATACCGTGTGAACTACACCCGCTTACAATACAAAGAAATTTACAAGAATTTAATAAAACAGCACTCCATTACATTAATACTGAAGATGTGCAATGGTAGTTTTACTAAAGCAATTTAAGCTTAAAAGAAAAACGAATAAGATATCTTTTGGCTTGAGCTGAAAGATTTTTTTCTGAGGCAACTGGAGATTGTAAGGAAATGAGATCTTTAGTTATGTTTAACCAGAGCAATATCTAATTAAGATGTGAATTAAATCTTATGATTAGGAAATTAAGACTCTGAGTCGCATGTAAGACTAATTAGTTAGTAGATGAGATAATGTTGCGGGACTATGAGAAATATTAGTCAAGCTGTGGTGAAAATAATGGTATTACAGTTAAAAAAGATTATATGTTAGAGTTAGTTGATAAATAAATAAATAAATGGTTAGTTATGGTTATAAAACGAAATATACATAATAATGCAGGTGCATCACTATCAGTGTCAACTGTTAGTTATAAGGTGGCTACCGAAACAAAACAAATATTGTTGCAAACACTGTTTATTTTCTTTTTATCATTCATTTAGTCTACAGTAAACATCCTCTACGAATTCGCTAACCTAACAACTCCTATCAAAGATAACTTTTTATCACAGTAAAACTTAGGTGCTAACTACGCTACATGGTACTTAAACGTACAAGTAAATGCTTTAACCGACGCGGAAGACGTTGAAGTTAGGAATACAAAAAATAACAGATTACTACCGAACAAAAAAACCTTAATTTATTAAATTAATAAAAAAGAAAAACTTCAACAAGCAAAGCGAGAACAACCCATACTTCGTTAACACACATCAGTTCTAGGAACGTTAATAGAAACAAACAACAACATAATTGATTATCACACGTTGTCACACGGTCCTGCATGCGAGGTGGAGGAGTAGCCTCCTCGGTCACCACGGCCGCCACATCGACTGGGCGGAGTCGGACTCGGAGGCGGGGCTGTGCGGCGGCGAGGGCGGCGCGTACGCACGCTTCGCGAGCGCCGCTTCCGAATCCATCGGCTCCGCCAACCTCTTCAACCCTCGATCTGGTAACGATGTCCTCTGCACCACAACCTGCTGTTGCTGAGGAGGCGCCGGCGCGATGGCCTGCAGAGGCGTCGGCCTCGCAACACCATTCGGCGCTATTGGCTGAGGCTGCACCACTTGAGGATTCTCCAACCTCCTTATACAGTTACTGAGGTGCTGCAGCAACCTCGCTCCAGCCTGAGGATCCACTGGGCCTTGACGCTGCATGGCAGTGGCAGCTAACGTAGCGTTAGCAATAAACTGAGACACTTCTGTAGCACACTGAGTAAATCCAGCACGAAAACGTTCCTGGTAGGACATTTCGGATTTCAGCACTAACTGGCCTCTCCTTTTGAGGCTGTGGAGGTGTCGCACGGTGAGTTCTAGGATGTCGGCTTTTTCCAGTTTGGAGACATTTTCTCCTTCAGCTTGCAGGGCGGTAACCATGAGGTCTTTGAGCTCGTCTAGGCAGCGGTTGATGCGTGCCCTCCTTTTTCTTTCTAGCATTGGTTTCATGACTTTTCTGTATTGGTATGTTCGGGAGACGGGTTCCTCGTCGGGTTGCGCGTGCGCGGGCGGGTGGAAGGCGCCGTGCGGCGGCGACATAGTACGGGTGGGTAGGATCATTGGAGCGCGCGCGACGGTCTGTGAGCGAATGGCGCGCGCGCGGCCCGTCGCTCCGCTTTTATGCGCCCTACACCGATTGTGGCAAAACGCCCGTGATAAACGTAGGGGTGGTACTAGCGGGATACTGGAATTTATAATAGTCTTAGAAATATTAATAGATTTTATCTGCTGCATCAGCTAATAATTTAACTTAACTTTTCTGGGGCATAAACAAGGCTTATTATTTAACTGAATACATAATTTGATCAAAACCTTTGATCCATATATAATCGTTTCTGTTGTAAAAGTGGTACTTTACGTAATTGTAAAAACGTTACATAGTTGTTATTAAAAGCAAATGTTTATTTAAAGCAAAAGTCTGTCTACTCATTTTTCTTTCATCATTAAAAAAAGATTTCCTTTCTTTACATAAACATTAAAAAATAATAAGTACTACATGTAGATAAAACAGACAGGTCATATGAATTACTTCATATCATTGTTTATTTAACTTGACTGCATAAACCATTATTTTTTTTATCAATTAAATTTTCATTTATTGTTGAATGTTAATTATATGCTATTATTGTATAGAATCAAGTTCTTCCATCATAACAGACAGCTGTGCTGCTGGGAAGTTTGTTGCGCCACTTCTTCTTCCCAGCTAAAGCACTAGGAAGTGATGAAGGGTGGGCGGTTTGGGGGACTGTCTTATGTAATTTTGACTTTCAAAAAGTGCTGACTCTCAGCCTAGGTTGAATAAATGACTTTTGATTTTGATTTTATTTTAAAGACAGAAATTGTTAAGTACTTACAGGTATTCTTGTATTTATAGTGATACCTATTACAATTTGGTATTTACTTATGGCACATTAGTGTAAATAGGTGAAAATATTTACCATGAAAAGAAAACCGTTACCTAGACAATTTG
The DNA here is from genome assembly GCA_949091785.1 of Polymixis lichenea. NCBI lineage: Eukaryota > Metazoa > Arthropoda > Insecta > Lepidoptera > Noctuidae > Polymixis > Polymixis lichenea. The sequence goes on from OX420951.1 coordinate 7,531,780, forward strand.
GTCAAAAATTCGCGCCATTTATTTGACTACTATTATTTATTCTAAATCATACTCGGTAAGATGAAACAGCTGTGCACCTATGTGAGGGTCTCAGCTGATAGCAGCTGGCTAGCACGAATTCCCACGCGCAGTCACGCACCCTCCTTACGTCACCCTGCGCGTACGCACGCCAAGACGCTCCCCTATTCGCGGGCCAAAGAATACGCAGTGACGTCACAACGACAAGGTGACTCGTGGCGATGAATTAAATAACTGTCAGGGGACAGAAATGTCCTACATATATTTAGTAACAAAAAAAAATGTGCATTAAACACTTATTACTAGTTTGTTAGTCTTATTTTTTATTGTTACGCTCTGGTCAATAATTTTACAATGCTAAAGGACATTCTTTGTTAGACACACTTTGTATTGATATACAGATCTTTGCGGAAAAGTAAGAACAAAATATTTTGTTTTATTTTTCGTGGAGTGTGGCAGCCCTGTGCGTTCGGCGCGGGCGCAGTTCTACGGCGACATGAGGCGCGTTATCGCCTCCGTCGGCCATACAGACAGAGTGACGAATAGAAATTATTACTGTCGCACCGACTTTTTACTGCTTACGTGTGTTATTAATTATTATTTGTGCCTGGTGGCCTACTTTGGGAAATGTTGCCGTGACTGCCTGCACTGCTCACGACAAAGTCTATTTGAAAACCAGCAATGTGAGTTAGATTTTACAAATATTTTTCCTACAACTAACTAGTTTTTCTTTCCAATCGTTTATCGAAAAAGTCATATTTCATACAAGCTATATTTATTACAGTTGACATGATTAATACTTTCTGACAGCCATTTTACTTCTAACAGATGTTTCTGTAAATATAATCTAATAACGCAATAATTCACTCTAATCCTAGGACACGACATAAAATCGCCATTTATCATATAATACAACATCCTTGAGTTACAAAAGCATCATCCTAATTAGTCAGTCAAAACAATAACATTGACTATCACCTTGCAGAGGTGTGAGTTTGTTCCCAGCACCGCTAGTCGACTCGACACCGAGCCATTGTGCGGTCGAAGCCGCCGTGACGCTACTTACTCCAATTCTGTCTTACGCCGCTAGACGGCAGAACGTCCTATGTGTCAACACCGCCTTAGGAATAAGCGAATCGTGCCCCGAGCGCGGGCCACTTGGGACTTACGACCTGTCGGCGCTGAGGGCACTTTGACACGCGAGCGGATAACGGCGTAAGCGACGCTTCTGAACGTAGCCAATGAGACGTTCTTCTTCGTAGCGCGGCGTCGTGGGAAAGCCCGTGCCGCGCGCGTTCCCACACACTCGGCCGGCACAAGCCAACCGATAAATTATCATAATTCCATTGTGAGTGAGACGGTACTAAGAAATTTTATACTTCATCAATCGCCGCGTTGAATACATTAGCGCGTGGGCACCGCTTTGTTGATACGGTGACGCAAGGAGCAAGGATACGCCGGAGGACCCGCGGGTGTCCTTTTGATTTTTTCTATCACGTATCTATTTTATGGCAAGAGCTATAAATTCCCTAGAGACGACGTAACATGGTGATGATATAAACCATAACGTTCGGTTTTTTGTGAGAAAAGTAAACCGAATATTCCACCCACGTTGCTGAGCTAGATACATAAAACATAGTATGTACAAGGTCCAAGTAACGCTAAGTGAGTAAATATGTGCTGATCATGTAGTATCGATAATAAACATTCCAAATTCTGAGTCGACAGGTAAACTACCTTTTGGAATATTCCAAGTCAATAGAAATACATTGAGATATATTATAGAGATGAAGATTTTTCTACTTAGGTAGGCAGTTAGGCACTTATATCTGAATAAGGGCTAAGTTTCGCACTTTACCGTCAACCACCCTATCATAAAGATATGTATAAGAAAAATGTGTATAATATGTACGTATGTTTTAGTTTATAATAAGTTACCAAATGACTGAAAAGTATTACAGGGTAATGTGTTTAAGACAAAATTAACAGAATGGCTTCTAAAGTATTTTATTTATAGTATTAAGGATTACATGGAACATACAAATTTAAAGTTTGTTAATAAAATTATTAAATGAACAATATAAATTTTAAAATTAAATAGGAATAGAAATTGTGATAATTATATATAATGTAAACTTAATTAAAATTAGCACGTTATAAGACCTCACCTTCACCAACAATGTATTTCTTGCAAATAAACATTTGGTTTGATTCGATTTGAATAAGGTGGAGAATACACTCCAGATATCCAGCTAGGGGAAAGCCCTAATAGTCACTTGAGTTACTTCGTGCAAAATAATTATTAAAAAGTACATTGTACAAGTCACATGCAGCATAGAATATTTTATATCACGTGTGATCTAAACCCTCACTTAAGTCACGCGTTTCTGTGTAAAAATATACTATATACGTCACAAGAAAGCATGACCTAAGTGCGGGTTTAAGTCACAGAATGCTATAAAATTACTAAATACTTTTATAATTCGATGGTTGAGGACCTGCAGGCCTAGACAAGTGGAATTTGTCACTTTTCAAAGCGTTTCGTATTTCTACGACTTTCAACTGTATTAATCTAATTTAATACTTACTATATAATTATTAATATTTCTTCCCGTGGGTGTCGTAGAAGGCGACTAAAGGACTTACTAGAGAATGGGCAGCAGCGTTCTCTATGCATTTGACCACCATACTGCGATCGCCAACCCGCCTGCCAAGCGTGGCGATTATGGCAAATCCCCCCTTTTGGGGGAGGCTGTCCAGCAGTGGACGTCTTTCGGCTGATATGATCAATATTAACTATAAGGCTATCCAACACATTTTTGGGTTTTCCATTATCATTATAGCTAACAAGATGTCATTTTGTCTAGCCACTCTGCTCTTTCTCCCAATTCCCATTTTACAAAATGACATGTTACCCAACATAGCCTATTTTTGTTTCATTAAATAAATCACCTCACCAGTCTATAAGTCGTAACTCCAGTTTCAGTAAGATTCCGTACATCGCATCGCCTACATCGTCTACATCGTTGGAAAGGTTAAGTCGTGCCACGCCTCACGATTAGATTTGTTTAGTGTTATTATTATATTGGAGCTTCTGTTTTAAGATAGTATCGTGGACTTAATTCTAAACTCTGTTTTAGCATAGTTAGATGTCGAATAGGGAATGTTGTGAAGAAAATGAAAATTATTGGACTGATTGGGCGTGAGGAAGTTTTTGAGTACCGTCAACTGTGATATCTTTTCTTTCCATGAGCAACTTTACCAATATGAACTGTATTAAAATATTTCTCGATCACTAAAAATTTGTGACAAATAGTAGATTATTCTACTTCTGTATCGCTTCGATATTGAAAAGCGGCAACAGATTTTTAGTTATCGAAAAGAAATTTAAGTACAGTACTCATGGGTAAAGTTGCTATGGAAAGTAAAGATGCCACAGTTGACCGTACTTACCTTGGTACGAATGTGGATGACTTATAGAGTAGGGTAAGATAAAAAAACGGTGGATGGTTTGCATGAAAGACGATATGGTCAGATAGGGAGTAAATGATCGGTTGAAAAATCAGACGAAATGAATGCTTTGAATAATTTGACCATGGCACAGAATGACTTGTCAAAATATTTGTCTATTCCATTACTACGCAATTCTCAGAAAAAAAAAATTAAAAACTATAAACTATATTCTCAGTAATTCTCGTTTTTAAATATTTATTTTCAGTTTCGGGAGTATCGAACTTTAAACACGACTTATTGGAGTAATATCAACGCCTAATCTATAAAAAATCAATATAGAACTTATTTAATATTTGCTTTAAGCACTTGATATGAAAATATGTTATCACCGAGTTAGTTGTAAAGTTCTGAAGTAAACAGGTGTGTACTTAGGGCACGTAGAAGTCATTTTAAAAGTTATTTTAATGTCAAGACTGGGCGGCAAAGGAATTTTGTTGTGCCAGAATTACGTCATATTTTTTTTACTTATTTAATTTCAGGGTTATGTATTTTGTTTGTAGTGCTAAAAGCTCTCTTATGTTTTTGGAGAAAATAAATATTAGGTAAGTATGCAATTCTAGGTATTTATTGAATTTGGAATCTGATTCCATTTAAAGTAAAGTCTAGGATTTTTTTTTGCTTTCATTAAAATTTTCTTCGTAGGTATGTTTTTATAACATTCTTCAACCATTGCTCTCGCTGTCAATTTCTTAATGATCATTTTAGTTTTAAGCTTTATTTGTTTTCTTATTTTTGGAATATTTTTTACCCGCACCAACCCAATTTTAACATGTGTAAAGGAAATAGGGTAAAAAGAGATAGGGCTATTAAAGATCGGTAGTATGTACTCTGACCGAGAAAGTATAAGTAAATGTCAACGGTGTTTCGTGAAACCGGGTCTTCGCCGCAATCTAGAGCGTATATAGGTTAGGACTATCACGACTGCAATAAACTATCTTATAGTCTGAAACATACTGACACAAACAGCTGCCATTGATAACTGAGTTTTATCCAGACTTGTTCTATTTGTTGGACATTTCTAAGATAGTGTTTGTCTAATTGCATCTGAGAAGTCAAAGGTCTAAATTTTGTATTTGACTTTTGTTTGTGAAATGTTTCCAATGCAAATAACAGTTTCTTTCGGGCCCATCTTGAAAAACCTTATTAAATAAACTAAAAATACAATGTAGTCTTCAGTGATGAACAAAAAAAAAACTTAAATTACTGTGACACCAGCACCATAATTGCATAAAACAATATTAATCAGGATCTTAATAATTTTGAAGGCTATTGCTACTCCATCCTACTAATATTATAAACGCGAAAGTTTGTAAGTATGGATGGATGGATGGATGTTTGTTACTCTTTCACGTAAAAACGGCTGAACGGATTTGAATTAAATTTGGCACACAGGTAGTTTGTAACCTTATAGTATCTATTTATACTGATACTATACTTACGCTTCTTTTTCATTCATCCACATCATCATTGTTTTATTATCCTTTTACGACTTTCTTACATTATTATATTTCTCTCTTTGTTCTCTGTGCTAACACTCTGCGAATCGGTCTTAAACGATTCGTCTATATAGAATTACTTGATTTTACATTAGAATTTTTATATTTTTACATATTAATATTGTTGTTATGACATTTAAGTCAAACACGTCAAACTGATGTCTACTTATTCTTTTAATTGTCTATGCAGTCTATTCAAGGAAGGTTGCATTAAGATTGTACTTACTAAAAATAATTTTATATCGTTTTGAATAGCCTAAATTTGGTTTTTCTATGGAACTACGTTGTCAACTAATTAACAAAATTCTAAATTATTATTATAACGAGTCATAAAACGCACTCTGGGTTTATATGAAGGAGGTTTTATACGTCTTGGCCGACTAGACTGGCAGATCAGAAAATCGATGGCGGATGACAGGAGAAATCAAGAAAAAAAAGAAAAGCAGCGAGAGCTGGTCAGAGAATAAAAAGGAGAAAAACTAAGAAAAAAAGAGTAAGACCGAGCTGAAGGCCGCGTTTATACTGCTGGCTCGTGCGCGGTATTTCGTCCCGGGCATGAATGGAACAGTTACTGAAACTATTCCTAAGCAAGCTTGTGTGACTGCTACTACAACTCCAAGAAGTGTTTCAACAGTTACTGAAACTATCCCTAAGCAAGCTTTTGTGACTGTTACTACAACTCCAAGAAGTGTTTCAGGAGTGAAAGTCAATGAATTGGACTGCGATTATTACCAATAAATAGAGTGCAAAGGTACCTTTTTTATAATTTATCTTGTATTTCTCTTATTAAATTTTAATTGTCTAGTCTATTTTCTACCCCTTTTATTTGTCAGGGATAGGTAGACTCGACAGTTTGGCGCCCAATGTAAAATCAAAACTAGTTACTACTACACACTATACTACTTTTCAAAATTCTAAAATGTACTATTAATAGTACTGCTTCTTTTTGACTAACTTATTTGGCTTAATAACTTTTTAATTTCTTTAAGGAGTGATCTTACTCTTATTATTACTTACTTGTCTTCCCTCTTACAACTAATTTACCCTTTTGAACACTCTTTGACTCTGACACTACCCATACCACTACCCACTGACACAAACCCTCTCATTTACCTTCCTTTTCCACAATTTTTAATCTTTTTGCTATCTTTACATTATTTTTAGTCAATACTCATTATTCATTTTTTCTTTCTTTCTTCTAAACTGTAGAGTTCTTTTCGGCCCATTGTAACTCTATTTAGTTTTTATTTTCTAATTTGTTATCAACACGAAGTTGATTGGAGCGGCTAACAACTCCATAAAAATAAGCCCTTGTTATTAACTATCAACACTGATGTTGATTGGAGCGGCTAACAACTCCATAAAAATAAGCCCTTGTTATTAACTATCAACACTGATGTTGATTGGAGCGGCTAACAACTCCATAAAAATAAGCCCTTGTTATTTACTATCAACACTGATGTTGATTGGAGCGGCTAACAACTCCATAAAAATAAGCCCTTGTTATTTACTATCAACACTGATGTTGATTGGAGCGGCTAACAACTCCATAAAAATAAGCCCTTGTTATTTACTATCAACACTGATGTTGATTGGAGCGGCTAACAACTCCATAAAAATAAGCCCTTGTTATTTACTATCAACACTGATGTTGATTGGAGCGGTTAACAACTCCATTATAAATAAGCCTTTGTTAATTTTTTTTTCTGATTAATGGTTTTCGACGAGAGCGGCTAACAACTCCGAAAATAAGCCTACTGTTATTTATTTATCAAGTCGAGTTGTGATCATTGAATGTGAATCCAACCTGGCCTAACTTCGTAAGATGTCAGTGTGATTGAAAGAAGTATGTAAGTTATGTGAAAGTTGTTTTATTTAACCTTACAAAATTTTTGTTCTAGGCCAAAAATTTTCTCGGGGTCGATGGGGAAATATAGTATCTATTTATACTGATACTATACTTACGCTTCTTTTTCATTCATCCACATCATCATTGTTTTATTATCCTTTTACGACTTTCTTACATTATTATATTTCTCTCTTTGTTCTCTGTGCTAACACTCTGCGAATCGGTCTTAAACGATTCGTCTATATAGAATTACTTGATTTTACATTAGAATTTTTATATTTTTACATATTAATATTGTTGTTATGACATTTAAGTCAAACACGTCAAACTGATGTCTACTTATTCTTTTAATTGTCTATGCAGTCTATTCAAGGAAGGTTGCATTAAGATTGTACTTACTAAAAATAATTTTATATCGTTTTGAATAGCCTAAATTTGGTTTTTCTATGGAACTACGTTGTCAACTAATTAACAAAATTCTAAATTATTATTATAACGAGTCATAAAACGCACTCTCGGTTTGTATGAAGGAGGTTTTATATGTCTTGACCGACTAGACTGGCATACGAGAATATCTATGTCTGAAAAAGAAAAAAGAGAGAGGCATTGAGAATGTCAGCGAAAAACAGTTGGGGTATTTTGGAAATCACAATGAAATAAAGCAATAAAATGGAGTTACACATCTGCACTTAATGCCCATTGTCCGTCTATGCCCAAAAATGAAATAGTCCAGATGAGAAACAGACTTCATCTCGCACAACTGGGCAAAAAGCTGATGAAATGGACCGCCTTAACTACTGGCAAAGAACTCGGAAGACTTTCCATAGACATGACGATAGCCATGAAAGATTACGGGGTGAAGATGAAGCCCGCGTTTATACTGCTGGCTCGTGCGCGGTATTTCGTCCCGGGCATGAATGGAACAGTTACTGAAACTATTCCTAAGCAAGCTTGTGTGACTGCTACTACAACTCCAAGAAGTGTTTCCGGAGTGAAAGTCAAAGATATGCATGTCAAGGAATTGGACTGCGATTATTACCAATAAATAGAGTGCAAAGGTACCTTTTTTATAATTTATCTTGTATTTCTCTTATTAAATTTTAATGGTCTAGTCTATTTTCTACCCCTTTTATTTGTCAGGGATAGGTAGACACAACAACCTGGAATAACACATAGGATACTTTTTATCCCGGTACTACGTTCCCGTGGGATAGTTTTCGACCTACACGTGGGCGGAGACGCTGGCAAAAGCTTGATAATTTATTTCTAATGATAGATATACGATAGATAGGACCTTGAAGAAGAAAATAAGCTACTCGAAGTACTTATCCTGCGCAGACGAAGTCGCGAGCACCAGCTAGTTGCTTCATATGTTCGAAACATTAGTCTGTTCAACAACGCAATGAATTTTGTTGAACTATCAAAATTAAAGCCATTTCCACTGTTAGTGTGTTACGCAATGATCCCGCGCATTACAATGACGTAACTACGCCATGAAGTGAAGTATACCCTGCATTTGACATTGCTTACATGAATGAATGAATGAATGAAATACACCGATCTCAGCGTGGTTTGACCAGACTCGATTAATCGAATGAACCACAAGATTTGCACTAGCCCCTGGAGCCTTTTGCTTCATGGTGTTACAGAGACCATTGCAAATCAAGAAGTAGACCGGGGCCCTTAGGATAGGAAAGGATAGCTAGCCTACCGGATATGCATCCTTGAGTAAGCATTGCACTAGTGGAGAGACGAGTGGTATTTATTTATAGGAAGGGAATGAAACGGGAATCTTTTCACGATATCGCTGGCATGATGATTCAGGTCGAGCTTCTTTCGTAAAGACAATATTACTGCAGTTTACGTATTTTTACACTGTTTATAATTGGTTGTATCAACTGATTATAATATTATCCACGACGACGCAATAATACCAAGACTGACAATCGTAAACATTACGTAAACTACGTAAGTAAGTACTTATTACAACGTTACAATTTCTATGAGTTTACAAGAAAAACTGAATGTTGGTGTGGTTAAAGATTATCAAGGGTTTCAGTCAAGAGTGTGTGGATCACGCCTCCCATAACGTGGGACTTAGACATAACTGGTGAAATAAAGGTACCAAATAGCTCAACCCTTTGGGAAAAACAGGCGGGTTTGTTATGTGTTTGTTTTTTTTTTTGCGTGTGGGAAATCATCAATTAACTTCTTCCGCTCTGGGCGTATTGGGAGGGCGTGTCAGAGTTTTACTGATTAAAACCCACCCGTGTTCCTTCAGTTGCCTGTGTGCCAGGGGTGACGGTATCTCTTTCGAACAACCCGCACCCCTGGCAGGCATTGGCCCTTGCCAAAAGAGATGTCAGCAGCAACAGATGGGGGGCCCCATCTGTTGCTGCTGAAATCTCTTTGAGGCGCGCGTGGAACACAACGCTCCGTCGACCCGGGCTTGGTCCTTACTGGACAGCGAGCTACCCATTACTCGCCGTCCGCAAGCCTGTGCCTACGGTGGCCGGGAATCACCCTGGGATTCCCGACGCCCAGGGCGTCTCCTGCGAAGGCCACGGCTGTGAGGGCGCATGTACTGCATCTCCCTCACGTGCGCCGCCTCCCTCTTTGCGAGCATAACTGCTTCGCTGAAGGAGGCGACTGCTAGCCATGCACTCTCGCTCCGTACCATGGCCTGGACCAGGGTCGGACGCGAGCGATCGCCGCCGCCGATCACTTCCACGAGGACACGGCGGTGCTCCGCCCAAGCCGGGCAGACCTCCACCGAATGCTCCACCGTGTCCTCAGGGCGATCTTCGCAATGGAAACACCCGGGCGTTTCCGCCCGCCCTATCCGATACAGGAACCTCCCGAGTCCGCACTTTACTTCAGTAAGTAGTATTACTGATGTCCTGTTTGTTCATTGATATATTTTGCATTCGGTTGATTCGTTTTTGAAGGCTTTTCTGTTTTGCTGTCAGGAAGGAAAACACCCGGTTTTGATTAAAAATAACATGAAGTCCTCTGAACTGGCGCTGTGGCGTAAATCATCCTTATATCATGGTAAGTACCAAACGATCGGTGACTTAATTGACATTTGCATGGCAGACTGATCTTGAAGGCATGCCGAAGTCGCAGTTTCATCTCGGCCACAGTCAAATGTCAAAGCCTTGTCGAAAATGTATGGAAACTCGGGGTATTTTTGACAGATTGAAACTGAGATCAAACTGTGAACGTTCTTAAAATTACGAGAATTGCCCCTCAGAAATTTTGATTCATCAGGTGTACTTAGAATAATTGACTACCAATCCGTCATATATGTACCTATTACAGTGACATTGACAAAACCTATAGACCGTGACATTTTAGTCGTCTTACAACGGCAGCCCACTTCATGTATCCAATGACTACTAATCATTTATTGAAAAAAAAAAGATCTTTTTTAACATTTGCACAAAAAAAATCAATATTTCATTCACTAAGACGCATGACGTAGTTTGAAATACCCTGCGATGGAGATGGAATTAATAATGGAATGTAATGGTAGGCAGGTAGATATCTTTTACCGTTTTTATACGTAAACATTATTAACGGGGAGGCTGGTTAATCATTCTAAAGCATTATTTATTTTGGTATAATTGTGTTCTTAATTGTGTTTTAATCGCGCCTAGAGGTATTTTATGTCGAATACATTGAGCGGACCACCTTTGTAAGACGACTAAAATGTCACGGTGTATAAAGAGCAACAAAACTTAGCCCAGCATAACCAACAAATGATACCTTGTACAAATTTTATACAAGTATCAAATACTCAAACAGTCGCTACATACAACAACCCGCCTACCGCCCCGCCTGCGTATGCGCAGCGACAGAGTTGTACAAACAACACGTATGTTTACAGATACCTGTGATTGTTCGTCACCCACGCTGACACTTGAGGGGCAAATGACACGGTTTTTTAACAATATTTTGTAGCACATTAACTAGTGATGTGTTTTATGATTTTATGAGCGATTGAAATCAGCAAAACATGAGAAAAACTATTTTTAACCAGCGCCATTTTCTGATGTCGAATATCAATTTGCATTGATGCTGTGGAGCTGAGTTTATTATTAGGTATATGCCGTTTTGTAGAACCGAGTGCTTTTAAACGATTATATTTGTCTATTGAATAAGTTTCTTTTTTATCCATTCTACATACATCTAGGGACTTTCTTGTCTATATTACTTCATGTGAACTACTTTTTGGAAAGGGCGACTAGAATCAATTCTAATGTATTAAAATGTTTACGTTCAAAAGTGCCTAATAATGGCCTATGTGAGTACTTGAGATAAATGATTTCACTTTGACTTTCCATTTCTTAGCAGCATAATTCAAAGACATACGATGCAGATCATCAAAAATTCATAACCATTATACGTCAAGTTACACGGTATGGAAAGTAAATACGCAAAACTTTTTATCTGAAAGAAAAATTGTAATGACATCCAAAATTCCACACAGAAAATAAGAATTAATTTGTTGGTAAACTGGTAAGGCCTGGCAAGGTACGTATTATGAATTCATACGAATGTTAATTTGATGTTTCGCTTATCGAAAACATAATGTAATCGATACTATTATCGAAATATTAACATATTTATTAGAATAGAAATAACTACATAGTTCGCAGGCAAAGACGTGTGACATCAACCAACCCGCACATGTCTCGCGTGGTGGATTGTGGCCCAATCCCACTCACCGAGAGGCCTGTGCCCCAGCAATGGGAAAATTATAGGCTGATTAAGTACATAGTAATACAGTTCTTATAAACGTGTTAATTACGACGAAAGTTCAAAAATGTACAATCAATATTAGCTTTGGCCAGCGGCTTCGCCCGCGTGGAGGTCGGATATTATCCCACGGGAGCGTACCACCGGCATGGAAATAGTATCTTACATTATGTTAATCCAGGTTATAAACTATCTGTGTGCCAAATTTCATCCAAATCAGTTCAGCTGTTTTTGCGTGATTGAGTAACAAACATCTTAATATCCAATCATCTAAACATACAAAGTTTTACGTTTACAATATTACTAGCTTTTTCCAGCGGCTTCGCCCGCATGGAGGTCGGTATATTATACATATAAACCTTCCTCTTGAATCATTCTATCTATTAAAAAAACCCGCATCAAAATCCGTTGCGTAGTTTTAAAGATTTAAGCATACATAGGGATATAGGGACAGAGAAAGCGACTTTGTTTTATACTATGTAGTGATATATCCTTACTAATATTATAAACGCGAAAGTTTGTATGTATGGATGTTTGCTAAAGGATTTCGATGAAATTTGGCACATATGTAGATAGATTATAACCTAGATTAATACATGGGATACTTTTTATTCTGGTAGTACGTTCCCGCGTGATAATTTCCGACTTCCACGCGGGCGAAGCCGCGGGCGGAAGCTAGTATATTATATAGTAGGAAGTTCGATAGTTACTTGAGCGTAATTTCGAGAAAGTCTCCTATAAGTTCATACGTGATTGTTTGAGTGATCTTATCAATCAATAAAATTTTTATCTGACCAAACCACCATGTAGTTTTTCATTGTACATTAAATTATAATCTGATATTATGCGGAATTTCCATTCAGTTTACACGAGATTTCTTTTAAAATAATGGATTTTCAACGATAATCCAAAGAAAGATCTTCAGCAAACGTTTTGTATTGATTAAACAAAACTGGTTGAAAGACGCGCCACGCAAACTTTGTCGACAAATAAAAATAAAAAGAAAGGTTTCGAGGCAAGGCATTCGATCATGTGTATGTTATGTTTTAACGGGGAAAACATTTCTTCTGTTGCATGCCCCGTTAGAAATAAAATCACAAGATGTAGAAAAAAACTTCTTTTATTTTTTTGTCTTATTAAAACAAAAGTATTCAATTATGTTCATCAAATCATAAACAACTTTGATTGACACCTATCTAATCTAAGTAGTGAATACTACTTAGATTAGATAAAATAGGTTCGATCGATTTTGGTTGCACTGAAAAATGGCTATAAACTAAAATTGCCTTAATGGCCATTTACTTCAAGTATCTTAGCGAATTATCACACGTTTTCTGTGAGTTACTAGTAACCAGGTGTCAGTTTTGCCGACGTAGTCTTAAACGACACTTCGCAAAGTTCCCAGTTCCCAGCCTGTAACATAAAACTTTAAGTACACTCCACTGAACAATATTAATCTCGGAGCGTGGAAATTGTGTCTAAAATTACCACGTTTAGTCGATTTTATCTCACTTTCAAAATTAGAATAGTCGATTTTTCATTGCACTTTCGTTGTTACTGGCCAGTATCAAAGAAAACAGTTTCGAACTTTTCCTAACGTCAAAAGTTTGAAATCTTCAAGATTTTTTTTTTTTGGGTTTTGGCTTCACACGGTTTGTGCATTTAGCCAGTGTCAAGTAATTTTTCTTTTCAATAAAGTAGATGGCCCGATATCGGGCACGAAGTTACAAAACAGTCATAGTCGTCTTTAGTCAGTCAAGTCAAAGTTAAAGTTATTGTAAAGCGGTAGTAACTTTACAACAACCTAATAGGAGTTTTTGGGGGGAACACGAAAAGTCCACGTTAGTCACTTAGTTTCACCTTCACTACACTTGTGCACTCACACGTAATTAAATTGAATAATTCACTACCAAAATTATACAATTGAATTCGCTATTTCACTAAATTTCATGAAAATGAAAATTCGTGCGACATGTTCCAACGCGATCCCGCCAAAAACTCCCAAGAATTATTTATTTTAAAATTAAAAGTTTAGGTTTTTAATTTTGTCTCTGGCTCTGGTCACCATATGGGTCATAGTTATCAAAAATCTTTGTCGACTTACTTATTATCGTAGTTTTTTCTGCGGTTAGTGAGGCTTCTTTTTATTCTGCAATGCAATTGATATTTGCGGGCAAGTCCCTTGATGATGATTACTGTAATAAACACTACACTTCTCTTAATTACCATAAAAACCATAAGGGCCCTGATTAATACAGTTACACAATCTCAGAACATTTCCTTTACAAAACATGTTACGTATTCCAAGAATATTTAAGATATCTCTTTTACTATGAATATTCATAACTTCTTGAAGGTATTTTATGTAAACGTTAAAAGAGGCGTCTAATTGGTGGATAGTATTATATCCAGTAGTTGATCTACATGGAGAGAACCTGTTTGTTACGTTAAAAGGTTTAGAAGAAGATCGTATCATAGAAAGTGACGGATATGTCACTTTCCATAAGGTTTAGGTATAGTCGTTAATTATTTACTGTAAAAAAAAAATATTTATTAGAATTAAGTAAAGCTGAGTGTTTCTTTCAAATACTGATACGTTTGCTGTGTACTTTCGTTTTGAAAGCGAGAATTGGTGAAGTTTAGAATAGTATTAAAAAATCGCAATTCAGGGAAATTGAATGCAATACCACAAAACAAACTGAGGTTTGTTTCTTTATTGAGGGTGAGTTACTTTTATACGCAAATATTTAAGATTTTATTATTTATTGCGCACATGACGGATTTATTTCTCGAGCACGAGTTGGTTTTCCGATTTTCTGACCCAATTATGGAGTACTGACGTCATAATCATGTTTTCAATCGTAATTTTCTTACTGATGTTGGATTAATTTTGCTTTTCCGAATATTGACACCGTTTTAATTACAAATAAACTGTTAACTTAATGTTGCTTCCTAATTAATTTACAGTGCAAATTCGAGTTGCCATAGTAATTATTTTATAAAATACAAGATACGGGTCTCACGCTATTGGGCGTTCGTTCACTTATCACGTCCGTGTGAAATTGGACACGTTAGAAAAAACATCACGCCAACCGGTCGCGGGTCCGGCTGTCGGATTTGCTAAAACACGGTAGCCACACAAATTGCCATGGACCAAGGATAAAGAAACTAATGGAATGCTCAAACATCTTTTAGAGAGGGTAAGTTTACTGCAGCTACATCAGAGTTGAAGGTCAGTAATTACGGTCTATCGTTACTTGCTGTACCTTTAAGTATTGGCAGCTCGGCAACTCCTACTCCTCATCTCCTCCTCAGGGGGCTTGTGGCTAAGTAATAATAGCCGCACGGGTCGATTAGGTTTAACTACACTTGCCACGGTTGTTATGTGGAAGGGTGACCATCTGGCATACCAAGCCCCTCCGTGCCTCAGAAAGCACATTAAGTTGTTGGTCCCGGCTGTCATACGTGGATCTTTGACAGTCGTTACAGATCGTCAGTAGCCCGAAAGTCTGACAACCAGTCTTAAAAAAGGTTATTACCCAGGAACTGGGTTGTGGAGGTCAAATAGGCAGTCACTCTATGTAAAATATTGATATTCAGCTGCATCTGGTTAGACTGGAAGCAAACCCCACATAGTTGGGAAAAGTATAGGCAGATGATGAGATTGGCAACTTCTACGCCTTCTCTTAGACCGATGCAATGATCCGTGGTCTGTGAATATTTCTTATTTGTTGATAAGCTTTAATATATTTATTAGCCAAGCAAACACTCTGACGGATTAATAATCGCAGTGTGTTTGTATTAGCACATCCGAGAATGGTGATTTTCGATTAGATCATCTTGCTCTTTTAAAACCATCGATGTCGCGCTGTAGTCGTTCGAAAAAACACACTACCATAACTTATCACTCCATCGCTTACTTCTCCGTGGTACGAAACGTCAATATATTGATGACAACGATATTTATGTCCTCGTTTATTAATGATCGGTACCGCTTGTGGCGATTTTACGGCGATTTATCGATACTTATGCTAATTTTGATTTGATATGTGCTAAATCTTAGTTTTGAATGTGCTTGTGGTCACCCTTGATAGTGGGTTTATTGCCTTTTAAATATATAAATACGAGTATCATGGACATTATATGCAATTCGATCGCTGAGAACTTTGTTGTCGAAAAATCGAACATATAATAATAAACATTGGTCAGGCAGGGGCTATATAGTCTTTCCATAGTTCGAACATTCACTTTAGCCACCCAAAGCCATAAACCTTTAATCTTTGTTTCCATATCCTGCAATAGTTCTGCACCAACCAGAGGCTCGGCCCCTGATACGCCTTCCAAAGGACCCCAGTGTCCCTAGAAATTTCAAAGATAATAATAATTATCTTTTGAATCTTATCAATAATCATTTAAAGGTATGATGTTAGATGTATATCTATTAAAATGGAGTAAGTATAGTAGTTTTTGTGCCGAATTCTGAGTAAGGCTTGCATCTAAAAATAAACGAAAGTACTGCAGAGCTGTGATTGGTAGACGGAAATGAGTTTATCGGTTGCAAGACAGAGATCGGCAAAAAAATATGTTTCGTTCGCATATTCTATGGTGTTGAGATTGAGATTGCTGACCAAAATCGACGACGGAAGGCAAATATTTTGTACCGCTTATACCAACTTAGGTGTAATTGTGGCACATCATAAATATAAAATGCCAATTGATCGCTATGCCTTTCTTTTTGACAGTGCAGCCACGTACATTGCGTAGTTTGCGTTGATGAGCAGATTTGTTGTTCAAACCTATGAAGCAATGGCAATATCAAAATGCAACGCATTTCGATATATGCCATTTCATGTTTTTATATGTTAAGCAATTACCTCACTGCATCACTACAATATTTAGTTCAGAATACGCCTACTATCATGATAATACTTAGATAGCTTTGTTGTGCTTGTTTATTTTACCTATACAGTCCCACAGCTGGGCGAAGGCGGCAGGCCTTTCAAGTTCCCAAGTCCTTCCAGATTGTCTTTACGCAATCCCTAGCTCCAATTTTATTCTTACAAATTCTGTGGTCTTTGGATAACGGAAAATATACTGAATTCTGCGCAGCACGTTTCAAAACACACTTAAAAAGAGATTTTTAAATAAATTTGGCATTCGCATACCATAGAGAAAATAGATCGGAAGAATTTTGGGATTCAGCTATTAATAATAAAACCAGAGTATTATTCTTCCACTCGTGCAGTAGCAAATATAGAGAAGGCACGGCCATTGATCATCACTGGTTGGTCAAAACGGGTTGGCGATTTCAGTCTGACATTACCTAAACGTCCATATTTCTCCACGATGTTTTCCTGCACCAATGTCATGTAATTTTCCTCGGAATTACACCTTAATTTT
Source organism: Polymixis lichenea (assembly GCA_949091785.1). Lineage (NCBI taxonomy): Eukaryota > Metazoa > Arthropoda > Insecta > Lepidoptera > Noctuidae > Polymixis > Polymixis lichenea. The sequence goes on from OX420951.1 coordinate 7,548,817, forward strand.
GGCTAAAAACAAGACAAACTGTTTGAATATATTATTCCGTTATCATAATATTCGTGTCATTGTATCATGTTACACGAATTTCGTCGTATTTCTTTGGCAACACCGCGACACGTGTACCTAGTACTTTTGTTTAATTTAATTCACATACACATGCCAAATAACAAATTTAAGGTTGTGACACGTGCTTATTCGTGCCAAGCGTTACACTTAAGTACTCGTGGAAAACGCTTAACTTGACGATTTTATCTGGGTGAGTCATTTTTGCTGATTCTTTCTAGATTATGCTGAATGTATAACTTACATTTTATAGTATACAGGCTTGTGTTTTGTGAAGGGATAGGTAGGAAGGTAAGTCGGAAGAGCTGTTCACTAATTGAGGAAAACTTGAAATGAAGTTCTTTTGATGAGGGGCGACCAGATTGCCATTTCCCAGAGCATCGTGTAAACCCCGTATAAGCATACCTATGATCAGTCTACAATTAATAATATAAATAAATAATAATAATAGTATAGCTAACTAAACAGACAGCTGTGCTGCTGGGGAGTTTGTTGCGCCACTTCTTCCCAGCTAAAGCACTAGGAAGGTAAGAAGTGGCAGGCGTTTTGGGGGACTGTCTTATGTCATTTTGACATTTGAAAAGTGTTGATTCTCAGCCTAATTTGAATAAATGACTTTTTATTTTTGATAGTAATCCACCACGCGGGCCCAGTGCGGGTTGGCAGATGTCACATGTCTTTATATGTCTGGTACTATGACATGCCGGTTTCCTCATGATGTTTTCATTCACCGTTTTTGTGAGCAGTATGGATGAAATAAAATACACAAAGTAAAGCGTCTGCCTGAGTTCCAACCCATGTCGTACAACTCGGTAGCTCTGTTCCACCACTGCTCTTGAACCTCAACCCTGAACGTTAAAAATAAATGTTGAAACAGGACTTGAAATCATGCTGTTTTAAATAATTACTATCTTAGGAATCAACAAGAAAAAGTAATAGTTTAAACAACTAAAAAACACGCTTTAAAAACCAAACTAAAAAAGTAGAAAATAATTGAATTCTATTAAAAAGCGTGGGGTGCTTTTTGAGGTATTTTTATAATCAATTAATATCAAGCACCCCACGCTTTTTAATAGAATTAAATTATTTTCTACTTTTTTAGTTTGGTTTTTAAAGTGTGTTTTTTTTTTGTTTTTTAAACTATTATTTATTTACATTTTTTTAGTTCAGCTAACTACAAAAGCGTGATTGAAAAAAAAAATGTTTTTGTTTCTATTTTTTTTTAAATTTTTGAATTGTCATCGGTCCTCGATAAGTGTACAAAGTTGAAATGAAATCTGACCGTTTGAAGTGGGTCAAAATCGCGTCTTAAGGAGTCGGTTACAAACAAACATACAAACATACATACAAACAAACATATAAGTGAAGCTAATATAAAGCGTGTAAAAAGAATGCTGACTTCGGCAATGTATCGAGATTTTAGCGAATAGAATTAAGAAATTAAAAATTATATTTTATGGTTATAGTCTTTCACAAACCCGTTTGGGCTGACCTTTTCGCCAGTTTATACTAATAAATGTTTTATTTTGAATTAAGCTGGGATTAGTTTTACTAAAACTAATCTTGTCTAACGGGATTCCATTCTATTGGAATTCGCGTTTAGTCAATAAATGCTGTGGCATGAAACTAAAAGGACTATATATGAGGAGGAAGCATACAATATATTATCATCATCATCATAACAGCCGAAAAACGTCCACTGCTGGACATAAGCGTCCCCAAAAGGGAGCTTTTGCCATAATCGCCACACTTGGCAGGTGGGTTGGCGATCACAGTATGGTGGTCAAATGCATAGAGAACGCTGCTGCCTATTTCCAAATAAGTCCCTTAGTCGCCTTCTACGACACCCATGGAAAGAAATGGGATGGTGCTATTCTTTTACGTCCGGCACCACACGGAACAATACTGAATAAAATATTACCGTACACTGTATAAAATATATACAGAAGTATTATAGCGTCGACACTATCTTCATCGTCATCCCCAGCCTGATTTCACCCACTTCTGGGTCTCTCTTTTCTAATGCCAATCCCCACGCTCCTGTGCCAGCCTCCTCCTTTGCCCGCGATGGCAACAATGTCATCCACTGTACGACCGACATCTCGTCTTCTAGCCTTTGGACGCTACTCTGTCACATCCTCTTCGAATAACAAACAAATTACTGTAGCAGTCTTAAACTTGGTTTTCCGAAAAACGCGGTGCCATCGAACAAATGACGGCAGTCCATAAATGTATAGGATTTTCATGACAGAGCCAAACCCTTTTTTGGTAGGAAATCATCAAATAACTTCTCCCGCTTTTGGTGGACGTGAAGTAGGAGGGCGTGTCAGACTTTTACTGACTGAAACCCACCCGTGTTTCCCTCAGTTGCCTGTGTGCCAGAGGCCGCGGTATCTCTTTCGAACAACCCGCACCCCTGACAATGTCCTTCCCCTTGCGGCTATTATAATGACAGCTTCGCTTTCTTTCCAAAACCATACTCACGTGACCAAAAGAAACAATATAAAATAATTAAAATTCGTACCTATGCTGTTTTTTCAACAACCCATTTTCTTCAAACAAAAGTTTTTTTTTTCTTAATAAATAAACAAACCGTAAAACACACAAGTACCGTAATAAGAGATTTAATTATAAGCCTCGGTCCGTCCGTCCGTCTGTAACAATTACCTCACGTCAAACGCGATGTACCGAAAGCTGCGCGTACGCTATCCGTTGATACAAACAGAGAGAGAAACTTCAAAAGTATTGTTGACGTGTCTATGCGTTTGTGTGTTTGGCAGGTATCAAGAAGGTTGGGCAAAAATGTTTAATGAGCTATATTGTTTCAAAGATTTTATGGAGATTGTTCAATTTTGGATGGAATATTTATGCACGATTGGACAGAATTAAACTTAAGGAAAGTCAACTGTAAATATCCAGCCACAATTTCTTCAAGAAGCCTTTAAAGAATCAATCACTCGTGCTGTTTTAATCAGCACCATAATTGGGTAATGCACTATTAATCATTTTGAAGGATATTGCTAATCCATTGCTTCATATGTTCGAAAAATGTGTCTGATCATCAACGTAAGTATGGGCACGCCACGATCGCGGCGGTAAGTCCCCTCTTTGAGGAGTGGTTTGAGAGGCGGCATGGCGTCCTCACCTTCCGCCTGACACAGGTCCTCACCGGACACGGTTGTTTCGGGAGGTTCCTGTTTCGGATAGGGCGGGAGGAAACGCCCGGGTGTTTCCATTGCGAAGATCGCCCTGAGGACACGGTGGAGCATACGGTGGAGGTCTGCCCGGCTTGGGCGGAGCATCGCCGTGTCCTCGTGGACGTGATCGGCGGCGGCGATCTCTCGCGTCCGACCCTGGTCCAGGCCATGGTACGGAGCGAGAGGGCATGGCTAGCTGTCGCCTCCTTCAGCGAAGCAGTTATGCTCGCAAAGAGGGAGGCGGCGCACGTGAGGGAGATGCAATACATGCGCCCTCACAGCCGTGGCCTTCGCAGGAGACGCCCTGGGCGTCGGGAATCCCAGGCTGATTCCCGGCCACCGTAGGCGCGGGCTTGCGGACGGCGAGTAATGGGTAGCTCGCTGTCCGGTAAGGACCAAGCCCGGGTCGACGGCGCGTTGTGTTCCACGCGCGCCTCAAAGAGATGTCATCAGCAACTGATGGGGCCCGCAAGGGCCGATGCCTGCCAGGGGTGCGGGTTGTTCGAAAGAGATACCGCGGCCCCTGGCACACAGGCAAGTGAGGGCACACGGGTGGGTTTTAGTCAGTAAAAGTCTGACACGCCCTCCCGCTCCACCCAGAGCGGGAGAAGTTATTTGATGAATTCCCACCCAGAAAAAAAAAAAAAAAAATTATCAACGTAAGTAACGCAATGAATATTGTTGAACTGTCAAAGTGAAAGCTTTCCTACGGTTACTGTGTTACGTAATTACCCCGCGAGTATGGCCAAGGTATATATATATGACTAAAGATTAGGAGTAAATAAAACTTAATCCATCCTACAGAGGACAGAATGTCTGGAATTAGCCTTTGCCTTGTAAGGACAAAACTTATGAAAATGAAACCAAAAGTGAAGCGTAATTGGCGCCCTGAGCGAGTCGACATATCGCTCGTAAAATATAAAGCAACAATAAAATAATAAATCAAAACAGAATCGCTAACGATGCTTATCGACACAGCAATGTTTACGTGGTTAAGGTATGAACACATTTTGTACACTAAGGGCATTGTAATGAGCTGTTTATTTTCATAAGAAATAAAAATGATGATAATTGTGTCTAATAATTTAACGTTGTCCAGTTTCGTAATGAACTATCATTGTGTATCATGTAGTACGCCTACTAAGGCATAGTAAATAACTTAACCGACAATAAATTTCAAGGGGGCGTTGAAATTTTTCGTTAGTATTTTTTTTTAATGAGCTCTACCTTTCCTTTTGACCGTGTAGGTACTGCACTCTTGAATTAAAAAGCTGTTTTTATGATATCTGACGTAAAATTTCAACGATTAAATTTAATGTGCTGAATTAATGGTTTCAGTTGTTGAGTACGCGTCGGTGTCACTGCCACTTTAATTTTTTTTCAAACCTTCGACACGTTATTTGCCTAGTTATAGGTAGGGCCTATAACATTACTGATTACATTACCATTCAGTGGATCAAAGGACACAGCAATTCGCTAGGCAACGATGCAGCCGATGAACTTGCCAGGAGGGGGTCGAGCATGGCACCAGTGGGACGTTGTTGACCCATTGTGCCACTCCCCTTCGGGTATCTACGCACTCTGGTAAGGAAACGTACCAGGGATCAACATCACAAAATATGGTTGGACCTAAGTGAGTGCAGGCAGGCTAAGGAAGCACTTCCTGCGTTCGATGCTCGCGTCACGAAACAGGTTTTCCGTTTAACTAAACGACAGTTGCGCACAGTTACAGCAGCCGTAACCGGCCACGGGTCATTTAACAAACATCTCTTTGTCTTAGGAGTAACAAACAGTCTGCTGTGCAGAGCCTGCGTGGAGGACGACGAGACAGCGGCTCATGTGCTGTTGAACAGCCCGGTGGTCGCTAATTACAGGGCAAAATACTTCGGTAACCCAGGTACCCTACGTGAGATTGTCAGCAATACCAAGGCGTTGCTGGCCTTTCTCGAGGAGCTGGGGTGGATCGAATAACTCATTCTCCCACCCGTACGAAAAATACGCGCCTTGACGTGGAGTTGCGGAAAACAGCCCGTTTTACCTATTACCTAACATTACTGATTTTCTCAGCCCTATAAAAATCTGTAACACAAACAATCAAAATTTTTCTGTAATCATCAAATGCTTTCGCAAGCTGTCAAACGAAATCTCTCCGTACATCAGCGCCCTAGAATATGTTATATTATTTGTTGCGATGCTAATAGCGGCCCTTTATTGGACAAATTGCCCAGGGCAGGCACCAGCACTAACATTTAAATCAGACTTAATGGAACCCATTTCCATAAGTAATGCGAATGTCCTATGTTGAGAGGTACGAAGGTGTGGATCTGGTTTAAGATGAGTAACTTGGGTATCATCTTCAGCATTTTTGCTTTAAAAGGAATTGGGAGAGAGGAAGAGGGTTTGAGATCTCAAATAAGCAGTAGTTTGACAAGCAGTTAGGTACAATTTTTTTTTTTTTGTGTGGGAAATCATCAAATAACTTCTCCCTCTCTGGGTGGAGCAGGAGGGCGTGTCAGACTGTTACTGACTAAAACCCACCCGTGTTCCCTCAGTTGCCTGTGTGCCAGGGGCCGCGGTATCTCTTTCGAACAACCCGCACCCCTGGCAGGCATCGGCCCTTCCAGGCCCCTTCAGATGATGCTGACATCTCTTTGAGGCGCGCGTGGAACACAACGCGCCGTCGCGTCGACCCGGGCTTGGTCCTTACCGGACGGCGAGCTACCCATTACTCGCCGTCCGCAAGCCCGCGCCTTCGGTGGCCGGGAATCAGCCTGGGATTCCCGTTTACCTTGCTTAGAGGGGTAATGGCATTCATTTTAACAGTTCAACAACATTCATTGCGTTATTTATGTTGTTGCAGACAATCTTTTCGCACATATGAAGTAATTTATTAGCAATAACCTACAAAACTATATTCTGATAAATAGGGTGTTACGTTATTAGGGTGCTGGTATAAAGTGACTAATGATTTTTGTAGGAAATCAAATCACATTATGTACAAACAAAATACGAAATGAATTACGAAAAATACTAATAAAAATAATGAAAATAAAAAGCCTAACGCGCCGTGACTGCACTTACAATATTGTTAGAAAACCAAGTACTCTACTTCATATCAGACAATAATGAGTAGACAATATTTGGGTTACATTCAAAACAAATCCTACAAAAATAATGGCCAAAAATTTACATCATAAATCCATGTTGTAAAATTACACATTCATAGTTCTGTAGGCATATTCCGCGTACAATTGAGTTATCACGTTAATGCGATTTAAATTGGCCCCCGAGCTGTTTGACACCTGCGCCGACCTATGGGAACGATTGGGCGACAAGAAACATCATCTACATGTAGGGATACCATGGATATTGAGAGTCCAGGAGACATGACAAGATTATTAGGGCCTCAAGAAACAATACTGAAGGGTCAAGGGAAATGTTTAATAGACAGTCTTCGTGAAATATCGCGGAAAATTGTCTTTTACGAATTTAAAATGTATGGAGTATGAAAGTATGTTTAAAAAAATGGAGAATGGTAGTATCTAAATCCTTCCAATCAGCATGTATTGGTACCTTAGCTATTTAATAAGTAAACAGAAAATGGAAATTACGTAGTTGAGTTCAGACGTTGTCCTTTCTGAACTATAAATATCGAATTCGCATTGGTACAATATTAGAAAAGTTAATAAAGTCGTTAAGTTTTCTTAAATTTTCTAATGTTACGTGCAACTTTCTTAATTTTTCTTTCATAAGAACCTTCTCCTGACAATAACAAACACAACAAAAAATGAATAAGAAAAATGGTCCAGCCGTTCACGTGTGATGCCGTGACCAAGGAAAATAGGGAATCATTTGTATGTACATAATATATTAATCGTGAAGCTAAACCCAGCAAAAGATTGTATATAATTGACTGTCGGTACTAAATTATAAAAAATGATGAATAAATATTTTACTAAAAATTATTTACAAAAAAAAATACTTCGAAATAAATTCTGTAATTGTGCAAAATAATGCAAAATGAGTCCACTTTTTCTTCGCTTCTTTTCGTTTCCTCTTAACGTTTTTTTGTCAAGCTCTTATCTTTGGTACGCAGAAACATTAAGTTCTCAAAGCAATCAAATTCAGTAGAACTTTCACATCGCAACATGTCTCGGATACGTCCGTTTTATGGTAATCCTACAGACGTGTGACTTATTGTGGTCAATCCAACTGACCACGCGTATCCGTGCATAATGCGTCCGAAGCTTATTGCGTTTTTGCATAAATCTACCTACATATACAAATACACAGGTAATTCGAATTGGTGACTTTTTGTGACGTTAATGTGGTCATTACAGATACTCGATTTTGTCATGGATATCTTTAGATTTACGATTTGTGGTAACGAATTGGGTAATGAAAGATTGTTACGTTAAAGCTTGTTTTTAAGAAGACAATAACCAACGTTTTTTGCATAAAATGTACACACATAACATGACACCACGCCATGATTTCCCAAAGGCTTAGGCAGAGGTGTACCTAAAGTACACATAGGCCAGCGTTGCCAGAATTTTTTTCGGGCAAAGCGGGAATTTTTAGACTTTTCGAGTGAAAAAGCGGGATTCTGTCTTCGAATGCCGGACATAATAAAAAAACATAAATAATCAGTCGTGTTTTTATGTCTTTATTATTACTTACCTTAAGTTAAGTTTACCATGATGATAGAATGTCGTAAAAAAATGTATTTTAACGAAAATACGTTACTTTACCATACTCATAACCGCACCGTCGAGCAGTTTCGAAAACCGGGACAGACCTTGTCCTGAGCCGGACATTCAATTTCGGGCAAAAAATCGGGACGTCCCGCTAAAACTGGGACGTCTGGCAACGCTTAGGCCCACATAGTCCCGCTCACTATAACAGGGGAAATGTGTACCATATTGCACTATGCTTCAGTCAGCGGCTTTGTCTGCTTGGAGGACGAAAATCATCCCACGGCAACGTAGGTACTACTAGGATAAAAAGTCCAAGTATAACTAACCTAACCCAGGTCAGGTCAGGGTCTGTCCGGTTTGCATCCAAATCTGTTCAGCCGTTAAGGCGTGTACAGGTAACATACAGACAAACAACTCTGTCTATCTGTCTGTACCTAATTTTGGATTTATAACTATGAGTTTGGATTAGTATGAATTCCTCAATACTCAATTCTCAATTCTTTATTGCATTCCATATGTTTTACATAGATGGTTTAAACAGTGAGATCAATATGGACGGCACAGCAAAATTAGGATAGAGGAAGAGGGCTACGTACAAATGCAAGCAATACAATTCATTATTTTAATAAAATTATTACCTATCTTCGTTTCCAAATTCTTAAAACAAAAATAAGGAATCAATCAAAATATAAAGTCATTTATTCAAACTAGGCTGAGTCAAAAAAAATGTATGACTGTCGTAATCATTCATACATTCCTTATTTATTTATTTGATGCAATTAATGAAGTGAACTCAAAAATCCTTTCGGATAGACGTCGATCCAATTAAAATAAAACATTTTACCTCATCTTTAAGTTAAAAATTACAACACCTATTGATTCGTTCCTGAAACGTGGATCACGTTTCAGGAACGAATCAACAGGTATTGTAATTTTTTTGCTTTGAATGTTGTGTCACTTTCGTTTGTGGGTGAAAGGCTCATGACTTTCCCTTGCTGAAAGCTTAATTCAGCTTAAAATACAGTGAGGTATATCTTGTACCTTTCTCCTACTGGCCAGCTAAAGGGGCTCCCTAGGGCTTATCGCAAGTGATCGCATTTAATATTATCGTCGGTTTAACTGCAGTTTAACGATCGCTCAACAGCTTGTTTTACGACGTTTCATTTGTTTCAATGCACCGACCATCCATCGTTTGACAATTGTCGTGATTGCAGGATGGTGCTGACTAACAATGCAGGGTTGTCACTCTTCTAAAACTTAAAAGAAACGGAGTAACTGACCCAAATTTTAATTGGACACCTACATTTCACCAATTATGTTTAAGGCCCATATAACAGGGGGCCTATTGCCATCAACCGGGCACACATCAAGACTCCGGGCTGCTATTGAGAAATTTCTGACGGAAAAATCCGTAAAGGCCCGTACCCTCAGCGTGCAGTCGTTTAGTAATTTAAGTAGTATAACACCCCTGGCTCGAGGGTTTGAATTTTCTTAAGGCAACCACAGGATAGTCTGGTTAAGCAGTCACGGCCTCTCTAGGTCAACTGCGATATGCCATTCCCAAAAAAAAAGAAACAAGAATGTTTCTGTAACTTCTGTGGAAAAAGTAAGCCTTTCAATCGCAACAACAATGACCTTTTTAGGCAATACAAACAGTGGTGATAATTCTATTGTGCACCAACTAAACTTAATTTGGGCTACTGCTATCTTTTTCCTTCTAATTAAACAAAAAAGAGACGGAAATAATTAAGAACTGCCAAATTTAGTTGAACTTAGATTTTCTTCGACGCAGTTCATCATCATCATCATTTCAGCCGAAAGACGTCCACTGCTGGATATAGGCCTCCCCCATGCTCCTCCACTTCGACCAGTCTTGTGCTTCCCACATCCAGCGGATTCCCACGGCCTTCACAAGGTCGTCGTTCCACCTTGTGGGAGGCCTTCCCGCTCTACGTCTTCCGGTACGCGGTCGAAACTCCAGAACCTTTCGGCCCCATCGGCCATCTGTTCTGCGAGCAATGTGCACACTGCCACTTAAGTTTGGCAATTCTTCGGGCTATGTCGGTTCTCTTGGTTCTCCTTCATTCCTGATTCGATCACGTAGGGAAACTCCGAGCATAGCCCTCTCCATTGCTCTTTGGGTGACTTTAAGCCTTCTGATAAGGCCCATTGTGAGCGACCACGTTTCTGTACCATAGGTCATCACTGGCAACACACACGGCTGGTCAAAGACTTTCGTCTTGAGACACTGCGGTATTACATACGACGCAGTTACGACCAACTAAATTCATCATGCTTCTAAAATCACTCCAAATACAAGGCAATTCAGACGTCATTTTGTGTGACAGCTCTAAAACGTCACTGTCATTTTCGGTCGCGGTCTGTTAGTATGAGATAGCAATACCTTTAATTTAGTTTAGGTTGTGAACAAAAGAGTCGGCACCATTGTTCTGTTGAATACGTACACTCATAGCTACTTACGGCTCTTACAATATTAGTAGTAACAAGGTAAGCTCTTAGTAAAGATCCCAAAAATTACTTAAAAGGAGGTCCGTTCGTGTTCGAAACTCATTTTAAAGAAACCGGAACAACAAATAATGAAGTCACGCATGACAAGAGGCACGTGACTTCTTAAATTTTCTTTGCTCTTTATAGGTCCTGCCGCTTCGTAATATTGTTCCGATAAATTACTAGGATTACTCGTGGCTAAAAAAAGCGGTCGGTTCGAGGATGGGCGACTATCAAAATCAAAATCAAAAGGCGTTTATTCAAATTACGCTGAGAATCAGCACTTTTCAAACGTCAAAATACATAAGACAGTCCCCCAAAACGCCCACCATTTACCACTTTCTAGTGCTTTAACTGGGAAGAAGAAGTGGCGCAACAAACTCCCCAGCAGCACAGTTGTCTGTTTGGTCGGATAGACTTGATTCTATACATACATAGACAAAATAATAAACATTACGAGACACAGAACATTAATTAAATAATTTCATATGTCAGCTAGCCATGCCAATATACCAACAAATAAACTGAATACTTAACGTAAGCACAAAGAATAAAAAATTGAAAAATGTAAATAAAGTATAATACCAAAATAAAAGCCTCCTGGTATAAAGGGCGTGATAGCTTACACGTGCCATGCTGGATTATGTTCACATAGTTGTTACGAGTTTACGACCCGAGTTACAACTCAAGGCCACAGATGATAACCTAGGACCATCGACGTAAAATAAATAAACAGGTAGGTAATTATTAGCAACAATAACAAAATCATTCTCATTCATCTATCCATTATATATCGAGACCCCGTCGTACCTCGGAAAACAAGTCAAGACGTTAGTCCCGGCTGTCTATCCGACTAAACAGACAGCTGTGCTGCTGGGGAGTTTGTTCCGTCACTTCTTCTTCCCAGTTAAAGCACTAGAAAGTGATAAATGGTGGGCGTTTTGGGGGACTGTCTCATGTATTTTGACGTTCGAAAAGTGCTGATTCTCAGTCTAATTTGAATAAATGACTTTTGATTTTGTCATTCGTAGCTCTTTGACAGACGTCACTGGTAGGTAGAACCCTAAAAGTCTGACAACCAGTATTATTAAAGGGCTTCGTGTTACTCACTGGGATGTGGAGATATACAGTCAGAGGGGCAGTCGATCCATGTAAAATACTGGTATTTAGCTGCATCTCGTTCTCGTTTTCGACAGACTAGAAGCCAACCCCAACATACGTTGTTTAAAGTTAAGCAATGGTTTTTTTTTGGGTGGGAAATCATCAAAAAAGTTCTCCCGCCCTGGGTGGAGCAGGAAGGCGTGTCAGACTTTTACTGAATAAAAGCCACCCGTGTTCCTTCAGTTGCCTGTGTGTCAGGGGCCACGGTATCTCTTTCGAACAACCCTCACCCCTGGCAGGCATCGACCCTTGCGGACCCCATCAGTTGATACTGACACCTCTTTGAGGCAAGTTAATGATGCAACTGTTTAACCATACATTTTTGACGTTAAAAAGCAACGTTTATAAATGAAGGGGTCAGTCTCTACTAGGATCAGGATGGATTTGAACTTGCGATGTTACAGCCCTAAGAACGAGGTATAATTCAATGATTTGCAGTCGCAATTGATGCACAACTGTAATTGCAATTAAATTGTTCGCGACATTCGATGTAGACATCGACGGTTACACGCTAATTTAGCGACTAATAGCCACTTATCTACTGCTTATAAAGAATAATTCGTAAATCTCGGTTTCATAATTTAAAAAATCAGAACGACCATTTCATATTTTTACACGCTTTTTATTAGCTTCACCTGGATGTTCGTTTGTAACCGACTTCTTTGGACTTGATTTTGACCCACTTCAAATGGTCAGATTTCATTTAAACTTTGTAAACTTATCGAGGACCGATGACAATTCAATAATTAAAAAAAAACTGAAAAATCACACTTTTGTAGTTGGCAAAACTAAAACTAGAAAATAAATAATAATAATATATAAAAATCTAAAAAACACGCTTTAAAAAGCAAACTAAAAAACAATGGTAAAAAATTGAAAAAAGCGTGGGGTGCTTGATATTAATTGATTATAAAAGTACCTCAAAAAGCGCCCACGCTTTTTTTGAAATTATTTTTTTTAGTTGCTTTTTTAAAGCATGTTTTTTAGATTTTAGAATCTATTATTTTTTGTTATATACTTGGCACTTGTTGACATGCCTGCACTGTCCTCCCACACCCATTAACACTGTAATTTGAAAACAACGCTAAAGTCATTTATTTTTAAAAGACTTAAGGTATGATTCCAAGCTCCGCTGCACGCTGCAGTACTACTGGTTTCCATATATTCTCTATAAGTTTATATGAGGTTACATTCCGAGCTACGCAGCAATGTCGCGGCAGCAATGCAGCGGCAGCACTGCTGCGCGGCAGTGTTGCCCCACAGCCGCGACAGACCAGTAGTGACGCGTCTGCCGCCTACCTACGTGAATGTTGACAAGTAAATGGGCAACAAAAAATGAATTTCTCTGATTCAGAAGCGCATTCAGCGCAACACTGCCGCCATGCTCGGAATCAACACGGCAGGTAGCATTGCTGCGCAGCACCACAGTGGCAGCACTGCTGCGACAGCACTGTTGCGTGCAGCGCAATTCGGAATCATACCTTTACGTTTCTTTCCGTGTTTCCATCAATCTGTACCAAGGTACAAAATAGTCGTTTTCCATGGAGAAGACACGGAAAGAAACGGATAACGTGGATATGCAAGCATATAGGTTCTGACGTTTTCTGTAGGTTTATGAGGACTAAAATATTTTCATTTTCATAAGTATGTTTCCGAAACGCTAGTCCGTAGAGTTTCACGGCCGAAAAGTTCTGGAGTGAAGACCACGTACCAGATGACATAAAGTTGGAAAGCCTTCCACAAGGTGGACCGATTACCTTGTGAGGGCCGCAGGAGTCCGCTGGATGCGGGAAGCACAGACCCAGTCGAAGTGGTGGAGCTTAGGGGAGGCCTAAGTATGTCCAGCAGTTGACGTCTTTCGGCTGAAATTATGATTAAGCATATTTCATTTAACTAGTGAACCAAATATCAACTCATATGTTTAGTCCTTTTTCAAGCCCTCATGTGGCTATATTTGTTAACAAATCGCAACAGCCAACAACTAACGGACTGCAGTTTTCTAGATTACAAACTTACAACACTTTCAGAAACTTGAGATTAAGCTGAAAATAAAAGTGTGGTGAACACAATATGTTGTTTTCTGGAAATACAGTTTCTCACCGGTTAGAGATACAGTTTTTTACCAGCTAGAAATACAGTTTTTCACCAGCTGGAAATACAGTTTCTCATCAGTTAGAAATACAATTTCTCACCAACCAGAAATACAGTTGCTCACCAGCTAGAAATACAAGTCCTAACCTCCTGAAAATACAGCTTCTCACCAGCTGGAAATAATACAGTTTCTCACTAACCAGCTAAAAATACAGCTTCTTGCCAGCTGGAAATACAGTTTCTCACCAGGTAGGAATACAGTTTTCAATAAGTTACCGTCTATTTTAACTTGACTTGTCAGTAGGTTATTTTTCTTGTGAACAGGTATAATGTACCATCTTCTCAATTTAATATTTGTACTTAATTTGTACGCATAATTGTATCTATTTAAGATAAGGAAGGGCTTCCTGTATCAATTTATACGATTTATGAACCTAATTTCCATAGTAAAGACAAATTGGATTGAGTTGGTAGGAAGTCTGATATATTTCAACAATAAAACCACGTTTATATTTCCTAATATTAAGTAAATGGTGAAGGAAATTAGCCTTTATTTTTGTAGGTGTAAGAGGTAGGTTTAGTTCGATGAAGTGTGTAGTTAATGTTGTAATAATATACATTAAAAAACCAATATTACGCCATAAAATCAGAGAGCTCACCATACACGGATTCATGGGGTTTTACAACGTGCAAGTGTAGTTCGTGATTAAAAATCCAGTTTCAACGGATATGGGATTACCGAAACAGCTGCATCTTTATATTCATAGGAAATATTTAATATGACACATACATTTTGAGTAAGAAATTTAAAGAAAATTTCTCATGTTAAACTGTATGCTGGCTACAAATAATAATATCAATTATATTACCGTAAGCGGAAAATTGAATGAATATTGTTGAGTAACAAAGATAGATGCAATTTTTTTTTCTCAAAATGTTTCACGACTTCAACATCTGGAGCTTTTTCTCAACTATTTTTGGGGTCAGTTTCCAGTCTAACCGGATACAGCTGAATATTGGCATTTTATGAGGAGCGACTCCCTTTCTGTCCTCTACAATCCAGTAACTGGGTAACAAGGTGGGGTAACTTGTAAGCGGTAAGACTTTCGGGCTTCTGACGGTAACAACTGACAAAGATACACGAATGACAGCCGGGACCAACAGCTTAACGGCCTTTCCGAAGCACGGAGGGGTCTCAGTGTGTAAAGATGGTCAGCCATCCACGTAGCGATCGCGGCCAGCGTAACTTAACCTGATCAATCGACACGACCGGCTATTCCTTAACCACGAGCCCCTCCAAAATATCCAATAAAAATAACGATATTTAAAAAAAGTGTTGTAAAATTGACTCGCCTCTTGCTAGGTTTGCACCATCATTCTGCGCAAAAATAAATCATGAGCAAACATTTGACCCAACTAAAAAAAATCTTGCACAGCTACCAACCCACGCACAATCAAACTACGAAGCATTTAATCATAAAAGTCAACACAAAATGGCTCCCAATTTAATTAATAGTAACATATTTACAGCCGATCTCTACTACCGATGATTTATACCGGTGTCGATAGCTGGGTGGTCTCGTAAGAGCCGTCATTATAATTATAATAATTAATAATATACAAACACCTGTTTGGAGCACTGTTAATGATGCTGACTCTGATTGTTTTGAGTGCAGTTAGAAGTTGAGGTAACTGTTCATTCATAATTGATTTTTAATTTTTAGTCTCAATGAGAAATTAGTTTCTCGGATTTCGACACTTTACATAATTACGAAACTAACTCAGCCTTTAGAAGTCCATAATGTTAGGTAAAAACATCAGTCAAGACTCAAGAACTAGTTTAAACCAATCAAATCGCTATAAACTATTTTTAAACGGCTTCAAAAAAGGAGGAGGTTCTCAATTCGACTGTACTGTTTTTTATGTTTGTCACCTCAGAACATTCGACTGGGTGAACCGATTTTAAGGATTCTTTCATTTCATATAGATATTAAAATTTCATATAGATCTGATGATGCGTTACGGAGACAGGCAACGGAACTCTTAAAAACCGCGATTGCACCTATCGCATAAATATGCATTGTTTTGACCCCAAGGATGACGAAATTTCGAATTGTGTGAGGTAGGTACTATAAATAAAAACGTGAAAAATAAAAACTTAAAAAAACCGACTTCCAAAAAAACATTAAAAAGTGAAAAATAACTTTAATTTCGGAAGGTGGTGACAAAAAAGAAAAATTGAATACGTATCCAGATTCACCGACTTCCGAAATTAAAGTAATTTTTCACTTTTTAGTGTTTCTTTGGAAGTCAGTTGTTTCTTTTTTTAAGTTTTTAAATAAGGCTTTTTCTTACTGAGGTTCTACATTAAGAATCCTCGGTTGTATTTTGAATCCTACTAATATTATGAATCAATATTATGACAGTTTGTATTTTTGTATATTTAGATGCTTTAATATTTGTTACTCAAACACGTAACAACGGCTGAACGGAATTGAATGAAATTTGGTCACACAGGTGATACTTTTTATCCTGGTAATACGTTCCCGTGGGATAATTGACGACCTCCATGCGGGCGAAGCCGCTGGCAAAAGCTAGTTCTTACATTTAAAAAAAACGGAACCATAAATTATTTTAAACAAAATGTATCTTGTAAGGTATAACAAAAACAGTAGCAGAATTTAAGGTATCATTTTCTATCAGAACGCTATGCCCCGCGGCGAATTCGGGCTGCCCCGCCTTCTACAAAGGAAAGAGAATACTTAAATAACATTTTGAAATATATATTATGAGACAATCATCTTTAAAAATTACGAACGAACATAAAATAGCTACTTTTTCAGTATCGTCATGGAGAATGCAGTATGATATCGATTTATGTATCTATCTATCTAGCCTGTACTGTCCCACAGCTGGGCAAACCACCCTCACCCGTTTTCACACACGCATTTCCTTTGTCATTTTGGGCCAGTCCTTTCCGTAGGATTCCTACCTACCCTATGAAAAAAATCTATGTTTTACTTTCTTTCGTTATAAAATCTTCATACTACCCTACGCTGGTTTTGTGCTTGTCACAAGACAAAAAACAAAAGTCGAAAACAATCGAATCAAAAGTATGTTCCATAATTAATTCAAACAAGATAATTAATGGTCTCTGTTTAATTGACCAAAGACACGAGCGTCGACCTTTTAAAACAAGTTTGATCTCATTATGAGGGACCATTTTTCATTGATTATTATGTTGAGTACCGGATCACTGGGATGGTAATTCAAAATAATTATGTATGCACCTACTGTGTTTTAAATAATCTACCTACACTACAAAAAAAAAAAAATGTAATACAAGGAAAAATTTAGTCGTTATTTCTATGAACAATAATTATTACAATAGTGCAACACTGACGTTGCTAAGTCTTTCATTTTACATATTTAAATTTATTTCTTCACTTCACGTCAAAAAAAGCAATTTAAAAGATCTATTGGACTTCTTGTGCCTATAGTAACCACAAAGGTTGTTTTATTTCCTATCTTCGTAATATTTCGTGTACGTGACTGCTGTAAATATTATGAAAGGTAGGTAATAAATATAGCAATCTTCAAAAATATTTAAAAATATCTCCTTAGTTTTACGAATTATTTTTGAAAGCAAGTCTCTTACTGAGACGATAAAATTAAAGTTACTTTCACATTAATATAATACCTGCACCCTAATTGCGTAACACATTATTAATCAGAATCTGAATCATTTTGAAGCCTATTGTTAATCCATTGCTTCATATGTTTGTATAATTCGTCTGCTCAACGACGTAAACCACGCAATGAATGTCGTGGAACTGTCAAAATGAAAGCGATTCCTACTGATAGTGTATTACGCAATTACCCCTCTGGATGATCATTTTCCCGATTCTCATTCATTTTATCTACATGTGACACACGCAAAACTGTACTATTGAAAGTACACCTCTGTGAGTGAGCCTTCGCAGGAGACGCCCTGGGCGTCGGAAATCTCAGGCTGATTCCCGGCCACCGTAGGCGCGGGCTTGCGGACGTCGAGTAATGGGTAGCTCGCTGTCCGGTAAGGACCAAGCCCGGGTCGACGGCGCGTTGTGTTCCACGCGCGCTTCAAAGAGATGTCAGCACCAACTGGTGAGGCCTGCAAGGGCCGATGCCTGCCAGGGGTGCGGGTTGTTCGAAAGAGATACCGCGGCCCCTGGCACACAGGCAACTGAGGGACGGGTGGGTTTTAGTCAGTAAAAATCAGACACGCCCCACCCAGGGCGGGAGAAGTTATTTGATGATTTCCCACCCAAAAAAAAACATTAATCCGTCGCGTGCCATGACGTCATCACTCCTACACTCCTACCTAAACTATGTCCAAACAATCACACAATTATCAACAGTAAATGCATTTCATTTAACACACGTAGGTGTTCCAAGACGTACGTATATGTTTTCAGATAGCTTGACAACCGACATCCGTTGCCCTGTGGGAAAAGTAGACAGGTGTTGTCACGTATCGCCTCTCAACTATCATAAAACACTTAATTACGTACACCACACAATTGAAAACACACCTTACGGCTTCAAACTCAAGGTTGGGTCTCATATGAGGTGTCTTGGGAGATAAGACCGTTTGCTTTGAGTAGAAGTCAAGTCAAATGAAAGACTAAGTGCAATGAGGTATCAATATAGTCGTAAAACAGTATTGAAATGAAGATATGTTCCATGTTTTTTATACACGCAGTGAGTTTTGAATAACAGTATTAATTATGCGTGGTTAGTCATTCTGCTCGAAGTAATAGTAGTCATATAATTTTAAGGGAAACCAAATAAGTTTGTTTCGCTTTTCTTTTGTTTTCTGGAAAATGTTTTACATAAAAAATGCAGACAAGCTTCGTTTATAAGTACAGGGGGTAGTTTCAAAGGAAATAAATCAATTGCAATTTTTTTTTTTCTAATTTCCTAACTGGCTTTGTTTGACTCTATTAAACGGAACACCCCTAAAAGTAGATTCAGAAAGCTAAATGAGAAAATCCTGGGATTCCTTTTTCTGCAACTTGTTGGGTATTTTTGTTTTTTTTTTTAGTTCTTAAAAGCATGTGATATCCATTATACGCTGCCACTCCACACTTCATACTTAATCGATATCCTTTCTTCAAAGTTTTGGCGTGTGAAAGAAGCCATAAAATATTCACAATATCATGTCCTTACCACTTCCTTAACGGCCTTGAAATCTGTCCAAATCCAAACTGTAAAAAGTGCACAACCTGTATTGAGTTACGTAAAGCCAAATAAATGCTGCAAAAAACCTTTTTGGAGATTTTCTATTGGTCACACGCTTGTACTTAATTGCCTTTGGATCTAAAAAGGTTTAATGAGTGATAAAAATCGAAATAATTAAAAATGTAGCAAACCAATAATTTAATTTTGCATGTAAGACTTTATTTTTTATTTTTTTGTGATACATTTTATTTAAGTGTACCTACACGCAAGCTACGAATATTCTGTTAAGAAATTGTGAGAGGGTAGCAGAATAAATGGCTTTTTTATTTATTTTATTTTTAACAAGCTTTTGCCAGTGGCTCCCCTTCACCGGAATAGAAAGTGTTAATTCAGGTTACAAACTATCTGTGTGCCAAATTTAATCGAAATCCGTTCAGCTGTTTTTGCGTGATTGAGTTACTAACATCTAAATATCCAAACATACAAAATTTCATATTTATAATATTAGTACTTGGTAGGGAAGTAAGATTAGTAGGAATAGTAAGTAGGATAGGAGGAAGTAGTATAGTAGGATTATCCAAATGGCATTAGGCTCGCCCCCTAAGACATGGTACTAGATATAGGTGTTATTCCGTGTGTTGCCGGACGTAAAAGAATAGCACCATCCCATATCTCTTCCCGTGGGTGTCGTAGAAGGCGACTAAGGGACTTACTAGAGAATGGGCAGCAGCGTTTTCTATGCATTTGACCATCATGCTGCGATCACCAATCCGCCTGCCAAGCGTGGCGATTATGGCACACCCCTCATTTTTTTGGGGGAAGCCTATGTCCAGTGGACGTCTATCGGCTGAGATGATCGCCAAAATTGCCTCACGTAATTAATGAACGCCCCTACCATCTCAAAACCTACGCAGAATCATTATCACGTCAAAAAATCCGTGGCTACTTCTAACAGATAAAAATCACAGCCACTGAAGAGCCGTTATCTCACCTTCCTGACGTCATAAAAATAAAGAAACACACTTGAAACGCCGCGATATTATCACACTTCCTACAGCCGCTAATTAAACTGCACTTGTTAGAAAAACGTTTTAATTAAGTTCAGTTTATTTCTTTCATGAGTTTGGATTACCTTCTTTATTTTGTACATAGATATTTTGAAAGCTTCACTGACATAGCATCTAGAAAAGATTCCCATTTTTAACCAACCAATGTTTTTAACTTGGATTGATTCTATAAAAAAAGTTTTCGGATAGGTTTACAGGTTAATGAAAGCTTGATAAAATATTGTAGCTGTGATATATAAAGCTACGATTAACAGGGTGTTTGTTTGAGATTTGCAAAAGCAGACTATTAAATGAACAGGTAAATGTTCTGACGATAGCTAACTTTTAGACGTATTACCATTTGTATTCACAGATAATGCGAAAATGGTAAATTTCTTGCAAGGAAAACGAAAAATCTAGCTCAATTCATATGATGCAAGAGGTAAGTAGTTGTACTTGTACTTATGATATACCTATTAGGTATACCTACATTCACGTTAAACATAACAAACTGCCCCACTAAAAATAAACTTTACCAAACATTAAGCTCAATACATAATATCATAAATATTTAATACATAAAGTAATTAGGTGTGATATCGTGATGCCATGCCACGTGTGCGCCTGCGCAGACCGTGAGAACCGCTCCCGAGGGAGCGAGGGACATCTTACACAAGTAGGGATATTGTTTCTTGAGCACATGCCAGCCACGCGTATGGCCTAGTGTGGATACGACGTCATATTTTATATTGAAATCGAATTTGTTATTTATAACACAAAGGTAAATAACAGTTATTATAAATACTGAATACTTCTTTATTCTTCTTGATTCGTGATCTGCGACGTTACAATTTTCTTTTATTTCAAAACTTCATTCGATAGCGTCTAAGCCCACCAGCTTAGCGAAATATAAGAATGGATCGTCCACATTTTACGTAGGTTGGATTTTCAATATTCATTGATTACTGATTTTTCGTTAAAATACAATGATTACGTTAATGAAGATGGATTTGTTAAACAATGTAGATAAATTAGATCTGAGAAAAACTGGGTGTGAAAACTGAAATGGAAAATTAGGGCTTTTGATATAATATACTCTTTGTTTTGTTTTCATTTTATTTATAGCTGAAGATAGTCGCCTTTTTCCAACATGTTTGTATGAATTAGGTATAAGCTGATGCAAATGTCAAGAAAAGAAAAAGCATGTAAATACATATCATGTCAATAAAAAGATTACACAAAGCTCCCAAAAACAGACGTAATAAAACATCCCATTACAGGACTTCATTTTATATAATTTATAATTAAATATAATCAAATCAAACCGTCTTATCCACAATCATTCTTCCGTAACTCCCGTCTGATTGAATAAGTCCCGCATAAAAGGATGATTCGCCATCTGCCGCGTCTCCGCACTCAATCATAAACATAACACGACACCCACATACATATACATTTTATACATATACAATGTATGGGTACATATACATGTTTATAAGAACACTTTCAACGAGTCACTGTTCTCAATAATTGACCTAAATGAATGTGAACAGGATAAATCAAATGTATGTATAATCTAGATTATTTTTTGTTTTGTCTTTATTTTAATTATTTTGTTTTATACACCATGTGGGCTTTATAGAAATATTTTTATGGTTAAAGTGTTTTGGTTAGATGACCTAAATTTTATTTTAGTCATGTGCAATATTGAAAAAAAAGTAAACAAAAGGACAGATACTTACAAAGACATTTACACAAATAGTTGGCGCTGTATGAACTAGATAATGAACGTATCAAAGCACA
Source organism: Polymixis lichenea (assembly GCA_949091785.1). NCBI lineage: Eukaryota > Metazoa > Arthropoda > Insecta > Lepidoptera > Noctuidae > Polymixis > Polymixis lichenea. The sequence continues at coordinate 7,570,600 of OX420951.1, forward strand.
GATGTTAAGGATTTCGACATAAATACAGTGCGCAAACTGTAAGCATGAATAAAGCATATCATTGTAGACCCCCTAGCGCAGAAATTTTACGTCGGTTTTACAAAAAAAAATCAGCTGTTTCATAGAAAAGTGCGGTACCTATGCGGTCAAAATGTATGGAACAGCAGATTTTTTTTTGTATTACCGACGAAAAATTTCTGCGCCGGGGGGTCTAGAATGATATGCTGAATTCATGGTTACAGTTTGCGCACTGGACAAAACTTATCCTGTGTAGAGAATACCACTAAAATGGAAATTACCAGAATTCTTTAGAATGAAAATTCGAGGTCTGACGAAATGGGAAAAAGGGAAATGGGAACAAGGGACCTCTTTGAAATAGGTACTTTATCAGCCCAAGGATCAAATCAAATAATACCTAATTCAAGATGGTACTCGTAAAGATTAAGACATGATCTGGTCAAGACTCAAAAGTAAGCCATTTTAAAACAACCTCTTCTTACTCAAACGTCGCTTGAATGCTAATCAAAAACTTTTTAAATAAATTTTCCTCAAACAACTCTTAACGCACAATTGATTCGCCAAAATACTTTGAGAGAAACTCATAAGGCACCAGTAGCAAAAATATACCGTAGCTTATTATTTTGTATACCAAACCAACCAATAAAAACGTGCCAATTCAATAACCCAGAAAAAAATAAGAAAATGACAATATGGCCGCATTATGCAAGTTAGCATAAAAAAGGTAAAAAAAAATGACCTACATTGTGTTCCAAACGCAGATTTCCCTAAATGCTACGAAACGCTACGAAAAAATCCGCTACGCGCGCGTAGTCCATTAACATTCCCATTAGTATAAAATGAAAAACATGTTATACATTCTTCTCAAGTATAAAATGTAATTCGATGTACGGTATCAACCGAAAAATTAGTGTCCATACAACAATAATTGTAAAGTCCGAGCCGCGGACCACGTGTCCCGTATAAAGAACTATTATTACCAACAAGTCGTGTAGGTAGCAGCGTGCGCGATCATAATTGTATTAATCATTCAGCGCGACCGGCAGACGTCGATTTTCTTCAACAAAGTGCTCTTGTTTGTTTTTTTCGTAAGGAAGTCGGCCGAAGGTGAACCGTGGGAACGCCGGGCGGGTGCACTTCCCAAAACATCGACGCACGGCAGCGAGTCCGACATGCGCCGGACAGAACGAGATAAAACATCCAGCTGCTCAAGTAACAGACAGAGACGGAGAATGTGACGTGTGCGCGCCAAGCGACAGCTCACAATCGCGTGATCATCTACAAGAAATAATAAAACGGCAATAAAAGAAACACGAGACAACGGTAACGATGGCCTGCGCGCGAGAGCGGGACGGAACTCGGTGGCCGAAGGCCTGCGCGCGCGCCGCTCGAGTTACCGCATTCGAATTTCAAAGATCAATGATCGATGCGATAGGAGCGAGACGCGCGACAAGCGCTCTAATACCGTTGAGAGAGAGGGACACGAATGGTATACGGCTTATGGTAAAAAAGGACAGCATTATCAGCTTGGCTCGTGGCGGTTTCAGCACGGGCCAGCTCTCCTTCGCCGCTCTGTCGACAGAGGGCGCTGTTTACATTTCAGTAGCCATATTGAAAGGTTGTATGCTATTGTAATCGGTGAGTTTAATAACAACTTGATTTCAATGGCGTTAAAGTGAAATTTGCAAACAGTTATGAGTTTAGTAAATACAAAGTGGTTTGTCGGTAAACGTCAGTTCCTTTGGAGTTTTTCCATTGGAATAAAAGTTTCAAGCAGTAGTTTTGATTGCACTTTTCAGTAGAAAATATTTTAAGATTAGTACATTTTTGGCAGGTAATTTAGGTTTTTATCATTTAAGATACCGTGATAAAAAGTGTATAATTATCCATTTGACCAGGTCTGGTCACGAGCATGACTTATTCAAATCTACACCGTTGTAAAAATTAATCAAAATCGCCAATTTTGTCGTGAAATCGTAATTTTCTGTAACACTTTGTTGCGTGAAAACTGGGTTCAGTTGAAACAAACGGGCGACGACAGCGCCCGTGGGCGTGTCACAAAACAATTGGTTTCGTTATTTTCACATAGATGGCGCTACGAGTTATATTTTCACATTAAGCTTTTATCATCGGTTTTTCCAATCTAGTAGAGCAGTGTAAAGTGTAAATTATTTTCATACTTATTTAACTCTTACTGATTCTATTGGTTTGAACCTACTTTGGACTTTCAGACTTTTTTTTTACAATTTTTGCACGCCAAATGACAGCACAAATTGTTTAATAAATAAGAGATTGTTTTACTTTAAACTAGGGCTGCATGTTAGACTTGTTTTAAGATTTTATAAGAATACTGTAGTGTTGAATCGATTTAACGAGAAAACTGTACCTACCGTAACACACTATCAATCGCAATCTAAATCATTTTGAAAGATATTGCTAATCCATTGCTTCTTATGTTCGAAAACTTTGTCTGCTCGGCAACATAAATAATGCGATGAATCTGGTTGAACTGTCAAAATGAAAAACATTCCTGTATGTTACGCAATTACCGTTCTGGCCATTGTCTAATGCCGGTCACTCACATTCGCACGAATGCGCAAACCCACAAGTGTGGGTAGGCGCGGTCGCAGCCAAAGACTTTGGGAGGGGGGTCACAGACAAAGACTACCTACATATTAATAAGAAAATGTATTATATTTTAGAAAAATTACAATTTTAAGCGTTATGTTTAGGGCTTTGGGGGGTCATGACCCCTAGGACCAACATTCTTAAACATTCGCGTAGACTTCTAGACATTCGTGAGACAAGAGGCCCTAGTGTGAGTTTCATTTAACCTCACACTAGGGCCACAGTTGTGTACAAGATTGCGAAGTTAACGGACGTTTTGCTATTTTCAGAGTCCGTGGCGTCTACTGTGTAGCGTATTTTTACTATAGCTTAATTTGATCATGGATTGGAACTAAACCAACGTGTTTGAGTTCATTTAACTCTTGCAGAATGAACTTACTATATTGAGATCCTAAAAAGAAATCCCTATACGTTTTCATCAAGGCTCTTTTGACGAATTAAAAAGGAAGAGAAATTCTCTAAAGGCTGCGTACATGGATTCGTAAACAAGTGTAGGAGGAAGCCCAAATGTGTTCGCATATTCATTATTCGAAAACATTTGCATATCCGCTGGGTTTGCGAATTAATGTCTGCGGGCCCTTCACATGCGTGCAAACATTCGTACAATGTACGAATGTTTGCGCGCATGTGAGTGACCGGGGTAAGAATGGACAATTCAATATGGATGGTGATACATCAATTTTACCTCTATCGAGTAATTTGATAGCCTTGAATTTTTATTACGATATGAGGTACGTCAAATTTCTTTGATAGATTTTCAACTTTACAACATAGCCTATGGTTCATGTTCAATTGGGAAAATTTGACAGTTTGGGGTAGCTTGATGTGCTGGCGTCTGTAGCTAATAGGTATATTTAGGTATTTATGCATGGTTGAATGAAAAAGATCTTGTCAGTAAGTCTGGAGTACTGTGAGATGAGCGAGTGTGACTGTCACCTAGCTGTAGGTATATTTAATTTTATAATCGAAACCTAACTAATGTAATTGGCCTACGGCGCGTTGTGTTCAAAGAGATGTCAGCACCAATTATTGGGGCTCGCAAGGGCCGATGCCTGTCAGGGGTGCGGGTTGCTCTAAACAGATACCGCGGCCCCTGGCACGCAGGCAACTGAGGGAATACGAGTGGGTTTTTTAGTCAGTAAAAGTCTGACACGCCCACCTGCTCCACCCAGAGCGGGAGAAGTTATTTGATGATTTCCCACCCAACAAAAAAATGTAATTAGTCTTTGTCCGTAAAGTAAGGATTTGTGAGTTATCTTATCAGCCACATATTTTGCTATATTCTTATAGCACGACTTACTTTCTAAACAATTTCACTAAACACATATACCTACTTAGATACGTACTTATAAATCTCGCGTGCTCTTCCCCACAAAAACAGTCATTTCCGTGTTCAAATTGTAAGTGATCACGAAATGATTTTTATATGTTCGACAAAATTAGAGAATCGTTTCGATAAGCTGTCGAAGACCCGTGTGTTGATTCTAATTTCCGGTATTAATCGTGTATAGAGCGTGTGATTTTTATAAAGTAAACTTGAATGATATTTTTACTTATTAGTGTCAGGTTTCGTTGCATTTTTATTTTATTTATGGTTGTTTTATTTTAGATGGTGACTATTCACAGTTTTTAATTAATATAAAGTCGTTTAATTTTAATGAGTATTCGTTTGATTACTTTCTCATTCCTCTTTTTCTTAGTGGTCTTGTTTTATCCGTTATTAAGGAACTTTGCAACTATACTATGTCGACTTTGATTTTAACATTATTTCATAAGAATGTAATATATTTTGTACATAGTTCTAATCTCGTCCGACATAGGCTTAGTTAAAACACTATTTACAGTACCAATTCCAGACATATTTAGGGAATCAAACAGACGCCTCCTGAGGCGTTCGCCCCGCTCACACTCGATCAAGATGTACACACGGCTACACATCAAGCTATACATTTCCAGTATAAGCTTATCTCGCATTGTATAGGATTTCCGTACAGTTCGAGATCAGCGTAAACTGGAAATGTATAGCTTGATGTGTAGCCGTGTGTACAGACGCCAGCACCTCAAGCTACCCCCAATCTGTCAAATTTATTTGATAGATTTTCAACTTTATTACATAAGCATAAGGTTCATGTTCAATTGGGATAATTTGACAGTTTGGGGTAGCTTGAAGAGCTGGCGTCTGTACGTCCTCGTTCTTAGTGATCGGTTTACTAGAATGGCCGCTCCATTTTTAATCAATTAGAATATACAAGTTGTAACAGAATAAACGCTTGAAGTAGTTTGTTCATAATTGACCATTATCCATTTCAGTAACCGTAACTACAGGTTTTTTAAATTATGTATTTTGTCAAACCTACCGCCGTTTGAGTCAAAGAAAATTCAATCTTATTTTAAGGACGCTATTTTAAATGCATAAAGTAATGCTAGGGTCAAAACGATTTTCCTAATAATAACAGTAAACATTTAAAAAAAGTTTTGGTCATTGTATTATGCTTTTAACTCATTTGTGTTATTGCGTGTAGTGATCTTGCGGTAATTATTTTACATTTTGTAGAGTGCTTGTTTCACTATTGATCAGCCGATCTGCACCAGTTCGGCAAGCTCAACGGTCAGATTTTTCTACATAACTAACTTAATTCTGTTCCAGATTTTGTACATAGTTCCTATCTTGAAACTAAGGCACGTTGGTACCCGATTTGTAGAAAAAAAAAAGTAGATAAGTAAAAGCTTCCACAAAAAGTCAAAATCATAAATAAAGCCACAAAATTAGATCAACGATATGCATGTGCGTGCATCGAGATTTCGGAATCGTTCATCTGACGATAGCACATCGCCGCGTGATGTTAATTTCCGCTTCAGTTGATTTATCTTTCGTATGACGTGTTAATTGATCGTTACGACTGAATTGGTATTTTGGAGTATGTGCCTTAATTAAAATAGGTGTAGGTGCTTTTATATTAAAACGGAAAATTACTAATGTGTTGTTATTTTTGAAATTTTGCTCAGTAGTATGAAAATTGTGTTACAAAATAGACGTCGTGAAGTCATCGTGATGTAGTGCTTTAAAATAGACGTTTGGTTGCTCGTAACTGTGGGCCAGATGAAAATATTGGCAACTCATTGCCTCCTAGTCAATTGTAGTGTTTATAAGTAGCTTTAAAAGTCAAAATTCTCTCTAATTTCCATAAGAAAGCTCTCTTGATCCACTTATTCATAAACCATTCAAATAATCTTAACACTCTGAATAGAACCGGGCAGTTAAACAAACACTTGCCAAAATCTATTCACCGTCAAATAACGGTTGAAATTAGAACATTCGAACGTCTATTTGAATTCAAAAATAGAAGTTAGGAAGGCGTGCATGCGCGCTTAACGCCCGTGGGCCGAAACAAGCGTTACTATTGGCCAGATGTGAGCCAATCACGGCCCGACGCTGGCCTAGGCGTGATGAGGTTTTCCGCGCAAATAGTTTTAATGTTTGGGAAAAACTGTGCTAATACGATTCTTGTTAGAATTTAACACTGTGGTTTGTTTTGTATTCGAACATTATCAGTGATTAGATTATTATAGTTTCATTTACGATATCAGTACCTATAGGTATGAGTTTATTATTGTTTTCAACATGAGTTACATTTTTCAGTTTATACATAAAAATGGGTCCTCCTTCCTTTAAACAAATAACTTGTTTTACTTAATGGCTGCACCAGCTCGAACGAGCTCGGCTGAAATAATAGCAATACAGTTTTATTTATTTTATACTAGCTTTTGCCAGCGGCTTCGCCCGCGTGGAGGTCGGTGTATTATACATATAAACCTTCCTCTTGAATCACTCTATCTATTAAAAAAACCCGCATCAAAATCCGTTCCGTAGTTTTAAAGATTTAAGCATACATAGGGATATAGGGACAGAAAAAGCGACTTTGTTTTATACTATGTAGTGAAGAATCAAAGTGTTTTTTTTTCTATATGCCTCTCTGTGCCTGCAATCTACAAAATATGTATATTATTACAACAAAAATCGGTAAGTATTTATTTAAAACCCCAAGGTTCATTTCGAAACTGCCCTTCTCAAACCACAAAAAACTCCGAAAGCGAATTACGCAAAAAAAGTGACGGACCAGGGACCAAACCCTGCCTGCCTACATGCACAAAAAATTAACCAAATCTTTATCAAATTTTGCCCTAATGCCCTCGAAGTGAACAATAGGGCACAAAAATACGAAACCCATGCATATTTGAGCAATAACAATAGCACACCTGTTGGATTGCCATATATTCTGGTCACATCACAGTTTTTTGCTCATCTACAATTTTTGTATATCATTTCAATGTTCAGGTATGATTTTTTAGGTTGTGAGTCTGATTTTCTAAAGGATTATGAAAGAGGAATTATTGGAAGAAGTGAGTGTGGGTGATCGGTTTTCGCTGTCGAAGATTTGAAAGTAGCAAGTATTTAAAAAAAAGTTATCAGCCAAGTACCTACCTTAATGTAAAATATCTATGAAAAGCTTATTAGTCGATGCGCACAAATGAAACAAAAAAAATATTTTCTCTATGCGACTCGCACGAAGTTAATTTGTTTGTGAGCGAATCGGCAACTCCAGAAATACGTAGGTATTAGGTCATTTTCACGTTTTTAATTTAAAGCAATAAATTTATGAAAATAGGTCACTCCAAGTATATGCAATAAAGTGCATAATTAGTACGCCATAATTAATTCTAATTTGTCAATAAAGTTATTAAAAAAGGTCACTGCAAATACATGCAATAAAATAATTAATGCCATCGTATTCTACAATAATATTCTATGATAAATATGATTTAAGGATAGACAAAAAATACTAGAATACGAACGACATTGACAACGGCCCTATTGCAAGAAAACCTCAAAAAAGTTTTTACCTAGCCGAGTCAACCTCCACCATTTCGCTTTTTAGTTGGTTTGGAATCGCCACAATGCTTGACAAAAAAAAAAAAAACATAATGGTCGATGCACTGCACTCACGACACATTCGTATTACATTCAAACAGTATGTAGCTAACTAGGTATTGTACCTAGTAATGTTAGTGACCCATTGACACCAAGGGTCAAACCACTCACCTTTACCCCCGATTAATTGATAAACATGCTTGATAAAAGATGGCTTCCTTTTAAGGTTACTGAGGTCAGAACTCAGATAGCAATCGGTGTGCATAATATTATTTGAAATTAGCTTTACCCGCTGCGCTTACCTACTCGAGTGTCAATGCTTGAGTCTATACCGCTAAAGAGTCTTACTTTAAAAAATATATTTATCAATTTAATTAAAAATCACATTAAATATAGGATCGTTAATTTTAATTGCCCAAGTCAGCATTCAGTCATCTCTAACTCCATCTATTAAAACCTCTTCTCATTAGAAAATATGGGCTGCACTGTGAGACTAAATCTTCTAGAATTTTCGTTCACAAATAACTTTTAAAAAGTATAGGTTTACAGACAATCAACATTTACGATCATAATATTACCATCATAAAGACGTAAGTAACCACATTCAGCATTCATAATATAACCAAAACAAAAACGACAGAACCAAAGACAAAAACCAAAAAGTTGCAAAAATATTAGCAAAAACTGGCCAGTCATAAACGTGCCATAAAATGAAAGACGAGGTGTGCTCGAACGAAAATTCAAAATTGGAAGGAAAGTGGTTATTTTAAATGCAAAAAGGTTGTTTAAAAAATGTTGTGTGTTACACCGTGGGAGAATGGGCAGGTGTGAGCTAGCGGGTACACTTGAGATCGTTCGCGTACATTTTTTGCAACCCAGTATATTGATTTTTAATTAATGCTTTTCGAATTAAGTTTTTTTTTTAAATAAAATTGTGCTCGTTTTGGGGTTTCGAGTTTTGATTGGGTAATTTTGTTTTTGATGGGTTATTTTGTGTAACAGGGAAGGAAGGGGACTTTGATATAATTGTTGGTGATTACGTATACATATTTTGTTTTCTGACTACTAATGTATCATTAGATAGAATTACACTTAAATTAGGTCACACATGACAAAATCTAAATACAACATAGAGCAAGATAGTTCCAACTTCCATGTCACATTGAAGCGAAAAATACCAATAGCCTAAAAACATGAAACCCAAACACCACTCTTCCCCTCCTTTGTCTAGCCTAAAGCCACTAAAGAACACAACCTACTAATTAGGCCCAATATAAAATAAAACAGACTTGACTTTCATAGTACCGATGATTTGTGACAATATTGTCCTGCAGCGGTACCCATAACGGTTAACCGCTTCGCCATTTATATTTTTTTATTTTATTCTACTACAACCTTCCCAGTCAGGTTTAGCAAGTTTTTTTAAAGCCTAAGAGGACAGTATGACTATTTTTGCCGCCATTTTTGTTTTCGTTTTAATGGTAACGGATCGGACTTAAAAATAGTACGTTAGACTTTTAAACACCGTTTAAGAAACAGTACGGTTTCTTTTTTGTTGTGTTCAGATGGTTTCTTTTTAGACTGTACTGGGAAGATGTATTTTTAACTTTGTAAAAAATATATACTACATACGTGTTTGTGCGGCATGTTTGTTTAATTAAATGTGTTTATAAAGGTCAATTGTCAGCTATTTTCATAATTAGAGGAAAATTGGAAATGATTTTCTTTTTTCTTTGTAAATGACGCAAGGAAACTAATGCACGTTCAAGGCATGTTCCATAAAAAATATATCGATTAGGTACGAAGTGATTCCAATACATTAACTCCACAGCCTAATACGTTGAATTAATTTACAGACCTACGTGATACATCTTTTTTTGTAGCTACTTAGCCTGAATGGTCAAAACATAACATTATTATCAACGGTCACTCGAATAATTAGATAACGAATGTTAAACTAAACGTAATAAATGAATAATATTCATGGGCACGTCATGTCATGCACATAAAAGCATTAGGGTCGCGCATCACAGATTTCGTCGCGTGACAAGATAAGCGTGCGTGTTTCTATCACTGTAAGCGACGCCCGCGCACCCGACCACGCCCGACTTCACCCGAAGACGGCCGAACGCTGTCGTGGGAAAACGCGGCAGGTGTTACCGATCCGTAGCACTTCTTACTGAGTAAACATTCAGCGTATACAAAATTATAACCGCCTCGAAGCGTCTGTGTAAATGGAAAACATATTTTGTGTGCTTAATGATACTGCTTACTTTTTTGGTGTGCTCGGTTATCAGACGACAATGTTTTTTGCGACGGTTTTGAGGGGCTCGTATGTTCCATGTTTTTATTTTAGTTAAATTTATTGAGGGACCCTTAATTGGTATGGTTAAATGAAGTGTAGTTAAGTGTGCTCGTGACCTTTCAGTTTACATTGTGGCTGTGAAGTGGCACCATGAATATAATGGACGTTTGTGAATGGCTCTTTTATTTATACATTTTTGAAACTGTGGCCTATCTCGTTGGTGTGCACATTAAAGTGAATTGCATTATTAACTTTTACAGTTTCTCTGTATAAAAATAACTGTCACAATAAAGCCTATATTGTATTTGTTTGTGCGCTTTATAATGGTAACAGAAAACACTAAATTGCTTTTTGTACCTACTGCCTTTAAGGGATTGTATTTTAATGAGATACGCGTTTATTTTAGAGTTAATAAATATTTACTGAAGCTCAACTGGATTTTTTTATTTATTTATAAGAAACAGAACTGGCACTACAGATATTTTTTAAAGCTCATTATTCTATGTTTTAAAATAACATAATGCAGTATATTTCCTTATAAAAAAACTTCTAAGAAAGGTACCACTGAAAAAGTTTATAACGGTATTTATTTATTTATATTTTACTGTACATCACAAAACACATAACAAAAAATAAATCGACCACTACAAAATATGCAATGCCTTATCGATTTATCATTTACCTATTATTTATTGCATACCTAGTCAGAAAGCTTTCAAGGAGTCACTGTATGAGTTATTTAGTTCAAAACTTAAGTTTAAGCTTTAGGTTACAATAAGTACAGTTTATGATTGTATTAACAATTCCAATCAGAAAAAAATACTTACGCGGAACAAAAAAAAAATCGTAATATCCAGACATTACGCACATGAAAATGTCTAGTGGTTCATCTCTAAAAAAAAAATCTTTCTAAGAAAGGAATGCGACATCTAAACCAGTAATCGCGCACTACGAAAAGTATTACTATTGGCCCTTAATCACAAACACCAATTACTTACAGCCTACAGGTGTCGTGTAATTGGCTAATATTATTGCTGTACGTACTTAATTTGAACACGTACTTCTGCCGTACTTAATGACCTATCATTTATTCTTAGTAGGAGTATGTCAATGAGAATTAATATTGGACATCTTACATTGTTGCGTCGACGCGTCAATAATCTTGAGGAGAATGCAGATTACTTAAATTGATCAGGTTGTCACAATATATTTATGTGTACGTATGTAATTTTGTAGCGGCATTTTTGTGAGTTGTGAGGAGTGGTGGCCTAATGATATAGCCCCCGACTTATGGGTCGTGAGTTCCGACCCAGGCAGGCGCTTTACTGAGTTGTAGGTCGCAGTGGCGAGGTGTAAAATTTTATAAGAGAGAAGCCGAAGCGAAGTCGACCTTTAACTTACTGGTGTATCAATAAAAAAAAATAAAGAATGAAGTACAATAAAATTGAGCAGAATTGAATGAATGGTATGCAATATTCCTCCATCTCGTTCTCGCTGACGCATTTTTCTATATCTGCCTCTGTCATAAGTTAACCCGATGTACAGCGGCTTGCTCTCGCTCCATATCAAGTGGTGCCACGTGACCTAAAGTGACATCATTACGGGATCGCTATTGTATGAATTTTTCGTTCCCGATTATGACGTTTTGGATAATTTAGATCATTTTATGTTGTCGTTATAATACAAAGCTAAAAACAACCGTTTTTGTTGTTTGAATGTTATGCAGAATTGAATACCCGTAGCGTAACTATATTTTTTGACAATAGTAGCCACTATTGACGAGCCGTTTTTTAATACCGATAGAGTTGCCGATGCGAATCCCCGAAGGGAAGCCGGTAGGAATCGTGTTACATGGTGCTTTCGCCACTGGTAGATCGTGAGTTCGAACCCAAGCAGGCGAATTACTTTGTGTATTTTTTCATCACCACTGCTCTCAAAACGGTGAAGGAAAACATCGTGAGGAAACCGGCATGTATTGGAACCAAAAACTCGGAGACATGTGACATCCACCAACCCACACTGGATGCGCGTGGTGGATAATGGCCCACTCCCTCTCAAAGAGAGGAGGCCTGTGTCCCAGCAGTGCGATAATTGTAGGGTGATTATGATGATGATGATTTTTTTTTATCTTAAAGGACCCTAGCTCAAAACTAATCGATCGTCGCTGGGAAGTTTTTTGCACCACTTCTTCCCAGCTAAAGCACTAGGAATTGGTGAAGGGCGAACGGGGTTTGAGGGACTGTCTTATATAATTTCGACGATCAATACGTGCTGATTCAAAACTACATAGTTTGTTTTTTTTTTTAATATTGATTTCGTAAAAGTGGCGAGTGAGAAAACGTGAATGCGAATCCCACTAGTAGCGCTATTGATGTGAACCCATGTCTATTCATGGCCGTCGTTCAAGTAAACATTTTTTTACACGCTTTATATTAGCTTCACTTGTATGTTTGTATGATTGTTTGTATGTAACCGACTCCTTTAGACGCTATTTTGACCCACTTTAAACGGTCAGATTTCATTTAAACTTTGTAGACTTATTGAGGACCTATGACAATTCAATAACTAAAAAACAATAGAAAAAAACACGCTTTTGTAGTTAGCAAAACCAAAAAATAGAAAATAAATAATAGTTAAATAAAACGGGTGCTTGATATTAATTGATTATAAAAATACCTCAAAAAGCACCCCAAGCGTTTTTTGTAGAATTAAATTATTTTCTACTTTTTAGTTTGGCTTTTAAAGCGTGTTTTTTTAGTTTTTTTAAACTATTATTTATTTTTTGAGAAAGACATCTGGCAGTCCAACGTAGGAGGTTGTCGGCTGCTTATCCGAACTTGCCTGTGGCTGCCTCAATAAATTAAGGCCTCCAGCCTGGACTTGAAAACTAAGCAACTACACGATACGGGAAGATACGGACCTCGACTTGAGCGTCGCTGGAAGAAGGCATCAAGGAACGAGCTGGATCGTAGTGTGTTCGACTAAACAACAATACCTAGCAGTATTGAAAACAACTTACAAATGATTGACGATTCCATTTCCTAGACTCTGCTCTAGAACCTTTTAAAGACAAGCGATTACGCTCTGAAGGCACTTTAAAAGAAAACATAGGTCCTCAACAGATCATTACAACACAAGAAACCAATTACAAAGAAACATCCAACTTACAGAGAAGTGAGATTTTAAAAATACTACATAATGACCTAAATGCAGGCCATTTATGAGACACACCCCGTAATATGACCAAGTGTTTAAAATTGTTGCCTAAGAACGCAAATAGTACTGAAAAATAGCCGCCGCAACGCAATTTCAATTCTTAAACTGGATATTTTCTTTTAGTAATAAATGTAATTACTGTCATATTTTAGGGTTCTTTGTGTTGAATCATAAATCGATTGAATACCTCGCAGTAAAATACACAAACACTTCACTGTGTATTTATGGGCTGGTATGAAAATTAAAATTAATTGACATTCATAAAATACTTTACTGGGATCTAGAATTGGTAAGGGTGAGATATAAAATTTAATACCGTGAAAGAATTGAAATTGTCTTTGCCTTATGTGGAATGCCAAAGTTGTTATAACAGGGATACCTGTATGTCATAAAATTATTTAGGTACTTAACTGAATTGCAATTTTTTGTAGTTGACACTTAAGTATTTCTTTTGCTCATTATCTTGGTAGACCCTTAAAGAATTTTCATTTGATATTATGTGGTTACAACTTTAACATCACAGTTTAGATTTATCACTAAACCACAAACCACAAATACAACTGGGTTTAAAAATACCATTCTAGTACTTCAAATTAACACAACTACAGTTACTTAATACATAGGTGTGTCATGTAATCTCTTTCTACGAAGCACCACGATACATTAAAGCGACACGTGAACCAACCACCAGCTAAAAACACGATCTATCTAGTCGATAAGACTTAAGTTCAACATTAATAATTAAGTACATAGTTAACAAGTAAATGGAGATGCATCTATACCAATTATGAAGACGGATAGATGAAGCCGAGCGGGTGATGTTATCGTTAATCACTACGGAACCATTTAACCTAACGCGAGTTCGTACTACGAAGAAACTGGTGTAGTGTGGGCGTTTCTTATTTTCTAAGAATTCTCGCCTCCGTCTCTGTTATTATGGCAAATATATTTTTTTAATATTTATTTCGATTGCATGTAGTGTCTCTATGTTTTTAATTATTTGTCTGACCATAATTATGTTTTGCATAGGTTTCTAGGCAAATTTTATAAATTTAAAAGATTATAAATAGTTTTTAGAAGTTTAAAATCTCCAAAACCAAGTCAGTGGTCTAGGAGATTTTAAACTTCTTTTATTACTTAAACACGCCCAAAGATAGGTTAAATTAGCAAGAAAAACTAATCTTTGCTGGCTCATTACTTTTTAATGGCTTTTTATTTTAGTATTCAGTTTCCGTACAGACAATATTAATAATAAAACAAAACCATACCATGTTAAATTTTTGATGTACATTATAGAACAGTGGATTAATACACTCCCGAAGTTTTTATGAAAAAAAAATGTCGACAAGATTCACCTTAAGTAAGAAACCGATTAATATTTTCGAATTAAATTTAATAAATGAACTGTTGTTTTTCTATTGAATATTAAATTTTATATTGGATTGGGCTGTAAATGCCACGACGTGTAATTCACGGGCCCAGTGCGTGTTCATAGATGTCACATGTCTTCGAATTTTTGGTTCTAGCACATGCCGGTTTCCTCACGATGTTTTCCTTCACCGTTTTAAAAGCAATGGTGATGATCAGAGGTCGGAGTAGGTAGATTGATTTAAGGTCGTCGACGTCAAACGTAGAGGATAATGTGGATATGCCTCCAAAATACCGGAACTTCATATTTATTGTGATGATTATTTATTTTAATTGTATTAACGTTGAAAGCCAAAATATGGAAATTGTATCCGATGAGGATTAAAAATAATTTATTTATGTTTTTGTTTAATTAAAAATAATTGTTCATTGAATTCAATCAATCATTCATATAATAAACGATTTTGTTAGCCTATCTGTATGTTTTTTTATTTTATTTTATTCCATAATTCCAATTCCGGAACTTTTTCCGGTACTTCCCGCACATTATGGATAAAATGGCATGTCCATATTATAATATCTTGACGCAAGTATATAAAATCAATCTACCTACTCCGACCTCTGCTGATGATATAATTTACACCTACAACTTGTACGTTGTTGCTCAAGTACGATGAGATAATTACAGCCTCAGGGATGACCCAGTTCACGTTGAAGAAACTCATTTATAATTATAACCACAGGCGTCAATAACACCCCTAGCACCTAAATCTGACAGAACGGGGGCATTTTCTTATTATATAACGGGGGCATTACTGACAGGCCTCTCAAAAACATCTTTTTAAAGAAAAAACTTTCATATCATTGAGTTCACCAGTTTCGTATGAACCATAAGTTGTCTATTTTAAATTTTGTCTTTTCTACTATTTGCTATTATTTTTAACTTTTTAACACTATTGTCTAATCTTTTTGGTTTATTTAACGATGTTCACATAAGATCGTCTCTAAACCTTTTACTATATTTTTTGCTGCTGACCTGTAACACAGGCTTTTTCGAAAACCTATTTCAGGCACCAGTCTCTTACAGTGGTGGAATATAACATAACCAAAACATTGCTAACTCTTAAGGAAACCAATATTGTGAAGAGAGAATAAATAAATTAATAAATTGATATCATCACATACACTCACGTCTTGTTTCCCCGAAGGGCTGGTCAGAGGTGTACCTAAAATTTCTCATATTAAGTGAATTGTATTCTTTTTGAGAAATAAATGTCTTAAACCGTAACTAAAGTACGATTTTCCTTCCGCCTTTTTTACAAGGAATACCTTTTCTATCCTTAACCAATAATAATGACATGCCAAACAGTAGCTCAAGTACGACGAAATGATTACAGCCCCAGGGCTGCCCCAACACATAATTTACGTTTAAGGAACACGTCCATACTTAACATATAATCACTGGAGGAAAATGTCACTTCGCCTAAGGACACGAGTTTAATAGTGATCGGTTATCAATTACTGCACAGTTTCAATGTCATTCAATTTGAAAATTGGAATTTAAGTTATTTTATTGACGGGATTTCCTAGATGATTTTTGTCAATCCATCAATCAACTCAGCCTATCGCAGTCCACTGCTGGACGTAGGCCTATCCCAGGCTGCGCCCCAACACTCTATCCTCCGCCTTTCGGATCCAGTCTGTACCAGCCACCTTTTTAAGGTCGTCGGTCTATCTAGCTGGGGGGCGTCCCACACTACATTTTGCCGATACGCGGTCTCCTCTCCCGCGGTCTGCTCCACCGTCCATCGGGCCTTCGACAAACATGACACACTGACACTTAGCTTGCTCACTCTACAAGCTAGGTATGTCGTTAACTCCGGTTCTTTACCGGATAATTTAATTCCTGATTTTATCCTTCAAAGAAACTCCGAGCGTAGCCCGCTCCATAGCGCGCTGAGCGACCTTAAATTTGTGGACCAGCCCGATTGTCAGTGTCAACGTTTCGGCACCGTATGTCATCACGGGCAGGACGCACTGGTTGAAGATAGTCTTCAAGCATTGCGGATGATTTTTGTATCGAACTAAGATTAATAATAAATTATTCACCTCTTTTGCTTAAATGTCCGTTCGTAGATGGCTAACCATCTATTATATATCGAGACCCCTCCGTGAAAGCACGTTCAGTCGATGGTCCTGGATGACATGCCTAGGTCTTTGACAGTCGTTACGGGTTGGCCCGAAAGTCTGACAACTAGTCTTTCAAAAGGTACTATATTACCCAGTCACTGAGTAATGAAGGTCAGATAGGCAGTCACCCCATGTAAAATACTGATACTCAGATGCATCCGGTTAGACTGGAAGCCGACCCCAAGTTAGTTAGGAAAAGGCTAGGCAGATGATGATAATCGCTTTTAGAAAAATACACAAATGGTTATCGAGTCTACAGTGTGGGGATAGTCATACCGTCTTTGATACAATTCATTAATAATAATATTTAAAGTCTAGCAGCCTTTATAACGTCCAATTCCACCCTCATTAACCCTTAAACACTCATTACAAATGTCAACCCTAAAAAGCTACTTCAATGAACAATTACCCCATTTAGCTGTGACAAAAAGTGACATAATAATAACAATTACTTATCGTGTTAAGGGTGGCATCAACGGACATAGAGCACGGGCCGGAACGGTCGCGTACCGGTCCGGAACAGGTACCGGAACAAGTGCGGAAAGGTCAACGGTGAATACCGATTGTTATCGAGTGTATGGCAACGGTTTTTGTATTAATTTGTGATAAACTATTGTTGGGTTAGGAATTGATTTGCTGTTTGTGTTTTGTTTTTCTATATCAGGATGCGTTTAGGGTAACTTTTATTTTTTGTTTCGTTGTTCGGAATGTATCGAATTGTATGGATTTTTCTAAATGATGCATTGAAGACGTTATTGTTAGATAATTTGTGATTATGTGAGACAGCAAACTGCCCGTGGGATTTAAGATACTCATAAACAGTCAGTTTTTTCTCGTGTTTTGTTTAATGACTTCTCCCACAGATAATCCTTGGAGCAGTCTGTCAAATCACTTGGCTTATCAAATAAGGCGGTTCTATTGACACACGAGAGCAACATGTCGGGTGACGCTATGATAAGATTGGAAGCAAATCAGCAAGTTTTGTGCGTGTTGAACTTGAACGAGGGATAAGGGAAAACAAGTTTACAGATCACTCGATACGCTAGAGGCAATTAACTGATTACGCTGATAACATCGAAAGCAATCTGGTCTTGCAACCATCCACGTATAGGGAGGTTTTATCCGAACACGCTCAACGCGTCTTTTTTTCCAGTGGATTGAAACAAGTTAGCAGAAACTGGAATCTTACTGATTGACGTATAAATCAATTGTACGGAATTGAAAATGTTTAATTGCAGTTAATGACTTCTGAATTCACGAGGCGCTCTTCAAGAATGGTGTTATTACAACCATGAAGTATACAAACTGGACACCGACAAAAACCATTAAATGAGTTTTCTATAATACGAAATTATTGACGCAATCGATTAACTCGGAGAAATCTTCATCGACACACCCCCGTCCCGATCGCGTCGGCTTCGGTATCATTATGATAAAATTAATTGGGCTCCACCGGCTTCCGCGTCCTCGCTGAGATGAAAAAACTGGGCACACGTGGTCACTACCGTTCATTTACGAACGCGAATTATGCGTAGTACGGCAGGTGGCCGGTGGCGAGAGCATGGGAACCCGGGGTTGAGGCGAGTTCCCACGGCCGCGTCATTCACCACGCCACACCTGCGCCCCTTAACGGGGATGCTACACACACGCCCGCCACGCGAAGGAAAGCGCCGATTAGAAGTGCCACGCGTGTGTGCGCGCGCACCCGTACGTGTCCTCACGCGTGCAGCGCGCCTGTGTGCGCGCAGCTCGAATTACAGGATTTATTCAAGTAAGTGCCCGTAGAAGGGCTGTTTACGTTATACTCTAAGTCGCTCGCGCGTATGTGTTTTAACAGGTGGCGTGTGTGTGTGTCGGCGTTTGATTTATTCGCTTATGTTAGCTTTATGATAACGACGGCAGTGTTACATTTTCTTTTGCTCTTGTAATTTATTTTTATAGAGTGATCTGTATGATAAGTACCCGCACAATGTTTTTTTTTTAAATTTCAATACAATCAGCGGAGGCTGTCACATAAAATCTTCAGCGTACGACAACCTGACGCTATTGATGCCGTGATGGTAGAGAAGAAGCCATTTTGCAAATGTCATTTTCCTTGAAAGTCATGTCCCATTATGCTTTTATATTAACTTAATGACAGTCTTCGTATACATAGTGAAGGTTTTACAATTTACACCTTAAAGGCTTTAAATAAGCCAATACCTATTCAGTGAGGAATTTATCATTAATAACTGTATGCATTTATTCATGAGTCATTCAATAAAAGTTAAGCGTAGGTATGGTGACGACTTAAAAAAGTGTCAACGTCCTAAATGAGATAGCATCGTTATTTTATTAACGTCCGTTTTATTAATAACCAATATAGATTTGGGGGCTTATCGTGGTTATCGTAGATAGGCATGCATACTAATGGGTGCCCTTCGGTTGACAATGGGGTACGCGATCTAAATGAGCGGCGCGTTGGATCATGATCGCCCTTACTAACTACTAATATGAAAGCGTGTAAGCGCGTGTATTGTTGTTGACAAACATCGAATATAGGAGAGTTGGGAAGTGTCTTGTTTTGAAAGCTATAGGTACTGTATGTACCGGTACTGTACTGTATGTATGTTCCGTGTGGTGCCAGACGTTTAAAAGAATAGCAACATCCCATTTCTTCCCGTGGGTGTCGTAGAAGGCGACTAAGGGACTTACTAGAGAATAGGCAGCAGCGTTCTCTATGCGTTTTACCACCATACTGCGATCGCCAACCCGCCTGCCAAGCGTGGCGATTATGGCAAACACCCCCATTTTTTCTTGGGGAGGCCTATTTCCTGGAGTGGACGTCTATCGGCTAAAATGATGATGACTGTATGTACCTACTGTGAATCCAATGGAAATTCAAATAATCTATCTATATATTAATACATGAAGCAACAACTTTGTACCCCTTTTTACGAAAATTACGCAGACGGAGTAGTACGAAATTTGACACAGTTAAGGTTAAATGGAGAAGGAGTGCAGAAAGCTAATAGTTTTATATAATAATGCATCAGAAATACATGAAGTTTTAAAGAATTATGGTCTAATTTCGGCTCTAGATTTGGCGAACACTAGTTTTAATAAATCTATAGTAAGTAGGTACATCTACGGGCTCACCCTTAGGAAGAAATTAGGTGGCCTAAGAAAAAAAGCTTACAGCTCACAAAAGAAACCAAGAGGACTTAAAATTCGAATTCAAAGAACAAACCACTTTAACATTTTTTTTCTCGCCTTTTACAAGAATACTCCACAGCAGTCCAGTAACAATAAAATTAACCCATATCTTGCCCGCTGCTCTATTGTCACGAGGCACGCAAAGGGATACGTGGCGTGCGCACACGCAGCCTCTGACCACGTGCGTGAGCGCTTTATTTACGTTCTTCGAGATCGTGATTTATTATTTAGTTGCTGTTTGTGTGGGCAAATGATATTGTTTTACTGATTAATTAAGTCATAGTACCGTTAAATTTTATCTTTCTATATACTCCTATACTACTAGCTAGCGTAGCATTACTTAAGTAGCTTAAGTAAATAGAAGACCTACTTTAAATTATTTCGTGTAGGTAATAATTACGTTTTGAGTATGAATGTCGATAGCTATAAAGTACGGAGAGACCAAAGAAACGATGTATGGACTATGCGAATGATGATATGGTTAGAAAGGGTGTGACTAAGGAGATGACGACTAATAGAGAAGTATGGACGAAAAGACATGTTGCGCTGACCACAAATAAATTGGGATACGAGCAGGAGAATGATGAGGTAATAGTTACTTTTGCCTTGTGAGAGAAAATCAAAATGACTTTGCAGATGCATTGCACGGCTTTCTCGGAAAACACGCTAGTGTTCGAAAATATGCTTTTAACCGACTTCACAATCAGTCTGTAGGACTGATTATTGCGTCGTGATTTTTGAACCATTCTAACTGCAATTTTTTTTTTTTTTTTTTCATTAAAACAATACCGGTTTTTCTGGTCGTTTTACCCATTTCCTTACCTAACCCAACAACTACAACAACACATCACCAATGACAGCCCGCATCGTCTATGGAATGTCATTGTGACAACGCGTGTCATGCGCAGGCGCAGCGCACTTATCAGCCAACGTGATTGTTTTATTGACGCCTCCACCGTTTGAATAATTATAGCCCATAATGGTGTAACGAATAGTATTGTTTTGGTAAATAATGGTTACGAGAAGCATAGAACTATTGAGTGAAAAGAATATAATTATGCCTTTTGTATGTTGAGTGGTGTGAGTGGAATCTTATTGGAAATTGTAATTTTCTTTATTGGTAAACCATTGCTGAGAGACTGAATATATTTACTATAGTAATAAACATATCTCTGTATGGCAGAGTCATTGTTTTAAAGGGAATGATTCCGTCATCCGATGTTAAACATTGTGCTTAAAACATTTTAAAAGAGTAACGGTGGAGTTTCTTGCCCATTCTTCCATACGAAACTACATTTTGGAAGGAGCGACTAGAATCAACTCTATTTTAATGTAAATTTTGACGTTCAAAAGTGCCTTGTATGTGCCTATTTGAAATAAATGCTTTGACTTTAACCTTGAATTCATCATTCCATCAATATAGTGAAATCGTACATTGTATTTCATCAAAATTGTATCTACTACAAAAAAGTTATGAGAGAGAAAACTTGGTAGCATAATCAGCCGGTAATGTTCCCAAGGCTGGGACACAGGCCTCCTCTCTGTGAGAGCGACTGGCACATAATCCAAATTTTGGCTCTAAGACTTGCCAGTTTCCTCACGATGTTTTCCTTCACCGTTTTGTGAGCTATACATAAAAAAGCGCCTGTAAGGGGTCCAACCCACGACCTACAACTCGTAAGCCGGGGCCGATAATTGGTACATTAATTTTAATAAACCCTCAAAACCCCACCAAAATAATAATACTATACCACTTCATGAGTGCACTGGAATGTCCCCAATCAAGCACACAATTAATATCAAGCATCACTCTTCATCAAACAAGACAATAAACCCACACTACCACGCAATACCGACACCAAATCCCCTAAGCTAAGTCAACAGTACCCTGGCGTGTGTTGTCCACACTTCATGCACACACACACGCCAACATACGTGCACACACACGATACATATTCATAAATACCATTGTACCCCTGAGACATACAAAGTTCCATTTTGTAACCCTACCCCAGGGAGAAGGGGCAAAAAGTGAACACTTATTTTAAAAAGCATTCACTGCACGTGGTCGGGTTGTGGTCGAAGGTTTTTTTTTTCTTTTAACGAAAGTATTACGTTGTGAAATTCTTCAGTAGAGTGGAGGATATCGGTTACCCTTTAGGTTTTGAGTTAAACTGGATTTTGTTTTCTTATCTTTGGTAGTTTTTTTTTTTCGATAATCATAGACGTTTGTCTAGATTTCTAGGTAGTTTACGCGTTTAGTAAGTATACATTCTTGAGAAAAATATTAGAGTTTGGACGTAGACAAATATTTAAAATATTTTCCTGTTTTCATTTATAAGAATTTTCCCCAGCCACGAATTAGTCTAATTGGAAAGCAAATGCATTTTCTTATTTAAACGTTGATTTTTTTTAACGTTCGATTTTCATTAGAGTTTATATTTTAACTTCGTTCATCATTATTGTGATTTGATGACTTTAGCGAGGACCAAATTTTTATTTGCCCAATCACAATGTTAGCTTAGATACTATAAAATATAGATAATATAAAATATAAAATATAGAGAATATGTAATTACGGACTATAAAATAGTCAGAACAATAAAGCAGCAGGTCCAGTATAATTGGTTAATTAGCTCATTTTATGGCACTCTTTTAGAGAATGTCTTAATTAAAGCCAAAAAACAAAGAGTAACACATTTTTAGTACTTATAAAAATTACATAAAATAAGGTTTA
The DNA here is from genome assembly GCA_949091785.1 of Polymixis lichenea. Lineage (NCBI taxonomy): Eukaryota > Metazoa > Arthropoda > Insecta > Lepidoptera > Noctuidae > Polymixis > Polymixis lichenea. Next base: position 7,593,187 of record OX420951.1, read on the forward strand.
AGCTAATAAAAACCCTTTTTAGGTTTTGAGTTTAGTGCATTAATATCCTTTTACGTGCGAGTGTTCACGTAAAAGAATGGAATTAATGCACAAAACTGTGACTGACAAAAGGACACTGATGTAGTAAGGATTGTAGCAGCTAGCAGGCAGTGTTCAGTAGATTATGCCTACCTCAATGAGGAGAAGGTGTGAGTTTATATACAGGCTGTCCGGTAATTAATGGATAGCTTTGAAATGGTTCGTGGTAGCACTAATAGCCATTCAAAAAAATACATATATGTATTTTTCCTGTAAAAAAAAATCAAAAAAGAAACAACCGACTTCCGAAAAAACACTACAAAGTCAAAAATAACTTTAATTTTGGAAGTCGGTGTCTTTGCATATGTATTTTAATTTTTTGTCACCGCCGCCACGAACCATTTCAAAGTTATCCATTAATTACCGGACAGCCTGTATATAAACTCGGAAGTCAATTGTTTTTATTTTTTTTATTTTTACAGAAAAATACATTTTTTTTTTCTGAATAGCCATTAGTTCTACCATGAACCATTTCAAGGTTATCCATTAATTACCGGACACCCTGTATGTATTTATGATTTTAAAAACCAAATTCGGTCGCCGATGTTCAATGGTATAAAACTGTTATCGCATCCGTTCGCAATACCCAAGTTAAATGAATAACCCTTTAAAGTACATCACCTATACGATTGCACACTTAAAGCTAACTACCACCTCTCAGATTGGTTAAAAAGAACGAAAGAATAACATTCATATAATTTTATCAACACCAAATAAATATTTAGTTTTATTAACCATTAAATAAGTTAAATAATGTTGCTGTTGCTATATTTTAAGTGATAGCCGGATTGTTTTTTTTTTCTCATGTTATTAAAGTGTGGCAATTAAAAGATTATTATATTTCAATTTAAACCTTTAAGTACTTTTTCATTTTAATTTCAGTGTAGGCACTAAAACGTCAGCCAGTTTAACGCTAGTCTCGTAAAAAATGTTTTTAGTGCAAACCGTCGCACTTTTCTTAGTGTTATTAAAACAGGCTAATAATGTTAATAAAATACGATAGTGTTCAGACTATACCGATTCAATATTTAATGTTTGTTTACGGTCTCGTTTAATAACAAAGATGAGAATATCTTCATCCGTTGTTAAATTGGAATATAAAGTTTTATACAACTTTTACCATGAATTGATATATTTCGTCGATTATCAAAAAAAAAAACAGCTCTTTCATACAAAAGTGCGGTACCTACTCATTCAAAATATATGGACCAGCAATTTAGGTTTTAATAACCCGCGAAAAATTGCAGCGCAGTCAGGCTTAGAATCATTTGCTGAATGTATGATAACAGGTTTCACGTCGATGTCCACTCTGTATAATGATCATCATCATCTGCCTAGCCTTTTCCCAATTATGTTGGGGTCAGCTTCCAGTCTAACCCGATGCAGCTGAATACCAGTATTTTACATGGAGCGTTACTCGGTAATACGATACCCCTTGGTAAGACTAATTGTCAGACTTTCGGGCTTCTGACGAGCCGTAACGACTGTCAAAGATCCAAAAATGACAGCCGGGCCAATGGCTTAACGTGCTTTCCGAGGCACGGAAGGGTCTTGGTATATCAAAATGGTCACCCATCCACGGAACAACCGCGGCAAGCGTAGCTTAACCTGATCGATTGATCCGTCTGGGTATTATTACTTAGCCACAAGCCCCTCCCCAATTCCCCCTCCTGCATAATGATGACGTTATAAAATCTTATCAGACTTATTGGAATCAAAACTTACTTGTATCGTTTATTTACTTTGGAATATTAAACTGTACATTGTGGTATGTCTTAGTTAGAATCATGAACAAATGTAAGAACATTTGAGAAAGTAAAAAGATCGTTACAGAACATTCGTATGGGTAATTAAATATAAGTACAGTCACCAAAAGAGATAAGTTACCAGGGTCGTCGGCAGTGGCGGTACCTTCGTAGAAGCCGAAAAGCCCAGCTTGCCCTAATAAAATTGTAATTATTATATTTAGTTATCTTCGTATTTATAGGTTTTCTAACCAAAATTATCATAATGGTGTTAGTAATGCTAACAAACATGAGTACATGAGCCAATCCTTTAGCTGTTTTTTAATAGTAAAATATCTGTCGGCTTGCCCTGATTTTGACCCCTAGGTACGCCACTGGTCTTCGGATATAGTTGAAATTTACTAATAAACCAATGAATGCTTTCGAATAAAATTTAATTTTATTAATAGAAAAGAAGAACAGTTCGTTTAGCAAATTAAATTTCATTCGAAAATATTCATCGGTTTCTTACTAAACTTCAACTATATCCGACGACTCTGGTTACTTATCTCTTTTGGTGACTGTACATGTATCAAAAATCATGTTACATAATAAAATCGTAAACACATTTTACTGTATTGTAGTCCCACTCTTTTTTTCTTTAACACTAGTAATACCACCATTACACAAAAAGAAATTCAAATAAAAGAAAGCATTAAGCAACGGATTCCGTGACAAAATGACACCGATTAACAAAAAGTCTCGTGATTTTTTTAAACATATTCTATTACAAAATGTTTTTTGGGCAATTCCATTTGCATTTCATACGCATGGTATTCGGACAATCGGCCGGGAGATAATATCAAAATTATTAATAAAATAATCAGTAGCGTTGGAACGCGCGATCTATTATGTAAAATGCCTATTCAAATAGATAATAATCATCTTGGACAAAATGTTTTTGGTATTTTGGTAGAAAGAATCTGTTGGAATCTGACTTGTATTGTAAATCGTTGAATTATGCGTTTTTTTCTATAATTATAAACGTAGTTTATAACCATAAGTTTTGCGTAGTTGTCAACAACCATAGTTACAACTATGCTATGCTATATTATCTTAAAGTACAACGACTCATAAAACATTTGTTTTTTTTTTTTTTTCAAATATAATTCAGTTATGTTTATCCTACTTTTTACTAAAACTAATACTATAGATGTGAAAGAATGTATGTTTGGATGTTTAGGTGATTGGATGTTTGTTACTCAATCATGCTAAAACGGATGAACGGATGTGGATAAAATTTGGCACGCAGATAGTTTAAAACCTGGATTAACACATAGGATGCCTCAAAGAAATGTCAGCATCAACTGGTGAGGTCCGCAAGGGGCGATGCCTGCCAGGAGTGCAGGTTGTTCGAATGAGATACCGCGGCCCCTGGCACACAGGCAACTGAGGGTACACGCGTGGGTTTTAGTTAGTAAAAGTCTGACAAACCCTCCTACTCCACCCAGAGCGAGAGCGGGAGAATTTATTTGATGATTTCCCACCCTCAAAAAAAAAATACATAGGATAATTTTTATCCTGGTAGTTCGTTCCCGTGGGATAATTTCCAACCTCCACGCGGGCGAAGCCGCTCGCAAAAGCTAGTTATTAAATAACGGTACTCATGTAGTTTGATCAAGTCAAAACTTAAAAATCTTTACTTTCGTTATTCATATAAAAAAATCTTGAATTTACCAAAGAAACACCTTTAAAAATATTTAAGCATAGTAGCGTAAACAGAGGAACAAATGGTGCCATACTAAATTATAATGATTACTTACATTTGAAAGTAAAACTGACTGCAAGATAAATTAATTCAAACTAGAACATGTTATTTATTTTCTTAGCAAAGGTCTACGAGTTTTGGGTCTACGAAAGTGCTACGAACTCGTAGCATGCGTAGACTAAAGATTTTTTTTGTTTCTTGTTGTTGCTGATTAGTTTAGTTTTCCTTACTAATATCTAGTGTAAAAATTGACAAGTTATGAATTGAAGCCTGTATAGTAACTTATTTGAAAAAATTACCCATTCAAGACTTGATACCAAAAAGTTTGTAAATCCAAAAACCCATTCTTTCCACAATTTCTTCGAAGTATATGACTGGTTTCTAAACATGACAATATCGAACGTGCCCATTTAACCGACACACATAATAAGCGCTACCTTTAACGGTCTTTCCATTCAACACGGCGCGGGTGCAAACTTTGTTCAGTTCAACTGCGTAAGTAAGTACTAGTCATGCAACTTGATAGAAACATTGTTGATTGTACTGAAAACTGATAGAGAACATTATAAAATCCTAGGCTGAAAAACAGCCGGAATTTCTTACTGAAAGCGTTCTCGTTCCCTGAAAAATTTGAATGAGTGTGTGTGAGTGTAAAATTTCGACATGTTCTAGATGTTCAGGTTGTGTATAATTTTAAACCATCCCCATAGCCGTACATATGCTTACCCTAAAACAATAGTTGGAAGTCAAAATACTTTCTGCTTAATTTAGCTTAACCTTACTTAGTCTAGCGACGTAGGTTTTTAGGACAAGAAGGACCGACATTGCTAATATCCTGTATCCGGACACGGAAGTCAAAGGGCAGTTGTTTCATGTTTGTAATAAAACCTGCTCACGCGCATATCGAGTTAGGTAAAAGATAGCTTAGTGTTATAGGGTCCTAGCTTTTTCTTACAAGCGATATCAAGGAGCCGAGAAAACTTAAAATATGGTATAATAATACATCTAGAATTATTATAATTTAGCCGTCGCTCGCTCAACTGACCGGAGGAAATGATTTATCAGTGCTGTGTACGTGATTTGCGAGCGCGGGCGCATGCGATTTAATCACAGGAAGCAACACCGGCATGCCGTGATAAATCTGCAGGAACTTATCTATCCGATGGCCAGCTGCGGCCCGTGATTCATAATGCAGCGATAGTGCTGTTTATTTTGCTAGGAACCGCCTCAGGTGACGGCTAGAAACTAGTTTACTACTATTACCTATGCGAGACATCGGCCTCTTTGTACGTCTTGTTTTATTGTACAACAACAGATTTATAGCTGGAAAACTAATGTTAAATTAATTCAATGGTCACTTTAATTCTTTTTTCGCCGAGTGTCTTCAAACTTCCTTATATGGCTTAGTTTATGCAGCCGTAATTTATGAAAATGGCGCGACATTCACAACGAAGACGCGCAAGAATACTGATTTATTCCTAGCGCTATCGGACACGGAATCTAAAATAACTACAAGTCATTATGGTAAAGAAAAACAAAATATATCAAACTCATTTTGAAGAGAGGCCCATATCAGAGCAAGTTAGTCATCAATAAAGCTTTACGAGCAAAATCTTCTCGTACTCTGTAACTATTCCAGGTCGCGGCACGTCAAAGCCTCTATTCGTAGAAATTGTCCGTAAAAACCAGTCTGTAGCGCGCGCTACTGCTCGCGTGCTGCGCGCGCGTCGCCCCGCTCCCGGCACACGCGCATGCGCGCGCGCGAACCCGGCCCTAGTACGTGTATATAAACCCCTCGCCCTTCCTCATTCAATCATTCCCTGCTGACGCATCGTACGCGCATGACGCTCTGTATCTTATTTTAGTCGCCCTGTAAATACGTAGTCGTAACTTGTTTAGTCTAAGTTCGTAGTATAAACAGTAGAAAATAATTAGTTAAAATGTGTTTGGCTAAGGATGACACGCAATCACCGCAGAAGGAAGTCCCGTCACCTCGTTCGCCTTGGGCGAAGCTTCTAAGCCGTCAGGTAAATTTCGAGATTCAACCGTCCCTGACTTAATCAGTTGCAACTTGTCCCTCCCGCAACTCACGACTTGTTGTCCAGTTACATGTGTATTTATTATGTTTTCTTTGTTTACAGAGCTCCAAGCCTCTGCTTCCCCGAAAGGTGACGACCTCTACGCGGGTTAATCTTAATAAGTGCTGGTCCAAGTTAGGAGAGTTGATCTCCAACACGGGTCCCCGCACTGACCTACCATCGCAAAAGACTGCATACCCCGAGGAACCTGTACTTATACCTTTCTCGGACTTCTTCCGCCCTATGGACCCGGTGAAACCGGTGCCGGTCGAAGAGAACGACAACGCTGAGAACCAGAACATCGCGAACAACCGCTTCGAGCTCATCAACGAGGACCTGGAGATCAGCGACAACATGGCCAACGAAGTGCGGGAGATCTGCTACTCGGCCACTAAAAACTGCTACGTATGTAAACTTTGTTATTAGTTACTTTTAAACCTCCGCTTCAGTTCTTCTTTCGGTACTAAAATGCAGTGAAAACAAAATCGCGTCTTCCATCAGTTAGTTTTAAACGTGCTCGGTAGCACAAATCCAATGTCTTCCATTAGACTTAGTGATGTGAATGGTGCGGCGCCTGTCTGTGATGTAGCCTAACGTTTGTGATCTCTAGTAGATAGTAGTGAGGCGTTGTGGCGTCCTTTAAATTAGTGTTGTAACAGTAAATTGTCACAAGTTTTGGTAGACAGCTTTAAATGAACTGCACTGTATAATTATCATTGCACCAATCTCCGGCTATCCACTGAACTTCTAATGCGTAACAATTCTGCTTTGTTTCTCTTTCTTGATCCAACGTCTTCCAGTAGTGTTAAGTTTTGTCTGTGATACAGAGTTTATATAACGATTGAAAGCTTTAACTAGATCTAAGTAAAGTTTATTATTGTATAAGAAAAGTTTATTAGTGTTTAAGTTCTAGATATGTTCGCTAAGTGTTCTTAATCATCACTTAATGTTGTGTAAGTAACTTTAGATTATTTTTCATGTGATATTCGCAACACTAAGTGAACTTTATTAGTTGGTAGACGTTTTGATGTGAACGTAACATATCAGTAGAATGAAGCTTTAATAGTTTTGTAAGACTTTTAGGTTAAGTTATATCATTTGAACTTCCATTTTCCTTTTATTGTGTAATGTTTAGATCATTTCGTTTTCTAAATTTTGTTTAACATGTTTGTAAGTTTCGCAGAAGTGGGCCGAGCGTGCCAATCTTAATTAATTTAGTTTAAGTTTTAACTTGCTAAGTAATCCTTAACTTCTTAGGTTTTAGTTAAGTTACTTTTTCTAATATTTTTGATGAATTCTTCCATTTGTGTCAATTGTTTAAGAAGACTTTTTTTCTCTTATTATTAAAATTATGTTAAGTAATTAAGTTAGATAAGCACTCGTATCTTAGACTGATATTGTTAAGAATTCAAGACTTTCGTTTGATCTCCGATTCTTAATAAACATTAATGTAATAACATATAAATGATTCTCATTTTATCACCCTATAACCGTTACACATACATCGTAAAATGATGTTTAATGTCCATACATAAAAACAAGTGAGAAACACGTGCTTAATACAGACATTCACATTTTGAAAACAGACAAAATAATCACACAACTATTTATCAAATAATTATAACCACCAAACAAGTTTGAATGCAACAATACCTTTGAACAGCAAAATAATGTAAAATTAACATCACGCCTGTAATTTCCCGAAGGGTTAGGCAGAGGTATACTTTTGCATATACTTGAACATTCACTCCAACAACATAAAGTAACAACAACAACTTTATTTTCAAAGTTTGTCCAACAACAGTTTTCAACTACTGTTGATGAGTAATTTCAGCGGCAAACCAAGCATAGTTCCCACGCTTTGCAATAGAATCAATAACAAAAGTACATCGCGCTGCTATAAATTACGAAACATATAGGTACAGAGAGCCATGTCGTTTAGTTTTTCATAAACATAATCAGTACATTTCTACACACAGGACTACACCGAAATACTTTTTCTTTGGCTGGTAAATCATCAAATAACTTCTCCCGCTCGGGGTGGAGCAGGAGGACGCGTCAGACTTTTACTGACTAAAACCCACCCATGTTCCCTCAGTTGCCTGTGTGCCAGGGGCCACCGTAACTCTTTCGAACAACCCGCACCCCTGGCAGACACCGAAATACTTGAGTGACAAAATATCCAGTCATGTGCAATTTCATTTCAACATGTAGGTATTGCATACGTGTATTCTTTGATTCGGATAGTTCATTCTTAAAACACGTCATTTTCATTAACTTTTCTATCAACCTAATAAACCAATTTTCACAAATAACTCCTAAACTGGGTACTTAATCAGATGCTATTTCACATAAGCAAAATATTTGGGTATGACATAATACCTACATAAGGTATTATGTCACACCAAAATAGTTTTGCTACTGTTAATTTGATATTAATATCATGCCGCCTTCGAATAGGAAACATATATTATGCTTACATAAGTAGCCTATAGGGTTCTCATTGCTGAGACACAGAACTCCTCTCTGTGAGGGAAAAAGAGGCCATAATCCATCACCACGCGGGCCCAGTGCGGATTGATAGATGACAATATGTCTTCGAATTTTTGGTTCGAGGACATTACGTGCCGGTTTCTTCAAGATGTTTTCCTTCACCGTTTTGAGAGCTGTGGTAATGAAATAATTTACACAGTAAAACGCCAATCAGGGTGCGAACCTACGACTTACAACTCGTAAGTTGTGGCCGCTCATACTGAGCCACCACTACTCTAAACATATACTTAACTGATAATATAATAACTAAAGGACTAACTCAAAAGGCTGTGTTGTGTAGGACTGTATTGGTTCATATAATTACGGGCCATGTTACTCGACCCACGTGTTAAGTCACGAACGAGAATTAAAAGGTCAAACCCGTAGTTCATAATCTATGACAGTTTGTGGATTTATGAATCAATTTAAGTTAAATACGCTTGCATTTATGTATTTTAAATGAATACATAAGTGATTGCAACACACAATTACGCAAGTGTATCAAAATCGCGCGCGAAACTTTTGTTTGTTTGGCTAAAGAAATCGTTATGTGTTTTTTGCACGACCAAAGCTAAAGATATTTAGATACCACACAAGATTATTCATATCGATTCATGTAATTAAGTTTTTATTGCAAGTACAAAATTAAACTCAAAACTTAAACTCAAAGCATTTATTTCAATTGAACCATTTACAGGCACTTTTGAATTGTCAAAAAGTCGGTTATTAAAGTCAAAACTTTTCAGAATAGTGTACCCTGTCGAATTACCACAGTTTTAAAATTAACCTAATAAACCAAAAACTCAACCCCACCAAACTGGCCCAAACTGGCCCAAACTGGCTAACCCCATACGCAAACCTCATTCCAGTGTTGATGCAACATGATACAGGCATCGACTTGTATCAACAGGTCGCGACAAGTTCTGAACTCAACGCCTACGACACTTCATACTTGCTACCTACGGCTAGTAATATCTGAAAAAAAAAACATTGTGAGCCGCCTGACACATTTAATATCTTTTTATAAATCCAATTAAGCCATGAAACGTGTTCTTTGAGTTGAATTTCTTGGTAACATTGCAAGAGAAGTATGAAAAAGGTTTGAGATTTGCATAGGCGTCATATATGATGTACTTACATATTATAATAATTCAGCCGGTTTTGTCTCACTTTAAGGCAAAGGCCTCCCTTTTCATTAAATTGCTTTTTGCAACCATCTCAATCCCGAATCAATATGGCCCAATTCTGTCTATAAGGGCCCTGTATAAGGGATTGTAAAAGTAATTCATATTAACAATATTATTTGTGGTGAGCCGGGTTGGGAGAGAGAGAGTAAATAAACTCTCCACGACTGAAAACCATTTCAGTAGGTAACCTTGACACATTGTGCAATCTGGATTACTAGGCTACAAGGTTTTTTTCACCACAGCAAAACCTACTTTAGTAAGTATGCAGTATATCCAAGAAAAAGGAACGATCTGCTAGTCAGACTCATGACATGTTTTAAAATCTGAAAATGCTTTGCAGCAATTTTCCGCAAACTTTGTAGAAGAAAATTCAGAGGAAAAGCAAACACCAAATTGATTAACTTTCACTCATTTATGTTTACCTACACAGTCCATTCCAACATCCGTTAAGCAACTGTGGCTCCTTATTTGAGTGGCTCTTTATTCAGAACCGTTAACTTTACTTACTAGTATTAACAAGGAGAAAACTAGGCAATGTTAGAATTATTCACTACAATACCTGTAGAAACTAGACTATATTGGACTAAATGTCTAGTGACAGTTTCTTGCAGGTACCATTGTAGACTTTGTTTAAATTCCGCAGTTAACATTGTATCGTTTAGCATTTTGTTTCGTATCGTTTGCGAGCAAAAGACTTCACGTTAACAATTTGTTTCGTAGCTTAATTGAAGCTCTACGCTTTTTACCGGTAGAAGAGGACTTTTTTATTTTAATTTTAAGGGTGGGAAATCATCAAATAACTTCTCCCGCTCTGGGTGGAGCGGGAGGGCGTGTCAGACTTTTACTGACTAAAACCCACCCGTGTTCCTTCAGTTGCCTGTGTGCCAGGGGCCACGGTATCTCTTTCGAACAACCCGCACCCCTGGCAGGCAGCGGCCCTTGCGGATCTCACCAGTTGGTGCTGACATCTCTTTGAGGCGCGCGTGGAACACAACACACCGTCGACTCGGACTTGATCCTTACCGGTTGGCAAGCTACCATTACTCGCCGTCCGCATGCCTGCGCCTGCGGTGGCCGGGAATCGGCCTGGGATTCCCGACACCCAGGGCGTCTCCTGCGGCGACTAGAGCACTGAGGGCGCATAGATTGCCTCTCCCTCACGTGCACCGCCTCCCTCTTGGCGCGCATTTCTGCTTCGCAGAATGAGGTGACGGCTTCCCATGCACTCTCGCTCCGTACCATGGCCTGGACCAGTGCTGGATGCGAGAGATCGCCACCGCCGATTGCCTCCACGAGGACACGACGGTACACCGCCCAAGCCGGGCAGACCTCCACCGTGTCCTCCGGGCAATCTATACCGCGTTAGTACCCGGGCGTTTCCTCCCGCATTATCTGAAACAGGAACCTCCCGCAACAATAGTGTCCGGTGAGAATCTGCGTCAAGCGGAAGGTGAGGACGTCGTGGCGCCTCTCAATCCACTCCTCAAAAAGGGGACTTACCGCCGTCGCCGATGAGGGCTTGACTTTTGATTAGAAAAAATCAGCTTATAATAGAGAAGGAAGTGCTTCTACCATCGTTCACATTATTTCGACGGTCTCTACGTATAATCCCCTAACTACAAATGACAAATTTAACAGGAGAGCGCTTCAAAGTTTCAAACACGTGTATATCATGTTCTATAGTTAAGGTCATGATGGATTTGAAGTGCATTTTGCCATCGTAGACTGATTTTTGTTAAAGTAAACGATAGTATAGGCTGGCCCGAAGGTCACGAAAACAAAACATGAAAATCACGTATCTACCACTTAGGGGGTTGTACAGACGCCAGCGCATCAAGCTACCCCAAATTGTCAAATTGTACCAATTGAACACGAACCTTATACTTTACGTTATAAAGTTGAAAATCTATCAAAGAAATTTGACAGATTGGGGTAGCTTGATATGATGGGGTCTGTACGTAGGGACCGTCGATTTGATGTTAATACAGTTGTCATAATAGGAAGGTACCTACAGATTATGAATAATAATCATTTATTCATATTTCAGTAACGAAGGGTAATTAGCGTTACACACTAATAGTAAGAATGGCTTTCATTTCGACAGTTCAACAACGTTCATTGCGTTTTTACGTTGTTGAGCGGACAATATTTTTTATTCGGACATATGATGTAATGGATTAGCAACGTCCCTAAAAAATATTTAGATTCTGATTAATAGCGTGTTACACAATCAGGGTGCCGGCCCAAATATTAAATAAAACGTAATATTGTTATAAAATCCACAAAAAAAAACGCAGAAACGGGTGATTCCAACCATGTAAATTATGAATTAAGATAAAACTATCACCACTTCTTAGCCTGTCGATAGCAATCTAAATACAGTCAGCCCATAATTTGACTACGAGCTTTGCATTTTCAACAGCATCCATCAGCTCTTGCAGCATGCAGACAACAGGACACGCTGGACAAGATATTAAATGCCTCATTGTTTCTGGGACAGCACCACATTTACACTCCAAGGAGTCATCTGTGAATCTCCACCTTAGCAGGTTCTCTTTACTTCGGCCTACCTGATTTCTGAGTCTATTTAGAGACTTCCAGTGAAGCCAAGGCATCTCATGTCTAGGTGTGAGATTTTTAGCAGGTGAAACGAATGGGTTTGGTAAGGAAGTACCATCTCGCCACATAGGCTTAGCCTTTCCTTAGACCTTTCGCCAGCGAGCGGAAGGAGACACTTTAAGAAGTTGTTGCGGCATTTCAGCCTTTGTGACACGAGGATGTTTTTTCTGCAGAGGGTGTCGTGTGTCAGAAGTCATCTTGGCTTCACTTGAGCTTGCCACCACTCTTCGAATTTTTGGTGGCGCGAACTCAGCCAATGGGTACAGCATTTGCACCGGGGTCGATTTGAGATAGCCAGTGATGATCCGGCAAGTTTCATTCAGAGCTGAATCCACTAACTTTGCATGTGCTGAACGGCTCCATACGGGGCACGCGAATTCACCTGCAGAAAAGGATAGCGCCAGCCACAGGGCCTGACGTTATCCTTGTTCTGTATCTTATCCGCTGACGGTTGTAATCCCTGACGTTATATGGACCACAGGGTCACTTACTTAAATATATTTTTATTTTCACCCCAGATAAAACTTAGACCAATATCCAAAATACATTTCAGAGCAATAACAATGAAGATACCTATCTATATTGACTGTTATTTAAATCGCTAGAGCAGACGAAACCTCTTATCTCCTCGACAACCCTGATTTATATCCATTCGTTATACTCGTAAAAAACAACGACAGTCATCAAGTTTTACAACCAAATAATTATGTTATTTAAAGCCCATTTACTTATCTTATACATGAAAGTTTTATTTTATTGCTATCCATTAATATTATAGTTATTTATTTATATATTGATTTGAGAGTCAAATGTGGTGGTGGTAGAATAGAGACGAAGGTATTTGGTCAGCGATGTCTTTGACTATTCAGTTCCATAGTTGTACGAGCGATCCTACTTATATCCTACTAATATTGTAATGTAAAAGTTAGTATACTTGTTACTCAATCACGCAAAAACGGCTGAACGGATTTGGATGAAATTTTGGCACACAGATAGTCTACCTATACCGCGACCGAGGAAACCTATTCCACCGTAATACAGTTCATACTAGTGCGGGGGACATAGCGAATCTGGTTCCGTATAAACTAACAACCAATTATTATATATTTCAATGAATTAGATATAGCTTAATGTATATTCTTTGATAAAACTATAATAGAAAAAATATTGCGTAAGGTTTTTAGATTCATTTAGCAAATAAAGTTTTTTTTTTTTTTCTTTTATTCCCTGAATTAACATACATAATACTTTTTATCCTGGTACGGTAAGACTAGTTTTTTTATTATAGGAAAGGTGTACTTATTTATTTTTCAGTGAACTACGATGACTGAAAATAAAAGGTGAACAGCTAAAATAACTAAAACGATGAAGAAAAAAATTGCAGACAGACAAAAGTAAGACTGACTTAACACATGCAATAGTTTTACAATCTACTCGAGTATGAAATACTCAAACTTGTCATAATATCTAGTTTCAGACAATTCTGAACATACTCGTATAAGGTGGCAAGGACATCGAAGCGCAGACTATTACCATAGGTTTAGTTTATGACACTGAACTATCTGCGTTGGAATACTTCGACAGCAATAGTTCTTTAAATGAAATGTTCAATGCAGAGTGAAATACCTATGATCAAAATGTATGGAATTGCAATTATTTATTTTTTAATATCTGACGAAAAATTTCAATCTGATTTCAGAATAATATACTGAATTCATAGTGTCAGTTTGCGCGTCGATGTCACTGCCACCCTGCATAAAAAGAAATTGGTGGGAAATTAAATGATTCAAAAAGGGGAATTCCAATTTATTCTCACCGTCATCTCCCGAACTAGAAAAACGAGCTTGACCACCCCCCTAAATCTCGAAATAAAACCTGTCGAAAGATTTTGTAATATATTATTTTATAACAGGGGAATCTTACAATAGTACAACAGCTAGGGTCACTCATTCATTTATTCATTCATTCACTCAGTGGGAAAGGTCGTGACCCCTATACTGTGACGACCCGTGGCACATTTTGCACAGTTCAAAGGGTAGAAAGAAACGTAATAATGTATTATTACTTTGTTGGTTCTCTTTGTATGGTTTCTCATTATTTTGTTCATAATAGAAATAAACTTTTTAGTATAATTATAAGAATTCGCCTCTTATGCACGAGATTGTGGGATCAAAACAGAGCAAAGACGAACGTGTATTTTTTTATTCATTTGCTTTTTAGTTTATTTTGGACATTACTGACATCGGTGAAGGAAAAATATATGGGACGACGTTGACTCTTGGATAAATAAAGGCGTTAATTTAAAACGTATCAGATATTCAGATGGGATTAACCATTATTTGTGCTACCGGACGTAAAAGAATAGCACCACCCCATTTCTTCTTTTCCGTTTTTTTAGATCAGCCTTCAGCTTAATGCAATGTTTTTCTGTAAGAAACTTAACAAAAGTGACTAATCTTCCCGACCACCGAAACGTAACTCGGGCTACTATCACGTATTCAACAACAGATTCTACCAATGAGCGATCAAGATCACACCGTGATATACCAGAATAATGGTTTCATCATATCAGCCGAAAGACGTCCACTCCTGAACATAAGCCCCCCAACCGGGGGTGGTTTGCCATAATTGTCACGCTTGGCAGACGGGTTGCCGATCGCAGTATGGTGGTAAAATGCATAAAGAACGCTGCTGCCCATTCTCTAGTAAGTCCCTTAGTCGCCTTCTACGACACCCACGGGAAGAAATAGGATGGCGCTATTCTTTTACGTCCAGCACCACACGGCAGGTCCTAACTAATTGGGAAAATTTATAAAATTGATTATAATCTTTGACCAACATTGCAAATAAACCTTTAATCATCGTCATCGTCATGATATCGCCATCAATATTCAATATCAATACTTATCAACGATCTTAATTAGGCTTTTAATTGCAATCCTTTTAAAACTCGAACTTTTTCTTAACATAAATTACGTCCACCATCCTTTTCGAATGTCAATTATTTCCCATTAATATCACTTTAAAAAACCAATATTATTATAATAAAAAAATTAAGAATATTTTGCAATAAAATAAAATGCGTTTTCTTGTACGATCATCCCGTTATCCATTATTTAAAATAATTATAATAATCTTCAAAAGGTTTTCGTCATAAAGTTTTGAGTTGCATTTAAATGGTATATTTCAAAAATAAATTGGTTCTGCTCGCTAATTTCTTCGTTAATTATTTCTTATTCAAATTCTCGTAAAATGGTCGGTGAGGCCTGATGTCAGTTTGTACTTTACTTAAGATGATGTTGCGTCTGCATATAAATTGATAACCAGGTTTTGTCCACGGTTGTAATGAGAAATACCAATTATTACTTGTACTTAATCATGCGTCTCTTGCATTAGTATTTCATTTTAGTTCTGTCAAATTTGTGTATTTTAATGTCTTGTTAAACGTAATACTACTTTTGTTTTAATTTTTTTTATAGAATGAGAAACTGTCTTGCTCCTATAGGCGCAGACGCATACTGAAATGGTAAAGACAGCAGTAATTTAACGGATATTTTTATTTCTTTGCAAAGCCCAATCTAATACCTTTAAACGAGCAATTCTCGTATATATATATATGTATATGTATATATAATCTGAATCACGGAAACGGCATCAACGATTTTCATGAAATTTAGTATGCAGGGGGTTTTGGGGGCGATAAATCGATCTAGCTAGGTTACATTTTTAGAAAACGTCAAATCAAAATAAAAACCTTGTGAAGCTCGATCATCCAGATATTAAGCTTATTATTAAAGACAGCTTTCAGGCTATCTGTACAAAAACAGCAGGCCTTAAGAAGTGGCAATCGCTTTTTGTGGCCTATAGCCGCATTTGTGTGCTGGGTTGGCGGGGAATGAAACCACTGGAGACTTCTTGCTTCTATATTTGGAGTACTTTGTTCTAGGTAGTTCGCCGCTGAATGTGTCGAATGACAAAAATGTTCCTATTTTTATACAATTTTGCAAGGATTTAAAATATCGATTTGACCAATCATAATTACAAAAAAGCGCGGGTAAAGGCGTCAGCTAATTAGGGATAGGCACAATATTATAAAAAAACGCGCGCAAAACATCAACCAATCAGAGCGAGGCACTATATTGAACATTTTTAACTTAAATACCTCGACCCTTTACCGTAACGAGGACCGCGCTACATTATTTGCGTTTTTTGCTAACTTTATTAATTTTACATAGGTAAAACTATATATAATCGGACTCTATGTAATAAGAACTATCTAAGAAAAATATAAAATCAACTAAGACAATATAAAATATAACATAAACACTTGAACTACTGCTTACCCCTAGTACTCAGTTACACAACTAATACGAATTATTAAATTATAGTAAACTTATTCACTTTGTACTGTCTTATGAGCGTCTATGTATCACTTTATATACACTATTCTATTATGTACACTGTTTTATCGCTTGTCCCGCACATCACTCCCGCCGTGCGACCGCGTCGTATCAACTTCCGGTGCGGGCTCGTTGCTTGTAGTCAGGGGCAGGATCACTAGCTTCCTTACTGGCCGGCGCAGAACACCTCCCTTGGTCTGCACGTCCACCGTCCGCACGACGTTGTCGGGGCCTGGGTACGTAGCGACGACTCTTCCACGGATCCACACGTTGCGGGGAAGGTTCGGGTCGACGATTTGCACGAGATCGTTGACCTGCACTGCTTGACCTCGTCCATGGGGCTCCCGCCGGTGTTGGAGCTCAGGTAGGTACTCCTTCACCCAGCGTAGCCAGAAGATGTCCGCTAGCCTCTGCGCGGCTCGCCAGCTGGATCGTGAAAGGGTGTCTTGTTCGTTGAAAGTGCCTGGTTGTGGTACGCGCCCTGGCCCTCCCAACAAGAAGTGATTGGGAGTTAGGGCTTCTGGATCTTCTGGGCTGACTGAGACATGAGTCAGCGGACGACTGTTAACTGTATTCTCTACTTCTGCTAGTAGAGTCGTGAGGACCTCTTCTGTCGGATGACGCTCATGTAACGTCGCGGTGAGAGCCGTTTTGACGGAGCGAACCATTCGCTCCCAGGCTCCGCCCATAAACGGAGCTCCAGGCGGTATGTAGCGCCAGGAGATGGTCCTCTTCGCTGCTTCTTCTGCAGTCGCCGCGTCGATCGCCTGTCGTAGTTCCTTGTCGGCGGCCTTCAGGTTGGTGCCGTTATCCGACCATATTTCAGTTGGGCAACCTCTTCGTGCGATCATTCTTCTAACTGCCATCACCGCGGAGTCGGCGCTAAGCGAGCCGGCGACTTCCAGATGTATGGCTCGCATCGTGAGACATGTGAAGATGGCCACATATCTTTTTTGTCGAGTTCGTCCGACGGTCACTGAGAGAGGTCCGAAGTAGTCGACCCCAGTGAAGGTGAAGGGTCGCTTGTGATGAGCTAAACGACACGCTGGTAGGTCCCCGGTTCTTGGATGCGGCGGTACTTGTGTCTTCATTCTACAGAATAGGCATGTTCGCAGTATTGTGCGTGTGATAGGGCGCAGTCGTAGTACCCAATACTGTTGCCTGCACTCGTTTACTGTGGCTTCTACACCAGCGTGATGGAGTTGTCGATGTACAGCCTGTACCCAGAGCTTGACCGTAGGATGATCACCGTCGATTACCAGCGGGTTCTTGGATTCTTCCTTCACGTCCTGGACCGCTCGAATACGGCTTCTGAGTCTCAGTGCGCCGTTTATGGACTCGACGCTGAGCTGGTGAAGGCGGCTTTCTTTGTTGATCGGTTTCCCGTTGTTCAGACTATCTATTTCTTCTGCGAAGGATTCTTCTTGAGAGGACCGCATCAGGAGTTCTTCGGCTGTCTTGAGCTGCTCGGCTGTGACTGGTAGCCGCTTCTTTCCTCCTTGTGATGACTTTGCCATCGTGGGCGCCTGTTGTTTAACTGTAGCCTTGTTCTTCTTCCAGGTGGGATCTGCTTCTTTGTTCTTCTTCGTTCTTCTGTAGTTGACTCTATGTTTGGTGGCTCTGCAGAGTTGAATAAACTGCAGAACACGTGCTGTTGAGTATCGAAGTCGATCCCAGTTGGAGAACGTAGTTGGATCAGGCAGACCCTCTGCGAGCTTCAGTCTTCCCTTGTCGCTCACGTAATGCGTCTTCTCTTCATCGGAAGGCTCTTCTGGTGTTGTCCTTGCGGTCTCTGTCGGCCAAGAATCTTCAGTTTGGTATAAGAAGTCCGGCCCTTTGAACCATCGATGATGTCTGTCGAATGTTGATGGTACGTCTCGAGTGGCGTCGTCCGCCACGTTCAGCTTTGTCGGAACCCAGCGCCAGTCGTTGACCTTGGAACTCTCTTCTATTGCTGCTAGACGATGAGCCACGTAGGGTTTGTATGAACGTGACCCTGTTCTTATCCAGGTTAGTACCGTCTTGCTGTCTGTCCAGAACACTTTGCGGTCAGGCTTCCTCTCGAGCTCTTCGACCACTGTCTCTGCGAGTCTAGTTCCCATGACGGCTGCCTGTAGCTCCAATCTTGGGATCGACGTCAACTTCAAAGGTGCCACCTTTGCTTTGGCTATGATGAGGGATAGGCCGACCTCACCGTCTGTCATCACTGCTCTCCAGAAGAGGACTGCAGAGTAGGCTGACTCGCTGGCATCACTGAAGACGTGGAGTTCTAGGGAGGCGGCGTCGCTGTAGTGGAGATATTGCCGCGGGATTGCTACTTCTTGGAGGTTCTTCAGATGCCCCATCCACATTTCCCACTGCTCTGCCAGGTCTTCGTCGATCTTGTCATCCCAAGCTGTTCCTCTGCGCCAAACTTCCTGGAGGAGTTGTTTCGCCCTGATTGTGACAGGCGAAGCGAACCCGAGTGGGTCGAAGAGTGACATCACTATTCTTAGTGCTTCCCTTTTTGTCGGTTGTTTACCTTCTATGAGTGTGGAAGGTATTCTGGCTAAGTTGAGGTTGAAGGTGAGCTCGTCTGAGTTGATTTTCCAGATGACACCCAAGACTCGTTCAGTCTTTTCTTCTGTTCTGTAGAGTTCCATGTCTTCTGTCTGGTTGTCTTCTCCAAGTGATTCTAGGAGTGACGCTGAGTTCGATTTCCATTGTTTCAACTCGAAGCTGGCCTTCATGTGCACCTCTCGCACACTCTTCGTGATGCGTTTGGCTTCTTCGAGGTTTCTGAAGCTATCTAAGTAGTCGTCGACGTAATGCTTCTGTATGATAGCAGCTGCGGCTTCTGGGTGAGTTTTCTCGTGCTGTTTGGCGTTCATGTTCTTGACGTAGATTGCTGTCGAAGGGGAACTCGATGCTCCGAAGATTAACGACGTCATTCTGTACTCTTCTGGAGGTTGGTCGTCTCGTCGATCCCCGCGCCATAAGTACCGCAGTGTATCTCTATCTTCTGTTCGCAGCTTGACTTGCATGAACATCTCTTTGATGTCCGCTGTAACTGCGACAATGTGTTGTCGAAACCGCATGACGACGCCTGGTAATGACTGTAGTAGATCAGGGCCTTTGAGTAGCATGTCATTGAGTGCCACCCCTTTGGTCTTGGCCGCGGCATCGTGTACTACCCGGAGTTTCTCTGGTTTCATCGGGTTGACTACCGCAAAGTGAGGTAGGTACCAAGTCTTGTCAGCTGTCTTCTGTTTCGGGGCAGGTTCAGCGTACCCCTTTGCAATAAGAGCGTCCATCTGTTCGACGTACTTCTTCTTCAATGCGGGTTCACGATCAATCTTTTTCTCTATATTGAAGAGCCTCTTCAGTGAGTTTTCGTAGTTGTCTGGGAATTTGACATCTTCTTTACGCCAGAGAAGACCGGTCTGAAATCTTCTTTCTTCTATTTTCGTGGTGGTTTTCTCCAGAATACGAAGTGCTCGTTCTTCTGGGTCAGTCTTCGGTTTCTTGGGGTTTATGCAGAGCGCGTCCATCTCGAAATATTGCTTCACGAGGTTTTCTAAATTCTCTTCTGGATCTTCTGTGATGTGTGACACGAAATCGATCTGCTTCCCGAAGGTTCGTGTCTGGCTGCCGTGGAGTACCCAACCTAGCGGCGTGAGAGATGCCACTGGGTGGTTCTTGTCTCCTCTTCTTACTTCCGACGTCAGCAGAAGATGCCAGTTGTCTTGACCGATGAGAACTCGTGGCTTCGCATTAGCATATGTGAGATGTCCTCGGATGTCAGATAGGTGTTGACACCCTTCCACTAGTTCTTGTGGAACCCGTTGAGACGAGACTTGCAGGTTCTTCACTGTACGTGCTTGTATTTGCTCTTCGTGATCGTTGAGCCCCTTCAGCTTGATGGTGACTCTTCTGGATGCTGACTCTGATGCCTTCATGTCATTGATGGTTTCAATCTTCAGTGGATCTATGGGTCCTGTTGCTCCGACGCTCTTTACCACGCTGTCGTCGATGAGAGTGACTGTTGACCCGTCGTCCATCAATGCGAAGGTGTTGACATCTCCTTTCGGTCCCTTCACCTGGATTGGAAGGATCTTCAGGAACGATTGCTTCTTGACTGTCCAAGTTGAGTTGATGACTTCTGTGGGCTCTTCTTTTGCTTCTGCCTTCTCTGTCTTCTTTTCATAGTGCAGCATCTTGTTATGAGAGTACTTGCAGCCGTTGACACCACATGACTTGGGTTTGCAGTTGTGTGTCTTGTTTCTGTAGCGAAGACATCTGAAGCAGAGACGTTTGGATTTGGCCATGTCCCATCTTGCGTTTGCATCTAACTTCTTGAACTCTTCGCATTCTGTTGCATTGGTGTGCCCCTTATCTTCACATATGAAGCACTTCGTTGCTTGTGTCTTCTCAGTCACGTTGTTGACCCTTTGTGTCTTCTTTTGTGAAGCGGCCGTAGTAAGTGCTGCCATCTGTTCAGGCAGCGCGTAAGGTCCGCACAGCTCCGCTTCCCTTTTGAAGAACTTTTCTATCTTGATGAGGCAAGGATCTTCGCGTGGTTGCGTGGCTGAGAAATCGTAGTATCTGTATCGCAGAGTCGGCGTCAGTTTGTCCACTATTGTCTTCGCGAGTTCAGGGTTGTACATGTAGTTGAAACAACCCATAGTCTTCAATGTCGCCACTACGTTGGAGACCTTCGTGGCGAATATGCAGATGTCCCTTGGTGACTCAGTAAGGCGCGGCAGACCTCGAAGCGTCTCCATCTCCATCATAGCTATTGCTTCTGGTCTTCCGAATCTTGACTCCAAAGTCTTCATCACTTCAGCTGGATGCGCGTTGGTTATCAGAAGACCTTCAACCGCTTCTTTGGCCTTTCCTTTCAGGTTTCTTCTGAGTCGATTCGTATTTTCAACTGTGCTGAACATTGCTTCTGTCTCGTAGTAGGCGGCGCGGAATGGTAGCCACTCCTGATGGGACCCACTGAAGATCGGTAACTCGACGAACTTGGGTCGTTGAGCGGCGCTGACAGCCCGGGTGATGGCTTCAGCTAGGAGGGCTAAGTCGGTTTGACCTCCCGCCGGTGACTGACGTGTTTCTTCATGCTTCGCTGGCATTGGTTCTTCTGTGCGGACGACCGTTGGTTCTTCTGGGGGGCAGTGTGGTTCGTTGGTGATCGCTAACACCGGACGATTCACTTGATTCTCCAACCAGTTGTCCACTCTTGCGTTAACTTCTGACTTCGAGTAGAGGGAGACGTCATCTTCTTCCTCTTCTGTGTCTTCTTTCTCCAATGTAGCTAGGCGTGCTGCGGCTAGTTTCACTTGAAGGCGTAGTAAATCTTCTCTCGCCTTCGCAAGCTTGAGTTGCTTTGTTCTGCTGTAGATAGATCCTCCCTCTCCTCCCTTGTTGCTAGGAGGGCGGAGATCCTGTAGTCCAGTCGGCTTCGATGGACCGGCGGTGTTCTTCATAACTCGCTTCACTGTAGAGGTTTCTGTTTCTTGACGAGTTTCACTATTGATGACAGTAGCGGGCGGCTTCATCAGCTGTTTGTCCTTCGCACCCGTAGTTAGTGTCGTCGCAGTGGACGGGGTTACGGAGGGGGCAGCGGCGCTGGCGGCTGTGGCGGAGGCGGTGGCGGTCGAGGAGGTTCTGGCGGTCGCGGAAGTCACGGTGGTTGGCTCGGTTGCCGCGGAGTTGTCTGTCTGTTCCGAAGTTTCCGTGGCGGTCGTCCCTGTAACTGTCGATTCCGTGCTGGCTTCCGCGCTGGTACCGGTCGCCGAGGTAGTGGTCTCGGACGACGACGGCTTCTGTTCTCCCGACGGCTTGCGGCCCCTACCCACGGAGCGCGTAACTGGCATGCTGTCAGCTGATTTTCTTCGAATCTTGAAAGTACTCTTCTATTCTCTTGAGAAATCTTCTCTGTGATGCTGTAGTAATCTTCAGGTAATTCTTCCCCGCAGTATCCGTGTTCGAAGGACCATTAAATGTGGCCTATAGCCGCATTTGTGTGCTGGGTTGGCGGGGAATGAAACCACTGGAGACTTCTTGCTTCTATATTTGGAGTACTTTGTTCTAGGTAGTTCGCCGCTGAATGTGTCGAATGACAAAAATGTTCCTATTTTTATACAATTTTGCAAGGATTTAAAATATCGATTTGACCAATCATAATTACAAAAAAGCGCGGGTAAAGGCGTCAGCTAATTAGGGATAGGCACAATATTATAAAAAAACGCGCGCAAAACATCAACCAATCAGAGCGAGGCACTATATTGAACATTTTTAACTTAAATACCTCGACCCTTTACCGTAACGAGGACCGCGCTACATTATTTGCGTTTTTTGCTAACTTTATTAATTTTACATAGGTAAAACTATATATAATCGGACTCTATGTAATAAGAACTATCTAAGAAAAATATAAAATCAACTAAGACAATATAAAATATAACATAAACACTTGAACTACTGCTTACCCCTAGTACTCAGTTACACAACTAATACGAATTATTAAATTATAGTAAACTTATTCACTTTGTACTGTCTTATGAGCGTCTATGTATCACTTTATATACACTATTCTATTATGTACACTGTTTTATCGCTTGTCCCGCACACTTTTAAAGCATTCTGTATTTCTACCACGACTTCCAACAAAATTAACATATGCTTGGCCTGCTGTGCCTAAAATGTGACTTCTGTAGTTCTTGTAGTGCTTCAGGTATGTTTGTTGAGGTGCATATACAGTAGAATCTCACTAATCTGGCACTTTGACGGCACGGTTGGCGCAACGGTTAAGCGATTGACTGCTGCGCTGCGTGTCGCGGGTTCGATTCCCGCACGGAACAAATATTGGTATGACCTACACGTAGTTGTTCCGGGTCTGGCTATTTGTGTATGTGAGTTTAATGTTTGTAAACGCACCCACAATACAGGAAAAATTCCTAGTGTGGGGCAACGTTAAAAAAAAAAAAACAAAACAAAAACAAAACAAACTTCAATAGACCGATACGTCAAATAATCCTGCACCCTCCGCCCGCGCCTTCTTCGCTCCTGCCTACGCCAGGCACCGCGTATGCGCTCAATCTAGTACTAGTTACTAGTTAATTGTAAGATATGTTACAGTTATAAGTGTAAAACATGAACACAAATATATTACATGTATTATCTTTATGAAATGCTTTATTTTATTTCTTCTGAATTTTTCTATGCAATCCAGTAATCCGAACATTCCAATAATCCGGCACCCATTGGTTTTTAATAGTGCCGGATTAGTGACATTCTTCTGTAGATGATTTCTATGTAGTTATGTGGAAAAAACCACCAAATCTGTGCGGAGGAGCAGCAACAGCATCGTTAAACTGGTAGCAATTAGCTTGGATACGTCTGTGTTCAATTAATTCATCAATCTGCAAACGCTGCAGCTGTTGATGAAATGGCATAATTTTCTACTTGTGTCTGTGCACCTACAAAAATACCCTTCAAGTTTTTTTTTGTAACTACAAAATGGGCCTTGGGCAGGGGTTGGTTGTTGGGCGGGCGTTTTGGTTGGACTGTCTTATGTAATATTAACGTTCAAAAAGTGCTGATTCTCAGCCTAGTTCGAATAAAGGACTTTTGATTTGATTGAGATTTTTTTCGGTACCCTAATTTTAGACCCATACATTGTTGACTCTTCTTCCATCGTTATGCCGATAGAATATCATTTTTTCCAGACCCGCAGCTCATGCATTATAATTGTGTAAACTTCAGCAAATCTTCGGTATACCTACATGGTTTCATAAATTTAAATGGCGGGGGATCGCCAAGACACCGTTCTTCTCTATCACGTATTCTATTAAATATCGAGACCTACTTGTCAAGCAATAGTTCAGAATACGTGACATTTACTAAGGACGAGGGATGTCCATTTAGTTCGCGCGTCACAAAGACGGTTGAAGAATGATAGATCGGTCGCTATTCTGTTCGCGATTCGTTCCGATTCGACGGTGCTCACAAAAGTGCGACACCTTAGGTAGACAGGGGTTGTAAACCTGTTGCAGGGGTGGTTTTCAATTATAGGGGTGGATTTCAAAGTTCTTAAGCAAGGCGTTGGTAGTTAAGTTATTGGATAGTCAAATAATGTGTGTTTACTTCATGATTAGACAATTATCAGACACTAAAGTACTTCTTTTAACTATACATTTTTTGTTCATTCATGTTGTAAACATTATGAAATAGTTTATGTGTGTTTAGTAGATACAGTATGAATTGATTCTCAATTGAAATCTTCATGGAAACGCTAAATAACATCATTCAAAACGTGGTCACCCTTGATTCCCATCAATCCATACAATAAAATAACACTAAACACTAGTAAAATAATACTAGAGGGGCAATTGCCTTATTTTCAAGAACGTTCGAATTCTAATCAGGCGCAAACTGTCAAAAACACTTCCTAAATTGTTTCAACATTTTGACGTTGACTGTCGCTGAGATGACGCGAATAGTTTATGAATATTTTAAACGTTCAAAAAGCAACAACGCGACGCAACGGAAAAGGTTGAGAACTCCTACAAACACCGTCAAAGGTTTTATAGCACGCAGGATACGGTAATAGGGCTCCGTGAAATCGCGTGCGGAACGAATCGCTTGAAAATTTCGGTTTTTCGGTTATTTCTTAGAGATTTGTACGGGCTTTCTTCGGCGATTCGTTACACTGAACGGGTGTCAGTATTACAAACACATGTCCTTTGATTCAGGGTTTGTAAGCTATTGAGGGATGTGACACGGCTTTTAGATTTTCGCGCGATTTCACGGTTTTCTAGCCGTTACATTGATGTTGACTTACCTTCCGTCACAGCTGCGAGGTATGAATCTTGATTTTGGCAGTTTTACAAAATTCTTTAATCCTCATAATAGAGGAAGGTCATTATTCATGTTAACTATGTATGTCACATGTCCCATAAAATTGTATAGGTGCCTATGTCTATTCTATGTTACATTTAATAGCCTCTGTAACAACTGCTACAAAAATGCTAAGAAAATGTTCGATCTAGTCAAAAGAAACTGGCTCCTAAGCAGCTTTTTACTCGCTGTGCTTTATGATATTTTACAGTAGAACATGAGCAACACAACGCTTATACATGGTGTCCGGAAATAAATGGATAACCTTGAAAATGTTTTGTTCAAAAAACTTATTTTATTCGTATTTTTTTTTCTTTAAAAAAAATCCAAAAAGACAACCGACTTCCAAAAAATCACTACAAAGTGAAAAATAACTTTAATTTCAGATGGCGGTGACAAAAAAAATTAAATACATATCGAAAACACCGACTTCACGGTCACAAGTTTTATTATAAACTGTTTGGTGTCCACGTAGCACAGTGGAACGAATGTATGGGAGCGGTTGGACGTAGACATGTCCGAAAAATAAGAGTAAAATTATGACAAACTAATGATGCCATCTTATTCGATTACTTAATGCCTTCATAAATTGTGGTGATGAATTTCTTCATAACTCCCATATTTCGGGAGTAATTTGAGAAAATGTGAAATTTTACTATGAAAATGAGTGTATCGAGCTCTCTCCCTCCTGATTCCGGGCTTGTTTCAAGTAGCGGTCTCTAATATCGTAATGCTATTACTAAGAGCTATATTTAATACTAAGACACATAGTGCGCCAAATGTGCACTTTCTGGGATAAAAGGAAATGAAAATTTAAAAAAAAAAACGTTTTTTCCCCATTTGTATTTACTTTAAACCGCAGACAGACTTATTAAGAGGTCTATAAATATATTATATATATATACAGAAATATATATTAACAAAAATATTCACAAGAACTGATGAGAGTATGACTTTTAAGTAAGTTGATAATAAATTACCTAGTTTCATTAAAAGTACAATAAATAATTAAGATGTAAGCTCTAATTTACTAAGTTACACATTTTAAAACAATAACATCATTTAATTATCTTCGTCATCATCATCATCATCAATTAATTCAAATTCAGAATCGATGTCCGCTAAATCATTTATGTTAACAAATTCGATATCACTTTTCTCAGAATCCGTAAGCTCATAAAATTCCTTAAAAGAAGATTTTTTTACAAACTTATTTCCTTTTGGACGGATACTTGTAACAAGTGGATCAGAAGACAGTAAAAGATTGTGCATAATATCTTCATTGCATGAGATACTGCTATGCTTTCGAGAATGCCCCTCTCTATATTTTCTAAAATCTTTATTTCTAGCCTCAGATGCCTCTTCGGATAGAAAACCAATGGGCACAATTGACATGTTCTGAACTATGTCTGGCCCATGCATTAAAATTTTATGAAGTGAAGAAGGCATATAATACCATGGGTATAACTCCACGTAAAGCTTAGCAGTATCAAAGCAGAACTCTCGGAATTTAGTTACGTTGATCTTCTCTCCTGATGAAATACACTGCAAGATCACACAGATTTTTCTTAAAAGCATAGCATCTATTCCGGTCAGTTCAGCAGATTTAGTGTAGTTTTCAAAAAATCTCCTTGCCGAGTTGCCATTGTTGGTGGATCCACTGCCTTGTTTCACAACATCGAGAAGTAAGCCCGTTTCTCTTCTTACAGCCTCTTGAACTCTTTTCTTCCTGTCATCAACTTGCCTTTTTGCTATATCACCCCTTACTTGCCATGATTTTATGTCTAATTTGTAGGAAATGTGTAATAAGCATTCCATTGAGCGAATCCAAGCGTGAAGGGTGCTTAAGCTATATTTATACATGTCCTCGTTTGCGTGTTTATCTTTGATTAACTCTAAATTATTCATTTCTTTAGGACAAGCCTTGCATATGTCACACACTGAAGCTGCTGTATTGGATATAATGGAATGAATTTTACCATCAATCATTGTCAACAGCAGTTGGTGTTTGACACTAATTCCATCAGTGATGGTGGATGGAGTTAAGGCTTCAATCTCTGCTTCGATTTCAGCCATCTCTCTCTGCACATTTTCTTTGGTTTCCTTTATAAACTTAAACAATATTGGCCGGCAAAATGAAGTGGAAGATGGTCGCTCGTTTTCCCAAATTGTTACACCTTTTGAGACGAGCCGCAGTGGTACAAGACTAATCATAAAATTACTAGCAAGATCGATTTGCTCATCTTCACTCGTCCTTTGATGATAAATGCTTTGGCTAGATGATCCGTCAAAACCCCATTTGCTGGTCAATACGAGCTGTTGATTGGGATCAACAGGGGTTTCTAACGACCTAATAAGTCTTCTTGAGGTTAAATCCATCAAGGCTTGTAATTTGATTTTTGCAGAGCTCTCTGTAACTGTGAGATCTTCTTTGGCCGGATAGCACTTAATTTTTTCTTTAACCAACATGTAGTAACTCGGGTATTGAAGAGCTCCTTCTTGAGTGTTGAAATCCCGAAGAGTGTTATAGCGCCATTTCGATAAGTTCATCGATACATAAAGAGCCAATGCCTTCAAAGGGGATATTTCCCGTACCTGAATTGATTTACCTTCAATGAAGGCTTTGATTTTTGAGGCCTCTTCTGGATTCTCCGTCAAGTATTTCATAACATAAGCTGTATCGCTTTGTCCTGCCTTTTGAAGCGCCCTTTCGGCCGAAAACATAATTTCAGCGCTGCTACTGCTGCATGAAAGACTATCTTCAGTGCGTCTTCTTTTTTGCCGGTTACTAAGGTCCTCAAAAGATTTACGAGGACTAGGATGTGTACAAGTTGAAGCATCAGATTTAGCAGGAGAAATTATGGGCTCGATGACGTCACTTATATTTTCTGTAGAAGGTTCCATATTTTCATTCTGTAATTCCGGCCATTGAATTGCAGCCTGTAGCCAAATCTCATGTTTCTTCCGAAACTTATCTGTGCTTCTTCCAGACTGTGTCCATTTTGCATAAATGCGGTAGCAAAATCGACGACACCAGTCTTTTAAACTTGTTTCAGCACTTTCACATAACTGAACACAACTGTTATCTTTTAAAACACTGAACAAATAGTTAAAGTCGCGTAAATCTTTATGTGCGCGTGCGCATAAAGCAACGTGAATATCAAGATTTGTATTAAAATTTGGAAAATACATTGCGAGATTAGCTTGGATACAACGAGGTGTAAATCAACACTGATTTTAAAGTTACTAATAGTGACCTATTTATATAAAATCCAGGTATCCCAGGTATCCTTTGTTAAATATTGCAAGGTAATTAGTTATTGTGATAATTAGTAAATGATGCATGCTAAATTAGTGTATTAAGAGCCATTTAGTAATTAAATAATAGCAATGTTCTTATCAGTAATCATTAGTGCATCAGTTTTATATGTAAACCTTAAGTCCCTAATTATATATCCTAATTAGCTTATATCTTCTCTAATTGGCTGCTCAGAAATGTTATTGTAATAAGGTAAACCTTTAGAAAAACGGTTTTAATCAACAAAATAAACAAAAAATAAAAAAATTGTGTTATAAAATAAACATCACTCTTTATCCCAGAAAGTGCACATTTGGCGCACTATGTGTCTTAGTATTAAATATAGCTCTTAGTATTAGCATTATGATATTAGAGACCGCTACTTGAAACAAGCCCGGAATCAGGAGGGAGAGAGCTCGATACACTCATTTTCATAGTAAAATTTCACATTTTCTCAAATTACTCCCGAAATATGGGAGTTATGAAGAAATTCATCACCACAAGTTATGAAGGCATTAAGTAATCGAATAAGATGGCATCATTAGTTTGGCATAATTTTACTCTTTTTTTTCGGACATGTCTACGTCCAACCGCTCCCATACATTCGTTCCACTGTGCGTAGGTCCAATATCTAGGCAGGTAACGGCTCCTTTACATGCTTATCTCTAAGTCTATCATCTTAAGCAGATCAAGTGCCACAGATTAACTGCATAAGGATCCAATGAACATTTATGACATACTTACTCTTTCGAGGATAACACGTCTTTGACGGATTTGATACTGATAGATAATCTTATATACTCGTAGTATGGGGAATGAGCAAGTCTTACTCACTTTCCTTTTTAAAAGTAAGAGCAGGACAGTAAACCTCTCTCTTCTAAGCGTAATGCAAAACTAACAGCATCGTTTGATCAATCATAAAGTTATAATCAAAACTAAATTGCACTTTCTTCGATGATACTACTTTCCGCCTCGCTCCTTCCCTATGACTCCTTGGAGGATCCTTGTTGTTCTCCTCATCGCTGTCACTGGGGCGAAGATTTCAACAGTCTCGGACACCACGATCAGTCTTGCAGCCGAAGAGCGAGTCGCTTAAAGCGGCACGCGAATAATAACGAGATCATCCACTGAGCTCTTGTCGATGAGGTATTAGAACCTGCAAAACTGCAAATCTCACTTTTAAAAACTACTGCTGAAAGAATTACCTACCTTCTGTGGCAGTCGCGTTAAGTTTTCTATGTAAAAGTTATAGTAATTAACGTATAACCTACCAATTTTCCTTATACAAAACTACCAGCGTCGTTCGATCATTCATAAACAAACCTAAACATCACGCCTTGTGGCCCCAAAAAGCAGGGCAGAGGTGAACCTATAGTACTTATACTACATTTTGCCAGATATGTTTTAGTCCCATGTACTAGGGGACGAGTATATTGCTATCAACCGAGCACAATCCAGATTCCACTGCGACTGTTTTGTTTTTATTATTTATTCCTCTTGAATCACTCTATGTATTAAAAAAACCCGCATCAAAATCCGTTGCGTAGTTTTAAAGATTTAAGCATACATAGGGATATAGGGACAGAGAAAGCGACTTTGTTTTATACTCTGTAGTGATATCTGCTTGAATTTAGTTACTATGTTTTGTTGATATATTGACGTGTGCTAGCTGAAATATGGCAATTAATTAAATTTTATATATAGTAATGTTAATTACTCGCCTATTATTGTACAGAATCAAATACTTCTAACTTAACAGACAGCTGTGCTGCTGGGGAGTTTGTTGCGCCACTTCTTCTTCCCAACTTATGTAATTTTGACGTTCAAAAGTGCTGACTCTTAGCCTAGTTTGAATAAATGACTGAGAAAGCAAACAAGCAATCATAAAGTAACTACATATAAGCTAAAATAATGGATTTCACAAATATTTCATAAAGAAACCTCCACCTATTACATAGGACCGTCTATGCGCAGATAAGCCGCATAAGGATCAAAATATGTTCATGTGTGGCATACGGGACACCGTTCGTGACTATTTGTGACCACTGTGTGAGGATCACCGCCTCTTTGTCGGCACGTTTGTGTCGTCCGACTGAGATAGTCAGTTATTTAGAGCGGTGTTGTATAGTTGACAAAAAAATGAGCTTATGTTGGTATCGATTGAAAAAACAGCAGTTTCTATATTTTGACTTTGATAATATGGTAAGAAAACCTATGGGTATGAGAGTTAACTAAAGACACAAAACAAATATTTTCAGAAGCAGTGACAGTACTGCCCTGCTAATTGTGAATGCAGTACTTGCAAAAAAGCGGTTTCGAGAAAAACGCGGAAAGATAAAAGTAAAATTTTCATGCAAGTAGGTACTGTGAATCTCGTTACCAAAAAAACATACTTCCAGTACCCAAATATTTTTATTTTTCCCATAAAGGTTTGCCCCTAAGGATGCTATTTCTGCAAAAAAGTGAAAACCCATAAGTGTCGATTACTGCAGATACAATTAGCAGTGCAGAGTATTGGTCATTGATATGGGGTAAAAAAAAACTCAAGTATTGTGGATAATTTTAATGCCAAAAGTATTTAATAACACACACTCTAAAATTTTAAAACTCTGAATTAAGCCGCTAAAGGTAGAACATAATGAGTTGATACGATTTCTCAGCTGTCATAAATAAAATTGCACTGCTAAATGTAGTTTGTAACTTTACACCCGCGTAAGAATCAATTGGTTATTGTGGCACAAGGTATAATCATTGTTTTAGGCTACTGACTATGCCAGACTTTGCAGTGGTACCTGAAAAAAATATATATTTCGAGCTAATTATCAAAATACCTATCAAAGGATTTTGATAGGCATTTTGATAATTAGCTCTCGTTATATAAAAGTCCGAGTGTTGTATGTTTCACCTGGCAATATTCCAAATCCAAAACTAAATCTATTTTGTAACTTTACAGATCACGTAAATCTTGCAACAGTATTGTCTATAAATTTTGAACCTTACTTGCTACCACTACCCAACAAGGACGCAACGAATACCGTCATGTCGCGTCATCACATCAACTGCATCAAAATGAGACCAAACACCCGTTCAGAATCACAAAGCTGTGAAGACCAATACCGATACCGCCACTTGGCTTGTTAAAATTCACGGCCGCACACAATTCCCTTAGAAACAGCCTCATCTAAAACAAATAAGTCTTGCGTGAAATTCAGATAATGTTGTTGGTAAAACTGTTGAAATACCAACTTATGTTCCACGTCTCTAAAACTCACCATCCATCAAATATCAACTCTGTTTCATCGCGATAAAGATCAAGATGTTCTAAATTTGAGTTAAGCAATGGTATGGATAGGTTTGTTTTAACAGTTCACGCTTCAATATTCCAACAAGGGAAGCCAGCTGAAGTGCTGTATTTAACAAGTCCTCAAGGTTTTTGAGGGTGCCAATGACTGGTTCACGGGTCTTAGGTTTGTTGAGAAATAACTCAAATAACGCTAATATTGATTCATGGTCAAGGCGTGAATTTTCCTAAAGAAACCGGTGGTTATCGGAATAATTCCGTCAATACAGCTTTTACTTTGTTTAGGGACAAAGGAGATTAGATAACACTGGATTGAGTTATGCTTTTAATATAATAAGACTTTTCAATAATGCTTAGAGAATGTTAGGATAAGTTTCTATTGTTGCCTTAATCAAACTTGCGGCCTTTACAATAGTTAATCCAGAATTTTGGAAATTTTCAACAGCAAAATTAAGATAACGATAGATTTATACAAACAAACGTTTATCCTCCACATTTATTATACGCACAGCCAAAGTGTCAAACTTTCTGCCAGTGTCTGTTTTCCCTTCCACATTGTACCCGTCTGCCATCAAATCAAGAGTGATCATCATAGACCTCGTCCATCGCCTTCCAAATGGCAAATCAGCAATAAAAAACAGATGCCTTACGCACCCACTTAGAAGTAAAGATAGCATATTACACTCAATGGGACATAGATTCAGTTTATTTCTACTTCACTGTCGTTTTAGAGAACCATGTGTAGCTACCTATTCGTAAACGTAATGGGAAATACCGAATAGCTACTTGACGAGAGTTGGTTATTTCTAACCAGTACCCTATATGTAAATTCAAAAGCCTAGCCAATATCTCTGATAATAAGTATAATTATAGTAGTAATAAAATCAGCATTGCTTCCTTGGGGCCCAAAGAACAGGAAGTACAAATTTACAACAAAAACGGACTGCAATCTTAGATCCATTAGACCAAGTGCCGTAAGCCCTTAAAAATAACAATAAAGCATTAACCCTTCAAACGATTACAGCAAAACAAATAAATAATAGTTTAAAAAAAAACTAAAAAAACACGTTTTAAAAACCAAACTAAAAAAGTAGAAAATAATTTAATTCTATTAAAAAGCGTGGGGTGCTTTTTGAGGTATTTTTACAATCAATTAATATCAGTATCATTTTTTTTAACTATTATTTATTTTAAATTTTTTAGTTCTGCTAACTACAAAAGCGTGATCTTTCAGTTTTTTTTTTTTTTTTTTTTTGAGGTTTTATCGGTCGTCGATAAGTCTACAAAGTTTAAATGAACTCTGACCGTTTGAAGTAGGTCAAAATCAAGTCCAAAGGAGTCGGTTAAAAAGAAACAAACATGCTTACAAACATACAGGTGATGCTAATAAATGCGTGATAAAAAGCGTCACTTCCATCACAAGCCAGCTATCACAAGTGGTTCCCACTGCGTAAACAATGGGCTGCCATTGACACGAAACTCGCATTAGTGGTGAAGAGGCTTGTTTTCGCAAAGCACTAGTGTACAGGAAGCTATTACTGAACGCAGATAATTAGGTGCGTTGGGTAACACTTAGAAGCTTCCGATTCGCATGTAGGGTGACTTTAAGTTGCGAAAATAAACTTCGTGTGAAAGATGAATAATGATATGCCTGGTGCAATTTTTATAGGTGTTATTTACATAATAAGAATAAAATAAAATAATAATATTTTTTTATAAAGGATGCATACGCTTAGGGAATATTTAGTTTATGAGTGTACAAAAACTGCTTTTGTCGGTAAAAAAGCTTTTGCCCTGCGGGGCGCAGGCACATTAAAAATTGCTTCATAAAATCTTATCCAAATTCAACTGTAGCGTTGCAAAACAAAAAACAGACAACAAAACAAATAAAACAGAAAAGATAAATATGGAGAAAACGAAAATCTCTATCTATAATATCAAATCTAACCCGAATTCCTGGCCACATGACAACACAGCACGCCAGGCGCCTAAGCTGCAATTTTTGACGCAATCAACGAAAGGAAATGTGGCGACAACACAGCCCCATTAGCCCAATACACAAATAGTCCACAAATCAGGAACACGTGTCACAAAACAGCCCATAAAAACTTAAACCTACGAATTCCAAGTTGCTTCTTCCTTTTTGTAACTTTCGCGGTCTTTTTTGTAACTTTCGCATAATTTTTTGTTACATACGAATATTTTTTTAATAGTAACAAGTGGTATTTTTATCTGCACGTGTGTGTAACGGCGGCAATTTCGTGCGGTTTTAAATTACTCCGCATTCCATTTTTTTACCGGAAACTGCGGATTTTTGTGCGTTCACGAAAAAAGTGGCGAAATTTTTGACGAAGACTGTTAATGTCGTTATTACTGTTTTTGAAAAGTTGAGGCATATGATGCTGCATGTGTATCCCGTTATTTCATTTATTTCACAAGAGATTCCATTTAATGAATAACAATAATTACAATATCATTTCTATGCTTATTGAATACTGCAGCACGTCTTTTAAAGATTTTAGGATCGTTCTAATTGAATAGATTCATTTACTATCTCAAGAAGCTGCAATCTATGTATCTTGAACAATAAAGGTTTTTTTTTTTTGTTTCACAACATCATCGATTGCCATCTAATTTGAAAATAGTATATTTAAAGAGCCAGGTGCAAACTTTACCTATAACTGAGATGTTTAATAAAAACGTGGCTACTTATCTCCAACAAAACGTGTCCATTCCAAAAGATAGATTAATACAAAAAAATCGCCAAAGAAACCCCAAAAACTCACGTATACTGCAAACGGTTTTTTCTCAAAAAACTATTTTATCTAAGATTCGGTAACTTAATACTTACCGACTGACCGAAAAAATAAAAAAAAATGAATAAAAAGTTTAATTGTTCTCGCAAAAATTTGGTCGAAATCCTGGCCTCGGGCACAGGAAATGACGGGGCGGCAAAAAGCTCAATAGAAGCCTTCGAAATGTCTTCGAGTTGATGGATCGCCGTAACACAATTATTTTACGAGAGAACTTAGAAGACCCATAAAGTGCCCCTTAAAAATCAAGAGATATTCTTCACTTTAATTGATGCTGTAAACTTGTATCTTCCTGTGCCAACCACACCCTAAAATAAACTCTATAGTGCCTCCTTAAAGCCCAAAATCTAAAATAAAGTCACCGTTACTTACATCATTTCACTGCGACAACTTTTCACAAGTGCGAACATTTTGAACAACTAAATCTACACCCTATTTCCTTGACCACAAAGTTGAATCTTCTTTATACCCTGGGATATTATTGTGGCAGTACAGTTAAAGTAACAAAGCATTTTGAACACGTGTTAGATGGCCACTAGAAGGCATTGGAGCTTGTTTGCGTGTATCCAACAGATAATGGGGAGTCGTAATCGCAAGTAGGACGGATGCTACTAACAATAGGAGTGACCTATGGATAAATTGTTTGTTATAATAGCTGGGTTTTGTATTTGAATTGAGGAGAATTGAAGTGTGTAATTGTTTTTGAATATAACAACGCCATTAATCATGAGACTTGGGCTAGCGGATGGTAGCTCGCTCTCCGGTAAGGACCAAACCCTGGGCTTCAAGTCTGCTATTACAATAGTGTCAGAATGGTCTATCATTGATTTCATAATTGTTGATTTTGACAAGTTTGGTAATCTACTAATATAATGGCGTCATTATGACTTTTCAATGGTCAGCCACTGACACTCCATTGAAAGAAATTGCATTTATTGGTAATCTCGTACATAATGATATATGAATGACTGACTTAGGCGGTAATCTGCTAAAATTTAACACTCATAAATAATATGTAAAAATATACATAAATGAAATCGGGCATGAATAAATGTTCAAATGTAGTAGTCGTTTTTGGAAAATCATTTCTACTAACGGGTTTACAATACGACAATGCCATTATAACACAATTCTATTACGAGACCATTGACCGACCAATGATCGACCATTATGAATTTAACAGATTACGAACTTTTAGCAAAATGACAATGGGATCGTGTTGGAATGACGAATTTATAAAAATAGCAGACTTGGGCCCCTGGTCGACGGCGCGTTGTGTTCCACGCGCGCCTCAAAGAGATGTCGATGCCTGCTAGGGGTGCAGGTTGTTCGAAAGAGATACCGCGGCCCCTGGCACACAGGCAACTGAGGGAACACGGGTGAGTTTTAGTCACTAAAAGTCTGACACGCCCTCCTGCTCCACCCAGAGCGGGAAAAGTCATTTGATGATTTCCCACCAAAAAAAAAGCATGAGACTTATAATGTAACTTATACTTATTTAAATCCTTGCCATTTTCCCTAGTCTGCCGCTGAAAGCTTTTCAGCATCACGAAAGCATTAAAAAAGTCTCTGAAGCTGTAACCAAGGAGTGGTCTAGAATTAGAACCCTAATTGTGTGAAACACGGAAATCGGAATCTGAATCATATTCAAGGTAATTGGTAATACATTCTTTCTTATGTTCGAAAATATTGCCTGCTTAGCAACGTAAACAACAATTACCACTCTGTACATGAAGATAACCTCAATTATATAGGTAACAACATATGACCTCAGAGTGACAATACGTGCAACACAATAAAACTGATACATAATACGTGTATAGTACCTATTATATCATCAAAACCTTAGCACACTACTGCCACAAAAACGGTAACCATAAACTTATTCTATAATCTTTAAAAACTTTTGAAGACTGCACAAAAAGGATCTAAAAAGTGGGCGTAACTTTTACTGTCATTTCTACGCTAGCGCATAATAGGTGACGGCCTTAGCTCGCGCCGGCCTATTATCTTCCAACAAAAAATATACCCCGCCTCATACAATTCAAAAATTCGAAACGAAGCGTAGCCTTTGCGAATCTGGGCAATAAATTCCTATTGATTGAATTTCGGACCCATGCTGAGTATAGGGGATCATTATAGTCCCAATAATTTTCGTAATTTTTTTTTGGATATTATTTTATTTTTTTGTTTAATTTTATGATGTCTAACGATCTCTTGGCGACTGTCTTAGTTCAGCGCGTTGAAGTCTTTTGTATTAGCGGTTTTTGGTCGCATCTGTTTGTAAACAATTTCTTGTTTGAAGTCGATTTGTAGAAAGTCGACATTGACAATGTTTAACAGTAAACATTGTAAATGTTGACTAATCAGTGCTTCTGTTTGGATTCAAGAGTATATTGTGCCGTAACCGTGTCTCGTTTTGTTTTCTTTGAATTTCGGACCATCATAAATGAGGAAGCGGCAAAGCCAGCAATTTTCGGACACGATGGTAATTTACTTAACATAAAAATATACATGTAAATATAATGGTTTCTCACTCGTCTGTTATTGAACACATCGACCGTAAAGTAAACCTCTCAAAACTGCG
The DNA here is from genome assembly GCA_949091785.1 of Polymixis lichenea. Classification (NCBI taxonomy): domain Eukaryota; kingdom Metazoa; phylum Arthropoda; class Insecta; order Lepidoptera; family Noctuidae; genus Polymixis; species Polymixis lichenea. Next base: position 7,630,455 of record OX420951.1, read on the forward strand.
CTCGAGCAAATCTCTTCATATTTACGTTTCGCCAACCAATTGTATATTTGCTTAGTTTCTGATACTAAGCAGCTCTTTTATTTAACTATCAGGCCCTATCAGAATACCAGCGCTGTGACATTTTTTTTTTATGTCGTAGCATCATGCTGAGGTAGGAGCCTTTTGGCCTCGTGCAGGACCTTCTGTTTTATTATTTTTTAGTTATTTTTTAATTCTAAGAAATTAGTTTTTTATCATTTTTGTACCATTGTGTGTTTATTTTAGTATGTGATCTTCCTGTGCGAGTCACAATAAATACTTTTTCTTTCTTTCTTTCTTTCTAACTATCTTTCACAGACGAGCTTAAGAGTAGTTACGTTTCGTCTGTGAAAATAGTTTGGATTTTCCGGTATGAAAAGGAGTATCTATAACTAAACTACGCCCCTACCTACCAATTTTGGTTTTAAATCTATCAGGGATTTAAGTAGCCGTTATTTCTCGAAGAGACGTGACAGCCTCAAGGTGTGGCTTAGCAAGCAAGGTTGACTGAAGCTTGATATAATGGCATAAGCAAAGAATAGTGGAAAGTCACGAGGAAACCAAATTTGTACCAAACAAACAGCATACGGTCACTTTCTCTTCACTACATAGTATAAAACAAAGTCGCTTTCTCTGTCCCTATATCCCTATGTATGCTTAAATCTTTAAAACTACGCAACGGATTTTGATGCGGGTTTTTTTAATAGATACGAGTGATTCAAGAGGAAGGTTTATATGTATGTAGGGTTAGTTCGATATGTGCTGAATAAAAACACTGATCTTTTTAATAAACTTGAATTTATCTTTATTCCGTCTTTTTAGCTAACGTCTTTCGTCTCTCTCCGTGTTTCCGTCCCCTTTCTTTTCACCTTCTTTTACATTCCCTTGCGTTCTCTTTCACTCCTAGACTATTTCATACTTTCATCTCTTTCATACAACATGCTTCACATCTGTCATTCATCTTTACGTTTCATTCCACTCTTCTATCGTGACATTCCATTCCTACATGTATAATATACCAACCTCCACGCGGGCGAAGCCGCTGGCAATAGCTAGTCTACAATATAAGGAAGAATGTGGCATCGACTCGGACAATACGCAACATTCTACTTTTGAAGTATTTCGTATCTTCAACAACAATAAAATCAATACACTACTACCCCCCTCCCTCCTCTCCATTACGTAACACCACTTAAACGACTCATTCATTCAATCTTAAGGATCTTAGCATCAGCCTCATGAATGGGCGGCGCACGCGCAATCGATTTCACAACGGTCACTCAGTCCAGTGAATGGCGGAAACTGACCAAAAAGGCTTCTCCGTGAGAACCTCGTGAAATTGTTTCTTTAGTATTCCGTGAATTTAAGCGTAAAATTGCCATTTCCTTCTTATGTCCAGTGTAGGTTGATATACAGAAATGATGTAAGGTTCTTGTACTTTGTATAGAGTGAATGAGTGTAAATCGGTTATGGGTACATACCCATAACCGATTTACACTCATTCACTCTATTATTTTCCATTGCGTTTTCTTTGTAGTTTCACCAAAAACTAAAATGTTCATTATTACACTACGGTTTCTCCCACGTGCTAACTACCCTTTTATTATTTAAGCACTCACAAAACAATGATGACATGGATATTCAATCTTGAAAAGGGATTTCAAAAACTCATTTGACATTTGTATAAATAAGTAGTAGCTCTTGCAAATCCTTTTTAATTCTTTGCTTATGTTAATACAGCTTGCATTTAACAAAATTTCGTATTTAAATGAAAAATATAACCGTTTAAAAATAGCATTTGCAAACTATGTAATAGGATAGGGTTTTGCCCACGTGCTAACTATCCTTTGATTTCAAATTAACAAGGGTAAGACCTACAATACAATGATGAGATGGACACTCCATCTTGAAAAGCGTTTTTTTATCATGTCTTTTGTATCAGGAGTAGTTAGTAGCCCGAAAGTCTGACAACCAGTCTTACCAATTACCTAGTACCTGGGTTGTGGAGGTCATATAGGGAGGCACTCCATGTAAAGTAGATACTGGTATTCAGCTGTATCCGATTAGAATGGAAGCCAACCCCAACGTGGTTAATAAAATGCTGGGTAGATAGATGGTAAGGATAAATGGTTATTCTTGCAACTCCTTTTTTATCATTCGCTATTTTAATACAGCTTTCATATTACAAGGTTTCTTTTAAGATGAAAAAAGAAATCAATTGTGCAAACCACAATTAAAAAAACTTGTTCCAAACAATACAATAGGCTATGCTTTTGCCCACGCGCTAACTATTCTTGATTTCAAATTTAAAAGGGCAACCCACAATACAATGATGAAGTGGAAACTCAATCTTGAAAAGGGATTTAAAACTAATTTCGCATTTGTATAAGGATAAGTTAGTATTTAAGAAAGCCTCCTGCAGCTTCTTATATTCTCCTCTTATGTCAATAGAGCTTGAATATAACACGGTTTCTTTTTAAAAAATTATTGAAAAGAGTAACCGTGGTGTGACTAATTGGATCCATGCACCTAGCTTCTGCCGTTTCATAAGTGCCCATTGTAGGTTTATCCTACTTCATTATCCTAACTATCCTACTCGTTTAACGAGCAATTCTTGTATATTGATATGTAATCTGAATCTCGGAAACGGCTCCAACGATTTTCAAGAAATTTTTTCAATTTCGGGGGCGATAAATCAATCCAGCTAGGTTTTATTTTCAGAAAACGGGAAAAAAAATACATCCAGATATTGATATTATAAATGAGAAAGTTTATAAGATGTTTGGATGTTTATTATGTTCGGATGTTTGTTGCCTAATCATGCAAAAATGGCTAAGCGGATTTGGATGAAATTTGGCACACAGCTAGTTTATAACCTGGATTAATACATAGAATACTTTTTACTTCCCAACTCTACGCGGACGAAGTCGCAAAAGCTAGTGTAAAATAAAAAACAGTATTTATGCAAACCCCATGAAAGAAACTTCTTTTAAACCATGTAATCGGCATTTCCTTATGATCTCCTATACTCCATACAATTATATAAGGTTGCAGTACATTGTATAGTAAACCTTCATGAATGAGTTTAAAGTACATTCAGTGTAGAGTTGATTAGATACGCGCACGTTTGTATTCTTTGTTGAAAATATTCATTGATTCCCACTTTGTATCACTTTAATGCTTTTTGCGTTGTATTCTGTGAAAGCTATTTATCTTGGCTTGAATGTCAAGTTTGTGTGACATCAGAGACATTAGATGTTGCTTAATACGCTTGTCTCATATTTCAAATTCATTTTATGTATTCCGTATTGTAAATAGATGTAACAAAGCTGGATACAGAAATATGGAGCAAAAATATAAAATTAAAACGACAAAAAACAAAATTTAAAATGCTACTAATATAATAATTTAAAAAACTAGGTATTTAAATTAATCTAACAATGAAATAAGGACCTAAATAATAGTTGGTATACTATTATATGATATGAAATATGTAATTTCAAAAATTGCCATTTAGGTACTCATTGATTTTTAGCATTTAATTAAACTTTTGTTCAATTTTAATTATAACCGGTAATTTATTGTATACTTTAATTGACATAACTAAGGTACCTGTTGAGTGCAGTTTTAGATTAGAGCTTGATAGGTTTTATCTATTTTTATGACGTAATATATATTTTGACTGTATATTTTCTCTAGTAGTGTCAAAGTGTTTGTCGTTGTACATTTTTCCACTTTACTTGTGATCCATGTGCCAAGTGTTCTGGATATATTTAATCTTGTAGACTTTGCATGCTACCGTCGCACAGGCCCATCTGATAAAAACTGTTTACATTCAATGGACACCTACAGCAACAAGACGTGTTGATGCATTGCTGACATAGGAGATAAAGCTGATAACCCTGGATGCCTAGTCACCCTTACATGGTAGGTAAGATATCTTTTAAAACTTGAACCAACGCAAAGTTCCGTTTCGAAAGAAATAATGGGCATAAATATTCAAGAGTCTTGAATATTCCTGGAGAACCAAAATACAGTTTACCACATACCCTAGCTAGGACGCTAGATTCAATTATGTTAATTGTTACTTTATTTTCGAATCATCCCTAAAATGTAAAATTATATTTACTGTAACAGACTGTATCACACTTTTTTAAATATTTTATTATTTTTACTGATATTACAAGTAACTTGTCTCCTCTCTCCTGTTTACCACGTTTGTAGTTGACCATTTTAAAAATGACATGAGCTCACGTAAACAACTCGTCTGGCGTATAAGGTTTGAAAGTAACACATTAAGTGATACATTCCCCTTTCCTTTCTAGAGCAGGATGCACAAATACTTTAAATATATAGTTAAATACTTATCTATTAAATATGTAGACGACCACAAATTTGTCAATTTTTATAAATAGCGACCAGCGGCGAGGTGACAATTTTTCTAAGAGAGAAGCCGAAGCGAAGTCGATTTTAACTGACTGACTTATCAATAAAGAATATTTAGTATCGTTCTAAAATTAATATAGGAATGTAAAGAATTACATTATTATTAATTGTGAATTAAATACCCGTAGTGTTACCATATTTTTTGACAATAGTAGCCACTATTGACTTACTATTTTTTAATGGCGCCGGGCAAAGGGAAGCCGGTAGGAATCGTGTTATATGGTACTTTTGCCACTGATAGCGACACATTAGCAGTATTGGCAGCAATAATTCTTTGAATAATTATCTAATCTGGAATAGAATTTGTCGTAGAATTAACTAGATTTGCAAGACGATGATGCCCAGTTCGTATAAACGGGTTTGTCAAACGCATTTGCATTGAGTCTGAACTTACAGGTGCTTTGACAATACCCATGCATAATTAGCCCATAACGTCCCCACGGCACAGCCTTTTTCTTGGTGAGAGGAACTGGACCATAATCCATCACGCGAGCCCAGTGCAGGTTGGTAGATGTCAGGCCCCCTTACTTTTTGTAAATTATTTCATCGCCATTACTCTCAAAACGGTGAAGGAAAACGTGAAGAAATTGGCATGTCCTCGAACCAAACATTTACAGACATGTACACAGTAAGGGGGGGGCTTATTTAGTTTGAAACTACAACTTGTAAGTCGCTGCCATTACCACTACGCCACCACTGCTCGCATAATACGCCCATGGAAGTTGGAATCCTGATGCCTGCTGGAAAGTCTATACTTAACGGTTGGAAAGTACGATGAAATCAGGCAATTACCTAATCAATTTCCATTAATAATAAAAGCAACTAGACGATCCCAAAATTTAACACTAGTTTACAAAATTTCGCAACAGAGTAACCGCATATACTTTCTGATTAATTAGGCATTACTGATTACTAATATAATCATCAAATATCGCATCACAACAAGGTCAAGTTACATACAATGCAGTATTTTATTATTTTGTTTTTGAGGGTACATAGGAAAATTAAATGTTACAAACATTTAATTTCCTAAATACGTTTTATTGCTTGATCCAACTACACAATCTTTTGTTACTTTTCTAATTTTGGCTATTTTATAAACTTTCTAAGCACTAAATTTTCTTACAAAACTTTCTAAGAAAAATCAAGCTTATTTTTTTTAATTTAGTATTTACTGTTTCTTTAGAAATAGCTTTCTTATACAAATATAGTTTTTTTGGAAATTTAGTCGTATTATCAATTTATTTTTTCCAATAAACAACAAGACGTACGTAGAAAAAAAAATAACAATAACTAAAAATCCTGACGTGATGGCGAAATTCTGTTATCAGATTTAGCTTCAGCATTAGCGTTTTACCCAGGATACAATATTTTCGTTTCTGTTGTAAACCAAAACTGTTTTTTTGTAGAGTAGTGTAATTAATCACCAAAGAAGCTAGCATAAAGGTTGTGATACTTTATTTAGGCAACAAATACATACCATTTGCACAAAAATCATCCACACAACTTCTTACAAAAAGAACACTCCTACTACGAAAATAACTTCAAAACCTTCCCATAACCTACACAAACATTTAGGTAACCCGTATCTCGTTCGCCGCCATTTTGGTTCGATCACCAAACAGCGCCCGCGCACTTGTTTGCAAAGATAACACGATCCAGAGACCAAAACAAATATGTACTCAGCTCTCAAGGACGACCGTGTTTGGTAATAGAACAACCAGTGAAAGTAGATCTTCAGGTCGGTAGTTGTTGGGTCGAAAAGGTAGGTGTTTGGGGGTCTTGGTAGAATGGTGAGGGTAGATGTTTATGTAATTATAAAAATAAGGAGGGTAGGCACGCGAATTAGGTTTCAAGTAGTTCTGATAACTGAGAAAAAGAGATTGTCTGATTTATAATGCTGATAAGGAACTGATTTTGAGGTTTAATAGGTAGACATTTCGCAAAAATTTGTAACTTCTATAACAGTTATAACAGTTTATGTCTAAAATTCGTTTTATAAATCCAGATATTAATTTGACGGGTGTCGTTACACCGGTCAACTCAAACTCACGTCAAACTCCTATACCTACTAAAAAAAGCAAACACAGAAGACTTGAAATGTCACATAAATATCTGTGTTTAAAAAACGAACTTTAATTGTGAGGAAAGATGAGGTGACAACATTCTATAAGCACCTACGAGCCAAGCTATTGGACTGCAATAGGTCGCTCTTGTATAGTCCTGTAATTTAACTTTATCACCAATTCGCCAATCATTCCAATTTACAATATTACATTACACATTTACGTAAACATAAATCCAATCAAGATTACTTTACGAGCCCGTATCAACAGCTATTTCCCCACAACATACCGCCGCATTCAGAAACAGCACACAACACTAATTACAAAATCGGATCGCTATCGCCCTCATAAGGCCGCGCCCTATAATTCAATTAGGCGACCAAACATAAATAGGGTTGTCAAATCTAAGATACCTTCTAAGGGCCCATTCATTGCGCACGTGTGCCCACAATAGCGGGTTAACCCGACAAGCGCTGCGGGTCGCCGAGACCGAAGTGAGAAGTTTCACAATAGTGTCAAAGTATTGAAGTTCGGCGTGACGGTTGAAGGATAATGTCCCAGTGTGAGGCCATTGGTGGACTCTTGATTTGTGCTCTGATTGCTAAACGCTTTGTACGCGGTGAATCTATTTGGGGCACAATAGGGTTCGGTGGATCTTGGCGTTTTTGGCAGTTTTGATAGTTCTTGAAAGAGATTCCTTGGAGAGTTCAATTTTTTTAATGTTCCCAGACCGACAATCAATTTCATACACTTTGTCACGTTTAATAGTCGCAACTAAGGAAAGCCCAAGATCATCAATGGGCTTTAAAGATGCACGTTTTACGAACTTATCTTGAAACTAGTATACTGACTCGTTGGTCTAATGGTCGCAAGCGCTACTGCTGACTATAAGGTCCTTGGTTTGGTTCGATTCCCAGGTCGTGCAAAGTGTTATTAGGTTTTTCTATCCGTAATTTCTCAGTAGCAGCCCGGAGTCTGGATTAGAGCCCGGTTGATGGCAAAAGGCCCGCCCCCTATTACATGAGACTTAAACATAAATGGCAAATGGCAATGTGCGTGTGCTATATGCCCAAAAGGCCAGGGGTCCAAATCTGTTATTTTAATAAATTCGTCATTACAACACGATCCCATTGTCATTATGCTAAAAGTTCGTAATCTGCTAAATTCATAATGGTCGATCATTGGTCGGTATAATGATAATGGTCTCATAATAGAATTGTGTTATAATGGCATTGTCGTATTGCCATTATAATAAAACCCGTTAGTAGAAATGATTTTCCAAAAATTACTACTAAATTTGAACATTTATTAATGCCCGATTTCATTTATATATTATTTTTACATATTATTTATTAGTTTATTAGTGTTAAATTTTATCAGATTAGGTACCGCCTAAGTCAGGCATTCATTTGTTATTATGTACGAGATTACCAATAAATGCCATTTCTTTCAATGGAGTGTCAGTGGCTGACCATTGGAAAGTCATAATGACGCCATTATAATAGTAGATTACCAAACTTGTCAAAATCAACAATTATGAAATCAATGATAGACCATTCTGATACTATTGTAATAGCAGACTGAGGCCCTGATGTGATATCTTGAGTACTCGAATTTCGTGGGTTATTTTCTTAACAGCACAAAGCATCTATCTAAAGTACCCCAGTTTCTCACTGTTAGCCGTTACATAATCAACCATTCATTCACTTAACGTAATCAGGTACTTTAAATATTGGTCCCTTAACACCAATATTGGGCGACAAGTCTTCACTAACGGGTTAAAATTTATCTGGCGACCCACTGTCATTACCAACCTTCTGTTTCACAAGACAGAGTTCAAAATTGATTGTTACATATGTAAATTAAGATGACATTCCTAACCTAAGTCAAGTATTGTTTAAGTAAACCGACGGTATCTACACAGGATGCATGGTTGTTAACAGGTTTTATCACTTCCTTCTAAGTATTCAAATGTAGTGTCCCTTCTTATTATAAACAATTATGTGCATATGTGATAAGGCAGTGTTATGTGTCGGTGCGAGTTACGAGGTAGTCACGACGACGGCTGGTATTTCTTTAGGTTTTAGATAATTCTAGCTGGGTGGTTTAGTCTAGATTTATTTGTTAAACTATACACTATGGGATCGTGGATATTTACGGTACGGCTGTTCCATAAATTCAGTCTGTCAGCGAGCTATAGAACGAGCTATGCTTGGAGTATATCTGAGGGATAGAATCCGGACTTAAGTGATCCAGCAGAGGAACAAAGTTGTGGACATAGCTCACAGGGTTAGCAAGCTGAAGTGGCAATGGGCCGGCCATATTAATCGAAGAACCGATGACCGCTGTTGGGGTTCACGTGTTCTTGAGTGGAGACCCGAATCGGCAAAAGTAAGGTAAGACGCCTTGAGGCTAGGTGAAGCGACGATCTTTGCAGGGTGGCTGTAGCAGCTGGATGAGAGTTGCCGAGAATCGAGCTATATGGCGTGCAATTTGATAGGCCTGTGTCCGGCAGTGGACTGCTGTAGCCTGATGATGATAAAGTATGGGATCATATCCTCAATCATCTTCATTTTGCAGCATAAAAGGATGCTCATATTTCTTCAGTTTAAATTTATGTGACAACCACAAAAAGAAAAATAAATTGGTGCTGAGAGTCTCTAAGGCAATCAATAAACTCTGCCTCCATCTCCTCAGTCTCCATCTTCCATATTCAGACCAACCCTCGCCACGTTCTTTACATCGCCAGCCTAGTGACTGCCAGCACGATTCACTAGCTACAGGAAATCAAGCCATCAGTTTGTAAGGGTATCCACGGGAAAAAAATTACCAGTGCACCAAATGTAGCATAGGGGGTACCTCCTAGCGTAGAAAACTTTCGTCGGTTATGAGAAAAAAATCCGCTGTTAGGTACATAGAAAAATGCAATACTTAATCATCATCTGCCTAGTCTTTTTCCAACTATGTTGAGGTCGGCTTCTAGTCTAACCGGACGCAGTAAGCAATACTTACGCGGTCAAAATTTATGGAAAAGCAATTATATTTTTTACAACCGACTTAAAAAGGTATGATTAGCCTATATTAACCTCTTGCAGAACTATAAATGTTATTTTATAGCCAGAGATCCTGCGAAACTCTGGTGGTCCGACATCCAAAGAATATATTTTTAGTCCACAGTAAATGATAATAAATAGCCCACTCTTGCATCGAAAGTGCCCATTTCGTCCGTCCACCAGACGTTGCAATTCCATTAAATATAAGCGACTATAAATAAAACATCTCCAGCTACTCTAAAATGCAGACACGTCTCAAACCAATTAATTCTAATTCACGTGCGTTCTCAAAAATAACAAAACACGACTTAAGGAGACAAATGCTCGACATTTCGGTGCAAATCACGCTCGTGCTTCGAAACGACTTTGTTAAGAGCATCTTAAAGTAAGATGGGTAAATAGAGGACAATAAATGCTCGGTGGTCGAACCTCCCGCGGCGAACGTCGCGGACGTGCAAACATAGTCGCCAAAATTTTTGTTAAGGTGCGGTTTCAATACCGTGATTTGGTCTGTGAAGCCGGTGAACTACTTTGGGATGTTTGGAAGAAAACTATGAAAAACTGGTAGGTAAGTAGAAATAAGTAGTACAGCAAAATATCGTGAGCTTTTGGCACTAATTAGTACACCGTGATCTTGTGGTTTTACGAAATAAATCAATTGATTCAAATGCTTCAGCTAAAATCTTTATTTTATTAGAGACTAGCTTTTGCCAGCGGCTTCGCCCGCGGGGAGGTCGGTGTATTATACATATAAACCGTCCTCTTGAATCACTCTATCTATTAAAAAAACCCGCATCAAAATCCGTTGCGTAGTTTTAAAGATTTAAGCATACATAGGGATATAGGGACAGAGAAAGCGACTTTGTTTTATACTATATGGTGATGTAGTGATTAGAAAAGCGATTCATGCCAAGCTTTGTAACTGAAATCGTAACTTAGTATTCATAAAACGTGTGTGTAGAGCTCAAAGCTTGTGAAATTCACCACTTACCTACCTACAAACAAAAATTAAAAAGTAGAACACCCCAGTCGCACTAGAGAAACACCACCTTAACATTGTCCCGTGACTCACAAGAAAACGCTAACTGTCCCACCGGAGGCATTGTTTCTTTCATTCGAAAGGCAAATATTGGTTGAGGCTTATTCAGGCCGTTTGCAAACATTGCCCTACTGGGTGGCGACTAACAAAGACTTTCGTAGAAACTGCGTGACAACACTTCAAATATAGTGATTATACACTAATTGTGGACAAACACCTGGACTTTTATATAGTTTTTAGCGTGAACGACATATTTCGTGTATTGCTTTAAATGGAGCTGTCGCGTTTAATTGATGGGTACTCATTGTACTTGTTACAAGTCGCGAACATGAGGAAATTCGTGGTGTTTTGTGAAAACATCTGCTGGCTCAGTGGGAAATTTATGATGAGGACCTCTTTGAAACATATTCGTTAATGTGTCAAAATATTTCTGTGTAGCTTACTTTTCTATTGTTTAATTCGAAAGAAGAAGTCAGAAGTCTTCAATTTAAGCCAGCATGAGTCTAAACAACTGAATCCAACAGCTTGGTAAATAGATTGGGGATCAGAATATAATTAATCAAATGTGTATAACACGGGGTAAGGGAAAATACCCAAAACAACGAGGATCTGACTGAAAATCGACTATGATGCAACGATGTATAATTAGTCTAAATCGAAAATGTAGATTGGCATCGGCACCCGAATGCGTAACACACTATCAATAACAATCATTTTGTCTTATATTACTAATCCATTGCTTCACATGTTCAAAAAATTAGTTTGCTTGGCAACATAAACAACCCAATGAATGTTCTGGGCGTCGAGAATCTCAGGCTGAATCCCGGCCACCGTAGGCGCGGGCTTGCGGACGGCGAGTAATGGGTAGCTCGCTGTCCGGTAAGGACCAAGCCCGGGTCGACAGCGCGTTGTGTTCCATGCGCGCCTCAAAAAGATGTCAGCACCAACTGGTGGGGTCCACAAGGGCCGATGCCTGCCATGGGTGCGGGTTGTTCGAAATAGATACCACGGCCCCTGGCACACAGGCAACTGAGGGAACACGGGTCGGTTTTAGTCAGTAAAAGTCTGACACACCCTCCCGCTCCACCCAGAGCGAGAGAAGTTATTTGATGATTTCCCACCCAAAAAAACACCCAATAAATGTTATTGAACTGTCAAAATAAAAGCCATTCCTACTGTAAGGGGCCAAACATTTATATAGTAACAGAATCATACGATGTTCTATCTATCTATAAGCTTTGCACATTCAAGCGAGTAATTTCCACAATTTCAAATAGAAAGAAAAAATAGTCATATTTGCCGTAACAAGTTGTCATTTGACGATCACAGTATGATGGTCAAATGCATAGAGAACACTGCTGCCCATTCTCTAGTAAGTCCCTTAGTCGCCTTCTACGACACCCACGGGAAGAAATGGGGTGGTGCTATTCTTTTACGTCCGGCACCACACGGAACAGGGAGAAGTTATTTGATGATATCCCACCCAAAAAAATAACCCTACTCTTTGATTTAGTATCAAAACTTTCCTCACTACATTTTCAGTATTCCTCCCTATTACAAGCCCATACCATGACAACAAATTTCCACACAACTTTTTAGCTACCAGCTTTCGTCTTATGTACTCCATATCTTATTATAACACGTGTTACCCCACACATCCCTCTAAGAATTCTCATCTCAGCTGCATGCAATTGCCATTACATTCATCTCTTTTCTGGCCTTATATTGTGACCCATAAAAGACTGCAGGTTGATTCATAGGTATATATCTATTATCCCCTTAAGGTTAAGGGGAATGCGGGAGTCGCAGATTGCTTCCGTGACCTTCTGCCATTTCATCCAACCAGTGTTAATTCTGTGCTTAATTCTCCGATCTACTTCGCCATTGCCTGGCTTTGCACGAGGGAACCGAGATACTGAAAGTCACATCAGACTGGGCGAAGCTCGCCATCGAATGCTATGGTTTCAAAACTGCTGAGACCGTTGAAATCGCAGAACATTATATTCAGTTTTGGCATTCGTATTTGCCATTTCTCGAATCTGCACGATCCATCTTCAGCGACAAGAAAAATGTCATCGGCAAACAGCATGCAACAGGGTGCCTCTTTCTGTATGTCCGACGTCAGAGTGTCCATAATCAACGGGCAGAGGTAAGGTCTTAAAGCCGATCCCTGGTGGAAACTCGTCGGTTTTGCCAGCAGCCGACCGGGCGTACGTACGAGACTGACTATACATCCCACGGATTAACTTTACATACCTCGCACGCAAACCTTTCAATGCATTAGTTGCCCTTCCACAAATAAGCCGTTGTTTTATTCTGTCCATATTTCAGAAATGCGAAAAATTAAGTATTTATTTACTCCGTACGAAAACCAAATATGTATGGAAAACCTACATATTTATTTGTCCAAAAGAGCCCAATAACAGAAACAGAATACGTACATAATATTTGTTACGTTACCTAGCACAATAAATACAAACCTTTTGTAAATTCCACTTTTCATATTTCTACACGCTACAAAGTCTTAACAATGACAACGGACGATCCTTTTCGGCCAATGTTTGGTTAGGTGCGTGTACATTGTCGACTCCGAAATCAATTTACGATAATTGTCATTTATTATGAGATAAATATGATGCTTTATCCAGTGCCCCATTGTGTGGAGCTACCTCCAAAAGATTTGGACCATTGATCTCATTTTATTTTGCGAAGAAATTCATTGGTGCGAAAGAATATGCACCCACGCGGATGGCATTTGACAATAATTATTTTTAAGGCGACCATAACTTGGAAGATATTAAGCGGAACGCGAAAGGTTTTGACGGGAGCCAAGTCAAAGGATGTTTTCTCAGCTTTTAAGCAGATGTTGAGAATATTTGTATTGATATTAAATGAAGTGAGGTCTTGAGATATGTTTGTTAATTCAATAAAGTATAAAGTGGATCGACATCAATTAGTTTTAAAAATAAGTAAATACTCGGAAAACAATGCCAAACTTGTAAGTCATTGTAAATTCTTATTTTCTAATTATCGTTTAAAATTTTCTCATTTACGATTGCCTTTTTGGAGTAAGAAGGTTTGCAGTGAGCGATCCAAAAGAGAGTGCCGTTAGTCCAATATGATTTTTGCTGCACTCAAAATATATTTTTCGAAACTGTTGTTTAAAATCGTATACGTGTTAATATTAAATACTTTAGAATATTATTAACCTATTGATAAATAAGCGTAATTTATTTAACTTAAAACATCGTTTAATAGAATCGAATTCCCTAAAAAAGAAATCAATTTCAGTAAATATAAACATTTATCACCATTTATACAATACCATCTAACGAAACGTCAAAATAATTCAGCATTAATATATTTTATTACTAATTAATTTCCATTTTTAATAGCTTGAGCACCATTTTAGCTCCATGGTTCACAAAAAGATATATTTGAATGTGACAAAGAATGTTATCTTTTTTAGAATTGTGTGATATTTATCACTATTGGTCTCAGAAACACGATAGAATTGCCTTTTAAAGTGAATTTGTCTCGTTTTTGACTACTAAAAGGTCCATTAAATTGCCTTTTGTTGACTATTGATTTGTAGTTGGATGCGAGACCAACCGTAAAGATGGTACAGGATGCTTCGTTTTGAAACTGTGTATTGTGTTAATTTATATTGATTTTTAGGTTTTTAGATTGATTATATTTTAATTGATAGGTACAGAATGTTGAATTAAAGTTAAAGTTATTAATGTAATTTAATGAATGTACAATGAATAAATAGGAGTGTAAACTTAAAGGCTCCTACAGACAGGCTTAACGCGAAAGCGCGACGCGTCTCTAGTAGAACAATTTCTATGAAAACTTCATAGAAATTGTTGTATCAACGTGCCGAACTATCGCGCCTGCCTGCAAGAGCCTTAAAACCTAAGAAACCAACTTTGTTTTTGTAGGGCAAAGATAACTAGATTGACAGTGAAAAGAGACCGAGAGAAAGAGAGAGTGAAAAGAGAGTATCTTAGAATAAATACTATCAATATCCTTCGAAACAAGACGAAATCCCTGATAAAGTATTATTAATTCATTATTTGAATACCTACTTAATTTATTTCAAGCATGATTTGTACCAATTTTTTAAAATCCAAATCTAACAAATATGGTATGTTTTAACAACCACCCTGTACATGTCAAAATCGTTTAGCAAAAACTTGAACCGTCAAATGACAAAAGAACTAATAACATCAATAACTGACTCGTATAATGACTTCAATTCTCTCGCCTGGTCGAAGCCTTTCACTTGAAGTCTCTTAGCGACTTCTAAATAGCGACTTTAATAAATCCTAACGCACCTTTAAACTGTTGACAATGATGAAGAAATTTGGCGACAATGAAGACAAATGTCTTGATATCCAGTTCATTTGAGCGAATAAATTGACGTCTTTCGCATTGTTGAAATTATAAAGCGTACCATATAAATATACTATGTTCTTTTGTAAAAAGTAAGTAAGCCATGACTGGTGTTCTTCTCGGAATATTAAATTGTGCATTGGTAGAACCGTAGAAGCAATGATGTACATTTCATAATCTTTACATTAAATATATGTATATAGGTACCTCGTTGACCTAGTGGTCACAAGCGCTACTGGACGCTGAGCACGAGGCCCTGGGGTCGATTCCCAGGTGTTAATTTTGCTTTCTTTTAATTGTTTGAGTTTGTATATCTGGAATTTCTTAGTAGCAGCTTGGAGACTGGATTTGTGCTCGGTTGATGGCAATAGGCTCACCCCCTATAACTGGCGAAATGTGGGTGCACTATAAGTACACCTCTGCCCATCCCTTCGGGGCGTGATGCAATGTTATGTTTATATTTATTATAAAATAAAATCTATTTTCATGTCTGTCTGTGTGACACGCGTTGTTCTACAAACAGATTTTGATAAGATTTATCAATTAGAGATTTTTTCCGGAAAATTTATACGAATAATAATACAATATTAAACTACGTGTGAAAAAGAAATCTGGATGTTTTGTCATGTCGTAAAAACCTGTGTGAAGCAGGGACGGGTTGCTAGTATTTTATATAGGTAGTGTCTTTATCCTTGCAAGTCGAGTAATTTTGAGATATCATCCGGCAGTTCGGCATCCGTGAACGAACTGCAACCATAGCACCATTTGATTACCGATTTACGTAGAATGTTTTACGTAAATCGGTTTCCAAAAAGTAAGAAAACTTAATTGAAAGCTATTATTTATTTATTTATTTTATTTATTTATTTAACCATTTATGCACACACATATAAACAGACAAGAAGAAAGGAACAGAAAAATACGTACATAGGTAATGCTTATTTCTACAGAAATCTCTTCCAGCACACCTGCGATAGGAGAGAAGATAACAGAGATGTAGACAACGCGTGTAATAACAGTACAAGGGAAAACATAAAATTACAACATAAACTCTAATTTAAATATACACACATAATATGAGATTATACATACATACAAACATACATACTTACATACATACTTGTAAAATAAATATCACCAAAATGTATAGAAATAAAATGTAATTTAATTAATAAAAACATAAGCAATTATGATAAAGTGGAGAGATAGTGTTCTTTCACTCTCCTTTTGAATACAACTACAGTTTGGCAATCCCTAATGTCAGGCGGAAGTGAATTCCATAGCCGGACCGTGTGCACAGTGAAGGAGTAGGAGTAGAAGTCAGTTGAGTGGGGAGGGGCCTTGAGGAGATTTCTAAGATGCGACCTGCAAGGCGCATCAAAAGGACGGGCGTAGGAGAAGCGATCCCGTAGATAGGATGGGGTTTTAGGGTTGTGAAGAATGTTAAATAGCAAACACAATATCCGAGAGTTTCTGCGAAGTCGAATAGGGAGCCACTTGAGGATCTTGCGAAAGTTAGAAACGTGATCGTATTTATTAAGTTTAAAAACAAAACGGATGCAGATATTTTGCAAACGCTCAAGTTTATTTAAAAGCTCCTCGGTGGCATCCAAATAACAGGCATCAGCGTAGTCAATGATGGGCTGTATGAGAGTCTGAGCAAGGGAGATTTTGGTGTTCAAGGGCAGGAAGCTCTGGAGGCATTTTAACGAATGGAACGTGTAGTGTACTTTGCGACTGACTTGAGCAACATGGTATATGTTATTATGTTTATTTTTGGTGGTGATTTCTTGGAGAAAACCTTTAAAAATGTTGAGGTTTTTTCTAAAATTAAGTGTTGATGTTAAAAGATAAAATTACTTGATAACCTCTCAAAATATTTTTGCTAATGTTACTGTCAGTTTCATACTTTCCGATAGTGTTTTAGTAAATCAAAAAAATATTATCCTGTTCATCAGACTAAAAAAATGTAAACCGTATCTTTTACGTCAAATCATGTCGTACTTTGTTAACAAAACCACAAGACATTTCCCGTCGGCTTTTAATGAGTCAATCAAACTAAACCATCTCTCTAATCATCTAACATTGTTCCATATAAACAACCACACAACAGAACCCAGTGCATCACTGTCTCAAAAACAATACATTAATAAGACAACAATAAAAAAACACGAGCATAAAGCCCAATTTGTCCCAGTCCACGTGTCGCGATGATTCGCCCCATTGTTTGGGTCCGCACTCGGATTAAGGCCCGAAGGCCTCGCGATAACATCTCGGTCCTTTCATACGAAAGACGTAGATCCACAGATAAGAACATTGAGCACTTATTGTGTAGGACAAAGAATGGATGTACTGAAAAAATGAACCTCTGATGGCCGTGCGTCGCCTTTTTTGTTTAACTGTACTTTGAAAACGATTGTCATGAGTTTTTCCTAAGTTTGGTGAAATGATGGCGCCTTGGCACCGCATATTTTTTTCAGCCAACAGATACACAAATATGCTTGGTCATTTAACACTTGAAGTTGCCGAACACTTTTGTCTGTGACTGTTTTGTTCATAGTACAATGATGGTCATCAACACAGTCGTTTCTACGGTAAGAATGCACTTGAGAAAAACAATATTTCATCGTTAGTCATTTATGCCTGTTATGTTTGTCGGCAATTGATTTATATTGTATAAAAGATTATGTTATGATATGAAGTTGGTATATTCTTAGAGGAGGATAACCAATTTTGAACTCAATAAGATCACATCCTACCTACTTCATTTCCGTTAAAGTACCTACCATTCTTACACAGCCGTTTTCCAAGAAAATCTTTTGAATCAAACTAACTGACAATAAACAACCGCCACCGAAAGTGCCGACATTACACTTCAAGCACAAAGCGCTACAAGTATAGAAACATTCAACAAAAGAACCAATCTTGACCAAACAATTTACATGTCAAGTTGTGACTGAAGAACCGCCTTAAAATTCTTAGCGGGTTGTCTGTTCCCAGCCTTATTGAACACCTCTAGTGTTGGGCGAAGCGAAGGTTCGCGCTCTAGGCGTGATAGGGCGGGGCAGTCTATCCTAGGGCGGGGTACTCTAAACTTTACATTTGAACTCGTAACTACTTCTAAGAACTTGGCCAATTTGTGAAATTAATTTCTGTGTGTTAAAGATGCCGACGCAAGCTGCAAACTTCGGTTTTTGCCGAGTCATCCAAGAACTAAATATTGTAAATGTATAATCGGCAATGATAAATTTTGACAGAACGCAATTTGTAATTTTTGTTAAAGATAGGTTATCTTTCCGTTTAATTTTTTTCAAAGCAGCATTTTTCGCTTAATAAAACATGTTTTGATAAAAGTTACAGGACTTGTGATTAAGTCTTGAATATCTGTAAAAACTAGTAGAATGTCTTTTGACGATTGCTTGGTGATACTCAGAGATTAATCAGCTTATCATTTAATTTACTACTAGCAAAGATTCTGTAATATTATTGATACTGAATGTCAAAATGTGACAAATGTAATATGTACTAGTATCTTGAAATCGACTAACATTGCAAAACTTATTGAGAAGATTTATAATTGCAGGACCCCATAACATGGTCCGTGGTCCAGCATGCCATAGTATTTCTTCAATTATCCAAAAAATACCTTAACATAAATCAGCATAATAGCTTGAAATTAATAGCGACTCTAATAAACAGGCCAGCCTATTTCGCGGGAAACTTGTTATATCAACCTGATGGGCGTTCTGGGCGGAGAACGGTCCTTGGGCGGGGACCTATCACTGACCCACTTATAGCCTCTTATAGCCTCTCATACAAATAGCCAGGTGACTCACGCTATTTCGTATAATTAATTTTAGAGGGCGTGGTTTCAATGCAGCTGAACGTTTTTAATCAAGATTGTTTAACTAGGTTCTTAAAGAGGTTTGCTTAGTAAGCAATATAGCCTTTTTAGATCTAAATTGATATTGGATTTGTTATGACTTGGTTATTTTAATACCTTATTAATTTATTTGTTTGTGAAAAGTAGCTGAAGAAATAAATTAATTTTTCATGGCACTTGACAAGATGCTCGAACTGTACCTTAGAAAGTTTATATTTATTTATTTATACTTAACGTACAAAACGTGGTACCAAAATTAAAAATGTACCACAAATTGAGATACTTTCTTAGGCACAATGCGGTGTAAAGTCAGCATAAATATTGACTACCACTTAATACACATTAAAGCTTAACAAATAAGTCCAAGAAAGGTCCTCATTGACCCAATTTAAGTTCCACAAATATTTAAATTACTAAATCTTTAATACCCATTACGATAACTACACCAAGCATCCTCGAGACATCGTCTAAATATTGAAATAGCATTAAAAGCATTATTTTCATACAATATGATCGGAACAAAATGGAATCTCCACACAATGCGACGGTATTTACCGTAACTCATATTATAAATGTGTAAAACCATTTAAATAGCAAAGTATCAATAGATGAATGTTTCTTTGTATGGTGAACCAACTTGGCCGTGATATTCACGCACATTTTATTTGAAGATTTTATTGAAATTGTCTTAGAATGTCTAACACATAAAACTAAACTTTAACACTACGATACCAAAACTTACATTTCAACGCACAGTTCAAAACTGCGAATACAGCAATGACACCTGAAATTGAATTCAATTTCTAAAGAAACAACATTCAAATTCACACAGCAAACCCACTTCAAATTTACGTTTATTGGAAGGGCTTTCAGAGGCAGCTAAAGGTATACGTATTGTCAATAATCAGTGAAGCAAACACTTGTTATTTTAAGAGATCATCCACCCTTAAAGCTTCTCTTTGAGTTGAACAAAGAGGTGTATAATGTATTATTTATAGGACACAGTCGGTAGGCACATACGGGGCCATGAATGTGTATTGTTGAGTACTGAAGACTCGACATTGCTAAATTGTACGTCCAGTGTATCATCAATCAGATGGTTTTATTTCTTGACAATTGATCTACAATATTGTTTGGGATGGTAAAAGTAAGGTTTAATTATAGTTGGTGGAACTGAAGAAAAGACTGCGATTTGCGTCGGTTTTCCAGATTTTAAACTTATAGAAGTTTGAATTAAATGGACTTTGGTATCATGGGTTTTTACAGAACACGAGAATAGTCTATAGATATTAGTTGGCCAGAAATGCATGGTGATAATTAATGACAATTGTAAAAGTGAGACAGCACTAGCTGATGTTGTTTTAATAGCACCGTTTATAAAGAAATATTAAAAAGGTTTAGATTACTAAATTGGATACCAAATTGGGCAATTGTCAACCGGTGACCATACAAAACCCAACAGCCTATAAATGCCAAAACAGTTTTTTTCTACCCAAAATCAATTCCAGAGGACAACAAAAACTCCCGTCGCCATTACAAAAATATTAATATACAGAAACTTTTCCGTCCTTCTATTTGTTATTTATTAATGTCGCTGTCACGAATCTTATAAAAAACGTTCGCTCCAAAAAGTGACTCACAATGCAGACGCTAATCTCTTCGAGGCACAAACGAAGCATGTCAAACCAAAAAAGGGTCCAATTCTAATACTTAGTAACCATTAAATAAATTCGATATACAAAAAAGTGGAGAAAAAATTGTCCGTAGGCAAACCACTTTTAAATATTTGTGCGCATATGGCTTCCGGTTATTTCGAGTGGGTTATGCTAAAAAATGCATTGGACCCTTGGTTTTTATATCACGTCGAATTGAATGTCCTATGATATATTTTCCTTTTGAATTGAACAAGCGAGAGGTTCAAGGGAGATTAGGTACGGTCCGAATTTCTGAATAGATCCCTAATCCAAATATATGACTGTCCTCTAATTGACAAAGGTATTTAATAAAATTTGTGAAGCTTATCTGTGTCCTTACAAACGGCTTATGTGTGTGATTCAATTTCACGATTCACTTTTTACAGGATTCAAGCTATAAAGTGATATTACAGGAATTATCCGTGTCATGGCTCTCCGAAGGTGCCTTAACTTATTTTTTAAAGAAGGATTATACACTTAAAGGGCTGAGCTGTTTTTATAGTTATAGAATAAATCAACTGAATGTGGCGGTTAGACCATCTTCACACGTTGACATAACATTGAACATTTTTTTTTCGTAAATAACCAGTCAAACTTGCAGTCATAATATACACCATCATTCGAAATAGCAAAAGCTAATGATACATCACAGCAGCTAATGATAGCTTAATCATTCAGGTATTCATAACTTTATATTTAAAAAAAACAGGTATTATAATGACGACTAGCCTCGATAACTGCATAGCAGGTAGCTTTGTTGGCACAGTGTGAAATATCGTGCACCTACTCTAATAGCCTACTGCAGTTCGTAATACAGTGAAATATGGCGTACTACTGCCAAAATAGTAGCACCGTATATAACGCACACTCGTTATATTTTGAATAATTTGCATAACCATACATAAACCTGTGACCTAAATTCTGTGTCGTGATTGGTTTTGGATGCTGTCCCTGTCAATCACAAGAATTATCGCAAAAACAAATAAAATTGTTCTTAGAACCGTTCTTAATCAATGACAATCCTTTTCAGGACCTTTGCATCTCTCATCTTCAGCTTGTGACGGCTAAATGCCGACCACCAATTATGAGAGCATTATTACTCAAAAAAAGTCTTAAAGCAGTCTGCTAAAATGTCCTTTGCAAGTCTGGATTAAACATTAACGGTGTTATTCATAAAAAAAGGTTATTGAACGTTAAAGACATTCAATAGTTAAACTGTTCGATAAAGTAATAAAACCTTTGATATTCTATTTTTTTTTTATTATGGTAAGCAAAGGTGATGTCGACTATTCTGCCAATGTCTAAAGTGAATTAGAAAGGCATACGTGCGTTATTTAAAAAAAAAATATAAAGAACAACGATAATAATCTTCAGTTGGGCTTAATGTTGATCTTGTGGGATAAAGCCTTTGATAAAATTTTGTATTCATAAACGCTCTGCTAATATCTAATATACGTTTCATCCAATACATATTCATCCAACAAATTGACCAACACATCGAATTGTCAAACGAGAATGTCTGCCTACTCACCGAATAATTGTGACCATAGACATTATTACGTACTGGCAACCATTTAATTGTCTAAAGTTTCAACACTTATGATGCGCTGACGTCATTGTTGTTTACAAATTATTTGAAATTGTAACTGTCATTGTTGCTTGAAAACTGACATTTGGTGACACACAATAATAAATGCAATAATAAATTGTGTGTCAATACTTATAGGTCAAATGTCATTTTGTTTGTAATCAATGTCGGCAATTTTTTCCTTAGAACACTATTATAGTAGGGTTCTAGCTTCGACAACTTTATAGTAGGGTTATAGAACATTTTTGTGCTAAAATGCGTTTATGAATAATACTTTTTGAAAACCAGACTTTAGCAACTGTTTAGATGTTTGATATATTTTTATGAATAAGACCGTTATTCTTCTTCTTCTCGCTGGCCTTTAATACTTTAGGCCATAGAGACCTACACAGATCTCCAAAAAAAGATTTAATCCATACGACTTTCTTCTCAATAAATATTCATGAAGCCGTTTCTAACGAGTAAAAATAGTTACCTATCGTGTTGAACTATCGTTGGACGCGCAATTTACACGAGATTAAGATCATACAGCTACCTGCCGACGTGACGCGGTATTAAGATATTATCTCCATCAGATAAGCTTCACAGAAGGCGTTATAAATGTATGAGGAAAAAGTAAATTACCTATAAGTTAATTCTGCTTAAACTTATGAGAAATTTACAGAGGAAGGAAACTGCGTGTTCGTTAGATGAAGATCTGCCTCATTAATTAATTAATTAATTGAAATAAGGAGAGGAATTGCTGGTAAGTCATTGAGGACATAACATATACATATTTTGTACTTTATTAATTTTCTATATTTTATAAAGTTAGCTAAGTTTTCTTACTACCGCAAAATGAATTCTTAGAGGTTAAAAAATTAACACTTACTTTTTTTTGCATACTACTTACTACGTATTTTTAATTACACTAGTCTTTTTGTTAAGAAACGTCTCAATTATAACCCACTATCTTTTGCCTGCATCTGCTCAATGGACACATTTAAACGAAAGTTGAGTTACAAGGAACTACAGATACTTAAATAAAAAAAGAACTACTAATACTCAACAAGGTCTAACAAAGCGTATGGCAGCGGAACTCTATTGAGAACTCAAGGCATGAAACAGAAACGAGTCCATTCACCATCACGTAGATTCTGCGTCAAAGGATACAAGGACCATACGGAACCCATACAAGAACCAATTCAAAAACCGTCAAATGGGTGCTTCTATGCTACATAACACCGACCCACGCTATAATGTAATTCCGCTAACCGACAAAGGGTTCCAAAGCTGTAAAAACAATCTTAGTATACCCCCGAACTTAATCCTACACAAAGTGTACCGACTTACCGAAAGTATTTCCAAAACAGTAGAAAATCCCTTTCGGTATCAATTTGCCGCCTCAACTACTTCGTACGTGTTTTAAAAACATTCCTTTTTAAACGATTTTTTTTTCATTTCCTTTTCGCATTGTTGAAGAATTGTTTGCGAAAAAATTAAGATAAATAAAATATGGCGGTAAATCGTTTACCGTCTTTTATACGTTTTTTTATCTATTTGTGTTGTAATGTGCCTTTGATAAGGTAAATATTGCACAATATGGATAACAACGTGCTGTAGCATGCGTTGTTTTTTTTTTTGAGTAAACTTCCTTGGTTGGGCGTTGGCTTGAATGCAATGAAACTAGAAAACTCCATCGACTACGTACTAGAACTTTTTTCTTACTATCGCTACACCTATTTTTTTCTTACAGCATCCTCATGTTTCCTACTTAAGTTCCTTCCATAAAAGGAGCACAGTTATCCGCCCACAAGTTATTATCAACGCAATATTTATTGCGGAACCGAACCGAACTTCAAAACAGTTTTTGTCCAGACCTTAACAAAATCCGAAACGTTAGATAGGACCTAAATTCTTCGTGCACAATCGACCACGCCCACCAATGAACTATTATATATCGTACAGTTCACTGTTAAAGGTATTTCGCATCTGTGAAATTCGCACAAAGAGTTTCCTGTTCGGATTACTAGATTGCGATTGGTATCTTGCCTTAGGCTACGGTGCCTTTATACAATTTACTTTATCGGACCGTCAATTCGCAAGTGTGATGTGATTGATGATTGTTCCGCTACTGTGATCTTTGTTGTTGGATCAATTGTGATTTTAGATATAGTTCCAAGTTCCAAATGTAAACGCAATATCTAGTCATCTATGAATATTTTTAGGTTCACATATTTCTGAAGTAAAATACAAAATGTTTTAATAAAAGAGCTTTCTGCCTCGTTGGTCCAGTGGTTGCGAGCGCTACTTTTGAGCATGAGGGTTCGATTCTCAGGTCGGACAAAGTGAAATTAGATTTTTCTATCTGGAATTTCTTAATAGCAGCCTGGAGTCTGGATTTGTACCCGGATACTGGCAATAGGCTTGCCCCCTATTACATGGGACTTAAACATAACTGGCGAACGGTTGGTGAACTATGTTTACACCTCTACCCAACCAGTTTGGGAAAACAGGGCGTGATGTTATGTGATGTTTAAACAATGATTTCGTCAGGAAAAACCGAATAGAAAAAATATATTTTAAATCTACAAGACACATGATAAGTAAGTAACGCATTAATTACAATCCTTCATAGCTAAAAAAGGATCACCTCATCACATATATTTTTTCAATACTTTTCTTATGTGCTATTGATTCCGGCTATTTATTTTAAAATATTCTCATCCCTCTATACAATTTCTACTTCACTCAATTCAAATTCAAATGCCATCTCCACTCTACCAACCGATAATATTGAAAGTAATTAATATGAAAAATTTAAAACGCAAAAGAATTTCTTCGGAATTCTGACAGTTCCTGCACCATACCGACCACCCCGATTCGTTCCGCACTCAAAATAGATCCTGCCAAAAACTTCACAGCCTAATTATGAAAAATAAGACATAGTTTACAATTCTCGTGTCTTTAGTTAACACGTGCTCTAATTTTTTTCTCACAGAATTCCTCTAAAAATTAATTTCGGACGGAATAGGTTAGCAAAAAATACTAATTGCTTTTTATATCGCTGCGTAGGTTTTTGTGTCTGTCTGTATGTCTTCCAGCAAATGTGGGCTTTGTCAGTGAAAAGTGTCAAATTACGTGGCACGAGATGAGAGATAAACATTAGGGCTGGCTCTAGTGTTGTCAACTTTGTTTTCTTATTTTCCGTAAATGTTTAAGTCGGTATTAGACTAAATAAAACATTTAAATCTTTAGTACCTATTTACAGAAAATATTTCGTCTATACTGAATTACTTAACTACTCTGTGCAAAGACACATTAAAAAAGAACTCTGGTGCCTGTGTGTATGCCAATATAGGAATAATTTTAAAAAATGGATAGGTCCCTTAATCAAAAATCCTTCGCTACAAATAAAAGCCCCAAATCTAAAGGAAATAAATTTACCTTTTGAATGAACTGAACCCATCAATTTATATAAATTAACGATATAATTAAATTAAATTTATTTCACAGCCCTTGCATCCATCCCTAAACTGGTATCGCGCTTTTTGCGCGCATCCATTTTAAGTTTTTCGTAAAGATTTTGCTGCAGATAATAACCAGCTACCAACACCAAAACGACGCAACCACCGGACACTGCAAGTCAAATTGTACCATGTCAGGTGTGTGTTAAAGTTCAAATTACATTGTGTAGAAGAGTTGGTTATGTTAGAGATTTTTTGGTAGTCACGATGCAATAGGCAACTAAACGGAAACGAGCGGTAGATAAAACGGCGACAAGTTGGAGAAATATTTCCAAAATATTTGTAAGTGAAGCCGGGGGACCGCCCGGGGGCGGGTAGGGCAGGACGCACTAGATACCGAAATTCATCCGCCGAATAGCTGAATGCGATGATGATGAACTTGAAACCGCTTTTTTTCAATTTAGCGAAAAACCATGGTGAACCTTAAAAAAATGAATGTTACTTAAATTATAATTTTTAACGTTAGTTTAATAAATGTTTCTAAGATAGACTTTTGTTTTGCTACCTACTTTTACTGATTTAGAAATCCCTAATAACTACGATATAATAAAGCATATTCCACGGGAATATACAGGACAAAAAAAACGCAATTTTATTTTTTGTAATCACCTGGTATGTTGGATTAGTTCAGTCATTAATATCAGAAACTTTAAAATCTGAAAAACAAAATCATAAAACCCTATCCCTCGACAACCTGCCTTAGACAAAGGCACCTACATAAATCGATAAAAAGTAATCACTACAAAATCTCACTAAATAACAATGAGAGTTAACCAACCAACCATCCAATGACGTCTTAAACTCATAACCAAATAATTACCTTCGACTGCACACGTTAAAAAAGTAGGTACTACAACACAAAAAGATATAAAACATGGCAACAAAACCCTAGATTATTATATCAAAAACCTGGCAACACATAAAAGAAATGTTATTCTTATTTCAAATTAATTCACGCGTGAATTTTGCATTGGTAGTACAAAACAGGAGGGTTATTTTATTCTTAAGGTTTATATTGAATTGCCAGTTAGTAGAATGTCTCATTGTAACAGGACACCGAATAAAGATGGTGTCCGCAAGATAAGGAAGGATTTAGGACGAGTGTACCGGCTGTGGCAGATTTACACCGCGTTTCTATAAACTATTATTTGTAAGATTTAATGGTTGTGTTACAGATTTGTGTAAATGTATCGGCTATGTTTTTACAAAGGTAAAAAAAAATACTTTGAGTTTCGGGAAATGTTTTATAGGTTTTCGCCAATGTAAACTTGAGTAAAATGTTCAATCAAAACGATCAGTTTGAAAAGTTGACAGCGCTTCTGAAAAAGTACCAAAAGAGGAAGTCTGTCAGAAAAATATACTAGATATCAAGCAGAACTATCCCATAGGCCTTATATTTTTAGGCTAGTCCCCTGGGATATAAGCTTATGCTAAAAATATGTCATTACCCAAACCTCAGAACATCATCAAAAGAACTAACAGCATGTAAACCTATAAACCCAAACGCAACAAACTGCGCCCACGCATTACCCTCACATATTTGCACAATGCTATAATCTCGTCACGGTTCACTTGACACCAATAATGTTGCCATTCATCAAGGATTACCGCCAAGATGTTTATCAATATTTCTCAAACAAATATTTAGAGATACCTTTTATAAACCTATGTGTCGAACATCTTACGACAATGACATAATATTTGTATAGCTGATACATAATCTTGGTATTGTGTAACAACTTTATACAAGAAAAAATTTGCATGACATTTCATTTTTGCGAAATGGGTGAAAAAATGAGGATGAGATACAAATATTGAACTTAGTATCTGAGGTACATCTTGAAGTTCTGTGAAAGAGAATATGAATATTATTATGCTGTTGTTGTTTTTTTAGTTCACCCTCATGAGTTTGTTGTGATGGCTTTTTCTGTAGTAGTCCTGTACCCGTTATATCCAAAAATAAAAGTATAATTTTGATTAAACTCTTCAGGGTGCCAGCCATTAATAATTTTAACAAACATCATAAAATATTTACCGTGGACGATGCTCAAAAATGAGCCTTTTATTGGATTAAAAAAATACAGTTTATTACAATATTCTCGTTTATTGCAGCAACATTGTAGATAGGTACTTAATACTCTTAGCACAAAAATAACATGTATAAAACCGCCATTAACATATCCACCATACATACACACCACAACAACATAAAAACACCACACATTTCTACCCGTAGGTACAATCACACTTCAATAAAACTCTATTTATAACTCTACGATGTAAATCAATATTGTTTAATGCCCGATCAAATAAGCCGAAACAAAATAGCCTACACAACAAATACAATTAAACATCAACCAATAAAAACAGGTCCTGTCAC
The DNA here is from genome assembly GCA_949091785.1 of Polymixis lichenea. Taxonomy (NCBI): domain Eukaryota; kingdom Metazoa; phylum Arthropoda; class Insecta; order Lepidoptera; family Noctuidae; genus Polymixis; species Polymixis lichenea. The sequence goes on from OX420951.1 coordinate 7,658,526, forward strand.
TGGACCATTGGACCAGTTTTAACGCAATCAAACCGAATCCTGACTCACTGGAGCAGAAATCACTCAGTTCAGGGATATCTGATAAGACGTCTTGGACGATAAGTTGTCGACATACAGACTTGTGATCAGATAAGGGTACATCATCAAAGATCTCCTTATTGCCTTGCCCTCGCCTCCTCGGTGTAACCAACACCACAGATCCAGAGATTTGAGATAATTGAAAAAATGGAGCGTGGAGGTCTCATTTGTTTGAGTTTTTGTTGGGTCTGTTACTATTTTTGGATTGTTTGGGATGTAATAAATTGCTGAGATAAATTCCTATATTATGCTCACCTCAGTGAAAAATATTTTAAACGTGCACTGTCCTCCCATACCTAATATCACTGTAATTTGAAAACATTATAAAAGCCAATTATTTTTAAAAGAGTAACCGTGGAGTTTCTTGCCGGCTCTTCTCCATAGGAAGCGACAAATTGGAACCGTGCTCCTAGCTTCTGACGTTTCATAAGTGCCCTTGCAGGTTTATGTGAAATAAAAAAAAATGATTTTGATTTTGATTTTTGAATGATCACAAATAACATTTAATGGTTCGGTTCATATTTGCAGACAGAAATATGTGTATACTGTGCAGTAATTTAGCTTAGCAGTATTTTTTGTTCCAGTAATCATTTTAAACACGTCATTCTCTCAACATGCTCGCACAACTAAAAACAGTTCCACAACAATTAAATGAAACTAAACAAAAGCAACACACAATCATGTATTATTAATAGTTCACAAAAACAAATGCCAAGAAATGAAAACAAAAACAAGAGGGTTCTCTCCCAGGGGAACAAGCTAAGTAATCAAATTAGAATTAACCAAGTCGAGACTATCTGTCATCGTTGTGCTCACGAAAGCCGGAGTCCTGGGTAATTTATCATGGGGTAGTGACAGGAAGTCAGGGTTAGAAGGACAGGATCGGAATCTGGTGTCAGAGATGTGACACATGGTTCTAAGATGTAAGATAGGTTGTTGTGTCAACTGTGCATTATTTATAGTCAATTTGGGAGAAATTCTAGGAAAATTGATCGAATTCTTTTGAAAATGACAACAAGAAAGCGTACAAATATGTCCCGGCCTTTACTTAATACGTTCGTGAGGTTAAAAGTATTGATTGTAGAAGATAGTCGCTAATGGTTACAGTTATTAGCGGAGAAAGGATGTTGCTAGCTTTTCTCTTGTATTCTAAGCCCGGGGTTTACCTAACATATTCATTCATTCATCTCTTTTGAAGATGCAACAGAAAGCTTTGTTTTTTGCATTATACAGCGAAGCCCAAACAAGTTCTGTTATAAAAAGCAAACTTATGACATTAAAAAATAGTGAATGAATACAAAATAAAATTTCATCTATTGATTGTTTAGGCAAATAAATTAGGGTAATAAATTATATCAAAAACGACCAGCTAGAGTGTTTACCAGTAAATTGCAGTAACACAGAATAATGAAAGTAATGTTACTTTACATTCTTCTAAGCAGGTGAACATGAGATTGAGAAATATTCGCAGTCAATTTAATCAACTTTGCGACATTTACCTAGTAGTTTTAAGTGATTTCGAAAATCAATTTGCCTAGCCTTTACCCAACTATGTTTTCTTTTTTTGAGTGTGGGAAATCATCAAATAACTTCTCCCGCTCTGGGTGGAGCAGAAGGGCGTGTCAGACTTTTACTGACTAAAACCCATCTGTGTTCTCTCAGTTACCTGTGTGCCAGGGGCGACGGTATCTCTTTCGAACAACCCACACCACTGGCAGGCATCGGCCCTTGCGGATCCCACCAGTTGGTGTTGACATCACTTTGAGACGCGCGTAGAACACAACGCGCCGTCGACCGGGGCTGAGTCCTTACCGGACAGCGAGCTACCCATTACTCGCCGCAAGCCCACGCTTACGGTGGCCGGGAATCAGCCTGGGATTCCCGACGTCCAGGGTCTCCTGGGGTGACTAGGGCCGTGAGGGCACATATAGATATACTGCCTCTGCCTCACGTGCGCCGCCTCCGTCTTCGCGAGTTTTATTGCTTTGCAGAAGGAGGTGGCAGCTACCCATGCACTCTCGCTTCGTACCATGGCCTGGACCAGGGCCGGACGCGAGAGATCGTCTCCGCCGACCGTCTCCACGAAGAGATGGCGGTGCTCCACCCAAGCCGGACAGACCTTCACCGTATGCTCCACCGTGTCCTCGGGGCGATCTTCGCAGTGAAAACATCCGGGCTTAGTTGACTGGTTGTCGTACTTTTGGGCTTCTGTCTACCCGTAACGACTGCCAAAGATCTACATGAATGACAACCGAAACCAATAACTTAACTTGCTTTCCGAAGCACGAAGGGGTCTCGAGGTAGGGTGATATCTCAATACAATATTATAGGTGTTATAAAGATCAATTAAGTAAGTGTTGAACTAATATCAACAGTTTAACACGGGCTACACCTAAACCACGTGCAGCTGTAACCTATGAAACCAAAGATTTAATCAATTAACTAAGTTAGTGAGACAATTGTATTGTTCGCGCAGTTCAGGGAATAATGACTTCTGAATTGGATTTATTTAATTAGACGAGAATAGGTAAAGTTATGCTTCTATATTATTATATTTATTGTATTTATATTAAACTGTTTCATTTTACAGAAAAGCTGTGCTGCTGGGGAGTTCATTGCGCCACTACTTCTTCCCAGCTAAAGCACTAGTGTTGAAGAGCGGGTGTTTGGAGGAATGTGGTAAATAATTTTGACGTTGAAAAAGTGCCGATTCTCAGATTAATTTGAATCAATGACTTTTCATTTTATTTTTATTTTTTTACCGGTTTACTAGTACGAAACTAAAGTTTTGGGCTGGCTTTTGCATTTCCAACTTTGTTTTGATTTGGTAAAGTTCCTGATACAAAAAAATTACAACTTAGCACCGGACTAAGTTGTCAGTTTTGTAGAAAGAACTGTATTTCAATTTATTTTAGGCTCTTTTTTCAAAAACAAGCTCGATCGTTTAATTTACCATACCTATATATACTAAAGAAAGGCTTGTTTTGTAATAAGACCGAGAAAGTATATATGAATTAAAAATGTCACGTTGGTACTTGCACGCATACCCTTACGGAAATTCTACTGCAACTAATGTTGCTCTGCAACACCCAAACTTCTTCCATTGCTAATCTCTCCATGGAATGAAACAGAACGAACCAACCCTACTTCGTGCTAGTAAAATCACGAACCTCACGTACTTACTAGACGTAACAATTTAGTTACACCCACGACTTATGACCCTCTGGCACGAGTTCATGACGCGAGTCACGATCAAGGCCCGAGGCCGTTTGAGGTCGCGAGCTTATCGCTGTACTGAATACAAAATGTACTTATTTCGAGAAAGGGTGGACGCTTCCACGCACACACAACAAAGCCATTCAAAATCACTAGCTTTTTGGCTATTAGCATCACAGTTGCTGGACGGCAAATTTTCAACATCACTTCAACATTCTTCTTTATAGTGATCCTCCATTTCTAGATGGACCCTTTTTGATTATTTTTTTGGACACTTTTTCTGTTGACAACGATGCGGACTTTTTGATGTCACATGATTTTGTTTTTCTTTTTTATATACTTGTTTATATTATTATTTTAAGACCGTTAGTTTAAAAATAAAGATAGAAATAAAATAAAGATGTATAAATAGATGGACCCTTCAAAACACCCCTGACTGCCCTGGACAAACTGTATGTTTTATCAAATTATAACTCAAAACCGTCACCCGTTACAGCCATTCAGAAGACCCACTAATTTTGCTGGGTTCCCTGTGGTTATCCTGTACGGTGCTTATGGACGTCAATTCAGGAGCCTAAATATGTAGATGCCCCAGCATTCTGACGCAGCACAACCAACACGTAAACATAATGTGCTACCCTCCTGAAGGTTGTAAGTAGAATGTAAGTCCATTTTTGTTTTTTGAGAATGACATCTCGCAGGTCAGCCTGTGAGTTTGTCGGCTACTTTACCGGACTTGCCTGTGGCTACCTAAAGAGCATAGGGCACTACCTGTGAGGTACGGGGTTCGGCTTAGGGCGTCGCTGGAAGAGGGCAGCAAGAGACGAGCTGGATCTTGAATTAAAGTATGGATGTTCAGTTAGTTGCCACCCTAATTATATCCTGCATCCCAAGACCACATTAACATGGACGTCAAAATACGCGGCGGGACTTTTTTCGCTCTCTGTATCTTCAACGCACTGCTTAGTGTGTGTTTTTCGACGCGCTAGGATGCACATGCAATCCGTTGGGTTCTCAAAGTTCAGTTCAACACCGAGAGTTGAAAATCCAATGCGCGATAAAAGCCCTCCGCTTTATTTTTACGTCGATCGTGGTCTAAGAATCCCAGGCGATTGCATGTCCCATTCCTACCAGTTCATAACAATACATAACGTTCTACAATGTGATACAAACAACCCTATTGTCTAAGAAACCTTAAACATAATCTTTACAAAAACCACGAAGGAATTTATAAACAAAACAGATGATTGTGCTCGCCACGTGCCGATCGTGGTGAGATAACATTGTCCCGTGGTTCTCCCTGTAACGCATTACCACAGTGTAAGTATTGACAGTGGTTCATCGCCCATACATTTGACAGGACCTGAGAAATGTCAAACAGTTTGTCTTTTCCGTCTCTCAGTTTAATACCTTAAACTATTATGTATTCTATGACCTTAGCACAGTCGGGAAAATGTATTGTTTATCAAATTGACACTACGTCAGGTGGTCGTATTATAGCTAATTCATACAACTGTGAAAGTATGATAGTTATGAATTGAATATACGGGCAATTTAAGTTGGTAGTCATTTCGCTTACTAGTTAATGTAACTTACTAAGGTACATATACTGATCCAGAAGTGTAATTTTTTGAGATTTTTCAGTTCCCGTCAAATGTATAGCTGGTGGCCAACTCCAAGTGCTTATATTGTGGTAATGGTTTTTCATGATACTTAAGTCCCGAACTGCAGTATGGCCCCCCACCCCCGACCCCAACCTACCGCACGATTGCTCTGCTACAACGCTCCCGTTGACCTACTGTAAGATAGTTACGCTGTGGCATTACAATGCCCTTTTTATAAAACACTACATAATCGCCTACTGAGTGATATGAATTTCAAAACAATGGCGTTTTTTGAACACGCGCTTATTATATTTTTGTGCCTTCATATGACAATGGGGTATGATGAATGAGAGGATGGATTAAAGGTTTTTTTTTTCAACAAAAACGGTTATTTTTAGCTTTGTACTACCTACAGCAACAAAAAATGTTCTAAATTAACCCGGCGTCAAAACGTCATAATCGGAAACTAAAAATTCATCAGTCAGTGATCCCGTAATGTTGTCACTTTAGGTCACGTGGCATCGCTTGATATGGACGAGAGCAAGCCGCTGTGCAACGGGTTATGACAGAGACAGATTTAGGAAACTGCGTCAGCAAGAACGAGATGGAGGAATATTGCACACTTTATTTTGTTTTCAGCTGTTCAATTTTATTTTATTCCATTCTCTACATTCCTATATTAATTTTAGAATGATAGCAAGTATTCTTTATTTGATAAGTCACTAAATTAAAACCGACTTCGCTTCGGCTTCTCTCTTAGAAAAATTGACACCTCGCCGCTGGGGTGTAGGTACTAGAGCTACAGCTCTGTCTAACTCTTCAGGGATTACAGGCGTGATGTTATGTGTTATGTAGGTCATGTTTAAAAAAGTAAACTAAGTAGCAGGAGGGGTCACAATAAGTTGTGTAAGATATAATAATAAAAGATTATTTAATATGTGAGAGAAAATAAATACTTAAACAAAAAAAAGTTGAATAAAAATATTTAGAAAGTTTTATAAGTTGTATTAGTGATAGATATTTAAGTCAAGGATTTTAGCACGTGGTGTATTTAGCAAGTCTACGTCTACTTCCAAGGAACTATTATATATATATATATATATATATGCCTAAATTAAACAAACAATAATAACAGGAAACGAGACATAATATTGATGGCCATCTAAAAGCGTCGAAACATAATCACGTGTTTTCCTAACGACGCTCCTGAAATCAAAATATTCTAACACACAATATCTAAAAGCATTATCTTGCCTGGTTGAAAAAATCTGGTAAAAAACGGTGGTGAGGAACCCTGGACCCGGCTATTATCTCTGAACACCGAAGTCATTTTAGCTATAATAAGATAACATTAAGGGAAGACGAGGACAGAGATCCTCAAACTTTGAAGAAGCATTTAATTAACATTATTATACTTAAGAGGGCTTGAAAATAAGGCGTAGGTGTATGTAACTGTTAGGTATGATTCTAAAAGGTATCACTAAGTCCCACTCGTTAAAGACCCTGATGATCCTCTGCCTCCCGTCACTCCAGATGAAGTGCACAGTATGTATTATTAAAGGGATCCACGCTAGGAAAGCCCCCGTTAGGATGGTATCACCAATAATTTGTATAAACTCCTCGCCGCCCGTCTTATACTGCTCATGACCGCTATCTTCAATGGCGCCTGAGCAACATCTTCCCGCAAGCCTGGAAAGAAGCCACCGTCATCGTTATCCCCAAGCCAGGCGAGCCCAAGTCTGAGCCCTCCAACTACCGTTCCATTAGTCTCCTCAACGTTCGGCAAAATCTACGAGAGGCTTATTCATAAACGCCTCAAACCCGACTTCCATTTTCACTATGCTCTTGGTTAAGTTTATACACATACTTTAAGTTTGACGTGCACTTTACTTGGTCTCGAAACTTTGAGAACCCTCAAAAGATCGTGTCAGCGGACCTGTCGCTCTCGACTCTCAGAAACAGGTATTAGTTTTTTCTTTTACGTTTTTGCGCGCGCGCACGTGTGCGCAGCCCCTTAATTACCGACGCATACCATAAACAGATCTTTACGCTCCCTTAAATAAATCTTCGAGAATTTTTTTCTTGTTTTCTTAGGCTCGTAATTTCGGAGCACGGTTTTCGGTTTACCAAACGAATTGGACAACGAAGCCGTGGAGCGGTTCTAGGAGATGATCGATGATGACTCTTTGTTTTTACAGGTTTATCCGTAAATCGATTTGGATGTTTATAGAGCTTTACGGGTTGACGGATGTTTGGATGAGATTGGGAGTTGATTTTGTCGGTTCATGAATTTGTATCTTGTTAGTAATGATTTAGTGATTTGTTGCAGGATTTATTAAAAAGAACATAAAATAATATCAAGCCATTATTCCCCGAAGGGTTAGACAGAGGTTGCATCTATACTTAGTACACCCACATTTCGCCAGTTATGTGAAATAGGGAGCGAGCCCAGAGCATAAATCCAGAGTCCGGGTTGCTACTGAGAAATTCCTAATAGAAAACCCCATTACACTATGCCCAACCTGGGTAACGAACCAAGGACCTCATGCTCAGCAGAGGCGCTTGCGACCACTAGACCAACGAGGCAATCCGACGCGGAAAAAATAAATTGTAAAAAATCTGTTGTTAGTACCTTTTCATGCTTCTTTGTTCCCATCGGTTATTCTACTTTCTCACCACAAACGTCGTCTTCTGTTGCCTGCACGTCGCAACAGCTGATGGATGCTTCTATACTACCAAACGCGAAGCCAAGTTCTGTGCTGAATCTATATAGATGGCCATCAACAAGCTAAGCAGACCACGACCAAAAATAAATAAATGTTGCGTCTTACGGTCGCAACATTTAATATGTTAGCAGATTACAGACACAACCTTAGAACCCTCGATAAGGGTATATTTTGTGGCCTCCCTCGATCCGAGATAACCTGGCCCTTTCCTTTTCTGGTTTTATTGTAGTGTTAAACGATATTTTATCAGGACGATAAAATTCCTCCACGGGGACACGACATACTTATCTTCAGAAATCTTTTTCTTTTTTCGGCACTTTATCACTATTATTTAGGGACACGATAAAATATGTCCAAGGCTTATACTTTATTGCGATGATGTAAAAGGATTAGGATATTAAAATGCATAAGCCTAATTATGGAGGAATTTTATCATCTATTAAGTTTTGGGTTAATAATAAGGATTTTTGTGAGATGACTCCTACCGTCTTTTACATGTGGCTCTAAAACGTATTGAATATAGCAAAGCTTTTTAACTTCATCATCATCATCGTATCAGCTGAAAGACATCCACTGCTAAACATAGGCCCCACTCAAGCACCGCTACTAAGACCGGTTCTGTTGTCCTCTGATCCAGCTGATTCCTACAGGCTTCACCAGGTCACCAGTATAGTTTGTGGGAGGCATTCCAACGATAAGTCTTCCAGTACATGGTCGCCACTACAGAAAGTTTCGGCCCCATCGGCTATCCGTTTTACAAGCAATGTACCCTGCCTACTGCTACTTAAGTTAGGCAAATCTTCGGGCTTTGTCGGTTACCTTGGTTCCCCTAAGGAACTCTGCATTTTTGGTTAACTTAATTTAACCAAAAAGATAACTTTGGTAAGTTTTTTGAAAGCAACGATTATTTAAAATAAAAATGTGAACTTAAATACAGATGAACACTAAAATGTTATGCCGTGCAAAACATTGCGCAAAAGATGAACCTTTGTAAACAATTATTTATTTAAAAGCCTTTAATGATACGGTTCCTACAGATATCTTAATTAGATCTAAGCCAAACGATTTCAATTTAGTAGTCCTAAGTATCGATACTTTACGATATAATCATCGACAATTAAAAGCAAAACGCTCAGAAATAGTGAACCTAGGGGCTATCCATAAATTACGTCACATGAATTTCAGGAGGGGGTCACAGGTGGTCATATTTGTGTGATGTCCCCTCCCGTAGTGGACATAAGTTATTTAGCTATTTTAATTTAAACCTATAATATTACTAATAGAGATGGTAATATTTCGTCAAAGTTGATGTTAATATTTTCGATTTATACAGACGACGTGAATACATCCATAAGCAGTGGTGGCCCAGTGGTTACGCCCGCGACCAACGAGTTGTAAGTCATAGGTGCGAAACCAGGCAAACGCTCCACTTTGTGTAAATTATTTCACCATCGCTGCTCTCAAAACAGTAAAGGCAAACATCGTGTGAAAACCATGGCATGTCCTATGACCAGAAATTCAAAGACATGTGACATCTAGCAACCCGCAGTGGGCCCGCGTGATAGATTAGGTACGGCCCACATTCCTGTGGGTATGACGAAGTGCCGATTTGTCTGTTCAAGGAGCATATTGAAATATTAGCCTAGCCTCCATCTGACTTCTTTAATAAATTTATAAAAGAGGCTATCTTCCTAGACTAACTAAAAATGGCGAAAGTAATACCTGTGAATAAGAAGGGAAGTAAGTCTGATCCTAAAAACTATAGATCCATCTCTCTGTTACCAGTGCTGTCTAAATTATTTGAAAAGATACTTAAAATTCGACTCTTAGCACACTTGTGAGTAAACAAAGTGTTAAATAAAAGACAATTAGGGTATGAAAAGGGTGTTGACACTTCGTTCGTTATTGGATGATGTGATAAGCAAAGTTAATAATAAATTGAGAATTGCAGGGATTTTCCTAGATTTAAGTTCTGCATTAGACACATTTGACCATGGATTACTTCCAACTAAAATAAGTCATTACGGAAAAAGAGGACATGCTTTGCGACTATTCTCTTCCTACTTAAAAAAACAAGCGGATGTAAGTTGAAATTGACAAAACTCAGAATAATTATAAGAAAAGGTATAAATCCAAAATCGTATGCATATCGACGGGTGTCCCACAGGGATCTGTTTTAGGACCTATTTTATTTTTATTATTTATTAATGACCTGATTAATTATCTAAATACAATTTTACTGGATATTAAATTAGTATTTTTTGCAGATGACACAAATGTCATAATGGCAGCTACTGACATGGTAGAGTTGACAGAAGAGGTAAATGCTACGTTACAAGCATTTCATGTGTGGTTCACGGCGAATAAATTATTTATCAATAGTAAAAAGACCCAAATAATGTTAGTTAAAACTACATCCTGTAACAAAGATAACTTAAATATTACATTAAATGAAGTCGACATTGAGCTCGTTGCAGAAGTAAAATTTATATGTATAAATATTGACCAACTGTTAAACTGGAAACCAGAATTAAAAGCTATTGATGCATCGGTATCGTCTGCATGTTACGCTCTGAGAGCTCCTAGAAACGAAATCGGCATAGAACAGCTGAAAATGGTATATTTTGCGCTAGTGGAGTCAAAAATTTGATATAGCATACTTTTTTGGGGAAATAGCTATGAGTATAATAGTAGAAGAGCTTTCGTACTACAAAAATGTGCAATTCGAACCATGGTCCGCATCTCACAGAGAGAAAGTTGCCGACAACATTTTATGAATTTAGGCATACTCACAATGCCAAGTCTTTTTGTACTGATACTTTTAAGTAATATGGCCAAATACATACAAGATTATGAGACAGTAGAATAATGGCAGATAAGGGAAAGCACCCGTAGACTGGACTTGAAGAATAAAAAAATTACTAATTATAAACTGAAAATTGTTAAACACAGTCCACGATACCAGTCTGTAAAATTATTCAACAGGCTGCAGGCATAAAAAGTGTCGCCTACAGTAGCACTTTCAAAATAAAAAATAAAAAATACCTATTGAATAAGTGTATATATGCTGTAGAAAAACTGTAATTTTATTCAATTATAATTGTTTCTTGAGATAATCATGGGTTGTTAAATTTTGTTGATTTTGTTAATTCTATTTTATTGATATAACCATAAATTTAAAATTATTATTTTGGAATTGATTTGTTTGATTGATTTTAACAATCTAGATCAATTTGTCATTTTTAATTGTTTTATTGTTATTATTTTAAATTTTAAGGTGTTAGCTATATTAGTTTATTTACGTGTTGAAACACTTTTGAAGAAATGTAAATTTATTATTTTTAATTGATTGCTGGAATTTAAGAAATTTAAATGCAATTTATTTTAGTGTATATATACATATTGTAATTGTTTAATTTTGTGTGTACGTTCAGATACAAGTTACTTGTTTATGAATAAATGACTATGACTATGACTGCTTCTCGCAGAGAGGACGCCTGTGTCCCAGCAGTGGGAACACTATAGTCTGATTATCCTACATATGACGCCACGAAAATTACTGCTCGTCCCCTAGCTGTCACACAATGTCACACTTTGTTAACCCCCTCGACCGCTTAACGTATGACGTAATTTATCGATAGCCCCCTAATGACGGTCAATGAGTAAAATCCCCGAGAATGTTTCGAGCATAATTTCCAACCTGGACCGCACGGGCGGCTCTCATTTTACAGCTGTAATTTACCATCATTAAGACAAATCAAGCTGAACGACGCCAATCATCGTAAATTAGGTGTTCCAGGACTACATTAGCGCAAAAAGGTGTTATACTCGAGGCTTTCAAACTCGTTCGTGTATTAAAAACTCATATCAGCAGACGAAGGGGTTAAGTGTATCATTTACACTTAAAATATCGTTTAAGGACACGTAATTGCTGTGGTTCGGTAACAAGAAAGAGTTGTCTGAAAGAATTGAGTAGAGAGCGCAAATCGTGGTTTGGACACATTTGGTAAGGCAATTTTTCTTTATTCGTAACTAGCTTTTTCCAGCGGCTTCGCTCGTGTGGAGGCCGGAAATTATCCCACGAGAATGTACTAACGGGATAAAAAGTATCCCATGTGTTAATCCAGGTTATAAACTATCCGTCGGCCAAATTTCACCCAAATCCATACGGCTGTTTTTGCTTGATTGCGTAACAAACATCCAAACATCTAAACATATCCAAACTATTACATTTATAACTATAATAGTAGGATCCAGGTTACAATAGGTTATAAGCTATCTGTGTGCCAAATTTCATCCAAATCCGGTATGCCGTTTTTACGTGATTCTGGTTTGAGATTATGTATTCTCAAAAGAATACATTCATTCACTTACATGAGAATATTAATACTAGGTATTAATTATTTTGTTGGACGTATTGCAAAAAGTAAACATAATAAAATTTTATTTAGTGATTGAGTAAAAAACATCGAAATATCTAAAAATACAAAAATACAAACTTACACATGTATAATACTAGTAATATTCCTTATGATCTGGCAATGTGTGTTAATTTGTGTGTGCCATTATCACAAGCAGATGGCCGAAGTACGGTTGTTTTCAGCAGTGAGGAAATTCACACTGAATGTAATGATAGGTTGAAGTTGTTGAAGCACCGATACGCAGGCAATCATACATGATTGAGCATGACCTGGGCAGTCAAAAGTTATTTAGCTCATTCGAATGAATGCAATTATGCGTTCAGGATTTTATATTTAGATCATATTATCATCTGCGTAGCGTTAGCGCAAATATGTTAGGGTCGGTTCCAGTCTAACCGGATACACCTGAATAACAGTACATGGAGTGACTGCCTATCTAACCTCCACAACTCAGTTACTGGGTAATACGATACCTCTTGGTAAGACTGGTTGTCAAACTTTCGGGCTTTTAACGACCTGTAACGACCATCAAAGATCAACAAATGACAGCCGGGACCAACGACTTAACGTGCTTTCCGAGGCACGGAGGGGTCTTGGTATGTAAATTTGGTCACCCATCCACAGACCAACCGGTAAGCGCAGCTTATCCTGATGAATCGACCCGTATGGCTGTTATTACTTAGCCACACGCCCCTCACTACACTTAGATCATTTCGTAAGAAAATTTATATTTCATCAATATTTATAGAATGGACAGAAATCAATACTTATAATCACTTAAATCCAATCAAAACACACCTGACTTAGTGTTAGCAGACCTCCTAATTAACTTAACTACCCAATTTACCTCCATAACCTGACAAATTGTTTCTTAATTGTAGTAATCGCTAACGTTTAACCGATTGATTGCCAGTTAACCGAATCCTGAACGCACGCGAAGGGTTAAATTGCCGTCCCTTCATAACAAAGGGGTTAATTTTGTTCCAAATCACAAACAACCCTCCATTGACGTGTTAATATCGTAATAAATAACAATATCGAGGTTAAACGGGGTTTGTTATGCTCCATCTTTTAAATGAAGCATCGATAATTGTCTTCCTTTCGATTTTTTTTAAAGGATGAACATATTTTCTCGAATACGAATCGATAGGGTTTTTGGTATGCTTGGCATCGTTAAACAAGTTTTTATTAATCATGATGATTTTAAACAACTTCGTGAACGTATCGGCTTCGCAACGCTACGCGCACCACGCACCACGGGTATGAAACACTACTATGCTGTGAATCCAAAACGCCGCTATGCCGCGTCTCCGAGACAACGCTTCTCAGCGCCTACAAAACGCCGCTACGCTACGTCCACGAAACGCTGATACGTCGCGTCTACGAAACGCTGCTACCCTGCTAGGCCGCATCTACAAAACGCAGTTACGCTGCGTCTACGAAACGCCGCTACACCGCGACCGCGTCTACGACACACCGCTTCTATGCCACCTCGCTACTACTCTACGCCGCTATTACGTGACATAGCGTTTCGTTGGATACTATCACAATCATCTTCTACGCGGTGTCAATGCAATATCCCACATGCGTAGGTGAGATTCGGCCAGACATTTATTGAATAGTGCGTCAACTTCAATTATTTTAACCACTATAGCTGCCACAATTTAACTATTCAGATCATTTACGAATTTGAATACAATACTGAAATTACGTATCTTATGTTTACAGAACATCAACATGCACTATAAATGAATTGTAAGGGCGTTATTAAAAAGAGGTTCTCTGGCGTTAATTTATTGCCGCCATAGATGAGCGATCTTTTTTCCATCAACCTCTTCTGATGGACCACCAAAGTAGTTCGATTATCTATCATAATAAAACCTCCAATACCTTACAAAGCAGACGCGGTTAATTTAGCTAATTTTGTAAAGAAACACGAGTGAATCGCTTAAGATTCTCTGTGAGAGTCGCTAACGACTGTAATTATTTCTAATTTTATTGAACGCCAGCTTCAGATAAAAAGAAGGCGCCTTCTACCCGCTACTACTTCAAATCCTGCTGAAATTATAACGAATTGATTGAAAACATTGCTTTGTAACATGTCCATTTAAGGTTTTGTTCAACGAAGGTTCGCAGTGGTCCCTGCCCCATGTTCAATGGATTTCAAACAAATAAATGATTTCGTTTTCCTAACTCGTTTTGATATCTTCAATGCATTGCAATTACAAGTTAATGAACCCGCGTTTAGATTGATTTACGATTATTTGTAGCTTTGCTTTGTAATGTAAGTATAAACATTAGTGCAAGTCTTCACGACTCGTCCCCTGCAGTGAGTGCGTGTTCGCTCTTCGTGAGTTCAGTTTAAGCTCAGTATTTGTTGCTTCACATTTTTTGTGACTTTTAAAACATTTTTCAGTGATAGCAACATAATGTAGGTACATTGTATTGCATTTAATTTCGATGCGAAGCACGATACTGACAGATAGACTTTCCGGGTCAATTGATTGTGATACTATGTATTTTCTCGAAACGCTCTGCTTTACTACAAAAAAAAACAACAGACTTCCAAAAACATACTACAAATTAAATTAACTTTAAAATTGGAAGTTGGTGGTTTCGTTTTTTAAAAAGGTGTTTTAAGTTTCACTTTTAAATTCTCGTTTCTATCCCACACAAATGCGTATGCCTCCTTCTCGTTTCTGAAGTCGTTTAATAATTTGAAGCGCATCCATGAAACGGCTCAGATAACTCTTAATAATAACTACCAAAAAATTTCTTGGAAAAGTTAAATGAAGGAAATTGAAAGAAAGAAAAATGCGTTTATTGGCATTATATCTTTAATTGTTATTAATGATATAATGCCAATAAACGCATTTTTCTTTCTTTACGTCCGGCACCACAAACCTTAACAACCCTTAAACAAACCTTAACAAACCTTAAATTATTTAAAAAGAAAAGAAAATAAAAACAGAAAACAGTGATAATAATGCCAAAAGCCGTGTGGTGCCGGACGTAAAAGAATAGCACCATCCCATTTCTTTCCGTGGGTGAAGGCGACTAAGGGACTTACTAGAGAATGGGCAGCAGCTTTCTCTATATATTTGACCACCATACTGCGATCGCCAACCCGCCTGCCAAGCGTGGCGATTATGGAAAATCCCCCCCTTTTGAGGGGAGGCTTATGTCCAGGAGTGGACGTCTTTCAGCTGATATGATGATGATGATGATGATGATGATGATGATGAATACCAAAAGGGCCTCAGCTCAGCATAATGTCAGATGACAACAAAATATACACCACCTGACGCTGATTTTCAGCTGCAAGCCACCGGTTACTCACACGTACAATTGCTAATCAATTGCTTCATATGTTAGAAAAATGTGTCTAATCAACAACGTACATAGCGCAATGCATCTTGTTGAACTGTCAATATGAAAGCCATTCCTATTGTTCGTGTGTTAAACAATTACCCCGCTGAATAAAATCAGGTTAATGAATCCCAACTTGATTCACCTCTTCATGTTTAATGATCATTGAGGATTTCTTTTTCGGTAGATTAGGTCACACACGAAACGAGAAAAGGGTGACCTTATCTACCGAGGACGGTTAAGTTAAAACAAAAATACTTGAATGACAATTTATAAGTAAGTTTCAAGATACAAGCCAACCAAGTTTGGGCTTACTTGGGCAACCCGATTAGATTAATATGGTAGGGTTAATATTTATGCACAAGTTAGCATTGTGCAAGCCTGCATAGCCTTTTTGGTGATAAAGGAATTTGAATTGTGTTGTTTTGCGACCATTAATTTTAGGGTCAATTAATTAAGGGTAACGTATTTTAGTTTGATTCTTGTTGAAACCCTATAGGGAAGTTTGGTTGTTAATTGGGTTTTGTTTGTGAATGATTGATAATATTACTATAGAAGTGGAATTTAGACCAACATTCCACTCTCCATTCGAGAGAGCAGTTTTAGGAATATGCCTGAAGAATTTGCAAATTGTGCACCACTAAGTTTTTCAAGCATGGTGGTTAAAGGAATTTCTACTATAAATCTTCCATTGCTATCATCATAATTTCAGCAGAAATATGTAAGCTGCTAGACATAGTCTACTTTGTGAGAGGCCTTCCAATTCTACGTCTTCCGGTACGCGGTCGTCACTCCAAAACCTTTCAGCACAATCGGCCATCTGTTCTGTAAGCAATGTGTCCTGCCCACTGCCACATACGTTTGGCAATTCTTCGGGCTATGTCGGTTAATTTCGTTCTCCTGCGAATCTCAAGCCCAAGTTCATCAGTACACATTGTCGACAGGCATAGATGATCATGAACTGTAAACTGTTTTCACAGAGCAAGAAATACGCAATCGCAACAGATTCCGTGTACATCCTCCAACAATTAATTCAAAGCAACCAATACTCAAAGATTTCATCAACACCTCGTATGTTTTATGTATTTTATAATTATTTATCCTTTCATACCCTCGAAGATGTTCCTTTTTATCATTTTATAATAATCCTGTTCGTCATTAGTGAGTTTTTTCTCCACAACTTGTAAACTAATAACGTTATGCCTTCAATCTGTCTAGTAAGATTTGTTTTTTACTTTTTTTCAAGCTCCGTAATGATGGAATTGATAAGTATAGTTGATTGGTATTCGTAAGAAGTTGTAAGAAGTTGGCAGAATCATCCCAGCGCTGATTCGCTGATTGCTGGATTCGTTTTCTCCTCTACCTGTCGTTATTTCTCAAGACAAAGTTTATTTTCCTTATATATATGTATATATGTATGTGTCTATGTATTAGTATGTATTATTTCGCGAGTAACCTATCCCTTACGTTGCACCTGCCATGTTTTCTCTCTGCATCACCCTAAAGTTGACTGGTAGAAAATGCTTAAGGCATTAAGTCCGCCTTTTTAACTTGTGCATTAAGTTTTAATAAGTAAATAAATAAATTAGTACTGCAACAAAGTAAGGGATACAGGTAGGTACTAGGTAGGTTGGGAGTATAGCAAGCTATGATTGCACAGTCATCTGCTGCGTCATCAATTACTGATGACATCATTCTTCTTTTTTTTCCAATTTTCTATTTTTCTTTCTTTTTTATCTCTTTCAGTTCAGCCTATCGCAGTCCTCTGCTGGAGATATTAGGCTCCTCTGATGGAGGAACCTGGGTGCACAACACTATCTTCAGCCTTCTGCATCCAGTCGGGCCAAGCCACCCTTTTAAGGTCATCGTTCCATTTAGCTGGTCTAGTTCTAGCTAGTTCTAGTTTTAAAATTTTGAAAATAGTTCTGTATCGTGAGTACGTTTACAAATACAATGCTCACAAAACACATTACAATCTACTTAATCGCTTACTCAGTCAAACTCAACATAGTCGGAAAAAGATTAGATAGATAATGATGACTCGCTAACTCCACAAGCATTATTTTATAACTATAAGTATAAGAGCAACAACAACAAAACGAACTCAATTGCTATTAACAGAAACGCTCTATAACTACGCTGGAACATTAAATAAAAAGTAACCAATCAGAAGGTGCACATTTGTCCAGCATATAGTACATTAAAGTCACAGTTTTTCTTCGCCTCCACCTAAGAAAATTCCATACAAGAATCAAAGAAAACTGCCGACCGTTTTTCTATTAATAATCTCATTCAATCAGCGTGGTTTGCGATGTTTTCTACTATTATATAATACTAGTGGCCGCCCTTGCTTTGCACGTACTTGTGCAGTCCACGAATGTCAAAGCAACATGATTGATGGACTGTAACTAACTTCATCATCATCATATCAGCCGAAAGACGTCCACTGCTGGACATAAACCTCCCCCAAAAAGGGGGTTTTGCCATAATCGCCACGCTTGGCAGGCGGGTTGGCGATCGCAGTATGGTGGTAAAATGCATAGAGAACGCTGCTGCCCATTCTCTAGTGAGTCCCTTAGTCGCCTTCTACGACACTCACAGGAAGAAATGAGATAGAGCTATTCTTTTAAGTCCGGCACCACATGGAACATCGTAACCAACTTAAATATTACTCAAGTAAAAAAAAAATTGAATATAAAAAAATAATTAACAACGATGTAGGTACATAACATACACAATCTGCCTATAGTGTTCCCACTATTGGGACACAGGCCTCCTCTCAGTGACAGGGAGTGGGCCGTAATTCAACAAGCGGACCCAGTGCGGTTGGTATATCCATGGTCAAAGGTTGACAACATGTAATTGCATTGTGTCAAATTTTACAGGAGAGGGAAAAAACTGCATAATTTCGAAAAAAAGTAGTTGGTAGGTAATCAAATTCTTTATTGATATCTAATCTAAAAGAATAAAATACCCCCACATACGTTTTTGATTAAATAAGCGCTTCATTTAAACATTTTTGATGTCACCCATTTTGCGAAAAAAAAATTGGGTTACGAGTTGTCCATCGATATGTCACATGTCTTCGAATTTTTAGTTCTATGACATGCCAGTTTCTTCACGATGTTTTCCTTCGCCGTTTTGAGAGCAATAGTGATGGAATAATTAACAGAAAGTAAAGCGTTTGTATTATAAGTCGTGTTCGTTACCACTGGGCCACCACTCCTCCAAATAACGATGTATTTAGATAAAAATCTTTCCGAATAAATGCTCAAACTGATGGTGAAAACCGCATCAGAATCATTCATTCAGTTTAAAGGAAATAAGCAACATACGGACATACATAAAAAGCGACTTTGTTTTATACTATGTAGTATAAGCGGAGGGCAGGTTGTACCTACAGGCGACGGTCATCCGCGGCGGTCGGTATAATGGGCCAGCTCGTGACAACTATTAGCTACAATTACGTAGTACGTGCGAGGTGAGGAGTAAGGTATGAGCGGAGAGCGGAATGCGGTGGAAGGTTAGAGAGGTAGCTGGTTCGAAGAGGCAGTTACGTTGCTAAGAAAATAATTATCTTACAGCTATAGGTATTGGCAGAGATATTGTGTTTTGGGCTACTTTCAGAAGCTGACAATGATTAGATGCTTCATTAACATCATCATCTCAATAAAGTAATGTTCTTTGCTGGATATTGGAATCCCCCAAAGCTAGGAGAGGCAGAGAACTTGATACAGGTACTGGAGATGGAAACAGGTAATTGTGGTGATTCGTGTGGGATTAATACTCTGGAACTTTGAGCAACGAGCAAAAATTGTTTTTATATAAATTCTGTCTCGTCTCTGAATAGGACAGAAAACTGATGTTTCGTTATAAACATTAGTAATTGTCACTAATCACAGTCAGTCGGACTAATAGACCGAGCTGCGACAATTTATTAAATAGCGACAATTACCCACTATGTGTGGTCGTGGGTGGAATTTCTAACTAACCAAAGCGCTTTTAGCGAGTATAGAAAATTCTGACTTTGACTGAAATACCTAATAGACGAAAATGTTTTTATGCCGAACGGATAAAAAAAATAGATAAAGAAGAAGGAGAAACAAAGTGAACCAATTACGTAACATACGTTACGATGTATTTAAAAATCTTCGGTAGCTCTTGTTAATTGCTATACAGACTGAAAATATAATTAAACCGAAAATAATAAAAATTACGAAAAGTTGTGAATCTGTTTCACGCCGCCCGGTGCCATTTCAATAATAAGCTTAGGAAAACAGCAATTTAAATAAGATAGATGTCCATACAAAGAGACGACATGCGTGACGAGAATTCTTGTTGGTCGATATTTATTTATTGGTAAATTAACAGTACAATGTTTAACGATATATTCTGTTCTCTTACATAAGTCGATAGCGGTCATCGCCGCTTATCCCAGTCACTCGGTGTAATGGCCGGTCTGCGACAACTATTAGCCACAATTACAGACTACTGCGTGTGCGCATACTATGTGAGTCATGGGAGCACAGCGATTTTAGTCGTGGAGTAAGTTAATCGGAAACCGTTACAAACATTGATGTTGAAGTAATGTGTTAGTAGCTGTATGTTTTATTTTTAATTTGATCAAAACAATAACCTATTAGAAAGAAAAGAAAGAATCAATTATGAATCAATTTTACTATTAAAGTTTAAAAAAGGCCAAACATAAACATACTTAATGCTTCTTTTAACGTCCTGCATGCTTAATTTGTATGTCAACAGATGATAAACACAAATAAATTATCTTTATCAATGTTTACAAAAACTTCATAACAGACTTTGTTTTTGCAGTCTGTACTTTACTGACGTAGAGAGTTTTCTATGCTCAATAACAAGTTAGATCTTAAAGACTAATTTCATATTATTCCCGACGTGAAAATCAAGACTCTCAAAAAAAAAACTATTAAAAAAATCGCTAACAGCTCCCACCTTGCATCCCATTATTTGTACCAACAACAAATTGCTGGAATTAACCGTCCGTTGCACTTAACTATTTATTTATAGCCCGTTGCTTGTTGTTGCCGCCAGTTGCCGGCAGCGAATGATTTGACTCGAACAATCAGGACGCGGCCTTATACTTGATGCGCGAGTGATGGAGCAATTGAGAACTATCAGTGAGAGTAATTCGTTGTTGGGCTATTGTTATTGGTCAAATTAGTTGAAGTTACTGAGTCACTTTATTGGTAAGGATTTTTGGAATAAAATCTTACAGGTTACGCAGACTTATAAAAAAATGAATTGCCTTGTAGAACGTGTCTGAGCGCAGTGGTGGCCAAGTGGAAACCGGATTAACAAATTGTAGGTAAGGCGCTGCAAGCCGGCGCTTTAATTTGTATAATTTATTTCAATCCCATTTCTTCCCGTGGGTGTCGTAGAAGGCGACTAAAGGACTTACCAGGGAATGAGCAGCAGCGTTCTCTATGCATTTTACCATGAAACCGCGATCGCCAACCTGCCTGCCTTGCGTGGCGATTACGGCGTAAACGCCCCAAAAATTACGAGGAGCTTAGAGGAGGCCTATGTCCAGCAGTGAACGTCTTTCGGCTGAAATGCTGATGATGATGATGATTTTAACACACTGCTCTTCAAACGGTGAAGGAAAGTGATATGTGACATCTACCAACACGCACTGGGCCCGCGTAGTGGATTACGGCCCACTCCCTCTCACAAAGAGGAAGCCTGTGTCCCAGTGGGAATATTATAGGCCAATTATGCATGTACTATGTTTCTTTCCAGGTATACCTTTTTACCTTAGCTATTCATCGTAAAGCTAACTTAAATTAGTTAGTACCTTGTTGTTAGTGTTGTTAGTATTTTGAAACAGTGAAGTATCAAAATATTTATTTAATTTAATGGAAGTATGGTTGGATGGACACCCATTTCTTCCTGTGGGTGTCGTAGAAGGCGACTAGGGGGCTTACTAGAGAATGGGCAGCAGTGTTCTCCATGTATTTTACCATCATACTGCGATCGCCAACCCGCCTGCCAAACGCAGCGATTATGGCAAATCCCCCCCAATTGGTTGAGGCTTAGGTCCAGCAGTGGACGTCTTTCGGCTGGAATGATGATAATGATGATGGATGCTTAGTTGTAAAAAAAATACTATAAATACGTACTTAGATTAACTCTATGAAACAATATTGAAATTAACTTAAATATAATAGGTACTTAGGAATGTACTGTATACAAATAAAGAACACATTGGTTAACCATTCTTTTTAGTAGATAAGAAGCGACAGGTGAAAAACGAACATTTAATGAACATACATTTTACGTCTTAAAATTAAATGAACCATTTTACCACACCAACTAAAGTTAATTGCTTCTAACACCAATAATAAAACATCAGAACTATCGTATAATACGTCTTCATAATAACTGAGGGCAATTCCTATAAATGTGGAATAGAAAAAGACAAAGTACAACTTAGATTTTTTATTATTTTTACTGTGCCGTCAAAACAGAGCGCGTCGAATCTTTAATTAATACTTTAAAGTTATAACGATCCTTTTTACTGAATATCGTTATTAAACTTAATACCCGAGTACAACTCCCAAGCTATTATAACCAGTACTCCCGAACTCATCTTCTCAAAGTGTTCAAAATAAAATACTAATGTAAGGCTAGGTCTCACTGTTGGCGAGTTGGTTTTCGTAAAAGCGTAGTAATTCGTAGCACTTTGTTTTGACGTAGCAATAGACACAACTTAGACACATTTTATTATAATTAAGCTATGTATTGAAGAGTCTATTCAAAATATATAAGTATGTTTTTTCTAAGGCAATCGTTAAAACTACATGATGTATAAGAATAGTTAATTCTCAAAAATAAATACACTGAATATTATTCAAATGTGCTTGCTCTTATACACCGTACTAAGTAAAGTATGTTACTATGAGCCCATGATAAAGGAACTGTCCTTGATCGAAAATTAATATGACAGATTGTTAAGCGCGCCTCCCGCGATTGGGTGTTGATAATTCATTCAACCAATCACAGCTTACTTGTTATTGATAATTGATCACATTAGTGTAGCTTTAATTTGCGTTCTGGAAAGTGGCCCTAAGTATCTTATTTGTAGCTTTATAATAATTTATTTAATCAAATAATAATGTTAACATTAAATTAATAGTAACATAAATGGGTACTGTTGACTTATGCTAGTAAACAGACAAGTAGGTGTTGGAACCAGCACCCTTACTAAGTTATATAATAACTTGTATTAAGGGCAGTGGTATGGTATTCAACTTCTGTGTGTTTCATAACCAAATCTCACATGATTCACTAATCCGCACTGGGCCCGCGTGGTGGTTTACGACTCACTCCCTCTAGCAGGCCCGTATTCCAACAGTAGGAACGTTTTTTTTATTTTTTTGGGTGGGAAATCATCAAATAACTCCTCCCGCTCTGAGTGGAGCAGGAGGGCGTGTCAGACGTATACTGACTAAAACCCACCCGTGTTCCCTCAGTTGCCTGTGTGCCAGGGGTCACGGTATCTCTTTCGGACAGCCCGCACCCCTGGCATGCACAGTAGTAACGTTAAAGTCTAATTATGCTTATGCTTCCACGATCAAATCGCTCGCAGTGGAACCATAGCTTTAACGAGAACATCCAAAAATGGAGTCTTATTATCACCTCCAACCTCCTTTCGCTCCTTTAATGACGGCCTCCTCCTCATTAGATGAAGTTTCTTACGTTTACAATAAAAACAAAACGTAATAGCCTTATACCCTTTCTTTCTGTTGCTATGAAGATTGTTCTTAACAATCACCGATTCAAACCAGAAAGATTTTTTTTATTTTATTTTAATTAAGAAATACTTTTTGTAACATCACGCCTGTAATCTCCGAAGGGTTCGGCTGAGGTCCACCTATAGAAACACGCACTTTATTTTTTTTATTTTTTACTGAATTAAAAAGCTTAAAGTTTTTACTTTATATATTTAACATGGGATTAGAACATATGGCAACAATTAATTAAACTCAAATTAATTTTAACAGAAAAATCGTTTTAGACGCACCTCACCAAAAGTTTTGTTAAGCATAAACAAAAACTGGTAAATAGGAAATTAATAATTTCAAAGGAAATAAAGGAAACATAAATATGGATAAACCATACAACGTTTTATTGGTAAAATACACAACACATTTGCATTAAAATAATATAACAACATATAATACAAATAAAATATCAATGCGTTATCCATTATTCATGAAGGTTTGGGTTCACGCAAATC
Organism: Polymixis lichenea; assembly: GCA_949091785.1. NCBI lineage: Eukaryota > Metazoa > Arthropoda > Insecta > Lepidoptera > Noctuidae > Polymixis > Polymixis lichenea. The sequence goes on from OX420951.1 coordinate 7,682,215, forward strand.
TTCATAATTTTTTTCATCCAATTTAAAATAAGTTTACCTGTGACTCACTTAATTGTTCGACAACCCCTAAAATTTACCGCCTCCATATACTTTGGTCCCTACCAAATTATTCCTCACAATTCACAAACATTGATAAGATCATTTTGGTCTCTATTTCAAAGAAAAAGGGTGCATTTTAGTAAGGACAAATTTTAGGGGTGGTATCGAATATCTTGGTACAAAAATCTCATACAGTGTGGTGGTGTAACAAGTGTAAGAGCCAACAAAAGGAGCGATTAGGGGTGATTTATACATTCTTTTATTTTCCACCCCCAGGTTCGGTTGAAGTGATACCGTAACTGAAACTCCCACGCACGCAGTATAGGGGAACGTAGTGATTTTTTTCTCTTTTTGACATTTGGAAAATGCCGTTTTTCAATCAGGGACGAACGATAGTTTTTTTTTTATAAGTACATAAATTAGAATTGAGGTAGCAGTTCTAAATAAGGCTTACCTGAAGAAAGATATTAAAGTAGCCAGTCCAATACAATGATTGGTGTTTTATTTACACAAAACATATCTTAAGGCACAATTATACGATAAGATACAGTAAATTAACATTTGAAAATAGTTTAACATATGTATATGAACGTTATTAACTATAATTATATCAAATCTCAATAGTAAAACATATAATTATTTATAGCCAGTCCATTATTTAGAAAACACTAAAAACTCTATTTAAAATACATAAAACAACAAAAATTATATCAACAAAACTTAAATACAATTTACTGAGCATATCACAGATTTCAATTGGATTATCTATACATTTAATAATAATACTTTTAAGATTTTCACTAATATACAAAACTGAGTATCAATACACAATAGTTATCAATAAATATTAAGGCACTGTTTTAATAAGGCACTCGTAGGTACTTGTCTACACAGAGGTAGCTAAATTTAAAATCAGTTTTTAAAATAAAAGGATATCTTAGCTACACTGACTCACTGAGGGAACAGTCTACATTTCAAAACGAAAATACGCGAAAATGTATATTCCCCATACAGGTGTGATGTAATTTTTTATCATTTTCGCGTATTTTCGTTTTGCAATACAGACAGTTCCCTCAGTGTATCAGTGTAGCTGTGCAGTTGGGTTAGCAGGCAGTGTAGTTGGCTCTACTTATTTTTTCTAGCAAATATACGAAATAGAAATTCTGGCTCACCTAAATCATATTTCACAATCCTAAAAAAATCGAATACAATCTGATTTCACCCTCTAAGGCAACAAGTGGAATCACAAACAAATAACAATAGGGGATCGTCATTATGAACCCCACGTCACTGTACTATGACGTCACAATCACTTGTCACGCCGCAGGGCACAATGCTTCGCTTTTTAAATCACGCAAAGTATCTTCCCTCGTATCTATTCTGTTCTTTCTTTTGTAGTTTTTGCATCTTCAGAACGTGGGAAACTGGACTCGCGTGATGCCCTGAAAAAAGTGACAAATTTATAGGCAGGTAAGTATGGGAATATGTTTTATTTCATGGTAGATTCACTACGCAGGCTTTCACGGTGCGGTGAGTACGCAAAAGGTTGAAACAGAAGGAAGTTGTGAGGTCTAATTAACTCACTTTTTCTCGTTTACGTTTCTAAGATGTATGATTAACGAGCAATAAAAGCTATTTGAGTCATTTATAACAATCTAATTCATTCTAATTTGCATCATAAATCTTGCACTCAAATCATCTAAAGCAATCTTTTGATCGCCATCATTATAACGATAATTTCCACCCCTAACAATATCTCCTAATCATCTCAAAATGCTCCTAATAGACATTTAATTATGGAGCCGGTCGAGTTCCACTGACCCCTTTTACACTTGTTTACATCTTCATCCCCTCAACCCCCGCACAAACGCGCTGAGCCATCAAAATGGTATGCTTAATTCCAATACCCCATACGATTTATTATAACAAAGCAGAACGGGAACAGTCGACCGCTTGCCATCTGTCGTCGTTCCGAATCTCGAATCGCCGAAAAAAACTCAATGTGCGAGCAACCCTGGGAACCTAGGAACGAGGAGCATTCCCACGAACAACCCCTCAATTTTCAATAACCAAATTAGCCTTTGCGTTACCCTATTTCGGATATGAGGGAGTCGTGAATCTATTCATATCGATAAAAAATATCGCACGTCTCGCTCGCGACCCCTGTAAATGCATATGTTCGTCCTATTCGAATGCACGTGTTCAAAGATCGTATATTTAAACTGCGAACGTGTGTGTGCGAGAGCCTTCGGATGGTAGCACCTGCCGGCGCGCGCGCACCCCATTGGCTGAGCAACCACTATCACCGCTACACTGATTTCTTTTAAACTTAATTTTTTTGTAATAATCTCTTCGGACATGTTAAGAAAAAATCCTACAAGTTTGGACCGGTACGAGCCGAATATTTTGTGTGTAGGTGGCATCCTACTTTAATAATTCTTTTTGTAAACAAAATGCTAATGAACTTTGACTTGGATGGCCCAAATTCCTGATCTAAGATAGGATTACGTGTAAGAATTACAAATGGAAACAATTGAATTTATTGCACCCTTTTCTTGTGGGCGATAATATTTTCATGATACACTCAGGGTAGGGCAGGGCTTAGTGGTAAGATAAACAAAAATGCATCAATTAATAACTACGGTTACCCTAAATCGTGGAGTTATTAGGGTCTCGTGACGTACGCGTGAGTAGCGCGTGAACTGGCCGCGCGAGGGTTCGTCCCCTCTGACTTAGTGACCTCGGTAAAGGGATAACAATCGCATTGTTGCGGCCACTGGGGCCGGGGGGCAATCAACATGTGTTGTGTTTGCCCACACTTGGGCGTGTGGACGGCACGTGACTGATTTTCCCATGAAACCCCTTCATACACTTGTTTGATATGATAATAAGAATCAAATGGACACATGTGAAAATTAACCGACAAGCGCTCGATGAGAAATGAACAGATGTAAATAAACACAGCAAAACTAACTCTGCAAAGATTGTATGAAATTTATCGTACCTACGATATACTTTAGTAAGACTTCCATAACTCCAATAGCATTTAAAGTTTATACAATCTCTTCAAAGTACTTGTTTAAAGTCATAAACAAGCTGACCATAATTTACTCATCCCCAAAAATATGACGTCCAAAAAACTTGTTTCAACTCTACCAAAATTATGAAGACCTGTCACGAAATACGAAATGCATATCGGGGTATCGAATAAACCACTTGACTCACTCACACATACAAAGGGGCGCTTTTCACGTACGAGGGGCCTTTTGTGCCAGGGGCGCGCCGCGCACTATAAAAGCCCGACCGGCCCAACCAGCCCCACATTCCCGCCTGTGATCTCACTAGCGACACACGCTCTCTATTATTACTATTTTTCTATAAAATCTTTCAACATGTCCTACTACGCCAACAACGAGTACATCATCGCGACAAACAACTCGATCAACGAGAACAGATACAACAGTGAAAAGATGAAGAACAGCGGCATCAAGGCGCTGCTCAGACCTTTGATGAAGCTGATCAAAAAGTCAACGAAGCGCGCTCCCGCCAAAACTTACGACACATGCTTTGAGGAGGAGCAGAACTCGAGCAATGAAATGCTGGAGCGCAAGATCTGCGAGGAGATGGAGGCGTGCCCGTCTGGTGCAGCCTTCCTCGTTTACAACGAGAACAACACGTGCGACCTTGTGCCAGTGACCCCTGACAACTTCTACGTACCTGTGCACTTCGCCCGGACCGATGCCGGCACCTTCTTCTGGACCACCGTCTCCAAGACTGAGGCTGACTTCGCAGCAGCGCACTGCTACACCGAGTGCCAGACCGCGGAGCAGCAATACCCAGTCCTGCAGGACCGCTGGGTGCAAGCCTAAACTGAAACTTGACAACAATCAGTGTCTTCCGTGAAACCAGTGCCTGCTCCGTTGGTTTCCACACCCGTCTGTGATGTTAGCTTTAACTTAGTTCAAGGTGCCATATAGGGATAAGTTAGGATAGGCCTGCTCAATATTCGTGATAACTCCTCGAAAGCTTTAATTATATTTTCGATAGTGTTGTGATATTTTTTGAAAATATTTTGTATTGTATAAATTAATGTTAGGGAACTAGTGAGCTTTAGTATTGTGATCTTCCTAATCGAGCTTTAATTGTTTTAGGTATTATTTATTGACCTTTACTCGTGTTATATGATAATATACGAATTGAAATGAATTTTCTATCTTTTACTACGACTACAATCCAAACCCTTACACAAAACAAACACAAAAACATACAATACATTATACAGTAGCGAAATAAAACCGCAAGGTTCAGTACCTACTAATAAAACGAGACAGAATTAATAAAACCTACTTGGAAGCTTGGAGCTTTCTTGGTTTGAATTTCGAACCAAAAAGTGGTCGAACAAGGTCGGCGCGGGCGACGGCGCGAGCCACCACTCTTGCCTGGCCATACTCGGAGAGCAACATTTTGAGCGCATGCGCACGTGCAGGCCCGAGGCAAAGCTACCGGACTTTTAATGGTCACTTTTTTATTTAAGACGCCGACTTGACTCTCTTGTTTTGAACTGTTATTTATTTTATGCAATTAGGCACGTACTGTGAGTGTTACGTAAATATTGGTCATAAAATTTAATGGTTCTAGTCCGGAAAGATATTATGCTAATAGTTACTGTTAAGAGATAAATGATTTGATTATGATATTGGTGGTTTACGATTAGTACATCAGCGTTTATCAGGCTTGCGAATTTTTATCATAGTCCTGAAATATTAATATTCGAAAGAATTATTTGAATAAACTGATATTTGGCATGCGTCCTAACGAGGTCACAAAAATAATACATATATATACATAGCACTGTTATTTTTTTTTAAATTAATAATGGCAAAGAAAGCAAGCAACAGTTCTTCTCTAATTTACATTATCCGCGACGGCTAAAATCAAAATAAAACAATAAAATAAACAAACCGAAAAACAATCATCACTAGAAATCTACAAAACAAAATCTTATTACCAATCTATGTAACATTTGCGATGATTAACGACCAAGCCAAGACAAGACACGTCTCGATACAGCCTCAGTAATAAACCAACACATCGCACATGCATTATATATCACATCAAAATAACCACTTTCATTATTCATATAAAAACCTTCAATTTAAAACCAGCACCATACAAAGTAGTCAAGACGATAATAACATAGTCTCCAAGCAAAACCACGTTGAAGCATCTCTCCGTTGAGCAAAAAAGTTAAAGCATAGTTAAAAGGTATAGTTAAAAGTCAAACTACCCTGGAGACAAGTTACAACCTGTTTCAAAAATCGAACCTCCAACAAGTTCGAACAAGTCGTGGAAAAGTAAAAAATTGCACTATTTAAATTCAGAACGCATTGTGCAATCAAATAATAGACATATAGAAAGAAGATGAACAATTGGTTGATCACAATGAGAAGAAATTTATTTATGCATAAAGCACGTGCAACGTTGAAAGCACTACGAATATGCATTTACTATGGAGTCCATTCATTTATTGTTAGTTAACTTTGGTATTGTTAGTATAGTAAAAGAAAAATGCGATAAAAGAAGCTACTACACAGATTTATTGATATCAGATAACGTCCAGAGCGAAAGTTAAAACTGGCCGCGCATTCAAAATATCTCAAGAAAAGTAAAGTTCCATCAAATGAACGTGCAAATGAAAATTGAATTTCCACATGATGTTGGAATCAAAACGTGTTAGTGAAAAGCATGTAGACTTAATACATGCAAATTATTAATAGGTAAACAAAACAATTTACAATACACAATCTATTGACCATGCAGAAAGTTGATATGATAACTTTTTATTAATAAAAACATTTTGAAAACATCTAAAATAACATAACTACTACAAAATACTAACTACATCGAGCTGAACGTGTTAGTATAAAACAATGTTAAAGATTCATGCAATTTAACTACATTTCATTTACAGTATGCAAAAAATCCTGAATAAAATGAAAGAGTACGTGCAAAATCATTCATTTAGTAATTTCGTATTCAAGAAAACCGTGCTTTTATTCGTTTTCAATCAAAATCAAAAAATCAAAATATTTTTATTTCACATAAACCTGCAAGGGCACTTATGAAACGTCAGAAGCTAGGTGCACGGTTCCAATTTGTCGCTTCCTATGGAGAAGAGCCGGCAAGAAACTCCACGGTTACTCTTTTAAAAATAATTGGATTTTATAATGTTTTCAAATTACAGTGATATTAGGTATGGGAGGACAGTGCAGGCCTGTCAATAAGTACCAGGTACTTAGAGGAATGAAAATAAAGAACAGAAACTGTAGGCCTACAACGTTCTCTCATTCACAATATGTAAAAGAATCTACATAAGTAAAATCAACCTATTTAAACCAAGTGATATGATTTCCATGAGAATCACTAATAAATACTCGATATTACAAGGGTTGTATAATGTCAAATAATGACGAGAATATGTCAGAAAGTGTAAAAAATAAAATAATTAAAATTAACATTGTAATTTGGAAGCAGTTAATAGACGCTCACAAAGTTATGGTGCTAATGAGTTACCAGGGAAGCCACATGTGCAGAAGGAATTAATGCCAAACTTCCTTGTCTTCAACGTAGTCTTTTATCTTATAATATGCTTTTTTGATAAGGACACGTTTGATGTGAGTTTTAAACTTTCCATCGCTAAGTTCTGTAACCGATTTTGGCAACTTGTTATAGAAGCGGATACTGTTTATTAGAAATGACTTGCTAGTTTTAGTTAATCTAAATTTTGGAATCACAATTTCATCTTTACTACGTGTATTTAGATTATGGAAGTCGCATCTTTTTTTGAAAAGACCTAAATTTTTGCGAACATACAAGATATTTTCTAGGATATAAAGAGAAGGCAGAGTTAGTATGTCAACTTCGTTGAATTTGTTTCTAAGAGACTCGCGAGGCCCCATTTTATAGATTGCGCGGATTGCCCTCTTTTGTAGAATGAAAACTGAATCTACGTCAGCTGCCGACCCCCACAGCAGAACGCCATAAGACATAATACTGTGAAAATAAGCAAAGTATACTAACCTAGCTGTGGCTACATCAGTCAACTGCCTTATTTTTCTTACTGCGTAAGCAGCTGAGCTTAATCTACTTGAAAGAGCTCTAATGTGGGCACCCCATTGCAATTTTGAATCTAAAGTAATTCCTAGAAATACAGTTTCCGAAATAGCATCTAGTTTCTTGCCATCAAGTTTTAAATTTAGCCCTACTTGGGGTACATTTGGTAATGAGAACTTAAGACATTTAGTTTTGTTTGCATTGAGTAAAAGATTATTAGCCGCAAACCATTTCGAGAGAACAGCTAGACTATCGTTGACATGTAAGACATCCGTATCTTTTCTATCTATTCTAAAAATAAGAGAAGTGTCATCAGCGAATAAAATTATATCCGAGAAGTTAGCCATCAGGTAAGGAAGGTCATTAATATAAACTAGAAATAAAAAAGGGCCAAGAATTGAACCTTGAGGCACGCCCATCTTAACTAGAGACCCCGAGGACGTTGCCCCGTTAACATTTACTTTTTGCTGCCTGTTTGATAAATAGGAAAGCACAAGATCAGCAGCTCGTCCACGAAGTCCGTAGTGGTGTAATTTACAGATGAGTGTATTGTGGTCAACGCAGTCAAACGCTTTTGAGAGGTCACAGAAAATGCCAATTGCATCCTGGGACTTCTCCCATGATTCCAAAATGTGACTGATGAGTTGTACTCCCGCGTCAGTCGTTGACCTACCTTTCGTGAAACCAAACTGTCGACTATGTAAAATCCCATTTGAGTTAAAATGTGACAACATCTGGTCCAACATGATTTTTTCATAAATTTTGCTCAATGCTGGAAGCACAGATATAGGTCTATAATTAGAGGGATCACTCCTACTACCCGATTTGAAAATTGGTACTACTTTACTATGTTTCATTAAGTCAGGAAACGTACCAGTGTCTAAACATTGATTAAATATGCCTGTTAGGACAGGGGCAATTGTGTCAATGATATCTTCAAGAACCTTAACGGAAATCCCCCATAAGTCTTCAGTGTTTTTTATGTTAAGACTTTTAAATGCTGTTGTAATTGTGGCAATAGAAATGGGTTTGAATTCAAAATTTGGAATGTCCTTACTGAAGTTTTCTTTAAGAAGAGATTCAGCTAATACAGATGATGACGGGAGAGATTTCGTAACCTCTATTGGGATGTTGGTAAAGAAATGTTCTAAAGTCTCAGCAACTTTTAACTTATCTGAAATAGTTTCATTATCAATTTTTAGAGCTAATTCAATCTGATCTCGCTGTTGTGTGTTTCCAGTTTCTTTGTTAATTACCTGCCACACAGCTTTTATTTTATTTTTAGAAATATTAATTTTGTTACTTATTAATTTAGATTTAGCTTGAGCGCAGACTCTTTTAAATATCTTAGAATAGTTTCTTACATAATTATGAAGGGCCTGATCAGAAGTCAATGATTTTTCGTGATACAAATTATATAAGATATCTCTGCTTTTTCGAATGCCAGCTGTGGCCCATTCGCTAAATTTTGGTTTAGCAGAGATTGTGACTTTTTTTACAGGACATGCTTTATTGAATTCTTGGCATACTGTAGAAAAAAATGTGTCATAGTTTATATTGGGATCTTGTGAATCAAAACTTGCTGTTGAGAGATTGCTAAGAACATAATTTTTAAATGTTTTCAATTTATTTTTAGTCAGAGGTCTCAATTCAATGGTTTTATGTAGTTGTAACTTTTTATCTAAGTCAAACGATACAAGCTGACCAGTATGGTCTGACCTGACGCCACTAATTAAGGAAGAGTCCTTTATTTTACAATTAGTAAATACATTGTCTATGCATGAAGCTGTGGTTGCTGTTATTCTAGTCGCTTCATTAAATATACATTTTAAATTGAATGATTTAAACAATGAGATAAGCTTACATTTTTCTGGTGAGTTAACTAATAGATCAATATTTAGGTCACCACACACAAAAACTAATTTATTATCTTTAAAAAGTTTACCTAATATTTCTTCCATAATGATCAAAAATGATGACAAGTCCGAGGCTGGTGGTCTATAAACAGACAAGAAAGTATGGCCCTCAATCTCCGCACATGCTACCTCACATAAGCGATCAACAGAGCAAGCAGTAATATCCTTTCTCTCCTTATATCTAAAACAACTATTGCATAATATCAAAGTACCACCGCCTATCGAAGACCTGTTGTACGCACTGGCAACTGAAAAATTATTTACATTAAACAACATCCTATCTGGTTTTAACCAGGTTTCACAAAAACATAGGATATCCATATGATATTTATCTATTAACATTTCCACGTCTAGGATTTTGCCAGGGAAGCGATTTATATTTTGGTGATACAGTAAGATATTCTTATTACGCTTCTCTTTTGTCGTGTCTAAGAGTTTAAAGAATTAATTACAGTATTATTAGAAGTACTAGATAATACTGTTTCGTCACTTAACCTAGTCTCAGTTAAATCATCAATAACTGCGTGTATATTGTAAGCTAACAAAGTAGCTAATACATGTTGACTTTTCTTGGGAAGAAACATATGTTCCCGAACTATTACAAAATCTCTAACAAAATTGTTAGTATCAAAATACAATAAACGGTCACTATGACGACATGTCAAAATATGCATTAAATTATTTAAGCTAAAAATGTAATCATTTTCTTCATAATTCAATTTTTTTGAATATGGCAAAGCACATAATATTATTTTACCTAATTTTAATTTCAATCACGGCATGCAAGGGTTAGTTTTACAAAAATCTTAAATCAGTTTGCCATGCTAATATAGCCAATATCAAGACATGATAGTGAGGATAAAACGTAAAAATAAAACATTTATTATCGTAAGTAACTCATACACTCAAAAAACTATTAGTGGTTATTGTGCATTCTCTTTTTATAATCCAAGCAACAATAAATTTAAAAAAAAAACGAGTTTCGAAAAAATCAGAGTGTCGAAAAGATCCGGGCCAAAAAAAAAATCAGGATTTTCCGAAGCTTCCAGGATTCGATTTTGTATAACGCAAGTAGGAAATACAGTGATGATGTCATCCGGAACTACAACCCGCTGCCATTGCCGTAGAAAACCCGCTCACATGCCGGGATAACCCTAAATGGCTATTGGGAAAGTCTACCCGTTCGTTAACATGCAAAATCAGACTTATGTTACATAAAGCATGGAAAATTCTATTAAGGCAAGAAAAAACCCATTACAGAACACTATTCGTTTCTCAAAACGACGCCTAGAAAAATAAATGTAATAAAATTATTAATGGCACAGCATGCCTTTAAAGCATTACCTATAAAGACAACTCGCAATTTCGCAGTTAATAGATCTTTTCATCTCATAAAGACCATTCAGTATCAATAACAACCCGACTGTAATCATTTGCATAGCAAGCTTTGCATAAGTCTGTTCACGTCGCGCTAAACGACTCAAACCAGATATGCTAATTGCTACTATTGATTAAAAAGTACCCAGCGTGAGGTACCGCTAGACCAGTCGTCATAATTACCAGAATAGACCACTACAAGATCTATAATGCGCGGGTAGAGATAGCGAAGTGGTCCGGTGTAATAATACCATACGCAGCGCTCGAGCGACGGATCCGTGAGAAATTTCGGCAGATGTACAATTCCTTGACGCGGTACGACGAGTGAACGCTTATCTTTTTTTTTCTTTTTCCAGTTTAATAATACGGCGTTCTGTATCGACGTTTCGAGGCTCGTTCGTGAGTCATCGACGCATTGTTACCTCATGCACGTGTTCGATGCGTTGGACGTTCGGGTTAGAAAGGATTTTTTGCAACCCTTATTTCGAATTCCGCAACTCTTGCAAAATTTGGGTTAATTTTTTTTTTTTTCATTCTAATTTCGAATGCGGAATGTTTCTTGTACACGTGCATGACAGCATATCCATTGTTACTTTTAGAAGAAATTCGAGATTTCTTATGTACACACGTGCAGAGATTTAGCATTTAAAGGAACGGTCATTCTGTAATTGAATCGGGCTGGGTAGCGTGTTATTAGTCCGTGATCATTATGATCTATAGCTAATTGAAGATTGTGCTTGGTGAGAGTTAATTAGTTTTCAATTACAATTAAATTGCTGTTAGAGTGCTTCCGATGCTATAGAGGCGATAAAGGCAATTAGAACGGAATATAAAACCATTTCACGGGAGTATCGTCTGGATATTAAGGGAGTTGTTTCTGGTTCTTATTTTGATAGTTATCTCGAACATGTTACATGGTCGAGAAATTGGTTCATGATTGCATTGTGCTCAAAACAAAACAAACGTGCATTTAAAAATAAGGCAATTTAGCTAACGTGCACTAGTTTTTTTTTCTTTTTTTTTCTTCTTATTATCGGTTATGTTTCAAACCCGTAAAAGGCACGGGTAAGCGTAATAGCTACTTAGACTACTAAAACGTGCAAAATTTAAAAAACACGTAAACAAGCACTGCCATACAGCCTGGACTAGGGTAAAAGCAGGATAGTTGCCACACTTTTCGAAATCATTCTATACCTCTCAGACCAAAAACCAAAATACTTCACTTGAAAAACTGGCCCATACTTTGGTTTTTAGCTACAAATTTATAAAAAGTAAAAACTAAAATCTTTAATATTTCTTGAGTATTAGCGATTTTTGAGGACCTCCATATTTTGGGACATCTATCCCACATAGGGGATAGTTGCTATATCCATATAAATTACGTTTCGGATAGATGCCCCGCCGAGAAACAGGACATCTAATCCCGCAAAAACTTTGATCGCATTTTGCCTTCCCATGCAATCACATAGAGACATGCAACACGGTCAACTTAGTGGTAGTTGGAACGTCTTTCGATAGATTAACAAAATAGCATGCAATTTGTCCGCGAATAAAATCGGGGCAACTGTACCCCTGGGGCAACTATCCTGGTTTATAGATTAACAAAATAGCATGCAATTTGTCTGCGAAACTAGAGTAAGTAAAATCGGGGCAACTATACCCCTGGGGCAACTATCCTGGTTTTACCCTATTTTACAAAGTCAAGTCACATGATTAAGCGTGGAACAGAAACGTGGAACACCTAACACCTGTGTAACTGAACCGGGTCTACACTCGGGTGATATCATCCACTTGCTGTTTGTTCAGATGATGGCACATACTGATCGCGTCAACAACTACTTGCGTCAACGATGAGCTGCCTCGAGCTTAATTAAGGCAATGTTTTATTAAAGTTATACACGCAACCGCCATTTCGGCAGCCATTAAGATTTCATGCCCTTCAATATATAACTAAAAAATTTTGCACCGACAGAACACATAGTAATACTTTTCAACAACTTAAGAAATCTAGGCGTACAGGCAGTTAGTAAACATAAAAAAAAAAACAAAATGACCATAAACTACAAAAAAGAAAATTCTATTTTCAGATGTTTTAAGGCCTTGTGTTAACGGTTACATTAAAAAGCAAAGCCAACATGCAATAGAGCTTACTGCGGGGCATGGTTTTAATTAAGGCAAATCGTTGGTATACCCTCTTGTTAGGACTAATTGCGTTGATGATGACAAATTAACCTTTTAAGAGAGGATAGTACTTTCACTAGATGTGTAGGTACAAATTTAGAGCCATGATTGCAGATTACACGTTGGATTTATTACATTTTCAGATATATACAAACCCGCACTTGACCCTCGCGGTGGATTATGGCCCACTCTCTCTCATAGAGAGGAGGCCTGTAACCAAACAGTGGGAACATTAAAGGCTGGTTAAATATACTGTACATATCTACACAAAATTTACAAAATAATTATTTTTCTGTAGAGTCCAGTCCTCCTTTAACTTAACACACTATTGACATCCAATCTAAGTAATATTTATCTTACAATGACAATATAAATTCAATTTAATTTGAAAACTGTTCGTTGTTTATTACTTAAATTTTAATATCTGGATGACCGCGCTTTGCTAGGATTTTTTATTTGGTTTGACGTTTTCTAAAAATGAAACCTAGCTAGATCGATTTATCGCCCCCGAAACCCCATACTACAACTACATACTAAATTTCATGAAAATCGTTGGAGCCGTTTCCGAGATTCAGATTATATATATACATATTTACAAGAATTGCTCGTTTTCGGTATTCGATTCGAAAACATCGATCGGTTTCCTACCAAACTTCAACTATATCCGACGACCTAGGATTTGACAATGGTTGACAAAACATTTTAAACAATTACAGATATATAGCAAATAACAATGTGTTTAGGTGATTTGTAGTTATAAACTAGGTAATTTAGGCAAAACGTATTCGCCTTAACAGTACCAAATACAACGTGAGTCATTGAAGGCGCACTTGGTAGCGACACACGCCATTAATTGCACAACTGATACAATTCATTATTTATCCGCTCGACTTCACATAATTTGCTCAATGCGTTGTACACATACGTACTTACATTACTATGTATGTGACTCATGGTGAGTTTGATCCGCCGTTTGATTAGAAGTTTTAGTTTTGAGATAACAGAGTGCTAATTGCGTAAAACACTAACAGTGAGAATGGCTTCCATTTTTACAGTTCAACAACATTCATTGCGTTATTTAGTTTGCTGAGCAGGCAAATTTTTCGAACATATGAAGCAGTGGATTGGCAATATCCTTCAAAATTGCGGCATTGTGTGCGTCATGATCGAACCAACATTGATCATCATCTAATCAATATGCTTGCTTATGTTTTTGCCAGTTGAGGGGCTTGTGGCCAAGTAATATTAGCCGTACGGGTCGATCGATCAGGTTAAGCTACGTTTGCCGCGGTTGGTCAGTGGATGGGTGACTGTCTTTATATACCAAGACCCATCCGTGCCTCGGAAAGCACGTTAAGCCGTTGGTCCCAGCTGCCATTTGTGGATCTTTGACAGTCGTTACGGGTCGTCAGAAGCCCGAAAGTCTGACAACCAGTCTTACCAAGGGGTATCGTATTACCCAGTAACTGGCTTGTGGAGCTCAGATAGACAGTTGCTTTATGTAAAATACTGGTAATCAGCTGCATCCGGTTAGACTGGAAGCTAACCCCAACGTAATTGGGAAAAGGCTAGGCAGATGATGATGATATTTTTGCCAGTCAGTTTTTAAGAACTTCCAAATTTAAGGGTGTGACCGTGTGCCATACATGAAAAACTTTATCCATCGGAAAAATGTCGTATTCGTAAAATTATCAACTGTCCCATACAAAACTTCGATACCTACTCAACCTAAATGTTTTTGTTTGCTATCACAATGTTACTCCCATGGAGAAAATTGCCCAGTCTGATGGTCTACACTGAATGTCTGTGGAAAAACTCACCCTGTAGTTTAGAGTTTGATGAGCCACTGATTTAATATATATGGCGGAATGCCAAAGTACTATTGAATCTAGAATATTAGGTATAGAGGCCCGCACATCAAGCTACCCCAATCTGTCAAATTTCTTTGATAGAGTTTCAACTTTACGACAGAAACATAAGGTTCATGTTCAATCGGGAAAATTTGACAGTTTGAGATAGCTTGATGTGCTGGATCATTTTCCTGCCCTTATCCCAATTTATTTGTGATCAGCGCAACATGTCTTTATCTTCCACACTTCTCTATTAGTCGTCATCTCCGCAGTCACACCCTTTCTAACCATATCATCATTTACACAGTCCATCCATCATTTCTTTGGGCTCCCGCTACTCTTAGAGCTATCGACATTCATACTCAAAACTTTCTTCACGACGTTTTCCTAATTCCTCCGTATCACATGCCCATACCATGAGTCCATGACGACCGATTACCACACAACTTTTTAGCTATCGGTGCCACTTTCAGGCTTCCTCATATGTATGTCTCATTTCTTATTCTATCCATTCGTGTAACACCACACATCCCTCTACTAAATTAAAAATATCGTTTGAGTACGGCTTAAGTTTTTGCAAATAAGAAGGCTATTATACATTTTTGGTATGCATCATGAATGAGTTAGGACAGATTTTCGTACTAAGCACTAGCACGGGATGTTGAATGTATTTACATATGTTTTACTAGAACTACGTCTTATTGTCCCCTAAAGCACTAACTTCAACACCTATATTTAAATCGAAATACATCACTTTTCAACTTTAGCACATCACTTTGAACAATACCGCTCACTTCACCACGCATTTCACGACACTAACCACAAAACTTTTTTTGAAGCACTAAATTCACATCACTAAACTCCTAAATCAGATCACAGTCATAAGGTACCGTTACTTCCTGGTCGATGACACTCAAATAACTGAACATGAAATTGTACCGTACACTTTATATACGGGAATCACCCTCCGAAATTGCAATATTTCCCACGGAATGAATGCACTCTGACCTGAAGACATTGTCTGCGAATCTATTGTCTTGCAAATACTTCCGAATTCCGACACCCCTGTCTGATTTGAAAGGGAATCTGGCCGTTTAGTACAGCGATGTTCCGGTAGATGGCTCTGATTTGAGAACGCTAAACCTCTATGGTAAAACGTAAGTATTTTTTCATTATATTTATTTTAATTTGGAAAACAATATCGAACTTTCGAAAATGTCAAAAAAATATTTTGCTGGAATAAATGTCCCAAAAATGTTTTACAACTAATAGGTTTTTGTTTCTTTTCCAAACTAATTTTATGAAAAATAAAACTACAATATTTAAAACAAAATTTTGTTATGAATATTTTAAAACGTGACTAATAAAAATTCTGTAGAAACTCATATTTCAATAAACCAACAAAAATGTACTTACGTACTCAGAAAACACATGTGTGTGCACATCAAAAACAAATTAAAGTCACACCTAGGTAGGTAAAGCACAAACAGCTCGATAAAATTATGATATCATGAGTAAAGTATGTGTAAGTACAACAACAAGAGCGGTGCGACCCGCGCTGCGCACGCGCTGACATTTACTTAACAATTAGTGTAACAATGCCCTAATAGCGTATTGTTTCGTTGTTGCCATACAACGTGATCGTATCATTGTACCTATTGTGCTGAATCAAATTGTCGTTGCAGGGTATTGATGTTGTTATCTAATCGTTTAGGTCCTGATTTTGATTGAAGGTGCCATAAATTAGTGCTAAATATTATCTAAATAAAAGTACACGCCGCTATACTTAAAAAAATGACTTATCATGCTAACTGAAAAAAATACAGCTAATATAATTTTGCCGAGTATTTGAACCATCTCTGTTATTCCTATTAATAAAAAATTGCAACTTAATAAAATTTTCCTAAAATTTTCCATACGTTTTCTTCCAATCGCATTTTTAAACTAGGAACGATACGGTGAGACAGGTGACAACCTGCAAAATTGAGTTGAGCAACGACAACACAAATCACTATCGTAATCACTAATAAGGCTGCCCACTGTCCACGCTCTACTAATCATCAAACAGTACAACAAATACAACATCGACTTATGTAATTTAATAATTTTGTTAATTGGCAATCATGACACGGTTTCACATGGCTATGTATGTAGACGCCCGGTGTTCATCAGAGCTCGAACCGTGGGAACAACGACAGTTGCGCGCGCCACCACCTGCCCCCCGCCTTAAAAAATATACTATTCCGAAATTCAAATTCGGAATTGCTCGACCTTGGTGTTTTGAACTTCTTTTTTTATTTTATTTTTTTGTACCGTGCTTTGTAATTTAATTTTAGAGTTTGGGTTTAGGCGTTCATATTCATGGCCGATTGAAAGACAATAGCACTGAAATGATTTAATTAATAAATTAAGTATTTTCTTCCTTTGGAGCAGATTACTTTTATGAAAATCTCTGAAAACATCTATGACACTACTATCTATAAATACTATGTCAGTATTTTATGACACTCCATAAATCTAGGTAGAAACGAGGTTGACAAAAAATAAAAAAAAACGGGGGAAAACGATACAGTTACAAATTTGCCATTTCTAATTACCGGCCTGACAGCTTACCTAACAATCTCATCATGAAAAGCAACAAACAGCCTTATCACCTGATAAAAGCCGGTAAACGACGTCGCATTATACCGGTTACTTATCTCTATTTACGGGAGAGCATCATCCTATAGATCCGCTAAGTCCGAGTGAGTTTTTTTGTGCACGCGTCACCGTTGATCACGCGTAAGTGCAGCCAGCGCGCGCGCCATATGTCGCGTGGATCGTGGGAACGGATCCTCGCGTAAAACGCAATGTGTGCTAGAGACTCAACTGTCGACACCCGGCGTCGACCCACGCGTTCCAAACACGAATTTGAAAACAGGGCCATAGAGCTCCATTTACGAATGTGTTTGGATTTCTTTCTTGAATTTCTTTCTGCATGCCAAAATCAACTTTAGAGGTAAGAAGCTTGAATTAAAATTTGAATGGATTTGGTAATCTGATGTAAGAAACTTTTTATGCACATGCCCCTTATTGATTGAATGTGTATTATGATTACTCACAGAGCAACTACGCGTGAAAACATTATTTGGATAATGAAGTATTTGTTTTTTACTATAATAACATTTGTCTAGAACATTGCCTGTTAACCTTTGGGATAATGGGAACATATTTTACAACTAAGTTCAGTTTTCTTGGGAAACAAACACTACCATCAATTGAAAACCATAAAAACATTCAATTCGCATATCCATTTGTTGTTCAAGTTATTCTGGTACTCTAATAAAAATAATTAACAGAAAAAAACCCACATAATACCGTTCTTATTCGCTTGTCACACAAAATGTTGCCATAATAATAGAAGAAAAAAAAGATCCAGGGGAAGACGCGCGCAACTGGCGCGAGCGATCGTGGGAACGCGACCAGTTTTCAAATATAGAACGCCTTAGAAAAGGTGCAATTCCTTTTTTGTTCGAGTTTTTATACAGTGGTCTTGCAACGCGAATGGATTTTGAAATTGGAACCCGTATGTTTAGGGGTATTTGGAATGTGTTTAGCAAAAAAAACGCGTCTTCAGATTTATTTGGGCATTACGTTAGTAAATGACATGACAATCACATTCGGTACCTACCTACTTCACGAATAGAATTAACTTGTAGCAGAAGTTGAATTACTTCTGCACATTTCCATCAAAGTTATAACTTTACAAAAACGAAATTCTGTATTTCCTACGTTTTGCTTTTCAACGTTTAGCAAAATATATTTTTCCATTTTCCAAGTTCCGGAAAATATCGCAAAAATATTCGCATGGAAGTCGTACATTTTATTATTTATACCAAAAATTTTACCAAAACTAAAATTTTCGCGTGTCTCGGAAAAGCTTATATTTTTTTGGACACCTTTAATACTTTATCAAGCATATTAAACCAACAACATGGCCAAACAAAAAGTATCCAATAAGATTCCCAAGCAGTATGACGTCAATCAATTCACTTTTCAAACGAGTCCACACTTAACCCTAGAAATGGCGCGCATCTGTCGGCACAATAGCGTACCCCCACATTATGCCGGCACGTATTTTTTCTTGACCTCGATCGGCCTTTATACCCAAGGGGCGAACCGTGGGAACGATCTTGCACAATCCCTTTCCTTAGCCATATGCGACAGAAAAAAGTGCAATTATTTATTCCCCCTCGAAGAAAAGGGGAGTTGTGAGAACGTGACCTAACAATGCGCTTCCTGGCTTACGATACATTCTGTTCATAAAAAGGACATGTGATTCTAGTTCTTAATACATAACACAAACGTGCGAAGTTGCGATAACACACGTACACATTTTGATATTTTACAAATAGTCTCAAATAGTTACTTTGAAATTGATTTTTGACCGAATATCTACTCTATATCTAGAGTGATTCAGATCGGTTTCCGCTGTACAAAATGCGTTCTTAAGTTGTTTTCTCGATAATTTATGGATGGTTTCTTCAGTATGGAGTAATGTAAGCTGTGTGTACACTGAATAGCATTACGCGTGACCTTTAGATAGTCGATTGTATGAAAATGATAATCGATCTCGCTCCGTTAGTTATTCGATTCTTTTGTGATTTTCTCGCGCACACGCGTAGGAAGCGTACCTATTGTTGTTATTTTCACATCGCTACTGTGCGTTAGTTTTTTTTGTATTAATTTTTGTTTTAAATTTATGGCTAGTAGGAAGAAAGTGGCGATGTAAAATCATGGAGGAGCAAGTTCGTGCGTTAATTAAAGTGTGATTGCGGTGTTGATAGGGCGTGTAGGACACGTAGATAAAGGTACCGTATTGTGGCCGCGGCGAGAGGTGACGCTATCGTACGACGCTATTAGCACATGATAGTAATGAGTACTACCAGCAACTTATAAGGATGTGAACCGTTGGCTAATCTTAACAAATGAACGTCTCCTGTTACGTTCTAAAATTTATCAGATATTCTCATAAGGGCGTTGCAGTAAAAAAGTTCACTTCATTAGTTTCGTACATCATCAATTAACATAACATAAAGCCTCACGCCTGTATTCCCCGAAGTGAAAGGCAGAGTTGTAGGTGTAGGTACCTATATCTCATACGCATGGCTACAGATCAAGGTATACATTTCCAGTATAAGCTGATCTCGCATTGTATAGGATTTCCGTACAGTGCGAGATCAGCGTTCCCATATTTCACCAGATGAGGTCTGGGGTTCGTTTCACAGGTCCGGTAGTGTTATTTGGTGTTTCCATCACGAATTTCTCAGTAGCAGTTTGGAATCTGGACTTGTGCCCGAGTGATGACAATAGGCTCGCCCCCTATTACATGGGACTTAAACATAATTGACAAAATATTGGTGTATCACCTTTGAAGTTATTACTTTAAACATTAGAATACATTTTAAACATAAACGTTTCACAGAATGCCAGGAAAAATCCACGTGACATAACAAGATAAACTAAATTGAAAGACAAAACATATTTGCAAGAGAACAATGTAGCATCAAATTAACGTACTTTGCATTGCTTCCGATGATAGCGGCGCCTGCGACGACGCACGCACAGCGAGGTCGTACAGACCCGGTACAAGCGAAAATGTAATTGTGACTGTATTTCAAATGAACATAATTAATTTCTAACATGAGAATTCAGATGATAATAAAGAAGAAAATGATGGATGTAAACTAGGTGCAAGAGAAGAAAATGCACTTGTATTGTCAGAAGAAGACAAACAAAAATTGGGAGAGGGTCTACAGCCTAATTGCGTAACATATTTGGAGGTGATTAAAAAAAAGGATAAAACAGTGTGGCAAAATAATTTTAGCAATTTTTCCCAATTTTGAAAGGCATATGCTACTAAACTTATCAGTAACGAACGAATAAAGAAATAGAAAAGAAAAATTATGAAAACTACACCATAACATCAAGCAAGCACTTTGAACAAAAGATTTGTTGCATTCACCTTCGTCTTACATAAAAGTGTCTACAATGCAGTTTAAGACATCCGCGTCTGAATTAACTTAATGATATTCCATGAAATAGCTGGCTTGTGTTGCAGTATTCATGACGCACCGCAGAGTCGCACGCGCATGTTGAGGTCAAACAGCACGAGCGCACTATGTATGTGTGCACGTAGATCTTGGGTGATTTATATCTCCTTTACATAATCATGACACTTAAACTACAGTTACGTAAGTACTTACATAAAATCATGGGTATTACCACTAACGGGTAAGGGATACGAAAATGATTTACCTATATTCTATGTGTCGGACGTCAAAGGACACGTGTCCAAATATTTTTTGGTTTTCCATTTTTTTTTTTCACTATCTTTTCTTTTCAAATTTCTCACCTATGGTTATCTGTCTAATCCTTAACTCCATAACTTTTCTTGACTCTTTCTTGAATAAAGATGCAATTCTATAAAATGCCACAATCATTAATCTACTGGCTCGCTAGGTATCCCGCCTTTTTCTTAACAGTTCTGCACTCACTCCATAACTCTCCTTATATGAGTTATGATATTCCATGAAATAAGGCTCGCCTTTCTGTTTATGGCAGCGGAGTGTCATGCGCGGCGCTTGCGCACACGCGCGGCGCTGGTCGCAGAGTCGCACGCGAACAATGTCACGAGTCACGAGAACACACGCGACCCGCGCGTTGTACGGGTTAACTTTTAGCATTGTTGCGGTATTTATGTGGCATAGTGAACATTCTGGTACTAGAAAAGTTGAGTTTTAGAATTGTTGATGATACTTTATTCGTAAAAAGTGACTTATGGCACATAATTTGGTCACAATTTGGAGGGTATTTTTATTGACTAACTTTTTTCGTGAAGATTTGTTTCGAGCAGTGTTCAAAAATAGACTTTTACCAAAATTGTCATTACAACCTATCATTTAAAAACAGACTTAACATAACATCACGCCTTGTTTCCCCGAAAGATTGTGCAGAGATGTACCTAGTACCTACAGTACACCCAAATTTCGCCAGTTATATGGCGACCCTATTTCCATCAACCGAGCACAAATCTAGACTCCGGGCTGCTACAGAGAATTTCCAGATAGAAAAACCTTATTACACTTTGCGCAGTTTTGGGAATTGAACCCAGGATCTCATGTTCAGCAGTAGCGCTTGCGACCACTAGGCCAACGAGGGAGGCCCACAGACTAAACAGACTTGTTTCCGTATAACAATAGAATCCGTTCCGAAATCAGGAAGTGATAAATCACCCGTATAGTCTGGTTACATAAATCACCAAATAGAGATAAGTAAATTAGGAATAATCTCGTGACAATCCATCGTTCCGTTTGCATTTACGTCAAGGAATATGTATTGTTTCTTTTCAGAAATAACACATCGCGCACCCAGAACCATTGTAATTTAAAAATATAACCTTCACAGAGTTGCCAGTTTAAGTCACCAGTGCCTCTAGTTATGGCCTTCCGTGTTTAAAAACGGGTCTTGTTAAACCAGCCAATTTGTTTAAGGAAGCCGGGGTCAGTTGAAACTAACAGCACAAGAAATACGCCCATAAAAGGAGAAACTGGTGCTCTCAGATAAGCATGGCAACAAAACACGAGAAAGTTGGGAACAACGACATTCTAGCACTGGACTACATAGGCTAACAACGATTGCCTTACCATACATACCACTATACTTGCTACTATATTGGCTACTGGGATTTCTCCTCCGCCCACACTTGACAAGCCTCTAAATTTGCACAATCACCTCGATTAATTATTGTTTGAAATGCTGACAGGTAGTCTGATAATCTAGACTGCGACTACACGGCTCCTTGTTGCGCAACCTGATCACCTTTCTGTGCGTTCTGATCGATATATTGCATATAATTTTTAGTTCTCATGTCCTTTCACTTTCATGCGTGTCTCTATGATAAGCTGTCCAATCAAGTGTCGGTTTGAAGTATTGATCGCCTAATGTCAGCCCACTTTATCAAAATGCGATCTTAACTTTATTTGCAGTACTGTTACTTCGCCATTACATTTTCGCTTAAACCAACTGAATAGTAAACTTTCAGTGAAGGAATGGCATTTTCTCCACTTTCATTGCTTCAAAGTCTTCAAATAGCATTTTGCAATTGGAACGTGCTGTGCGGGCACTTTATTTCATTGGCACGAGTGTCCGGAGTCGAATCACGCGCAGCGGGCGGGGAGGCGCGCGGGGGGCGCGTCTGGCTCGAGCCCGACCGTGGGAACGATCTGCCTTTAACGTGTCGCACGTGCTCGAGACGCTACTACCGCAGCCGCGAGAAGAAACGAGACGCACATCGCACCGCCTACGAACAAGACAAGGACGCTGCAAGAATCTACATTCAAATGAAAGCAAAAAAAATAATACGACAATAAAATAACGAGAACCAACAATAATTTGTGAGCGTTCGAAATTCAAAGCGTGAAAGGGACAGAGGCCAGTATTATTTATTCGAAAGTAAGAACAAAATTGTAATGGAGACGTTGATTTATCTGCGAGGTGTTGCCGGCCAGACTCGTCGCTACTGTATTTAAGAGCCGTTTGTTATTTTGCAATTGCGGCCGGCTCGAGAGCCATGATTACAATGAAATAAATTGGTGGCGAGTCGTTTATTAACTGTCTGTTAGTGTGATAACTTGCGGCTATTTTAAAACGCTCGTTACAGAGAATAATTGAATAATAACAGCCTATTTTGCTTGATTTAACATGACGTAAACAATGAAGGCCATAAAAAATACCTCCTTGGTCGACCTTTGGCACGCCATGTGTTTTAGCATGTGGCGTGAATCTCGGCGAAAGGTACCGGCTGGCCGAGGTCGGGTTACAGGCCAAACGGCCACATTTGGCGGCCACACTGGCTCTGGGACTGGCCAAATGCTGCAAAAACCCAGTCATTGAGGTTCAATGCTCATTGAGCCATAAAGCCGCTCGCGGAAATCGTGACCTTACGAGATTTATGGGTAGTTCAAGAAAACATTTGGCATGACATGCCATAAAGATTAAATGCCGGGCACCGCCGGCGTAACGTAGAATAACAACATCTATTCTTATATCTATCTGTCATAAACTTAATAAAGAGAAATAACTAATATGGCAACTACATAACCAGTCTTATTCTAAGTACTTTTTTATAAAATGAAATTATATCAATTTTTGTAAGTAGATCCTTTAAGACACTTGCACGTCAAAACTTTTATAACTAGGATGGAGCACACTTCTTGCGTATCAGAATCAATATCATTTGCTAATACATTGCTTTATATGTTCGAAAAAATATTTCCTACTCCACAACTTAATAACGCAATCGATGTGGATGAACTGTCAAATGAAAGCCATTTCTATTATTAGTGCGTTGCGCAATCTGGTTGCTGGTTGCAGAATCACAACCACAAGAGAAAATGTACACGAACCTTCTAAATTCTAAGGCAAACCCAAGCGTGCTAAGAACAAAACCACCCTCGACGTAAACAAAGTATAAAGTGACGTAACATAAGAAGTTGTTTTTGTTAAAATCACTGAAACACGAGCGCCTCATCCGGTCGCCAACGAGATTTAATAGACTGACCTACACGGTTGACAATCCCTGCTGTACAAAAACTGACCACACCTCAACCATGCGACAATAAACCTTGCCAGAATCAAGATACAGCTGAAATTTGAAAGGATTCAGAGGAGAGTATTACCAGAGACGAAGGATGAGCAATTTTTATTGTTAATTCAACTATAACATTCAATGGCTTGAACGTAACTAAATTGCGAACATCCGGGGTGCCTATTGATACACCGGCCATTTTATATACTATCATCTATTGGAGAAGATGAAGAGCATAACAAGAAAATTACATCGTCTATTGTTAAGGAAGTGCGGAGATGTAGTTTGAAGTAATAAGTAGGTAATATGATATTTTTGCTGCATTGTCATCATTCTTTTGCTTGAAGTTCGTAGCAGTGTTGTGTAAATAACTGTCGATTAAAATGGTTAGTGCTATTTAGTTATAACAGTGCAACTACTTACGGAACAGACGTCAATGCAAATGAAACTGTTTTGCCTGTTGAAATACATGAATCAAATTATTTATTTTCTCTTTACAAACAATGGCTTAAAGCTTAAAAACTATGTGACACTACTTTGGGAGATACAACTGAACAAAATCAACTGTTTTTAGTGAGGGTAGAGTGAGGGTGGGAAATCATCAAATAAATTCTCCCGCTCTGGGTGGAGCAGCAGGGCGTGTCAGACTTGTACTGACTAAAACCCACCCGTTTTCCCTCAGTTGCCTGTGTGCCAGTGGCCACGGTATCTCCCTCACGTGCGCCGCCTCCCTCTTAGCGAGCATTACTGCTTCCCAGGAGGTGACGGCTACCCATGCACTCTTGCTCCGTACCATGGCCTGGACCAGGGCCGGACGCGAGAGATCGCCGCCTCCGATCGCCTCCACAAGGACACGGCGCGCGGCGGTGCTCCGCCCGAGCCGGGCAGACCTCCACCCTATGCTCCACCTCAGAGCGATCTACGCACGTCTATCTACGTGGAAACACCCGGACGTTTCCTCCCGCCTTATCCGAAACAAATCAACTGTCTTTGATCTCTATTTCAAGTTGAAATCATAATTTCTAAATAATTATAACTAAATATGTAATTGTTTTCAGAGACCATCAGTATCCACCGTGGGCTAAAAAAAAACATAAATGGACAAATATCAGAATACCACACTATACACAATTGCGGTGGTCATTATTTTATGACATTACTAGCTTTTGCTAGCGACTTCGCCCGCGTGGAGGGCGGAAATTATCCAACGGAGACGTACAGCCGAGATAGAAATCTAGGTTGTAAAATATCTGTTTGCCAAATTTCATCCAAATCCGTTCCGCTATTTTTGCATGATTAAGTAACAAACGTCCAAACATCTAAACATCGAAACATATAAAGTTTCACACTTGTAACATTAGTAGGATTATCACAACACGGATAATTCACAACAACCCCACTTATTACATAATCCTTTCGACGTTTCTTATGACAACCATGATCAAAAAATGCCTAGGCTTTTCCCATCACCGCCTATCACCACGGTCAATTGGACCAGACTTACTTATGAAAATGAGATTTACTGAGAGCAGAGCTGGCCCACTGGTTCGAAACCCAGGCAGGCCCTTTGCTTTGTGTAAATAATTCCATCACCACTGCTCTCAAAACTGTGAAAAAAAAAACATCGTGAGGAAACCGGCATGTCCTAGAACCAAAAATTTGAAGACATGTGACATCTACCAACTCGCACTGGGCCCGCCTGGTGGATTATGGCCCACTCCCTCTCACGGAGAGGAGGCCTGTGTCCCAGCAGTGGGAACGTTATAGGCTGAGTATTGTATGTACTTATGAAAATGCAAAAACCACATTTAACCTTCAAATCACAACTCATGTGAATGGTGCTTTATTTAATGCATCCCCAGAGGTCAAGACGTAGGCTAAAAGATCTGATTATTAAAAATAAATATATATAACATTTTTAGATTTCGTTATAAGATAAGTTTTCAAAGTTTCCTCTCTCTTACTGTGTTGCTGTCCACAACGATGACACATAATTTAAAGCTACCATCTAAGAACTCATTGTGGAATGCAAATAAATTATTGAGTATTATTTGTTTGCAAAGTCAATAACAACAAACTCTCTGGAATCGGACCAATAATTTACATCGCCCTTTTACTTGGCATACTATAAAAGCTTATAAGAACATTAACCAGGCTTTCGTGGGACACATGTGGGGCACCCACAGCTCTGATAATAACCACTCAGCGGGAACCCGGTACAGTTACCCACTGCATATGACTTTATTTATATTTAAAACCCACTTCAACAGAAACCTGGTTTATATTATGCCATAAAATACCAAAGATTTGGTACGCTTTATCAAAAAGTGTACCACTCAAAATGTAATTTGGCCAATCAGGTCGTAATTATGCCATAATGCACCATCCAACCCTCTCGTGCATTACCATTGGGTCCAAATTAAGCGATCATAACACTTAATGGTATAAAGAGCTTTCACTGCCGCGGGCCCGAAGGTTAATATTATTAAAAAGTCGTTAGTTTCCATCATATTATATATTTTAAGATTTTTTTTCTGTGGTTTGTTACTTTGTAGCTGTAGTATATTATGCTACGGCATATGGATCAAGTGTTTTTGCCTTTTTCCAACGCAATTCTGTGATCAATTCGACTCAGACATGCGTAGAATAAAAACAACACGAAATTTTCACAAGTCCCGCGATACATAACATCCGTGTTTATTAAAAAATAATCAACATATAAATAAGTAAATTAACATAATATAATAACCAATCAATTAACGTTAATTTGCAAGTCAAAGCATCAGCATATCTGTATCTAAATCTGCTTTAATTGCGTCGTAGTAATAAAGCGTAGCGCGTAGCTTTACAATCGGTTACCGCGAAAATGAGGCTACGAACATTAGTCGCGTCTTGCGTCCCAATATTGCGCTTTTTTTCACTGCTACGGTGCTACGCGCGCTACGCTACTGCGATATCTATCCCTCGTGCCGTCTCGCTCTATCGCACCATCGTAGGCGCAATGACGCACGTGCAGTGCACGCGAGTCGTGGCTCTCGCTCACTCCCGCACACTTCCTGCGCGCGCCTCCAGCCCGAGCTCGACTGTGGGAAAAGACGGCAGGTGTTATGCGGGATCGTGAACAACCACGCATTACCATTCACATTATTCAACAATAAATAATAATAATAAGAAGCCGTGGAACGAGTGGCGAGCACGCGCAACGTCCTCGCCGCGCCTCACATACTAATGGGTGACGCATGTGTATGTGTGCGTCATCTTACGATGTGTGAGTGTCTTGAGATGTTAGTTGCTAGTGGACGTATGTTGTTTTTACGGACGCTTCATGTGGGCGGGCGCACGTCACGGATTTAACTTTGGATTAACTTTCGTTAATTGTTTTGGGTTACGTTTTTTTTAATGTTCCGACTAATTGATTTTATGTGGACAACCGAGTAAGTATGAATAGTTTGACGCACTATGTTGAAGAGTCGTAATATGCAGTATAGTACTAATCGAAATTTCTGGTACTAACTAAAATAGATATGAAAATCCCTATATACTCGTATTTATTATCGCTGTAAGGAATACTTCAGGCATTGTATTTGATTACCACTTACTCAGTGTCTCAAGATCGATATTACATTATTTTTATTTTATTTTATTTCATAAATTTATTTTTTATTTATTTTTATGAAATAAAATTATATTTTAAGGGATAAGTTTTAATTTAAATTGTATATTAGCGTGAAACAAGTTGTCAAACCAAACCCATACCTAGTATCCACAAAACCAATCCCAGCAACTGAAACATAACAAACATTACCCTCGTTTTGGAACGGTCGGGCAAAATGGCAAGCAGTATCAATTATCTCCCAATAATAAAACGATTTTCGATAAAGGTAATTGTAATTCATTCATGTATCGGGTCTACGTAATCGCGATGCGCTTGCGCCTGTCCGCGTGAATGCCTCAACGGTTACTAGCACAGTCTGAATAGCACCGTCCATTCATGCGCCTGCGCAATACACACGTTACCTATTCGGTAAGATATTGATAGGTAAATTGATCAATTAATGTACTTATAAGGTTTTGAACGAATGCAGACGAACCTTTTAATCTTGAACAGTCACTTGTTGTTTTGTTTTGGAGACGTATTCGGTGTTTTGTCTTTTTTTTGTTGACTTTTAATGATAGGGTTGTTGAATTTTAATGCTTCTGAGATAATTAATAATATGTTTTACGAATATTTTGTGCAGAATAATTATAGTTTAATGTCCGTGGCTCACAGCAGTGATGGCCTAGTGGCCTGGACTTACGGGTTAAAGGTCGCAGGTTCGAATAAAAGCAGGCACTTCAGTTTGTGCTTAATTTCATCACCGCTGTTCTTAAAACTGTGAAGGAAAACATCGAGCGTCACACCGGCATGTCCTCGAACCAAAACTTCGAAGACATGTGACACCCGCACTGGGCCCGCGGGGTGGATGGATACGGCCCACTCCCTCTCACAGAGAGAAGGCACAGGCCTTCCTTCTGTGGGACACAGGTCCCAGCAGTGGGAACATTGCGTGGGCTTATTATACTATGTCCATGACATTGTTGATGAAGAAAAATGAAGAAAGCTGCTGGAACTTTTCCTTTTTGTACAGCTATGAGCATTTGCCATATACGGATTTTTTTTTACATAAAATCCATATAGGGTTAATTGCCATCATCCATTAAAAAAATCCCTCTTGATCGCATATAAACCACATGCATGATGCACTTCATATTTCAAAAACACGGATTCAATTAAAACATTAATCATTGTCGCACTTAATTGATTTTTTACCAGTTCTGTGACATTTAATTTAATGAAATATTCAATTTTCGCGTAGTCTGCTCTCATAAGCAATTAACGACTTCAAATTGGTTATTGACTTTCAATCTTTGAGTACCAAGACCAATTTACTGGCGCCAGTTTAGGATTTTTATACTTTCCTTATCGCTCAGAAAATAAGGGTGATTTTTAAATGATAGTAATTAACAATATTATGTGAAAATAAAAATTCCGTTGGATGTCCGGCACAGGCGCGGGTCGTGACGAGAAATAAGACCAAGATCGCACGATCAGTCATGCGCCGACAGCTTCACATAATTGAATATTTAATTCGCAGTGTATGAGACTTATTTAATGGCACGTTCTGCTAACTGTAAAATATTTATTGATTAATAAATTGATTATTCTCATAAGTTCATAACGTACAGTCAGCAAAAGAGATACGTAACCAGGGTCGTCGGATATAGTTGAAGTTAGTGAAATTTTATTTTATAAATAAATTGTTTGTTGCATATTCGAAAAACTCTAACGGTTTTTCACTAAACATCAACTATATCCGACGACCCTTTAGTTACTTATCTCTTTTGGTGACCGTACCTACCGTCTTAGAGGCCCCAAGTATTACATAAGGGGCCATTCAAGCATTACGTAAGCAGATTTTTTGCAATTATTAAACCCTTCCTCCCCCTCGTCAGCAAAAGTAAACAAAGCTCTTACCAGTACATGCATTTTTCAATGTGTTCTGGTTTATTTATTGATTCATGAGCAGCAGTTAAAAGCCTAGAAATAAATAATAGGCTTAGAATAGAGGACTTCGCAAGTAATATTTATTGGAGCAACTTTTTTTTTTCCCGAGTGGGAAATCATCAAATGACTTCTCCCGCTCTGGATGGAGCAGGAGGGCGCCTCAGACTTTTACTGACTAAAACTCACCCGTATTCCCTCAGTTGCCTGTGTGCCGGGGCCGTGGTATCACTTTCGAACAAACCGCACCCTTGGCAGGCGTCGGCCCTTGTGGAACCCACCAGTTGTCGCTGATATCTCTGACGGCGCGCGTGGAACACAACACGTCGTTGACACAGGCATTTTTTTTTTAACGTGGAGAAATGCCTACTACGCTACCACGGGGAGATAGCGCAGTTATGCGGGACTGAAACCCCTAAAACTCCACGGTGCCCCCCAGTGCCGCTTGCGGTGGGAACACAGAAAAGCGCAAGCCGAACCCGCCGCGGCTGTTCGTCACCGGACCCTCCTCGGAGGGGAATAACCCCTATCACCGGCGCACCAGGACACATGGCACGCCGTAACCACCCCAGGAACCAAATAGCATACGGGCCGCAGACGATCCCGTGTCTAGCACCCTTGGTCCCCCTGCGACGGGTCAGGACAGTGGCCCCGCCGCCTACCACTTTTCGGCCGCAGGGGATAGGGAGAGCGGCCTTCCTCCCCTACGGCCCCACCGCGTCCGCCATCAAACGGTGGCGGCCCCGTCCAGGCCGCGGAAGGGAAGAGCGCTACTCAGAAGTACCGGCACTCCTCCTCCGCCGCAGCCTATAACCCTCAGCCGCGATGCCTCCCATTTGACATCGCGGCCCGCCTCAGCTGCGATGCACCTCACCGCAACCTACTTTTTGGCCGCTACGTCGTCGGCTTGGAGGCTTTTGCCTTGACGAGCGGCCCCACCTTGGAGTTTCTCTTCGCTTCACCATGGGGATGACCACGGCTACTGAGCCCCCTCGCAACGACAATGCGGGAACCCAAAAAAGAAAATCCAAAAAAGTAAAAAGTAGTTACTGCTGACGTAATCACCATCCAGACCCCGCCATCCCCCATGTCATACATCAAAAATAAGCAAAGCAAAGACCCCCCCGCCCCTGTAGTTCTTACGTAATACTTGAATGGCCCCTTCCATACTTCATCATATTCCTAAGATAATAATGTATCTTTGTCGTAAACCAACTGTTATTGCCACTTGCCAGGACTTCCTTGTCTTTCGGTCAAAATGTTCTTTTTTTTAACAGTATCCTTTGCAAGGAAGTCCGTTATTAATTTAAGGCACAGGATTAACGAAGTCTCTTTAATTAGCTCCATGTCTATAGGATGTCCGGTACCATTTAAAAGGGCGTCAAAGTACAATTGCGCACAATTTGTTTACACAGAAGCTTGCATGATTCATACAGTTTAGGTACCATAGTGGTAATCTCAAATGGATTAAACTAAGCTTTTTTTCTCCATCGCGATTAAGATTAAGTTTGGATACCACATCAATTAAATACGTATTAAAAAAACAAGATGGTTAGAAAAATTTATATACTTAGTAAATAATAAATAAATAATAAAGCCATTTATTCCATAGTGCCAGTTTACATTTCAAATGTTGTTAGTAGTTTGTTAGTATATTTTCCTTGGAATATATTAGTACTTATGTTAATCTTCTTTGTTTGGAATATGGACCCCTTTTTGGGCAGAGGCCTCCTCCAGCTTCTTCCACATGTCCCTGTCCTTGTCTAGGTCTAACCAATTGTTTCCTGTCACCTGTGTAATCATCAGCCCACCTCCTTAGTATTGACATTAAACTATGTGTAACGCTGTAATCTTCCAACCAAGAGTGGCGCAAGGTTTCGACAATTTCAGTTGACGGCAAATTTTGCATGTTATCACACCAACATTATAATCATATGCTGCTGGGACACAGGCCTCCTCTCTGTGAGAGGGAGTGGGCCGTAATCCACCAAGCGGACCCAGTGCATGTTGATAGATGTCAAATGTCGTCGATTTTTTGGTTCTAGGACAACCATGTCAAACCACCAGGTTTCGATATGATGTGTTCCTTCATCGTTTTGAAAGCAGTGCAGAAGTGGTGACTAAATAATTTACACAAAGTAAAACGCCTGTCTGTGGGTTCGAACTTACTACTCACTCGTAAATCAGGCCACCTCTGGTCTTCATCGGAAATGTTCAAACGTAAGTACACCTCCTTAAAAAATATGATAGTGCAGTGAAACCGCACCTTAACCAGTCACATTGAAACATAAATCGCAGTAACTTTGGCGACGCGTTGATGAATGACGGCCGCCCGATATCATCTGTTGATTATGTTGTAATTAACGAGAAACGGTAAAAATAACGTTTCAATTTAACGTTACGTTCACGATTTGATCACATAAATCTTGTTGAGTGTGATAAAAACGTTGGTTTGCGATTTAAAGACGGAGGGACCTAATATTTTTTTTGTAATTGAATGATTTAATAATACGGTTTGGTTTACTTACGGAGCTTTGAAAGCCTGCAGTCAGGAAATGGTTCCTAAAGTAACATACTTAATAAAAAATTCACGCCTGTTTTCTCCAAAGGTTAGGCAGAGGTGTACCTATATTATACTCACATTTCGCCAGTCATATTTAAGTCCCATGTAATAGGGGCGTTCTGCTGTGCCTAACCTATGATTGCCAAACATGAGCATTAACAGACCAATTGTGAGTCTGTCAGAATAGTATAGAAAGAAGTGTAGTTCGAGTCAAGAGAAGAGACAAAGTGAGATTAAAAGAAATAAAAAGTATAACCAAGTTTAAAGATGCACATAAAGTATGCAAAACACAAAAATGGCGATGGACAGGAGATTATTTTAAGAGAGGAAAAAGAGAAATGGACCAAATTAATAACGGAGTGGCACCCAAGGGATGGAAGAAGGAGCAAAGGACGACAAACGAAACTATGCGGAAAGAGTAGCTGGTCCAGAGTGGATTCAGCGGGCGAGAGACAGAGATCTTTAGATATTTTAAGAAAATAATTGTAGAACCATATATTTTATTTATTTATTTAATAGGAGCGAACGTATTTTTATCAACCGGGTACTAAAATACCCAATAACACCAACCGTTATTACCTTAATACCCAGTAGTACCTAAAGCAGTTAAAAAAAATATAAATACAAAAAAATAAATACGGGTCGACTTGAAAACTTACAAATTTTTCGTCGACTGTAATGTTTTCACAATTTTTTTATGTACACGTAAGATAGGCTTTTGTTTAACCATAAGCTTACCTAGATGTTAAGCCATGATGATGACCACCTAACAGTATAATCGTACGCGGAGGGGTACCTAATTGCGTAATGCACTAACTGTAGGAATGTCTTTCATCCTGCCAGGGTCGCGTTTTGTTCGAAACAGTTACCGTGGCCCTGGCACAGGCAACTGAAGGAACACGGGTGGGTTTTAGTCAGGAAAAGTGTGACACGCCCTCCCGCTCCACCCAGAGCGGGAGAAGACATTTGATGATTTCCCATAGTAAAAAAAAACAGTGGCACTCCGACAGTGCCGACAAAAGTGAAAACTTGAACAATTACGTGTGTATTTTTTTAATCGTCAGGAAATATTTTATTGTGCGGGAAATACTTTTAAACGAAGTGGTTTTTTTTTTCATTATTAAAAACTACTACTACAAAAATTATATTGCAATATTCATTTAATGCGCTCTTGCATGAAAAAAAATCGCTTATCACATGTAATTTATACTGACCAAGCTCACCTAAAACTTACATATACAACGTGTAACGGAAAGAGCATATACATATCAAGGGCACGGCTTCTTTGGATCGTATCAAACGATATTGAAAGGGTTTTATAATCCTATCTCTACAT
The DNA here is from genome assembly GCA_949091785.1 of Polymixis lichenea. Classification (NCBI taxonomy): domain Eukaryota; kingdom Metazoa; phylum Arthropoda; class Insecta; order Lepidoptera; family Noctuidae; genus Polymixis; species Polymixis lichenea. The sequence continues at coordinate 7,715,760 of OX420951.1, forward strand.
GTTATGAGAATTTATAATACATTAATACCAGAAACCGAACTTTTCAAATTGAAATAAAATCATCACTCGGAAGAGATTTATCGTGATATTGGCAAGTAACGTGGAAAGTTATTGACCTACGTAGTGCAGTGACACGTTTGTTATTTTGAGCTGAAACTATGTATAGTGATTCTATACCAGCTGTTATCTTTAGTGCTTATGGATAGCAATAGGGTTTCTGTTACAACCTGTATACAGAGGTGTCGGTAACGGTGTCGCGAGATCAATTATTTTTTTCATCTCAAAAAATGCCCAACGCGCCTATAAGAGTTACAACAACCTCCTTAATGGTTAGGTAGGGCCCTTGGCCTTTTACTGTATTATGAAATTATCGTTATTTAGTTACATGTCCTCTACGCTAATAAAAACAAGTCATCAAAGGTATTTATAGCATATAAACCATTGCATATCTTATTAAAATGTACCGTTACCGCTTAGAAACTTGTCTTACAACCTGCCATCAAAGGAATGATAAAATGCTATTAACCTTAGATGCTGAAATAATTTATACCCCTGTTAGAACTTAGAACTTAGTAATTACATTCATTTATCTGCACATACTTACATGTAGCTAAATAATACATTTTCAGACTAATAAATCGTTGAGTCGTCATAAAACCAATTATGGCTTTTATTTGTTTTTCTTTATATTCTTTCAATTCTAGGGGAAAACCTTTTTCCATTGTGTGATCATTCAGTATTTTACATCTTTTATTCATTAGTTCATTCATCCCAATCACTAGCCACCATGGGATCTAGAGGAAAAATGCACCACCGCATGCAACACCGCTGCCGCAAGAAATCGCGGTACAGCAGACAGAGCTCCGGCGAGACCTCATGGCGATATGGAGAATGAGATTGTCGCAACCCAGTGCTGAGCACGCCAGGATTGCGGCGGTAAGTTTCTTCTTTGAAGAGTGGATTGAGAGGTGTCACGGCGTCCTCACCTTCCGCCTGACGCAAGTCCTCAGCGGACACGGTTATTTCGGGAGGTTCCTGTTTCGGATAAGGCGGGAGAAAACGCCCGGGTGTTTCCACTGCGTAGATCGGCCTGAGGACACGGTGGAGCATACGGTGGAGGTCCGGCTTAGGCGGGGCACTGGCGCCGTGTCCTTGTGGAGGCGATTGCCGGCAGCGATCTCGCGCGACCGGCCCTGGTCCAGGCCATAGTTCGGAGCGAGAGTGCATGGGTAGCCGTCACCTCTTTCTGTGAAGCAGTAATGCTCGCGAAGAGAGTGGCGGCGCACGTGAGGGAGAGGCAGTATATGCGCCCGAGACGCCCTGAGCGTCGGCAATCCCAGACTCATTCACGGCCACCGTAGGCGCGGGCTTGCGGATGGCGAGTAATGAGTAGCTAGCTTTCCTGTAAGGACCAAACCCAGGTTGACGGCGCGTTGTGCTCCACGCGTGCCTCAGAGATGTTAGCACCAACTGGTGGGTTCCGGTGGGCCGATGCTGGCCAAGGGAGCGGGTTGTTCGAAAGAGATTTCGTGGCTCCTGGCACACAGGCAACTGAAGGAACACGGGTTTTAGTCAGTAAAAGTCTGACACGTCCCCCCGCTCAACCCAGAGTGGGAGAAGTTATTTGATGACTTATCACCCAAAAAAACCCCAATCACTATACAAAGTACCCCTACCGCATTTGTCTGTCTGCCAGAACACTATTAACTCAAAAACCACAGAAAATATTTTCATACGGTTTTCTACAACAGACGGAATGATTCATGAGGAAGGTTCTGCTATATAATTCATTAACGTTTTGTGTAAATTGGCTGAATGAAATATGTCGATGATTGTTGAAGATTTCGAAAACACCCGGCTGGGAACTTTACTGGCGTGCGCCACTTAAGGGCGGGCGCTTTCACATTTTCTCTCGAATTTAAGCGTTTGACTCGAGATTTTATGAATGATTATGGTTTAGATATAGCCAAAATATTTTAAAAAATATGTGTCCTGGAAAATTCGTTATTTGTCTAGGGAGCGCTCTAAATATTTTTTTCAATTTGTTTACACAAGTCAGTAAAAACGTTTGTCTCGACAACGGATGTTTCATAAAATTTTACTTTTGGGCATCTTTTGATGCTTTGTTACATGGAACATATAATAGTTCAGTAATTTACAAAAATGTCTGTGGTAGCACTGTAACTTGTTATTTAATACTTAAATCATTTTTTTATGTTTCATACAATAATACACCAAAAATAATTCCGTAAAACAGAGAAATATTTATAATTTTTCGTCTGAAATTATATTTTTATCTATGTATGTTTAATCGATATTCAAACAATAAGTATTTAATAACTAAGGTTACTAAGTTAACTTGCTTGAAAAAAAATTACAGTCTATTTAAAAGTAAAATAATATTTTAAAACAATTGTTGAATGCAACCCTATGAATCAGTAATAAATCTCGGGAAACGCGAGCTTTAGCTTTAAGTCCGCGCTGGCGCTGGTTTGTTCCTGGGCGTCCAAATCATAATGGTTAGCATGTCTAAGTAGCGTACTTCACTAGACACATACGCGATCAGCTACCACGCGCCGTTAAATTTACCTAAAACTGAATACTTCAGTTTGTAATAGCCCTCTTAAACCAAATAGAGTTATATGAAAACATTGTTTCAATTTTAAATATTTATAAATATATTGCATTTGTTGCATTATTTTCCTGTGTTAACACATTGATAGAATACTTTTAATCCTGGTGGTACGTTCCCGTAAGATATTTTATTTTTAAATCTCAACAGTAAGTATAAAGTAACAAGAACTCACCAAGTGACCTTAAGACGCCATTACAAAAACGGGGCCATATTTTAATAGCACACATGGTATAAAGGTGATATCCCATTAAATTAATAAAGTGCTACAAAAAACCTTCGGTGCGTGGCCTTAAATTACATGAACAGAATAAATGACGTCATTAAAGATCTCATTACCTTACCTGTTTCGTGTAACTATTAATTTGTCTATCCTCGAGCGGAAATGAGCGGAGCTGAGCAAGTAATCAAAGCGAATAGATGTGCGGCAGTAATAATTACAGTTTCGCAAATACTCGTTATTGACTTCATTGAGTCTTTGTAAGTGATAGACACCTTATTTTTATAATAGACCTATTTTTATGGTTCAGTGTTGGAGTGTTTAATTTATAAAGGACTTTGTTTGGTTTTTTTTTTTTTTTTTAAAACGTTGCCCCACACTAGGAATTTCTCCTGTATTGCGGGTGCGATTACAAACATTTAAGCTCACATACACAAACAGCCAGACTCGGAACAACTACTTGTAGGTCATACAAATATTTGTTCCGTACGGGAATCGAACCCGCGACACGCAGCGCAGCAGTCAATCGCTTAACCACTGCGCCAACCGTGCCGTCTACTATACCGTGTACCCGTGTACCGTGTATTGGTACTAGACCTTGTGGATTAGGCCTTGTTTCAAACTCTTACAAAATTATTATTTTCATTTTGTATGGTCTCATTCTCAATCAATTTTATATATGTTTGAAAAACGTTAAAACATTACTTCGGAAAAATAAAACGAAAACTGAAATCCAAATTTTCAAACGTTTTTTGCAATTACAGTCAGTGTCCGGTTGTATGTTGACTAAACTATTATTCACGACCGTAACACGATGGCTTTGCAGAATTATAATCATTAGACTTATCAATACAAATCTTTTATTATTGACACAATTTAAATCCGGCCCTGGATGATGTTTTTGATTTACCCACAAAATTTTGATTTTTGCCTCGCATGAATCTTTTGCTGCTACCTTCAATGTCTTGTCTTTTAATTTTTGTGTTGTGCGTGTCTTACTAGCTCTGCTCACGAATGTCAACATTATTATATAGTTAAAATATTTCTCATTAAATTAAATTTCTAGTAAATTTATTTTGAGGAAGTAAAGATTCTTTAACCACAATACAACCCATATTTTGGTCAAAGAATCTTTATTTACTCAAAATAAATTTACTACAAATTTCACATTTTCCAAGTTTATTTAATCCCTTTGAATTACTATTCCGGGAGAAAATCGAAGTAGATTTTTTTGTCACTAAGCAGGGTAGTTGAAAATGCAGTTTCTAGATAAAATTCAGCTACAATTCCCTGACACCCTGAAATTGAATCAGCAATTGCTTCCAGCAATAAATTACAGATACTATCTGTGACTACATCGATAAGTGAAGGAAATTAATATGATCTTCTTGAGTCGTGACGCGTGAGAGAGATTGTCGTGGCGACACGCGGTTCTTGGCACGACGAATGCTGGTGACCGCGACGCAACGTTGGTGTCTCGTCTGCGGAGGCCTTAATCTGGTGCCTGCCACTTGTGTCAACTGTCTACATACTTGAGACAGGTTGACTGACACGCCTATAGTAGATACAGTGATTTCTCCGGAGTCTACTGATACGTTTGGTAAGTGGTTCAAAACCCGTAAATACATTTTAAAAGTCTGTATTATAAAATAGAAATACCTACATCGTCCTCTATAACAATAATAACATTGTGTGTATAATCAAATTTAAATAAGTCACCCTACGTTAAGTAAAATAGGATAGATGTTCGCGGTAAACCGAGATCTTAGTGTCGAATAATATTTACTGTGTTAGCAGAGATGATATTGTACTATTTATACCACCAGTATGTACACAATATTGGCCATGGATTGACCTTACAGAAAACAAAACAACATTGTGTAAGTGGCTTCTGTGAAATAGTCTCAAAATTTAGGAGGAAAAGCATGAATTACCACATGTAGGTTTGTGCAAAATTCATGCTTTTCCCTCTAAAATTTGAGACTATTTCACAGAAGCCAGTCATCATCTGCTTAACCTTTTTCGAACTATGTTGGGGTTAGCTTCGTCTAACCGAATGCATTTGAATACCAGTATTATTCATGGAGCAACTGCCTATCTGACCTCCACAACCCAGTTACTGGGTAACACAATACCTCTTGGTAAAACTGGTTGTCAGAGTTCTGTTGAAAGTCGACTACCAAAGATTTACGACAGCCAGGACCAACGGCTTAACGTGTTTTCCGAGGCACGGAGGAGTCTTGGTATGTAAAGATGTTCACCAATCCACGGACCAACTGTTTTGAATTAAATCAAATCAAATCAAATCATTTTTATTTGTGTAACATAGGTAGTGTATACAGTTCTTAAATTAGAGTCATAGGTCGCTATGTTATGCCAAGAGGCGTACAAATATGGTTGCATGCGAAATAAAATAATGACTATGCGAGAGGTAAACATAAAATATTTGGTTGGTATGTCAAAAATGAATAGAATTATAATAAAAAAATGAAAACAAAAATTAAAAATGTCACTATGTGGAATGATTTCTACGGTCAATGCATAAATAAATAATCATAAATTACAATTAGTCACAATATTCAGTCAAATAAATAAGTCTACATTAATTTATCATTTAGGAATTCATCAGTCGTATAATAACATTTTTCAATTAATAACAATTTAATTTTTTTTTTTTAATTGTGTAACATTCAAATTTTTTATGACACCTGGTAATTTGTTGTAAATGCGCGGAGCCATGCCTAAAACGCTCTTTCTCACTAAAGCAGTGTTACAGCGCTGATTGCTTAAAAAGTTTGCGTATTGGCTACGAATCGCAACATCTCGTAACGTTGACACTTTTTCGAACAACCTCATGTTTGTTTTGACGAAAACACTAATTTCAAAAATGTATAAAGAGGGTAAGGTAAGTATTCTGAGCGATTTAAATGATGGTACACAGCATTAGCCACAAGCTTCCTAATTTAGCACATACTATTGTACTGAATTCATCATCGATTCTACCTATTCCTTTGTACTTTGTAGCGTTAATTTTTCCAATAGATAAACATCTGAAAAATAAAACAAAATCTTTCCTTAATAATATTACAAGTAAATCTTGTGTAGGTTAGTCTTATGGAATCTTGTTCAATATTTTGTAAAGGTGAGTTCTATTTTCCTCATTGGGATTAAGTATACCGACGAATAAACATACGTATAATGTTCCCCTCATTTAGCGGAACTCGTAACGGAATCGATACCGATACCAGCAGGTTGCGCAGGCGCCACTCACTGCCAACTATAGCGGTTTCTATCTGAAGGTGACAGGTTGCTAATCTAATACCAACAATTACATGCACCACAAGATATCCTGCCGGGCTGATTAGAAAACCAGCGCTGGGCTCGTGCTGAACTTCATAAATAACTGTTCAAACTCAAAGTATTTAAGTATCCTTACTAATATTATAAACGCGAAAGTTTGTATGTATGTATGGATGTATGTTACTCTTTCACACAAAAACTACTGAATGAATTTGAATGAAATTTGGTACACAGATAGATTCTAACCTAAATGAACACATAAGATACTTTTTATCCCGGTAGTACGTTCCCGCGGGTTAATTTCCGACTTCCATACGGGCGAAACCGCAGGCGAAAGCTAGTTTCAAATAAATCAACTACAGGCAGTTTTGAATTTTGAAGGGCCGAGCCATTGATAATTCAGTCAGAAATTTTCAGCTAGTTGCCTATTCCAAAGCGTAGTAGGCACTCTATGGAGAAGAACAACAACGGGCAACAATCGATAGTCTCTACCCTTCTGCCAACCAATCAGCGAGCACTATTATCAATTTGTCATCCTGTTTCAACAATCTGCCTAGCCTTTTCCCAACTATGTTTGGGTCGGCTTCCAGTCTAACCGAAAGCAGCTGAATACCAGTATTTTACACGGAGCCTATCTGACCTCCACAACCCAGTTACTGGGTAATACGATACCCCTTGGAAAGACTGGTTGTCAGACTTTCGGGCTTCTGACGACCCGTAACGACTGTCAAAGATCTACAAATGACAGCCGGGACCAACGGCTTAACGTGCTTTCCGAGGTACGGAGAGGTCTTGGTATGTTAAGATGGTCACCCATCCACGGACCAACCCCAGCAAGCTTAGCTTAACCTGATCGACCGATCCGTACGGCTAATATTACTTAGCCACAAGCCCAATGCACAATTATCTATCAGCCTTCAACCCAGTTTTTTTTCCAGACAACAACACATAATAACATAACGCCATGCCTGTTTTCCCCGAAAGATTAGGCAGAGATTTACCTACCTATAGTACATTCACAGCACACCAGTTATGTTTAACAGCCATATAATAGGGGACAAGCCTTTCGCCATCGTCCTCGTATTTTTCTCTTAAAGAGGAAGCGCCAGGGTAGCATTCAAAATTCTAATTTACTTTCGTTTTTTGCAATTGTCATTGCATTTTATTTTGTTCAACATGCAAATTTGAAGCTCACGGGCTACCCTGGTGCTTCCTCCTTAAGGTGAACCTAGTCGACATGTTTACCATACAAACTTCGGGAGTGTATTACTCCACTGTCCGACAATGTATATCCAAAATTAAACATGGTATGGTTTAACCTCATTATTAATATTGTTTGTGCGGAAACAAAATATTAAAATAAAAAGCCATTAAAAAGTTATTAGCCAACAAAGATTCGTTTTTCTTGCTAATTTAGCCTAAATCTTGGGCGTGTTTCAGTAATAAAAGAAGCGTAAAATCTCCAAAACCAAGTCGGTAACGACATAGCTCAAATATCGATTAGTTCAATAAAATTAATTGGTCAGTGATTTATGAAGTGGTTTTGTCATAAAACACGTTATTTCGAAGGAGTTTTCGTAATTTTTTACGCGCCTGTTTTACTATAAATGATCATGCATCTCACTCAATAACGTTGTGCGTATAGACTATCATCTAACTGCTCATCACTGATACTATCTCTGTCGGACACGATGCCTGGTGAGAAGCGTGCTTTTTAGCCATGCCCACCAGTGAGTTAGAGCCTGCGACTAGTGAGTTTCAGGCTCGAATACTGTATCATGTGCAAGGCAAGTTGATTGACTTGTGTGCGTGACGTGAAGGCTGACCTTTACTTTGACTTAGAGTTAGTTAGTATTTGCAATTACTATTGTCTCCCAGTCCCTAGACACGCTACCATTTGACAGTGATTACGTCTTCGTACGTCACAAGCAATGTTTTGATTCTTCTTCTTTTGTGGTTTCATAGTTTAATAGTACATCAGGATCATCTTAAAACACATTATTCTATAATTAAGTAGTAGTAGTGTCGTGGGTTTACTACAGGTGCACCTCTGTCCAACCCTCCGCGGAAACAAGTCGTGATATTACATTAGGTGTGTCGTTAGAACCTTTAAGTACCTATCTGCATTAAAACTACAGCGTTCATTTGAATACTCGTACATTTTTTCCCTCCCATAGGTATTTTACATAATTAATCATTTACAAGGTGAATTTTTAGTCACTGTTTAAATGTTTTAAGGTGATAACCCGTGAAATTGAACAACTTTCTCCAAGGAACATGGGTCGACATATGAAAAAAAAAATCGGACCTCCCATGCAAAATCAATAGTCAGCTGATCGAATTTTAACGATGACTAAACAAACACCTTGTATAAGGTAAAAGCGAAAGGTCCCTCATTCATACATTCATTCAACACGAAATCTCAAAAACTACTGGACCTACGAAAATAAAATTTGGCACAAAGGTAGATTATGAGTAGGAGACGTCTGCGAAGAAAGAAATTTTAGGAAACTTCCCCCATAAAGGGGTGAAATAGGGGTGGAAGTTGCATGAAAAATGTTATTCCTTGGGCCAGTGAAGCCTGTTCCAGATAATTTTCAACACTGACGCAGGTGGAGCCGCGGGCAGCAGCAAGTCTATAATAAAACTGATAATAGATCTAATTTTCTTCTTACAGAACAGCGTGGATAAAGATTCTAGAACCGCCGAGTCCGACAAGTACCTCCGTACGTAGGTACATAGAGCATCATATTAACAGTATGACGTCAAACTGTTAATCGAACAAACCGCAGCACGAGGCGGAAAACCAGCGAATAAACACAAATGCCTACAGCAAAGGTTACGTGCGAACGGTTATCCCTGAGAATATCAAGATTTTGGTTAGAAAACCGCAGATTTCTTCTGAAGGAGAAGTTTGCTGAGAAAAGGTGCTTAGGTAATGGTGGGTCTTGGTCGTTGGGTTTTTGGGACCGGAACCGCGGTCCTGGATGCCACCTTTAAATACAATAATTAATTTTAGTAGGTGTGGTCATTTATTTTATATATGTATGTATACACATCACGTTACAGTCATAAAACTAATTTACATCCGTCACCTCACACATCAGGTCCAGTTGAAAACCAGGGTCAGGTACTAGTTGTCTGGTATTTCTGGCGCAGCCGTGAGGCACAATTTCCTTCTAATTCCTTACATCACACTTTTCTTTTTTTGTTATTGTATATCTGCTGTATATTGTGTTTCTTTTAATTCGTGCTAAATAAATGTCAATTCTTTCTTCTTTCTTTCTGTATCGCGTGTGGTTCTCTAGCTGCAGATTGGTAGAAATGGATGAATATCAATGGTGCCCAACTGGACACGACTTCTAAGCCTGTCGTAGGACGATTCCACTCGGAAGATTTTTACATTGAGCTAAATCTATCAGTTTTGTTAGTCATAATTTTCACTCTTGTTTAGCAAAGCACTGTATCCGTACTTGTATGTTAAAATTTACATCATTATGTTTTAGCAATACTTGCCACTACTGAGTGAGTGCCACTAGAGAGTGGTGGCCCAGTGGTATCGGCTCCGAATTTCTAGGTCGAAGGTTCAAACCCAGGCAGGCGCATTTCACCCTCACTGCTCTCTAAATGGTAAAGGAAATCATCGGGAGGAAAACGGCATGACCCAGACCCAAAAATTCAAAGACGTGTCATCTACCAACCTGCACTGGGCCCGCGTGGTGCATTACGGCCCACTCCCTCTCAAAAGAGAGTAGGCCTGTGTCCCACCAGTGGGAACATTACATATAAACTGATTATGCAATACTTTGCATCCTTGGTTGTGACTTGTAAAAAAATCAATCAACGTAATCTCTCATTATCTCCAAAGACTAAAACAAAAACAGAAAAAGAATCCTACTAACCCAAAATCCCAATCATTATATACCGGTTTCAATATTTAAAACATCTAACATCTAAAACCAACAAAAACGGTCCTAAAAATCCCCGATACCGACGTACCGAACCCTGACTAAGACCGGTAGTGATTAAAGAGATTACACAGATAGGTGTTTGGTTAGCCCCCGAGCGGTAGCGGACGGACCCGTGATTGTAGAGAATTAATATCGCATCGTAAATACGTCGGGCGATAACCGGTACCGGTACCGGTATTGATATTAATCGGAGATACGGCCAAAGTATCTTATTGTTTCGCGGATTAATCGAAGCGTGAGTAGAGAATGTAAGTAATTGTATTAAGTACTAGAATTATAAGGATTTGTTGTTTTTTGATAGCAGCGGTGGTCAAGGGGTAATGGGCCTAACTTACGAGTGGTTGGTCGTGGGTTTGAACCCAGGCAGGTGATTTAATTTGTCGCCACTGTAATTTCATCACCACTGTTCTCAAAACGGTGAAAGAAACCATCGTGATAAAACGATGTCCTAGAACCGAAAATTCAAATACATGGTGACATGTACAAACCAGCACTATGGGCCCGCATGGTAGATTACAGCCCACTCCCTCTCAAAGAGAGTAGGCTTTTGTCCCAGCAGTGGGAAACTGGGAACATTATACGCTGATAATGACGATGATGATGTTGTTTTGAATTAGCTTTGAAAATGAATGGGAGCTCTAATTAGAAATCTCTCTAGGTTAGCATCTTGTATTATGTAACGTGATACTTTACTTTTTATACTAAAATAGCTGCAACCGCAACTTTGTTCTCTTGAAATCACATCGTATTGAATATGAATTAATTCTCGCTTTATATTTACCTACACAGCTATGCCAGGCACCTACAAAGAAACAAATCTTAATTTATGAGACAATTCTAAGGAAAACCAAGTAACAAATACAGACAATAATTAAATAATTATTGTAATAAGGAATAAACAACGTTACAAGATTACACGAACGCGATAATATTGAATTAATTGGTAACTATCGTGGGTACGACTGCAGTACCGAAAACAAAAAACGATCAAGATTAGCCAGTAACTACCAGAGACACGAAGTCGGATGTTACTAAGCAGTCTTATGTTTATTCATCATTATCATAATTTCAGCCGAAAGACGTCCACTGCTGGACATAGGCCTCCCCCGAGTGCCGCCACTTCAACCGGTTCTGTGCTTCCTGCATCCAGCGGATTCCTACGCTTTTACAAGGTCATCGGTCCACCTTGGGTGATCCTCCAAGTCTATGTCTTCGAGTACGCGGTCGCCACTGCAGAACCTTTCGGCCCGATCGGCCATCTGTTCTGCGAGCAATGTGGCCTGCCCACTGCCACTTAAGTTTGGCAATTCTTCAGGCTATGTCAGTTACCTTGGTTCTCCTGCGAATCTCTCTACTCTCTTTCTTTGCATTCCTGATCCAATCATTATGTTCATAATTATGTAACAAATGCTTTGGCGGTAAAAAAGCTTGAGCGAATTGTTTATCAATTTTCCCTCCTAAGTACTCATTTCGTTTTTGGTACCAAAAACTCCCCCACTGGTCAGTTTTGAATAAACCCGCATCACTGTGCAAGTCTGGTACACAAATAAAATAAATAAAACTTAACCTAATACCGCGGCGGTTTGGAAATATTAAAATTAAATCTTCGAATGAATGAACATATCGCTAACTTGATCGAATTCATATTTGTATTTGATTTGAATGAAAATTCAGATAATTACCTTGTAACTGTCCTTACTATAAGACCTCTGTTGTCTTTCGATCGAGTTCATTTCATTTCGATCCAGCCCGTCCCTTGCTGCCGTCCAGCGACGCCAAAAGCCGAGGTCGCTACCCCGCAGGGGATGCCCTTAGCGTTTATCTTAATTTTTAGGTTTTTAAGCCCTGGCTGAAGGCCTTAATTTATTGATTGTGCTAGATCACTAAGTTCCCTTCAAAATGGTTGAACTGAGTGATGCTAATCCATACGTCATGTTCGTGAACGGGCGCCTCCAGTAGGGACTGGTCATCTCTTAGCTGCCACCACCTATTTTAATATCTAAATTGACGTTTGATTTTTGTTTTTAATTACAGACGCTTTTAATGTACACGTCTTTTTACATCATTTTCACATTGATAATTTGAACATAAATTATGTAACCAAGTTTCTGCAACAAATTGTTAAAAACAATTTCATGATTTAAAAAGAGTGTCCATGGAGTTTCTTGCCCGTTTTTCTCCATAGGTACCTACTACGTTTTGGAATGGGCAACTAGCTTCATCTTTCCGACTCTTTGACAATTCAAAAGTGCCTGTAATTATGTGTTTATTTGAAATAAATGCTTTGAGTTTGAGCTTGAGTTTGAGTTTGAGGCAGCCACATGCAATTCCGGCTAAGCCGACAATCTCATAGACCTACGTGATGTCATAAAAAAGATCGGTTTCTTTGTTAGTTTGACTTTAGCAATATTTGGTTTCATCTTCAAAGCTATTATGAAACTCTCTCAGTAACCAAAAAAACTGTTTCATTTGTCGTCATCACCATCAAATACCGTAACTTTTAGAGCTACGAGTTACGAAAATTCTTCCACTATAACACAAAGAGATGTCTTGACGGCCAGATTCTCGAACCCTATAAATTACCAATAATAAATGTTAAATTTAATTTAAAACCACGCTAAAAGCGTCTAATAAGGGGCATATTAACGTTGTATCTGTCCATGATAATTACCTCTAGACTAGAGGAACCATAAAATTTCGGTGTCACCACAAAGTGGCCGATGTAAATGCCGAAAGAGTATAAAACCTTTTTTTTCCTACGTGGGTAGGCTTGACATAAACACATAATTTTGTAGCTTCCCTATTTAATATTTATTTTAAAATAGTTAATGGTTCTTATTCCCTAAATTTATGTTTTAATTAACCAATAAACCCACCTTCGCTTTGAACTTTCCTTTTACTTTCACTCTGCTACAACCACAACACTTGAAAACTAATCATGGACAGCAAGCTTGTGCACAGTATGGAGGAATTGGAGAAGTTGTTTAGCTCACGCATGCTTGACTATGAAGATAAGCTGCTGAGAGCTACAACTGACCCTGCACACTCGGATCTTGCTGCACTTTCCCTGGACTTCTCCGAGTTTAAATCATTTGTCTGCCAAACTCTCTCGCACTTCAAAACGCAGATAGAACTTCTGTCTCAAAGTCTGGACAGTCATGAGACTGCAATGCGAAGGAAGATTTTGCTGTTTCACGGTGTTCCAGAGAAGTCTAATGAAAAGCTGTGTGAGGCAATTCTTGTTATTATATCAAAACAACTATTGATTGATGACATTCAATTGGACCACTTCGACGTATGCCACAGATTGGGAGCCTCCCAGGGCAAAACAAGACCAGTGTTGGTGCGATTTAATGAAATGGAGCATCGACGCTTAGTTTGGGACAGCAAAACCACACTCAAGGGCAGCGGCATCACCATTTCTGAGTTCCTGACAAAAACACGGCACCAGGTATTTATTGCTGCCCGCAAACACTTCAACATCAACAGCTGCTGGTCTGCAGAGGGTAAGGTTATTGTTTTAACGCCTGACAAGGCTCGCCGGAAGATATCGTCCATGGCTGAGCTCGAAACCTTAATCGCATTGTTCCCCGCTCCGGCCAGTGCTGCCGGGCCTAATGATCCCGTGCCTGCCGCTACTAACTCGCCAGCAGTGGCATCTACATCCCCTGTCAACGTAAGCACCAAAAAAAGGATTGCGAGGAAGGCTCGTCGCTGAGTTTACCGATTTTGATGTCCCCCTAGCATGTTTTACATTGACTGTTTTGTAACACAATAGTGTAGTGTCGGTACACTATAAAATACGATTTTCCTTTTGTTAATCTACCCATAATTAATTTTAGTAAAATTTTTCTCACAATATTTATCTTGCTGGTAATTGTTCTATTGACAGTGACATTGACGTGTGTCAGTGTCATGTCTTGTGATAAATTAACGTAACGTTTCGTTGCAGTTTATGTTTGCCGTGGTCGCTACCTGATTGTTGTAGCCGACATCATCAAAATTTAACTTGGCTTTTATTTATGACCTTTGATAGCATCATGTATACTTTCATTAATTCCTTAAAATTTTTTTGTTTTTCTTTTTTGTTTTTAGTTATGCCTAGTTTATAAAATGTAGTGTTAATATCTCTGCCATCATCAGCGAATAGGTGTTTTTATTGGTTGAGTGTTTTTTTGCACTTAAGTAGTGAATATTTATTAGTATCATCTGTTTCTTGGTACTACTTTTATTCTTAAATTTTTTTTTTTTTTTCGTACCTATATTTTAAATATTTTTTATTTTTATTTTTTATATTTATATATATATATATTTTTACTATTTTTGCTTACCAACTATGATCGATGTCGATATTGGTGATGATTTTTTCTCTTGTTCTTCCTCTTCTAGTAGTTTCCTTAGTGCGGCGAGTGGCACTTCCTCCCCTCTTTCTCTTGGCGATCAGATTTCCTCTTTGTTGTCCCACCGCCCTAACAATCTCAACATAGCTCACATCAATGCCCAGAGTGTTCCTGGCCATTACTCTGATCTTCTGGCTTCCTTTAACTGTGCACATATAGATGCTTTGCTTATCTCCGAGTCCTTTCTCAAACCCTCTCTCTCATCTGTTCAGTTTGCCCTTCCCGGCTTTGTCCTTATCCGTAATGATAGAACTGGGAAGGGTGGTGGTGGTGTTGCCATTTACTTGCGTACTGATATTCCCTACAAGATTATCAGCACATCACCATCTTCCTACTCGGGGTCAGCGGAGCATCTTTTTCTTGAAATTACCTTGCATCACACTAAAATGCTCCTTGGAGTCATTTACAGTCCTAACCTCAGAATTGATTACTTCGGCTCGTTTGATACGCTTTTAAATGATTTCTGTCCCTCTTATGATCACGTAGTCTTAATGGGGGATTTTAATACTTGTTTACTTAAAAACGACAGTCGTACTCATAAACTTCAATCTCTTTTATCCTCTTTTAACCTTACTATTCTGCCTGTTTCTGCAACTCATCATTCCCCTAACTGCACCCCTTCTCTTCTGGACCTGATGATTGTGTCTAATTCTAACAATGTATCTGTCCACGGACAGCTCACTGCTTGTTTTTCTTATCATGACCTTATCTTCATGTCCTACAGGATTCGCCCTCCCAAGCGTAAGCCTAAATATATTTTCCTTCGGAACTACAAGGGCATAGACCTGGAGGCATTGCTGCGTGATGCTGGTACCATCGACTCGACGGGCATCCTGGAGAGTTTATGTATCAACGATATGGTTGGCATTTTTAACAGCACTTTACTCAGCTTATATGACCGTCATGCGCCTATCCGTCGAGTTAGAGTCAAATATCTTCCGGCTCCTTGGCTTACTCCTGCCATTAAAGATGCGATGGCAAGTAGGGACAGAGCCAAAAGAAGATGTAAACGCTGTCCTTCTGAGCGTAACTTGAATGCGTATAAGGTACTGCGTAATCGCTGCAGGCGTATGTGTAGAGATGCGAAGCGACGCTACTTCCATAATTCTCTTGACAACCGTAACTCCTCTGAGGTCTGGAAGTTTCTTAAAACTGTTGGTATTGGCAAGTCTCCAGGCGTTTCTAGTAATGAAATAGACGTGTGTGCTCTTAACAAACATTTCTCACATCCCCCTGTTACTTTTGATCCGCACGTCAAATCAGCTACGTTATCCAAACTTTCTTGTTTGCCAATGCCACAGTGTTCTCCTTTTAAATTAAGCCCAGTAAGTGAAATAGAGGTCAAAAAATCCTTTAGTGCTATCTCCTCTACTGCAGTTGGTAACGATAAACTTTGCTCAAGAATGATTTCTCCTATCCTCCCTACACTACTTCCCGTCTTGACCCACATCTTTAATTTCTCCTTGTTTTCGTGTACTTTCCCTGAGGCCTGGAAACAAGCTCATATCATCCCTTTACCCAAAATTGCTAAGCCGATCTCACCCACCGATTTCCGTCCAATTTCTATCCTCCCATATCTCTCCAAAGTTCTGGAGCATATCGTTCATCAACAATTTTCTGCCTTTCTTTCTTCGAATAATCTACTCAGTCCTCTCCAATCTGGTTTTCGTCCTGGTCATAGCACAGTAACGGCTCTTGTGAAGGTTACCGATGACATCCGCTGGGCTATGGACCACAAATCTCTCACTTTACTTGTGCTTCTTGACTTTAGCAGTGCCTTTAACTCTGTTGATTTTGATATCCTTCTAGGGATCCTTAAATCTTTAAATTTCTCCTCTTCCGCTATTGGTTGGTTTGACTCTTATCTTAAGGGCCGCTCGCAACGAGTTCGTCTCGATGATTCGTCTTCTGACTGGTGCTATCTAATCGCGGGTGTGCCTCAGGGTGGCGTTCTCTCTCCCCTTCTCTTTTCCACTTTCATAAACTCTGTCACCAGTATCATCTCTTCCTACTTCCATCTCTATGCCGACGATCTGCAGCTCTACAATCATTTCTTAAGGGAGGATGCAGAAGCCACCGTGGCTGCCATGAACAGTGACCTGGATTTGATTAGCGAGTGGTCGCGGTCTTTTGGACTGCAAATCAACCCTAGGAAATCCCAGGCCCTGGTTATTGGCGGCAGATATATGCGAAATAGGCTCGATGTTGCGTCGCTGTCTCCGCTCTGTCTGAATGGAGTTCAGATTGAATACGCACGTACGGTTAAAAACCTGGGGGTGACGATGGATTCCTACTTATCGTGGTCTGCCCATGTCGCTCAAGTCAGTCGGAAAGTGCACTACACTTTCCATTCTCTGAAATGTCTGCAAGGCTTCTTGCCCTTTAACACCAAAATCTCTCTTGCTCAAACTCTCATTCAGCCCATCATAGATTACGCCGATGCCTGTTTTTTGGATGCTACGGAAGAACTTTTAAATAAACTTGAGCGTTTGCAGAACATCTGTATTCGTTTTGTTTTCAATCTTAAAAAGTGTGATCATGTTTCCAACTTTCGCAAGACACTCAAATGGCTCCCCATTCGATTTCGCAGGAACTCTCGGATACTGTGTCTGCTGTTCAACCTTCTTCACAATCCGAAAACCCCTTCCTATCTGCGGGACCGTTTTTCCTACGCCCGTCCTTCAGATGCGCCTTGCAGGTCGCATCTTCGAAACCTCCTTAAGTCCCCTCCCCACTCCACTGACTTCTACTCCTACTCCTTCACTGTGCACGCGGTGCGGTTGTGGAATGCACTTCCGCCCGACATTAGGGACTGCCAAACTGTTGCAGTTTTTAAAAGTAAAGTGAAAGAACACTATCTGTCCACATCGTCATAGTTGTGTATATATTATTTTATTTACATTATTATTATTAATATTTTAGTGATATTTATTTTAGAAATATGTATGTATGTATGTTTGTAATTATGTATGTAAGTATATTCCCATATTAGTTGTTTAATTTGTTTAGTGTATTATTGTTTTTGATCGTAAATCAATGTAGTTTATTTTCTTATTTACCCTTTCACACGCTGTCTACATTTCTTTATCTTCTCTCCTATCGCAGGTATGCTGGAAGAGATTTCTTTAGAAATAAGCATCACCTCTGTACCTATTTTTCTGTTCTAATCTTCTTGTCTGTTTATATATGTGTGTACATAAATGGTTAAATAAAAAAAAAATAAATAAAACCAAAATCGACCATAAAATTTAACTAAACCCAACAATAAAATATTACTTTTAAAATCGTAAACATCGTTTCCTATTGAACAGGCCAAGACTCTTTCTGGAGGCCCTCGAGCGGCTCACATAAAGCCTTTTCAAGGATTTTATTATTACTAGCGCGTCCTTCACTATTATGAGCATTAGACCCTAAACTACGGACGTTTGTCGGCAACTCGGTAACCAGCGCGTGCACGGTTTCGCGCACTTAACACGAAAAGGGGTTTTATCTTTCCCGGAACCCCGGTACCGTCTCGTCAGACCGAAAACATAAAAGTGCCTTTTCATTCACATATCTTTGGACGAAACTATTATTTTACGGTGAAATCTTACAAACTATTCTAGCTCAACTGAATACAACAAATCTTTGCAAATCGAGGAAACCCGCAATTGTGAGTACAGTCGGAAATTATGCGCTCCCTTGAATTTTAATACAAGCAATTATTGATTTCCAATAAATCCGGTAGTTTGTTTCCATTCAAACTATTCAGAATAAAAGATAAGTCAATTTCGCACTGAAAATCTGTATGTTATTATATTCTATGGTACAATAATAGACATAAAGGAATTACGTAGAGGAATATACATCTTAGTATATTGTATAAAAACTGTCCGTTCAAATGCATAGATCATACGCCCACCGGTTATCGGGACTGTTCGTATCACGTCGAGAGTCCGGAGAGGCGTTCCTATTTTCGGCGTGTCATTAGCAGTCGCATTCAAGTGTCCTGTCTTCTGACACTTGATGGTTTTAATACAAAAGCCAGACATTTCACGTCGTTTGTTACGACACCTCCGGCCTAATCTAGAGGGTAGTCAGAAAAAGTTGGCGCCGCATTGTGTTATCTCGGCCCCCTGTGTGCAGTTGTCTCAAGTGTCCGTTCCTTTGTTTATTTCCAAAATGCACTTGCCTCTGTACCTGTTCTGTCATCCATTGTAGGGTTTTTGTTTACTTCTGAAGAAAATTAGCCACGAACACGTACCTATTCGTTAAACTATTGTCTCGTGCGAGAGGTTTTAAAGGTGCCGACGAGGATAATGCGATGAGGAAGGTTTTGGGGAAAGAAACTGGCTTTTATTGGCCACTATATTTTTATGGTTGTATAACGGTTAGGTACCTACAATGATAACAGGATTCAGTGTAGTCAAAACCTATTATAGGGGCATAACTAAAAGTCCATTTATGTTTGAATGCAGAACAACATCGGGGATTCCAAAATGCAAAAGGCACGAATTACCGAAACACGTTGTCAAGAATTTCGTTTGCATTGGCAACATCGTTTGCAGTGACGCCTCTCAACATCTCGCGACCGTTAATACCACACATCAACGTCTCGCGTCTGCATCTGCGTGGTTCTGCGCGGCAATCATTACGAACATTAAGCTCTTAAGCTTTATGGCTTCAAGTGGCAACTTGGCAAGTGAAAAAATCACAACTTATCGCTCTTGAAATGCAAAAAATGCGGTGCACATGTAGCTCATTAGTTAGGCCCGACATGTCGGCTCAAATATTTGGCGATGGTTGCAAATCCCGGCGCCACCGACAAGCCACCGACTCAAGAATTCCTTTTACAAACGCCGCCACCGTTTTCGAGAAACGCCAGCTAAAACAATATTTGCTGAGACGCTGCCTGAACACAAATGACCGCTGGATTAGGTATCGAGAAGTGCTCATGCGCACAAAACTCAGAATGTTTATTCTCGAAGGAATTATGAGGTTTTATGTCAAGGTTCTTAACGTTTTTACTGTTTCCATTAAAGTGTATGCAGTTACAGTCAAATAGGCAGTTAAGTTGATTTGTGATAACGTGCAGGTAGGAAAAGAATTTGCACAAAAATCAAGACAATAGAGATGAATTAACGACATCAGAATATGCAGAACAAAACAAAAATAGATACCATCTGGCTGGTGACACGTAGCTAATGGCTTAATTTATACAAAAAATGTGATTGCACAACTTTATATAATCACTAATTCGATAGCAATCGAGAAACAATCTCTGATTGATAACGATAGCCTTATCCGGGACCGTAGCATGCGTCATATTTATCGATACCAGTGAATTAATCAGTGCTGCTTGGGTTTACTTGGTACAACCAGTCCAACATGGGTTCTTTACGTAAGTCTACCGATAATTGTGTAGGTATTTATCTACCTTTTTCAGTGTTGTTGCCTGTTAAACAGGTTGATTTTATTGTTTTTTATTTAGCCTGGGACGTAGGCCTCCTCGCTGTGAGAGGGAGTGGGTCATAAGGAACTACTCACACTTATTTAGCTCTGTCCATAGAAAACAAAGATTTTGTACAGAGTCCGTTCAGCTTTCCGCGGCTCATACAAAATCGTTGTTTTCTGTGGGTAAAAGCTAAACAGAGCTGAATAAGTGTGAGTAGTCCCTTATTCACTACGCGGGCCCCGTGCGGGTTGGTGGAAGTCACATGTCTTTGGTTTTTTTTTTTGGTTCAAAGAAATACCGACACTGTCCCACTGTTGAGGAAGAAGCTGGCTCAAGAAGAGGAACCGAGACGTCCTACGCATATGCGTACCGTATTTGTTCGATCGAGGAAAATGCCAGGACGCCTGGAAGGATTTAGGGGAGTCCTTTGTTCAGCACTAGGACTCTTTGAATTTAGTTATGTTTTTCCTTGACATCTTTGAAGAATTCGAAACTCCAATACCATTTCTTGGCAACACAAGATATTAGAAGAAATTAGCCAAGTTTTCCTGATGTCAAGACGAACCGCAATAACAAAACACTCATCTTTAACAATACATACTTGACATTTAAGTCTTTAAGACGCAAAGGAGCTTCTTAAGAGGCGAGAAATCTTAAATATAAGGGGATAGTTAAAGAGAACAATAAGTTAGAGTGTTAATACTCCAAAGCTGAGCTTTATTTCTTATTATCACCTCCTTAAGTTGATAAACAACATCCTCGAACCATTGTTATGCAACTTCCGATACTTCAAAAATGTTAATTACCTGTATTGAATAAAATGATACGTAACTGCCTCGTTGGTCCAGTGATCGCAAACGCTACTGCTGAGCGAAGTCGTCGGTTCGATTCCTAGGTCGGGCAAAGTGTATGAATTTTTCCAACTATATTTTTCAGTAGCAGCCCTGAGAGAGTCTGGATATGTGTACGGTTATTGGCAATAGGTTTTCCCTCTATTAGGTACATAACTGGCGAAATGTGGGTGTTCTATAGGTAGGCGAAGTACGTCCAAAATGACATATACGGACAAACTGACACATCGAAATTGTCGGGCTATAATGCTGCAGTTGTCCTATCATCGCGTGACGCCGGCAATGGTCGCAAACATGTCAAGTTTTTGGCGCCGTTGACTCGGTCAGAACGGTGTAACTGGTACGAACGCGTTTTGTGCGCGTAAAAGTTTTTTGTTTTGATGGATTTGGTCTCGTTTTTGGTCAGTTTTACGTGGTTTTTTTACATCTTTTGATATCAATTCATTATTTATAAGTATTAATTTATAAATTTATAAATCTCGTGTTTATAGAAATTAATGACTTTGTTATTAGGGGTAAAACCACATATCTTTTTTCTAAAATGAGCTTTTCGATGATGGCTCAGAGTACGAAAATTATCCTTAAAAGCAGCCACGAAATAGGTGAATACAGGTACAGAAGACTTGTTACGATGAGGACTCAAATGTAGAAGATTTCCGCTGCGTCATGATGACTGCGCGTGCATTTACTATAACGACCTCTTTTTCCATTCCAAGTTCAGCGAGTGCTGACTACGGTACAACAATTTTGTTGTTCTCTTTGGGCACATATATCATGTGCTGATGTACCCAAGAAGACCAAAAATGTCGTCTGTGAAATATGGACTTCATAATTTTCATGTTTATTATGTATGTCATTTGGTCCGTACTATATGGAAGAAATGAATTTTCTTAGAGACGATTAATTCGAATTAAATTTTTAATATGGTTCCTGTTCAAATACGAGTTCAAGTAGGTTAAAACGAATGAACCAAAGATGATTATTAAAACTAAACACCGATAGTAATGTTAATTTTCTGTGATCTTTCCAAAGCATTTGATTGCGTGCACCATGACACGATTTGCATAAACTACGTCAGTACGGTCTTCAAAATGAAGCTCTCTTTAAATTTAAATAATAGGCACCAATATGTAGATATTAATGGTGTGAAATCTTCCGGGCTACCAGTTCAGTTAGGTGTACCTCAAGGCTCAATACGAGGTCCATTCTTATTCTTAGTATACATTAATGATTTACCATTCTATTTAAAGGGACGTGTGACGTAGTACTGTTTGTTGATGATACCTCTCTTATCTTTAAAGTAAACAGGAATAGACAACATTTTGACGACGTAAACATTACACTCTCAAGGGTTATGGATTGGTTTACCACGAATAATCTAGTTCTCAATGCCAAGAAAACTAAATGTATTAAGTTCGCTTTACCGAATGTAAGAAATGTGGGACGCAACATCGTCTTAGATAATGAGGTGCTTGAAACAGTTTTTCGGGGCATAACAGTAGATGCCAAGCTTCAGTGGGGATCACATATATCAGCCTAGCCGAGCTGAGCCTTCCCGAGGCTCAGTTCGGCCGCCTACGCCGTCAGGAAAGTAAGACAACACACTGACGTTGCTACAACTCGTTTAGTCTATTTTACTTATTTTCATAGCGTTATGTCCTACGGCATATTGCTGTGGGGCAAAGCCGCTGACATTCAAAATATTTTTGCTCTTCAAAAACGAGCTGTTCGTGCAATTTACTAATTAGGTGCTAGTTTCTATGAGAGATTTTTTTAAAGATATTGGTATTCTCACGGTGGCATCACAATTCATCTTCGCTAACATCTTATATAAAAGGCGTGATATTATATGTTTGTGATGTGTAATTTACACGAGTGCTACACTTCATGACTGTTATATAAACAGGGAAATCCCTAATCGACAGCAGTTCAGCCAGATAAACATGACGCCACCTTTGAAACAATGCCATCAACGAAACCAATGAACGTCACAGTTATGACAACTTGCAATTGAAATATCAATGACGTTTGACACATGATACATGGAGCAATGTCATAAATGAAAGATACTATGACACAAGTGAGAAAGGATTTCGAGTGAATCAGAGTCACGTCACTAGTGGAACAGTGATTAGGTCGCGTCATTCGACCACGGCCGATCTCGTCACCTCAGAAACCGGTTTCCAATTCTCGCAGACATAAACATCAGATCTGTGATATAAACACGTAGAGCCGGTTCGCGGGCTTTGGTATAAACCTGATTAGAATTTCGCGAAGTGACGCTAAGATGTGATAGTTACAGCTCATTCCGATGACGAATCTATTATTTTTAATCGGATTCGTCGTAAAAAAAACCGGAAGGGAATGTCCGCAGGCCTGGTAATTAATTTGGCGAATACGGAATTATTTCTGATGAATCTTAGTTCTAGGAACAACGATCTAAAGCGATAGATTTACGCGCGATTTTGTCATGAATAACGATTACATCTAAACGAATACTGATTCGATACCTACTATCGCGACTGAAGATAAGCAAATAATAAGAACTGTTACGGGATTAATGCAATGCGGCTTAATAAAGTTCATTCAAATATATCTAATTACAGTTCTGTCGTCACTGTTATGATTAGCAGTTTTATCGATACCCCTAGGTATGCCGAGAACTGTAATTATTCAGATCAAATGCAAGATATTCCAATACGAATGCGTTGTTGTCGTATTGTCTACTTACACTTAGTTTTTAAGGAATATGTTACTTACTAGATGTTACTAAGCTTATACTCGAAATAAATAAAAAAGAATTTGAATCTTAGTCAATTATTTTTGAGACAATATACTCAACATTCAGAGACTACTCATTATTTGAAAAACAAAAAGTTATCGTAGCCTTAGCGGTAGTTGTAGCCCCGTAGTAACCCGTAGTCGTCAGATTCGAAATTTTCTTTTCACTTCTGTGACCAACATTTTCTGGATACATTATGAGTTTATCTCAAAGGATTCACATAAGCAGAATACTTTTTCCTTATTCATCATATCATAATCAGCTTATATCGTTACCACTGCTGGCACACAAGCCTCCTCCCGGTGAGAGCGAGTGGGCCGTAAGTAGCCACGCGGGCCCAGTGCGGGTTACTAGATGTCACACGTCTTCAAATTTTTGGTTCTAATATAATGCCGGTTTCCTCACGATGTTTTCCTTCACCGTTTTGAGAGATGTGGTGATGAAGTAATTTACTCAAAGTAAAGCACCTGTCTAAGTTTGAACGTACGACCTACAACCAGTGGGTGGGGCAGGCAGCAAGAGCCCTGGGCGCCTATCGAAGTGGCCCCACTTCGATAGTTCAAAGTCTTCAAAAAGTCGCCAATTATTAAATAAAATAAAAAATCATCAATAAACCAAACCATTTCATACTGTTACTTACCTATATCTAAAAAATCTGAAGAGCTACTTGAATAAAATGTGCAGTACGAGGATGAAAGTCTATTTCCAAATCTGCCTATTTCTATTCAAATTCTCTTAAAATTGCAGCATTTACAGCAATTTTTTGGCAAGTTGAAATGAATACCTTCGTTATTGAAGGCTATAATTGGTCAAGAAAGGTTATGCGACCTAGCTTTGCTCAGTGTAGACCGAGAAGATAATTTACGAAGGGGCGCAAATGTGATGCGTACCCAAGGCGCCATTTTTTATTGGTTGCCTTCAACTCGTAAGTCGGGACTGTTCCTGCACTGGCTAACCACTGTATCAAATTCATGTATCAAAATCACAAATATCTTGATTGTTTCATAAATAAACTGTTCAAGACGAATATACAACATGTAACGGAAAGGGTATATACATACCAAGGGCTTCTTTGGATGATATCAAACGATATTGGAAGGGTTTTTTAATCCTATCTCGACATATTCGGAAGTTATGAGAATTTTTAATACATTGATACCAGAAACCGAATTTTTCAAATTGAAATAAACACATCACTCGGAAGAGATTTATCGTGATATTGGCAAGTTATTGACATGGAAAGTTATTGACCTATGTAGTGCGGTGATACGTTCGTTATGATTTGAATTTAAGAAACATATGAAACCGAAAATTTGGTATAAATTCATAAAAATTGCAGAAATAAAAACCCAATAACACTTTGCCCGACCTGGGACGCGAACCCAGGACCTCATGCTCAGCTGTAGCAGTTGCGACCACTAAATCAACGAGGCGTTCAGTGAATTAATTATTTTGTTTGTATTTTTCTTATCTCTTTTTATGGGCGTTTTTCGAGCCCTACACGTGTACGAATTTATCAAAGTTACCAAAAAATTCTTGTCTTATCGTTATACGTCTCTAGCTATCATCATCATTTCAGTCGAAAGACGTCCACTGCTGAACATAGGCCTCCCCCAAGCCCCGACACTTCGACCGGTTCTGTGCTTTCCACATCCAACGGCTTCCTACGGTTCACAAGGTCAGCGGTCCACCTTGTGGAACGCCTTCCAATGCTATGTCTTCCAGTACGCGGTGACAATTCCAGAACCCTTCGGCTCCATCGGCCAACTGGTCTACGAGAAATGTGCCGGAAAATCTTCTAAGCGATGCCGATGTGCCCAAGTTAAGTAACTTTGGCAAATCTTCAGGCTGTGTCGGTTGCCGTGGATCTCCTACGGATCTCTTCATTTCTGATTCGATCGCGAAGGGAAAATCCAAGTAAAGCCCTCTCCGTTGCTCTTTGAGTGACTTTCAGCCTTCAGAGGCCCTAGTGTGAGTTTCATTTAACCATCTCGATCAAACGCAGTGAGCGCGTTCGGCGCTCCGATTGGTCCTTCACCAATCCAGGGCGAACGCCGAACGCGCTCACTGCGTTTGATCGAGATGGTAAAATGAAACTCACACTAAGGCCTCTGATAAGGCCCATTGTGAGCGATCACGTTTATCTAAGACTTTAACTAGACTAGATTTGGTAGACTCACTGTGACAGGATTACCTACCAAATAGGAAAATACGCAGCAATCAACACTGAGTGGTGAAGAATTAACGATTGGTGACAAAGATGGTTATGCATGCTAATTAGTTGAAGTTGTATTGCTCATACACTCACATAATATAGTTAATTTCTTTTTTACATTAAGTGATTCACGACGGCCAACACTTCAGAATGCACACGCATATAAAACCTAAATAAAATGATGATTCATAGCGACCACTTAAACGTACTTAGATTTCATTAAAATAACGCGAATCAAGTAAAAATGTATGAAGTAGGTGTTTCCTCATGCGCGAGCACAGCGCGGCAACGTTCGGTTCGGCACGTGCGATGTACCGTGTCATAGTAATGCGCATGCGTCATTGGTAGGGTTGTCAACTATTGTTGACTCATTAAGCGGTTTGCGCGCGCGCCTCCTGTTATGTCTAGTCATGTTTTCAAATTAATTTTATGATGTTTGTGTTCACATTAATGTGTTGGAGTTGTAATGAAATCGTGTAGGTATATCTGAACCATTTCATACATAATATGGGCGTTCTAGATGGTAGACTATGAAAGAACAGTACAATAGATTATTATCACTAAAGGAGTTATTATGTAGTGGAAAACTATGAGGTTGGCATATCCGTGTGGATAAAACCCCTATTAACAAAGAGGAAAAAAATAAAAAGGAGTTAAAGTCAGTCGATTTTTCTATTCACAAAATACATACAGAGTGCCAGTGACGCGCAATCTATTACTAGGAAAACACTGAAATGCAGAGGCGGTGAAATTTTTCGCCGCTTATTTAAAAAAAAATAGCTGTTCCATACATTTTTGATCGCGTAGATATCGCAGTTTTCCATGAAACAGCAGATTTTTTTTGATAACTGACGAATAATGTCTGGGTCATGTGTTGAATTCATGTTTACTGTGTGTGCGTCGATGTCCTCCCTGTCGCTCTGAATATTTCCACACTTTACAATTCCATACTTTTTAAAGCGACAAATTGTTTGTTTTGTGAATGTGCAAGTTTGGTTAATTATTTCACTTCTTGGTCGTATCAATAGCAAGCTACAAATCAGAGCCAGCCAACCCTACACCTATGGGAGTGCATAATTATCGCGTGGCAACTACACACGTCTCTCCCGGCACGTAAGTACATTATGCTCAGCGACCAGTACGACCACACAAACCACGCAGTTTTGCTGTTTACAGGATAAACGTCAACTAAACGTACAGTGACTACGTGACTATTTTCGCGTGGCCACAACCTACATAATTATACCGCACCAAGCAAATTAAACTTGCATTTGCAACAACATACAAAGCGTGATGTTTTGCAAGTTTAATTTCTTCGAAGGGTTAAGTTGAGGTGTACACATAGTAGGAACAACCATATTTTGCTACTTTTGTTTGTATGATAGATACCTATATGTTATCAGCCTATGTTCCCACTGTAGGACACAGATCTACTCTCTGTGAGAGGAAGTGGGCTATAATTAAAGTGACCATACGTCCCGTTTCGAACGGGACTGTCCCATTTCTCAGTCAACAGTCCCGTCGTCCCCATGCAAAGTTTCGGGACGCAAAATAGTCTTGTTTTCTTAAACAGCGCGAAAAATTCATATCACAGATCTACCAAATGCCGTATTTCAAAATAGTATAATCTGTTATAGTAAAATCAGGTGGCGTAACGCCTTCGAAAAAGGTAGTTTTCTGTTTTACCCGTATATGTATGTATGTTCGCGATTTTCTAGAAAGCTAGTGATCCGATTTAGATGGGGAACGAGAAGACAGTTTAACTCAGAAACAGCTCAATTAGTGTCTACCATTTGCTGCTTGAAGTTTAATTGTGAAACTAAAAGATAATGACACTAATCAAGAGGCACATGCCCCCCAAAGACAGTTGTTATTTCCTTAAATATTAAGTATTGAATTTCTTTGCCCATTTGCTTCTTCTGCCCCCCCCCCCCGCCCTGTACCCGCCCATGACAATAGTAATGATGAAAAAAATGTGTTAATTTAAATTCTTAACCTGCTTTAAGGCGTCCCGTTTTAGGATAAAAAATAAATGGTCAGTTTAGCTATAATCCACCACGCGAGCCCAGTGCGGATTGGTAGATGTCACATGTCTCCGAGTTTTTGGTTTTATGACAAGCCGGTTTCCTCACGATACTTTCTTACTTACTACTTAAAATACATATATCCAAATATATGTATTTTAAGTTTTTATCACCGCCTTCCGAAATTAAAGTTATTTTTCACTTTGTGGTGTTTTTTCGGAAGTCGGTTGTTTTTTTTTTTGGTAAAAGTTTTTATTTTTCACTATTTTAGTTACAGTACCTACCCCACTAATTCGAAATTTCTTCATCCTTGGGGTCAAAACAATGCATATTTACGCGATAGCAGCAATCGCGGTTGATTTACTTACTGTTATATTTTGAAGAGTTCCGTTGTCTGTCTCCGAAACGCATCATCAGATCTAGATGAAATTGAAATGGGACCACACGTGAAGCACTAGCTTTCAAATAAAAAAAGAAGAGAAAGAAAAAGAATCATCAAAATCTGTTTACCCAGTCGAAAGTTCTGAGGTAACAAAGATTTTTAAAAAAAACATGCAGACGAATTGAGAACCTCCTCCTTTTTTTGAAGTCGGTTAAAAAGTAAAGCGCTTGTCTCGGTTCGAACCACAGATCATAAAACACAGTTCTTTCTATGTTCTGAGGTTCGAACCTACAACTTACAACTCGTATCTCGAGGCCGTTACTACTGGGCCACCACTGCTCTAATCAAAGTCAAAGCATTTATTTCAAACGGGCACATAAAAAGCACTTTTGAACGTCAACATTTACATTAAAATAGAATTGATTCTAGTCGCCCCTTCCAAAATGTGGTTTCGTATGGAGAAGAATGAGCTAGAAACTCCACCGTTGCTCTTTTAAAATGTTTTAAGCACAATATTTAAAATACATTAATTATATAATTATGTGTGAAAACGATGCACCCAGAATAAAAATTACCATACCGAAGTAAAAATGTAAAAAGAATTAAAGTGAAGCAATTACAGATAAATTAATTTTATGATACCTAGATACATGGTGCTCACATATTTACAAACATTGTAAAAGTAAATATACTATTTACCTAGAATATTAACAAGTAATCAGTCAGTGTGTGAGTTAAAATAATCACTGAGTGTAAATCAATGTCATAAACATAGTTAAGTATACAATATTCAATTAGCAACCAATTTGATTTTGTCGAGACTCTAGATTGTCCTATGGAGCAGGACCAGCATGTTTCTAAGCATTCATACCTTGTATATAATCCTCTAATTTGTAATATGCTTGTTTTCTTTAGTTCCCATGTAATATTTACCGAGCCTATCGCTATTAACTGAAAAATTGATTTAAAAACTCAAGAAGACTGTGATGTGTGTATATTTAAATTAGAGTTTATGTTGTAATTTTATGTTTTCCCTTGTACTGTTATTACACGCGTTGTCTACATCTCTGTTATCTTCTCTCCTATCGCAGGTGTGCTGGAAGAGATTTCTGTAGAAATAAGCATTACCTATGTACGTATTTTTCTGTTCCTTTCTTCTTGTCTGTTTATATGTGTGTGCATAAATGGTTAAATAAATAAATAAATAAATAAATAAGACTGCCCGACCTGGGACTCAAAACCAAGATCTTATGGCCAACAGTAGCACTTTATATCACCATTGCGAAAAGCCTCAACAAAAAGACAGTGTCCGTATCCAATCGAAGATACTGTTTAAAAATAAAACACAAACATATACTTAATCTACAACAAAAAAAAACCCAAAAAGTGAACAAGGCAAAAAAAAACAGTAGCACTTGTGAACACTAGACCAACAAAGCAGTCCAACTTGTATTTTGTTCGCATAACTTCTGAGACACAGTTAGATGTAAATTACTACCAGATATTAGTAAAAGTAACAGAGAAAACCAATTTCATTGCAGTGTTCCTTTCGCTCGGTATCTTTGCTGAATTCCTGGCAAAACCTAAGTAGCTTGTTCCAGTTGCTTTAAGTTTGTTTACTGTTTTTGTGTACGGAATTTAATCAATTTACCAAGCGTTTTCGTTACATGTTGGGGGCGCCTTCCAGTATAACCGAATGAAATTGTGTACCAATATTTTACATGGAGCGACTGCCTATCTGACCTCCACAACCCATCTACTGGGTAACACGATACTCGTTGGTAAGACTAGTTGTTAGACTTTTGGGCTTCTGACTACCACTTTGTAGAACTTTAACTTCTGACAAAGATCTACGAATAACAGCCGGGAACAACGACTTAACTTTCTTTCCGAAGTACTTAGGGATCGTCAACAATGGCGTGGCAAGCGGCGGCTGTTATTTTTAAGCCGCGAGCCCCCATTTTGTATGCATAACTGTGGCAAGGCAATTTTTTACTTATCAACATATCAATTACTTATGATAACGAGTCATAAACAGGTCTAAATACAATTATACAAGTAATTACTTGTACATGTGTACAGCCTTACAACTAGGCATGGTGATATGCTTCAGAGCACGTGTTTTACAGCGTGTGATTCCGATCAATCATGCGCGTGCGCCGGCAATGTGTGTAGTACACTGTACACGTTACAATGCAGCCTTATCAGTCCTATTGTTAACAATGCTTTGCCGCTGAGGTCATTCATGTTCTCAATTTAACGTCGTGTTAGTAGCACGCGTTCGGATGACCTTGTGATAGGATTATTATCGGTTACAACATCGTTTTTATGATTGGCTGTAGGTAAATGTAGGTTTTTTATTTATTGCTGTCTCAACCGTGGGTTGGAGTGGATGAGGGAAATTTTGATTAGGTATTAGATTGTTCGGGAAACTGTCTTTTATAAACATTTGGGAACTATGAGTCAATAGAGAATATTAACTCATTATTCTGTAACTTTCTGGACCTAGAGAATAAAATATTTTGGTCTCAAATACCCCGTTTAATAAACCACATCCAATTAGAGAGTTCTTCTTGGATTTTGTGGTATTTGTACATCAAGATTGTTTATTTCGTCATAATTATGTGAATGAAGTGAGAGGCTGAATATTAATACAGGCCTTCTCTTAAAGGCATTGCCCCATCAGGTCATCGTTCTGTGCTTGCGGGCTACCCCGACAGCTATACTATGAGTCAGCCTTATACCTATCGGCTATAGGTAAAGTAAAAAGGCCCGTGAGACAAGGCACGCAGCCGCGCAGGCGCGAACTACATAAGCGCCCCGCGGAAAAACCAGCGCCGGCGCCGACTGTGACATGTAGGCCTGAAATATATATATACGTATGATGCAATGTATCTACACTGTTGATATAGTTCCTTATGTCATACACAAGGTTATAAAGGTAGGGTCTTACACGGGCAATTTTTTTAGCAATTGTTGCTCGGTAACACTAATGGATCAATCTACATCAATTAAGTGGAGCAATCTGGAGCAACAACAATAAATGCGGAAATTGTTTCGGAAATTTTGCTTCTGATTGCTCTATATATTTCACATTTCTCAATGTCGCCAATATGAGTGGCCGAATATGCAATCGGTTTGAAAATTTTTAGTCAATTTACTTTCTATCTCGTTTGTATGTATAACTACGTCTCCTTTTTGCGAGAGGAACTAGCCGGCGCGGCAGCGGAGGCGGCGGGGGGAGGGCGTATTGCCTAGTTTTTTAAGTTGCTCCATATTGCATGCTATTGTGTGGCCGTATCTCTGGCAACATCTTGCTACATGTTGCTATTGTCCTAAATTGCTGGAGGTAGACGTGAAATCATAGTTGACAACAACTGACCAGGATGGAGCAATTTTAGTTGCTCGTGTAAGCGCACCTTTAGTAACATGTCGGCAATCCATTCAGGGGATGTAGGGGTAGTAAAAATCAATGCATGACTTTTTTATTGTTTTCTGTTACATAATAACCAACCATAAAACAAAAACGCTTTTTAGTGATTTTTAAATAAGAGCTACAGATAGTTACAATTTTAAATAAATTTGAACAGGATTTTTGTCTAAAACGGTCGATTTCTGAAAAAAACTTGAATGTTCTCAGCTACCCAATGAAATACAATCAAATACCGAGAAAAAGGGTCATTTGGTTAGAAATTACCTACGCCGACATAATTACGTACAACCCTTAACCCTGTAGGTATATTGATGCCGTAGATTGTGATATGGTTACGAATGTTAACTTGATCCGTAATTAAATAACTTAGATACAAAATATAAATTGGAGTTTTCTGGAAATAACTCGGCACCTACTTGAACTATACTTGAAACTAAAATAGAACAGTGGGTCACAACTACCAGCCGCGTGGCACTTACATAACTACCACATTATGAGCCACTGTTATCAGTTATATTTAAATAATTATATATTATCTATCAGTAACTATGTGCGCATGCTTCCTAGCAAACAATAAACAAAGGCTTGTGGTATAAATAGGAAAATTCCTATTATTATAATCAAGTGCAAGATAATTGTGATATGAATATGACTCCAGCCATTAACCTGAATACACTATCTTTGTGACAACATTGCAAATAGATATTTAATGTCTTCGTCCATTAACAGTCATTAAGAAAAAGGAAAATTTTGCAAAACCGCTTTTTGGTCGTTAATTGTAAATATTCCTTTGACCTAAGTGGGGAAACAGGAAAATAATACATTCTTAATCCGTGAGTGTGTAAACGTGAGTTGGTTTTAAGAATTAATTTGATGCACAGTAGGTATGACAAATTGAGAAGAATAGTCTTCGCAGTGTTTAGGGAAGTGAGGAAAGTATTTGTCAGCTAAGAATACGCAGAACAATTTATTTTGCATGGGATGTAGTCATTCTGCACAGTAGTGGGAATTTAGTCACACCATGAGTGAATAAACTCCATCTAATTAATTCTACTAGAAATGTGGGATGACCTATGGTCAGATAGGTAGACGATAGAGAGTGACTTTATTGGAAATACCGGCACAAAATTGACTCAAAACAGGCAAGGAATATAATTGAAAAATACTGGGAACGTACTAATGGAATACGTTGCAGTGGCGTAATTGGTTGCTGTTGAAGCAACGAATTACCTCAAAGGACTCTAAGTACTTAGAGGAAAGAAAGTAGGTAATATGCAAAGTGGAATACGGCAGTCGATAAAACTGTGAATGACACAACCTAAAAGCATTCATTTCAATTAAACCATTTACAGGCACTTTTGACTTGTAGAAAAGTCCTTCAGTTACCCAGAAAGTTGAAGCTAGTAGTCCATTCCAAAACGTAGATCTGTATGAAGAAGAACAGGCAAAAC
Organism: Polymixis lichenea; assembly: GCA_949091785.1. Classification (NCBI taxonomy): domain Eukaryota; kingdom Metazoa; phylum Arthropoda; class Insecta; order Lepidoptera; family Noctuidae; genus Polymixis; species Polymixis lichenea. The sequence goes on from OX420951.1 coordinate 7,748,855, forward strand.
TCCAAGGACACGCTTTTAAATTAATATTTACAAAATCCTTGGAGCGTTATTTTTGTTGCTTCTCTATGTGAAAACAATCATTAGAAATGAAGAAACAATTCCAAATATAAGTTCAAAATAAGCCCTGGCAATTAGGAGACGAGCAGTCTCAACCGACACAGCGAGAAGACTCTTCTGTTGGATAAAAAATAAAATTAAAACAAATAGGGGACGGTGCTCTTAGTTTACTACGAAAATGACATGCAACAACACTGGATACATTTACAAAACCGCACGGGTTAGGTAATGTAAACCGCTGCCAAAACCGCATCGTTATCATCACACGATATTATGTTTATATTCTATTGAATACATTCTACATCATTTTTATAATATACCTATTAAAAATTTCCACTATTCAAGTAAAAACCCAAAATAGTATAAGGACATTTAGTGGTCGTCCGTGATCAATTTCTAAAAATATTGTTTCCCTGATTCTCGTTTCTCATCAACTTGTTAGAGTTATATGTACTTACAGCAAAGTTTTTTTTTTGGAATGACGTCTCGCAGTTCAACCTAGGAGGTGGTCGGCTGCTTAAGTATGCGTGCACCGACTGGACGGGTCCACTTAATCATGTGGCTCTTTCCTCAAAAGACCATCAGACACCGATCTACATGGTCTTCACATGATCTGACCAAGCGGACTTGCCCTCTAGGAATTAAAAACTTAAAAGTAAGCGACTACTCGCTTTTGGTTGGATCAGAGTGAGGTGTACAGCAGTGAGTCTAGTGCTAGCTACTTATATGCTAAGTTAATTGATTGCTTGACTTATCTACTTTTGGTAGGCATTAAAATCCAATCAATCTATGAAAAGGGCTTATCGGTCGATTCGCACGAATATAGGTACTAGCCTGCATCCCTTCCCGTCCCTTTGAAATAATATAATATTTTCTACAGGCGTCTCGCACGAAGTTAATTTATTTGTGGGCGAATCGACAATTTCAGAAATACCTATTTGGCACGTTACAACCAAAAGTTAAGGAAAAAATACACTAACTCTAACTGTATTACATAAAATACAAATCGTTCGTATGCGAATTCGTACGAGTCGCCTATAAAAACAAAAGTGGCAATTCGCCCGATTCGGATGAGTATATTCGTGTGAATCGACTAATAAAAGCCATAAAAGTGACGTACAAGTACAACATGTGCCAGAAATATTGCTTACCATAGCCTTTGTACTGCTTTGTACTCATTCATTTATTTATTTATCAGACAAAGTAGGTAAATATGTGTGTATTTCCGGTGCAATGAATGAGTCCTTAATGCAGTCACACTATCATCATTAAGCTTATCATTTTATTACAAGGCAGTAATGATTATGAGAATTAGACATACGTACGTATATATACGTCATTTACTTGGAAACGTTTTTACCTGATTTTCTTCGTGAACTGTAAAAGGGTGGAAAATAGCAAGCACATAAATACATAGGTGTAAAACTACATTCGCACCAACGTCACAATATCGAGGCGGGCTTATATCCCGCACTAGATTTAAAACTCTTGGGCTAAGTAGTACGTTGAAAGTTCCGTAAGCGAAAAATATCCGCCACGATATTTTTACGTCTGAGCAAACGTGAACTAACCTGCCTTCAAACAAGATAATTTCTGAACTACGAACGCAATTACATTATGTATTTATTCTATTGTTTCAATATGACACACCGTGTGCGTCACTACGTGATGCATGTAAATAATGATCTTATATTACATCACATTATATGCACACTAACGCAGTAAGTAGCTAGTTCGCAAGACATGACACATCGAAAGTATGATTCTTGCGATTTACGTAAAGTTTTGATGAAATCGAGAAACACAGTGGTCAGCAGAACTACTGGGCCAAGGGGTAATGACCGAGACTTACGAGGTGGCGTCGTGGTTTCGAACCCAGGCGGATACGCCTCTTTGTGCAATTCAAGGCATCGCCACTGCTCTTCGGAAACCATCGAGACAGAAGACATGTCGTCATCACCTGCCTAGCCTATTCGCAACCATATTCGGGTCGGCTTCCAGTCTAATCGGATACAGCTAAATACCAGTATTTTATATAGAGCGACTGCCGATCTGAGCTCCACAACCCAATTACATGATAATACGATACCCCTTGAGAAGACTGGTTGTCAGAGTTTCGGGCTTCTAACGACCTGTAATGACGTAACGACTGTCAATCCACGAAAGGCTTAACGTGCCTTTCGAGGCACGGAAGGGTATTGTAATGTAAAGATGGTCACCCATCCACGGACCAACTGCGGCAAATGTACCTTAACCCGGTTGAACGACCCGTGTCGCTTTTACTTACTTAGCCACATGCCCCTTAAGGATAGGCTGCTCGATATTAAGGGGAGAACTCCGTGGTAGGCCACGAAATAAAAGTTTTTTTTAGTTTTTTTGCAATTTGCAGGTGCTATGCTGTATGTTAAACAAAATATGATTCGCGATCTTAACAAATATGGCTGTACATAGAATTAAAATCATTAAATCAACCATAAAACCCTTCTAACTACATTTAATTCCATTGAATAACTTCTTCATAAAATAGCCACTTTAACATAATATAAATTAAATCACATTTCGTGTCTGTCTATGTAACCGCTTAGGTCTGCTTAACTGCAAAATGAATTTTGTTGCGGTTTTCCCCATCTAGCCAATATTTAACTTAGGTATAGCATAGAAATGTAAAGTACGTTAAGCCATTGGTTCCGGCTGTCATTTGTGGATCTTTGACAGTCGTTGCGGGTCATCAGAAGCCCGAAAGTCTGTCAACCAGTCTTAATATGACAGAACGAAGCTGCAACTGCTTCTGTTTTATTAAAAATACTGATGAAATACTAGTTCCGGGACTCTTCCGAGTGATCTAATCACCCCTGAGGTGAGTCAGCCATTGATTAATTGATTTTATATTCAAGGATCGTCTTAATGTGACCTTGTGACGAAATGTATGTATCATTAAAGTTGGTATTTACATTTTGGAAAGAGGGTGAATCATCGCTCTCTTTATCTTGGTTTTTTTTATTATTCTACTGCGTTACACATCACATGGAAGAATTTGTATTTTGTTTGTAAGTATCTGCAGTTGATTTTAGAAAGACCCGGAAAATGTATAGTGTAAAGACTAGCATTAATTACATTAGAACTATATATTGATACTGATACTGACCTAAATTGATAATGACTTGTTTGACTCGATTGTTTTGTTTATTGTGCAATTTTATTTAAATTCCAATTCTGTGATTTTTTTTTTTAAACCTTGCCCCGCACTAGGAATTACTCCTGTTTTGTGGGTGCGTTTACAAACATTTAAACTCACATACACAAACAGCAAGACCCGGAACAACTATTTGTAGGTAATACCAATATTTGTTCCGTGCGGGAATCGAACCCGCGACACGCAGCGCAGCAGTCAATCAGTTAACCGCTGCGCCATTGTTATTTTATTCCAATTCTGTGACTTTATTTTAATGTTTTATTCTCTTAATGATATTTTATTCTTTTCTGCGGCAGCATTGTAAAATTTTATTTATTTTATTTTAATATGTAATATGGGTTTTTTTTTTTCATTAGCCTACACTGTCCCACGGCTGAGCAAAGGTTTCCTCAAAATCCTTCCAGGCATCCTTTTCCACGGCCATCGGGATACAACCTTTGCGTTTAGGTCGTCTCGCCACATCTTCCATCACCGTGTGGGTGATGAACATTGAAGAGAATTGAAGGGGTGAGTGGACAAAGGTGTTGACTAACAAAAAATTTAAAATGAAAAATATTACATCATAAAATCAAGGTAGCTATAATTACAGCTTAATTTTTTTATATAAAACTTAGCATCAATACTTTTGAAAATATTATTACTTTGTAGATTATATATCTTATTATATATCATCACTTGAAACCTATGTTCATGTAAAAAAGTCGATTATTTCAGTTTTGTCAGATAACACGTTTGTCCACACTCACCCCTTCAATTCATTTACAAGACAATGTAGGTAAAGTTAATTTGCTTAGTATCGTTCGTGGTGTCATTTAATTTCCTGTATACAAAGCGCCCTATGGCCGAAACACGAAATACACAACAATACCATATAAGGCGAAATAAAGTTACTAAAATAAAAAATAAAATAACATTACCTTTTAAGAGTACTGAGAATATCTTCACTAAATATAACACGCAATCAAAAGTCCTGTACCTCATATTTATATAGCCTTTTTATTTCCCAATTTAATACAAAATATGGCATCAAAGCGTCGTTGCAATAAATGACATGCAATTACCTGCATCCGGCCTCCTACGCTTGTTCCTTATATTATTGGACTAGCGATTTGCCCCTTCTTCGGGTGCTTGTATGACTTGACAAAACATCTTAATGATAGTATTTTATGTAAGTTTCATATTAAATATCATACACATAAACCTTTTGAGATAAATTCTCTAAATGATGGTGAAAACCGCATGAAAATCTGTTGCGGTGTTTAGGAAAACAACGCGGTCACCGGACACACACTCAAAGCGACTTGTATATAGATGTGTAAAAGCGCTAACGGACTTTGATGAAATCGATGTGGATGTTACATAATTTCGGCCATGTCCTTATTAGCAATTAAGTCATTTATTATGATAATATTATGGATACTAAGAAGAAATCAATGCGAGCGTTATGTGCTACATATTTTGTTACCGTAACATTGCGGTTTTCCCTAAGTTGTGGAGGCCAGATCGGCAGTCACTTCATGTAAAATACTGGTATTTAGCAGTGTCCGGTTAGACTGGACGCTGACCCCAACAAAGCTAAAAACGCTAGGCATATGATTGCGGTTTTTCCTACCACAGGCAATTTTTTGAAAATTCTGTAGCTCATTCTAGCTACATCGTATTTTTATTATGAGGAAGTGTTTTTAGTCCAAAAACAAAAATACCGTAATCCAAACATTTGTAGAAAACAATACCCAATTAAATTATCAAATTACTGATCCATAGGTCCAAGTAAATACTTCGTTTAATTACAAAGCATATCGAATTCATACTTAAGGGGAACCTAGTCGCGGGCTCGAACTCACTGATGGGTCTGGCTAAAAAGCACGCTGTCTCACCAGGCTTCGTGTCCGAGAGAGGTAGTATCAGTGATGAGCAGTTAGAAGCTAATCTACACGCACAACATTATTGAGTGAGATGCAGGATCATTTATAGTACAACAGGCGCGTAAAAAATTAAGAACAGTTCTTTAGTAGATCGGGTTTTATGAAAAGACCACTGCACAAATCAATGACCAATAAAGTTTATTGAACTTTTCGATATTTCAGCTTTGTCGGTACCGACTTGGTTTTTCGGATTTTATACTTCCTTTATTACTTAAACACCCCCAAAGTTAGGTTAAATTAGCAAGAAAAACGAATATTTGTTGGCTTCTAACTTTTTAATGGCTTTTTATTTTAATATTCTGTTTCCGTACAGACAATATTAATAATGAGACAAAACCATACCATGTTTAATTTTTGATGTACACTGTCGAACAGTGGAGTAATACACTCCCGAAGTTTGTATGGGAAAAATGTGGACTAGGTTCACCTTAAGCTCAAAAAAATCAGTAAAACCTCCTCTCTCCCTTTTTCTAATACTGTTATCGGCATTTTTTTTGCGTCGGCATCCACCAAGGGCTCAATGCACCCAAAGTTAGTACTGACGACAGGTAGCAGGTACGGATTGAGTGCCACACTATTGTGCATACCTTTGAACAGGTTGAAAACTCACTATTGCTTATTGTTGCAGTATGTTTGTTTCAATATAACGCCTTATCAGGCTGTAATCCGCAGATTACAAAAAAGTGTTAATTCTTTTGCCAGACAATAATAGATGCATTACTGTAGTACCTATTCTAGGTATCGTTTATCGGGCAGTGTCTGGGTCACGGGGACCGAAAGTACCTATGGGTACATTCTGGGTTTTGTAAGCATTGCACATTTCTCACCCCTAATCAGTTTATTTATTTCTGGCAGCCTTCGTATGTTTTAAACAAGCACTTGTAGACCCAGACGGAGATGGCGAGATGAGCTGGACTGCTTCAACAAGAACTGGACCTTACCAGCTTAAACCAGTGAGAAGTGAAAGAAGGGGCCTTTGCGCTCCAATGGGACATCACGATCACATGCAGGCTTTTAATAATAAATAATTAAGACTAACAGTTGTAAGTAAATAAAGTATGACCAATACGCACTAGGGTGGGATGTGGACTGAGTCATAAACTATGCTCCACCTCATATCTTGCCCTCTATGCCCCAAAACTTGTAACCAAAGTGACCTATGCGCTACCACCGATAACACCGTGGAAGTGGCGAAGTTTTGGGCCAACAAAACTTGATAACCGTGACGAAAAAAAGAAGATTAGTGTAACCAAACTTTCCACACTTTAATGTAATTAGTAGTTAATACGTTTAATAATGGTCATACTCATCATTATCATACGGCCGTGGAGCGTGCCCGGCACAGTTCCCCAGGCGATTAGTACAAATTAACATTTTTCCGTCCACTTCACTAACTAGCGGAATATTTCGATACCGACCATCAACAACAAGACACAATAACTTTTGTAATACAATATTAGCCACTAATGGGCGTAAATTGTTCAAGTACTTAGGAATTCATTCTGGGTAAAAAATTGAATTAGATTGCGTGAGTCATTTGTTAACGTTAAAAGATAAGATCTTATAAATAATTTTGCGGCCGTTACTGATAAAAACAAAACCCACGCAAGCAAGATAAGAGACGGTATCAATTGTTATGTAAATGATATCTTCAGAAGCATGATGTAGTTTATAAAAATGCAAATGTCATAACCTACACGTTCATATAGAGAGGAATACATAAACATTTGGAGTGTTGTAGTGGGTGTAGTTCGGAGAAAGCACGCACTCACGCGGTGCGATCAGCGATAATGAACGCGTGTCGATACCGGACGGCGGACGATATCTCATCGGCGTCAGGCGTAGGCCGCGCCGCCGCCCACTCGCCTGCGCGCGCGCCGCTCTGACTAATACCCACCTACGTCCCGTGGAGCGCTACCGACCACCACGCCGAGCGCCATGCGCCATGGCGCCACAGCACACATCAATACCAACACATATTACACATCAAAACACAACACCCGTTGAGAAACCTTCTCAATCTTCTACCTCCATGTCATTACCATTACCCAAGATACTCTCATTTAGGGCGATGTAGCGTATCGCGACTGTAATTCTGTCTGTCAATAATTATTACGGCGCGTAATCCGTGATTGATGAACGCCAACAGTAGCCAAGAGCCGATCAGAATATAATTGACGCGGCCATTGTGCGCCGCCGCCTGATTGATCGCTTTACACCGGCATTACGTTGAGACATTACGTGCATAAATCTGATCTTAATTAGACGCAGCTTTAATTAAATGTGTGCTGATGAAATATAAGCTCTGTTTATGCAGCCATAGCAGTTTGATTAATTTCTGATGCAACAAGTGGGGCAATTGGAGAGTCGACAAAATTACTGTGCTACGCACTACGCAGGGCCCGTAGCAGTAGCTACGCGCTACGATACTTTTCGAAAAATTACCGTTCTACACGATTTGAAGTCTTGCTACAAAAATCGGACCGTAATAACGATATATAGATACGCGTGTCTGTATTGAAATTTCTTATTGAAACAATTTTACTACAGCTATGAACGTTTGAATTAATCATACTACGGACAGATCAACATCGTACCTAGGACTTATAGCAGTTACTGTCTGTATATGGCAACTCCTAAACAGTGTCCTAGCTCAGTAGGTAGCAGCTAGCATAGAATCCGTCCGCAACACCGGCAATTACAGGGGCCAGGCGTCGCGGCGTGCGCCCGCGCCGACGATTGTTTACGGCGCGCACGCGCGGCGCGGCGCGTGTCCCCCCGCGCCCGCGCCCCGGCGGCAGCTGCTCCGCACAGGTGGCGCGTGTGGGAACTCGACGGCTTCGTGCGTTCCCACGATCGCGCGCCCTCCGCTCGCTATATAAACCCCCACCCGGCGGACGTACCGCATTCCGCGTTCAACGCTCAGCGCAAACGCACAGCTCCACTCGCTACACACAAATTTTCAACATGTCTTACGAGATCGCGTACTCGCTCGCAGACGACGGCCCGCAGCCAGTCTCGCGTACTTATCAATACCGCAAAGTGATGAAGCCGATGCTTGAGCGCAAAAGACGTGCTCGCATCAACCGCTGCCTCGACGAACTCAAGGAGTTGATGGTCAGCGCTCTTCAGTCTGAAGGAGAAAATGTTGCAAAACTGGAGAAAGCCGATATTTTGGAATTGACCGTTCGCCACCTCCACAAGCTCCGCCGCCAGCGTCGCCTGTCGCTGAACCCCACCGTGGATGCTGACCGGTTCCGTGCTGGATTCACTCACGCTGCCAACGAAGTGTCCCGCTGCTTGGCTTCAATACCTGGTGTAGACGTGAGGCTGGGAACTCAGCTCATGACCCACCTGGGCCACAGACTCAACGAGATGCAGCGCGCTGCGGCCTCCGCTGACACTCCGCCAGCGAGCCCACCCAGCCCCGCGCTGTCCACCGCCTCTTCGACCTCCGGCTACGTGACCCCATCGCCACCCGCCTCGCCCGTGCACATGCACACGGCGACCCCACTGGACTGCTCCACCAACTCGTTCAGCAAGACCCAAGCCGTGTGGCGACCCTGGTAGACAGTGATCCGGAGCTGGCGGACCCGGCTCCGCGGTCACATCTGTTCCAGCACCGCCGGAGTCGCTCGCGCACTATGTGTCCGCTAACATCCTTATAAAGTTTAGTGAATCGTGTGGAGGATATCAAGATAACTTAAGATCTCACAATCAGTTAGCATAAGTTAAAATCATAGATCGTAAGTCCAAACTTGAAAGCTTTAATAAAAATTAGATTGTAAGTGTACTTGTGATATTAAAGAGTAAATATTATTGTATAAGAAATGTTGTATCGGACATGATCGAGTTCGTATTGTTATATTTTTTATCGTTGCAAAGAATTCACAGAATTGTGAAAAAATACTTGAAAAGAGTAAGTTAATAAAAAAAAAAACTATTATCTACCCTATTTCTGCATTTTATTACACTGACCTACGAAACCCTGAATCTACATAAATGTAATAAAAATAATTACATTTACATTGAATTGTTTATAAATAGATCCTACTGGAATCTGCCGAAGCATAAATGATAAATAACAAATCCGACAGTGATAAATATAAAGAGGTTAAGGGCACGACACGGACCTCTGACACGCTGGCCCGCAGCGCGTGCTCGGTAACTTTCCTGTTTACAATATTCGTACACATCGCACCATTGATACACATTTAGTGAGTTAGTACCAGTACCTCCACCTGGACAGTAAAGGCTAGTCGCCGTCGGCTACACATGGACATGTACCTTGTACACTAGCTGTCTATTAAGACGTCCGCCACCATAATTAAGATGGATGTTCCAGAACTGTAATTGAGATGGAAAAAGTATACAGATACATGTTTCTTCTGCAACCTCATTTACGCAGTACAGAGAAAACTGCGTCTGGTATCACACGTCCAAGGTACAAGCCTCATTATCCAGTGTTTTTATTCCTCATTCAATGTAGATATCGATGAATACATTTAAACCCGGTTGCCGATCAAGGTGAGGTAGAAAATGTATAAAAAACAATTTACATTGACTAGTCACTCTTGTCAACATTGTTGTTAATTAGAGGAAAGATTATAAATATTGTAGAAAATACGAAGGTAAAATAAAATATTTAATCTTTATACAGCTACCCTGCAACTAATAAATAACCATTGAATGCATTGAACCTCATTATAATATCACCTCATTACCGTCATTAGGTAAATCGATTGGCCCCGGCTAAACACATCCCATGACAAAATTGTCCGTAACAGTGGCAATACACAGAATGAGACAGGCAGCGCCATCTCTTATGATCTACGGGAAGTTTTGGTTTTCTCTCGCGCTGCCATCTGACGTCAAGCTTCGGAACTTAAAGAAAGCTTTTGAACACAGAATGCACACGAACTTACGAAGCTTTCAATCTCATAGAAGCTAACTTTGAATGAGTTTTCTAAATTAGTTAACTTACAACTAGAAGCTATCAACAAAATTCAAAGTGTGAGCATTACATACCTAACCGCTGGCATCATTTGGGAGTTAAGTTCACTATTATTAGTAGTAGTAGGTACTTCTAGATATTTCTGTTCAGCTAGCTTATGTTTATTTTAGCTTTTGAACTGTTTTAAACAGCAGTAGCGGATGTAGCTAGAGCAATATTGAAGTACACTCGTACTCGTTACTCGATAGTCAAGTAGGTATAAGCACATGCTGAAACGTCATCATAATACCTGAAAGTCCCAAAGGGTAGGCAGGTTGAATAAACAATAGTTTCATAGAATTAATATTCAATTTTGAGGAAAGTTTGAAATTGGAAACCATAATTAGCAAAAAACCGCCTCTTAGACCCAAGAACCGGATTAACAATATCACAAGAGGTCAAACAAAGTCAACCAATATTCTTACTAATAAACTGATTTAATTTATCGTCTAATTACTCAACTCAGCCACTTCACCCGTCAGACGGTTTTATGCACTGATAACAGATAAGCATATTTGTTCACCACGGCTTCCTATTGCGTCACTATCGACTAACATTGATATCTACTGTCAAACCAGTGATTAATTAAATCGGAATTAACGTCTTAATGAAAATCCGAAAGAATTAGATCAAGTCTCCAAGTTTTATTATCTGTTATATTTCGCGCCGGAAGTTCTTAACATTCCTTTTAAATTTCCCAGTTGATAATTAAGCGTTACGTAATCTCTTTTTAAATGTTTTGTTATCATTGCAATCTTTTACCTATAGAAAAGGTATCTTGACACAATAATCGCGCCTTGTTCTCCACTTTCACTTTCTTCCTTCCTTCCTTTCTTTCTTCTTTCTTTCTTTTCTTCTTTCTTTTTCTTTCTTCTTCTTTCTTCTTTTTTTTCCTGCATTCTTTCACTTTTGGGCAAAAAAATCTTTTAATATCTTTGGAAAATTTGTTTTTAAACATTGCATAACGGTTTTCTTCTGTTTCTTTCAACCGTTTGTTGCTTCTGTCGTCTTCATACCCCAGAAAGACGTCGACTGTAAAGTCATCTTTCATCTTTCGAATATTTGTGAGAAGTATGTATTCTCCTCCCTGAATTATCGTGTCAATACAAAAAGGTGTCGGTACTAGATATCTGTTGACATGCCAAGAAGACGAGCAGGTGAAAAAATTGGTATCAACACCCGAGGGTTCTGAACGATATCTAAAATCCATTGTATTGTTTCATAAGTCTGAAAAATTCACCTACTCGACTCACGTAAAGCAATGAACGTTGTTGAGCTGTCTGAATGAAAGTTTGCCATTTTATGTGTGTAAGCTTTTACCCCACTGGAAGTCAATATATGTACGATGGTGGTTTCTTCAATTATTTAATAATTCAACTAAATAATAATTAAATTCATAATTTATTAAGACTAGAATCAAGACTTAGCAGTTCATGATTTAGGTACCTACTATTTCTTTTAACATCCATCATCATCATCTACTTTTGGCCTTTTGCCAACTATGTTGGGGTTGGCTTCCAGTCTAACCGGATGCAACTGAGTACCAGTATTTTACATGGAGCGACTGCCTATCTGACCTCCACAACCCAGTAACTGGGTAATATGATACCCCTTGGGTAAGACTGGTCGTCAGACTTTCGGGTTTTGACGACCCGTAACGACTGTGAAAGATCTACAAATGACAACCGGGACCAACGGCTTAACGTGCTTTCCGTGGCACGGAGGTCTTGGTATGTAAAGATGGTCACCGTTCCACGGACCAACCGCAGCAACCGTAGCGTTAAGCTGCTTTTATCATCCAATTCTTAAATAAATCTAACTCAAACTTAAAGTATTTATTTCAATTAAAACATTTACAGGCACATGTGAACTGTCAAAAAGTCGAGAAGTTGAAGCTAGTTTCCCATTCCAAATTGGAGATCTGTATGGAGAAGAACGGGCAAGGAATTCCAAAGACACTCTTTTAATTCAAGATATTACTAAATCCTTGGTACGTTATTCTTATTGCTTCTATATGTGAGAATAATGTAAAACATTAAAGAAACAGTTCTAAATATAAGATTAATAATAAGCCCTGGAAGTTAGGAGATGACCAGTCTCAACGCCCGTTCACGAACATGACGCGTGGATCGGCACCATTCAGCTCAACCATTTTGTAGGGAACCGAATGATCCAACACACGTGCAATCATCAGTGAGACATTTTATAATCCACACTCTAGACTGTTAGTGTCGGAAAGAGGCGAGCAACACTACATTTTATGTACTTTATTACTACCAGTTAAAGGAATGTGAGAGTCCCAGGTCTCAAGGGCTATCAGTTAATAGCCTTGCGTGAGTTGTGCTGAGAGAGTGACCTAAGGAAGAGGTTATCAAGCCTCGTAGGAATTTACCTAGCAACCTAATCAATCATAACTTATGTAAAACCGTGATTGATTTAATAGTGAACACGGTTCTAGAACATAATAGATGAATAGAGACTAGTTCGATTTCAGTTCTTTGTCTAATTTGAATAGGTCCAGGTTCCTTCCAATAATTTGATTAGCGTTTTAGGGATTTCCATTGGTTTTTTTATTTTTATTTTAGTACATGGAGGACTTACAGTGAATAAAAACGGACAAAAAAGAAAACTATAGTCACCAGAAAGCCAATTACAAATCCTCACTTAATTATTTATGGTGGGAGCATAAAAACAATAAAAGACATTGCTTTAATTAAAGGAAGATGCAATGTAAATACTAAACGACACTTGTTCGTTCACTTTTAAAAGGCCATTCAAGCACCATGTACTAAATAGTGTTTAAATTGTAGGTTTTTTTTTAGTTTTGTAACATAATTTTTGGTTTTAACTCAGCGAAGCCGTCGCTTAAGTTAATTAATATGTTTTTCCTCATAGGAGTGAATAATTGTATTATTTTTGAATGAAATAAATTGTCGTGACCTGTCAATCCCTAATGAGATCACAATTAATTTTCTATTGTGTCTCCCGGACGTTAATATATTATACTGAATTTACTGACTATCTCGTTGGTCTAGTGGTCCCAAGCGCTACTGCTGATCTTAAAGTCCTGGTTTCCCAGATCGGGCAAAGTGTTATTGGATATTTTTCTATCTGAAATTTCTCAACAGCAGCCCGTAGTCTGGATTTATGCACGGTCTTTTTTTTTGCGAAATCGTAAAATCACTTCTCCCGCTCTGGGTGGAGCGGAAGGGCGTGTCCCACTTTTACTGACTAAAACCCACCTGTGTTCCTTCAATTGCCTGTGTGCGAGGGCCACGGTATCTCTTTCGAACAACCCGCACCCCTGGACCCCACCCTTGCGGACCCCACCAGTTGGTGCTGATATCTCTTAGAGGCGCGCGTGGAACACAACGCGCCGTCGACCCGGGCTTGGTCCTTACCGGACAGCGAGCTACCCATTACTCGCCATCCGCAAGCCCGCGCCTACGGTGGCCGGGAATCATCCTGGGATTCCAGACGCCCAGGGCGTCTCCTGCGGCCAATAGGGCCGTTAGGGGCATATACTGCTATATATGTACTGTCTAATTCCGTCAACTAAGATACGGGCCCGTCCGAAAGTAGTTCTTAGTGAATCCTACAGCCAATTAACTAACTTTTTGGACGAGCAAACCACGGGCTTCGTGCTTAGGAAGTAGGACCCCAGGGGGCCTACTTCCTAAGCACGATATTCGTCATCTCGGTCGTAGTTACGGGCGTTTCCTATTCCGTATCAATAACGGACCTATGATTAGTTTGGGCCCCAAATTTATTAATTAAATCTACACGATTTGACAGCTGTCCCAACTCCCTATATAGTTTTAGCCGACCAAAAAAGTTAATAAATCAGCTGTAGGAGTCACTTTGAACTTTCGAACTATTTTCGGACGGGCACGTTTTTTTGTTAACGGAGTTAGAGAGTAGCCCCACTAGGCCGGACGCGAGAGATCGCCGCCGCCGCGCCAATCGCCTCCACGAGGACACGGCGGTGCTCCGCCCGAGCCGGGCAGACCTCCAAAGTTGACAGCAGTAGGCTCGCTCCCTATTACATGGGACTCAAACATAACTGGCGAAATATGCGTGTATTATAGGTTTTTTTTTTGGGTGGGAAATCATCAAATAACTTCTCCCGCTCTGGGTGGAGCGGGAGGGCGGGTCAGACTTTTACCGACTAAAACCCACCCGTGTTCCATCAGTTGCCTGTGTGCCGGGGGCCGCGGTATAGGTTAGGTGCACCTTACGGAACCCTCCGGGGAAACAAGGCGTGGTGTTATGTTATTTTATGAATTTACTGTTTTGTACTCAAACGGGTCTGATCTTGTGTCAGATAAACAGTTATGCACCAATTGAATCAATCAACTGCTGCAGTCTGCTGCCAGACAACTGACTATCCAAGTTTATCTACATCGTTATCAAGAAAGGTTTTAAAACCGATTGAAATCAATTTTAGCTATCTCGTCGAAAAACAAGTTTACGCATGAAAATTTTACCTTCGATTTTTTTTATCTTACCTATCATCATGATCATTATATATGTAATCATCAACAGTTTTTCGGGCGTGCTTCGTGACACATCACTGCCTGGCCCCCCACGTGAGAATGATATCGTAAGGATACCGTCGGTAGACGCACTTGTTAGCGTTATCAAGCATTTAGCTACTTGATAAGTGTTGATTGAAGACTACCTACTTCCCAAAACCAATAGATGAAACTTCCTATAATTTTGATGTACTTAGCTACTGCTTTATCAATGATAACTAATAATAAGTCAGACGGATCGGTTTTGGCATTCAGTGGATTCCAAAGATTATACTTATCGTCAGGTGGTGAATGCTGCGTAGGTACCTATACCTGTAATAGGCACAGTTAACAGTACGTTTATTTTATTACTAGCTGTGCCCGCTACTTCGCTTGCGTCCAAGTCATAAAACATATTCGATCGCGCGGAAGCAAAAAAAAAGCGTTAAATTTCATGGTGCTACAGAAACCATTGCATATCAAGGATTAGACCGGTGGGCGCCGTAATAGTAGGGAAGACGTGCCCTTAGGATAGGGGAGGATTGCGAGTCGTACCGGATATGTATCCTAGAGTAGGCATTGGACTAGGGGAGAGACGGGTGATATTTATCTATAGGAGAGGATCTTTTAGTGAAGTCGCATCCAGGTTGGTGTAGATCGAGCTTTGCCGGTGCATCGGTACAGCTTAGGAGACTGGGAAAACGCGTAGGTGACTGTGTCCATCATCAGTCCATAAAAAGGTCACCAGGTTCTACCGCAAAATAGTGCATGTACAAACATATACAATCACATGCACCAAGATCCGAAAAAAATTCTTGGTACAAATATTTGCTCCGAGCCGGAATCGCATCACAGCGTAGAAGTCGATTGCTTCGCCACTACACGTTCAAAAAGAGTACCATATGCTTATCGACAGAAACTATTCTTAGGTATCAAGAAATTTAAAAAAAAGAATACAAAGTCAGCGGGCTTAGCATGACGTTTTCTATTTCTACGAAGAATTGACAGTGCTTTTTCAATACAAAGTGACATTTCGTTTTTCCATTTTTGACATCGCACCGTAGATATCCTTCTACAATCTGTCATTTTGTCTTTCGTTTCTAACGATCTTTGTCTAGGTCCTTTTATATGTAGACTATTTCAGAAGAATATTTCTTCCCAAACTGTCAAAATCACACTGACCACAAACTTTATACTCAACGGCCACAAAGTATATACGATTATCTTAAAAATCATGATTCGTTATAAACGCATAATAGTGATAATTAATAGAAAAACATAGCTATCTTCTCCTATTGTACATCATTTAGTTAATAGTCAAGTCTATTCTACCGTCGGCTACTCGGTGCTCGTGCTAAGCCTGCAGTTGTACTAAGAAAAAAACAAGAACAAGACGAAATACCGATAGCAGTCTATAATAAGATGCACGTCATTAACACAATACCAACGTAATGAACGAATGGAAAGTTTATTCTTAAGATAACGCCGCGTAAATAAGGATATTAATCATCGCTGTGAGTATAAGTCTCATTCGAACAACACATGATTTTATCGATACGAATCCGTATTAGCTGGGTAGACACTGATAAGTAAGTAGTGGATTTATCGATTTCCTCGCTCAAGTGTTGAAAAATAATGTGGGCAAAATTATCAAGTATCATCATCTGTCCAGCATTTTTCTAACTATGTTTGGGTTGGTTTCCAGGCAACCCGGATGCAGTTAAATACCAGTATTTTACATGGAGCGACTGTCCATTTCACCTCCACAATTCAGTTACTGGAAATACGACACCCCGTGGTAATGCGGGTTGCAGACCAAGAGCTAAGCTAAGTTAGTTTAGCTTAGCTCGCATAGCTGACGCAGTTTTCCATACTTGTGTGCAGACCGCAAACTATGCGAACTAAGCTATGTGAGCTAACTAAAATATGCGAAGCTAAGTTAGTTGTGTATGCCGATGCGCAGCTAAGCTAAGCCCCTCCCGCTTCCCCGCACACCCTTAACAAACACTGACTGAGCTTTGGCTTAGCTGTTGGTGTGCACGCTATTTATTTCTAGCTTAGCTTAGCCTAGCTCGCTTGGCATAGCTTAGTTTAGCCTTGGCATACCTTAGTTTTCGGTCTGCAACCGGCTTAAGACTACTTAGCAGACTTTCGGGTTTCCGACGCCAACTTATGACGACTGTCAAATCCACGAATGACAAACGGAACGCCTAACGTGCTTTCCGAGGCACCGAGGGGTCTTAGTACCTATGTAAAAATGGTCACCCATCCGCGGGCCAACCGCAGCAAGCGTAGCTTAACCTGTACAGTCGAACTGTGCGGCTGTTATTACATAGTCATAAGCGCCTCAATTCACAAAAATGTGTCTTTCAAAACCTCAAAATAATTTGACTACGTGTGGTATATCTCGCATGTATGTACATGCAAACCACTGACTGCGCAGACGACCCATTTAGTTTTTATCCAACTTTTACCTATAGCGTACTTTACCTATACGTCACTTGACTACAGTAAAAGGAATTTCAGGAATATAAAAATTTCTCATTTATTGGCTGGACGACGAAACAAGCCCATATCTAATAAATATGTGACGCCTACATCTAACTGTAACTCCTACGCATAACAGGATGTCAACACTGAAAACCCTCTTTACGTTAATTATGAGAGATTTACGTCACAATTACAAAGAGATAAAGTGAAGAACGAATAAATTGTACAAGTATTATTTACTACTCCGAGGTCATTTATTTCTGGGTACTGTTTAAATGTGTGTTTTACTCATTGTTTTTGTTATTACTAATCTGTACATTTCCTTTCTAGAATTATACAGGCTCGTCGTGCCACGTGGTAGCATCACCCAACGTAGAAAAGATGATAGGTCGTTTTACAAACAGTCGAACACCAGATCGTTTTTTTAATTCCAGAGACTACCTAATATGACATTTTAAGTATTTTGTGTTTGATTTTTTTGTCTATGAGTTTGACATTTCAGCTGTCAAATTAGTGTCCGGGTTTACTTTGCACACAATAACAGTTTGTTCGGGAACTTGGCACTCGCTGGCGCTTGTAACCGTAGTCAAAAATAAATATCAAAAACTGAAAAGAAAAGAAAGCCTTAGAGGTTAGTAGGTATAGAACCTAGTAGATATCAGGTTGACCGCAACTCCACGTGCAAGCACGTATTTTGTGTACAGGACTTTGTGATTATAACAATTTTAATAGAAGAGGCCATGACCACATTGAAAAATACACAGTCAAAAGGTCGTTCGGGGAACATAATGTTATGTTCTGAAGTTCTAAAAAAACATCTATGAAGCTAATCTCTCATTGTACTAAAATAGATTATCTTGTTTACAATGCCTATAATTTGTTGTTACTATACACGTTATCAGTAAGTTGATAAGTTTTTATGTAGCAGGACTAGTAGTTAAGAGCGATCGGCAATCAAATACGATATAGAATTTCCGGGCATTGAGAATGCAACAGAGTGCATCCCAGTGCGTCGAAAAAACACAGTGTTCGATTTAAGGGGAACCTAGTCGCGGGCTCGAACTCACTGATGGGCCTGGCTAAAAAGCACGCTGTCTCACCAGACATCGTGTCCGACAAAGGTAGTATCAGTGATGAGCAGTTAGACGCTAGTCTACACGCACAACATTATTGTGTGAGATGCAGGATCATTTATAGTACAACAAGCGCGTAAAAAATTAAGAACAGCCTTTCGGAAGATTGGGTTTTATGAAAAAACCACTGCAAAAATCAATAAGCAATAACGTTTATTGAACTTTTCGATATTTGAGTTTGTCGGTACCGATTTAGTTTTTCAGATTTTACACTTCTTTTATTACTAAAACACGCCCAAAGTTAGGTTAAATTCGCAAGAAAAACGAATCTTTGTTGGCTCCTAACTTTTGAATAGCTTTTTATTTTAGTATTCTGTTTCCGTACAGACAATATTAATAATGAGACAAAACCATACCATGTTTAATTTTTGATGTAC
Organism: Polymixis lichenea; assembly: GCA_949091785.1. Classification (NCBI taxonomy): domain Eukaryota; kingdom Metazoa; phylum Arthropoda; class Insecta; order Lepidoptera; family Noctuidae; genus Polymixis; species Polymixis lichenea. The sequence continues at coordinate 7,767,537 of OX420951.1, forward strand.
ATTGTCCAACAGTGGAGTAATACACTCCCGAAGTTTGTATGGGGAAAATGTGGACTAGGTTCACCTTAAGGCGCTAAGGTGCGTTGAACATCCAGTTCGCGAAGAAATTCGGCCGGGATTTTATTACGTCCGTGGGAAGTGGGCTTAGAATACTTTTCAGTCTACTTAAAGTGGATACGACAGGGTAGCCCGCAAAATTCAAATTATTTTACGTCTTTTGCAATTTTCAGGTTAGTGTCAGGTTGTTAAAATATGATTCGCGACCGTACAAATATGGCTTTCATCATCATCATATTAGCCGAAAGACGTCCACTGCTGGACATAAGCCTCCTCCAAAAGGGGGGATTTGCCATAATCGCCACGCTTGGCAGGCGGGTTGGCGATCGCAGTATGGTGGTCAATATAAATGTTTATTTTTAGATGTACGTTATCAAACAGTGGAGTACACTCCCGAAGTTTGTATGGAAAAAATGTCAACAAGATTCACCTTCAGGTAAGGTACGTCATAGCGATGGCACGTGATTCCTAAGTAGGTACCTAACAGCGGCGAGGTGTAAATTTTTGTAAGAGAGAAGCAGAAGCTAAGCCGGTCTTAACTTACTGACTTATCAATAGGTAAAGTAAAAATACTATCCTTCTAACATGAAAATAGGAATTTAAAGAATTTATACAATAAAGTTGAATAGCTGATAACCAAATAAAATTTGCAATATTCCTCCATCTCGTTCTCGCTAATGCATCTCTATCGTAAGCCGTTGTACAGCGGTTTGCTCTCTTCCATATCAAGCGGTGCCACGCGACCTAAAGTGATATCATTACGGGATCGCTGTTGAATTCACGATTATGACGTTTTGGCGCCGGGTTTAATTTAGATTTTTTTTTTGTTGTAATACAAAGCTAAAATAGTAGACACTATTGACGTGCCATTTTTCAAAAGCGGTAGAGATGCGAATCACCGAAGGAAAACCGGTAGGAATCGTGTTATATGGTGCTATCGCCACTGACCTAATCTCAACATTTATGCGAATAAAGTGGATAAACATGTAACACCGTGTGCATATTTTTATCTACCTAAACATTGCTGTAGATACAAAATGCAGCCGTCACCTCAAATTTTGCATGTCATGGAAAATATTATTGATAGATGAAGACATTTCTCAAACGCTTGTTTTTTGGGGGCAAAGTTCCGAGATAATCTACTCTGCGTGATAACTATCTGATAACTCCTCTCACGCTTATGTCATGCCCAATAAATTTGCCGTTTTTATCACAACGTAGTCACGGCTTGTCTAAGTAGTTGTCTATACGATATCACGCCACCATAATCCTATATTGATACAATAACTGTTTTTAGCAATTGATAGTACGATAATCAAGTTTTGATAACGATCTGTTTTATTATACCCACTTCAAGTGGTCGTGATTGCGTTAAACATGCGCGTGTGCGTATATCATTTTAGGTAAGTAAATAATTAGGTAAAGTTTAAATCTACCCTCCAATGCTACGTAGGAACGTAATTAAAAGAGAAACAATACATGACCCAATTTTAATCGCGTTTTAAGTTATATTATGAACGGTTGGCCATCGGAGGTTGAAATAAAGGAAATTAAACCATATTTTAATAGAACAGGCTTGCAATTGACTTGTGTTCGATGTTATATTAAGGTGTTGAAGTCTTAGCTATAGTTTTTTGTTTTGTTTTGTTTGGTAGAGGTGTTGTGTGTGTACACACCTTAATAAATATAAGTAGGTAATGTCATAGAGAAGACACTATGGTTCTCATTTAGGTTCTCGCTTGTTTTGTCTTTGCCCTTCTGCAATAAAAGTTGTATCGACCACACTCACAGAGTACTTTCACACTCCTTTCATTCAATATAGTAAGAGGTATGCCACATTTCATTTGTTTCTTGCGTAGCGTACCCTCTGTCGCAGTGGATAATACCACTTCCATTTTTGTACTAAAACGCCATAAACACGATGCAAGTTTCTTGCCTGTGGCATCTTCAACTCAGCCTATCGCAGTCCACAGCTGGACGGTTTCTCCCAGGCTGCGCTACAACACCCTGTCCTTCGCCTACCGCATCCAATCTGTCCCAGTCTTTAGGTCGTCGGTCCATCTAGCAAGCGTAGCGTGGGACGCCCCCCAAGGCGTCCGACGCTGCGCTTGCATATACGCCTGTGACATACCTACCATTGAATTTAACCCACAAATGAACTGCACCGTCTAAACACTGTTCAGACTGATGAAGACATACACAACTTGCTTCAACTTAAGGTAATGCTACAGGTAACGCGCGCGCTGTGTAAATCAGACTTCAGCGAAACTATGTTTTATGTGTATGTGCTTAGCTTAGCCCTGGGCCGCTGTGGAGCGGTGCCTTATTTATTATTTATTACAATGTGACAAAACACGTGACATAGCAACTTGTTACGTCAAAACATTAATTATCACACGAAATTTAATTATTTTTCTTATATTTCTTGATTCCGCGAAGTCGTGCGTCAAATGTCAGCCTGGCTGTAATCGAATGCAAATTGCAGCGATTCCCACAGTAGCAACAATTGTATATAATTAGACCACCGACTGATTAAGTTAACTTGTAATAATTAAATTTTCGTTTTGTGGTAAATTTCCATTGAAACGAAACTAAACTACAAAGTTAGACCATTACCAACTACAAAGACTGGGCACGCCACGATTGCGGCGGTAAGTCCCCTCTTTGAGGAGTGGCTTGAGAGGCGGCACGGCGGCGTCCTCACCTTCCGCCTGACGCAGGTCCTCACTGGACACGGTTGTTTCGGGAGGTGCTGTTTCGGATAAGGCGGTAGGAAACGCCCGGGTGTTTCCACTGCGACTCGATACGAAATCGCCCTGAGGACACGTTGGAGCATACGGTGGAGGTCCTTCTGCGAAGCAGTAATGCTCGTAAAGAGGGAGGCGGCGCACGTGAGGCGCACGACGTCTGATACGCCCTCCCGCTCAACCCAGAGCGGGAGAAGTTATTTGATGATTTCCCACCCAAAAAAAAAAAAATAACAAACTTATTAGACTTATATTATTTTCTACTGATAATGTGACGTGGGCGAGCAAGTGCGTTTGCGGCCAGCTGACGCGGTGACAAACGACACGGGTTCCACCCTCGAGGCCTTACGGCAGACTGAATCTCGATACCCCGCGCGAATACAGTAGTAAATACACCCAGATGTTAGAATAAAATCGTGATAAAATCTAAATTTGGGCTTTTGAAAAAAAATTCCACATGCAATTGATCACGATTAAATTATCAATCTATTAATGTCAGTATCATAACTAAAATAATGCTTACTTCACGAGATCATGTTATCAATCATTGTTACTCATTTCTGTGGTATCATTGTAAGGCAATTTGTTAAACAATACTACTTTTAAAAAAAAACTAAACCACCATTGTTGAATCAAGATTATATAGGATTGTAATGTATTTTTTTTAAGTTGATATTTCATTTAGATAACGAGTAAGATAGCTCCAAAAAACTGCCCAAAACACGGCTGGCGCGAAGTTTTGGTAGGACACGCGCCGTAGCGCTGCTACGGGATAGTTTCGTAACGCTTCAAAGCTACCTACGCCAATTCGTAGCAGGCTAGAAAGTGCCCTTTATTAACTTTAGGTATTTACTACCTTTTCCGACCGTTTGGTCATTCCAAGAGGATTTTTAATGAACAAATACGCACGTATGTTTTGGACATGTAGTAGACATGGACTAGGTGACATTTTTGGGAGAACTTGAAAATGTTTCAGTTGGTAGGTAGTTCATTTGAGCGGTTTTACGTAGGAACAAGCCTAACAATCTAAGTAATTTGTTACTATGCCATCTTGTCTACCTACCTACCTACCTATTATGAAATAACATGAAATTATAAACGTGATGGAAAATTTTAGCTTGTTTATGTAAACAACCACAACAGATAACTTTTGTGTGCCCTTATGCCAATAAACACTTAAATAAAAACAACATTCCTCAAATATTTAATTTGTTCCGCGTTTAGTGAACTGTCTGCACATTGATTATTGTTATATTTACTTTGTCCTACTGAATAATCATTAATGTTTATCAAAGCGATTATAAAGAACAAATAAGGAGAATATTTCTTATAATTGTGCAATTATGTAAACGGGTTATTGCCACACAATAAATAATAAAATGACAGCGGGGAATAATTAATGTTTCTCAATTTTGTTGCAGAACCCGACTAACGTATTCTCTTGAATTTGTAAACATGAAAAACATGGTGGCGTAGCAAGATAACTGGTACCTACTCGATCATTCTGTCCGTTAGGTCGCGTGGTTGTCTGAGGAGTTTGTCCTTGCCTGAGGGTTGGTTCTCTCGGTCCCCAAAATTGTCCATTAGGCTTCTACGTAGAGATTGTCTAATTTAAACTGCTCGCCCTTCCGCTGGTTGCTCCGTACACATTTCAAATGTTTGTATAGAAAATTGATTCTCCAATCAATTTTCTATACAAACATTTGAAATGGTGTGCATTTTTTTTTAAACAAACTCAAACTCAAAGCATTTATTTCAATTAAACCATTTACAGGCACTTTTGAATTGTCAAAAAGTCGATCAGTTGGAAAGTTGAAGCTAGTTGCCCATTCCAAAACGTAAATCTCTATGGAGAAGAACGGGCAAGAAAACAAACGATCTCTAGGTACCTATCTGCCTACCTACTAAAATATGAACAAGATTATAAATGAGTGATGATGTGAGTCGGGCATATTTGTAGTCGGCAACTGTCGGCAAATTTATTACTAGAATGCTTAAAAATTTAAAAAACGGTGATTGAAATGAAATTGAATTTACTGTTATTATTTTTATCACAGAATCAGTTTTTCAGTTTACTTTCAGTGCAATCTAGAATAGGATAGGGAACTAGGATAAGAAAGAACCCTTCGTTTGGTCTAATAATTAATTGGACTTAGATCTAGAAATTAATAAAGTCCGTAAATACTTCTAACAAAAAGAAGAAACTTTATAGCAAACAATTGGCAATAAGTAGGTTTGCCATTTTGAACATTGCCGATGTCTCCCGAACTCAACGAAAGCAATGATCGGCTTGGCCGACTAGTCGACTAGTCGGCGCATCTCTATTATAAATATTGTTACCTACCTACCTAATAAATAAGTAACCGTTTCTAAATTATCACCAAATAATTACGTAGATACCTATCTATAATTACAAAAACAAAACATCAAAAAGTTGACGCACATTGATTACAACTTGCGACCTCACGTTTCTTTTACGCCGCAGATCTTAAATCAAGTTATGTATTTATAATTATATAACCAGCTAGCAACAGACGGCACGCGAAACCAGAAAATTCTGATGAACTCGTGGTACCTTCTGTTAATCGGAGAGCAAAAGGTTGCCTAGCGACGAAGATAACAAAACATATTTAAATTATCTTCGTTAATTTAAATTGAAATCGTGCCTGACCTTCGTATCTAAATAAACCCTAAGTATACCAATCTTATCAGCACAGATAGGGGTAAGGGACGTAAGCTCGTAAAAATGGGAGCTTATTAAACTTTCCACATTGATTTGTGCTTATCAATAAGGTCGTAAATCGCTTGTAGATGTGGCGTAAGATTCTAAGTGGTGTTGTCGTCAGTTGTTTGCCGTGGAATCTTCCCGCGCTGTCGATAACCCGCGTTATCGGTTAGGCGGCGCCCGCGCACGAGACCGCGCCTGTTCTTGCGGTTATTTATAATTATCGTAGAGAGGATGACACAATTGTGGCAAACACTGGTCTGTTGGTAAGCCACGTGCTGAGCAGTGCATGTGTCAGCGTGTCTACGTGATTTACGGCGTGTCTACAAACGATGGCACGGATGATTTTCGGCCGATAGGTGTGACATTTTAAACTTATCGTTTTTTATGCTAGATACGATGTTGATCCATATTCTGGGTTGTGTAGGTCAAATAGGCAGTCGCTCCATGTAAGGTAAGATATATTTGTCGCTATACAGTCAAATTCTACGTAGATCAGCTTTCAAAGATCAAGAATATCGGAATGTCTAGACCCCAGCAAACCTCTTTGAAGCTTACGAGATCTACTTGACATAATAGTGTTGTCCAATGAGCGCGGACGCGTGCAGGCGCACGTACAGGTAGGTACCTAACTATTACAGCGCGTCTTACCCTTTTAGACGACGTCCACGACATCGGCATCGACACGGCCTTAGCACGTCGAAAAACCAAAGTGTTCGATTTCCAACTGTCGGTGCTAAGCAGTGTGTTGAAGATCCAGTGCGCGAAGAAAATGAGGGTTTTCTCCTAGACGGTTATCCGAAACAGAAACAACCGTGTCCGGTGAGGACCCGCGTCAGGCGGAAGGTGAGGACGCCGTGCTGCCTCTCAAGCCACTCCTCAAAGAGGGGACCGCCGCTATCGTGGCGTGCCCATCGTTCACTAGGTGGCAGCACTGAGACGTCAGGTCCTACCACCTGTCAAAAGTGCCAAAGCGCCTACGGACTGAATGGTGAACAAAAGAATGAAACGAATGACATTAATTAAGTTCATTGTCGAACTGGAAGACCTCTTGTCAAAGTGGCGCCAATTGGTGGCTTGAATATTCATGAAAACCCTCATTGGTATGCGGCCTGCATTGAGACTGCTCAATACAGCAATGCAACCTATGTTGGTCCTCGCTTCCAACCTTGCTGACAGGATTTTTTCACCACAGAATGGGCTCTCTGATGCCGAGATGACAAAAACAATGTACTCTAGCAATTTTGCAAAACAGGAGCACAAATTCATCATCTGACTCATCTTGCTAGTCTTTCCCCAACTATATTGCAGTAGGTTTCTAGTCTTACCGGATGCACCTAACTACCAGTATTTTACAAGGAGCGACTATTTTATTTTATACCCACAACCCAGTTCCCAGTTACTGCGTAATACGATACCCTTTGGTAAGACTGGTTGTCAGACTTTCAGGCTTCTGACGACCCGGAACGACTGTCAAAGATCCACAAATGACAACCAACGGCTTAACGTGCTTTCCGAGGCACGGAGGAGTCTTGGTACGTGGAGATGGTCACCCGTCCACGTACCAACCGCGGCAAGCGTATCTGCTTGTCTTTTCAAATTTATGTTTCAATGTGTAAACGAAACTGTTATGAAAGTTTTTCCATTAATTTTACACAACTACTAAGGTACAATGGTGCCCTAGTTATATTTATCAGCATAGTGTTATTATTATTACCCATAAAGATATTGTAATAGAGCCTCAATCTAAATGCTATTTTAAAAACACCTTAGTCTGGTACATTCTTGTATACAATCACTTCGCTCAAGTGCGTCTTATCAGATTGCAGTAAATCGTTGTTACTAGGGGTAATAATTATATTACAATCGTAGCCTTATCGCGCTTGCCTAGACCCAGACATTGAAATAGTTCAAAAGTTATAATAATACAATTTATCTGTTTAAATTCTTGTACTAACAGACGTAAAAATATCGTGGCACGATTTCACCGCGCACTGGATTTTGAACTTTCGGTGTTTGAGCATTGAGAATCCAACAGAGTGCATCTCAGCGCGTCGAAAAAACACAGTGTTCGATTTCCATCTCTAGGCGCTAAGTACGATATTACTACGTCCGTGTGAACATCGGTACTATTTAACGTTATTTTTAATGATAAGGATAATGCAAATGAGAATACCTACTCCAAACATAGTCGGCAAGAGACTAGTCAGGTTAATTGATAATACCGACTCCACTATCGTTTATCATGCGACAATAAAACCTAAACATAGCCTTATCAAGAACTGATACTTTCGTAACATTAATAGGCCAATGTTTAATAACGAAGATAATACGCAGATTTACGGCTGCCCGTTAATCGTATTAAAACTATCTCATGAATAATACACGAACAGTCGGGGGTCAGCGAGGAAATAAAACAATGTTAACATAATTACGCCAGTTATATTCCGCTCATTTATAACACTTTGTATCTAGCCTTGTTGATCATGTGGTGGGCAGAGGTCTGTAGTTTAAGGAGCTCTTCCTTGATGAGGCGAGTTATTTCTGACTTGGCTTTCGCGACGGCGAGTTCTTGCGAACTTTCTATAGCGAGGTATAGCTTGCGCTCGCCTTCGGGAGGCGTCTTGCCCGGCGGGACGTACGTGCCGCGGACTGTGATACCCGCCTCCGAATACTCGCTGATCAACGCTAGCGCCTCCTGCAAATCAAACAAAGAATATTATTATTAAAAACTAGTAAGTAGTTATAGTGCGAACTTGCCGAGATATCAGTTAAAACACAAAATGATGAAATAGTTTTATCTGGATGTAACAAAAAAAAAACAAATCCGGTAAAATCCGTTGAAAAATCTACGCAGTTGAAATGGTAGGGCAACATTAACCTACGACCCGGGGCCATTAAAACAACATTTGATTATGGACTTATTACCTTAACTAATACTAATTAATGACAGTAGAAACATGGCCGACTATAAGCCCTTTGCCGTCTAAGCAGCTTCACACATATGAATATGAAAGCACCAATAATAGCTAATTTGAGCAACATCTTGACTACTAATCGCAGCGAGAAGAGAAATTGCACTGAGCAGAGTACATAAAATGTGCAATAATTTTATAACTTGTAAATACATTACAAGGGTTATCGACATAAAGGTCAAACCGACCCCTAAGTAAATAAACAAAGTATAAGAAAGGAGGTTATTTACTCTTAATAAAAAATATATCCAAGGAGGTCCATAGGTCGCCTTTAGTCTTATCTAGAAGAAAAAATTACTAGTAAAAAAACCCCTATCTTTGGTTTTGACAAATTACACATGTAGATGACGCAAGCAATCGACGTGAGATTGTTCGGTGATTTCTTTCGGGTGCATTAGATGGCCGAGTGACGGTAATTTTAATTTTTCATGTTACATCACAATAGCAAACTGTGTGAAGAAGGGGCGGGTGCCCCTTCATCACACAGTTTTGCGACTTGAACATGAAGGTTACATTATTATATCTAAGTTCAGCATTCATTCATTATAACTGCTTTGCTTTTGAAAACTGCTTCAAAAATCCGTAACTTAGAAGAACAACGCGGTCACACAGACAGAGACGAAAAGCAACTTCAATTTATAATATAACTAGTTTTTGACATATTTAGCCTATGCTTGCCGAATATGGTTCGTGCATGGGTGACCACCTGACATATCAAGACGCCTCTGTGCCTCAGAAACTACGTTATGCCGTTGGTCCCGGCTGTCATTCGTAGATCTTTGACAGTCGTTACGGGTCGTCAGAAGCTGGAAAGTTTGACAGTCAGTCTAGGGTATCGTATTACCCGGTAACTGGGTTGTGGAGGTCAGATAAGCAGCCTCCATGTAAAATGCTGGTATACAGCTGCATCTGGTTAGACTGGAAGTCGACCCCAACATAGTTAGGCAAGGCTAGGGAGATGATGACCCTGATTTAAAAAGCCTTGATTTTGTTACGGCAGGCCGTTTACTTGAGCATTAGGGAATTATAACTTTTGCCCGTACAACGCGTCATCAATAGTATCTTATGACGTTCGCAGTCGCGTAACTATTGTGTTAATTAACTGTAAAATTTTAATTAGTTAATTAAAAATTTACAGTTAATTAACACAATAGTTCTGTAGGTTATTGACGTTATCTTCTTCAGAAATAAACGTCAAATGTTGCATCATTACGTTTTAGGTGTCTCAATTAATGAAATTATTACATCTGATTTAACGAGATTAATGATTAAGCTAACATGAAATTGTTTAATAATTAACGCAATAAATAAGAATATTACCACAAATAAAATAGAATTGCATTTATGACAAATCATTTTCGCAATCGAAATGACACATCAGCAGTATTCATTTTTCAAACTGGAGTGATCATGTTGGGAACACTCTGACATCAGCCTATGCATAGAATAATAATATAATGTTCCGACTGCTGGGACACAGGCCTTCTCTTTTGGAGAGGGCGTGGTCTATAGTGTGCGTGGTAAATCCACGCAGATACAGTGCGCGTTGGTCGATGTCACATGTCATCGAATTTTTGGTACTACTAGGACATGCCGGTTTCCTCACGATGTTCTCCTTCACCGTTTTGAGAGCAGTGGCGATGAAATTATTTACACAAATAAAACGCCAACCTGGCTTCGAAACCACGACCTACAAATTGTAAATCAGGGCCGTGACCACTGGTCCACCACTGCTCCCCTCATTCGGACATCAATAGACATGAATTCGTTACCGACGAAATATGGAGCTGAGTCACAAATCTCTTCGACAGTCTACGTCAAAAAGAGTCGCACTTGATTTTCCTATATACTGAAAATCTTCAACAAAAAGCTTGGTTCGGTAATCATCACCCTGCACATTTTTGAGCGTCAGTTCTATCGATAAAGCCAGCTGAATCTGATAGGGCATCTACTGCTACCTTCATTTTTAACAAACATCTCTCACTTCATTTTATTTTCATTATTTGCTGTTAGAGCGGCAACAGAAATACACATTCTGTGAAATTTTGAACTGTCTACCTATTACGGATCATGAGATACAGCCCGCTGACAGACAGACGGACCGACGGACAGCGGCGGCTTAACGCCGCCGCCGGCGCCGCTTAGGCGTACGTGTTTAGTTATAGTTTTAAGCTGGTTTTTAATATGTATTAGTATGTCATTATTGTTTAAGATTATTTTGTGTATTTTATGTATGGGCCTTAGTTGCCTGATAATTAAATGATTATTATTATTATTAATAATAGGGATCAGTTGATTAGCCTAGGGATACGGAACCTTAAAAACGCATTAGGTTTCTTCGTTTCTTGGTTCTTATATTCAGCAGTACGAGAAACGAAACCGTCAATGATGATGAGATTAAAGAACAATCCTGTACCTTGCTAGTAACCCTCCATCTTGCTTGCTGTGGGAAGTCGTTGATCTCCAGCTCAGTCTCGTACTTTCGGAACACCTCCTCAGCAGGTTCTGACGAGCTCTCGTCACGCGGCTGGTAGTTCAGACGAGTATTCAGCTTCGCAGCTAACTGTTCTGCTACTGTCTTAGCCTGGCGTTGGGGCAGAAAAATGTTGTGCTAGCATCAGAATGATTAACCGTTCTACTTCAAGTATGATTCTGTTTTTTTGGAAACTGGGTTTCCTTCAAGATTCGCCTTAAGTTTTTTCAGCTTAGGTCAAGCGCAGAATCTTTTGGCAAAGCCAGAAGATCTGATAGCTTTAAATTACCACCAGCTCGTTGCCAACTTACCGTTATAAGCGTGTGCGCAGACGGCGCGCCCTTCAGTATGGCCTCGGCAGCCTGTTGCGTGGCCCCCTTGTGCTCGGCGCCCAGCCCCTTGGCCAGGTTGATGCGCGAGGCCAGGCGCCGCGCGAGTTCCAGCTTGCCGTCAGCGCCCGGCCCCGCGCCGCCCGCGGCCGGCGCGCCGGCTGCGGTGACACCCGGCTAGAACAATAACGAATTGTTTTATACTCATACTATCGGCAGGTCCCGAAAGAGATGGCGGGATGAGCTGACTACTTAAAAGATTGGTCCACCATAGCAGAAGACCGGGAAAGTGGAATGCGGGAAGGGAAGCCTTGCAGTGGGACATCACTGGCTTATAATAATAAAATGATAATTTTATATTGTTTTGTTTGATTTCACGCTGATGATATGATATATTTTAAGAAGTGTATAATTTCAGGTTTTGAAAACGTGCAATTCGGCTAGAAACACACAATCTCACAAATATGTTTATCTAAATGTTTAAAAATAAGTTTAATCTAGAGGGAAACCCTAATTGCCAGGCACAATATCAAACTTAGGATCAGACAATCTTCATAATCCTTAGCACAACGAATACATTAATTATAAGCCACTAAGCTTAAAGATAAAATTTATAAAAACGGTATGCGTGACCGTTTTTATAAAGACCTTATTGCAACGACGTAAAGGTGCTGTCAATTTGACAGCACCTTTACGTCGTAGCAGTAAGGTCGTTTTTCGTAGTTCAAGTGTTTCTATTACTGATGTGCGTTCGACCGCAAATGCGCAAGCGCAACTCTAGGTATAAACACGCGCTCAAACCATATTTGTAAGAAACAACCGTGAGAGCCAGACTATAATGGATAACTATTGATACTAAGGTTCATGTTTATAAACTAAACGATTTGATGAGAAAATATTTTACATAATTAATTTAATACATATTACAATATTATACAAATATCTACATTATATCAGCTGTATACAGGCCGGCTGGGGCATCAACGTACAACCTGATACCATGGATTCCGTACATGTAGTACTAGTTTCATAGCAAAGTGCAATACCTACGCCGTCAAAATGTAATCAATAAACCAAAATTATTTTCTGGTTTTTGATAATTAATTGGTTCAGACCCTGTTTAAAGTGCAATCGATTTCAAAATACGCAATAGCTATTTCTATGTATTATTTGTACATACAAATCTCACACAGTAAACACTGATCCCTGTCAAACTTAATGTGGGCCAAAGACATACTTTCCTAGTACAATCTGAAAGATCACATATTGAATTGAATTGACTTCAAATGTTACTTGAAATTTCTTCAAATGTGAGCAATCTTACCTTGATCTCTTTAACAATCTTCTTGGCAGCGAGCATGACCTCTATCTGTTGGTCAAGGTCGCCCTCCACATCTTCATCATCTGAATCCTGAAGACCGAGAGCCGCCTTCTGGTATTTCTTCTTCTCAGTGGCAGCTTGAGCTTCCGATTCGTCGAATTTAAAACCTGGGCATCATAACATGGTCGTGTAATTATTTTAACACAAATTGCATTAAGGGGAAGCGCCAGGGAACTAGATGAGGTCGGCGTTTTCTATCTGACTAGTCTGAGAAGAAAGGCCGAAACAAACCCAGAGGTCACAGTCTCTTTTAAAGTCGAGACATACTAGAAGTATCTTAGGCACATCATGTGAAGACAATTTAGATTACTGTCTCAAATGGATTTTTGAGGAAAGCATCACTCGGATTGAGTGGACCAGTCTAGTCCGTGCACGTATTTGTCAGTAATCATCAGTAATCGGAATAGGTAGAGCTAATGTGCCTAAAGTTCAAAGAAAAGAGACAAAAAGTGGAGACTTCCTTACGACAATTTTTTTTCGGTATATTTGTTCCGAGTTTCGGAACATCACTTAAGTACATTTAATATTAATGTTATTAATACAGTAAACTAATTGAATTCATTTACCTTTTTAACCGACTTCAAGAACAAGGAGAACGATCTCAAAAAGCCGGTAGATACGTTTTCTATTGTTATTAATTCACCCTTATTTTTTGAAAACAATAAAAATCGTGCATGCTCTTTTTTAAAAACAGAAACAGGAAATAAAAAAATCTAAAAAAAAAAAGTTGTCGTAAAGAAGTCTCCACTTTTTGTCTCTGTCTGTTCTTTGAACTATAGGTACATTAGCTCTACCTATTTCGATCACTGGTAATCATGCAGCTCAACTCAAAAAGTTGTGGCAAAGAAATGGGAATTCTTCTGAAATCTTAACCAGGCAAGTTAAAAATATTCTAAAGTGTTACTAACCTTTCCCACTGAACCCGCCACCAGTATGCACTTTCTTGCCATCCTTTTCCTGCGCATCTTTGTATTTATCCCAGAGTGCCCGTAGCTCCGGGGGCGGGGCGACGCTAGCCAGCTCGAAGGCGCGCGTGACGTCACCGGCGTAGCGACCTTGTTCCGGCGTCAGGAATGTCCACGCGTAGCCTTTGTTGCCTGCACGACCGGTACGGCCGCATCTGGACAAAAATTGTTAGTAAGTGTAGTAAATCAACGTTAAACTATGAGTTGCCATGTTAAAAATCAATAACAATAGAATCAAATTCAAATAAACATGAAGCCAATCGTTGGCCATCTAGAAGACGCGTTGACTCCTATACTCCATTTGAAATAAGATTATAAATTTAAACCAACCTTTTATTACAGTCCGTTCAACCGATATTGACGTCTATTACGTAGGCATAAGGATGGCATTAAAAGCAAAAAAGTGGTTACAATACCAACTGTTTAGTGAATATGCCATTTATCATGCTGCCAAAGCAATAGAAGTCAAAATCAATTAAACGAACTGTAAAGAAGGTTTATTGAAATGTCTCGCCAAAACGCTGGTTGCGACCAGTAGTTTCACCTAACACACTCACCTATGAACATAGTCCTCGTAATGGTTGGGACAGTCGTAATTGACGACCAGCACCAGTTGCTTCACGTCCAAGCCTCGGGCCGCAACGCTGGTTGCGACCAGTAGCTTCACCTTGCCCGATTTGAAGTCCACGATAGTAGAGTCCCTGTCGAATTGATCAATCCCTGTAACAGGCCACCATTAATATATTCGTCACTAGACAAGATGGATTTGTGTCGCAAGTATAAGCGTACTGCTAACTAATTTTATAACATACTAGCTTGTGCCCGCCCCCTGAAATTTATTGTTCCCCTGACCCTACCCGTCGTATCGCACCGGCCGCACTATAATTTCAGTTTCGCTTAGCGATTGCTCGGCTCCTAAGAGTCCTAACGTGACGTTAAGTAGCATTTAGTCTTTCTCAAGAATTGGGCTACCAAATAGTAGTTTTTTTTTTCAAATCCGACTAGTTTCAGAAATTACCTCGTTTAAACAACCTTTCAGCTTTATTATTAAAATACAGTATAAACTCCATATAACGACACTGAAGGGACTGCGCATTTTATGGTGTTATTGAGAGTTGTCGTTAAATTAGGAGAAAATAAATCTGTATTAGAAAAAGAAAAAGTTTATTTCAGACTAGTGTTAGTAATTACATAAAAAGTTTGTGAGCAACTAAGAATATGATAACGTATAGATAATTCATGACTCCTACTAACAACAATCAAACAATCCCTATTTGTAAACAAAAGAACGGATTTATTAGGTTCGGTATTATGATGCCGACAGTCGAGTTTTTACGAACTAGTATATAGTAGTATAAAGCGACAAAAGAACGTACACAGCTATTTAATTGTTGTCGTTATTGAGAGTGGGTGTAATGCTATATAGAGTGCATCATTGTATGGAAGACAAGCTAAACCAACCAAAGCCGAGTGATTTCGACGCTTTAGGGAGTTTGTCGTTACATGGAGTTTACACTGTATATAAATATACATATATAGGGTGGCAGGGAGAATGACGCTCGATCTGTTCTAGAATTCAGTATATGATTCTAGACCCTAGAAATTTTTCGTCGGTTATAAAAAAGAAAGCTGTTATATAGGAAAGTGCAACACCTACGCGGTCAAAATGTACGGAACAACATTTTTTTTTTTTTAATAACCGACGAAAAATGTTTAAATCTTTCGCTTCAGAATTATGTACTGATTTCCATGTGAACAGGTTTTCCCTGCCTGTATAGATATAAATTGTTTAAAGTATTCGCAGGCATTTAACACTTTGCACCATACCTATCTAACCTAACCTTGAGTTTATACCGGGTAGATTTTTAACCAGCGCGTAGACTGTAACCATGAATTCATTCTAGACCTCCTAGCGTAGAAATTTTTCGTCAGTTATACAAAAAAAATCTGCTGTTTCATAGAAAAGTGCAATACCTACGCGGTCAAAATGTATGGAACAACTGATTTTTTTTTTGTATAACTTACGAAAAATTTCTGCGCTAGGGAGTCTAGAATGATTTGCTGAATTCATGGTTACAGTCTGCGCACTAGTTAAAATTTTATCGTGTATAAAGAAATAGAATGCTAAGCGCAACATTTTCTTTTATTATTTGACTTGCAAATTGAGCGGGCTGTAATTGAATTATAAGCCGAAACTAAATTATTCGGGAACCAGACTAACAATAGCACGTTATGTATTAATGCAAATTGTTTTTTTTAACAGTTGCCATTTTAAATACACGCTACAAAATGGCAGTACGCTTATAATTGTAGACATTTTATGTTTGTTTATTTTATAATCGATGTCTCCCCACATCGGCTTTGGTCGCTGAAATGAAAATAGTCCGTTAGTAGATTTTGATAATCAATTTTTCAGACGTCATTTGACTTTGTTTGAATTTAATCTTGAAAGCTTTTAAACTGAAATTGTAATTCGACATTCAGACGGGCGTAATCAAACCGCGGCGGGATTTTTTCACGCACTGGACTCTCAACTCTCCGTGTTAAATCGAGCATTCAGAATCCAACAAAGTATAGTGTGAGTGAGACTCAGCGCGTCGAAAAAGTCCAACCACGATTTTGTTACGTCCGTGGAAAAGTGGGCTACCATTGAAAAAAAAACATTACTGCTGTAGAAACAGTTAGTTTAACTAGGAGAAAACAGGACAATTGATTGTTTTGAAGAGTTCTTTTTGTCATGAAGAAAAATAAAAATAAAACAGTCACGAAGACAGAGGCAACCTGCAAAAGAAAATATAATAGCCTGTAGTGTTGCTTGATCCAATTGCTCACTCAATGTTATGCTTTATTTGAATTTTTTGTTAAAAAAAATGCATTTTGTAGTGATTTTACATTTTATGATGATCCAGGTACCTAACCCGATTCATGCTAGCTTTCCATTATTCTTGCATCATATTATACAACGTGTAACACAATTAATGCAAGTCCTGAAATTGATTGAATGAACGTCACCATCCATTTTATATTATTTTAGTGTCGAAATGGAAGACCTCTTGTTAAAGTGGCGCCAACTGGTGGCGTAAAATTGTATGAAAACCCTCAATAATTTTACATAAAATCTCCCACATTTGTTGTTAATCTATAATTTGGCTAACATGGTTTTCCAAACCTATTAATACTTTGCAAATCTATATAATAGTCCAAATTAAATCATTAAGGTGTCGACGTCAACCGGCCACGGTCATGTTGCACCCTACTACACTTTTATTGTTAAAATACTTTTTCGGAACCCATAAAAACAAAAACAAAATTTTTAAAAAAAATCATGTCGAAATCTCACCTCCATGCAAACTCATGCATGAGTAGGAGGCTTTCATGAGGTCTTTGAGCAGACTATCGGCATTCTCCTGCTTATCCACGAACACTATGATGCTGCCCAGCTGACTGTACAGTCCCAGCAGTTCTAACAGCTTGAAGAACTTCGCGTCTTCTTCGAGAATAGCCACGTGTTGTTCTACGTCTTTGCAAACTACGCTTCTGCCGCCGACCTGGAGAAACGAAAAGATAATTTAAATCAATTATCCACTTGTTACCCGAATGCGCCAAAAGGAGGGTTATGTTTTTCGAGTGTGTGTATGTGTGTATATTTCTTTGGCACGCTCTGAAGCCTAAACAGCTTGATCGATTTCAGCTTGAGAGGTGCCATTAGATTTGTCTTGATTGTGAGAGTGACACTGGGTATAACAAAATCGAAAAATAAATAAAATGGCCGATTTTTCGCGCCTTACTGTCTTCAAAAAAATCTCAAACCTCTTGAGTGGGGTATCAAAATAAAGGGTTTCATAAATAGGTCTCATTCACGTCAAAAATAATTATAATAACTAAAAAGTGT
Organism: Polymixis lichenea; assembly: GCA_949091785.1. Taxonomy (NCBI): domain Eukaryota; kingdom Metazoa; phylum Arthropoda; class Insecta; order Lepidoptera; family Noctuidae; genus Polymixis; species Polymixis lichenea. The sequence goes on from OX420951.1 coordinate 7,785,081, forward strand.
GAAATAAAAAAATTATTACAAAATCAAAAAACATGACTGCCTAAAAAGTGAACTTTAATTAAAAAAAGATGGAAACAAGAAACTTGTTTTAAAAGGTTGACTATTAGACTGAAAGATAAACAATCTCATGCAGTCGGAGGCATCTTCTTAAATTTAACAATAAAGACCTTTATTGCCTAGTTTTTTTAGGGTACATTGAAAGCATGGTTCGGAACAAGGACCCCTGTCGGCTTGCGACAGAGACAAGTATAATATCAGCCTATACAGGAAGGCTGGGACATCGACGCACTACCTATTATCAGGATTCAGTACATGATTCTAGATCAAACTGCGTGGGAGTTTTTAGTTATTAAAAAAACTAGTTGTTCCATACATTTTAACAGCATAGGTATTGTACTTAAAAAAACCCATTACGAAGGCAATAAATCGCACCTTTAGAATTAAAGAGACCTAATGCTAAATTAGCCGCAAGCAAAATAGGTCTTTAAAGTACTGAATTATACAGATCTATTTTGCTTGCGGCTAATTTCACATTAGGTCTCTTTAATTCTAAAGGTGCGAAATGACCGGGTGCCCAAACAATTTATCTTCGATAAAAAATACAGAATCCAACTGCATGAGGATCGACGATGCGAAGGCCCCGCAGAGCTGCGCATCTTTACGGACGGTCAAAAACAGGTAGTGGCACAGGGGCTGGAGTCTTCTCGGAGGACTTCAACATCCACATAGCCACACCAGTCCATAACACAGTGTAGTGCAGGCAGGCTAAGGAAGCACTTCCTGCGTTCGATGCCCGGCTCACGAAACAGGTTCTCCGTTTATCTAAACCACAGCTGCGTACAGTTTCAGCAGCTGTAACTGGCCATGGGTCATTTAACATAGGGGTAACAGACAGTTCGCTGTGCAGGGCCTGCATGGAGGAGGACGAGACAGCAGCTCATGCGCTGTTACCCTACGTGAGATTGTCAGCAACACCAAGGCGTTGCTGGCCTTTCTTGAGGAGCTGGGGTGGATCTAATAACTGATTCTCCCACCCGTACGCAAAATACGCACTTTGCGGACGTGGAGTTGCGGACAACAGCCCGTTTTACCTATTACCTATTGTACTTGAAACATTTTAAAAGAATAACGGTGGAGTTTCTTGCCCATTCTTCTCCATACGAAACTACATTTTGGAAGGGGCAACTAGAATCAATTCTATTTTAATGTAAATGTTGACGTTCAAAAGAGCCTTTTAAGTTTAAGTGCCTATTTGAAATAAATACTTTGACTTTGACACTTTTGTAGGAAACCAAATCAAAATCAAATCAAAATATTTTATTTCACATAAACCTGCAAGGGCACTTATGAAACGTCAGAAGCTAGGTGCACGGTTCCAATTTGTCGCTTCCTATGGAGAAGAGCCGGCAAGAAACTCCACGGTTACTCTTTTAAAAATAATTGGGTTTTACAATGTTTTCAAATTACAGTGATAATAGGTATGGGAGGACAGTGCAGGCCTGTCAATAAGTACCAAGTACCTAGAGGAATAAAAATAAAGAATAGAAAATCGTCTATAAATCTAGTCTGTAAGGCCTACAATGTTTTCCCACTCACAATATGTAAAAGAATCTACATTAGTAAGATCAACCTATTTAAACAAAGTGACATGATTTCCATGAGAATCACTAATAAATAGGTGCTATTTGAAGCGATGTATAATGTCAAAAATGACGAGAATATGTCAGAAAGTGTAAAAAATAAAAATATTAAAAATTAACATTGTAATTTGGAAGCAGTTAATAGACTCTCACAAAGTTATGCTGTTAATGAGGTACCAGGGAAGCCACATGTGCAGAAGGAATTAATGCCAAACTTCCCTGTCTTCAACGTAGTCTTTTATCTTATAATATGCTTTTTTGATAAGGACACGTTTGATGTGAGTTTTAAACTTTCCATCGCTAAGTTCTGTAACCGACTTTGGCAACTTGTTATAGAAGCGGACACTGTTTATTAGAAATGACTTGCTAGTTTTAGTTAATCTAAATTTTGGAATCACAATTTCATCTTTACTACGTGTATTTAGATTATGGAAGTCGCATCTTTTTTTGAAAAGACCTAAGTTTTTGCGAACATACAAGATATTTTCTAGGATATAAAGAGAAGGCAGAGTTAGTATATCAATTTCATTGAATTTGTTTCTAAGAGACTCGCGAGGCCCCATTTTATAGATTGCGCGGATTGCCCTCTTTTGTAAAATGAAAACTGAATCTACGTCAGCTGCCGATCCCCACAGCAGAACGCCATAAGACATAATACTGTGAAAATAAGCAAAGTATACTAACCTAGCTGTGGCTACATCAGCCAACTGCCTTATTTTTCTTACTGCGTAAGCAGCTGAACTTAATCTACTTGAGAGAGCTCTAATGTGGGCACCCCATTGCAATTTCGAATCTAAAGTAATTCCCAGAAATACAGTTTCGGAAATAGCATCTAGTTTCTTGCCATCAAGTTTTAAATTTAGACCTATTTGGGGTACATTTGGTAATGAGAACTTAAGACATTTAGTTTTGTTTGCATTGAGTAAAAGATTATTAGCCGCAAACCATTTCGAGAGAACAGCTAGACTATCGTTGACATGTAAGACATCCGTATCTTTTCTATCTATTCTAAAAATAAGAGAGGTGTCATCAGCGAATAAAATTATATCCGACAAGTTTGCCATTAGGTAAGGAAGGTCATTAATATAAACTAGAAATAAAAAAGGGCCAAGAATTGAACCTTGAGGCACGCCCATCTTAACTAGAGACCCCGAGGACATTGCCCCGTTAACATTTACTTTTTGCTGCCTGTTTGATAAATAGGAAAGTACAAGATCAGCAGCTCGTCCACGAATTCCGTAGTGGTGTAATTTACATATGAGTGTGTTGTGGTCAACGCAGTCAAACGCTTTTGAGAGGTCACAGAAAATGCCAATTGCATCCTGGGACTTCTCCCAGGATTCCAAAATGTGACTGACGAGTTTTATTCCCGCGTCAGTCGTCGACCTACCTTTCGTGAAACCAAACTGTCGACTATGTAAAATCCCATTTGAGTTAAAATGTGACAACATCTGGTCTAGCATGACTTTTTCATAAATTTTGCTCATTGCTGGAAGCACAGATATAGGTCTATAATTAGAGGGATCACTCTTACTACCCGATTTAAAAACTGGTACTACTTTACTATGTTTAATTAAGTCAGGAAACGTACCGCTGTCTAAACATTGATTAAATATGCCTGTTAGGACAGGGGCAATTGTGTCAATGATACCTTCAAGAACCTTAACGGAAATGCCCCATAAGTCTTCAGTGTTTTTTAAATTGAGACTTTTGAATGCTGTTTTAATTGTGGCAATAGAAATGGGTTTGAATTCAAAATTTTGAATGTCCTTACTGATGTTTTCTTTAAGAAGAGATTCAGCTAATACAGATGATGAGGATAGAGACTTCGTAACCTCTATTGGGATGTTGGTAAAGAAATTTTCTAGAGTCTCAGCAACTTTTAACTTATCTGAAATGGTTTCATTATCAATTTTTAGAGCTAACTCATTCTGATCTCGCTGTTGTGTGTTTCCAGTTTCTTTGTTAATTACCTGCCACACAGCTTTTATTTTATTTTTAGAAATATTAATTTTGTTACTTATTAATTTAGATTTAGCTTGAGCGCAGACTCTTTTGAATATCTTAGAATAGTTTCTTACATAATTATGAAGGGCCTGATCAGAAGTCAGTGATTTTTCGTGGTACAAATTTTATAAGACATCTCTGCTTTTTGTAATGCCAGCTGTGGCCCATTCGATAAATTTTGATTTAGGAGTGATTGTAACTTTTTTTACAGGACATGCTTTATTGAATTCTTGGCATACTGTAGAAAAAAATGTGCTATAGTTTATATTGGGGTCTTGTGAATCAAAACTTGCTGTTGAGAGATTGCTAAGAACATTATTTTTAAACATTTCCAATTTATTTTTAGTCAGAGGTCTCATTCAATGGTTTTATCTAGGTGTAACTTTTTATCTACGTGAAACGATACAAGCTGACCAGTATGGTCTGACCTGACGCCACTAATTAAGGAAGAGTCCACCATTTGTTTTTTCTTGAATAACCAACGAAAAATGTCAACGCAGGCTGGTAACAGGTTGTACGTCGATGCCACGCTGTATTGTCTCGTCCCACGACAGGGTAAAGACCCCTTCACATACAAAGATTATTTGGGTATTTTACTCTATATGAGAAAAAATCTAAAAATATATTATTGAGATAGCTTAGGCAAAATGCAGTCGGAAAATGTTAGTTTTAGTTCATGACATAACAAAATAAATTTTAAAATACAATTTAAAGATTTCAGTATTTTTGATCTGTTTTTGAATACCATGAAATAGTAGCCGCTATGTTATTACGTCATACGGCATGTCAACTGAGCAACTTTGTACTTTTATGATTTTTGTATCCAAAGTAATTTTTACTTAAATAATATTTGGCATTCAGGAACAGCAAACCAACGATAAGTAGAAAAATAACTCATTTCTTAAATTATAAACAATTGTCTTATAAAATATCAGCGCATTTGTTTATACAGCAAACTAACCTCATACCCACGAGCAATATTGCGTCCAGCGGTTTCGTCAAATTACGAGCGAAATTTTAAAATGTAAAATTTATATGTTTTTACAGGTTGCGTCATGGTGTTTTACTTCACCATGACAGTGATGATGATCCTGATCCAGATATGTATAGGTACTTTTCATACTAAATAAAAGTGTTAATTATTAAAATTGTGAATATAAAAGTGCCTTACCTGAACTTCTATAGGTTTCTGTAATATCCTTCTCGCGAGTGCTTCCATTTGCCGAGGGAAGGTCGCGCTGAACATCACAGTCTGCCGGTCAGGCCTAACATTGTCTATTATCTTCATTACCTGCACAAAAAAAAACCTGTTTATAGTTTAGATATTAAACAACATAATATTCTGGGCACAGGGATTATTATTTTTAATTTATAGTATTGATAAAGCATTAACAGTGTTAATGTTTTAGCAATAATGTGGTACTAATTTAAAACCATTGACCCATCTTTACACGCCAAGACCCCTTTAGGACTCGGAATCGGAAAGCACGCTAAGCCGTTGGTCTAGGCTGTCATTCGTGGATCTTTGGTAGCCGTTACGGGTCGTCAGAAGCCCGACAGTCTGACGACCAGTCTTACCAAGGGGTTTCGTAATACCCAGTAACTGGTTCTGGAGGTCAGACAGGCAATTGCTCCATGTAAAATACTGATACTCAGCTGTACCTGGTTAGATTTACTTACTATTAACACTTACAATTACTTATAACCCTCTCGTGATTCGTCGAAGGGATATGTCCTTACCGTCAACAATTCACTCAACAATGTATCGTGCAGCCATTGCGTTGACCTGCATCACATCCTTTACACTGCTGACGTCACAAAGTTCTCAGATTTAAACTCAACCACGTTTCTACCGCTCAAGGCCGTCCGTGACCGAGTCGGGCACGGCCGACTTACGCGATTTCACGGCCCACTTACGCGATTTTTATCTTAATTTCATAATACTACCAAGGTGCGATAATTTCATTCTGTAGCCAGATGAATATTTTCACCGACTTACTAATTCCATAGCAACAATATTGTGTGGCAACATTAGAATAAAAGTTGAAAACGACGCCATTGTGACGATCTGTTAGATAACGGCTCGGGGTTTGCCGGGTGTTGACGTCTTCGGTATTTGAGAGATTAAAAGACGGTTTTCTTATTACCTGAGGCTCAAAGCCCATGTCAAACATTCTATCAGCTTCGTCCAGCACTATGTAGGTGACTCGTCGTAGATTGGTGACGCGGCCTGAGTTAGCCGCTAACATGTCGATCATACGTCCTGGAGTGCACACTATCATTTCGGCACCGCGTTTTAACTCCGCAATCTGTGATTAAAATAATTAAATGTTAAATATCATGGAGTTATTAATAAAACCAAAAGAGCATGTAAAATAAAGTCAAGACGTTCTGTACAAGTGTGTGATAAACCTATTTCTGCCGAAGAAACGAAATGAATGTGCCAGCATAGGGTTTCCGGGAGAAAAATAAGTCGCGACGATCACCGAACGATTTTAGTCGTTACATGCCCGATATAGACCTTATTTTTCCTTGAGTCGATTCCGCCTGGCCGATTAGCAAATGATGTCAGAATCATTCGTAGCTACTATGCAACATACAAATACTATTGTACTCTAACACCACGTTGGAATGGACTTAAATATATCACAGCGAGATTTCGTTGCACACTGGATTTTCAACTCTCGAGTTGTACCGAGCATTTAGAATCCAACAGTACATCCCAGCGCGTCCGAAAAACACACTATTCGATTTTCAATTCTCAGCGCGATATTTTTACGTACGAGCTTACGTGGACTTTGTTTTTTTATATCTATAAAAAACTCATCTGCTTACCTGTTCAGAAATCCCAGTGCCACCATAAACACAAACGACCCTCAGGCCCAAAGACTTTGCGAACTTCTTGATATCCTTGCCTATCTGCATGCACAACTCCCTAGTAGGGGTCATGATGAGGGCTATGGGCCCATCCGTGTCTTCCAAAGGTGGCTGGTCCAGGACATGGCGGAACATCGGCAGGATAAAAGCTAGGGTCTTGCCTGAACCGGTTTTTGCTATGCCGATTAGGTCTCTGAAAGTAAATAAACGTTAAAACTTAGAACGCATATATGGTAAAAAATGGACGCAACGAAAAATAAGGTCTAAAATCAAATTATTTATTTTAAATAGGCACCTAAAGGACACTTTTGAATGTCAGAATTGAAAGGTTCAAAGTTCTAGTAAAGTTTCTAGAATTTAGAACCACTATTTTTGTTTAATAAAGATATTCTTTTGCAGTGACTGGCAAAGAGAGAATACCTCTAACAAAATGTCGTGTGGTGAAGACGTAAGCACATGATAGATTAATACGTTCATAGGGCAATTACTTATAGAAATACCCTACAAATGCAAAACATTTTTAAGAGACACCTTTATCACTGGCATTTCGGCTTATTTCCTTAGGAAGAAGCTCCAAAATTATTGGTACCTGGATGATAAGATATTTTGACTTGTATGCTAGCTCCCAGAATCCCTTTAAGGCTCCTGCAGACAAGCGCGACGCTACGGTGCGACGCGATTCTGCTATAACAATTTCCACGAACTTTTAATAGAAATTTTTCTACTAGAGTCGCGTCGCGCCTGTTTGCAGGAGCCTTCAAACTGTTTCTTAACATAAAAATTATATATTATCATCAAATATGAAACTTACCTCCCAGACATGGTAGCAGGAATGGCTTGAGCTTGAATAGGCGTCGGCTTCTCAAAGTTAAGCTTCCTCAATATATCCATCTCTTTCTTACTAATGCCGCAGTGTGCCCAAGACCTGATTGGCTTAGGACATCCCTTCCCTTTCACTCGAATACCTTCTAGCTCTGTCCTATATGCTTCTACATCTTCTGTCGTCATTCTGGCTAATTCATTGACCTAGAAAATAAGTTATTGTTAATAAATCATAGAAAAAATATATCTTTCATGGCGTCTTAAATTTTTTTAAAGGAATAAATGTACCTGAAATGACAGACTTGCATTTTGCAGAAAAAAAATGACGTCACAGTAGTATTGCTTTATTTGCGAGAATGGTAGTTGTGAATAACATGCTCAGCTAGATAGACAAACTACCTTTAAAAGGCCGAAAAAGACTAGATGCACAAAGCGGAGAACCAGGACTGCGATTTATTTTGATAAGGCTTAGTGTTAGGTGAAAATCACCATAACATTACCATATTCTTCCCGATCCTTACCTCAGTATAGAAAGCCTTTCTATAAGGCATATAGTCCAAGCTAGCATGGTCAACTTTAGCCAAGTCCTTCCTTTGCTTCGAAGCGAGGTTGGCAGCCTGATCCTTGATATCTTCGGTCTCTTCCTCCGACGAATATTCTAATCCGTCCTGATTCTGCTCTATCAGTTCACCTGGATCAAACAGAAAAATATTAGCCATGTTCTTCGAAAACTGCTATTTTTAGTCTTCGAAAACTATAAGGATAACAGAATCTGTGAAGAAGCTATGGCCTATGGCGATTGTTCAGCCAGTCGTACCGGTGATTGCAAATAAGACATTTGGGGTACAACCAAACTAGTGGTCAAATAACATGAGTAGAGCAAAGAAATGATTTAAAAAGACTGAGAAATCTTGAAGTATTGTTGTATGAACTTTATTTTTTTAGTAGAGTCATATTGTTTTGCTATCATATTGTTTTAAGAATTGCTTCATGTAAAATACAGGTATTCAGCTACATCCGACCCCAATATAGTTCGGAAAAGGCAAAGCAGATGACGAAGATTATTCAAAGATTCAAAACAAATAGTTACCTTTATTTTTCTGCTCAGTGACCTTCTTCTTGGCAGTGCCAGTAAGCACTACGACAGTGCCACCAGTAGTGGTCGGCACATTTATAACACCGCGCGCCTGGTCCATTTGATTAACTTTGCGTACTTCCTGAAAATGATTAATATTTACATATAATTAAGATAATCATTCATATTCATATGAGTATCTTTATTTGCTGGAAATCGACCAACAAGTGATGATGACGATGAATTGAGTACCTACTCAAAATATTATAAAACAAAAAGGTTAGTAAACTCATGATGCAATTACAAAACAGCAAAAAGTCCCTTGCAATGTACTTTTACAACTGTGCCAACACTGACCTGTTGTACTTCTTGCATATAAGCATCCAGAGGATCTATTTCATCTTCTTCCTCTATTTTCTTCTCCTCCACTACAGGCTTTTCTTTGGGTTCTGCGTTCTGGTCTTCACCTGCTGTTTTAGGACAATCATAAATTTTTGTCAAATTCAAAATATTTTATTTCACTTAAACCTATAGGTAAGGGCACCTAAGAAATGTCAGAAGAATTCCAAATTGGTTGTGTCCTATGGAGAAGAGCCGGCAAGCAACGCCATGGTCTTTTCAAAATAATTGGCTTTTACAATGTTTTCAAATTACAGTATACAGTATACATACACATACGTATACATTATAATATTTTTTAAACCCAGTCTTGTATGCTGAGTAGGCGTTTGTTAAGCATAAATTATGAGAAATATATTTATTTGAGAGATGATAGGCTGAGTGAGAACATAAATAATTTAAATCCTACTGCAACTGAAAATTACACTTATCCATAGACTTATCTTTCAAGATCAACAAAGAAAAGTTACTTATTTTCTTGGTTTTTAACAAACATCAATGGTATCTTACCTTCATCACCAGAGTCGTCTTCCAGCGACCACTTCTTGGCTGGCATTTGAATATTGCTTACAAGGCTGCCTTTCTGCACCTCTTTCTTGGCAGACTCCAGCTCTTTACGTTTACGGTCAGCGCGCCAACGCTCGATGCGATCGCGACGCTTCTGCATTTCTGCTTCCAAACGACTTTGTTCTTCTTCCTAGGAAGCCAAAAATAAAAGTAAAACATTTCTGGCATTCATCAATTTGAAGGGCTCTTGGTTCTGGACCATTAGGCGGCCCAATTTGTTGAGGTGAAAAATGCAGCTATTGTAGAAACATAATCTTATGGCTAGTATTTATTATGTTTTGACTTTGGTATTACAAGCTTACAGGTAATCAAGAATCCATCCATTCATAGTCGTTCTATCTTCATTACAAAGGTCATAAAAACCACAGAATATTAAATAAACCAACATAGATAATATCAAACTAAAAAACTTAAAGCTACTCATTTTTTCAACTCATCTACCTGCCTATTGTCATTCATGCAGATACCCAGAAGCATATTATACAGTTTTACTTGTGATAATATGCACTGCCCTTACCTGAAATGACCAGTTTGAGGGCGTCCATTAATTACGTAAGGCGTTTAGGGGTCTCGCCAAATATCACGTAATGAATATTTTTTTTTCGCAAAGATACAATGTAAAATTGTGAGAAAACTGAGTTAAATTAAGTAAAACATGTTTTTCCACCAATATGGCTAAATAATATAAAATCATATTTATCACGGTTATGCGAACACCACAAAGTAGCACAGTAGCTCCTCGATTGTTAACCCACCACTGGCCAGCCAAGCCAGTCAAACGCAATGCATAAATCAATCGCAATATAAGCACAGATTAACGTTTTTACACAAAAAATACGCATTTTGAAATATCTCACGTGAGATTATGCCTCACGTACTTAATGGACACCCCCTTTCATAAGCCTTTTATATCCAAGATTGTTTTATAGTACATTGGCAAAATATTTTTACCTGTATATCTGTTTACTGTATCTCTGTCTCCCTGACATTACGCATGAATCAAAACAAGAACTGACCTTATCCACAGTCCCTGGATCATATTCAGCATCAGATTTTAGAGCCTCCTCCTTGGACTTTGATCTATCCTCTTTATCCTTGTCCGGTGATTTCTTTCTAGACGACTTCCCGGAGCCATTCCTCTTGTCATCCCTTTTATCACTGCATCAAATATTGAGTAATTTATTAATTTAGCATGATAAGCATCAGCTTTTTAAAAGGGTTGTAGTTTAAGGGTGGTTTTGGTAATTGAAACTAACAAGTGCTATTCAAAATTTGAAAATAGTCTGGTTTGAACTTAGGCGTGCATATTTTTCTTAAGTAGGACAATGTTCCACTTATGTATTCTCAATCTTAGTAATGTGTGCCCTTGATCATAAACAAAATGAAAGATTAGAAAGTATTATGGTATGTTTACGTACCTTTTTCTGTCTCGTTCCCTGTCCCGATCCCGGTCACGCTCACGGTCTCTATCCCGCTCGCGTTCTCTGCTACGATCCCTGCTACGTTCCCTCTTTGACTCTCTTTCCCTGCTACGGGTGCGCTTCCTCTTCGTCGATTTAGAGGCCCTGTCTCTCGACCTAGACCTGGACCTCCTTCTCTTGCGATCGGGCGTTGCCGATCGACTATGGGACCGCCTACGTTCGCGGTCTCTTTCGCGATCACGCCTGTAAACATTTGCATGATTATCACACTGCCAAACATCGGAGCTTACTCCGCGTCTGTAAACAAAACACTTACCCGCCTCTCACCATTTTGTTACACTAATATCATTAAACACTACAAATTAAGCTGTTTGTTTTGTCATAAACCAATAATAAATCTTTCCTTTCGCATTAAAAAACCGTGACACGCGTTGTTTGACTGACGCGATATTTGACAATTGTAGTGATGTCCAATGTCCAATGTCCTCAATCCTTCCACCGACTTTATTTACCACTGAGTTCCGTTTTGGCTGTGGCAGATGGTAATGATAAGCCGACTTTAAATAAAGGTCCATTATGATATGGACCAACCAGACTAACTAATGCATACAAACAATCTACTTACCAATCAATTTTATATAATGCGAAAAAAAAATCGTACCGAGGTAAGTAGTAACCTTCCAATGATTTGGGGATCGGAGTTATAGGGTAGCCAAGTTTGTATGAAAACCTTAATACGTGATCCCATTCAATTGAAACTGGGCACGAAGACAAGAGTAGAGAAGTCTTGCCTAGGGCGCCTGCCATGGGCGTAGGTAGGGATTTTGTCAAGGGGGGCAATCATGCCTAGTAATAAATAATCCCACCAAAAAAATATGTCAATTTAATGAAAAGTTATCAGATCGAATGTAACACCCCATTAAGGACCGAAGGATAGGGCGGAACAATTAAGGGCTCTAAAGTCATTGCAACAGTGGGCACGCCGCGATTGCGGCGGTAAGTCCCCTCTTTGAGGAGTGGCTTGAGAGGCGGCATGGTGTCCTCACCTTCCGCCTGACACAGGTCCTCACCGGACATGGCTGTTTCGGGAGGTTCCTGTTTCGGATAGGGCGGGAGGAAACGCCCGGGTGTTTCCATTGCGAAGATCGCCCAGAGGACACGGTGGAGCATACGGTGGAGGTCTGCCCGGCTTGGGCGGAGCACCGCCGTGTCCTCGTGGAGATGATCGGCGGAGGCGATCTCTCGCGTCCGACCCTGGTCCAGGCCATGGTATGGAGCGAGAGGGCATGGCTGGCAGTCGCCTCCTTCAGCGAAGCAGTTATGCTCGCAAAGAGGGAGGCGGCGCACGTGAGGGAGATGCAGTACATGCGCCCTCACAGCCGTGGCCTTCGCAGGAGACGCCCTGGGCGTCGGGAATCCCAGGCTGATTCCTGGCCACCGTAGGCACGGGCTTGCAGACGGCGAGTAATGGGTAGCTCGCTGTCCGGTAAGGACCAAGCCCGGGTCGACAGCGCGTTGTGTTCCACGCGCGCCTCAAAGAGATGTCAGCAGCAACAGATGGGGCCCGCAAGGGCCGATGCCTGCCAGGGGTGCGGGTTGTTCGAAAGAGATACCGCCGCCCCTGGCACACAGGCAAATGAGGGAACACGGGTGGGTTTTAGTCAGTAAAAGTCTGACACGCCCTCCCGCTCCACCCAGAGCGGGAGAAGTTATTTGATGATTTCCCACCCAAAAAAAAAAAAAAAAAAGTCATTGCAACAGAGAAGAATCTATCGGGCAGGACCAACTTGCGAATCTGAAGACCGATAATGGCAGGATCAGGTATAACATTGAATACTTGCTGTATTCAATGATATACCTGTGATCAACGCGTTGAAAACTGAAAGTGATCACCACAGGGTAGGAGGCACATTGAACTTAAATATCAAGCTGGAAAAATCTTGACTGCTGAAGTCTACCCTCCGCCCAACACCGATCCACGTTCAAAACCCCGAAAGCTTTCAACTTGAACTTCAGAATCGTTTCGAGTGCCTAGGGAGCCCCGTTGGTGACCGTGGAAAACCGATAATTAATGGTAGGATCGTATCCGGTAAACGTGCCCAATTATTCTGTTAAAATCTCACCATGAGAACTTAGGTGAAGTGAGCTGTGAGAGCTGTCACTCCATCTGGCACTAGGGATTGATACTAATGACTACTCACTTTAAACTCGCTTCACCCAAGTTATCACGGTGCTATTTTTACAGAATAGCACCGCTGAGCTGTTGAGTGAGATCGAGAGATTCAATGGACAGTTATACACGTCAAAAGTAAACTCGTCACGAATCTGGCAAATGATCCACGAGCTAGCTTGACACTACACTATACTGAAAACATCCCGGACGTCAGCTTGACGAGATTCAGATGGCTCTGAAGCAGCTCAAAACAACAAGGCGCCGGGTGATGACGGAATTACGGCCGAACTCCAAAATTTCGATGGAAAACCCGTTCTCAAGGGATGGCCTTAGAATCTGTTTGATTCCGTCATACTCGAGGGAAAAACACCACATGTATGAAACAGAGGTCTGGTGGTACTTTTCTTTAAGAAGGATGAGAATGCCCTTCTTAAGAATTTTAGGCCAACCTCATTTCTGAGCCATGTCTTCAAACTGATTTCAAGTGTCATCACAAACCGTCTCGTGAGCAGGTTTGACGACTTCCAGCCGTCCGAACAAGCCATATTCCGTAAAAGTGCCGTAGACCACACACATACGCTGCGGCAGATTATACGAAAGACCGAATAGTGTAACCTGTCTTAGCGTTTGTGGACTACGAAAAAGCTTTTAATTCGGCAGTCTCTTCAAGCGTGCCAGATCGACTATACACACACAGGTACATCGAGGTGGTGAAGTGTCTGTACGAAAACGCCACTATATCAGTCCAACTCCAGGAACAGACCTCGAAACCTATCCTTTTGCGGCAAGGTGAGAAACAGGGAGACATCATCTCACCGAAACTGTTACCGCTGCAATGCACTTCAAGGGGTTGGCATCAACATCAATGGCGAGACTATGGAGTTCTCCATAGTGTCAGCCTCAGTACAAAATTGTCGATGACCTCAGTAGAACTTTCAAAAGATTGGGTTTAAATGAACATGCCAAGACAAAGGTCATGTCTAACGCCCATGTACAACCCACTCTCATGAAGATTGGAGACGCTACTCTCGAAGCTGTAGTCAAGTATATTTACCTAGGGAAAACTGTCCAGTTAGGTATGTTTAACTTCGAGAAAGAGGTCTAGCATCGACTCTGTTGGGCAGCGATCGCGAAGCTACGCAATATATTGTCGTCCCAAATCGCAATGTCTTAAAACGAAAGTCTTTTACCAGTGCATATTTCCTGTGATGATTTATGGCATTGAAACTTAGTCGTTAACAATGGCCCTGCTTAGGCGGCTAAAAGTCACCCAAAGGGCAATGGAGAGGGCTATGTTTGAAGTTTCCCCACGTCATCGAATCAGGAATAAGAGATTCTCAGGAGAACCAAGGTTAACTGGCATAGCCCGAAGAATTGTCAAAGTTTAGTGGCAGAAGGCAAAGCACATTGCTCGCAGAACAGATGGCAAATGAGGCCAAAAGGTTCTGGTGTGGCGACTGCGTACTGGAAAACGTAGAGTTGGAAGGGCCCCACAAGGTGGGCCGTTGACATGTGAAGGCCGCAGGAATCCGCTAGATGTGAGAAGCACAGAACCGGTTGAACGGGCTGAACTTGGGAAAGCCTATGTCCGTATATGGACGTTTTACTGCTGAAATGATGATGTCTGCTGGTACGTACAGACGCCAGCACATCAAGCTATTCCAAACTGTCAAATTTTCCCAGTTGAACATGAACTATAACCTTATACAATAAAGTTGAAAATCCATCAAAGAAATTTGACAGATTGGGGTAGCTTGATGTGCTGGCGTCTGTAACTTTTCACGATTAAACGGATTCGATAAAGTTTCGCAAAAAGATACAATAGTATTCTGGGGAGGGTACTTTTTACCGTAGGACAATATATTTTCTAGGGGGTTCAAAGAAGTTTCTAGGGGCGGCGCTGCCCACCCTTGCCTAGAGATGAGTCGTACTAGGTAAATTTTGTACTAGGTGCACCATATTCCAAATTCCGTACAAAAACTCGATCCAAATACCTGTTCCACCTAGTCCACAAAGTACGCATACTTTAGAGTTTGCCTAGTCTTTGCATACCGCCGACTGATACGTCTATGTACGTACGTACGCAGTAGTGAATTGTAATCTTCCCTTCATACTTTACACAGGCTTAGGACTGTCAGCGTGAAGATTTATCTACTTGAAGATTGTTGGCGTATTTAAAAGATTTTTGTCACGAAAACCGATTTCAAAATAAGTCCGATACGCGTATCCGATTACGACGTCGAATAGCCCCGAGTAGGTATCAAAACGGCGACGGCGAGCCGGGATCACATTCGCACGAGTCCGTACTTGACACTCGACTGCATTGCATTTAGTCTAAAGTCTTCATTTTGCATCGAGTATTTACAAAACCTAGTAGTATATACAAAGCGGTGATCAGGCCAATGTTGGCTTATGGCGCTCTGGTTTGGTGGACGAGGACTGAGCTCTCGACCACCATCGCTAGACTGCAACGCTTCCAACGACTGGCCTGCTCAGCCACCACTGGCTGCATGAGAACCACCCCAACAGCAGCCATGGAGGTAGCCCTTCAATTAACTCCCCTTGACCTGTACATACAGCAGGAGGCGGCTTTGGCTGCCATCAGATTAATGCATCTGGGCATATGGGGCAAGAATTTAACCAGTCCACACGCTAACATCCTGGATCGGGCGATTGAGTACCAGCTGCTCATCGTTGCCCCGTGTGATAGAACACCAAACCAACCTATGTTCAATAAAAACTATACCATACAAATAATACAGGAGAAGAGGGATCAGTCAGGAGCCAAGGAAGTGCGCATCTATACAGACGGCTCAAAAACACAAACCGGTTCAGGTGCTGGTGCACATTCCCTTGACCTCAACATTAACTTTCACATACCGCTAGGCACACACAGCTCAATCTTTCAATGCGAATGTGTTGCCTTAACACAAGCCGCAGCAGCAGTAAAGCGCTTAGGCATCCGGAACTACGGCGTTAAATTCGTATCCGACAGCCTATCTGTGCTCAAAGCACTAGCAAACAAACAAACCAATAACAAACTAATATTTGAGTACCATCAAGCTCTGGAGAGTTTATCGACGTCCAATCGTATTACACTCCAGTGGATCAAGGGGCATAGTGAATCCTTAGGTAATGATGCCACCGATGAACTTCCGAAGAGAGGCTCCGATATGAAAGTGCTAGGCCCGTACCCACTTCTCCCCCTGCCTTTCTCACAACTTCGTGCGTGGATTCGCCAAAGATCAACCGAACTTCATAACAACAGATGGTCACGGGCAACAGACTGTAGACAGTCAAAATTGGCTTTACCAACTGTAAACCCGCGATTAACCAAAAAAGCTGCTTTTTAGCCTGATTAGAAATAACCTTAGAATAATCATAGGAACAATTACGGGCCACAACCACCTTAACAAACATCTTTATAACATAGGCGCCACAGACAGCCCGCTTTGCAGGGGCTGCCTGGACGCCGAGGAATCAGCCACCCACGTCATCCTGGACTGCGAGGCTGTGGCTACTCAACGTGAAGAAATCCTCGGAACAGTGAGGTCGCTCCGCGAAGCCTGCGAAGCCCCCAGGAAACTTCTGAGCTTCTGGGCGGAGCTAGGCTGGCTCTGTTAGCCAGAATCCCCACGCACAACGGACCGAGTGGGAGTCTACGTGCGGAAAAGGGAGTCCAATCATCATCATCATCATCATCATCATACAAAACCTAGTGTGTAAAGTCTGCCTAGTAAATTGTTTGATCAGGTCCCGACTACTGTTGAGTATTGACAGACAAAAATGAAAAGACTGCGGCAAAGTGTAGTTAGAAAAGGACAGAATGTATTCTTGGACAACACGAGTGTGCGTTCCGTTACTTTTATATCTATTTAATTACGGTTCAAATTCAAATGACTGACAGACGAATAATTTAGGCAAACACGAATGCGCTTTGCAATACTTTTAATTGCATTGAAATATGGTTTAAATTCAAATGAATAACACACGAATGATCTGTAATAGGCAAACACGATTGAACGGCAAAGCAGCCTTACCATCCCGCTTCGCCACGCCGCCGTCAGTACTTCGATTCGAGTGGGCCACGTATGGACAGTGAGACTAGATGGATCGAGTATTTTAAAAGTTAGAATAGGTGCTACCTAGTCTCATTAAATACCTAGTCCATGGATCTGTTCTAGTATATACGCAACATCTCTAAGCTTGCCCCCCCCCCCCCCAGCTACGCCCATGGTGCCTGCTCTCTATAGCTCCCATCCCCCATATTTTTAGGCAGATTTCTAATTATTTAGTAGAGTTATGAGTATGAGTTGTGGTTAACACAACTGAACACAACACTAGAAACGTCAAAAAAGGCATCACAATGAACCTAACCTTAAAGGTAGAAATAGCCGCCTCATATTGATTGTTTACCACAATTTTTAATTATTTATGACCGATATCCCTGCTCTAATCCTCAAAATCAAACATTTAGAATTTCTTAATTACCCTTTCTAAAGCTAACCGGCAGTCATGGCGGAAGATGGTGAAAATGTAAGTGTTCTTTGTAACTATTTACTGCAAATACATATGAACGAAGAGCCTACATAGTAAATAGGTTTTGTAATATTCAATTTTAATACACAAGAACTATCACTCAAGTTAATAGAATGAACATAGTAAGCTGGGGAAAACAAGTAAGCTCACATCGCTCGCTCAGAGGCCTGTAAAGATACTAATTCTTATGAGGAATAAATTTGAAGTAAATACCATGGTCAGATTTCAACTTGTTTAGGTACTATTTAGCGACAAATCTGATGAGATTTGCCATCGGCATTTTCATACAAACATTCATACAAACTTTGGTCAGTGGGTCGTCTTAGGAGCGGATTTAATCCCTGTACAGGTGAATTCTCTTAAATTCTTCCTTAGTACCTTACCTTAACTCTTGTGCAAAATTTCATGCTTCTAGACCCAATAGTTTACGCTGTGCATTGTCTAGCAGTGAATGAATTGAGTTTTTTATTATGTAGATCATCAAAAATTTCAGGTATCTGTGATGACAGTGAAGGAGCCTCTGGATCTCATAAGACTCAGCTTGGATGAGAGGATATACGTAAAGATGCGCAATGAACGCGAACTAAGAGGAAAGCTACATGTGAGTACTAATATTTCATGATAAACTAAAGTTTTAATATCCTTTTAACCGCTTACGTTGGTTTAATCCGACATATTTTCGGGTCCATTTCGCCAGGGTCGTTTATACATTACCAATATACATAACTTGCTTTATCTGTTGTAAAAAGTTAAGTATTGCATATCCCTCTTTGTTATAGGTATTTATTTTTCGATTTACTATGCCGGGCACTGGGGCATGACAACTGATATGATCGGGCAGTTAAAAGGTTAATAAAGAAATAAAGCTTAGAAAATGGGGTAGTAAATGTACACTCCTTTATCACTAAATATTATATTGTAAATTTTCTTAAGATTTATCACACTAGCAGACACCACCAATTCAAGTTAGATCCCTGTAATCATTTGTAGTACCTGAGGCAGGTGGTTTAGTAGTTTTCATATAGGACAAACTAAGACCTGCTTATTTATTGATTTAAAAAAGTAAAACAATGTTATGTATTTTCTTTTCTAGGCCTATGACCAACATTTGAACATGGTTCTTGGTGATGCAGAAGAAACTATAACAACAGTTGAAATTGATGAAGAAACTTACGAAGAAGTATACAGAACAACCAAGAGGACTATACCCATGTTATTTGTGAGGGGTGATGGTGTCATTCTTGTGTCTCCTCCGGTAAGAGTAGGTGCCTAATATAAGATTAATTTAAGTTCAAAATAAACACTACTTTTACATTAATCTGTTTATTTCTTTTGCCCCAAAAGTTTAATAATGCCGTCATTCTTGAAACTCCGATTCTTCGGCGCCAACAACTCCTCTTCATCCATTGGTTCAATGATCTTACCAGCTTTAGTAATCACACTGGGACGAATCAGCTTCTTATGTGCCTTCTCAGGTATAAAAGTATTACCTAAAGGTGCCCTAATCGATGCTTCATAATCTTTGATACTTTCAAAGGGGAAAGGCACATCTTTAACTTTGTGAACTGCAAGTTTTGGGTCTTTAAACTCCTTGATAATAATGTCGCCTTTGTTTTCATCGCGGCGCGCTATTTTAGGTGGAGCTCTAAGAATGAACCTGTTTCTTTTACGTTTCTGAGGCTTTACACCTTTACCACCCCATGTTCCCCAACCTGGTAATGTAAGATTGATATCTTCAGGTTTATCTTTATTCATCTCATCTTCTTTCTCTTGTCTAAAACTTGCTACCACATCATCTTCTTCAAAGACTTCTTCTATGTTTACTCTGGGTACCACCTGATCATCATCCAACTGATCATACTCATTTTGACCTTGGGAAATAGCACTATTCAAGTATTTTGGCTTAACTGCAATAAATCTGTTAGGATCAATGTTAGAGTCTGCAGATCCTTGCGTAGGTGTTTGTGCTGCATTCAGTATGTTGGATAAAGGCTGATCTTTTTCTTCATTTGCCAGACTTTCTGTTGATTTTGATGATGTTTCAATGAGTTCTTCATCAATCACAGCCTTGACTTTCTTGTTTTTGAGTTTAAGGTATTCTAAATTATCTCTATCTTGTGTATCTTGAATTTTTTGGGTTTCCCTTTTATTAGCCCGGCCTGCCTTTTCCAATTTTTCAATGTTCCGTCTTATTTCTCCCAACTTTTTTTCTACTTTCTGTGCTACACTGGTCTCGTGATTTTCAAAAGCTGATAATACATCTTCTGAAGGTTTTGTTTCAGCATCATTATTAACAGTTTCAACCTCCCAATTTGAAGTGGCAACTGGTTTACTAACTTTAGATACAGCAACTGCTTCCTTCACCTTTTTGAATAATGGATTATTCAGGACTTGGTTCACTTCTTTTTCAATTTGTTGAGTTTCTGCTTGACGAGTTTTCCATTTATTTGTAGCTTTGACTACATCAGTATTAGTTACCATTTGTACCACTTCAGCATCTTCATCATTACTTTCTCCATCTTGATTTTCTCTATGAGATAATTTGCTAATACTTGCTTTTAAAACATTGAGTTCATTATTTTTACTATTATCGTCATTATCCATGTTTTCATCATTTGAGTCATCACTGTCATCTTTTTGTTTGTTCGTTTTATTTTGTATGAATTTCTTGTAGCCAAAGTCAAATTCAGCATTAACATTGGACTGGTCTGATCTTTGCATCATCCAAGGGTTCAAGGGATCTTGTGATAAATCAATGTTAGGTGCTGCTTCGTCATCTGCCTCATCATCTGTGCTCTGATTGTCTTGTACCTTTTTAGTTAGACCTCTGCCAACAGCCAGTTGGTCAGCCAATTGCTGTCTTACCTGGAAAATAATAAAATAAAGTTAATTAATAGTTTACTTACTTCTTAAGTTAATTAAAACATTTCCATATTATGTAAATTAATTGTAATACTGGAACATATTGTGCCAACTCCAAATAAATTGAGATCAGATCAGGAGAATAATGATAAAATAATACTTGAACAGCAAATGTTCTTTTCTGGAGTCTATAACATTTTAGGTGTTTAGGCAAACCAGACTTAAAAAACTTTAAACTACTGCTTTTTCTTACCTCTTTATCATACTTGGCCCTAATCAATTTATTCTTTGCCCACTTCCCTGTACTCTTATGTCTCAAAGTGTGCCTCTCTAGAGCACGAGCTTTTTCTATGGATTCTAACTTCTTCAATGCTTCTTCTGGATCTTTCTTTTGTAATTCTTCAAACTCTTTTAGTTCCTGTTTTAGTTTCTCTTTCTTCAGAACACTATAATAAAATAAAAACACTATAAAAAATAAAAACACTATAATAAAATAAAATCATTATAACATCTTTGAAGATAGATTGAAAGAACATTTAATTATTGACTTATTTTTTTGGTCCATTATTAATTGGTTAATGACACACAATAGTTTTTTTTTATTCTTATGCCTATGGTCATTTAGTGACCTTCCAGTGTTAATTCACATAATATTACACTTACCGATGATATTTTTTGCTCTTTATCTTGCTTTGCCTCTTTGCTTTAGCAGCCTTATATGACTGTTGTGCCCTCATTTTGGCAAGATGTTGTCTATGCTCAACCATTTCTTCATAAGTCATTGGGAACACTGGCTCTTCTTCATCTTCATCTTCCACCATTGGTGTGGGATCTAATTCATCTAATTCTTTTTCTAAGTCTGACTTTAGCTTAAGCTTCGTTAAGAAATCTCCTGTGGGTTCAAGTTTTGAAGCAACATGTTTTATTGGGAAGGCCACATAATCTACAGTCCGACTCCTTGCTACTACTGGATCCCATCTTCCTACTTTCTTTTTTGTTTCTTCGTACCCTGTTGCTCTCTTGATTCTCTCAGCCTGTGGCTTCTCTAACGGTTTGCTTAGAACTTTCGACTCACTCTGGGTCTTTTTTAATTTCTTGCTTATTTGTACGTGGTGTGCGGTGTCTTCTAATATCTTGGCGACATTGTTGAGGTTTAGTCTATTCGTTCTTTTTATAAGGTTGAACTCGGAGCTAAGATTTGTCGGTTCATTTCGTGTAGGCTCTGTTATGTGTTGCGTTTTATCTAACTTCGATATAGCACTCACTAGACGGTCGTGTTCCGTGGCAACTAATTCTGTATCTTCTATATCCTCCATTGCGGACGAGCACTGATATACTGAATCTTGTCACATAAACAATTAAAATAAATGAATTACTATAGCACTACTTCAAAATGTAACGTGACATAACCTACAAAATACCTGCACAAATGTCAAATTTTGGAGTCAGCTGTCAGTCAGAAATGTGAATGTTAGGCTACGTTCCGAGTTGCGATAATATCGATTTGAGCGTGCTCACACCCAGCGAAGCCATCTTGCGATAACGCCGATCGCCGACCGGACCATGCGTTATACTAATATCAATGACAGTTATGCTGTTTTGTTTTGAGTCGAATCATATCTTTAGGTAACTTAAGATACAGATATGCTTCTGGCTAGAGCCACCACCTAACCAAATAAGAAGACGAAATTTGTGGTGTTTACAAGTTTTATATTTTGTAAATAGGTTTTAACATTGATTGGGCAGGGAGCACCGTTAGTGCATTCACGAGCGTTCTGAATTGTTGATAAAATGACAACTCTCAGCTGTCATAATCGTGATATTTTATATGGGAACGCAAATGAGCGCTCCCAGCGCTATTTTTCTAATTCGGAAAGCGACCATAAAGTTCACTTTTTTTTTGCTAAATACATACTTCAGTAATCGACTAAAACAACTCTAAATTAGTTTCAGACCACCGTAGAAAACTAATCTTATTTTATCACTACTGACTCACTATATTAATGATGCCTTGGTGGGAGGCATTTTATGAATACATCGTTTAGTTATAAGACTTTTACTGAACTTTAAGAATGTTTAGCAAGCTTGGCTGGTAGAGAACCAAACATAGCCACAATTAGGCTTTATAGCCTAATTGTGGCTATGTTTGGTTAAAATGACCATTATATTATTATAATGGTCATTTTTGTGAAATTAATTGCCTGAAGGGAATAAAACAAGTCGCGTTACGGTAAACAGGGGTATCTAATATCAAAAATAAGAATGCATACTTATTGATCGAAAACAGTAGTTTTATTTTCATTCTATCAGTCAAATTATTATAAACATAAAACACACAAACAGCAACCTTACAGGTAATTACCAAAAAAAGGTATTATTTTGACTTAATAACATAGGTTTGTAGGTAAACAAATCTAGGCAGTGATACCTACCTACTGGCCCGATATTATTTAGTTCAGGAAGGTAAAATACATTTTACATCAACACCAAATTAAATATTAATTATTAGTAATAGCGTGAGATTCGTCTGATGAAGGCGTTGATGGCGGAACGTTTTCGTCGTTTTGGTGAAGAGGTTTGCGAGCTTGCTTGTATTGTTGCCGATTACGATATAACTTTGCCTCGTCTGTACACTTTATTGTAATGCTGTTTCTGAAAAAAAAACCATTACCGTTGAATAATATTTAACCCTACAACGGCGACTGTATATCATATTGTTTACATTTCCGGTAGGTAGATGTCGCTTTGTGTAGCTGCGCCATTATGGTGCAGAATATAGTGGAGAAGTGATTAGAAAGAGAAAAAAACTTGCATAAGTTTCGAACGAAATAATTACCTCACCAAATTCTTTGGCACGCCACATTTTGCTGAAACTGTCTTCACAATATCATCAACAAGTTGGGGATTTAAAATTTTCTTTGGGGGTCTATTCAAAAACGCTGGAGACTGCTTGCCTGTTAGAGAGTGCGTTGCCAAAACCCTAAAAGATAATAAATAGTTTTAATAATTTACAACAATTTATTAACATTTGTTATGGATTTAGATAATTAATTACCTTCGCGGAAAGATCGCTTGCAGTAATTGCCTTGTAGCGGAAGTATGCGTATTCCAGTCAATGTCATTTAGTACTCTTGCAGGTACTTTAGCGTTTCCATTCCCAATCGGAACCTGATAAGACATGGTGCTTAATTTATTTCGTGACAATAAAATAACGTTATCCTCCAACCAAGTGCAAGATTCCACTCAATTATTGCGAGTGGGAATAAATTGAATACAGTGACCATGCACTGTAGTCCTTTATTGAACGATTACTAACCAACAAAAGCAAGTTAAAGTAACGAGTCTTGAATGTCACTCTTCAGAATAAATCCATCGTTAAAAATCTATAGACCTTACTGTCCAGGAATACTTGAACGTAAAAAGCAAAATAAAGAAAAAAATTATTACCATATCAACATCATTTACGGTCTCGATATTATTCGTTGTTTGTGCTGACATTCTACGAACCCGAGACGCGTTAGGGTTGCATTTATCTTCAATTTTAACAACCGAACTATTCACTTGTTGCTCTCCACCATTCTCTTCTATTACTTCTGCACCAACTTCCTCAATAAATTGCGCCGTTATTAAGTTGACTTCTTGTACGTACTCTTTATTATTTGGTTCTATCCATGAGTCACCTACATTCTGTTCGATATATGAAACTTCGTCATTATGCTCTGATTCGGACATCGAAGTTGACCCATTCGAGTTGACATTTGCTTGTGATATCAACGATTGGAATTTTCTGTAAAGATTTTTGAGGACTGCTTCCAGCTCTTCGATTTTAGATACAGGTGGAAGCAAAAATGTTTCCTCCGTCTGTGTGGCTTGGTCGAAACATAGTCTTATGTTTTCCTGAGCATTGCTGCTAGGTAGTGGTGTGCTACTGATGATAGATCGTCGTCTTGAAGTATTTGCTTTCAACGAACCGCGTACTTGATTGCCAGTTGATTCTTTACGATTATACTGAGGAGTATATTTCGGTGTAGAATTGCTGAGGTTGCGGGTCTTGCTACGTTCAGCTTTGATGTTAGGCTGAAAACATGTATTATTTATTTATTGAAAGAAAAGGATAAAAAGAAAACGGATATGGTTGTTAAGAACAAGACCTACCTCTGAATCGGTGTCGCTGTCGCTATTGTCAGTTTGTGCAATTACCACATGAGGCAAAGGGCTATAACTGCTCGATTGTTGTTGGGCGTTAAACTGTAAATGAATGTTGTCGTCTTTAAGTAACGGTGAAGAAGATTACGATGAGTGGACATTTATCCATCCAAACTTTTAACCTCTGCAAACAGAGAAATTAGGTGCAGAAATGGGTTTCACAATTAGTACCTATTGTTCTCTACCTACAGCTTTACTTTACGACACCAACACCGGAAAACGCCACGTTAAAAACCATAAAATACGAACGAACAAAAAACGGCTTAAGGGATATTCATCACTTCAAGCGGACAATCACTTTACGTTACATAGATACACATTTAGCCTTTGTTTTGAATTTTTGATTTATTGGGAAATACGTACATTGTCCTTTAACAGCATATTTAGAAATACGACTCGTTGCCTTATTCTTGTAGTTTTAGTTGTTCGTGACTAAAACACATTTTAAGTAGTCTTCATTCTACCTTCTCTCATGAAGTGTTGAATGGTAATAATTTCGAGCCCCATGATTAGCATAGCATTACACGGTTAGGTGTGGCTATGTGAGGATCGTCATAGTTAGGTAAAAGTTTTCTACTTACCGAATTTTCCGACTTCATTTCCTTTATAGTCCGCATACAAAGTTGCAGGACATTCTTAACCTGCTGATCCTGACGCTCCAATATCTCTCTCTGGTCCTTGACATATCTTTTGCTCTCTGCAATGAAAAAGTCATCTTTTATAATGGTTCTCGAACGAATCATTTTCATTTTAGGGTTGGGGGAAAATCACACGATATGAACACAATTTACTTGGACAATTTCAAGCATACGATTATTGGCATAAAGGTCGATTTGACTAAGAATTGTGCAACTGGCAGACTAGACAAAAATCGTAGCAATTGAATCAAGGCTTTATGTCAGTCCGCATAATGTACGAAATTGGATGGGTTTGCAAAAATTTCCGTTACGATATTCACGGATGAAAGTATTCACGGTACCAAAACTTGAGGACACTATTTGGTAACTGAGTATGTAAGTACTTATATATAATAAAAGGGACACTTCATTAAAAAATACCTGATATCCGTAAAATCTTTGCTCGCCGTGGATTTTCATGTTTAATACGCATGAAAATTAAATTCCCAGGATGCAGGTCTGTTTCATCGTATGCCAGGGTATCCACGTTCACCACACCATACGAAGGGAATACATTACTCTCATCAACCCACTCAACGAGGAGCCAAACCCTAGAAGCCATAGCACTCAGATTTACCGTACTTCGCGGTGTTAAAAATGCAACTGAACCTTCCTGGGTCTATTGCACACCACTCAGGTAAAAATCACGACAATACAAGCGTAGATTTCGTACCCTAATGTTCGTAGACCCTCCCCAATGTTCAAGCAAAAAAAATGCTAATAGAATGAATAGAAACTTGCATTAGACAAGCAACATCGTCAATGGTGTTTATTCTCTAGTTTCACCGTTAGTTCGAATCCAAAATACTTTTTCAATTTACGACATTTGGTTTGTTTGAAAGGACTGTGTTATTAGGTATTTTAATAAAAGGCATGATAGTAATGCAAGTTCCTAATGAAATGCTTACAAAACTATCGACAATCAACAAATCATAATGATTTAGAAATATCCTCTTACCTACGCAGGTAAAATTAAAATCTGAGAAAATGTCATCTAGATTTACCTACAACCTACCCTCAAATTGTTGTAACTTGCAAGCGATGTAAATCAGTGATATGCAAATTGTTAATATGTGTTTTAACAATGACTGTTCATTCTGTTATGACTAATTATATTGATTCATAATACTATCCTATCAGCGATAAAGTACAATTTAGAAAATTAACAAACTGAATATTATTGTGCTCGGGACAGCTGCCTGGGAATGGGATTTGTAGGATCGTGTAGTAAATATCGATGCGAGGGATATGTTATGTGTAGGAGTGTTCTTCTGCCATAATAAAACAGGGATTTCAAACATTGCCATTTAATCACTTATCGCAAAAACACTATGAGACCAAGACAAATCCATAGACAAACAAACCAAAAGCTAGTTAGGACAAAGAGTAGTTAAATTATTTTATAGTGAGCTAGGTATAACCATGAGCCAGCTTATTGGAATGAAGAACAAAACGGACACGGATTACTTTTCCGAGAAATGGGTAAGTAGATAAAGTAGTGGAAATGACGGAGCATTATTATAACAAATAATAATAAACTATAAAATGTTTACCCAATTCATTAAATTCATTTCAATCAATTACAGAGATTAGGCCAAATGTGCTTCAATTTACCTATTTTAATAAATAAACTGTAAAGTTGATTAATGCTAGGTACTGAAAATGAAAAACAAATCACTTTCAGCAACATTAATCAACTTTACACGATCTTTGTTATGTATGTGAGAGTAATCAGAATCGAGTTGCATTGGCGCAGCTTTCGCCGTATAGCCAGGAAGATTTATTTACCTACATTCAACAAAACCAACAGTCAACAGTAACTACCTCCACCTCCAGATATTTAGACATGGTATTTAATGTTGGTGTTTGTTTCAATACCAATATTCATACTTCCAATAAGTTACAAACAGGGTACTATTTAAATACCTGTTGGCACAAGATAATCCTATTAACTTTGTATCATCTGGAGGTAGGCAGTAAAGACAGGCACTAATATTTTTAAAATGATTGTCATTGTTATTTCGATTTTACAACTAAGGACCCGATATGTGTAACAATAGCTAAGCTTCCACAGGTACCAAACCTTGAACATAGTCGTAGACAATACGTAATAAGTTCGAGAGAAATTTAAAGAGATTTACTTTTACTTGGTACCTGGGTGAGGCTTGGCCAGCGTGGTCTTTTATTTTATGACCCATTGAACCAAGAAGCTACAAAAATAGGATAATTGCCAAATTTTGGTCAGCATACTGCTCGCCACGCCCCGTTGTGGGGGTGTTGCGACTTCCACACGGTTTGGTTTGGTCAGTTCTCTTTGGTTCCATGTTGTGTGTGGTTGTTGCTCTCTTTGCCAGTCAATCAGTTGTTTTGGTCTAATTGCAGTGTGAGTGAACTGTTGTGAACCAAATAAAATAGCACGTGAGTATTTTGTTTGATCATTTTTTAATGCTACGTTTTCATGTAGGCTGTCGTTTTTGTTTCTTTTAACTGATTTATGGAGTAAACATGACTTGAGCAGTTCCAGCTTTCTAAACCAGTGTTTAAATGTGTGTTACTTCATATTATTTACAGTACTTAAGTTTAAAAATGTCAACGGTTGGCATGAGTGTGGCCAACACAGAATATGATGCTGCGCAGGCACTTTTGGATCTGCAAAGTAATATTAGAGAATCGCAGCATGAAAAATGTAAGTTTGACATGAGCATTTTCTAACAGATTCCGATCAGCAAAAAATTAGGTATGCATGTGTTAACTATCATTTCCTATTTGCAGATGACCGTAAAGAATCTGTTGAAGCTGCAAAGCTATTCTTGAGCTGTTTTATAGCATCCAACGTAGCGGTAAGTTATTAACATTATATGTATAGCATAGTGAACTTCTTCGGTTCCTAATAAAATTCCTAATAAAAATTTATTGATTATAGAAACAAGCAAATAAAGCTATAACTTCACCTAACGTTGGAACTATTAGTCCTGTGTATGCAGTTACGAAAAATACAACGAGGAAGTCTGATGTTGCGACTACGGTAAGACTAAGCTGATTTAAGTCTAAATAGGCAAACGTGACAATTTAAGTTTGCCCGTAGAAAAATATCACGATATATCTACTATCGGAAGGAAACCTGTAACATACTTTCTTTTTTTTTACAGTCAGCACCGAAAAGGAAGACCCCTGACCAAGAATTCACAAGTGCTCGCCACAATCATACATATCACAGTGAAGAATCCAGTAACAAACGTTCTAAAATATTCAAAAGGAAACCAATCAAACATTTCACTGTTACGTCTGGTCCTGTTCCAAGTTTTGTAGCTAGCAAAGTGTCGAATTCAGCCAAAAAAGATAACACCAACAAAGTTTCAGAGACTAAAGTAAAAACACGAGATATAGGAACACAAACCGAGGATAAGTATCAGCTTCCAATAATAGAGACAATGGAGTTCACTATTTCCAAACTTTATGAGAAGATTAAGTCGTTAGAAGAAAAAATCAAATCAAATTCGCAGGTGGAAACGGTTGACCATAATGTTTCTGATATTGATAACGATTTTGATGATGACGATGATGAGTCTTATAAAGTAAACTCTCATGAAATGGTACGAAATGTTTCTGTTATTAATCTTCAATTTAAAAATAAGAAAATAGATAGTGACAATGTATTCTTTTATTTACAGACAATGGACGACAGTGATGCTTCCGATTCAGACCTAGATGAATCATTTACCAACCGTGAGACACCCGAAAAATTTAAAATAAAACATAAAGCTGGCCAAAATAACGAATATAATAACACTGTAAAAGTACTAAGTAACAGAAATGTTAATGCAAATGCTGATGACTTGGTATGTACCTACCACCTATGTACATATTGAGAACTTTGGTTTCGAAAAATCGTTTGTAATTAATGCTAATTATGCTAATATTTATTATACAATAATTTACAGGTTCCAATAGGAGACGGGCATGCTTTGATACAATCAAGAATATTCAGGCATGTCAATTGGAATTCCTACACAAGTGCTACCCGAAAATTGTTAACGGCAGTTTTTACACGCAGGTATTTATCACCCTCGTATTGGGTAAGCTACCGTATAACGAAACAAGGATCTTCCCTAATACCTAATTATATTTTTCAGAATTTTAGCGACGCATTCACTCACTGGAAAGCCATCTCCTGCGTTTCCAAATAAGCCTGCAAAGAAAAAGTTAGATCCAGCTTTGGTGAGTGACATCGTGCAGACGGTGGTTGAGCGATGTTGCGTACCGGAAAATGTAGTCAGGTATAAAACTACTTCATCTATGTTTCTCAACATTAAGAATTAATTAATAGTTTAGGTAAATTTTAAATTTGTTTATCTACCGTTTTTTACAGAACCAGCATTACAACAAAATGCGCCGACGAGAGCAAGATGTTCCGCACTCGAGAAAATAATAAAAAGAAGCGCAAGCATAAAGTTAATAGGGAGAACATCCCGCCAGATTCGGACTCCGACGAATTTTAATTTAATATTATTTTTTATTAATAAAATGCCACATAAATTGGATATCCTGTACGATTAAAGTAAGATTTTTATTTGATTATCGCAATTTTCAAATAAGATTTAAGTCATTGTTTTTATTTTCAGAATGTTTCTAGTTAACATTCAGTAATCTAGAGACTAGTTAAATTTATAAACTTTTTACTTGGTGACTTTTAATGCTAATGCATGTTTTTACAGATGAAGTTCTTACACAATTGAAGGTCGAAGTAGATGCCACTAACTCCGCCATCGGAACATTACCGGTGCCAGTCTCAAGCCTGGAAGAAGGAGGAGAGGGTGTTGAATTTTATTTATACTGAAACACCTACCCCTATTATACCTTAACAATAAATGATTTAGGTAACATATCTTGCTCAGTACACCTTGTTTTTATTTTCTCTAACACATATAAAATGCAAAACTTTTCATAATTTGACTTACTTACCTACGATACGAAAAATATATAACTCCCAGCGAATATAGGGTTGAGTTCCGGTGTTTATTGGGTGAGCTGCCCTAGCCTATAATAAACAAGCAGTTACAATCTGCATGGCTTAATAACCTAAGAATTTATACATATTTTATTATGTCACGGATTAATAAATTAACTATTAGAATGATTCGAAACACCATATTGGAAATGGGCCATTTAATTCTACTATTTTCATTTTTAATCGACTATCTATATGATAAAAATGTATTATCTGTTGTACACTTGTACCTCTACATGCGACTTTATTGACTCGTCATGTCAAACTAAAATTGTGTTCAACTTCAATGTTGGAATGGAAGGTTGTGGCAGTTATTTTGATACGAATTATGCAATAAAATTGCGATAGTCGTGTGTGATTATTATTGCGACACATAGCAAACAATGTCTCACGATACGGATCTTATAATATCAGTGCCGCGTTCTCGTATCAACGAATTTTATTGCAAATATTATAATTTAGTTGAAACATTTTACTGTGTCACTCTGTCTGAGAGTAAATTGTGTCTAGCGAAAGAAAAACCTGATTATGTGTATTTCAACGTCACGTTCAACTTGAATCCAGCAGATGGGAGCTTTAATCCAAAGGAATTGGCAGGAAGAATACAGGTAAATATCACAAAGTGGTTTCACAAATGTCAACTATTATTGTTCTTGAAAGAAAAAATGTAAATGTAACAAAGGATCTATTGAATAATTAAGACGTACCGTCATCATCATTTTTAGTGCATAACATCCTATTAGGATCTACCTAGTTGATAGCAAGATTTTATTATTACCTCTATCAGTGACTTGTGATAGGATAATAAAAATAATTTTGTCTGAGGGACTAGTAAACGACTTCATGAATATTTATTTATGTAACATTTACATAAACTACCTCCAAATTCAATGAATGACCTCATTTCCTTGAAATTTCCCAATTTGTTCACATTTGGATACATGTGTGAATTTGTCAATTAGATTAATTTAGTTTAAGGAAATATTTTATTATTTTTAATTAATTAATTATCGTATTATTTTTAAATAGCACCTGCATTGGATGGATTTGTCATATTTTGTTGATATAATGTAGTGTTAATAGATGAATCATTGTTGCTAATTAGATAAGCCATTATCTGATATTGATATGTAGAAGTTTTAGTACCTATAAAGCCTATAACTGGAAAATACTGGGAATCTAATCTTTTGATTTCACTCTGAATATTTCTTATTTCTCTGAACACGGATAAATCTTTTCTTTTCTAGTTCACACTAAGATAAAGGCTTATCAGAAATATTATAGTCTAATTTGAAAGAAGGTCTTTCCAACAAGACTATCATATTTCTGATATTTGAAAATGTTTTAAAACTTGCAAATATGCCTTTTAAAAAACTTCAAACAATTTATTTATATTTTTGTTGAGAAATTTTGAAGTATAGCTACTTGTAATGACAAAAACAATTTTAGAATTTAGATAGTTTCTCTAAACGGCCTGTCAGTGAGTATTATAAGCAAACCTCCATAAGATTTGTACAGGCACACAACCAAGTAACCAGCTGCAAACAAGTAGCCAGTTTTCCAACCCATTATAAAAGCCTTTAATTTTAATTTCTACCATGACAAATGAATTAGCTGCATTTGGTTAGGCTGAAAGACAACTTCAAAATAGTTAAGAAAAGGCTAGACAGATGATGATGATCATGTTAGTAAATTAGCAATTACTAGCTTTTGCCAGCGACTTCGCCCGCTTTGGAGGTCGGATATTATCCCTGGGAAACATACTACTGGGATGAAAAGTAGAATCAAGTTCTTCTAACTTAACAGACAGCTGTGCTGCTGGGGAGTTTGTTGCGCCATTTCTTCTTCCCAGCTAAAGCGCTAGGAAGTGGTGAAGGGTTGGCGTTTTGGGGGGACTGTCATATGTAATTTTGACGTTTAAAAAGTGCTGACTCTCAGCCTAGTTTGAATAAATGACTTTAGATTTGATTTTGAGTATTCTATACGTTAATCCTATCTGTGTGCCAAATTTCATCCAAATCCGTTCTGCCGTTTTTAGGTGATTAAGTAACAAACATCT
Organism: Polymixis lichenea; assembly: GCA_949091785.1. NCBI lineage: Eukaryota > Metazoa > Arthropoda > Insecta > Lepidoptera > Noctuidae > Polymixis > Polymixis lichenea. The sequence goes on from OX420951.1 coordinate 7,817,413, forward strand.
AAATATCCAAACTTTCACATTTATAATATTAGTAGGATTGGTTGGATAGTAGTATAAATTGATTAAGTTCTTAAGAATATTTCAAAGTCATTAGTAGTAGTAGCTTTAAATATCAACTCAAAAATTATATTTCACAAACTCTTTTTCACAACCTGTTTTAGCAAATAATATTTAATTTCTAATATAAAACAAACAAATAATTTTATTACATTTAAAATTAGGAAAAGAAAGAAAACAGCAGTAGGTAAATTATTTAAATTACATACCTATCTGTAAAAAGAAAATGGAAGAGGTGAACAGTTTGTAGGGTCCCTCCAAAATGTTCACCTATCCATCCTTTTTTTTCCATTGTCTATCTTGTTTGAAGTTACTACGCCGATCGATACTAGCGACGTAATAGTGCTGCCTCTGTCTAGCAAGCAATTATGAGTTCAAAACAAAGGTTTTGTTTTTTCATTATTTGGTTTGTGTTTTCAGCTTTCACAAATGTTATATTTCATAAAGTACAATGTACTTTATATAAAAGCGGCAAAGTGCGTGTCGGACCACGCACAGTGGTCGGTAGTTACGCACGCACAGTATTGATTTCATAGTATTTTTTTTTTAAGAAAAAACATACTTGTTTCTGTGGTTGGTAGCAAAAATTTTAATAACAAAATCACTTACAAATATTTTAATTATGGGATGCGAAACGACACAACTTTGTAGGCGTGATTACTATGTATAACCAATTAACTATGCCAAATTACAGCTTCTTAGTATCATGGGTCTTTGATTTAAACTGCAGACAGCAAGAGACTGACGAACTTGGCAAAACTATAACTACTTACATGTTTTACTACGAACATTAAAACAGCCTAGCTCGGCTATTTTCCAACTTATTTAATATTCATGAAAATTTTATTGACACACTTAACATTAGGTATTTAATTTTCTGACCGATTTTACTACCACGTTACTTTGGTAATACATAACAATTGCCTTTTAAGTTTTTTTCTATAAAAAATACATGTTTTTGTTATAATATTGTAGATCTCAAAATACAAATTTAACAACAAGTGACAACACAATAGATTTGTAAATTTATTCAGAATCAGTAATGGGATTAACAATGAATTTATCTTTTGATTTGCAAACTGCTTGACTTGCATACCTTGAACATAACAAGGTGAGCAGCAAAAAATAATATTTATCATTTGACTGTTGATATAAGATTCAGACTTACATTTAGTAGGACATCAAAATGTGATAAACTTATTCAATAATATTTGTGCTTGAATCAAGAAAATAATTAACATACAGGGGGAATAAATTATAAGGTATGTGTAGGAAAAAAAAATCCTTTTTTTATTGTTCATGGGCATAAATAATATAAGTACCTAAAGTAAACAATATTATTAACAGTAGAAAAAAAATTATAAACAGGATGAATTTTTGAGATAGGACATGGAGGCTTCAGAGTAAATACCGAAGTTATGATAAGTACTTTAAGGAACCATGATGTTGATTTCTGAAACATTTTGGCTTTCAAAAATCGTCATAATGACTCCTTTTGTTGCATTTTAGTCTTTTTGCCAGAGAGTTTTCTAGTTTGGCCAGCCCCCTCATTGTATAACACAGTTTCAATGACAATCTGGATGGTTTTGAAAGGGATTGCTTCAAGTGTTCGACAAAAAATTCTGCTCAACAACGTAAATATTGCAATGAATATTGTTGATCTGTCAACATGAATGCTTATTGCTACTGTTAGTGTCTTACGCAATTATCCCGCAGCAATTAAATTCTCAAGTATGTGAAACATAAATTAGATAGTTATATCAATCTCAGCATAATGCAGTTATCTGCTTGCAGTAAAGGCTACTATACATCCCATCCCAATAACTGTTTGCTAAAATCTTAATAGACCTCGTATTTTCGGTGCTGTATTCAACCGCAAAGTCGTCATTCTAGTGTTCGTGACGCGATAACTATGGCAAGAGAAATTTGCAATATGTGGTGTAATTTTAAGGAAAAGAGTACTAATTATGTGCGTTATTCCTCCTCGTTTAAACCAATATCGTCGTTTTTGGGTCATCCAACAGATTTTTACGGGGGCTTTGTCCCTACATCCATCAATGCGATCACGTAGTTTGAGTTTTCATACGTATCCATCTTTTGTCCAATAATTTAAACCAGATAATAAATACTTACCAACCATTAATTCCAATTATGACCTTCCCAAACGCCTCCGCAAGCTCCCCGAGTTAACTGCTTTTTTTAGTGTTTGCTTTTTTCCAAATTTACAGTACTGTCATCTGTAGTTTTCGCGGCCAAGAGTTTGCTGTTCTACTCTTGGTTTTTTGTTTTCCAAATATACCGTGCTGGTTCCAATGAATTTCGCCATTTAAAACATCTGAGTCTATCCCATACAAGGTCCTCCACAATATCGTGTCATTCTGATTGAGCACCACAGCTACGAATATAGCCCAAAGTTCAAAAGACTCCCAATGTCAAAGGCCTTCCTCAAGTGTCCACCAATTAATATTCGTAAGGGTGGGTGCTTTCAGCTCGTCCTTGCATAGATAACTACATAAGTCAGACTCTTTAATTCGTCGTAGAATAAAAAACAATGATTTGTGTAAGGCCTTAGACACTGTGAGCCTTCTGAGCTTTACATACAAACCTATCTGGGCTCATGATTCTTCCAAAAATTAGTTTAATTACAACAGTAAAATAGTCAAAGTTGTTTCTTGCAATACACTGCATTATATTTGAATTTGGGGTATATAAGGGGAGGCATCTCCGGCATTCTCAATTTATTTAAAAACATCATTTTATCAAAGGTTTTGGCTCTACTTAGAACATACAATTTCACATTGCCTCATAGACTACATAGGTAACCTGACAGTAAACTTCGATTGATTCTCAGATTTACTACTAAAGCAACGAACGTTAAGAAAACAACTGTAGATTGTATAATAATTTGTTGATAAAAATGGTGTTAGAAAGTTCAGATCATATTATTTCCGGGTACAATTCGTCGCGTTGTCGTGTATGCGGTGTATGGATGCGACAAATCCAAAAGCCAAAACGATATTGGTAGGCAGAGGTCAGCGGTGCGCGGTTTGTTTGGGGGCCGCCCGCCGGGTGCAGTGGGCGCACAACCCGGATCTCGCGGTGCCCCGCTTCCCCTTCACTCAGCGGGCTCGTGCGTGGAGGTGTGCATGCGCTTGCGCCACATAATACGCTAGTCAATAGTCTTGCCGCGAAGCACGCCGCGCTCGCACACGCGCGTGATACCATGCGACGCGCGCACGCATTAATACAATATGTACGCGATCGACAACTCCCAGGTGAGCGCGACTCTCATATCCTCCGTTAGGACACCTGTTGCACCCGGCTAGCGCATCAGGCTTGTCCTGCGTTTACGGATCTTGTTTCCTCGCGAGTTTCACAGTGAGCCGCGACTTTGCGTACATCGCATTGTAATGATGTTCATTCACGATCGGCCGATATAACGATCCCGGAAGTAGAGCCGGTTCGTTAACGTCATATAGGTATGCTAATTATTGTATACAGTGCTCAAACACAGACGAAATGCCAGGGATTACTTTTAGAGATGATTTGTTGTGCTTGTGGGTGATTGAGAATTATTATTGACTTTTTGTGGATTGTACGTCAGTGTTTGTTGCGAGAAAATTAAAATGTTTTGTTGATGATGCACATAAGCAAAATAAGTCTATTGCAGTGGACATAATTAGTGCGGGTAGCATGCCATCACGTTGATTATATGGATGTGATAGTGGTCGTCCGTCATCAGACGCTGTGCAGCATCAAGTTGCAATGTTGTTGTTTTTGTAACAGTTTGTGAAAGCAATGTTTAATTAATGTGCATGTCTTCATCTGTCGTCTGTACGAAGTGTCGCAGGTCCGGCACTGCTCGGATATCATGGCAAACTTTCACTTCGCCTCCGAGAGCACTGGTGATTTATATTCTTACGTTATCTACGACATCTGATCACGGATTTGAATTAAATATGTGTGAGGACGTTTCTGAGAATTTTGGCTGTGCTTGACCCAAGTCCATTGAGGTTTTTTGCTGCTGTTTTTGTTCTAATCGGATGTTTTAAGTGTTTGTCTGTTGAATATCAGTTATCGACACTGGCTAGAGCATCGACACTTTCAGGATATTTATCATAATCTGTTTTCCATTATGTTAGCTTTCCATAGATATCTACTACACGCGAAGGTTACGTTAAACACTCACGGATGTTTCACAAGTGAACAAACTGAATACAAAAGACGTCACTTTCATTTTATTTTAATACAATGTTAGCGATGTTTCTTGGGAATTAAAAAACCGAGACACGTGGGAAATAGGGAAACCCTAAGATAGTTATAAGCATAATAGATATACAGTCAGTTACAATTGATGATAATGAGTGACACTTAAAGGACCTCAAAGACCATAAAAATCGTTTTCCTAAGTATTTATCACCTGAGGTTCTTTGCCAAAGTCAAACAAACAAACGATTTGATTGATAATAAAAAGAGTGGCGTGGCACAGGCAACCTTCTAATGTTACTTGAAACGTATTAGTATCCGGTATGATTATGCTCTGATGTAATGAATGTCAATAGGTAGGCAGGCTGAGCGAGCGAGTGAAACGATAGGGGCCCACTTGCGGTCTCTGATGACAAAGTGCCCGAATACGTATAAAAACGGATTCGGTCGACATCCAACGAATTCATGTGACGTATCATAATCATAACATAATGCTAATTTGTGGTCAGATTGCTTTTTAACCACGACATGAGAAGGCTTATTAAAAGATATCCTGTGAAATATTGACCATTATGTGTTTAACGTTATAATTTCTGATTAATGTATTACCTAGCATTTTTATCAAATTAATAATAGCGATGTTTATTTGCCTTATGACATATTATCATGTCGTCTAGGTGGATAATTATTAGCATCCTCTTTCCCGAGGATGTTTATTAATAACTAGATTACGGCTTTTACGTGCTCATTTTCTAATAATACTTGATGACGTTTGTGGAAGAATGTCGCTAGCTGCGGCCTACAGTAGTCAAATCGACTGCAGCCACCGCATCACGCCCCTTCTAAGTATCTATTCTATGTGTAGACAGGCTGACGACATTTTATTTAGATTAGTAGCCCTCTAGAATGTTGTTACGATCGGAATTTTAAAGGTTGAAAATTATAGCGAGAACTGGGCTAGCTCTACCGATAATTTCAAATCCCAACTGACCGGAATCGCGGAGGAGGTTTTCATTATAATTAATCTCAGATTCATCAACAGCCTGCTTGTAGACAATTGTTTCGACAATATTTTACCAAGGGCAGAAGATGTTTGTGTCACTGTCTTAAATTGAGATCTGAAATCTTCATGTTTGATTTCACACAAATCCTTGTGTAAATGTTTTTGTTAAGCCTTTAATTAATTCATAGTTACTCGGTCTTTAGACCTGATAAGATCTACTGACGTCATATTCCGTTTTCATCTAATCTTGTCATTATTGTTGTGAACACAAGTCACAACGTCTAACTACGTCACGAATTAATTGCAAGCTCGTGAATATCAATTAAGAACCTTACAAAAACAACTAGCTACCTAAGATAGTTTGTTTTATAGACAACAGGTCTATGTATTAAAATAATTTATTGGAAAATTATTAATCAAGACTGACTGAATGTTGACTTTTGTACCTCACATACGTATGATTGTGGACTTAACACTGCTCTATAGAGAGAGAGACAATACTTTTGTTATGGCAACCGAATGTTTGCGTTGAGTGCAGTTTGTATGTACCTACACGTGTGTGTGTGTTGTATAAAGTATGTCGCGTGCCCGCATCCTGTTCGTCGCTGACGCCACATCGCACGAGGTGGCGTGCGCCGACGTCGCCCGAATGCTCCCACCCTATTGGCCGTTGTTATCTCTTCAACAAACCAACGATAGAATTTCTCCTCTACAAACGTAACTAAATTGTACTCACTCACCCAAAGTTTACTTATCGGCGTACAGACATGTTAATGTTAATTATCACTGTCCGGTAGGAATGCGCCAACTGCCTGGGAATACGAATCGTCGGTTAGTCATTGTCGGGATTGTTTTCGGGAATCCAAAACAGCATTCGTAGTATAGTTAAAAGCGTAAGCATATCTTCGTGCATTAATCTGGCTATCTAATTACAGATTTCTGGTAATTAAGCCAGGAGTTCGCAAGTCTATTAGTGTTACCGAAAGCTAATCAATAGAAAGATAGCTGCCGTTCAGCTATCGTAAACAAACTTTAATAGCATCTGAATTTCTAAGATTGCGCAGCACGATAACCTTTACAAATATACGATATAAAGACCTTCCTACGTAATTAGTAGTTCCTTGATTTGCGTCTAACAGAGATAAACGGTCTATACTGACGTCAATACTATCAATGGAGTCACTCTTGGGACGTCAATGTATAGGAAGAGTTAAGTTTTGCGAGCAAAGTTCGAAATGCGACGTGACAAGGTCCAAAAAACACATAATCATAACAAGCCGATGCAGAACGGTAACGAGCGAAAATAAAAGGAGTATTAGCGAGGACGAGGACACAAGCAGATAGATGGACAAGTGATATAACCAACTAAGCATGTGCAAAAATGTAACAGCTAGGTAGGTATCCGAATGTTAATTGGAAAAAGTCACAATCACGAGTAAACTGATTACGTCATTACTTTGGTTGGAGTCTATTACTACAAATTTCAATCTGGTCCTGTCTTGAATCAAGAATTCAAGAAATTAGCATAGCGTTATTTTTCTGACAAGCTAGAGTCTTGATGTACTGGTGTAAATGAACCAAAAGCGGAAATTCTTTTAACGTTTGCAGTGATCTAATGCAATAAGACCTTCTAAATCAATTATCTAGTTATCTATAAATCTAAGAACACTAATGAATTGAATTATTTGGTTGATTTGCACGACCTCCATGGCTTAAGTGGGTCGCGAAGATTGTTTTATTTTTTCTTTTAGCGCAGTTGCTATTTGTTTATTATATTATGGACTCGTTGGTGTTTCGCTAGAAGTCTAGCGTGTTTCCTTCCAGATTCTAAAAGTTGAATCTGAAAAAACGTAAACAAATAGTTCGTCCAACGTAAACGAGCGTGGCGAGCGGCGGGATAATCCGATGGGTTTTTTATTTTGCCTAAAATTGCTGCTGCTGTTACGAGGAAGTGCGTTGTTTGACCATTTGTCTTTTTTGACGCTCTAAAGTGCCTTTTATGTGCCTATTTGTAATAAATTATTAGACTTTGAGTTTGCTATCAGCATTATTGGTTTATTTTAGGCTTTTGGGTTTATTATTTCTAGTTCACTCTTGGGTTTTTCAAACGAGCTTTAACCATTATTTCAATTAGGGTTGCCAACCCTACTATACAGGATAAGTTTTTATCCAGTGCGCAAACTGTAACTATGAATACAGCATATCATTCTAGACCCCCAGCGCAGAAATTTTTCGTCGGTGTTACAAAAAAATCAGCTGTTTCATAGAAAATTGCAATACCTACGCGGTTAAAATGTATGGAACAGCTTGATTTTTTTTTTTGTATTACCGACGAAAAATTTCTGCGCTGGGGGTCTAGAATGATATGCTGAATTCATGGTTACAGTTTGCGCACTGGTTAAAAACTTATCCTGTATAATATAGTATAGTTTAATCATAATTTATTTTACAATATAATAATACATAGTTATGATTACTTATGACCTATGTAACATAAAAAAAACACATGTTAAATAGGCACAAAGTAGCAAAAAAATATGCATTTAGTTTTCTTTTTTTGAATCACACAGTTACTAAGTATATATTTTTTCGCCATCACGTATTTCTACAGGCAATGGCTTAGATTCTTAGAAAATAATAACTATGTAATAAAAAAGTTTTGCAAACCTAATTAAGCAACTGAAGGAACACGGGTAGGTTTTAGTCAGTAACAGTCTGACACGCCCTCCTGCTCCACCCAGAGCGGGAGAAGTTATTTGAAGATTTCCCAGCATCAAAAAAATAAAAACTGATGCTCGCCATCTATAACTTCTCTTGGGGTCATTTCTCGACTCGTATTCATCCAAATGTACTGAGCCCAAGATAGCATACTGCGTGAACAGATTGAAGTAGTTAACGCCTTATTAATTAACTTGTTTGTTAAATGAGATACACAATCATTATGACCCCAAACATCGTACGATCCATTGACGTAATACGCACTATCTCAGGAAGCATTTAGGCATAATAAACTTATTGATTGATGCAGGACGTTGCATTGATAAAACTGTCAACCTATTGTACTTAAATATAAATTCCTGAGAATCCGAAAATATAATTTTTGATACTTAAAGTGAAGTAGTGAGCTATTTGAAAACAATTAATAATTTTGTAACACCAAGACCAAAAGTCTTGTGTTCTGATACGCAAGGAGCCGATGCAATTAAAGCAGAGTGCTCATCGAAAGTAATTAAAAAAGAAATGAAGGTACACGCCAATTTTCCAAAACATTCGCCTCATCATAATCAACATAGTTCAATATCGTTCTCTAACCGCCAACTGTAACTTGGCTCGATTTTTTTAGAAAGTCGCATCCGGCTGCGCGCTGTAGGCGGGGCGCTTCCGTACTGTGCCCAGCCCGGATGTAGGCTCCCGAGACCTACTAAACTTTATCGTCTTGGTCTTACACGACTATACGTTTAGCCACCGATTTTCTAACAGGAACTTGCCGTGCACTACAAAATTTTGCGGCACGTACTGTTTCCGAATGTTATTTTGCGTTGCGTTTGGATAGTTCGTTTTCGTTTCAACCAACGTGTGGTAGGTATTTCAAGATTAAGTGTTGGGAATTCTCTTTCTGCTAAAACCCATACCTACCTACCTCAATATTCACAATCGTTGGATTGATCTTATCGTTATCATTTTTGGAAAAAGTAGCTTTGTCAGCGAGGCTTTTGCGATTAATTAACAATTATCGTTCATAGTAAAACGAATGATCAAAGATAATAATGGTGCAATTACCTTAATATCCTGTTTGTTATTTTATCCACCTACATCAAACCAAAATCTAGATTTGTATTTTAGTTTCTCAGCCAACTAGGTCTCGACGCGGATCTTGCGGGTATGACTAACCGCTATTTCGTACATTATTAAGTAAATTTTCTAACTGTAACCGTGTCCAGTGCGCGATAGTAGATGTCGGTGGGATATTTTTGATTTTTTAATTCAGAAATATTTTTGTCAATTCGAGAATAATGTATTCCGACCGGTACGGCCGTCAGTTGCGCACACGCTAAAGGTCAATGATCATCTGTAGATCCGCTTCGGCGCCCTCGTGACCCTGTGCTGACTTGGTGTCGGTCGCGGTAATATAAAATTTGCTTATTGATTGATAATCATCACTCACACGCTCACTTAACATTTTGAATAAGCTTAGACATGGATGTCACACAGGCTTATTGAAATTGTAAATACTTAATGCCTCATTAGAGCTATTTTTAAGATGGCATAAGTAATATAAAGATCATACGTCATAAGTGCGGGGATTTATGGATTAGCTCCGTTTAAAGCTAACTGCAGAACTGCTCACCTTGCAACGATAATCTTAGAAAATTCTAACTGCATTCTCGTCACATCCGGCATGAATGCTAGTCATATAGTCATATTATATGTGCAAGGATAGATTATTGCAATCATTTGTTATTTTTGAAGGTTTCATGCTGACAGTTTAAAATCTTAATGCAAATAAATGATGTAGGTGTTGGTATAAACGTTCAAATCAAGTGAGCTTTAATTCATTCTACAGGCTTACAATATTACCATAATAATTACGACTAAAATTACAAAAGATTTTAAATTAAGTAATTTGACGGTACCACGGCCAATTCATTGAAAAACGAACAACCTGTCCTGTTTACATAATTAGACAGACTGCTCATAAATTTTTTGTTAAGCTAAAAAATTCGTCATCATGTAAAAAATTGATGTCGTTATTGTTTCAGAAATATGTGGAGTCATCAGTGGGGTGGGCTGGCGAGAGAGGAGAAGATTCCAGCTATGACTCGGAGTGTGACGACGAGACTGCGCATCGTGCGGCCTCAAGAACCCCCTCTGACACTCTCGCCGCGGAGTTCGCTGAATATGTCACTGTTACACCACCACAACCCAACCAGGTAAGATATCTTCTGATCATAGCATAGAAGTTCTTAGCGTATCGATGGCAAAACGTTCAAATATCTTTGGCTCAAAATCCAGCTACGCGAACTCCGCTCTCTGACGCAGTCATAAGATCATCAAATGCACAGGTGACAGGGTAGGAGCTCATTAGCAATTCGAAAACAGATGGTTTGCGTTTTATGAAATGTAATACGATTAGCGACCACCAGGCCTCTGTGAGAGGAAGTAGACCGTAATCCATCAAACGGGCCCGGTGCGAGTTTGTGGATGTCTTAGTTCTAGGACATCCCGGTTACCTGACGATGATTTCCTTCACCGTTCTACCGAGCTATTCATTTATATGCACAAAATGCCTGCGAAGTTGCAATGGATATTTGACAATACACAGTACGTCAGACAGCTAACAACTGTTTCCTGTGCATCTCACTTAGATCTCGAGACACAATGGAAATCTTATTGTGCATGATTGCGATGTACTAGCGGTTAAAAGGACACTCGCACTATAGAATTTTATATGCCTAGAGATGGACAAGGCATCAACAGCGACGATATTGGGATGGCCAATCTACGTGATGGCCAAAAACTTGCAGTTGTAATCATCATTTTTTTTTTCGACTGAAGAGGAATGAAGTTTGAAGTGTTAGCCCTTCCCTAAGTTTATCGAGTCATCTTACTTTTAGTTCTGCGTGACGTACTACCAGATTTTCCTGTTACAATTTGATGGAATAATTTCTATACCCTAATTTCTGTATTCATTCTAGGCAAAGATCGAGTTTGCCTTGAAGCTGGGTTACTCGGAGCGGTTGGCTCGGACGGCTATCCAGCGGTTGGGTCCCGACCCGCCTTGCAACGAGCTCTTGGCGGAGCTGATCAAGTTGGCCGCTAAACAACCGCCGAGAGCGTTGTCGCCCGCTCCCCCGGCGGAGCCAGACCCTCCGCACGACCGAGCCCCGCTACGACACATCGTTATAGATGGCAGTAATGTTGCTATGAGGTATGTACTTATAACATTTTTTATCTTAACTAATAAGTACATTTTTAAAATGGCAGGTTAACTTTTTGTCGTGTTTTGTCACGAGACTGGTGTACCTACTTATGTAGTTTTGAAAACTACCCAACACTTGCTAAGTCTAAAAAATTTGGCAAAATTAAACAAAGATAACAATAATTGTTTTACTCCTACAAATAGCTCAGAAACTGCTCGCAAGTGAATGGAGTTTTATTTCAGCAAACAAATAAATATATTGTTTATTGTAAATAATCATAATAAGTTAAAGATAAACCATTCACATTCAACATCGTACGAGTTCCTAGATATCAATCACCCCGAGTTCCGGTTGATAACTCGTATTGTCATAATCTTATCATAACGATACTGTATTATTAATAATAGTGTAATATTCTAACCTAATTATGTAAGTTCAAGTTGTGGCGCACGACCTTATGTTGGCTCTTTTCTCCTCAGCCATGGCAACAAGGAGGTGTTCTCGTGTCGCGGCATCGAGATCTGTGTGGACTGGTTCCGTGCACGCGGACATCGGGAGATCACGGCCTTCGTGCCCAAGTGGCGCAAGGAGTCGTCGCGACCCAGCAACCCCATCGCCGAGCGCGACGCACTGGAGCGGCTCGAGCGCGACCGCGTGCTCGTGTACACGCCCAGCCGCCTGCTGGGCGGTAAGCGTCTCGTGTGCTACGACGACCGGTACATCCTGCGCCTCGCCGCCGAGACCAACGGCATCGTCGTGTCCAACGACAACTACCGCGACCTCTCCGTCGAGAACCCCGATTTCCGGAAAGTAGTCGAGGAGCGCCTGCTCATGTACTCGTTCGTGAACGACCGGTTCATGCCGCCCGACGACCCGCTCGGCCGCTCCGGGCCCACGCTGGACGCCTTCCTGCGCGCGCCCCCGACGCGGGCCGACCCGCCGCCCGCGTGCCCGTACGGCCGCAAGTGCACGTACGGCAACAAGTGCAAGTTCCACCACCCGGAGCGCGCCGGCCGGCCGCACAAGTCCGTCGCCGAGAAGCTGTCCGAGCGCGTCGCCGCCAACACGCTGCGCCGCGACCTGCACACCGTCAGCCTGCCGCCCGGCGGCCGCCCCGCCGACGTCAAGCGCCAGCTGGCGCGCGCGCAGTCCGCCGCGCCGCGCCTGGCCGACGCCACGCTGGCCACGCACTTCGACCGCGCGCAGGTGGCCGGCCCGTCGCAGCCGCCGCTGCCACTGGCGCCCGCCTGCCCGCCGCCCGATGTGAACACGCACCGCAAGCTGGCCCGCCAGCTGACCCTGAACCCGGCGTGCGACCCGCGCCTGCAGCCGCACACGATGGCTGCGCGCGTGGCCAGCGCGCCGGGCGCGGGCGGCGCGGGCCCGACCGGGCCGGGCGGCGCGTTGGGCGCGGCGGCGCTTCGGGCCCCGGCGCTGCCGCCGTGCGCGTCGGACGGCGCGCTGCAGCACTGGGACGCGCGGCGCCGCATGCACTACCACCTGGCCGGCATCTTCCCGGAGCCGCAGGTGGCGCAGGCCATGGCGGCGTACCCGGACGAGACGGACGCGCAGACCATGTGCGCCATCATCCTGGCGCGCTACCGTCCCAGTGAGGCGCGTGTGCCGCACTGAGCGGGCGCGCACGCTCCGCGTCTCTCTGCCGGTTTTTGGCAAAAAATCGGACCAGTAGATCTCCGCTAGCTCTGACGATGATCGGTCGAGCCGGAACAGATAGCAGCTTAAGCGATGGTCGGGAAGAAATGTTTATGAAACACCCTGTAGCCTGCCGCGCGCTGGACGAGTCGAGCGCGATGCTCGCAAGTATCGCTGATTAATAGGCATTTATATTTTGTACATATTCTACGATTTCTGTCATACGCTTCTGAGAAGCGTATGCTGATATTTAATAAACATTAAATAGTTTCTAGAATGTACAAATACATATTTTCATGTGTACAGTTAAGTATGTCTTGTTGCTCGACTAGTATGGCAATGTTTGCGTTCTTGTCTTCATTCCTGTATTTTCCAGTGAATAATTTCACAATATTTACTTTTTGCGTAATTATAAAATTGTTACATGCAGTGACATGAAATTAAGACAATTAATTGTTGATTTAAGTAGCTAATTATGTGATCATATAAATCATTATTGGTACCATGTACCAATTTTACTTTATACTAATATAGTGAAAATGTTATTATATTGAACATTATTATATATTGTTTACAAAATTAAATTCGTTAAAGTTGATTTTACATTTAAGTAAAAGTGTATCATGAGTTGTTTTTTGTATGAATGTTTTGTAGATTATATTGCACCATGGTTATGGCTACATTCATTTATTCAAGGGAACACCAAAAAGCTCTTCATGTTATTATTTAATGTCTTGGTTTATTACGTATGTTTAGATGTAAGCAATGGCCAGATATAATCGACTAATTTAGTCATTATTGTAGGTGTAACATTGACCAATCTGTTGTTTGATTTTTATTAAATTGAACTGTTTAAAAACTTAAATGCAATGCATAAATTGAAAATGTAAGATACATATATCTACTCTCATGCCATACTTCATAAAATAGTAGTTGTTTTATTTGTATAGATACATTTTATGAAGTACGGCATGATATTATTAGTATAATTGGTTTATCAAGTTTTACCTGGATGAATTTAGAAAAAAAAAAAAAGCTTTTTACTGTCACGGTGGATCACGGCAACTTTAGATGTAAGTCAAACAATTCGAAAAAAAAAGTAGTGTTTTTGTAGGAAATATGATGAATTATTTATAATAAATATTGATGAATCCATATAATAATTGGCAGTGAAAAGGTTGAAAGGTAAAATTTGATAATAAGTAATAAGAAGTGTTACGGGATAGCTTCAGTTTATTTGCTTAACATTTTAAAGAGATCCCAAACATTTCTGATTACTGTTCACATTCCTTGTGGAATGTATACCATAATATTATGTCTATTGTGACATTATAGTAATAATATTTTAAAATAAAGCATCTCTCTCATTAGAAACATTGTTTATTTCTTTTTAACTCTATCCGGATTGTTACCAAACCTCTTTACTAACATTCTCATAAATGGTTTGCTGCTCTTTAGGTCAGGTTTTTCAGAAAATTCTATGAAGTCTTGGCCTATAAATGTTCTAGTTGGTTTTGGTACATTTTCTGAAGTAGTTGGCACAAATACTCTAGTTTTCTTATCCATTCTATATAAGAATTGAAAGGTTTTTACATTACTAACTTTCGCCACTGTTGTGTCCACAGACTCTTCAGTATCCATTTTTTCAGTTATATTGTCATTTGTTTTCTTCAATTGGTTGGTTTGCTTCGGTTTTGAATGATTCTTAGCTACATCAAGTATTTCTTTCCTTACATCTAAAAGGCTATTACACTTTATACCTAAGCAACTAGTTGGTAGACCAAAATTTATTGCAGATACTTTTCTTAGGTCACTCAAACAGAGAAGAGGTATGTCTTTATCCATGCACATTTCTATAATGGGTTGCACTATCAGTCTTGGGTTGACTTTAGCTTCAATAATGATTGCAGAACATTCTCCGTTTTGTATGGATTCACTACATTCTCTTATACCAAGTAGAAGTCCATTCACCTTCCTGGAAACAACATTCTTATTCAAATGTGGCTGAATAATGGGAATACCAAACTTATATGACGAAAATATGAAAAAAAAAAATGAAGTATGTAGTTTTGTTTATTCTAGTTTAAAATATAATGAATAATAGAATCAATTCTTACTTTAACTTAGGTGGTTTCGGACGTTGTTCTTTAGGTATATCTTTCAGATCTTTCCAATGAGGTTTTTTAAATTCAGGTATAACGACTTTGTGTTTTTTCAGGGCTGATACTATCCTCTTTCCTTCGTCTTCGGTTATCTCGGGCCTGTTAAGAATTCCTAGTTAATTAATAACAGCATTTTGACGTATTATTCTACAAGTAATAATGATTTGATGGCAGAAACTTACCAAAGTACTGGATCAGGCCGACATAGTACGTTTTTTATAGTTCTCTTCAGTTTACCCTTACTGATAGTATTTTTCTTCTTTTGCAGAGTAGTTGCTGCCTTGGCCTCACTCATGGTTGATTTTTCACGAACAAATTATGAAAAATGAGCCCAATATTTGGTAAACTAAAATCATAACCTAAATTGTGTATGTCAACAGTGGGTGAATGTGAATTTGACATAGATTTGTCAGTGTCAAACTATAGAGAGCCCGATCCTCTTTTTTAAACGGTTAATACAGTGCACTATACAACCTCAATATTTAAGATGGGCGCAGCCACCAAATGGCGTATAATAATAAGATTTAAATGTAGAAATTGAATCTGTAATTTAGGTATCGGGCAAGAAACCTTGCAAGAATGAAGCACTAAATGAATTAAACAGAATGCGAAATAAAAACTAAAAACTAGAAAATTAAAAATAGGTAAAAAAAACTTTTTCAGTTAAACGGTTTTATGTTAAACATACATTGCAATGTTTAAGATAAATGTTCTAAAAACCAAAAAATAATAAAATAGATACAGTCGTGGGAATTATAAACATATGCATAGACTAGACTAAAATAAAACCGTGGGGCACGTCAATTGTCTACAAATTATCGACTTAATGTGCGATAGAAGAATCGTTTAATTCGTCGTTAAAATAGGCAGTTGGCCCGCAGACGGTGAGGAAATTACTTACTATTTTCTTGCTCATGGAAATTCCAATAGTTATACACTCCATGTAAATAAAAGAGATGTTTCAACTAGTTTATCGTTGGACATTCACACTGCTGGCTGGCGAGGAATCGTTTCACTGCTCGTAGTTTGTCTTTAATCGACAAAACATATGATAAAAGTACTACTCGCTCACCACTATGAAACCCTAAAACTCGCTTATAATCGAGCTTGCTAGCTTGTTTCCACATTCTAGCCCTACTTATCACACGTCCATCGTTGTCGGTTGAACAACTGCCTAATTATAGTGTAACATTACAAAAGAAACATTTTAATCAACGATTGTAGACAATTGACGTGCCCCACGGTTTTATTTTAGTCTAGTCTATGTTTATAATTCCCACGACTGTATCTATTTTATTATTTTTTCGTTTTTAGTACATTTATCTTAAACATTGCAATGTATGTTTAACATAACACCGTTTAACTGAAAAAGTTTTTTTACCTATTTTTTTTAGCACACACACTAGGAATAAAGGCACAGATTCGTAGGAGTGGGTCGTTCACGTATTTACCGTCTACGGAATAAACTAGTTGATAAAACAGTGTAATTTTCAACTAATTTACATAATAGACTAAACAGCATTTATACGAATTTATGTTCACGGAGTTTATCCACCGTTTAGTGTGTACGATCAGATTAGGTCGTTTAGTTGAAACTTGTTTACTAATCGACGGATAAATGAACTGTACTTGCGAATCGAAATGAACTTCTCTTCATACGTTTTTCAGGGCTAGGATTGGCAGGCAGACCAATAAACTCGTATGTATGATAAACAAATTCAACGAAATAAATAGAGATCGGTATCTATCGTTTGGTTATAGAGTCTGTGAGATGAACGTTAGTTTCTGCACGAGAGAGAGAGAATCAATAACAAACGGCCTTCGGCAGTGTTCGTGTTCACTCGTTCCGTTCCGTCGAGCGTCGACTACGTGTAGGTACGGCGAAATCAAGTTGTCACATGCGTAAAATGTCGTTCACGAATAAACTGGTTTATCTGTGGTCAGTAAACTAGTCGAACAGTTCAGGTCGAATAAACAGTCAAAAAACCAGTTCGTTTATTTAAAACGCTCACCACTACTTCACGTATAGGAGACCACATCATGCACAATAGAGTTGACAACTAAGCTATCAAAGTAATTATCGATGTATATGTAACCGTAATCTGATCGTACACTAAACGGTGGATAAACTCCGTGAACATAAATTCGTATAAATGCTGTTTAGTCTATTATGTAAATTAGTCGATAATTACACTGTTTTATCAACTAGTTTATTGTATGCGGTAAACCAGTTTCGTTTCGTCGACGGTAAATACGTGAACGACCCATTCCTAATGTGAAGGAAACGCTGCTATGTGACACAACTGCTCCTACTAAGTTATGACAGCCTGGTACTTCGAAGGCATAAAGCGTTTTCTAGCTGAGGCAATTATGTTAAGTGTGCTCCTACCGATTTATGCCACCTGGTACTTCGAAGGCATAAAGCGTTTTCTAGCTGACACAACTATGTTATAAGTCCATGGCTCCTATCAAGTTATGACAACCTGGTACTTCGTTCAGAATACCAATTTACAAAAGATCTACTTATCTATGTAAACATTTCTTATTTGTTTCTATATTTTAAACTATTATCCCCCGGGAACGTACTACCGGCATAAAAAGTAGCCTATGTGTTCATCTAGGTTATAATCTATCTGTATGCCACATTTTATCCAAATCTGTTCGGCCATTTTTGCTTGAAAGAGTAACGTCCATACATACACACTTTCGCGTTTATAATATTAGTAAGGATTCTTAAATAAATAAAACGAAGTCGGGTAGTTCCAGCATGTTTTACTCGAGAGCGGCTGGACCGATTTTTATGATCTTTGGTTTATTGGAATTGTCTTCGCCCCGAGTAGCAGAATAACATGGGAAAAAATCACAAAAAGGAAGCAGAATTCATTTTCTCATACATTTTGTTGTTAGCTTGAACGCTGTAGGCCGTCGAAGTACCGGGTTGTCATAACTCGGTAGGAGCACACGGAGGGTTGCCAAGTGCAGTATTTCTGGTTTCAGATAAAATAAATAAAGAGTACAGTTTAATTAAATAGAGTAAGGTCAACCGGGGCAATTGCGTCATATAAATCCCTCACACGCTTTAAAAAAATCATAACACACTAATTATAAACTTATTAGAAAAATCCTTAATACGAACGTATAAAGAAATTATCTGTCAGCAACCGTAATGAATTGTTTCTACCATTTGTTACAGTAAATACGAGTAAATAAACCTCTTTTTTTAAGACGCATTTTCCCGTATTGGGGCAAACGCGTCTTCATTAAATAAGTTTTAAACCTGAGACGTTTGAAGGCGGAAATAAATATATTTTCCTTCAATTAAAGTTTTGTATACGATTCTTTCAGTAAATTATAAAAATATTAAATAATCATTACATCAGAAGCTTAGATAGCTTCTTTGTCATAAAAACTGGAAAAATGCGACAATTTTCTCTTAGACGCATTTACCCCCTGGCAAATCCAGACGTTAAGAACATTTTATTTGTGAAAGCAAAATTAGAATGAACTGTCTCCTAGAAAAACCTTTAAATGTGTGCTAGTACAAGATGGACACCAAAAGAATGAACTTTGTAATAACGCCTTTGCGATTTGAAAATTCATATTCAAAATAAAATGATGAGGTCCAGTTGGTGTCGCATGGGACTGTTTACATCCGTAACATCCATGCGACCAGATAAAATGTGTTGTATGCCATGGCCAGGTAAGTTTCTGGCCTATGTAATATTGAAAGTCATTTCTTTCTAAATATTTATCGATATCAATGTATATCAATATAACCATTGTGATCGTATTCTAAATTACCTGCAACACAAATTGATAACTCCACTATAACCAAAAACATTCGCTGAATTTCTCATAAAAATAAAAAAATTAAGAAAGCCATTTAAATTCATTGTTAGACAAAACTTTAACTTTTAAACACCTAATTACTAAATAAACTTAACTACTTATAAAATACAAAAAAAAAACAAAAGGTTTAAGATCTCCGGTTTTGGGGCAATAAAAATAACTATTGGTATAGACATACTATATTATATTATTTATTTATTTATATTTCATAATAAAAACGAAAAACTGAGAAAAAATGTGGATTCTTAAGGATTTTGATCACTCAACTCGCGCAGCACCAATTCACAAAAAACAAGTGATTTTCAATATGGCCGATATTTTGAATTTATGCGTTTCAACGCCATCTAATGACTTTATACGTTATGATTTTATTCAAAATAAATAAAACTAGATGGCAGGATAGGTTGGTTTTCAAACAGATTTAAAATTATTTCAAATAAACGCAATTGCCCCGAAGACGCAAATGCCCCGGTTGACCTTACCATTTATTAATTTCTCTACGTATTTTGTAGCACTTTTTGCGGTACCTACACAATGTTTTTATTGATTTTACAAGAATTGTAAAACACCAAACATCCTTACTCTACGTTAATAGATCAGGAGCTCATTTGAATCAATATTCATAAATCTCTGTTCCTCACTTCTCGCCACTTCAATTAGTCAAGTCTCGCCGTCAAGTCACGCCGACAATTAGTCAAGCCTCGTCAAGAAAAACCGCAGAAAAACAAAATCACTTGTCTCAAAAAAATCAGTTTCTGAAAAAAGAGCATTTTGGCTTACTCTACTATTAGTGATAAAGATTATAGAGTACCTACACCTATAAGAAAAATAGTACAATACTCTATTTGAGAGTACGGTTGGCAACCCTAAGCACATCTAACATAGTTTTCAGCTAGAAAACGCTTTAGGCTTTTTTTTTGTGTGGGAAATCTTCAAATAACTGAGGGCGTGTCAGACTTTTACTGACTAAAACCCACCCGTGTTCCCTCAGTTCAGTTCAGACCTTCACCGTGTCCTCCGATCTTCGCAATGGAAACACCCGGGCGTTTCCTCCCGCCTTATGCGAAACAGGAACCTCCCGAAACAGCCGTGTCCGGTGAGGACCTGTGTCAGGCGGAAGGTGAGGACGCCATGCCGCCTCTCAAGATAAGATAAGATAAGATAAGATAATAATTTATTTGCCCAAACATGAGTACAAGACATACAACACAAATTGTCAGCATGCAAGAGATGTTAATAATAAAATAAAACAGATCGTCACGTTTGCCTTAATGGCATGCAAATATTAGTACAATCATAAAATTTATAATGTCACTCTTAGTCAAACTATTTAAAATTTCATAATAATAAAAGAACATTAAAAAATACAATGATTAAAAAATAACAAATTGGTGAAACATAATCATAATCTCTCATTTAGAAACTCATTCAAGTTATAGTAAGCTTTATCTGCTAGAAAATTAATAACTTTCTGTTTGAATTGTACATCAGTTAACTGCTTCCAGCTTTTAGGTAGTTTATTATAAATTTTTGGAGCCATGCAAAAGACACTTTTTCGCATAAGTGACGTCCTATATTGATGTAGGCAAACTTGGCTATTGTCACGTCTATTACGAGGAAATCGATCTGCCATGCGAGAAAAGAGTAGAGGGTTGGACCTTAGGAACATTGCATTTTCTAATATATAAAGTGAAGGTAATGTCATGATTTTGTATTTTTTGAAATAAGGTTTGCAACTCTGAGTGGTTTCAAGTTTGAACATCGACCTAATGCAACGCTTCTGAGTTTTAAATATAAATTCACGGTCCGTCGAGTTACCCCAAAATATAACGCCGTATCTCAGAACGGACTCCACCAAGCCGTAGTATGCGGTGAGCAAAGCATCTATACTAACTACTGCTGCCAGTTTATATAGAGCATATGCTGAGGTACTTATTTTCTTACTGATAGTCTCTATATGTGCCTTCCAATTTAATTTATTGTCAATAATAAGTCCTAGAAATTTTATTGTATCAACCTCGTCAATGTTATTATTATTATAGTTTATGTCTGGATTATTAATTAATGTCATGGAGCGCTGACTAAAGTGCATGATTTTAGTCTTATTTAAATTTATTTTTAAATTATTATTATTTAACCATTCTATTATTGCAATTAGTGAGTTATTAATGTCAGTTTTATACGTGTCTCGATTTTTACATGCAATTGTCACTACACTGTCATCGGCAAAAAGGCTCATAGGTTGATTTGTGGACTTAGGCAAGTCATTTATATATAATGTAAACAGGGGAGGCCCCAAAACACTTCCTTGAGGCACACCATACAAAACATCACGTTCCTGCGACCGATATGACTCTTCTCGTTTTGTTGTTATGTTTACCCTACTGACTTCCGTTATTTGCTTTCTGTTTTGAAGATATGACTCAAATAGTTTTAGTATGTTACCCCTAATGCCATATGCTTCGAGTTTTTTAAGTAGAATGCTGTGCTGAACATAGTCAAACGCCTGAGTCATATCACAGAATATACTGCACACCGGTTTATTTTGATCCATATTTGTCATCACTGTGTGTAAAAAGTCGTAAATTGCCATATTAATTGTTTTTTTCTCTCTGAAACCTTTTTGTTCATTGCAGAGGATCTTATTGTGTTCTAAATATGAGTTGAGTTGTTTATGAAAAAAAAATTTTGGATATTATAGGGATGAGCGATATCGGCCTATAATTGACCATCAAATCTTTTTTGTCTTTCTTAAACAATGGTTTTACGATTGATGTCTTCAGTGCGATTGGAAATATGCCAGTACTGATACTCAAATTAATTATGTAACTCAAAGGAGAACATACTACGCCAGCTATGGCTTTGAGTATTTTTGTAGAAATTCCATCGTAGCCTACACTATTTGTATTTTTGAGTGTTAATATAATTTTAAGTACGTCATGTGGTGTACTAGGTGCCATAAACATGGAGTCTCTTTTGTTCAAAATATGTTGCGTTACTGTTGTTCCAGTATTGACAATGGGTTGAATTTTGTCGATAAAATAGTTGTTTAAGAGATCCGCTATGTGTTTTGGCTCTGTGACGAATACATTATTAACTTTAATTTTATCTATGGAGGGTTTTGGTGTATTTAACTTGCTTTTTTTAATTATTTGCCAAGTCGTTTTTGATTTATTTTTGGATGTTGCAATTTTATAATTATTTTGAGCACGCTGTGTCAGATTTATAATTTTTTTATATAACTTAGTGTAATTTTTTAGACGGATTTTATTTGAATCATTGGGTTTTAACCTATAATGCCACAGAAGCTGTCGTTTCTTTTTGCTACAAATTTTAATACCTCGAGATATCCAATTAACTTCTTTATTTAAATTTACTGTTACCCCAATATGAGGGAAGCATAAGTCATAAAGCAAAATAAACCAATCAAAAAAAGCTTTATATGCAATATTGGGGTCGTTAGCATAATAAACCTCTGCAAATGTCAAACTGCTTAAATGAGTTTTAAACTTCTCTAAGTTTTCTTCACTATAATCCCGTCTATTTATACGCCACTTGTTTATTGTGCACTTTTTGCTTATGGGGAATTTAAGAAGTTGCGCTGTGTGGTCAGATAATGCGAATTCTAATACTGTAGTTTTGCATGGCTTGTTAAAATTATGCGCAAAATTATCTATGCAAGTTTGGCTCTTCAATCGTGTAGGTTCATTTAGTGCTAGTTTTAAGTCATAATTTAATAGCAGATTTTCAAATTCAATTGTATTATTGTTTCTTTTTAATATATCAATGTTAAAATCTCCCGCTATCACAATATTTTGAGATTTTTTAGTCATAGTTTGTACCAGTGTTAATAATTTTTCGAAAAATTGAGACAAATTCTTACTGTTAGGAACCCTATAGATACAAATAAAAACGGTGTTGTGGTTAATAAGCTCTACTGCGCAGCATTCGAATATACCAACAGAAGATATTTTAGCAATTTTTGTCAGTTCTTTCCACTTATGTCCGTTCTTTACGAGTATACATGATCCACCTCTCCTACTCTCCTTTCTACTGAAACATGCTGCCAAACAATAATTATCTATGCATAATTGATCTTCATATCCCTGCATCATAAAATGTTCCGTTATGCATAAAATGTCGATTTCTATGCCTTTTTCTGTTAATTCCTTCAAACAGACAGACAGAGAGTCTGCTTTTGAAATCAATCCTGCTATGTTTTGATGCATTGCATTTAAGTAGTTAGTCACGAAAAAATCTGTTGTCATTTGATTGATCTTTAGCGTTCAAGAGAGTAAGAGGGGATGACTCACAGTCTGGTTCCGAGTTAGGGAAGTTGTTCACATTATCTGCATTACTCACATCCACAAATTCGCTAATCATTAGTCTTAGATTTACAAAAACATTTGCTATGCCATAATTATTGACAGATCCACTTTTTTTCCAGAACATTTTATAATCATACGACAAATAGAAATTCGAATCAAACAAATACGCATAATTATAAGTACTCGCATCTAGATACATCAGGCTGTTAAATGTTTCTATTCTTCCGTTAAATAACGTGGAATAGTCGTTCAGTTTAAATGTAGGTGCGCATATTACAACATTTGTGTGTTGTACCTTTAAAAGCGTTTCCCGTATAGTTATTGTTAGTTCAACGTAATTGGTAGTTCGTCTAAAGTCCTCTTCACCGATGAAAATCAGGCAGTAGTCGTTCATTGTATATTTTTCCAATTTTAGTCCAATGTTATCGATCAGCCTCGTCATGCCACAATTCGGTGTCAAATAATGGCAAATTTGATAATTTGGAAACGTATCTTCAGCAATCGTTATTATCCTGTTATTGTTATTGCTACTTAATATACATAGTTTGTGTTTTTTAGTGAAGTTCCTTTGTTGTTTACTTGGATGAGGGCAAAATTCCTTGTAATTCGTGGAAATATCCTTTTTACTACTCGAGGTTTCCAAATTAGTAGAGATTGGTTGGTGAATGGCTGAGGATTTCGAAACGTTACTAGTAGCGCCATCTGTTCGAGATAGATGAGAATCTTTGCAACTTATATTGACTTCACATGAGTCGGACGACTGACTTTGGTCTTTTGAAATTGTATTGTTTGTTGTGTTTGTTTTGTGCAATGTATTTTTTAACAAGGTATTTTTTAGATCGGTACTCTCATGTGTTACGACATCGTTAGTTGATGAGTTTTCGTTTGGGTTACTTTGGAAGCTATAAGTTAAACGTCGCTTAGGATCTTTACGATTTGGACATGAATTTCTCCTTGTCGATGTTAGGGGACTTCTGCATATCTGCTTGAGAACTTCAATCTCTTGTATAAGTTGAGAAACTTGTTTCTTCAGTTGAATATTTTCTAAGATAATATTATCGAGCTCATGTTGTGTACTATTTAAATTAGATTTAAGGTCGCCTAATTCTGACTTTAACTCCTCGATGACGTTGATTTTATTTGCAGATAAGTCTAAGCTCCTACCCAAACGATCGTCAGAAAACGTAGTATTAAAAGAATCGCTATCATTCAGGCTTTCATAAGATTTTGTCTTTGTTTGACAGCGACGTCTTACAGTAACATTACTAGTGCTATCCATTTTCTGGCGGCAGCGTATTTATATTCTTCGTTTCTTAGCGGTGACTTATTTATTTATTCTTCTGATGTATGAAATTAATTTCCAATTTATTTTTTTCTCCAAAATTTTGTAATTTATTATGTTTTTAACAGTTTTTTCCTAAATCAATTGTTAACAACACAAAAAGTCGATGTCGAGCGCCGCCGGGTCAGAACTCGAGACCCCACGATTAACTAGGGCGGTGTCGTGACTATTGAGCCAACTTGGTGATAGCTAACTGTGTTGAATTAGGCGTTCTGTATATTCAGTTGGTCTATTAATAATTTAAAAAGTTCGGTACGACGTTTTTTGAATTTTGATATTTTTTTTTTCCGCAACCGTCACTGTTTTTGTATAAACATTTTTTTAACACTTTGTTTTAGTTATTGGTAATTGTTCCACTTACATTTGATGATATTTCACTGCACTAAGATGTTTTATCGTTATTGGAAGTCGAAGATTGAATAGTTATTAATGTAAACAAACTGACTTTGCACTGTATTTTGAAAATAGTTATTTAAGCACTTGTACTTGCATATAACGCGAAGATAACACTAGTACTTCGTTATTATGCTATTTTATTTCTACTTTGATATGTTTTTGCGGCTTAGCTTTGTTTTAAATATTTTTAGTAATTAAAAATACGCGGAGCTGATGTTAAGCGTGGCACTGGCGCCATCTATTCCAAGCCACTCCTCAAAGAGGGGACTTACCGCCGCAATCGTGGCGTGCCCAACGCTTTAGGCCTTTGAAGTATCAGATTGTCATAACTCGGTAGGAGCACACATAACATGGTTGTGTCAATTATAAAAAAAAACGGTTTATTCCTTCAAAGTAGTAGGTTCTCATAATCCGGTAGGAGCTAATGCAGTATTTTGGGGGCGCTAAGACTTTTGTCTGGCGATTTTTGTTATTTTTTTGGGTCTTTCCAGGATCGACCGTAGCCGCTGAAACAAACGCTTGCCTCAAATCATCGAATCTTTGGCGATAATATGTGAAGAAACTTCAGCTTCAAACATGCGACTTGCAATAATCAATCCATCTGCTGAAGGTTTCACCAATCATTTTGATTCGCCTCAATAAAGCAAATGCCTTGCTGCCACGTGAATTGCATTCATTTCAATGTAATTAAAATACATTTCATGTTTCATTTTGTGTATTCATTAAATCTTAATAAAAAACTGGATGTAATTTGGCTATTAAGTTAACACAACATTTATTGATTTCGAGGCGGTACGAAGTTCGCCGGGTCAGCTAGTTTAAAATAAAAATAACAAAATAAAAACTTTATTAATTTCTGAAAAAAAATGGTACAGACGCCGCCAGCACATCAAGCTACCGCAAACTGTCAAATTATCCCAATTGAACATGAACCTTATGCCTATGGAATAAAGTTGAAAATCTATCAACGAAATTTGACAGATTGGGGTAGCTTGAGTGCTGGCGTCTGTACATCGGGTTATGACAGAGACAGAGGTAGAAAAATGCGTCAGCGAGAACGAGATGGAGGAATATTGCACATTTGATTTGGTTTTCAGCTGTTCAATTTCATTGTTTGTAATTCTTTACATTCCTATATTAATTTTAGAATGATAGTAAGTATTCTTTATTGATAAGTTAGTAAACTAAAGCCGACTTCGCTTCGGCTTCTCTCTTAGAAAAATTGACACCTCGCCGCTGAGAGTTGTAATAATTAAAATCGTCAATAAAACCCCCTAGATTCATGGATTTCGCAGGCTATCCTGAAGCTTCCTTCCACCTTAAAAAACTAGTAACAGATTATCTAAGAGAGGTTTAGATTCAATATACACTTCTCATCAAAAAAATCGAAACACCTCTGAAGTTTGGTTTTGTATGACATGCATGAGTGTTACGTATTCTTTTTTACATTGATATAAAAAAAAAAGTTAATTGCGGATATTATAAGGTATCGTTAACGTATACTAATGTTTCAAATTTAAAATTTAATTTCTTTAGCTATCGTGTTTTGATTAACATTTGCGTTTTACCTTTTTACCCTTTCATGTAATGTTTAGAATAATAATAATGTTATACTTACCATCTGCTGTGAAGCATATTACTAAATGAATAAAAAGAATATGTAAAATAACAAAAACAAAGACGTAAAACAAAAAAAAATGTTTATTCAGTATCTAGTATTTCCTCCCAAGGTCCTAATGACTGCTTCCATGCGGTTCCTCATGGATGATGAGAGTGACAATCTTGCTGTGGGATGTTATCCCCCTCTACAAGAGGGGGATAACATTCCACAAAAAGGACATGCGTCTCCGGAGCAGGATCTCTCGCTCCGACTCGTCTCTTCAACTCATCCCATAGGTGTTCTGTAAGATTCATACCCGGGCTTCGTGCTGGCCAGCCCATAACCGTAATACCGACTGCGCTTAGGTATTCATTTACAATGCCTGCGGTATGCGCCACTACTGGTTATTCTGTACCATTTATGAGTGATGGTAGAAAATAAGTGACTGACACCACACTAGATAAGTCTCGGTTAACTCATCTGTTATGTAATTTCATATACACCGTGACATTTTAGTCGTCTTACAAAGGTGGACCACTCAACCTATCAGTCATAAAATACCTCTAGGCGCGATTAAAACATTGTTACCATTAATTAAGATAATAGGTACAAAGAAAAATAAATAATGCTTTAGAATTTTGAAACACCCTCCCTGATAATAATGTTTATGTCTGAAACGGTAGAAAATATCTACCCATTACACTCCAACATTAATTCCATCTCCATAACAGGGTGTTTCAAACTACGTTATGCGTCTTAGTGAATGTTATTTTTTTTTTTTATTATACAAATATTAAAAAATGCCATTTTTTTTACATAAATGATTAGTAGTCATTGGATACATGTATCCACGTGTGTGTCCATGTGTGTGTTGGATACATGTACGTCATGACGTAGGCTGCCGTTGTAAGACGACTAAAATGCACGGTGTATATAGGTACATTTTTACCATGTTTTATTTTATCTAGGTAGAATGTGATAAAGCACACTGAGACACAGGTTATACTTAGAAAAAATCAGCTGTTTCATAGAAAAGTGCAACACCTACGCGGTCAAAATGTATGGAACAGCTGCTTTCTTTTTGTATAACCGACGAAAAACTTCTGCGCTGGGGGATCTAGAATAATATGCTGAATTCATGGTTACAGTTTGCGCACTGGTTAAAATTTTATCCTGTATTTAATCATCTTTTGCTGCTGACTCACGTCCTTTGTGATAAGAACGAACCGATAGAAATTATTGTGTTGTTATCAAGTCTTCATTCTTTTTGAGTGACTCGTGCCTAAATGATTATAGCCGCACGAATCGATCGAAGGAACACTTTCGATGTCACGCTACCACGATGCCACGCCATGCTACGCTTGCCGCGGTCGGCTCGTGGGTGGGTGAGTGGGACCATCCATAACATGTCGAGATCCCTCCGTGCCTCGGAAAACATGTTAACCCGTCGGTCTATCGTGTTGCCTAGTTACAGGGTTGTGCAGGTCAAATAGGCAGTCACTTTATCTATAATACTGGTAGCTGTATCCGTTTAGACCGGAAGCTGACCTCGACATAGTTGGGAAAAGGCTAGGTAGATTTTTTATTAATTGCTTTTAAATAAGTAACAAAATATATTATCAAAGACTGAGTAGGGACTCTCTTATTAGAAATCAAATTAAATGATGCATATTCAAGGTCTCTACCATTCCACTGCTTCTACCTACTCCATCAATTGGCCCTTCCCTAACAAGTACAAGAAAGACCAGTCAATTGTTTTACAAACTTTTATGGCTTTCGGCAAAACAACTAGGGGTTACAAACACAAAAGAATATAAATCTCCGCTTGGAAACTTACTGGGAAGTACGTTGCAAAAAAGGATGCGTTTTTTGTTCGCCCCGGGGCCGTTGGCGAAAACCATTGTTCATTTTGTAGGGCGGGGGAAGTAATAACTGCAGCAAGGGTGCGTTGTAATGAAACTTTTACCTGAGGGGCCGATGCAATGCGATCAACGATGGACGATCTAGTCATATAGCACAGCTCGAAGTATTCGCACGTTTGAGTGAGCAGAGAGTCAGTGATGTCTTCTTCACGGCAGAGTGAGAGTTGTAACTGGTTGCTAGTGGAATGGCATACTGGTGGTCGTGATGTGGTATACATACGGTCGGTGGTGAGCCCTCTGAATATAGAGCTGAGGGCAGGAGAAGTGATTACGGTGAATCGGCGCGGGGAGCAGGAAATGGCGACGTTGATTGCGCGCGCGCGTGAGTAATTGAGTTTTAGTTCTTGCTGCCCTGGCGCAGGTAATCCGTACCTAACGGTTTTTATGAAGTGAAATATGTAGCAACGCTATCGTGCTTCAAATAATGTTAGTATATTTCTATATCTAAGCAGAATTTTCTAGAGTAATACATTGATACCAACAAGAGTTTGATAGAAGTTAGAATAAATATAATAATAGTATAACGTATGTATTTATATTCTGAGTTGAATGAATAAATACGAGATTGTTTTTCTCACAGTAAATAGATTAGTGAGCCAAGCTGATCTATCACAGCAGAAGAATTTAGAAATACCAACCACGTGTTATTTTAATTCTGTTGAACTTCCAAAGTAGCAAGCAAAACTGAGCCTTATTTTGATCACCATTACATCCATTTTTTTTTGAGGATGGGAGGTTATCAAATAACTTCTCCCGCTCTGGGGCGAGCGGGAGGGCGTTTCAGACTTCCGTGTTCCGTTCCTTCAGTTGTCTGTGTGCCAGGGGCCACGGTATCTCTTTCGAACAACCCGCACAACTTTACCATTACAGCAAATTCGTAGTGCATCGTATTTTGCGGATCGGTGCGTCCGAAAGCACAGAATCAATTCAGTCTGGGAATGATACAAAGTTAAAGCATTATTTTGTGAAAGCGTAAGTAGGTACTGTCAAGCGGGTATCAGTTATAACAATTTGAGATTGACAATATGATACCAGTAAAGGCGATTTTCGTAATGCAAGTGTTCCCACTGTTTTGTCGTTGACTGTACTTTAGTTGGCTATAGGGGTTCAGAGGGCTGGAGAGAGTAGGAGGGAAAAGTTCTTAAACTAAGTCTACTGAATGTAACTTATAATCTAATTTTCTTCTCGACTAATGCGAAATATACCTACCTATCATTTTCGTTCGTCTCTCAAAAATCAATCAGAATTCAGTTTGGTCAAAAATAAAGTAGCATACATTCTTATATCTTCATGGCATAGGAGAACGTGACATGCTGGACTCAATGGTAAAGGAACCAGAGAGGACAGAGGAAGCAGGTCCCAGCATGAAGCATGAGGAGGAAGCTGAGGACTTCTCCTCGAGCGCATCGTCTTGGGTGCCCAGCGATGACGGCGCACAGTCTGGAGAGTCTGCTGAGGTACGTTTTAAATGTGAATTCCGTAATTTCATAATAGGTACCTACTTACCTGTATTAACCATCGTACTTATGCTAAGGATACATAGACGCGATAAGGCGAACTACACTTCGCGCATCGAGCGGCGTCCGAGAAAGAGCTCTGAGACACCGCTCGATGTCTCGCTGCAGGCTTAACATGACGCTTTCTGTTTCTACGAAGAATATACAGTGCTTTTTCTATACAAACTCACATTTCGTTTCTTCATTTTTGACATTGCACTGTAGATATCCTTCTATATGTCTAGGTCCTTTTATATGTAGACTATTTCTTCCCAAACTGTCAAAATCACACTGACACCAACTTTATACTCGACGGCCACAAAGTATATACGATTATCTACAAAATCATGATTTGTTTAGAACGCATAACTGTGATAATTAATAGAAGAACACAGCTATTTTCTCCTGTAGTATATAATTTCGTTAATAGTCATGTCTATTCTTCCGTCGACAAATCGGTGCTCGTGCTAAGCCTGCAGGACATAGAGCGCTCGAAGAGTAGTTCGCTTTATCGCGAGTCGACAATGTGCCCGTAGGATAACGGATTAAAATATTAGCATTCAGCTATATCCGGTAAGACTGGAAGCCAACCACAACATAGTTGTGACAAGGCTAGGCAGATGGTGACTTCTGACACGAAACCAGACTGTAACAAACCTACTTGAATTTACAAGGGCAAGCCTAAACAATCCCTATACAACTTCGTGCTCATTCAAGTACATTTTACTATTGCAACTCTGACGGTAGATAATGACAACATAAAAACAACTTACAGGTAAAGAACAAAAAAGTCAAATTGGAACAGTGCAAACGTCAATATTCCAATAGAAGGTCAAGTAAAAAGATCATGACTCCATCGTACAGAGCCACTCCAGTTATACCAAAAATTATGCAGCAATCCAATATTAAAACGATGATGAAACGCAAACGAGCACATAATGACAGTCTAGATCTGAACAGGAACACATCTATCAACAAATCTTTACCCGATTCGACTAGGAGGAATAATCTACAAAATGGTAAAGGCAATCAACATGTGACAATTGACGTGCGTGAACTAATGAAAATCAACAACAGTTTCAAAGTATTGTTCAAAATGCTTGCTGATCTGAAGAGGCCAGGACCTTCGACATTCACCCAAAGTCCAAAGGAACATGTTCCAATGCCTTTAAAGACAGATATGAGCCATACTCCTTACAACCTGTCTGTTCAAGAAGATGTTAGAGATGAAGAAGAAAACAGTGAGAATGAGGAATTTAATCGTTCCGATGATAATGTTTTGATAACTAATAAGTACAACAATGTTGTTGTGAAGACGGCTCCGAAAAAAGGGACGGAAAAGGATGAATGGGTATGTATCTATATATTTTAATGTTTTTTACAAACTTGGGATGTTTACCGTTAGTTTATAACAATAGACGTAAAAATTTACAAGATGAATGACAACTGGGGAACCAAATAAATATTGAAGAAACAAATAAATTATTTTATGGGAGTATTCATAGTATTGCCGTCATGTTGTTCAAACTTTCGGTGAAAGCGATTGTCTTTACCGACGACGGATGAGCTTTTTTTTATTGCATTTGAACAAATCGTGGCAGAAATAAAGATGGTGATGCTGATTTCAGGTGCCCATTGGTAGTGGAAAAACTTTAATACACAGCGACCAATTCAAGAGAGTGAATTGGAAATCATACACTATTGCTACAAGGACCCTACTTCTTGCTGTATTTCCAAGAAGGTAACATTAGTTAACATATATATTGATTCCTAGCATTTGCCAGCAGCGGCTTCGCCTTCGTGGAGGTCGGAAATTATCCCACGGGAAGGTACTATCGGCACAAAAAATATATCCTGTGTGATGTTAATCCAGGTTAAAAACTATCTGTTTGCCAAATTTGATTCAAATTCGTTCAGCCGTTTTTGGGTGATTAAGTAACAAACATCCAAACAACTGAACTTACAAACATTCACAA
This sequence comes from Polymixis lichenea, assembly GCA_949091785.1. Classification (NCBI taxonomy): domain Eukaryota; kingdom Metazoa; phylum Arthropoda; class Insecta; order Lepidoptera; family Noctuidae; genus Polymixis; species Polymixis lichenea. The sequence goes on from OX420951.1 coordinate 7,849,324, forward strand.
TAATTTAATAGGATAGTAGGATTTCATACAAACAACATAATTTTAATAAGTGCCATTAAAATCACCCACAGGAATCCTATAGGATGATAGGTGTTATCGATAAAAGAAAAAAATCATTATTCATTAAAAAAAAAACAGTGTTTGTTTTCTTTTTTGACTTCGCATACGTTATAATGGTTGCATCCATTGACCCAAATATGTGACGTCATATTCACTAAGAAATGCTAACGTCATCGTAATTCCACAGGATACTAGCAACCCATTCATTGACAGGGAAGAGATCGCCTGCCTTTCAAGACAAACCAGCTAAAATGTGCTTGGACCCAAAGATAATATCTGACGTCATAATGGAAATTATGGACAGATTTAACGTGAGAGAAAATCTAGTCAGGTAAGATTTAGCATTCAGATTTATGTATCTATCTAACCAGCCTGTATTATGCTACGGCAGGGCAAAAGCCTCCCTATTTCCTTTTTCCACTCAATAATTTATTTTGCTAGTTTTGGGCCCGTCCCGCCATCTTCGTCTCGGCCTGCCGCGATGGCGTCTGGAACCCAATCGGTAGTGGAAAAAATTAGGTATAATTGTAGAATACACAACTATCTTTTAATTAATGTCGCGTTATCACACCCAATAGGAGCTACTTTTAATCCCGTTCGAAAGCGACTTGCGAACATCGATCACAAATAAAGTTTCGAATCTCAATACGCCACGCTCCGTAAGCTTCTTTGTTTCATGTTCACATTCCACTTGTGACACAAGAACAATTTATAGGCCGGCAGTATTTTTTAAACAGGTAGGTAGTTCGGAGTTTCATAGTTGTATTTTTTCTCAAGTATTTGTGTAGTTTTTGTAGACCATGTTTTGAAAATGCTATTCAAGAATGCAGACTATTTTTTCACAACAGATTTTTTTTTTACTAATTTTAATGCATCTGGCACATAATATGTACTGTAATGTACACGAGCGTGAAATGGTGACAGACACACGTTTAAATTGAGAACGGACCATTTTGTAGAAATAGTAAAACTTTCACAAATATTTTTTTTGGGTTACTGGAAGCTTGCCAATTTATGAATTTAGTATTAGAATGTCCTATGAAATGGATTGATGGGGTTACAGTTTAGGAAGACAAGAGCAGTGGTGGCCAGTTGGTAACGGCCCCAACTTACCGAGATGTAGGTCTTCGGTTAGAACCCAGGCCGGCTTTACATTGTGTAAATAATTTAATCACCACTGCTCTAAAAATTGTGAATGAAAACATCTTGAGGAAACCAGCATGTCTTATAACCAACAATTTTAAAACAAACGACCTCAACCAACCCGCACTGGGCTCGCATGGTAGATTACAGTCCACTCTCTCTCTAAGAGACGATGTCTAGCATTCCCCTTATGACCTATGAATTAAACGGGTTGCCAGATTAGCTGGTTTATCTTAGGGCTAGAAATGATAGCGGAAGATTCTAGAACTAATTGACGTCTTATTTCCAGGAGCATCATCACAACCAAGTGTGCGGACGAATGCAAAATGTGGAAGACTCGAGTCAATAAGAAGAAAACTAAGAATAACGAGAACATGCCGCCTACATCGAATAATAACTTAGAAGAACAAAAAGTTATGTAGAACCATGATGTTTGAAACTAAAGTGACCAATGAATTATTTGGCTGTGATTTGCCTGTATTTATAAGACCGTCAGAATGAAAATGTTGTAGCTACTAATCAATTGCTTTTAATATTTAACTATACACACCCGGATAGAGTGTGTAAAGATCGTAGCAGGTGGCATTCTGTAGTTTCTGCCTACCCCCACGGGAAAAGGCTTGAGTTTACGAGGAAACTTACATCTGACTAATTTGAAAACAAAATCCCGTGCACACAATGACCACATCTGTTAGCGAGCGTTACTATAGCAGCTGAGCGCTGCAAGCAATAATAGTCCATATGGTGTATAGATGCTAGTTTTCTCGATGTTACATACCGGTATACGATGACTAAGATTTTTAATGTAAAATCTTTTTAATAAACAGATTAAAACGTAATAAAATATTTATTTGCGTTAATTCCACATGTTGTTGTTGAATATTAATTGTAAAATAAATTAAAGTTTTTCTCTCTGACTAGAATATTATAAATAGTTTTCTTAAAAAAAATGTAAAAGCATCAGTATTTTACCCAGTAACTGTTACAGTTTATGTATTATTTTATATATCCCTTCTTACAATACATTTTACGTGTCAAAAAATGTTGTGCACCACTTTTAAGAGCTATGAAAATATGCTTCTTACTTTTTTAAATAAGTGTACACACAACAAATGCACAAAACCAAAAAAGTACAGTACTTTTAATGCCCTTGTTGGAATATACCAAGAGGTGATAACACAATATCTGTGTTAGTACTTGCTAGGATTGCCCTCATCAGCATCATATCATCAGGGGTGAACTGCCAGCCACTCAGCTGACCGAGGCTCTGGAGTTTGGGACAGCACTCGATGAGCATGTCCACTGTGGCACTGGTTAGGCGAGGTGCGTTTGGGAACCAAATGCCTTCTAAATTCTCGAACTTGTATCGGCGAAGGATTCTGGAATTGGAAAAGTTACGTGTAAGATAAAGGTGAAACAGAAACCAATTATGAGGTAGGTATCTCATATCAGCCAATAATGTTCCTAGTTTCCACAGACCTCCTCTCTGTGAGAGGGAGTGTGGGTCAGTGCGGGTCGGTAATGTCACACGTCTTCGAAATTTTGATTCTTGGACATGCCGGTTTGCTCACGATGTTTTCCTTCACCGTTTTGGGAGCAGTGGTGATAAAATAATGTACACAAAGTTGCGTGCCTGCTTGGGTTCCAACCTAGAACTGGCTGACTGAGATAGCTTCAGTCATAAATCCATATAATAAAAAGGAAAGTCCTGACGGTCCTGTCTTGATTTTGTACATAGGTTTTCTTTACGATAAAGACAAGGAAAATGGCCTCATTTGGGATACATACAGGGTGTAAGGGGAACGCTTCTGAAGCCAGAACGTAGTTTATATACAACCTAAATGCAAACGTATACCAATAACCTTTCGTCTTAAATTGGTTATTTTGTATAAATTTAAGTCGTTTGACGCTTCTGTAATGTTTACTTATTTTATTTTGGCGGCGACTTACAAAGGATGCCTAAACCTAAAGTCGCCGCCTGGGCTTGGGGTTAAATATGTTTAATCTCAAATAATGGTTCATTGGCCTGTTCGCACAGCATAGTGTACAAAAAATGCTAATAAAATTAGGTAAAAATTGTAAAAAAAAAAACTAGATTTTTTATGGTACTGTATAGAGAATCACTAGCCCTATCAACTGTCTTTCTTTTCGGAAGCGTTTCCTTTACACCCTGTAAAGCGCAGACAAAGTAGCTGGCAAGTAGTTGTGAGATAAAAAATATTGTTTGATGTAAGAAATAAACAAAACTAAACAAGACACTTACCGTGACATATCATTGTCATCCAGTTTAATTTCATCACCAATAATCAACTTCTTTAGCTTCGGACTACCAGTCATCAGGTATTTAAGACACGACGACGACAAGTTGCCGTGAATTATTTCAATATGCTCCAAATTATTAAACGGTATCTCCTCTTCATGCGTCGCCGTCTGAATCTGGTAGAACTCTAAGCTCTCCAAGTTCCTGCACGTTTCTGCTACCCTAGTAAAGTTGAAAGATCCAGTCGATCCCGACAGCATCAACGTCCCTACTCTATGTCCAATCTTATCTAACAACTGGTGGAGCTCATGGCATTGGAATTTATTCAACTTTATTTTATTAACATTGTTCAACTCTTTGATTTGCTGCATAACTCCTTGATCAGGTTCCTCTAGGTAAATAGTTTCTATCATCGGACATAGAGCAACGATCGCTTTCATCGTCCTCAAATTTGTTTGCACATCATGCATGTACTGGAGTTTCGTTTTGAAATCTGGATCCGTCCTGTATATGGAGTAAACAGCTTTACCAACAAACGAGTAACTGCCAAGATTGCTGAGGTTTGGCAGCCGCCGTATTAATAAAGCGACGTCTGTGTGATCGATGTTCTCCTCGCCGTACATTCCTATGTTCACCACGGTGAGACTCTGAGTTAACTGCGGATTCCCAGACAACATCGCGTCTATACCAATCTCTGTGATGTCCGTCTCACCAGAAATGTCCAAAAGTTTCAACACCTTATTATATTTACCGATATATTTGAGCACTTCATCGTTAGCAATGTAGGGAATATTCAAACACGTTAAATTAGGCAGGTTTTTAAGCAGCTGGTACATTATTGTAAGATGATCGTCCTTAACCCATACGCCTTTCAAATTGAGAGCAGTCAAGTGGTGGCCTTGCTCCATTATGAGCTCAAGGACTTTCCTATAATAGGGAAGCGGGAAGATCCCCGTCGCTAAACTCTTGACGTTTTCTTTGAGCAGTAGTTTCATTGTGTAGAATCTAACGGATGGCTCCAGGTATTCCGAACTAAGTATTAAGTTAACGAGATCTTGGAATATGTCGTTGGTCGCCCCCATGCTCTCGTAGTAGGAGGAGACCATCGCGAACTCCAGTGCGGAATCTTCCTCGGATGAAACGCGAGTAAGGGCGTGGATCAACTGTCTCGCCACTAGCGACAGTGTAATCTCCTGTAGAGGCGGCACGGGCAGCTTGGGCGACATGTTTGCACAAAACTGTAAACGTTCAACTACTATAAAATATCACTTTCACTATAATAACAGCACTAAGTCGCACTAATTGAGCATCGCAGTATCAGTGACTGCTACGGCTTTCAGTTTTGGGAAGAGAAAGAAACGAAAATTGGTTGTGCTATTTAGCTCACGCATGCGCACCGCGCGGCTGGCACGGCGCCAGCGCACGTTTATAATTCAAACTCACACAACTCGCACCGTATTTTTAGAACTTTTATAAAAGGTGTTTACGGCTAGTGGCCTGCAATTGTTATTATAAACTCGTTTCGTACATCAAAATTGAGATCTACCGAACGATAATACTGCGCGCGAGACTAATAAATTAATGATAGATTTTTATGTTTGACTTTTACAGTAATTTTAATCGTCCTGTCCTGTGTTTTGCGTTAATTTATTTATTGGTGTAAATAATGAAGCGGAAGTAGTTTAAAACATTTAAATATCATATTTTACTGCTGTTATGGCGACTCTTTGGCTTGTGAAACGTTCAAACATTTTATTTTATCATTTTAAACGGCAGTTTCATAAATTAGAGTAGGTATTTACTTTTGTGTTTCATTGCGACGTGTGAGACATACCTCACGCGTTTTATTAGAATTGCATCTGATACGTTTTGTATGGCGGCTAACAGCTGGACCTATTTAAGACGACAACGCATAAATTATTATATTCACTTAATCACTCGATAATGTTCCCACTGCTGGGACACAGGCCTCCTCGGTGAGAGAGAGTGGTCCGTTATCCACCACGCGGGCCCAGTGCAGGTTGGTAGATGTCACATGTCTTCGAATTTTTGGTTCTAGGACATGCGTGTTTCCTCTCGATGTTTTCCTTCACCGTTTTGACAGCAGTGGTGATGAAATAATTTACACAAAGCAAAGCTGTCTGCGTTCGAACCTACGACCTACAACTCGTAAGTCGCGGCCGTTACCACTGGGCTACCACTCACTGCTACCTTAGTATATTTACCGGTCTGAAACTTAGGGGTCCAAATAAAAAATATTTTACTAATTAAAATAAATTTATTTCATATCAGAATTACAACTTACAACAGCGTGATAATGAATCTTACAGTAAATTATTTGATCTTATTATAATTCTAACAAGTTACGAATGATCTGTTTTTGGCAATCACGACATTTTCACATTTAATTATTAAGTATTATTATTGAAGTATGAGTGGGTTGTGGAGGTCAGATAGGCAGTCGCTACATGTAAAATACTGGTATTCAGCTGCATCCGGTTAGGCTGGAAGCTGACCCCAACATAGTTGAGAAAAGGCTGGGCAGATGATGATTTAAGTATGACTGAATTGTATGTATTGTACTGTAATGGCTAAAGGAATTTATTACAAAGACATGAAATCGAAACTTTTTGCATACGCTAGAATCATGTGCTGAATTCAATGCTATAGTTTGCGCGTCGATGTTGAAACGAGCCTGTATAAAGCATTGATGACTTGAAAGAATTACATAGGTACGTAAAAATTAATTCATACTGGTTAGCTCTCTTCAACTGCAGTTTTAGAAAGATGACCTTATTTTTTTAAACAATAAGTCCCAAATTAATTTCTTACCCTGAACATAACAATTTACTAGTATGAATTAACTCTAAAGTATAGTCCAACTCGAAATTGCTTTACCACTTTGGACAAAAATTCCCAATAAAGTTAAACTATTTAACAGTCACATAATTATATCAATAAACCTTTTAATTTTATGACATGTTAGTGGCATTTAATCTTATGAGAGAAGGGCCATGGTATTCTTTTTTTTTTTCAATTCGCAGATCAGAACAAAATATGATCTCATTATCCCATTGAAGGCCTTTACCCAGTGGGACAGTATAGGCTAAACAAAAAAAAAATATCATTGATAACATTTTTAAGAAATTGTCATTTAATGGGATTATCTTAGAGGTTTATGTAGATGATTTTAACGAGTAATGTAAATTACTTACCTACTATTGTATAGAATAAAGTTCTTTTAACTTAACAGACAGATGTGCTGCTGGGGAGTTGGTTGCGCCACTTCTTCTCCAGCTAAAGCACTAGGAAGTGGTGAAGGGCAGGCGTTTTGACGGAAATTTTGATGTTCAAAAAGTGCTGATACCGGCTGGTATCAGCACTTTTTGAACGTCAAAATTTAGTTTGAATAAATGACGTTTGATTTTGATTTTACAATTTTGTTAATTAATAAGAGAACGAATCACACGAATCATATTTTATTCAACATACAGCTTGACACAGAAATGCAAAATGCAAAAAAAAGTAATTAAAGTAATTTCGCGAATTTCTTTTACGTTTTCTTGCAAAATTTGAATTTCGCGAGTTACCCTGGCCCCTATGGTGGTAAAGCAAAAATACTAACAAGGGTTACTACACCTTAACTGAAACAAAGACATACCTTACGTAGGTACAGGTAAGTTCTTAGCAACAAGCAGTAGGATCTGTTCGGTACTGAAGCACCAGTTGGCAATCTCCTTGGACACCTTGCACCATGCTTCACCGTGGTGTGGCTCGGCGGCCTTGCAACGTGTTTTGACGTCTTCCTGTTGTTGCTCGTTGCCGTGGAGTAGCTCGTATTTGTAGAAGTAAGCCCAGGCGTCGCCTAGGTCGGGGTCGATTTTTACCTGTAAGGGGATTATTTATTAACATATGACCATGGATCCCGGTCCTTTGGGGCCGAAAACAATTCGCAGAAGCCTGTTAGACGTTTTGAATGAAATGAGGGACCAACTGACGAATATCCCTGTTCGCAGTACGTAAGTGCACCCAAGGACAACCCCCGGTTGGTGTAGGACTATTACAGAACATGGAAAGAACAGAAAATTGGGCTAGGGTTTGGGTGGCTATTGTGGATTGGTAACCTTGAACTATGGAAAACCTAGGTATGTCCCCTGCCTGAACAATGTTTTATAATATACACGGATAAAATGGCAGGCGGTTTTATTTTTGAAGGCCTGCGCAGACGACGGACTTTTCCGCGAAATCAACGCACACGGTGTGCGATCATTTGTTGCCCGGAAATGTAGAGTGTGCACGCTATGGAAACAAATATTCAGAGTTTACGTTGTGTTGCAATTTACATGATGTTTAAGAAAAAGAGAAGACATTTTAAAAGAAAATACGGAATATCCCCTTATATTGGATCGATTAACAAATTGATATTTTCATGCGAAACATGATCGGTTAAAACAATTTATATTCTTTAAATATTATAAAATGTCGGTTGAAACTTTTGATTTTAGAATCGATTTCCTGCGTCATCGTTTATCGTCGTGCATACGTACGTCACTGTCAAACGCACAACGCGGACTAAAGTCCGCCATGTGCGTTGCTTCGCCTAGTCACACGAGTTCTATTTTTTTCGGGGACTCCCCTACTTTTGTCCGGTCCGCTCTCGGCATGTCCTCGGTTAATCGGGGAACTTTTTGTACGCGGTACTTTTAATTCCTCGTTTGCGTTACTCGATACAGTTGTAAGCGATCTATTTTTAGCGGATAAAAAGTCCGCGAACAAAAATCCCTCGTCTGCGCAGGCCTTTAGGGTGGGGATTCATCTAATAACTTCTCTCGCTCTGGGCAGAGCGGGAGGGCGTGTCAGACTTTTACTGACTAAAACCCACCCGTGTTCCCTCAGTTGCCTGTGTGCCAGGGGCCACGGTATCTCTTTCGAACAACCCGCACCCCTGGCAGGCATCGGCCCTTGCGGACCCCACCAGTTGGTGCTGACATCTCTTTGAGGCGCGGCGTGGAACACAACGCGCCGTCGACCCGGGCTTGGTCCTTACCGGACAGCGAGCTACCCATTACCCGCCGTCCGCAAGCCCGCGCCTACGGTGGCCGGGAATCGGAAATGGCAGGCGGTGACTTGCATTCTTATTGATTTATTTATAATGGCACTCGCCACCTTTTACGGAGTGCTTAGTCTTGTTGTATGGTTACTTCAGAGAATTCGAGCATAAATACGTTACAGGTACGGAAGATTCAAAAGCGATTGTGTTCGGACGCATTGAAAGATATTTAATGTTGTTACGAACATAGCAGGTATTAATGAAAAGATTTCACGAAAAATACGGTTTTGAATTTTGTGAAACTGACGTGACTGTACATACATAACGTGTAAGTATTTTGGATTTCGGTACAATGACAGACTTGAAATTATTACTTAAGATTTTTATTCTCGTCACATGACTATCTGTAATTATGAAGTGTCGCTAATCTGTTTAATTTGACCTATATAATTAGCCAACAACATTTTGTTATGTTTGGAGTAACAAAAATAATATTCGAAAATAGTAATAAAAATAACGTTAGAAAGTAATTTTAACAAAAGAGTACTCAAAGAAAAAAATCTAGTAATTAAAAATTATTACAAAATATAAATAATATTTTTTTTTAAATAATATATATATCATTATTTATATTATAAATTATTTATAAATAATTTTTTTTTTTTTTTTTAATTAGAAATTTATCTGCTACTTATTAAAACCAGCTAGCTGTTATTAACCAGCAGATAAATTTCAGAGGAAAATTGTATCTGATTTATCAAAACTCTTAGTGGTTATCGACATTCTCCTCTAAAATTATTGACTATTATTATAGTGTTCCGCCCTATGTGACGGCCTTAACATTAAATGAAACTCACCGTTCTGTTAAACCACTCCCGACACTTGTTGAGTTTCCTCTCAGTCCAGAACAGCTGTGACACTGCCAGTAACACGTACGCGTCGTGCTCACATTTCTTTAACGCGTCCACCTGCATAGAAATATTGTTGTTATTTTGTAGTATTTCTAAGAAAACCTAATATTTTTGCTTTTAGTGAAATATTCACCCATTTCGGAAAGTCCACATTATTGAATCAAATCCAAGATCTCAAACTTCATATCAACTGACTAGAGATTTTTTGTTTCTATTGGGTCTAACAACCTAAAGAGCAAATATGATACACATACTGGTGAAACGGAAAGTAAAATGTTTAGATTCTTTTGAACATCTTTTCGTTTCGACTCAAAACCCATCAAGACATAAAAAAAAACATAAATTATTAATTTATCTAGATAACTTAAAACAAAACTTACGCTCTTAGTCTTCCTCTGTGGCCGTGACTCCATGAATATGGCTTCTGCCCACAAGCGACCAGCGCTGGGACATTCTTGCAGCGCTTTAGCCATCACTGCATTGGCTATTTCAGCGCTGCCGTTCCGCCTCTCTAATCTGACACTCTCTAACCTGTAGTAAAAGTTTAAGTTATTATTACTCTGTTTCGTAAAAAAAAAACGTAACCGCTTAGTAAAAAAATCACTAAATAAATGAGGAAGTTTTTCTTGAGTTATACCTATAAAAGCACACAATGGACATACACAAAAACATGTTGCGTTTTATAATAAACAAGGATAACATTCTGTCTGTCCATTTAGAAATGATGAGATTGTAGAGCATTCTGATTGCTAACAAATTATGTGGAAACAAAACTTCTTTCAACTATATCGTGTCAACTATAAATCTACATAAAAACACAGCAACAAATCTTACCATAATTCTGCATTCTTAGGATTCCGTAGCCTGGCCTTTTCCAATACTGATCTTGCTTTGGTGACATTCTTCAGTTTCTCTTCTAGCCTCGCTAGTAATATCCACATTGGTACACTTGTTGCACATTTTTTGAGCTACAACAATCAAAATTGATTAGCATATACACAAATCGTCCTGTTCATATTTTATTTTGCAAGTTGCCACCCTGTATTTGTAGTTACTTACCCCCTGCGAGTACGTATTACGAGCCTCCTCATCTTTGCCCATCTGTTCTTCGATCTGTCCCTTCATCATGTGCACTTTGGCGTAGTCTGCGAACACCTTGATGGCTTCCTCAAGCAATTTTAATGCTACGTCCAGGTTGTTTAGAGCCCATTCTAGTTTGGCGGATTTTATCATCACCTGTAGGGAATTGATAAGAATTAATTTGAGTTGTATTGTTATTGTCTGTATTTGGAAACTTAAGTCAGCTTGACCTTGTAGTGTACTAACATTTCTGAACGCAGAATTGAAGATGATGGTTGAACGAAAAAAGAAGATGGAGATTTTTTCTGTAAGCTGTATTTCATTTTTCAAATATATTCTTGTTCAACATTAAATTGTCTTTTATATTAGTCCTGGAAGGCCCAGGACCCAACATTAAAGACCTCAAAACCTCTTTCCGTATAAGAACCATTTAAAAAGGTTACCCTAAGGATTTTTTAAAACAAAATGAGGTCGTATACATTCAGAAATTAGTCAAGGTTAAGAAAAATATGAGTATAAACGTTATTTAGGGTTTGTCTTATTTTCCTTGTGAACACGATACTGGGCTTTTATGAGATTCCAATGTATCAAACACGTGTCAACTGGACTCTTTGAAGACATATCGGATAGAATAATCCAAATGACAAAAATGTTATTTATGAAAAAATAATCATAAATATAGAAAAGTAATGATTGTTCCAATTTTTGGTCTGCATATAAAATAATTAACGCAAAACCTCATACACCCCAATTAGAGTATTGAGTTAAACGCATAATACTATGTCCAAAACTTTTTTTTAAGTTAAATTTTATTTTGAAGAAACCGTGTTGACCTTAGCCCCAGAAATCTTAATAATAAGGCAATAGAAGTCGCAAAGACGCGTGACCTTGTCGCCGCGCATGAGTCTCGTAAAACACGCTTTTGCAGCATTACAAGCTTTTGCAAAACTGCACTATTCCTGCAGTGAGAGTGAGCGCGCGATATCATTCTCTGCTTTTCGCACACAGTTATTATTGGTTGCAGGACCCCCGCCTCCTGAGTTTATGCGTTTTTAGAAAATATGGCGTAATGTCATCGCTAAAAGTTTAATTTTTCTTGCAACAATGCAAAATGCACGTGTAGGCGAAAGTGTGTATTTATTGTTTGTCTATGTGTTGGTAGCTGCGACCCAGGGACACGCGTCTCAGTATTAAAAGATAGTAGATAGCATTTCTATTGCATTATTATTAAGATTTCTGTGACCTTAGCATTACTTTATGCATTTAAAATTAAGTTTTAGTGCCCTGAAATAAGATTGAATTTTCTTTGGCTCAATCGGCAGTAGATATGGCAAAATGCATAATTTTTAAAGTTATTGATATCGATTCAGTAGCCAATTAGGAACCAACAACTTTCAGGTCTTGCGTTTATTCTGTTACTCCTTGTACGTTCTTATTTTATTTTGGACACCACTGACATCGGACAAAACCGGGATTTGTAATAAATACAAGTCTGATGCATGCACTAATTACGCCTTGAGCAAGCGTGGAGATCAATGCTGCCTTCTCTGTATGAGAAGAAGCCTTTATTAATAATAATTTCAATAATAATTTATTTATAGTTCCAAAAGTAGTGTTACAGATTATTTTTCCACCAGTTATTGGTAAAGCAAGAACTATGCAATACAATACAGTACTGTGCCTTGCAGTGGACAATAATAGGCTGGTATTATTATTATTTTAGTTTTTAGAGAAACTTCACTTACCCGTGGCGTAGGAGCAGAAGCTCGCGCTTTTGAGAGCAGTCGTCTCGCTCTATCATACTCTTTGTTCTCGCTCTCAAGCTTGACGGCCGCCAACCAAATCTCTTCGGAGTTCGGGTTGGCTTGGAAAGCAAGTGAAAGGATACCTCGAGCTGCTGGTACGTCACCTAGAAAAGTAAATAAAGGGATACTTTAATTCAAGGACTGGAAATATAATGACAACAGCAGCACATTGAGGTAATATGTACTAACGTTAGTACATATTACCTCAATGTAGCAGCATTGTTTTATGCATGTGATGTTTACCTATAAGTAATTGTTGCGCTGTAATTTTATTTTAAGAAGGTCTTATGTTACTGTATTCAGTGTGAACAATTGTTGATAAACCTAATAAATAAAAATAAATAGCATGTTGATTTGTAATTTGTTGCGTCGTAAAGGACGCCTTTTCAGACAAGGCAAAGCAAGACAAATTCAGTTTTGAAGATACAATAATAGCATCAGAAAACGTCACTTACAAAGAAATTTTAGAAAGATACATTGAAGTTCTTGGGTATTCATTTAGCTAAAAACTCATACGTATAGAATTTTGTCGACATCATGGCAATTTATCGTTAACGCGGAAATTATTATCAACTACCGAGACAAAACGCTATTCTAATATCACATTACATCACGCCTTGTTTTTCCGAAGGCCCAACCCTTCGAGGAAACGAGGGCTACCTATAGTTCACACACATTTCGCCAGTTATGTATAAGTCTCATGTAATAGGGGGCGAGCCTATTGCCATCAATCGGACACAAATCCAGACTCCGGGCTGCTACTGAGAAATTCCAAATAAAAAAACCCAATACCACTTTGCCCGACCTACTTATCGAAATGCTATACTTTTACACGTATGTATTTTACTCTCCTACCTATACTCCATTTGAAATAAGATTAGAGATTTAAACAAACCTTTTTTTACAGCCCGTTCAACCAATTTTGACTTCTATTCCGTAGGCAAAAAACGTGGTTCCATTACCAACTGTTTACTGCAGATACCATTTATCATGCTACCAACGCAATAGAAGTCAAAATCAGTTGAACGGACTGTAAAAAAAGTTTATTTAAACGTCTAAACTTATTTCAAACGGAGTATAGTTTATCACGACCTGTAGCGTGAACTTTATAAATATGAATGCCAAATCCATAAGCTACATACCTGCCAGCCACTTAGACTTGGCTCCCATCAGCCACAGCACCTCCGACTTGGGACAATGTGCCACTGCTCTCTGCAGCAGGGCTTCCAGGCTGGCGCGGGTGCCGTGTTGCTTCTCTAGATAGGCCGCCCGCAGCCATATTGACTTCTTTGACGGGAACACGGATAGAGCGTACCCGTAGACTGCTCGTGCGCACTCGTATGCGCTTTCGTTTGCACACTGTGGGAATGTTTTATTTATTTATACGCGAATTACATCTCGCAGGTCAACCTGGGAGGTTGTCGGTTGCTTAACCAGACTTGCCTGTGGCTATAAATTCAGGCCTTCAGCCAGGGCTTAAAAACTTAAAACTAAGTGACTTCTTAGCGTATCGATGGCAAAAAAATTCAAATGTCTTTGGCCCAAAATTCACTGACGCAGTCATGGGATCGTTAAGAGAGTACACGATAAAGGCACCCTCTGTGGGGTACGGACTTCGGCTTTGGATGTCGCTAGAAAAAGGCAGCTACCAAGTCTTTTCCCAACTAAGTTGGGGTCGGCTTCCAATCTAACCAGATACAGCTGATTCTCAGTTATTTTTTTGTTTACGATATGCATAAGCTTAATTTGAATGTGGTATATGCACAAAGCGTCCGAAATAAATGCTGAAATGATAGCGATGGCATCAAAATCCAGCATGCAGACAGACACAAAAACAATAATACGGATTGAATAGATATAAATATATTATTGATTTGTAACGCTCATTAATTGTTTTTTCAAATAATCTATAAACAACACTATGATCAACTCAATCTCAACCTTATTTTTCAAATAATAAGACTACTTGTTACCTTATTATTTTAACAATAAGCTTGTGATTTGTGCAGTAAATAAGACTATATTAAGTCCTTGAAGGACATAACATCAAAGTCACGATACAATTAGGTATACTCACAGCTTCAGCATCTTCCATCCATGTGTGTTTCTGATCTTCGGGTTCAATTCCGTGGCCAATGACCGCACGTATAATAGCCTGGTAAAATAAGAAACATGATAATAATTCATTCAAGCTACAACAGATTCTCCGGGAAAAGACCAAGGGATGGGCTGATTCAGTCAATTGAAATATCGAGACCCATCCGTGCCTCGGCAATCACGTTAAGCCGGTGGTCAGCCGGGATTAACGGCTTAGCGTGATTTCGTAGTGTCTTCGTCAATTGTAGATCTTTCACAGCCATTACCACACAGAGTTTCGGGCTTCTGGTGACCCCATTAGAAGCCCGTAACTCTGACAACCAGTCTTACCAAGGGGTATCGCATTACCCAGTAACTGGGTTATGGAGGTCATATAGGCAGTCGCTCCTTGTAAAATACTGGTACTCAGCTGCATCCGGTTAGGCCGACCCCGACATAGTGTGGAAGATTCTAGATAGATGATGAGTAGATCTTACCTGACAAGTAGCGACGGCGCCCGACTTCTCAGCCTCCATGGCTTCTTTGAACCAGTGCTCACGATTTATTTCGACGCCGTTTGCGCTTAATGATGTGATCGCACGGTCTATGATCTTTTCCACCATGTGAGTGTTGCCTGGCGATAGAAGTAACATGAGATTTAGTTATATCTATGTAGCAACAGTTTATTTACTCTGTGTTCCACAATAGGGTATTACACTCATTTTTGACAATGTCTTAATTAGATTCTAGAGTGCTAATAAACCACTAAAAAAAACAACATTTTTATTTAATCGATTAGTGCCATAAAAATGCACATTTTCAAATTTTGTGCGTAATTTGACGAAAACGCTGCACGCAGTGGACGCCATGTTGCTCTGTGGGTATGACGTCGGTTTGCTAAAAACAAATGCGCTGATATTTTATAAGACAATTGTTTATTATTTAAAAAGTGAGTTATTTTTCTATTTATGGTTGGTTTTTCTGTTCCTGAATGCAAAATTTAAATAAAAATTACTTTGTTTTCGAAAATAATAAAAGTACAAAGTTGCTCAGTTGACATGCCGTATGACGTAATAACATGGCGGCTACTATTTCATGGTATTCAAAAACAGATTTAAAAAAATTATTTTGTTCATGAAATAAAACTAACATTTTCCGACTGCATTTTGCCTAAGCTATCTCAATAATATATTTTAGATTTTTTCTCGTATAGAGTAAAATACCCTATTGGTAGCATAGTGATGTTCAATCATACTTATGAAAAAATTGGTTTCATAATCTGAATTGGCACTCGACATTGGTGATGATTCTGTTGTGCACCAACTTATCTGACCAAGATTATGTCTGGACTTTAAAAGAGACTGTGACCTCTGAGTTTGGTTCGGCCTTTCTTCTCAGAGTAGTCAGATAGGAAACGCCGACCTCATCTAGTTTTTAAAATATGATCGACGTGTAAAAGTGTTTGTACAAACCTACTTACAGACATAAAATCATTTACCATTTAACTAAACTTAATTTAAGTTATTGCTGTTTTTCCTTCTAATGAAACAAGAAAGAGACGGAAAAAAATAGAAGCGAAAGAGAGTCAAATTTAGTTGACTTAAAATTTTCTTTGATGCAACATGGACGAACTAAATTCATCATTCTTAAAATCACGCTAAAGTCTAGGCAATTGAGACATAATTTAGTTTGCCAGTTCTAAAGCGTCACTTGTCTTTTTCTTTAGTGTTTGTCAGTAAGAGATAGCAATACTCTTAGTTTAGTTTAACTTGAAAAGAATAATCGGCAACTATAACTCCAGTTATCTCGAATGAACTAAGATCAAGTCATTTCATTGTTTCAGCAGTAATAAAGGGGTCTAATGGTGTAATAATTAAAAAGAAAAAGAAGAAGCCAAGCCAAGCCAAGCATGTAAATATGTGATTCGGAAAAACAACTTCAATACCCACAAAACTTCAGTTCAAACATTGTTATGACTTTTTCAATAGTCATTTAAAAGTAAATATAATTCCCAGTACGATAAGGTTGATATTCCTTTAAGTGGAAACAAGGATTTAAATTGACTTAAGATCTACTCACCATGCGCTTCCTCAAGCTTAGCAGCCGTCACCCAAATCTGTCTGTCGGTAGGTATATTCTCACGAGCCTTATTTAACACTTTTCTGGCGTTCTCATAAGTTTCCAGCCGAGCCAACGCGAGCCACAGTTCCACACTAGTAGGGCAACATTCTACGGCTCTTGAGAGTAAGATGCGGGCATCTTCTGGGTTTTCAAGCTCTACGGCGGCTTTCCATAATCGGACAGAGTTTGGAATGTGTTCCAGGGCCTTGCGGTAGACTCGGCGTTTTGCCTGTGAAAGGAAATTGGGTATGTTGAAACTGTATGGATATCGCGCCACTCATGGGGTCAGTTCAAATAGAACGGGAAAATACCAGAGCAACTGGTTCCATTGAAAATAAGACCGTATTACTATAGCCTAAAGTAGAAAATTGTATGAATGTCGACACAGACATCTCGCGTATGCTCGCGACTAGATTGCTCTTTTCTTTCTACTTTAGGCTACGGTACTACGGTCCTATTTTCAATGGAGCCTGAACTGACCCTAAATGTTCACGAAATGTAAATGACTGTCTTTAGCTGTCATACTGCATTTCGGGACATATTATTTAGGTGCGTGCTAATTTTGAAAAAATAAACGAACGGTTTTTATGAATTAAGTGAAGCCACATGTCTTTATTACACACAGTGAGATTTAGACGGATTTATTTAAGTGACAGATGGACAGAAAGGAGGCTCTACAGAGGCGACCTTTTGCAAAAATTCGAAGTGCTATTTTAAAAGCCGCGTACAAAAAGTTCATGTGCAATATAGCTTGGCAAATCTATCATTTCGTCTGTCACGTTCTATCTGTGTTTCATCAGAAAAGTTCATCTGCTTGAGCAGTTAGGGCTTGACCCCTAACTTGGAAGTAGTAAATGCAATGGTATGTATGTTTATAGGTAAACAAATTACCTTGGTCTCCTGCTCCAGATCAGCTGCCTTCACCCATATCCGCACACTATGCGGCAGGTTCCTTGCGGCGTGGGCTATGACGGCTCTAGCCGTGTCGCTTGGCTGCAGCCGGGCCGCCTCTAGCCAGAGCTCTTCACTGCTCGGGTTCACTTCACAGCCTTTCATTATTAGGTTACGGGCTGATTGGACCTTGCCTGCAAAACGTGAAATGCGTGAAATATATTACTGTTTAAAAAAAGAGTAATTTTAGAATATTTTTGTGTTACGGTTCCATATCTGCAGTAAAAAAATACTCAATTATAAAATGCTTGCATTATGTTTTTGATTCTGGGCCTGCATAATACTGAATATTATGAGTGTGGTAATAGTTAATAAGCAACTATCACGAATTAATTTCTCTATTATCAATTTTGTGTTATTGTTAAACAAAAACCAGCATTAAGTCATCATCATCTGCCTAGCCTTTTCCCAACCATGTTGGGGTCGGCTTCCAGTCTAACCGGATGCAGCTGAATACCAGTATTTTACATGGAGCGACTGCCTATCTGACCTCCACAACCCAGTAACTGGGTAACACGATACCCCTTGGTAAGACTGAAAAAAAAAAAAAAAAAAAAAAAAAAAAAAAAAAAAAAAAACCAGCATTAAGTGCATATAGTTTATTTTTAATTAGACTTTAAAACGAAATACACGCTAGTATTCCAGGGGGATGAGCTCCTCTGTCTAACAATAATCTAATCAAAATAAAACGAACCTGTAACTTCCTCCAACCGGGCACTAGCAATCCAGGCCGGCGGATGGTTAGGGTTGGTCTCTCTCACAGACTTGAGCAACAACCGAGCCTTCTTAATATCGTTGATATCGCCGCCGTAAGTAGGTATCATGGACTGCAAGTCTGTCAGGTAACCCTTAGGGTCTACGACTGTCTGACCAGTTACTGAGTCGGATACTTGGGATAGTTTAACTGTCATTAGAGTGTTTCTTGCTTGACCAATCTTTCTTAAATCCAAGTCACCTGTAAGTAAAATATATTAAGTTGAAAAATTAAATTAAAATAATTTATTGATAGGTATTGTAGGCACACAGTGTGTTAGTATTATTACAAGTAACTTAAAAACGATGTTAGTAGTAATCATTAGGCACATAAATACATATTAAAACATTATAGAAACAAAAACAAAGCATTCAGTTATAGGAAGGTTTATCTAGGCCCATGTCTGAAATGTATCTTGATAAATCTATCCTTTGTAAGCCCGCAAAGTTATAATTCGGATTTGTGTTTTACTCATTCGCTTTAGTGAGTGATTGCGTAAAAAACCTGACAACCAATTTCATCAGACACTTTTGAAAGCTAATAGTTTTTGATAGAAGAACTAATTTGCCTTCAAAATGTATTTTTCACTCATTGTTAGCAAGTCATGACATCGTCATGGCTCGTCTCGTGTCTCGGCCACAGGTCGAGATAATCAATGTATGTTCACACTCTCGCGGCGCGTTCAGTTGTTTTCGAATTATCGACTATGGAGGACGTCGAAGTATTAGCGGCATCAACTCTTTCTTTACTGAGCTTCTACTAATACGCAACTTCACACTAGTCTCGTGGTTCGCTTCGCGGCTCGTCTGCGTGGAGGTGAAGGTGAAGTCTGGGTGGAGCAGAAGACTTTTACTGACTAAAACCCACCAGAGTTCCCTCAGTTGCCTGTGTGCCAGGGGCCGCGGTATCTCTTTCGAACAACCCGTACCCCTGGCAGGTGCCGGTTGTGTGGATGCAATGGATTGGTCTCGAGAAGACACGTTACGATTCATAGAAGTATTTGAAAAGGAGCGGATAATTTGGGATCCTAAGAACAAAAATCATAAAAAACAAAAGTCAATGATGCTAGTTAGTATTTGTAAATTAGTTGCGTATTAGTAGAAGCTCAGTAAAGAAAGAGTTGATGCCGCTAATACATCGACGTCTTCCATAATCGATAGTTCGAAAACAACTGAACGCGCCGCGAGAGTGTGAACATACATTGACTATCTCGACCTGTGGCCGAGACACGAGACGAGCCGCGAGGCGAGAGTGTAAACGAGCCATCGAAGTCGCGGGGAACTCACGGATGAGACACGCACGGAAACGAGAAGTATGGCGTAAAATGGGGGAGGCCTACACCCAGCAGTGGGTGATTCCAGGCTGAGATGATGATATTAGCAAGTCACGCTAACAATTAGTGAAGAATACTTCATCAGAAAACCATAAATAGCGGAAAGAATACCACTTACCAGAAGGTGTAAGCATTCCTGGGGTCATAACTCCAGGCATCATAGACGCTAGTCCAGATCCAGGGTCAATCGATGAAGAAGACTCTCCGCCCAAATTCCTAGACAGCACACTATCAGGCAGTGGTGTGAACTTCTCAGCCCGAGGGTTGCGCTGCTTTCTGTTACGAGCATCACCAACTTCCGGTATGGCTGACCATTCATCTTCAGATACTGATTTCAATTCACGTTTTAAGTCTGAGAATTGTTGTTGGATTTTTGGCCTGAAAGGATTATTTTGGTTAGACTGTAGATTAATGTCAGCTTGGCTTTTTCGAAGCATTTATAATGTAAATACCACTTTTTCGTCATAATCAAATTCATTTATTAAACTTATGCATAGTTCACAAACATACAAGTAACATGACAGAACACTTAAGTATAGAGATTTAACAGCAGGTCCCAAATTAGGCGCAGCCTGTATCTTGGTGACCCAACCGCTAAGCAGAGTTAATAATTTAATAAGTTCTACTAGCACAAAATTGGAAAACTAATGCTTTTCAAGTGGTCTAGCTACACTCATTCCTTTTATAATTAAAAATAATATTGCAAAACAGTTATATTCAGATGACTATAATGTCTCAAATCAAAAAATAATCTAATATAATTTATATATTTCATAGTATTTGATTTGATTATAGCTATCATACCTCTCTTGACGGTATCTCTCCAAGTCTTCTTTGAGACGTTTCTCTCTGTACTCTTTCCTCTTCTCATCCATTCTCTTGTCAATAGATTCATATATGGCATCTGCTTCTGCGTCATCTTTATCATAAGGATCCTGAGAAATATAGGTAAGTCATCATATCAGCCGAAAGACGTCCACTGCTGGACATAAGCCTCCCCCAAAAGGAGGAATTTGCCATAATCACCATGCTTGGCAGGTGGGTTGGCGATCGCAGTATGGTGGTCAAATGCATAGAGAATGTTGCTGCCCATTCTCTAGTAAGTCCCTTAGTCGTCTTCTACGACACCCACAGGAAGAAATGGGATGGTGCTATTCTTTTACGTCCGGCACCACATGGAACGGAACGGTAAGTAAGTAATGAATTTAATATCTAAAGATAAATTGTTTGCATAACTTTGCTTCTGATCAGGCCATGCACCAATTGCTGGAGTGTCCTAAGTGCTTGTTTACCTGCACCTCATTTAACCTAGAGAATGAAACAACAACCAGGAAGAGTATGAACGAAAAGTAGAAAATAACTGTGTGTAGGCAGAAAATGCCACAGACATGAAGTTCAACTTTATTCAGTATTTGGAGGTCATTGGAAGCTAATGTCTTTGGCTAATGTACGTGGGTAGTAGCTAATTAAGTGATGGTAAAATTATTCTGCAAGCTGCAACCATTTTTATGTTAAAATTAAAGAAACTGACAAAATAGACAAAATAGCATGTCCAAATGCAAGTTTGGTCTATAATTTAAATTAAATTGTAAGCTGAGTTCAACTATAACACACAGTATTATAAGTATTATTGTCTTCAACACACTATTGTGAATAGTTGCTTATTATTTGTACACAAACCTTGGAGAACAATGAGCCACTGTATCCTGAGAATTCATCATAATTGGAGTCATTCAAATCTTCATCATCATCTTCTTCTTCTGTTTTCTTCCGTTTAGCCGCCGGTGGGGCATGACGATCATCCCTAAAAGACGAAATATGGAAACGAACTTATAATACTATCTATAATATTATCAACCATCTTTTCATTTTCAATTCCATCACATTAGACCATTGTGTGTATACTTAGTTCTATGACGGACTAAGAACTCAGAAAATAATGTTAGAGTTATTCTATATGAGATCTCTTCTTCTTTTGTACTTCATGTGTCGTACTATAGAAAATAAACAACTACTTACGACACATCATTGGCATCTCTTGCTGGACCGATATCAGACCGTGTTGTGAAACCAGTGGCACTGAAAAGGAAATTAAATGATCACTTACACATCCTTCCCATTTAAAACCATATAATAAATAGGTAAACAAGCAATATCGTACCCTCGACCAACACCAGCAACATAACCTAAGGGTGCTGGGATCCCAAGGAAATGTTTTTTGTTTTTGTTTACAAACGCCTGCGGTGGCACCGACATGTTGGGTTTATGCACACTAATCTAACTCAGTAAAAATGCGTAATTCCTGCAAAATAATTTAATAATGATAGTGGTCTTTTAGTAACTAATAGTGCCCATTATTTTACTTTTCTCGTATCTACGCTTTTTGACATATTTTCAATATTGTTTGACATAATTGACATTCTTCATCAAGTGTTACAAGTTTCGCGCTCATTGCATGGCCGTCTATTTATTAATTTGGCAACACTGCACTCTGAAGCAGGTTTTACACACATCCATACTAAAGAACAAAGTCTGGTAAAACCGAGTTTTACCGAAGTTTCCACACATTTCTCACACTACAACAATAGAAAATAATAAGGTTGTCTATGATTGTTGCCTAGCAACTGAAAGTTGTATTTGAATGGAAAATAATCGAAGACTGAAGAGTAATTCGGCAGCTAATATTTGATAACATTTTGAATCCTGTAGTTAGTGTATTATAATAAACTATATTCAATACAACGTTATAATCATGGCGCAGAGTTTAATTGCTACGGCTCAGGAACTAGAGTCGAATGATAACAGCGTATCGACAAAAGAATTTTTGCAATTTGAAAAGAGTTGTGAAGTTTACAAGGACGATGATGAAGAAATTAAAATGATTTTTAATGAAATCAAGAAGCTGTCTGCAGCTAACAAGTCAGAGAAGGTATTATGTGAAGATACTGATGATGTAGATTTAATTCTCAAAAGGGCAGAAGATATTGCACACGAGACTGAAAATTTGCTAAAAAGTAGCCCTATTTCAACTGTTCTGAATGTTAAAAGTCCAAATAGAAGTGATTATGGTGCTATTCCACAAATTAAAGTCACAAAACCTAATGAGAATGTAAGGGATATGTTGGAACATAAGGAGTTCAGTAATAATAAGGTAATTTATTAATTTTATTACAAAACATTCTAGGTAGTAGATACCTAGTCATTTCTTCTGTAAGCAGAGTAAACTATACCATGAAAAGGAGTTTTCCTAAGTACGTAAGGATTTTCGTTTATTTCGTTTTAATATCAGGCTCTTCCCAGGAGTTAAAAAAAGACAAAATATTTTATTAGTATTTATTCTTAAAAATAATGCTGCTGCTAAACAGCCTTACATGTCTTGCATTCAGCCTTCGTTTTATTATTACATTTAAAAAGTCTTAACTATAAATGAGACAATCTAAAAAAAGAATCATTTGTACATTAATGAGTAGAAATGCTTTATAACTTAAAATAATAAATAGTTTATGCATACTTAGTATGCAACTGAAGTTACTTTAATTTGTTCACTTGGCTTGCTAAGGCCCTTAAACCAGCCAAATTCTCCCTTGCTACGGGCTCAATGTATGATGCTGGTAGTACAAAACCATAACGTCCTGTATCACTTAGTTCAATTGTGTATGTGTACTTGATGTCTAATGACTTGGCCCAGTCATCAGAGCCGCCAGCAGCTGGGTACAGTAGACCGCTTGATGATCCAACTTTGTATTCTGATCCTCCAGTCTTTTGAATGGCCTGTAAGATAAGAAAGTTAAAATGACTGATGAATAAAAGGGAGATCCAGCAATGGTGACTACAAAATTATATCTGAGGGACCGATTTTACAGAATATTTCTCAACTGCAGATGGATACATACTTTTGCTAGTAATATGCACACCAAGATGTTAACTGGGTGGTTAGATAATATTCCATTAGTTGCAACCTTGATTTAATTTACAAAAAATGGTTGATGAAATTCTGGAACAGTGTACTACTTGAAGTATACAACTCAATATTTGGTCTTGACCTACCTGAGCCATCAGTTTGCCCACAGTTTCCAGGTCCTTGTGGTCTGGTGGTAATGCATTTTCGTAACCCCATGGGTACAGCAAGTACTGACCATAACTATGGTATGTCAGGTAGGCAGAGAATTTTGTCGCTGTTTCCTTGAAGAATTCCTGTGAAAATAGCAAAATGTTAAGAGATATGTGCATAAAACCTTGGGGGCGTGTTTGTCCTTCGGGAGTCGTCAGTAATTTGCCTTAGTTACGTTTTAGTGCTTGGCATATCTAGGGCAATTGTGATGCTAAAATGTACAGTCAAGGTTTTTTGTAGTGCTTGCATGCAAAGTTCGGAAAAATATTTAACTACGGTACGCCGAGTAAAATTAAATTCTGGGGACACATTCACAGTTTTAAGTACAGCGAACCTTATTGCCGTCCAGCTCCTAAACATTCTGCTTCACGCGGTTTGCCGACAGGCCTCAGACAAGAGCCCTAAATATCCCTAAGATAAGCTAGTGATAGTAGAATTTATGGTATTTGATGCTATGGCGAGATAGGGGGGCCTAGCTCATTCAGCGACAACCGAACGGCATCTATCACGGTTCTCAATTAAGTTTATAGGTCGCGAAAGAGCGGTGATTCTACAGTGTATGTAGATAAGAAACCACTTACAGAGATCGCTTTAGATTCTGGTTCAGAAAACGGTCCGCTGCCACGGTATATATCACTGCACGGGTAACTTGAAGCTCCTTTTCCTCCCCAGCGATATCTATCACAAAATAAAAATAAAACATTAAACGGGTTCTATAATTTTGGCGACTAACCGCAGTCTCCAGTTCTGCCAAACGCCAACCTCGACTGGACAGCTTACAAATTGGCTAGATTGGATAAGTAACAATAGCTATAGAGGAACAAAGGAACCTAATCTCATCCCTTAAAATAATGAAATGCATATGTCCCGCTTAGATAGAACTACATCACCAGGCTTAGCATGACGCTTTCTATTTCTACGAAACAGGAGCTTAGATAGTTTCTTGCACGCTGATTTCCGTGACAAAGCAAAATAATTTCCTACCCATCAAAACTTTCATTATATTAAGTGGGCATATCGTGCTATCGTGCACTAGTTAAAAGTTGCCCTTGGCTTGGTCCCGTGTACATAGTTAGCCTTGGCCTGGCCACTATCGGATCGATTCTGATCAATTATTCATTCAATCGACCCAACTTATCGCAGTCTACTGGACATAGGCGTCTCTCACGATGGACAATAACACCGCCCGGAGTTATTCACCCGGTTTCCGCAACCAGTTTATCCCATCCAGACACGATTATGTTATATTTATAGAAGATTAAAGACCCGCACGGTTTTTACGACTTGACAAAAAACGTTTCTTTATTTAACGTACTTAAGTTTAAAATTAATGTAAGTATCGAATACTAATAATAAAGCTGAAGAGTTGGTTTTTTGAACGCGCTAAATACTAAAACTACCTATCGGGTTGAAAAAATCATACTTGCATTTGATACCCCAGTTCTTGAGGAAAGCTGTAGTCTACTTAACATCATGCTCAGTGAGCTCGTACCCATAGGAGTCGAGCAAAAATAAAAAAGTCACAAGCAGCGCTTAGCAAAAACGAAATTATCGCGCGGGCGATGCGATGTGACGGGGTGGGTCTTTTGGGATCAAGAAAATTTCACAAAGTCGCGAGCCTAGTGTATTTTAAACATATACCTGGAATTAATTCTCTAAATAATGGTGAAAACAGCATTAAAATTCGTTGCGTAGATTCGAAGGCAAACAACGAGGTCTCACAGACACCCGAAAAGCGACTTTAATTTATAATAAACTAGCTTTTGCCAGCGGCTTCGCCCGCTTGGAGGTGAATTATACATATAAACCTTCCTCTTGAATCAAAAGCAATTTTATTTTATACCATGTAGAGAAGTATAGTAGTAAAGTAGATTACCCGAAGTTTCTGTTAAGATCCGCGCCGGTGCAGGTGCTGGGACCATATCCGTATTTCCTGTTCTTCCTCCATAGACGGTCTGACCTATGTGTGTACTCATACCCGTCTGGGTTTACTACTGGCAAGAAATACCTGGAAACAAATTAAAAACGTAAAACAAACAGCCTGAAATTGTCTAAATTACAATTTGGCTAGGATTGTGCAACTAGGAAAAGAAGAGGGGAAAAAACTTTGGGCTAATTCATACCAATCAATGTTCTTGATATCATCTGATTCAACATCAAAGTTTTCTGCGAATTGGTTGATGAAGTAAGTGACGACGGCCGGGCTGATCCACTCACGCGCATGGATGCCACCGTCAATAAATACTGCTTTATTTCCTTGCTTGCCGTTAGAAATGCGTAAAACCTGTGAAAAAATGATTTATTTTTATCACCTACAAATTGTTAGGTACTGGGGATTTCCTAATAAAGAAACCCAAGACTCAAATATTCAAGTAATGATCGTGTAGTGTCTAATATTGATAAAGACAGATAGGATACGTAGGTTACAACCTACGACCTAGGTCTAGACGAGGAAAACTTGGGTTTTTGTAAATCTACAAGCACCTCAGTGTTCAGCTACTTCTTCAGTCGAATCGTCAAACTGAACTATCGCAAATTCGTTCCTCTGTGGATATGGTTTGATGTGATAAAGTACCTAATGCAATAATGAATAATACCGCGAATTAGAGTGATTGCCTGTCCGTCATGCTAACATTAAGGGGATGTATGAAAAGTCTTCTCGCGAATCTTTGATTGTGATTCAATCCTTGTGTTAAGAAATTGTTTTTTAAAGCAACTTGAATTTATTGCTCCAAATTTAAAAAAATAATCGCTGCAAGTAACAACAACAGTATGGCTCTGACTCTTATAAGTACTAGGAGTTTATTGAGTATATGTTATAGAAGCGAGATAGACAAAAATGAGATACCTACTTAAACTAAAGTTATGGCATGCATTAAAAGGTAGGTTTACAGTTTAATATACAAGAGAAAAAGACCGATTTACCTTAAGTTCGCGGCCTTCATAAGATTTTCCAATAGTATTAACACTGACGATAGTAGGATACGTTTTCGCCAAGTAGTCCATAAAGCCGTGGATATCCTCCAGTCTGTGATACTGCTTCCATGTCATACGGTGACCTGAAAAGAGATTCTACATTAAAATCACTATAAAACAGCATTTCATCTCACCAATATCCATAATTTCTGTTTAATCACACGTTTCTCCCATTTTGCGTATATGTTCTCTTGCTTCCGGATTAGTGACGAAAGGAACATTTCGACCTTTCAACTGTTAGCAACTTTAAGGAAAAAACACTTAAAAATGTTAATCAACACAATCCAGATCCAAAAGGTTAGAGACACGTCATGTGAGAATTTAAAACCAATTGTATTAAAACAAAGATAGTGCATAACAACAATGATTCGGTGCCGAACAACAACAACGAACCCCAATTTGCATTTGGCCAATACTCCATGGGAAGGTTGAGAGAATTGTATCCCATGTAGGCACTAATGAAACCTAGTCGGCGATGAGATTCCCTGTAACGCCAAAAATTGTAAGCTCTAGCTGGAACAAAATTACATCGACCCTTGGAATATTGTTAATAGATCTTCACAAGCATTCGAGAATTGGGTTAATTAACCATAGGTACGAACCTCGTCTGTCTTGTAGTTCCAATTCATTCTCATCTAACGGCGGGTTTTCTTCGTTGATTCTTTGTTGCAGATCTTCAATCATGATATAGTATGCAATGTCTTTCTTTTTTAAGGCAGCTGTAACGTTCTCCAGCGCTTTGGGCTTGACGAGGATGTCGATCGCCGAGTGGTTGCCTCCCCATGATGCAATGACTGAAAAATAATTTATTTTATTGATACGCACCTAATCCGTAAAATAATACTGAACGCAAAGCTTTTTGCATCATATTTAAATGGTCAGCTTACGTTTTTCAGAAGACAATTGGTTAATGAGACGTTTAGCGCTAGTTTTCTTTGTGGAGACTTTCCATACTTGGGCACCGCTGTAGTCTATTCTGTCTACTTCTTCTGCTAATGTGATCTTAGGTTTATTTTTCTCTAGCGCTTTTTCTGCATCAGCTGCCACTTCTGTAGCAACTGTGTCTGATTTAGAGTCAGTTTCATTTTGAGCTACTTCATGATATGGTTGTTTAACCGAGCTGCGAGTAGGCCATTCTGAAACAAATCATTACTGTGAGTAGGTCAATCCTATCAGCGATAATTACGATTACGTCTGCATTTTTGCGTCTTAGTGATTTACAATCGTGACTTATTATGTATCATCAATTTGTCTTACGTTTGATTAAATCCTAATGAGTGGTAAAATTGCATTAATGTCGATTTTTTTTGCTGTGCATATTCACATTTTAGATGTATAATTGTGTGTTTAGATGGGCAGATTACATACGCTTTGTTTAATTCATGGCCTTATTTTTTCACAGCGACATAGTTATGTGTGAGCATTGTTTTAAACAATATGACAGTATGTAGATATACTATACTTTTTCATTTCGAATATGTATGAACACAGTACTTAGTAGTGGATTAATTTAGTACTAACAAGGTCAATTTGTTCTTTTGTTCTTGAACCTGCTTTAACAAGTGCCTCTAAGTCAATATTATGTGCAGGCATTGCAGGTAAATCGACAACAAAATGTATAAACACATAAATCCTGATGATTCACAGAGAAAATATTAAACAGTTTCCTCTTACAACTAGTATGCATTACGAATACATTAAATAAAAGAAATACGATCAACTTTTATTTAAGTGCGTACATAAAAGTTAATGAGCGTTTTCTACATTGATTTACTGCGGATACGAATACACGTTCATATTCACACATTATGTGTTAAGTTTTGGAGTATCGATAGCGACACAGAGCGAATTGATAATGGAATAGATTAAAATGCAAGGCTCGTATCTCCCGTGACATGTTTTAATGACTTTCTCTGGCCACGGCTTGTTTTCTATTCGCGGCTGGCCGGTCTAACTTGGCCAGTATCTTAGCCGGTCTAACGGTGCTGCATGTCGAACTTGAACTGAACTTGCCCGTCGTCCAAGGGTTTCCGCGACTTTCGATATTTGATTTTGATCACGCATTTCGAAGGCGACATCGCGTACTGCATCGAGATGAACTTTAGAATAATAAACTTCGAATTGATTCAATGTGTATGCAATGATTTTTTGAGTTTTTGAACTTTGTAAATATTAGGAAAATACACGATCGAAAATTCATATTTGGAAGGCTTTAAATTGAAATTAATGTAATGTTTGATTGTCAGTTTGAATTTTGTCATGAATTAACCTAATAATAGCTAAAGAAAATAATATAGTCCATTCGTCTAAAACAATCCTTACCAAACAAAATCAATTAATTATAACACATTTTGTAATGCACCGTTAAAATATTTTGAAAAAGTGACAAACATCTTAGAAATAAGTACAAGTTTTTATATTTATCTACTCATCCATTAAAATGAATGCATAAATCGCTTTAAAAATTAAAATATCGTTTCATACCTTGTCCTGGCTGTAGTTGATTGATGAACGGCGTACATAAAACCGAGGAAGTGACGTACAGGAACACGACTATCTTCGTTAAGGACCCCATGGCTACTGGCGGTGCGGGCGCTCTGCCGCAGGTGATCACACTGATGCGTTTGCGCACATCGATTGCCTCTTTTAAGCTCCGATAAACAAGCTGTCGGTATTGATAGCTCGGGATACGAAATTAACTTGATGAAATTTTACAATATTGACGGTGTTAATGGGATTGTAGAGACCTAGATTTTGTGTGGAAATTGAGTCGAAAGTAATTTGTTCTAATGTTTATTAAACAATTGCTTGTGAAATATAACTATGTTATTGGTCTCAAAGTTTCACGCCTTTGTTTTTATGTGTCATAATTACCTATGGGGATCGATCGGAGTACTTAATTATTTTTGGGACCTCCTGCAAAAGTTTACTTCTAGGTGCATGTATTGGTACACGTATTTCTTGTTTAACAATGATGTTGTTTTTGGAAACACACCTTTGTTGGAAAGAAGATGGAGTTATATAAATCTTAGCAAAATATTTAATTCCATTAAATAATTAAGATATAGGGCCATCGCCATTGATTTCGACGCCGACCAATCAGAGTTTTTATAAGTAAAATTACGTTATCACTACATAGCCTCGTAAAATAAGAAACGTAAAGGGCTATCCCTTTTACGACTAAAAAGCTTTTATCTTTATTTTTAAATATGCATATTA
The DNA here is from genome assembly GCA_949091785.1 of Polymixis lichenea. NCBI lineage: Eukaryota > Metazoa > Arthropoda > Insecta > Lepidoptera > Noctuidae > Polymixis > Polymixis lichenea. The sequence continues at coordinate 7,879,174 of OX420951.1, forward strand.
AAATTATTAATACACGCATTAGATTCGGATCAGTATTGTAAAAGGCGTCACATCGCCTATAGGTACAGTATTCGTTTGGAACCAGACTGACAACTTTTCTCTCGACCTGCGCGGGCGCCATGCCCGGTCGTTGCCACCAAGTTGCAGTTATTTAACTTTGATGACAAACATTGTTTACTGTAATCACGTTTTAACTATTTATTTATCTAATGTCCTTTTCACGGTATATGACCGTTTCTTAGTTTATCTTGATGAGTGTATCACTTAGACTTGAGTTTCTGCTTGGTATCTAGTAGGTACATACAAAGTATAGATGCTATACGATTTTAGCTCTTCAAATAAGCGTATTAAAGGCACGCAGTCATGTGATATTAAAATAGCATAACGTTAAGAAAGCTGAGAAATTATGTACTTGTAATAATCTTAAAATGTGTTTGTAGGCTAACCAGTATGCTAAACAAAACGCTAAGGAAAACACTGAAATACGTCGTAAGCCAAAGTTAAGGCCTTTCTCCGCCGGCGTCATCGATTCAAAGAAACGAGAAACACACAAGATTGTGAAGTCTGTAACGAATTCACCTAAAAAAACAGTAACTAATTGTGGTCACGAAAAATTGATTGAAGAATTAAAAGACACAACGGAGAGAGCAAAAGGTTTGGAACTAACTAACGTTAAGTTAAACGACGATAATAAAGCTTTAAGAAAGAAATTGAACCAAGTTACGGAAGAGAAACATATGGTTGATTTAAAATTGACCGAATGCGAAAAGTTTGTAGGTAGACTAAGCAAAGAATATGAGCATAAGGCTACAGAATTAAAGTCTGTTACGGAAAATGAAAACAGAATACTTGCGGAACTACAAAAGGAAAGGAATGACAGGAAAAATTTGACTATGCAACATGAGAAGGATTTAGTTGTTATACATGATCTACAGCGACAAGTTAAAGAAATGGAGATGATATTGAGGAGGAAGCATCCTGATTCTGTATCGGCTTTGATTGGTGAGTACCTATTTATATGAACTATCTGAGGCATCAAATTCCAATTTCATTTTGTTTTAAGTAATTGATTAATTCAACACCGAAACGTTTGCAGTAGCTTCAAAATCGTCAACAGTGGAAGACAATAAGAAAAAGTTATTAGAAGAACGTATTTCTAGACTAGAGCAAGAGCTCAAAGACAAAGAGGGCCACTTCCAAGGAATATTAATGACGTTACAAGAAAAGTTTGGAGACATGAAACAGAAATACGAAGGTCACATAATAGACGTAGAGAGACAGCTGATGGATGACCGGAAAGTGAACACTGAATTGAAGCACAAGTTGAATAGAGCACATAAGTCTGATGCAGCAACTCAAACAATAACTAGAAATAAACATACGATATCGACACAAACATTTATTAAGCCAGACAGAGCTTCGTCAGCAGTTAGCCGATTGACTCAAAATTCAGCCTTATTTTTGCATAGGCTTAAAGAGGATAGTTACTTAGTAGCTACCATAAAAGGTTTGCAATCTGAGCTGACAATCAAACAACGAACTATTGCCAAGATCAACAGAGAAACTGAGGAGCTACGGAAAAACTTGCGCAATCTACAAAAGGAAAAAGAAGGTACGTAAACTGATGTGTTAATTCCAACATTTGTACGTTGTATTGTGTTAAGCTTTATGTTTCTTTAAGTTGTTGACAAACAAAGGACATAAAATTCAATTTCACTTTTACATTTCGTGGAACCGCTTTGGTTTAATTTACATACAGTAAATTACGGACTCTCCAACTGTGTTGCTTACGTGTGTTTTTCACGTGACATCAATGGCATATAAAGCATTAGCAGTAGGTATCAAAATTTGTGAAACGGTACTCTATGTGAAATAACAGTTTGACTTCGAATTTGATGACATTCTTTGGATGTTTGGCAAAGAATAAGTTAGAAATAAAGAAGAGATTTATCAAAAAGTAGATCTAAAACCTAAAAAACTTAAGCCAACCTAAATAAATAAAACTAGTGGAGGTATATAAATAAAACCATAACTCATCTTGCTTACCAATTAGTGACTAATTATTTTTTTCTAGTGTTACTAACTTTGAATCCACATAAGAGGACGCATACTAGAACAAAGTCGACGGAGAATATATTGGCAAGGATGAACACGGAAATGGAAGCTGAACTAGCGGAAATAAGGAAGCAAAAGGAAGTGCTAATGCAAGAACGGAACACGTTACTCGATTCACTCAAGCGTACGAACGAGGAATTCATATTGCTGAAGAAAAAGAGGATACAAGATGTAAGTACAAACAAATATTACAGTGATTTATTTGTTAGCTCGGTAAGTAGTAAAAAGTTTATGAGTGCCAGCAGTATTTAGAATTAGCCAATGGTATTTTTCGTATTTTTGTGTTAAGTATTATCATTGCTTTTTTTGAACATATTTCATTTCCATAAATTGTTCACGTATGACAACAGTCAATAGATAAATCAATTTCACTTTTGGATGTGAAGTCCACTATTTCCTTAGTATTATTTAGGTATAGACCAGCGGCGAAGGGTTACAAAACGGTTTTGGGACCCTCCGCTGCTGATCTGTAAAATTCGTACGAAGCGTTTATTTTTCTCTAGGTAGTAGAAAGTAATTTAAATTAATATGAGTTTGCGACTCTTTCTTTGCTCAGCGTACACGAGTTTAATGATTATGACTTTGAAAACTTAGCGGATAGGATAGGCAATCGTCCACTTTAAGTGATTATTACACCATCCAATTTGTAGAAACTCTATTTAGGAACACTCTAATTAGGAAATTGGAAGCTAGTGATCACACCAGACGTAATTGAATTTTAAATCGGGCAGACGACTCAGTCATGACGTAGAATTATTACATTGGGTTGCAACAATTTAGGAAGTAGTGCGGTCGGAACTGTTCTAATTTCGATAACATCTCCCGACTTCTAAACTAGATTTCCTACTTGTATTTCTGGTTTCCTACACAATTTTAGAGCTTGTGTCCGATGCAATAGTGGGAGTGTTTAGAATTTGTTATAATGAGTCAGTAAAAGAGTATCCATTGCACACCAATTTCTACTGAAAGTTTATCCATTATTATAAAAATACAAAAGTAAAATGTCCACATTCTGAAATCCGGACGTTTTGCTCGTTATAAACGGTTATTTAAACACGGGTATCAGAAATAATTTTAACAATATAATGCCACATTAATACAATGAGAACGTGGAACTATGAAAATAAAATTTTCACCGCATTCTTTCTGCTTGGCCGGTCAGTGCGTAAACGAAGTGAATGATAGATATTGTAATGTCACATTTAAATAAAACTTTAATATAGGTGCAGTTTCTGTCCTAAAAAGCTTGAAGAAACTTCAGGATAGATTCAGTTTTTTGTTGTATTTCAATTTGTATCTCATAAGTATAGTGACTCGAAGTTAGGGGAACTGTATTCAAAGCAGTAAAAAATTACAGACTAACGTAGCGTAGGTATGGTATCATATGATGAGTCTGTTCTCAAGATTGGAACTGTAAACAAACTTATCCGGTTCAAAATTAGGCGTTCAATTACCTCGTTGAAGCTAAAATAATTGTTTGGTAGGTCGTTGGTTAGTTTCACAGTTAGCTCACGTTCCGATAGACGGAATAAAATCGCGGCGCGATTATTTCGCGCATTGGATCGTCAACGCACTGCGTAGCGCCGAGACTTGAAAGTCGAACACTGTGTTTTTTCGACGCGACGAGACTCCCTCGCGCTGAACTCTGTTGGATTCTCAATGCTCAGCTCAAAACCGAGAGTTTAAAATCCAGTGCGCAAAGAATACCGCCGCGATTATATTACGTCCTTATGAACGTCGACTTACGCGTAGGTATATCTTACACAGTTGTGAGGATTCGGGTCTATGTACTCTTATATTTATGGCCGACGCCAGTCAGAGCTGATTCTGTAACTACATGCAGGTACTTATTTCCTTTTATATTCTTCTCTGCAGCTCCACACTCTACAACTGGCACACGAAAAAGAGCTCATGCAGATGAACATGCAAGTCTACCCGCTGCAGGAGGAAATCAAACTCCTCAACAGGACAGTGGAAATTCTTCAGGAACGCGTGCGAACTGCCGACGACAAGCTCATGAGGTACCAAGCTGGCATGAAAGACGACGTGCTTGCTGGAGGTGACAATAATTGCGCTAAGAACAAAAGAGATCGTTAGTCAGATATGGCTCGAGGATACCGCTGTTTGTAGCATAGCAAAGTAAGGGTCCGAACACACGAACCACAAGCACACCACGTGGACGGGCGCAAATTTTTCAAATGAATAGTTTATTCACACGGACCATATTTGGCCGTCAAAATCAACCGTGTGGGCGATACCGACCACATCAAGGCGACGTCGCAGACACAACCCCACCACAACGTTGCGTCGACGCGGCGACACTGTCACATCCGGAGTCGATCTGTCTACAAACACTAGCCACAACGTAACCACCTACTGCACTTAATTGCAAAAAGTTGCAGCGACGCTATTCACACGTGTGCTTGCCCAGATGTTGTCGCTGCGATTTGGTGTGGATGTGGTACGTGTGTACCGGCCCTAAAGTTAACGGTGCGCGTACCTTCATTTGCTTCGGTTGATCCGTAATTAGAGTAAACTGGGTTATTTTCATGCCCTTTTCACAATTTCTATTGAGGTCCATGCAGTATGACCAACGCGAAACGCGCTTTTTACAAAGTATTAATAAGTAAGTGTATTGAATGAAATAAGTTAAAAACATCTTTAGATTCGTTAGTTTGTGTCCAGCACAAAAGTCAATTGTCACAAATTAGGAAATTTTACACTTGTACTATTATTGTTAGGTTATTTTGACTTTGGAATCTATTTTTCACAATGGCTAAAATATTATTTATTTAAACCAAAGCGAACAAAGAAAGAGTGAGATAGCAAATAAAGTAACGTTTTTTTATTTTAATCGGCGTGCAAGATCGGTCGATCGCCTAAATTGTGGGCCGTTTGTATCTGAATTGGTCATGCAATCGACGCAGGCGCAGCGATTACCTGATGACACGTTGAAGTGTTAAATATTGCCGCAGTAAAGTCGATGACCGGAACGTAGTGAACGCGTTTATGAAGATAAATTATTGGGAATTAAATGCTGGTGATTTGAATTTTTTTATCCAAAATGTACACCAGATTTTATGAATAAAAGGAAGTTGTTTTAAAGTAAATGAAATAAAATTAGCTGTTGTATTTACAATAGGTTTTCATTAGGTATCTAAATATATATTTGTTAGAGTTAGAAGATTGGAAGACAAACTGATGTGCCTTGTCTCATAAAGTGTTGTTAAAATAAGTTGTTCTCTTAGAAAATAGTATCTACACTATTAATAATGTATTTATTTGACAACATTGTGATAAATGAATGCGGGAAAATAGTTGCAGTGCCTTTTTTTGTTAACTTGTAGAACGATGAAGCTCTTGAGAAAAGATCAAGCATAGTCGGCCAACTTGCATGGAACGTTATATTGGATTGTGATCTTTACGAGCATTAAAGTCTCTACAACGCTTGTCATACTATGGGCATGTGATGTGGAGGAACTAGAAAAATGTCTCGAGAAAAGATTTGAGTATGAATGTAGATGGATATAAGAGTAAGGGAAGACCAAAGAATCGATGGATTGCCTGTGTGAAAGATGATATGGCTTCAACGGGGCTCCTGAGGTGACGATTAATAGAAGAAGAAGAAGAAGAAGATTAGTAGAAGTATGGAAGATAAAGACATGTTGTGCCGACCCCAAATAAATTGGGATAAAGGCAGGAGAGTGATGATGAATGCTAGCAATCTTCTTTTACGATGAAACGAGATCTTTTCGTGGTGAAAGGAGAAAAGAAGGAATTGTTAATGCTTGCATGCAAGCTACTTTATGGTAGGAACGAAGTTTTAGAGAATTTTGGTCTACCAATATTCAAGACAAATAGGTACATACTTAGTTTGGGATATGACTAAAAATATAAAATTATGAATAAAACCCACGCAACTGTCACTGTCATGAAAAAATAATACAAGTTTATGACAACGTTCGGATGAACGTAAAAATATCGCGGCAGTATTTTGTCGCACACCGGATTTTTAACTCTCGGTGGTAAACCGTGCGTTGAAGATCCATTGCACGAAAAAATCCTACCGCGTTAGTTTTTACGTTCGTGCGAACGTAGACTAGACACGTCGCCCACGGCGACTTTTTGTAGCGATGCAGTAGCGATGCTGTCGCGCATGCGTATCGATACAGTCGCGGTGCTGTCGCTGGCTGTGTACCTTCGCCTAGATTCTGTATCGCTACTATCGCGATGCTGTCGCGCTTCAGTCGTGATCTTGTTAGGCTTCTTTCTTCTTTCCGCTGTATCTATGTATCGATACAGCCCCGCGTTTGCATCGTTTCTGTCGCACGTTGCAAACGCGGCTAGCTGGCGACAGTAGCGATGCAGAATAGCGTTTACAATACGCGCGACAGCATCGCTGCAAAAAATCGCCGCGGGCGAGGGGCCTTAAACTCTTTCAGAAACATCTTGATTACTTAGATATTGTAAATAATTAATTGTTTGAAACAATGTCAAGGTTTTCATTATACGTAGTTAATACACTGGGACCATGTCATTAGATATAAGGAATTTAGCTTCGAGTGCCTAGAGAATCTACTTAAGATTATTGTGATCGTCGGTTGTTAACTAGGAGAATTAGATAACGCACAATAGCAGTAATTTACTATTGTACAGTTGGCCGCGCGTCAGTGGTAACAAAACCAATATACGCTGGCTTCGTATTAATCGAATCTCCGAGCTACGCTAGGCTAGCTCAAGGTAATGTTAAACCAGACATGCAGTAGACTGTACCTATTACTAAGTATACTCGAAACTGAAAGGTTCCTAAAGTGTATAAAAAATTCTAGTCATATTTTCATGAGTGTTTATAAAGCTTACACACCTATACAGCGAGTCATAAACATAACTGTGGTGCCTTTGTAATTGTAAAATTAATAAATACCTAAGTATATTTGTGTATACCTGTGTTTAATTTCAACAGTTACCTACTCATTTTTTTTAAACCGTTTCTGGAGATACTTCATTGTTAAAACGGTTTCACCAATTACTCCTTTTGGTTAAAATCGTCGCTTTTTATTTTCTATGTAGTTTGGCATCCTTATTTCAACCGACATGGAAATGATAAAGAAAGGACTTATTATATTTAGAGCCTGTGTAACATATTTCTCAGAATATAGGTCTAAATAAGTAGAAATACATAATAGTGTTTCTATTTAAAAAGAAAGTGTTAAATATACCTAAGCATGCAATACCCACATTTCCCCATTTTGCATCTTAAGTGTAGTTTCTCTTGAGGCATAATTAGATTAGCAGGTAGACACTGGTTTTCCATTCTGAGATAAGCTGAATACCTACTACTGAGATTTGAACCAAAAACTCAGTTGAAAAGTTACAATAGAATCTACTCTTAAATAATTAATACAGAAGTCCCCCATTTATGTTACTTTATATTTTATTAACAATTAAAATAGTAAGATTATTACAGTTGCTTGAACGCATAATGAAAATCTTAAAACGTCAAAACCATTTGGTTTCCTCATCGTTACTTTCTTTCTGTTTCTTATAACTGTTGACATATTTAGCCAGAGTACGGACAGCAGCAAACAGTTCCTTGCCAGTATCTTCTATTTCCTCTGGCGGTACTAAAAACCCTAGTTTTCCCTTGTCCTTAATTTCGATAACATAGGAATGTACCACGCCTTGCGAGTATGACCAGTCGACGAAGGTCCCCGTCGCTGGGTAGATTTTATGATAAGCTGCTCCGTATGTGTAGTTTTCATTGGTCGCTTTGAATATGGACTAGAAAGAATAATATAAAACATTTAAGTGAATTAAAATTTGAAATTCGCGGTCTACAATGGCGCTTCCACCTTAAGGTTTTGCTCCATCCTGATCAATTCTCGTCAGCTATGACGTCACGACTACATCTAGCAATTTAGGGCAGTAGCAACATGTAGCAACCTGTTACCAGAGAAACGGCCACACAATCTAATGCAATATGCAGCAACTTCAAAAACTAGGCAATACGCCCCCCACCCCCGCCGCCTCCGCTGCCGGCCGGTTCCTTTCGCAAAAACGAGACGTAGTTATACGTACAAACGAGATAGAATGAAAATTGACTAAAATTTTCCAAACCCATTGGATATTCGGCAACTCATGAAATTTAAGGAGCAATCAAAAGCAATATTCCCGAAACATATCCGCAATTTATTGTTGTTGCTCCAGATTGCTCCACTTAATTGATCCAGATTGATCCATTAGTGTAAGTGTAAGGGCTCGGAAACACTAATGGATCAATCTGGATCAATTAAGTGGAGCAATCTGGAGCAACAATAATAAAATGCGGAATTTTTTTCGGGAATATTGCTTCTAATTGCGCCATATATTTCACATTTCTCAATGTCGCCTTAAAGAACACTGGATCTCAGATAGGCACACCGTGTAATCGTTAGTCGTTAATCGTGTAGAATACTAAAATAACGAAATAATTGTAAGTTTTCTCGGCGCCCTAAGTAGGTATTGCCATAAGTTTTTATGAACAACATACGGTGGTTTAACGCGTGGGGCTCGTGGCAAAGGAATACCGCACGGTTAGATTGAACGTTGACCTTCCACTACATCTGATGAGATCCGTCTGCTCCTCGGAAAGCACGCTAAACCCCCAGTCCTGTCATTTGTAGATCTTTGACAGTCGTCACGGATGGTCAGAAGCCTGAAAGCCTGAGAATCAGTCTTTCCAAGGGATATCGTTACCCAGTAACTGGGCTGTGGAGGTCAGATCGGCAGTCGGTCTACTTCATAATATTGCAGCTGATGCACGTAGGTATATCATACTGATATTCAGCTGCATCAAGTTGGACTGGCAATCCACACTAGCATAATTGGAAAAAGGCTAGGCAGATGATGATCCCAGATGAGGTCTGATCGGCAGACGTTCCATTTGAAGAAAAGCTGCATCCACTTAGACTGGAAGCCAATAACAACATAGTGGGAGGAAAGGTGGGCAGATGATGATCAGAGAAGATATAAATAAGTGTTTACTTACGCTGCGCATCGTCTCAGCCACCTTCATGTGTGTACTGAAGTCTTGTGTAGCGAGTTGCCGCGCGCTCCAGGGGAACAGAATCAGTTTGCCGTACGAATGTAAATCCATCATGGCAGCAGGTTTTCGCTTCAACGACGACACTAGTTCCTACAACACATTTCATTGGGTAAGTATACATCTCGTTACTGTCAAAAAAGGATTGGGAAGAAAAGTAACTTTTATGTGAACTTATACGAACCGGATCGTCCAAAAACAAGGTACTTACTAACTTGACAGACAAAACCGCATGCTGCCATTCTTCTTTTTCACCAGGGCCACAGCAGGATACATGATTAAAGGAATGGTAAAGGATGGAGTTATAGAGCCTTCATATAGCCCACGATGTTCTCCTGTGGATATGGTGATAAAGAAGGATAACAGCATTCGCTTTTTAAAAGACATATGACGTCCTCCAACCCCCACTTGATCTGCGTGGTGGATAAGGGCTCTCTTTCTCTCGCAGAGCTGCCTTATTATTTTGGGGTATGGTTCTATCACACCATTCATAAAAACTTACGCGTAATGCTATCGTTTCTGCTTCAGAAAAAGCATGAGGTCCTGAATAAGTCATTTTGCAATTATTGTTTTCTGTTAAGCCAGCGATATCCCAGTCTGCGCTGGAAATAGAAAGTAAATCTTTTGTTAGATTGGGTCTTCGTGGTAGTTTGGCGATTAAGGTTTACTGGTAATCTGCACACTGCCCCAATTTATTTTATTTAGGTAGGTACTTATATGAACTATTGGCCGACCGAGGTCTGAAAGAAGTAGGTGGATATTTATGGTCACTTACTCAAAATTCCTGTTTATATCGACTCCCTTGCAGCGCGTGAAGATGCGCCGATTCTTACGCCACAGCCGGTCAACTGTATGTGTGTATACGTATCCATCTGGGTTCCATACTGGAATTATTAACCTGTAACCAATAGGTAAAAAGAGTGCTTGGAATACGTATTATGTTTTTGTCATTTCTATCCCGTGTGGACAAGGCATGGTCTAGTTTAGTGATGGGCAAAGTGTTAGGCCAAACGCGAAAGTTATTATATCTTATATATACATATTATATTATATATACATTTAATCCGGCCCGCCGACGGTCCTTCGACATGAATAGTATATGGCCCGCGATAATTATATTTTGTCAGTCCAGAAGTATAAATTAGATTCTACTTAGTAGAATAATAGTTGCATAGGTAAGGGAGCCAGCTAGACTAGCCTTTTCGCGCTACTGAAAGTTACTTCGTCACAGCTCGAACCTGCATTCGAAAATATTATGGCAAATCAAAAGCAATTCCAAATGTCTCACACGCCTACCATGGCAGGGCCTCCGAATAAAAGTGAAATTGTAATTTTTAACATTTGTGCAAGTGTGTAATGCTGTAATGTTTTTAAATGATTAAAAGTTTCAACACAAAATGCATTTTTCTATAATTCATGGTCCTCCTCTGAAATTTCTTAAGTTTCTGGCCCCCATTAAGAAAGTTTGCCCACCACTGGCTAGTGGTTGCAAGTGCGACTACTGAGCAGGAGGTCTTGGGTCCGGTTGGGTGAAGTATCATTTTGTTATAGGTTTTAACTATGAAGAAATTGCAACAATTAATATGTCTCGACAGTGTTTCTAGTATTGTATCAGTAAGGGTGGTTTTCGTTGTTCAAGTCGTCTACTAGTCTACTGACGTGCGATTAGGGTTTTTCCGGGTAGTCCGGATTTGTCAGGACATGTCTGGCTTTTTGGCCCCCATTCCGGACATTGTTCAGCCTTATCATTTGTGTAAACTTTATGACGCAACCAGTTAAGGGGATAACATCAAAAAATAAAAGGGTAGATAATATTAATAGGTACTTACTGAAAAAATAAAGGTAAAAAGGATTAGTATGTCCGAACTTTCTTGCAAATTATTATGCGGTTTTTGTTAGGACTGGGCCGTTCTATGAGTAGGTAGGTACGGCCGGGGGCACGTAGCTAAGACCGCTGCTTCTGGGGAATTTCCGTTAAAAAAGAGCAAGGACCTACGGACACCCAACCTGGGCATGGGCTTAGTGATTAGGAATGACCAGGGTAGAGTTAATTATACCTGAAACAGAATTCTTAAAAGTTAGGTACTTACTTACCAATTTTTGTTTTTGATATAACCGCGCTGTGTATCATACTCGGTGACGATATTATTTACTACGTACAGCGCAGATGTTACCGAGACCCATTCGCGAGCATGTGACCCTCCTGTTATCAATATTATTTTGTTTTTTGGGTTTCCATTTGTTATGTTGATCATCTAGAAAGATAAACCTATTTAGGTATTAGGTATTAGTCTTCGATTAGCTGGAACGACCTTGAAAGAGAAGGAGGCATGTATGTTGTAAAAGTAGACTAGACCTTGCTTTTTTCATGAGGTTTTGTTTTCCACAAATAAACCTCGTTCTAGTGTATGAAATGATGGAAAAGCCCGCATTCACCTACCTACATGGTTGTAACATTTCCTCCTCTTATCTCAGAACATTGCATTAGAAATTGGCACCTGCTTTTTTACCAACTGGAGGTTGACGGACAAAAAATTCCGCTGCGGTTGCGCAGTGGATTTTCCACGACAAGAGGCAAAACGAAGTATTTGGTATGCTTGTAAATTTTACGTTTAATGTTTATTTTACACATCCCAGGCAAAGGCAAACACTGCAGGTACATAAATAAATATTAGAAGTATATAATAGAAGGAAATCACCTGCATCATATACGGCTTTCATCCAGCAGAATATACCTACTTACAGTTCTGTTAACACTGTTAAAAAAGCCACTAACCTTTATTGTTCTATTCTCGGCAGTGTAACCAATAGTCTGTACTCTACATATTGAAGAATACTCTTCCGCCAAGAAATTGTAATACTCTTCAATAATATTTAAAGTAGGGAACTTGTTCCAGCTTAGGCGGTGACCTGTTTTTTGTTAAAAATAAAGTTTCAACTTGAGTTGTATGTTGTGTGATCCTTATTATTGGACACCTTTGGAGTATTGACAAAAGGATTATCAGGAAGCTATATATAGATACGTAACTGAAATTTACAGAATATATATTAGGTGTATCTATCAGCTACGTTGAACGTTGACGATCAGAGGTTCCAACACAGTACATTATTATGGGTTCCAACTTTATTACACTTGTGTCAGTGTCAATCGGTGTAGTATTTATGTGTATAAATACTACACCGATTGTAATGGTTTTTGTCGTGGCTACTTTCACTCTTTTCAGAAGTGTAGAAAAGTTTACCAACGTAAGCTATTTTTTTAAACTATAGGTACTCTGTAAATATAGATTAACTGCTCCAAGATACAAGTCGCTGTTATGTGGTGCAACTAGCCGAAGGGACGGTATAGTCCGGTTCAGCATTGGTCTTCTGTAACCATCTCACCGTGAAAACTTAGGTCAAGTGAGCGTGGAGTGAGTTGCTAGTTCATCCACAGCTCACTTCACTTAAGTTTTCACGGTGAGATTTGTACTGAATAGACTGGCAGGTTGCTGACGTGCTGTGATGCAACTGACTCACAGAGTACATTAATTGAACTGACTGATCGAACATGTCACCCGGTTCCATGAGATGAGTTCAGATTGTAGCGGCATCTACACCGTCACATGGGAACTACGCATCACGGCGACGTCACGCAAATTACTGCATCGCGCAAAGCAGAGTTTACCGCGCAACTAACATAATAATATTATGTACTAGCTTTTCCCAGCGGCTTCGCCCACGTGGAGGTCGAAAACTGTCCCACAGGAACGTAGTACCGGGATAAAAAGTATCCTATGTGTTATTCCAGGTTACAAACTAGGTACCTGTGTGCCAAATTTCATTCAAATCCGTTCAGCCGTTTTTGCGTGAAAAAGTAACAAACATCCAAACATCCATACTCACAAACTTTCACATTTCTAATACTAGTAGGATGTCGCAGCCATCTGGTTAAATTAGCCAGTTAATTGGACGCGGCTGTTCATTAAACGCCAGCATCCAATTAAATACCTGACGGACGACTAGCCAAGTCGTTGTTTATTGAGCGCAACGTTTTACCAGATGGCTGAGTGTTGTGTAGTCATTTAGTTAAATTGGATATTGATGAATTTGTGATGTTTGGTCGGGGTGACGATGAGTTCACAAATTATGTAAGTACCTACTTACGACTACTTTTTACTAATAGGTACCAGTAAGTAACTAGTTGTAGTGAAATGTTCTTAAATAAATAATTTCGCTTAAATTTTAAGCGAAAGTATTTATTTATTTAATAACACGCGACGAAATAACATTCACGGTTTGCGCTATTGACGCCATATTTGTTTTCGTGACTACTAGCGCCACAGTGGAAAAAACTGAACTAAATTTAAATCACTTGGCTGAATCTTTGTCAGTTATTTTCATAGGGCTGACTTTCAATACGCCAAGTTGTTAAACGTTGAATGATTCTAGTTGAATTAACAGTCGGTCTAGGCATCCAGTTGGATTAAGGCGTTTAAAGAACGGCCTAGGCGTCCAATTAGCTGGCTAATTTAACCAGATGGTTGCGACATATTTAACGTCCTGACCAATCGTCGGGCAGTTGCCCCACTCCACCAGACACAACACCCATTGGGTCGGAGGAGCCTTCCTTTTCTACAATAATTATGTAACAAAAACCCTGTTGTTCCTTCTACCCACGTTTTCAGAATCGGTATACATACGTAATAAAGCAAGTAATTTATAAAAAAATGTTCAACAAAAATAATTAAAATAAATATTTAATTATGAATATTTGTAATGTTTAACTGATTTTAATTAGATCAAAGAAAGCCGCCGAGCTTGTACTCTATTGTGTGAAATAAGGATACTTGTAAAATCAGATACTGTAAAAATGTTTTTGAATGTGTCAATTTTAATAGTTATTTGATAATGAACTCTCGACTAACCAATGCTTATTTTTTAAATTATAACTTCATCAATGTTGTGCTTGTAGGTAAGTGTATACGGCCCTAAAAGGAACAACAGGGTTTTTGTTACATATTGTATAGAGAAAGAGTTTAGACCCTGTTCCTCATGCCTCCAAAAATAGCATCTATATATAGTATACAGGCTTATACATACATGTATTATTAGCCAAAGTCATACGTACCGACTCTAAGCGTAGTTTCCGTCCACAGCGAGGGTACGACCTGTTGGGTGTCAATGTCGATCCTTCGCTGCACGTCCATGATAACCACCTTATGGCTCAGGTTCCGGGCGGCCAGCTGGCGGTATACCTTCACTTTATGTTGACTGCGGACCAGGAAATCCGCTCGTGTGGGATTTAAGCTCCATATTGATATGTCTGGTATCATATTGTTGACATGCGAAAGTGAAAAGGAAATAATGGCTCGTAGTAGGGTAATCCGCGAAATTCAATTTTTTCTCATGTTTGTTGTAATTTCGCGAATGTATGCAACATGCAATTAAAACGTTGTCCTTAAACTAGGTACTTATTGGACTGGTAGTAAAATAAAATATTTGTGGGTAAATTAATATGCTACAACGATTATTTATTGGCGCCTAAGTGACCGGGGGGTGTTGATAATCATTATTTTATTTTGTGATTGCAACACAGACTACAAAGAGATACTGGATTGCAATCAGTGTTGGATTTTGTACTATAATTATAGTATTTATACTATAATTTCACCCTTTGTACTATATACTATCCACATCTAAGGATTGTACGCTAAAATACTATAATTTTATGTTTGCTACCGAATCCTTAATTCTACGTCATAATTATGAATATTTCAACCGTGTGTGCTCGAACGAATTCTGATCTTGCGATATTTTCTGTGTCGATGACCGAGGATTCCCTGATTGTCTCGTTCCTTCCATTCCATTCGAAATCCATTCCAGACAAAGTTGTAACAATCGCTTCCGTATGTTTGTGTAAAATAGGCAGTACGTTTTAGTGTTTTAATTATGGAAAGTGGCAGTGATGGTCATGAAAATGACGATAGACCGGGAGTAAACTATACCAATGGCATGATTTGACAAATGATAGGCCGTTTAAAGAAATATCAAAATTTGTCCTAGATTGTTTAGTACTTCCACATGCAAATGCCGACTGCGAACGAATATTTGTATTTATCTGGTGTTGATTTTAATTACTATTATGTTAAATTAAAAATAATGGAAGTGTACTATATTTTTTTTTAAATACTATCCTTTTCATTTTTTTGTGCTATCTTTTGTAACGTCCCTAAATCCAACCCTGATTGCAATATCAAAACAAGATGGCGGCTTTAGTTTGGATTTTAGCAACGCGCCAAAGTAACATTGTAGCGTTGTAGATGCCTTTGTTAAGTGGCCCTAGTTGAAGCCTACCCTCATATTACCGCTTATCTCGGCAAGTTTTCTAACAACTTTTCCAAGTAGATTGAAGACTTATGATAAAGTTAAGTCATCACACTCCTCTTTCAGTTTCCTATTTGCCACACAAGAACCTTGCAAATCTCAAATCTATAAAACAAAACGGTTGCATAATTCTTTTCTCAAGCCGAGGTTGATAAGCTTGGCAGTAAATCAGATGTACTTGTGCATAATATATTATGTACAGAGGCCAGCGCATTAAGCTACCCAATTTGTCAAATTTTCGGATTTTTTTTAATAGTTTTTCAACTTTATTGCAAAAGAAAAGGTTCAACTTCAATTGGAGAATTTGACAGTTTGAGATAGCTTGATGTGCTGGCGTCTGTACAATTAAAATGTGCTGCTCGTGTTCGACTGGTTGTGTATCGGGCTGTTTAAGTTTTGTTTTTATCACAAGACTTTCAAAAAGACAAACCTTAGTCTTTCTAGTAAGCAGTAGCAATGATCAGGCAAACATGTCTGTTTGCAAAATTATCTGGTGTTTGAAATTGTGAGCAATCATTCCATGAGGGCCGGCACAGACCTGGCGAAGTCCAAACGTCACTGCTAATCAAATATCGACCTTACGACATTTGAAAATAAATAAACACGAGGAGAACGCATCAAAGCGGATAGAGGTGCGCGGATATATTTTCGACTTACTTTTAAGAACATCAAGGTTGTTATTTGTTTGGCACAGCCCTTCGCCAGGTTTGCGGCGGTTGTCTAGCTAGATTTATAAACACATTTAGGTACTAGATGCTGAAGTTTTATCACGACTCTATTCAAATTGATGACGTAGGTCCTGTACTAAAGATAAAACGATAATCATTCCTATCTTCTAGTAAACATTGTTTACATAAGATGAAGTTTTAGGGAATCTGACCCCTAAGTGAACCACTTACAGCTCTAAATCGTGAGCGTGATAACATTAGATCAACTTAAAAATTATGTAAGGATATCTCAAAGTTATCGAGATAACTCAATTATGATTAGAATTTGGTCCAATAGAACAATAATAGGTCCACTATTTCTACAGATTTTTTAAATATATCATTTTATTTTTCTTAAAGAATTGTGCCAGAACGGACTAGTCGTTTGTCATTTTACAAACCAGATAAATAGGTACTAATAAAACAGAGTAAAACCATGGCTATCGACGAGTCTCTTGATGAGCTGTACATCTTCAGCGCCGCGCAGTTCAACCTGCCACACTTGAGAGCCATCGTACGTCACTTTATCGACTTGAGGTGTCGACACATGGATTACTTGAATAAAACACTAACATCGTTAACATATCAACTCATGATTATTCCAATATTATTTCGAACGATTTCACTTACCTACAGAGAAGAAAAGCCAGCATGTATTTACAAAAGGCATTTCATTTCAGTTTACTACAATTGAATAAATGCTATTGGATATTTTACTACTCTAATAAAAGATCTATCGATTGTGCTGTTCCACCAGTTTGGCTTTGCAAAAATGTGTTTTTTTTTTTTTTTTGTTATACGCAAATAATACGCCAAAGATGATGCAAGTTATATGTTTATTAACATTACTATATACAATCATTGTAATTTGAAAATAGAAACATTTCAAATCGAAACTCACATAAATTTATTAAAAACGTGACAATTATTAAAACATTAGGCTTGGTGTTTACACATTATTGCTACCGGCAGGCTCGACATAATTTCATACTCGGCATGTAAATAAAATAAATGCCACCAAACATTTAATTCTCGCAACACAAGTCTTTGCATTACTCCATATTGGGTCTCTAATAAGTATCACAATAAATTCACTTATTATAAATAAATTATAAAATCGTCAACTGTCTAGTCTTAATATTTCAGTGTAAAAACAATGTCAAAAACGATTCACTATTATATCTGATCACGTGGTCCATTGTTGTGCATAAAAACGCAAACTATGCTTTTACCAAATGTTTCCTTAGTCTCATATCACGATAGACACAATCATCACCAATTAATTGTCAATGGAAATGACACATATTAGTCTATTTATTATGTCTTCTAATGAAAGTACATCGATTTTTAAAGAATACACTTTATATGCTAATAAATAAGCATCTCACATTTGAAATGAGTGATTGATTAGACACCGAACCAGCGTTTCACCTCATATTGGACATCAATGATCACTCACAATAATTCATTGATAACAATTTCGAGTCAACGAAATGGCCGTAGGGCTAAATAGATACGAGAGCGTTTCACAAGTCACTAGTTGATATTAGAGTAGCGTGTCCTGTATGTGAAGCGCGCGCTCCTGCGCTAGTCGGCGTCGCCGTTGGGCACGGTGAGCGGCTCCTCGTCCTCGTTGTAGTCGAGCGACAGCACGGACCCGCGCCTCCTCTTGCCGACGGGCTCGCTGCAGTCGCTGCCCGAGTACGCGCGCTTGTCGGGCGAGGCCGGCCGGTTGCCGTTCACCGTGGCGTGCGTGGCGCGCAGCTCCTGCTGCAGGAACAGCACCGTGCTCTGCATGCCCTCGACATCCTCGTCCAACTCCTGCAGGAACTCGTCCAGTTCTGGAATTACAAGTTTCAGTTTTAACTTTCTCGAAAATACTTCAGCCGATATTTAGGGCCTGCGCAGACGAGGGATTTTCGTCCGCCGAGAACTTGCCACTGGCTGATCATTTGTAGTGAAGCGCACACTATGATAGCAAAAATTCCGAGATTACGCTGTTTAATAATTTACATGAAGTTTAAGAAAGAGTCCCTTTATTTTGCGATTAATTACTTTTCTGGGGACTTTTAGTCCTTTGTGTGCGTTATTCGATAGTTTTTAAGGAATCTGTATTGATGGATAAAATGTACCCGGCGGATAAGCCCTCGTCGCGCAAGCATTTAGGGAGTTGTAATCATACACACCTGATTGTGACTTTTTAACTTCTTCACTAAAACTCTTCTGTAGTGCCAGATCGCCTTCTAGCTTCGCTATCCGGCCGCTCGAAGTCATTCGTCCAAGGTCTTCATTCTCTTGGTGCAACAGCCTGCATTTTGCCATAAGTTTCTTGCCTGTGTTTGAGTCTGGCGTGAACTTCCACGCCGATAATTCGTTCTGAGTTTCTTCTAATCTCGCTTTTGTTGACGTTAATTCTTGTTTTAACCTTAAAATTAGTACATTGACAGCTGGATCTAACAGCGTCGGCCGCCCGTTGAGACTGGCGTGGGAAGACTTTAATTCCGTAATTTGACTCTGAAATGGAGAATAATTTATGTTTTGAACGATGATCTTACAGGTAGGTAATCTTATGGCATTCTTCTTAGATTGCTGTAGACTCCTACACTATACAAAATGAGTACTCACTACATAATCTTGTATCTCCTGCTCCTTAGCTGCAAGCCTTCTAACTAACACCTTCTCTCTATGTTGTGACTCAGCATACTGCTGTTTTATCCTATCTTCTACCTCTTTCGCCTTTTCCAAGCTTCCTGTACACAGCAATTATATAAATTAATAACTAGTCTTTGGCTATGATAAAGACGGTTTTAAAATTTCACATTCATTTCTTGTTCCTGCTATCATACAGTAGTTTTTTGACATCATTATAATGACGCTAACTTATTTTTCCTAATATCGGTAAACCCACTTTAAATGCATAACATTTTGTGTACCATGAGATATTTTTATACTTCACACACTGATAAGATAAAAGGTTATCTTTACGTTACAGTATTGTGGACAGAATGTTATGCATTTTGTGTGGTTTATTTTGTTTAGCTGATTACAATATTATAATCGACAACACCTTAACTAAAACTATACAAACAATAAGAACAATAACTTCAAAAGTCCTAATTAGAATTGATAAATACCTAATAATTCATTTGAACCAGTATATCTGTCTATTACTAAAATTACGAAAGTAAATTGGATTACAGTAAATGAAAAAAAAAAATACTTATAAAAAAAAGTTAAACAAAAAAAAAATTACATAATCAGCCTACAACTTTACCACTGCTGGGACACAGGCCTCTTAGTGAGAGGGAGTGGGCCATGGCCCCAGTGCGGGTTGGAGAAAAAAAAACATATATGGTACTATTTCATATTTCTGGCTACAAATTTCATGGATAATAAAGGTTTTTTTTCTCAATTATGTAAAATCTGGAGGAGACAGGGTTAGAGGGTTCTAATATAGATATAATGATAAATCGCAATAAATACGAAATCATATTTAACATGAATCAAACAAATATAAATATCACAGATTATTAAAATAATAACTAACTGAAACTTCCACAATGATTCGCAAAACCTGTTTCGGGTTTACAGCACCGGTGGTCCAGACATGGCCTAGTCTAGCCATAAGCCCCTCTGATTATCCCATAGTATAATAACCTGTCATCCTTTCTGGTGCCTTTTCCATTATCTTGATAAGAAAATCTGCTGAGAAATTCCATGTTAGCTGCAGTTGGGATTGTTTGACCAACATAACAATTAACATGAAATTTTACAACAGATTCATCCTCTTAAAACATAAGCCTAACAATAATTTATTAAATAACATTTAAAATTTTGATCTGAGAAAGTATACATAATATTTTTTCAAGCCCTAGGATACAAACAGGAATTTAACAGTATTTAATTAATTCATAATCAGCCTATCGTGAGAGGTGAGGGGGACTGGTCCGTAATCTACCACGTGGACCCGAATTTTTGGTTTTAGGACATGCCGGTTTCCTCATGATGTTTTTCTTCACCATTTTGACAGTAGTGGTGATGAAATAATTTACACAAAGTACAGCGCCTGTTTGGGTCGCGGTAAGTCGCGGCCATAACTACTGGGCCACCACTGCTATATGATATAGATTGAAAATTTAAGAAGTACCGCTACATTCTTGTCTTAAGTGGAATTGATCCTTTGGTGGAATCCTCCATATCGGCTTACCTAATTTGGGGCTAGTGTAAAATATTTTTGGCAAAAAAGCTTTATTCATCTTTTCTTTTTATTATTCTGTTATATATAGTGGGAACATCACTTGCACTTTTTTGAACATTATTAAACTAGCTTTTTAAATCATATTCAAAATATGATCTTTATGTGGCTTTGCTTTTTTTAATGTTTTAACAATTTAATGTAGGAACAGTTTAGTAAATATTTCCTACAAGCATAAATCTTATGATGTAGCTACTAAGTTTGATTAACAAGTAGTTCTCAAGGAGCATTTATTTAACATTGTTACTTTTATCTTAGGTATAGGTAGGTTGCTACTATATTCTCACTGGGTAACCATTGTTCAAAGTGATGTAGTCCAGATTTTTACTAATATAAAGTGAAAACAAAATACCTGCATATGCAAATTTAACAAACATCAATTAAACTGGTACAGAATTATTAACATTAACCAAATATATTGTCTGGTTTTATTTTTAAATTATATTTATTTAAAAAGCTCATGTCATTGTATGAACAACTTTTTCTTCATTATAGCTAGTTTAAACCTATACCCAATTTTTATAAATGTTGTTTGATGTTTAAACATCTCTTGACTTTAATCAATGTTTATAAATAAACCCCATAGTCTCTATTTCTTGCCTCCAAATTTACAAAATTACTTTTTTTGTTTTACATTCTATAAACATCAACTATACAATAAATATGTAAATAGTTCCTAGTAATAGGTTTCCTTTTAATTATATTATGACCCTTAAGACTTACAAAAATAAATAAGTATGTAGAAATAGAAATCAAGAGGTGTTAGTCATTATCGCTGACAAGCTATGAACATGGTTTAGTATTTTATATGTGAGGTACATGCAATGACTCAGCTGAGTAGCAATGTAGAGCATTAGTCGGAAGCAAGAGAAATTAAATATACTTAGTTTGTTATGATTTTATGAATCAAGATAACATTGAGAGGCATAGGTTATAGACATCATTATTTTAAAGCTATTATGGTATTAACTTGTGAATTATTTTTTGTCATTTTAGCCTTCTTTTCAAAATACACTGCATATGGTAAATCTTATTTGGTACATCTTCTGCTATCGAAGCCAATATAAGGGACAGCAAAAGAATAATCAAATAGTTAATCCTTAGCTCCAGATGGATGGCAAAAACATAAACAGGTGTTAAAAATATAAACAAGTTTCATAAACAACAAATAACAATAATTGAAGACAGAAGATAAATAAAGCATATACAAAACAAAATCTTAACTATACAGCAAAAGAAGTGATGAAAACATATTTACTTTTTCACGTGAGCAACAACCGGACAACTTGGCAACATTCTCGGTTACCAAGGGTAGCGGAACACCACTGAACATGGACACAGCTCCAGGATCATCTGGAGACATCACATGGCCTTGCGCCGATATAAGCACTTCCACTAAACACTCCACTGGCACCTCTCTTACACAGCAAAACACCATTTCTTCGTCTTCACCTTTTAGAACTTAAAACACCTAAATACACCCCGTACCACAATCCGTTTTATAATTAAACAATTTTCAGTATCACAGTAACATTTCAATATGTCATAACAGTATCACTAGTTAATTTTAGTTAAAGTATTGTCGATTTAGAGATAACATAACAACTCGCGGGTCGTGCGTCGTAACATCGCCGACCTGACGCTACCAAGCCGATGTAACTTTCTTAAATACCTTCCAACTGCTTGTTCAAAGTTTCGAGATGGTCAATGTACAAGTCCTGGTTTCTCCACGCGGCACGGAGCGAGTCAGCCGCAGCGGCCTCGAGCTGGTGTGGGGTCAATAACACACGCGCTAAGCTCGACCCACCACCACCTGCTCCACCCTCACACGACGCCTCGCCATGCCGCTCTGTCTCCTCGGACATTTCACTCTTACAATAACTTAGGGAGTTTCTTTTCAACTGCAAGCAAATAATCACAGTTAAATCCTAAAAAGAGATTCATTTGCATTTCTCCGCCGTTATCAGAAACCTGTAGTAACGTAAACTGTGGTTATCAACAAGAGGCTAGGTTACTTACAGTTGATAAGTGTAATGATAGAGACTTAATTTAATTGGAAATTACTATTATTTACATTAACTATCACACACTAAAACTATCTTTAATATTTTACGAGGTCATCAAACGAAACACGACAAGACAGACGCCATTTTATCACATACCACTACAGTGTGACCAATACAAAATAAATTTAAAGACAATTCCATTATAAATAAACAGGTTTACAGATTTTATCACAGTAAATATTGTTGTATTGTTTCCTTTTTATATTTATAATTTGTGTTTTTAGGGGTCATATTTTTTGATGCATACTTTTTTCGACTTTTTCTAGTTGTATTTATTTTACTTGGCAACATGAATAGTGGTGTCCAACTAAAGACAAAGTTACGGTTTTTAATAATCGATGTTTCAGGTTTTTTTTGCTTTCTATTTTTCCAGGACTACGGTGAAGTACAAAAGGGTCGTAATGTATAAAACGATGAACTGTGCACATGAAGACATCGCAAAATAATTGACCATCGATTGTCATTTTTTTATCCCGAGTTGTCGGCAGTATGTGAATGCGCCACTCGCTACGGTCTTCGGTCGAGCAGGCTGATTGATATTATTTCTAACGCTATTCGTCGTTTTACAGGGTTTTTCAGATTTGTGTATCATCCTCTCTTTATCATGGTCTACTATGGGCCATGCGGTAGGAACACAAGGAAGCAGAAATAGTGATATGAAAAAAAAATCATGAACGATACCTGGCACACGTTACTCGTTATGTTATTTTGTAAATTTAAATAAAACAATTCCAACTGAACATACAGTGGGAATGGAATGGAACTATCAGATATAGGTTGTAAAAGTAAGTACTTAATCAAATCAGAGAGTTTAGGTTTGCTATCGGAACGTGAAATTAAACTGAAAAGAAATAAGTAAAACTTTGCGTACCTACAGACCTAATTGGCTATTGGTTTCTTAGGCTAAGAGGACGCTTTTATTGATGGCGCTCTGATCAACTTTAACCTTTTAACCGCTTACGTCGGATTGATCCGACAAATATTTTCGGGTCCATTTCGCCAGGGTCGTATATTTACGACCAAAATATCACAGCTTGTTTAATGTTCTTCTAATAATAATCTTCTTTATAATCTTGTAAAAATGTAAGTATTGCACATCCCTCTTTGTTGTAGGTACTTATTTTTCGATTCACTGTGCCGGGCGCTGGGGGATTCAATGTACTCTGTGGCTGGGGGCACGACAACTGATATGAAGTCGGGCGGTTAAAATGTTAAACAAAGAAGAAGCGTCTTATCTTACGCGGTGGGCTCAGGATACAGGAAATTTCATCAGATTATGGCTTGCATGATCATCCTAGTATCCTCGTACAGCTGCGGTCTCACGGAACTTTAACTGGCAGGTCGCTCTAGACGTTGCCACGCCTGTTGAGGCCTGCCACGGTCTATGTCGAGCATTGCAGAAGCGCGTGTCGGCCTGGTCCGGCCTATCGGCCGCCAATTCATCATGTCAATTGATACGGACCACACAGCTGCGAGTGCAGCCACTGTGGTTTAATTCAGTGGTTAGAAATTTATAAACAAAGCAAAAATAATAGTTAAAAAAAAAACAAAAAAACACGCTTTAAAAACCAAACTAAAAAGTAGAAAATAAATTAATTGATTATAAAAATACTTGAGGTATTTTTATAATCAATTAATATCAAGCACCCCACGCTTTTTAATAGAATTAAATTATTTTCTACTTTTTAGTTTGGTTTTTAAAGCGTGTTTTTTAGTTTTTTTTAACTATTATTTATTTTCTATTTTTTAGTTTTGCTAACTACAAAAGCGTGTTTTTTCTATTTTTTTTTTATTTTATTGAATTGTCATAGGTCCTCGATAAGTCTACAAAGTTTAAATGAAATCTGACCGTTTAAAGTGGGTCAAAATAGCGTCCAAAGGCGGCCCTTAAACACGGAAGAAAATGTTGTTTTTATATCGCCCACTCCAACTGAATGTAAACCGAGAAAAATGAGCTTCCATGTTGTTGCTAGGCCATAAACTAGCCACCTGCTGTCTCTCACACTTTTGCAATGTTTAAACTCAACATTATCACTGTTTATATACTGCGCCGTTCTGTCTCTCGACGAGATTGCTTTTTATTCAATGGAATTTATTTTCGAACTCCCTTTTACTAAGGAATGAAAATTCATAGGTAGGCTGATAAAAACACCCCCAATTTTTTTTGGATTTTTGTTTTTGTTGGGTTACATACAAATATACAAACAAACAAACATACAAGTGAAGCTAATATAAAGCGTGTAAAAAGAGAGCAGAAGAAACCCGCCTGTACAGGCTGCGACAGGCACCCTGGCGCTGCGCCACGCCTTTGAACGTACCGACTCCTGTCGGATCGGACGGGTGACGACAGGCCACCGGAGGCCCGGATGCGACGGTTCCCACGGCCTGTCGGCCCGGCTTGACGTGGTCTGGCCTGTGAGAAAGCAGGCCAAGGGAATGTTACTTTAGAGTTACATGCACGTTGAACACGACGCGTCATTGTCATCTGGCGATGGACTGAACTGCTTAAAGTTCGCTGCTTAGGTTCAGACCAGTTCTTGTTAAACGTATATGTGTGTGCCACGTTATTTACGTAATCTCCTCATAAAGACTGCTTCGTTGGCCTAGTGGTTGCAAGCGCTACTGCTGAGCATGAGGTCCTGGGTTCGATTTCCAGGTAAGGTGTTATTGGGTTTTTCTATCAAGAATTTCTCAGAAGCAGCCCGGGGTCTGGATTTGTGCCCGATTGATGGCAACAGGCTTGTCTTCTATTACATGGGACTTAAACATAATTGGCGAAATGAGGGTATACAAGCTTCAAACTTCGGGGGAAGAAGGCGTGATGTTATGATAAAAGGGTGGGCTAAATATTTATTCAGATCTAGATCATGTTCAAAACAAACAAGACTAAGACGACCTGCGACCCTATGATGGCAGCGCCACTACCAAGAATGAAACGACACCAGCTTTTATTTTTAATTTAATATTTTATTACTTAATCAATTAATTTAACAAATAACATCTAATTAATGTTTAACATTAATTTAGTTGGAATTTCTTATAATACACTATTAAGAATCATAGAACAGATCATTTGTTTTATATCACAATATGTACAATGGAATGTTTTTGTTTGTAGAAGGGAGAGAAATCACGCATTATGTCAATATGGTCTCCACACTTCTTGGTTCCCCGCTCCGTAGAGGCCGTGTTTCACTTCGTCGTTGGCTTCGCAGGTCTGGCCCATGCCACTGGCTTCGCCGGCTCCTTGTAGCTCCGTAGTAATAGAGATGCCTCCGTCAATATCGCTAATTTTAATTTCGCTCGGGAAACATTGTTCTAGGTTGTGCTTGTCGCCCGAGCTGTGCAGATGGACGTGTATTTGGTTTTGGTTGACTGTAGAGTACAGGTTCGGGAGTATCATCTGAGGGTTGGGGTTGATGTATGGCGCGTGTGATTGTAAGCACGTCGGATTATTGTTTATGTTGTTGTATTGGTAGTTGTTGTAGTTGTAGGTATTGCTGGGCCAGGAATTGTAGTAGTTGGGGTCGTATCGCTGCGTCGTCATGGCGGGGGGTGAGTTGAGCTCAGTGAGCGCGGAGCCTGTGCCATTCGGACTGCCCTTCACGAAGCCAGTCGTGCTTGGTTGGAAGCCGCTGTAGTCGGAGTGGCTCAGCGGGATTTCAGGTAGCACTGCGGAAGAAAGAAAGAGTCACATTATTATACGTTCCTGTTTCGAGGATCTTTTATCTCGTCGTCTTTACTATGGATTAGACAATGATTTTAATTTATAATCACTTGAACTGTCCACCATTGAACATGAGCCTCACAACGGGAACCACCTTTGGCCCGGAACAACAAAATGCCCCCGGTTACAGGGAATGCGGTTATGTGGTGTGTCGACCGACGGTGATAAGTAAGTACTAGATATTCTTCGTCAGGTACCACATAGGTAAATATTACGAATAAACTCGAAACAATTATACCTAGCGCCCTCGAATGGATCAAATCATTGGGTACGAGGGCTCTAGTTCATAAAATAATTGAATAATATAAGGATTATAGGTATAATGTGGTGGTTCGGTCCCTATCATGTGGTGAACCGCTCCATTACGGCTGACCACGACTTGAATGGAGGCAGACGGCAGTCCGTTTATCAGTACATTAACAATGTGTGACACGATTTGTAATGAAATTAGAAACAGTAATAATTATAATTAGGTGTTGTTGAAAAGATTTATACACATACATAACCTTGCGGTATTTCCCTATAGGGATAGGCAGACACTACGAAATGCCTAAGGATATTAAGTACGATTCTTTGACGTCATTTACACATAGGAACGATAAAATCTGTACCTAAAATGTTGCTTGAGTGCCTCTAGGTCTGATACAGTAGAGTTAGTATCAATGTTACTTCTTTCTAGTTAGGCTAGCGGAGTAGGAATGCCTTTAATTTTGACAGTTCAACACAATTCACTTCGTTATTTACGTTGTTGAACAAACGAATCTTCGAACATATGAAGCAATGGATTACCAATATCCTTAAAAAAATGCTGTGATTGAAAGTGTGTTACCGACGTAATTAGGGATCAGTCGGTCAAATATTTTAAGCAGAAGTTTTCTTGCATGCGGAATTACTGTACGCCTTGCTTACTAGGTAGTAATAAGATTTTCTGCTGCGGTCTATGAATAAGGAAGGAGATACTTATGTCTGTTTTTCGGTTATATCAGAGTATACTTGACAATAATTACAGTTTTAGTTGTTACATTTAATTCACGTTTTTCCGTGACGAGCTCAAATTCAAACGAATCACATCAAAAGTAGACTGAGTCATTTGTTATTTAATGAACTTAATAATAATACAGTCTATATTGACAGTAGCTGACAGACGACCATTGTTATAACTACCTACTCTCTACCATTGATAGTAATATGTATCTACTGCTCTCTACATTTAAATAATGTATGCAGGTAGCTATGTGATGTATGTGTGTTATTGACTGGTCACGACATAAGCATTATTCCAATCTTGTATTCTAATTCGTTATTACTTACTCTCGCAGTGTCAAAGGTTAATCTATAATAATATTGTAGAAATAGCTGCTATGGTTTATCTAGTGGGAGATAGGGAAATTAAATTAGCCCCACAAGATCAACACTAAGTCCATCTGTATCAACGAAGATTTTTATCGTTCTACTTATTTATTTTTAAATTTATATCAGCGCTCACTTGTTTTTCCAATTCACTTTAGACATTGGCAGATTGGTCAACATCGGCTTAGCTTGCCGTGATAAAAAATAGAATAGAATAGTAATTTTAATAGGACGGATCAATGGATCAGGGTGTCAAAAAAGGCCGTTTTGGCACAATCATAATGGGTTCATTTTATGAATCATATTTAAAATCGTAAAACGGTCACAAACTGACAATTCATATCATGATCTGCATACACAGCACGCAATTCATCAGTTTGATAGTTTCGTATTCAGATTCGTAAAATGGTCCACAAATTAAGAATTGCTTTATTGAAGTTAAATGTCAAATAGTAGAATCTTAATAGAATTCAGGAAATTAATTACTTTGAGAGGAATTGCTTAATGTGGCGTTTTTAGGTCCCCAGCTGGTTTGGAATGTGACCTTTTGGATTGATTCATGTAACCCCTTTAAATACAGTCAGATAATTTCCGACTCTGCTGACGTTGAGAGACATAATATCAATAACTTGTATAAAATGGGCAAGTATGGTGATGCTCTCATTCTTGTAGTGCTGATTTCCTTTAATAATTTTCTTTTGTACGATACCAGGATAACAGAAATGATAAATTACCTGTAGGTATATGTATAGTGGGGTCTGGTTTGTAGTAGGGCGGCTGCAGCGGCGCGTACGCAGGGTACATAGAAGCCGTAGACGGATAACCAGTATTCCACTCGCTGGCACCTAGGATGTTGCCACTCGTCTCTGTAAAAGATAATATTTTAAAATTAGTTTCATTGCTACTAACATAACTTAACATGACGATTGTTTATCCAAAAACTACTGTTTAATTTGGTATAAGTTCCGTGTGGTGCTGGACGTAAAAGAATAGCACCACCCCATTTCTTCCCGTGGGTATCGTAGAAGGCGACTGAGGGACATACTAGAGAATGGGCAGCAGCGTTCTCTATGCATTTTACCGCCATACTGCGATCGCCAACCCGC
Organism: Polymixis lichenea; assembly: GCA_949091785.1. Classification (NCBI taxonomy): domain Eukaryota; kingdom Metazoa; phylum Arthropoda; class Insecta; order Lepidoptera; family Noctuidae; genus Polymixis; species Polymixis lichenea. The sequence goes on from OX420951.1 coordinate 7,907,947, forward strand.
CTGGCAAGCGTGGCGATTATGGCAAATCTCCTAAAACTATGGAACACTGGGTTCCATAGTTTAAAAGAGTAGTGCTACGCCCGCAGCAGTGGTAAGACCCAAGCCAACGGTGGGTAGACCCAGAGTCTCCTAAACTCTCCTCACAATGCGTATTTCTTTTTCAATTTTTTTTTTTGCTGTTGTTTTATATATTAACAGAAAGGAAAACGCATTTATCTATTTAGAGTTCGTAGCCAAGTGGTAAAACCGGAACCTTTATTTAAATACCTACCTAATTTAACTCTTTCCGTCTGTCCGTTCGTATGTCGTAGGTATTTTACTCATTTACAAATAAGGGATGAAAAATAAAACAGAGCACATAAGAGTGTCGTTGGTTCAGAAAAAAAATAGTTAGTTTAGGTTTGTAGTGTGCTTATAAATAACACAACATTATCCATAAACAGGTTTTCCCCAAAATACATGATTTCATAATAATATTTTCCAGTTTTGGCGAAAAATAAGCTTAAGGAAAAAAAAACATTGGAGCTGGCAGGATATTTTCATTGAATTCGAATGTGGAGAGAGGATATTTGTTCCACCAAATAAATGATAAGCATATATAGGGCGGGCGCGATAGAAGTGTAGAATGTAAATAGCCTAAAGTCTTGGGCATTAAAAAGGAAATAACATCACGAAATTGTATCAGTATTTGAGAAAAACCCGGTTAATTACAGATTCAAAACAGTAACACTGCCTAACTAGGTATATGTATAAAACCTATTGACCAATGTTTATGCTTACGCTACAATCTTTCAGGGGGTTTAGGTAACCAGCTTATGAACAGTATATTTCTATGTTCTTCTCACACTCTTCGTTCGAATCTCAAGAATCTGCGTTCTTCTAAAAATCTTCTTCTACTCTGTCCTTCTCATACTTCTGACTTTTTTTATTCTTCCTTTCATATTCAGTCCATTCTTCTTTGGAATGCGCTTCCTCTCGATATCAGGACGGCCACCAGTCGGTATGCATTTAAGCGGAAATTGCAGAGGTATTTTTATAAAGGATAGCGTAGAGTCTTCTAAACACATCTTTCCCTTGAAAATATATATACATATGTATATATTATGTGTATACTGTATAAATTATAGTAGATATGTATGCTTGTATGTGTATTATAAGTTTATAACCTATTTATGTACCAATTTTATTTATTATTCATTATGATATTCTTTCAGTAGTTTTTTTAATAATTGTTCCTCTCAACCTGCCGTCTAATGTTTTCACCACCCTTGGTTGACTGGTAGAGAATGCTTAAGGCATTAAGTCCGCCTTCGTACCTTTTTGTGTGCGAGAAGTTTAAATAAATACATATAAAAACGTAATAATACCGCAGCGGATTTTTTTCGCACAGTGATTTTCAACATACTGCTTAGCTCCGAGAGTTGAAAATCGAATAGTAAAACACCCCGTTCGATTTTCGACGTGCTGAAATGCATTCTGTTGGATTCTCAATGGTGGGTTCTACAGCTCCACAGCGACAGTTGAAATTACAGTGAGCGAAAAAATCCCGTCGCGATATTATTGCGTCCGTGTGAACACGATTTTACTGTGAACTAATGTAGTACAGTCCGTTCAGTTATTTTACTTCTGAATTAGCATCACTGTCAAAATCTACGTGATCTTTATGTTTATCTTTACTTTCGATACAATAAGGTCGCCATTGGGTTGTTGCCACTGACTAGTCTCTCAAAATCAAAGTGATCTTTAGAAACGTCAAAATAAAGTTGTAGTTGGTTTGCACCAGTTAGGGGTAAAATAACTGTGAACGGTCTGTAAGTACCGTTTGTTTAACAGTTAGAATATTTCTGGCCAATTATTTTTTAATACTTAATTAATATTTAAAAACAAAACAAAGTAGACTGCATTTTTTAAATAATAACATAGAATTAACTTCCGTTTGAAATAAGATGAGACACTAAAATAAACCATTTTATAGTCTGTTCAACTGATATTGACTTCTATTGCGTTGTTACCATGATAAATGGCATCTGCAGTAAACAGTTGGTATTGTAACCACTTTTTTGCTTTTAATGCATCCTTATGCCTACGGAATAGAAGTGAAAATCAGTTGAACCGACTGTAAAAAATAATAGTTGAAAAAACACGCTTTAAAAACCAAACTAAAGAGTAGAAAATAATTTAATTCTATTAAAAAGCGTGGGGTGCTTGATATTAATTGATTATAAAAATACCTCAAAAAGCACCCCACGCTTTTTAATAGAATTAAATTATTTTCTACTTTTTAGTTTGGTTTTTAAAGCGTGTTTTTTTGGTTTTTTTAAACTATTATTTATTTTCTATTTTTTAGTTTTGCTAACTACAAAACCGTGTTTTTTTATATATTTTTTAATTATTGAATTGTCATTGGTCCTCGACAAGTCTACAAAGTTTAAATGAAATCTGACCGTTTAAAGTGGGTCAAAATAGCGTCCAAAGGAGTCGGTTACATACAAACAAACAAACATACAAGTGAAGCTAATATAAAGCGTGTAAAAAGGTTTGTTTCACTGTCTAATCTTATTTCAAATGGAGTATAGATACAGAAGCGTTATGGGTCATCAGAAGTCCGAAAGTTTGACAGCCAGTCTTACCAAGAAGTATCGTATTACCCAGGAACTGGTTTGTGGACGTCAGATAGGCTAGTTACTCCATGTAAAACACTGGTATTCAGCTGTAGGATGGTTATACTGGAAGCCGACCCCTACATAGTTAGGTATGATAGGTATAGAACCGATACACGTAAACTATAGTTTTAATAGATACTTAGGGTAGGCACAGCTTCAATAATAAACAACGTATTTTCCTAATAGTACTTATTAGGAAAATACCTTAATGGAAATAAGCGTATAATTGCTATTTAACAACATACGAAAAACAAATTAATTGTAAATTAGTTAGGTCAAGGATAGGTATATAATATAGGCACGTTATTCATCGTCACCCTAACTAATCCAGGAACCGTCACCGTTCTTCATTAGTATTCTAAAAGTGTTGCCATGTCCACGTGGTTTTATCCTGTATATTCTATGTAGATACTAAGTAGGTATTCTAGGAAAAATGTATTGTCTATTTGTGGAGATGTGGGAACGCTATCCATTTGAGACACCAATCTACGTGGTCTTCACATGATCGGATCAAAATTATGTCTGGACTTTAAAAGAGAATGTGAGCCCTGAGTTTGTTTCGGCCTTTCTTTCTTCTCAGAGAAGTCAGATAGGAAACGCCGACCTCGTCTAGTTTTAAAAATATGTTTGACGTGTAAAAGTGTTTGTACTGTGGTTTGTAACACATCTGCTTACAGAAACGAAATCATTTATCATTTATCAATTACCTACAGAGTTTTGTTTTCTATGAGCAGGAACGGTAGTTAACATCCTATTGTCCGCTTTTACGTCACCATATCGTCTACGTCCGTAAAATGTATAAAAATAATACTTGCATGTTATAAACGTTATCGTAGACGGAAACTTAAAAGCGTCTTCATGTACAGGGTGGCAGCCTGTGTAATCGTCGTTATTCTACTCTGTGGCAATATCGATCGAAATGAAGCTGCATTTTAGTGTTATGTATTTGGCTAAGACTGTTTTTTCAATCGTCATAACACGACTCGCATACGTTTTTTGAAAGCTGCTGAAACAAAAAGAACCAAAGTCTACTAACGTATGAGCCTCTGCCTGTCGACGAAAATATTTTGATCTAGGTAGGTACGGTCAGGGGCATTCATTTTTAAGGAAATGGACAACATACTTCAGTTACCGTGATAGAGCCATTTCATACAAGTGTCAAAGATTGACAGTTACGATTTCATTACACCACTTAATGTGGTATGATAATTTTATTCTGGGTGCATCGTTTCCACTCATAATTATACGGTGAATTTATGTAAAATATTGTACTTAAAACATTTTAAAAGAGTAACGGTGGAGTTTCTTGCCTATTCTTCTTAATACGAAACTACATTTTGGAAGGGGCAACGTTCAAAAGTCCCTTTATTTGCTTTTTTTAAATAAATGCTTTGACTTTGATTAAATCGATAATTTTAGTTGGTATTTCTACTATCGTATGACCTGTCTGTATTCGAAAATATTATTAGCTAGGTAGGTATAGTCAGGGGAATTAATTGTTAAGCAAATGGACACCCTACGTCAGTGGACTGTTTTTTTTCTTTCTTGGCAGTTTAAGTTGGTACCTAGTCAATTTCCCTACCAAGAAATGGGGAGAACCCTAGGCCTACCTTAAGTGAAAGGTTCAATGTTGCAACGTGCACTTGACACTTCTAGCCGGAACCGTTGACCGAACGTTATTGCAGAGATATGCAACATTTCTTACCGATTAGTCACATTGAAAGTGAAACGAAATTAATATTCAAGCAAAGGCTGGGTGTTTTATTTATGGTGGTCGTAATATTGCGCTTGTTAACATTATAATAATAGGTAATGTACACGTTTATAGGGTGTTGTGACCTGATTAAGTGTTAATATTTTAAGGGCAGCTCATTGTCATATTAATAGTATTGTTATAATTTGTAATAATGCCATAAGAAAACTACTGCGCGAATCACCTTCGTACGGTTTCCAAATAAAGGTTAGTTATGACTAGAGATCGGATATTCGGATGCATATTTACCTAAACTTAATTTTTGGTTATGAAAGTATGGAAGCGGCTTTTAAAAACATATCATTATGCCAGGAACACCGGAAATGCATAACTAGTCAGGTGTATAATATGGAAGCGACTTCTAAATAATTAGCATTGCAAAACTATTCAGATACATAGTTATTTAGAATTTATGTTTAAGCCCCGATGCAAATATATGTATGTAGGGTGTAAGGGACGGGGTGGTGTGTGTTAGTAAAAAAAACAAACATAAATTAAATTAAGATTATTTCGATACAAAAGTGCATTCCATATTAGCCAACATCGCAACTTTAGGTAAATATGCATCCGAATATCCGATCTCTAGTTATGACTATATTATACAGAGTAGTGGTGGTCTTGTTGTAACATCCGCGACTTACGAGTAGTAGGTCATAGGTTTGAACCCAAACAGGTGCATTATTTTCTTTAAATTATTTCATCACCATGGCTCTCAAAACGGTGAAGGAAAACATTGTTAGGAAACCGGCATGTCCTAAACCAAAAAAATCTAAGATTTGTGATGACATCTTGACATGATATCTACCAACCCGCACAGGGCGCGCGAGGTGGATTAAGGCCCACTCCCTCCCACAGAGAGGAGGCCTGTGTCCCAGCATTGGGAAAAGTGTGGGCTGATTATGAAAGTTTGATGTTTGAGTGACGAAATGTGAGTCTACTGTAGGTACATCTTTGTCTAACCTTTCGACAATAACAGGCGTGATAGTATTTTATGTTTTCATGGAAATTCCAATGGAAACGTTCGATAACATAAAATGAAGTTTTATCATTTAAACAAGTATGAATAAGACGTAAATTCATCGCCCAAAAAAAAATACAACAATTACAATCACACCGAATTTATTACGCCCATAATAATTGATGTATTATGTATGTCACGCGTACGGAACTAGTCGTAACGGCTTGGGATTGCCAGCTGATTCATCAGTGGATGGAGCCCAATGAAAGTGAGGCCAGCGCCCAAACAATGCGAATTGGCGCACTCAAGGTTGGTGACACCTGCCTTTTGGACGTAGTTGGGTGTAGATTGGGTTTTAGTTATGGATCAGTGTGTTCAGAGTCGCTTTTTGTATGAACAGGCCCACATATATGAGGACATACTTTGGCACAGGTCACATTTCGTGAAACCTGCCAAAACGATTTCTGCACTTAAAGGTTTATTATTTAGATTCAAATTTTCTTAAGCTTTTTTTGCAATGTAATCCTATTGAATGACTATTTCATGTTAAAAATCATTCAATGGGACTCAATCAACTAAGAGGGTTGTTTTGATAACTTTATCCTATTAATATTATTAATGTGAAAGTTTGTATGTTAAGAAGATGTTAGGATATTTAGATGTTTGGATGTTTGTTACTCAATCACGCAAAAACAGCTGAACGGATTTGGATAAAATTAGGCACACAGATAGTTTGTAACCTGGAATAACATATAGGATACTTTTTATCCCGATAATACGTTCCCGTGGGATAATTTTCGGACTCCACGCGGACGAAGACGCTAGCAAAAGCTAGTTGATTATAATTCTGCAAAGACATATTTGATACAGTCGCGAATAATATTTTAATCTACATACAACCTAACACTGATCTAAAAATTTTAAAAAACGGAAGAAAATTAGAATTTCGCGGGATACTTTGGCGCGCGATGCTATTTCGTTGCGAGGGACATGGTAAAATTTCAAGAATATATAGGATAAGTTTTTATCCAGTGCGCAAATTGTAACCATGAATTCAGCATATAATTCTAGACCCCCCAGCGTAGAAATTTTTCGTCGATTATACAAATAAAATCAGCTGTTTCATACAAAAGTCCAATACCTACGCTGTCAAAATGTATGGAACAGCTGATTTTTTTTTGTATAACCGACGAACTGGATAAAAACTTACCCTGTATGTTTGGGAGTTTGGATTAAGTAAGTATTCGGGATGTGGTGATATATTTAATATGACATACTGGGCAAATTTTGGTTGTGGAGCAGACATTTTTTTCGAAGATACGAAGCAATGAATTAGCAATACCTTGCAAAATTATTCAGATAATGATTGACAGTGTGTTGCGCAATTATTATTAGGGTGCAGTTTTGCAGTTACACATATTTACAAAGTGCAGTTGTATTGTAGAGGCTTACCACGCAGGCAACCGCATGACATTGCTGTGGTAGTAGAGCATCGGCAAGCTTAGTCACGTATAAAAAAATTAAGTCAATGTCACGCCTAGTCATGGTTACCCAACATTTTCTACTTTTTTATTTTTAATAAAAATTTCCAAATTATTTCTCGGATTTATACTGACACATGCATTTTATGAGTAAGTACATTGAAATCCTGGTGAAAGTGCATTATTTGTAAATCATCGTGACCTTGGCATGCTGCCAAGAGGCCATGCTTTGAATGTTTCGTTCTGTTATTAGTTATTGTACCTTTCTTCTTGGTAAGGTTTATAGGGATAGAGTTGCTTTTGTCCTGTGGTTATGTGGTATAAATGTGGTGGAGAACATTTTTGTTTGTGGTGTGGTGGTTGCAATGGAAAATACCTAACTAAGTCAGTGTTAGGTAGTCAGAGCGCTGAAGAGTAAAATTACCTGACGAAGAACTGGAAATATTTACTTAGCAGAAAATTTAAATGAAATATATTTTAATTAGTGACAGATTCGCGGAATGTAGTAAAAAAAAAATTGTGATTTTGAATACCAAAACGAAATAATTTTTGTGTTACAGTTATTTTGATAAATAACCTCGGCAATTATACTTTTATGTCGTTTGGGGTTGACACCGTCGTGCCGTGGAGTCCGGATGCTCATTGGTTTGGACAACGAAATCTCCAAACGCTAGCACTTCCCTTTGACCCAAGGGATGGCTTTTACCATGGTCAGAGGTTGCCTAACAACGTGGCAATGCCGCCAGTCTCTTGGGTACATTACCAGTCGACAGCGCTGCAGAGGAATATTTCGACGCCATATTTTAGTTTGTTAATAGTTTTAGGCAGGTTATTAATTATTATATTTTAACTTAAATTATTTTACTCAATTATTTTTATAATAAACCCCAACTACGCACGTACGACTAATAATCATGAATAATAAAACACACGCACACAAAAAAAAAGAGACAAACATCACTACACCAACGATGATGCACAACATAGAGGGTGTTTCCAAAACGTGCGTCGTTTACTTTATTATTCGACTGACGGACCTGAGTCCTGACTCAATATGTCAGTACTCGACTCAGTACTAGGTACTGATAAAACAAATCATTATTATGTTAATTCGTGTTTTAGCTTTGTCCACATGCGTTACAGTACAAGACTTGCATCACGTACACACGTTATTCAAATTCGCGACAAAATTTTGGCGCTTTCGAAGTAATCATAATGCTGCATTCGTCGCCATTAAAGAACACTGATTTTATCTTTCGTTAAGCTTTGAAGCGTCTGGGTTTTGTTTAGCCAGACGTTGATTGTTTAATGTTTGATTGTTTAAAAACTTATAATTATTTATATTATTGTATAGTTGTGTTTGGCGCAATTACGAGGAAAAAATGAATGAAATGTTAAGTGTAAATATGTTGTTGTAGATAATTCTGAATACGTATTTAGGTGGAATAGGTGCTACATGTGCTATTAATTAGGTATTAATTAATGTGAGAGACTCAATACATAGTTACAAATATTGACCCTGCGATTGTTCCTGCGATTCCTTACTTTGATAGGTACTCACAAATTGACCCACATTATTTTGTTTTTATAATAATAAAATAAAGCGAAAATGCCCTTGTGATTCCTTAATTACAAAAACTTTATAAAGTAATTTAAATTCATCATCATCATCATATCAGCCGGAAGACATCCACTGCTGGACATAAGCCTCCGCCAAAAGGGGGGATTTGCCATAATCGCCACGCTTGGCAGGCGGGTTGGCGATCGCAGTATGGTGGTCACATGGATAGAGAACGCTGCTGCCCATTCTCTAGTAAGTCCTTTAGTCGCCTTCTACGACACCCACAGGAAGAAATGGGATGGTGCTATTCTTTACGTCCGGCACCACACGAAACTGAATTTAAATTAAATTTATGAAATACCCCGGACGAGTTTATGGCTCCTCCACAAATTTCCAGCATTATCATTATGGGCAATGGGCATGTCCTGGTGGATAATATTATATTAATAATTCGAGATTATTGGCACATATATAAAATATCTAGGGAGTAAGTACCTTGTTAATGTATCCGAATTTCATCCTACTACATACCTTTAAACGGTGTTAATGCACTGCGAATATTAGCAGACAGTTCTTCATTCTTTATGCGTTTGATAATGAGTCAGGTAGGACATGATTTATGGGGCTTGTCCATTCCTTATCGTATGTAAGGACATCAAGAGATATAAAGTCTGTTAGAATATTGGAGGTATTCCAAGTATTACGTACTGTTTTATTTTGCGCGTCACTGCTCGCCGGATTTTGGAGCAAATGAACAGGAAAAGTTTTTTATTTCTACATACATGTCATAATATCACGCCTATATTTTCTGCAGGGCAAGGCAGAGATACACCTATGGTATACCTACTCCATTTTACCAGTTATTTTTAAGTCCCATGTAGGTAACAGCGGGCGAGCCTGGGCTTTTTATTTATACTAGTGGTCCCCCAGAGGTCTAAATACGACCATAATTCATCTCTTCGTGTGTTTAAGACGTGGCTCCACGTTCGAAAAATCTTTACCCTTGTGTGCCTTAACGTGGATCCACACGTCCAAACGTAACAAACTTTTAATCGACTCCAAAAAGGAAGAGGTTCTCAATTCGATTGGTATTTCTTGTTTAATTTATGTTTAAATATTAGCTTTCTGCACTCCTTCTTCCTATCAACTTTATCTGTGCCAAATTACATACTCTTCCGTTCGCGGAATTAGGAAGAAGGGGTATAAAGTTTTTGTTTTACGTATCAATATTCGACAGTACCTACGGACGTACACACGGGTACACATCATGCTATACATTGCCAGTATAAGCTGATGTTGCATTGTGCGAGATCAGCGTAAACTGGAAATGTATAGCTTCATGTGTAGCCGTCAATCCCCTAAGTGGTAAATACGTGAATTTGCATGTTTTGTTTTCCCTTTAAATCCATCATGACATTACATTAACTAGAACATGATGTACACGTTTCGGGAGGTTCCTGTTTCGAATAAGGCGGGAGGAAACGCCTGGGTGTTTCCATTGCGAAGATCGCCCTGAGGACACGGTGGAGCATACGGTGGAGGTCTGCCCGGCTTGGGCGGGGCACCGCCGTGTCCTCATGGAGGCGATCGGCGGCGGCGATCTCTCGCGTCCGGCCCTGGTCCAGGCCATGGTACCCAGCGAGAGTGCATGGCTAGCAGTCGCTTCCTTCAGCGAAGCAGTGATGCTCGCAGAGGGAGACGGCGCACGTGAGGGAGATGCAGTACATGCGTCCTCACGGCCGTGACCTTCGCAGGATGCGCCCTGGGCGTCGGGAATCCCAGGCTGATTCTCGGCCACCGTAGGCACGGGCTTGCGGACGGCGAGTAATGGGTAGCTCGCAATCCGGTAATGACCAAACCCGGGTCGACGGCGCGTTGTGGTCCACGCGCGCTTCAAAGAGATGTTAGCAACAACTGATGGGGCCCGCAAGGGCCGATGCCTGCCAGGGATGCAGGTTGTTCGAAAGAGATACCGCGGCCCCTGGCACACAGGCAACTGAGGGAACACGGGTGGGTTTTAGTCAGTAAAAGTCTGACACGCCCTCCTGCTCCACCCAGAGCGGGAGAAGTCATTTGATGATTTCCCATCCAAAAAAAAAAACATGATGTACACGTGTTTGAAACTTTGAAGCGCTCTCTTTCTGTAAAATAAGTCATTTCTAGTTAGGGGATTATACGTAGGGACCGTCGAAAATAATAACAATGAAATAATAGATTAGGTACAAATTATTTACCTGACCTACTTTTTGGTATAATAATTGATGCCACTTTATTGTAGACCAACATTTATGCCACTGAAACCACTGAAAGTTCAACAAGGACGTATAAAAATCAATTGTTGTGGTATTTACACAATTTCCGTTGTTGTGATTGTCATAATCACACATTGTAGACAGCACAAACCCAGTAAATTAATTAACAATTCAATTCTTTGTTGGGGCCACAAACCACAAGTGCCTAACACATAGTAATTACATAACCTGACGGCTATGTATTAGTATGGTAGGTATACCTACATACGTAATATACTTTAGCTGACATACAGTTTAACCTTTGTTATAAGTAGTTTGTTTTCCTTCCGGGAACATTTAAGGACTACATATTCATGAAAAATATTGAGTAGCTTTGTTCATCATCTGCCTAGCATTTTTTGCAAGGATGTTGGGGTAGGCCGCCAGTCTAACCGGATGCAACTGAGTACCAGTAATTTAAATGGGGCGAGTACCTATCAGACCTCCACAACCCAGTTACTGGGTAAGACTGGTTGCGTAATTGAGTAGCTTTATTAAAAACCCAAAATCCTTTTTGTTAATTAAGTACGTCATAAGCCGCTTCTCGTAAATGTTTAATATTGATTTTTTTATGAAACATTAGTCACATAATTCAAAATGACTAATACACGCCTTGTTTCCACAAAATTCTTATACATTGATTCCTGCAATTAATATAAAACTGTCGTTACTAGAACTTAGGTATCCATTGACGCACACATGTGACCCTGGTAAAACCCAACGTTCATAAATCTTCCTTTCTATTCTATTATTGCAATAATAACGCAAACGCGCGTAGTAACGCGCGCGTTAGGAAATAAGAGTATTTATAGGAACTTTATGTAATTATGGTAATGGATTCTCTGTATATGTACCGTACCGTCCATTATAATCAACTAATTCGAGAGAGAGAGAGAGAGATGTAAATCTGCTTTTTCATTTTGTACAAGAAATACCTAGTTGGAATAAAGTATAAGCGAGCAGTGTTTTATAATTTTGTTTTTTATAGTTTTTGTACGATTATGTGTTTATTTTAGTACCTATGTGATCTTCCTGTGCGGGTCACAATTAACACTTTTTCTTTCTTTTTTTTTTATTTATGGAAAAACGACAAATTTTATTTTATATACTGAAAAATAAACTAAATTGCTTTAAAAAAAATACCTTACAAAATATAAAAGTAATGTTAAAGTATACAGTTTAGATGATAATTATAATGTATAATGTTTATGTTCAGATTATTTTTAGTTCAATCAATTCCCAACTATGTTCGGGTCGGTTTCCAGTCTAACCAGAAGCAGCTGAATACCAATATTTACATGGAGCGACTGCCTATCTGTCCTCCACAACCTAGTTACTGGGTAGTACGATATACTTTGTAAAGCTGGTTTGTCAGTCTTTCGAATTACTGACGACCCGTAACGACTGTCACAATACACAAATACAGGAGCCTCGGCTTAGCGGGCTTTTCGAGGCACGGAGGGGTCTTGGTATGTTAAGATGGTCACCCATCTACGGATCATCAGAGGCAAGCGACTACTTGATCTTTCGTTCTCGTTTTTACTTAGCCGGTAACATTCTTATATGCCTAAAAATCCACGATATACCGAGATAATCAGGATATTTTTCTGTGAAAAATTGCTCTAAACAATAATTATTTAATTACACACAGATACAACATACTCGTACGCAACTACAGGAAAAAAATCATGGTACATTACAATTAACATAAAATGACCCGCGTCATTGATGATCATCATAAATTCATAACCTAACCGTACTATACTAAAGTAATGTAATATAAAGTAAGTACAATAATTTGTACGTAAGAGATTTACGTCAATGGCGTGACATCTGCGCCTGAGTCACTTGATAGTGTTCACGGCAAACGTCTTTGGTAATTAATTCACAGAAAATCGTAAAGTGGGTAGGTATTGACCCATTATTCTTTGTTGAAATTGCAAGAAGATTTTTTTGTTAATGTATGATTGGTTTTTGTTTATAAAACGACTCTACTGATGGTTATTTCTACATAGGTAGGACATTTTTAAATAAACTTGTGAGCAGTACATGTTTGGTATAGTAGGAGAGTAACAATAAAAACCGGCCAAGACCGAGTTGGAATCGCTCACAAAGGGTTTCGTAACACAAAGCAAAAAAAAAACCGAAGGAAACATTACTTGTATGGAGACCCACTTTCTATTTCATTTATAAAACACACACAAACATCATCACACCACACACACACACCACACCACACACACACACCACACCACACACACACACACCACACACACACACACACACACCACACACACACACACACACACACACACATCACACATCACACCATTCCATCACATCATTTTTAAATAACTTTATTTTTATTTGTTGTTAATAGCGTTTGTTGTTAATAATAAATACACACTCTGTAACAATTTAATCTGTTTACCTATAACGGTTCATGACTATGGGATACAGCCCGTTGGCAGACAAATAGAAGGACGGACAGCGGAGGCTCAGTAATAGGGTTCCGTTGGTACCCCTTTGGCTACGGAGCCCCCAAAAGTGAAATCAGGTATACAAAAAAGTTAAATTTTAAATTTCAAAAATGGTGATCAGGACGAGGAATGAGGATATATTAGTAACAAATTTCACTGTGGCAAACTAACGCAACGCTGCGCAGATTTAAGCGAGACATTAAGTTTAAAAAGCAGGAAATAAAAGTTAAATTCAAAATTTATAAAAGCCCCGACCCAAAAAAAACTCTAAAAAGTAAAAAAAAGTATTTATTGGCCTTTTAAGTTGTAGGTAACATTTTGATCAACATATTGTCAAGTCGGGGGACGGCTAATGAAAATGCTAGGCCACCTCTGTTTAGCGTTTTCTTTGACCGTCCCCCGACTTGACAATCCAGCGGTTGGCTTCCAGTCTAACCGGATGCAGCTGAATACTAGTATTATACACGGAGCGACTGCCTATTAAGACCCGTTACGACTTTCAAAGATCCACGAATGACCGTCGGGACCAACGGCTTAACGCGCTTTCAGAGTCACGGAGGGGTCATGGTTTGTAAAGATGATCACCCATCCACGGACGAACCGCGGCAAGCGTATCTTAACCTGATTGATGGACCAGTGTGGCTGTTATTACTTAGCCAAAAGCCCCTATAAAGGTTAGATCTACCTATAATAAACAAAACAATTAAGTTCTCAAATATCTACTAACTCTAATATCTACACAACACCTTTTCAATCTTGACTCACCTTAGGTCGTATTATTTATTACGCAGGTACTTAAGCCTTATACGGCGAGATGAAGTAAATAATTGGTATTCCCCAGAACTTCAAGGTAGTATCGACAGCCTTGGTCTTGCTTAGATACAAATCTGCGCAATACTCGTGATCTAGTCGATGTCTACATGCACGTATTTAAATCGCCGCCAATAATAAGATTGTTGTCAGAATAAAAGTAAGTCCTTATTTACTAGACTGTTCAAATACATAGGTCTGGTTAGCGGTGGACATTTGGACCAAATTTACCTACTGACAATAAACTTTCAGGGTTATTGCGCAACGCACGTATAATGCCAAGGATGTGTTCAAGAGGCAACTAAGCGCTTGCGCTATTGATCCAGCAGGTTGGGAAGAGCTTGCTTCAAACAGCAGGCCTAGACAAAACATTACCTGCGGAAAGATTACGTCGTGTCCTTTCCGCAGGTAATGTCATTCCCATGCATTTTGGCGTAGGGTTTGGCATGAACGCTAACAGAAATGTGTTTTGTCTCAGGGCCCAGGTCGTCTTGGCGCTCCACTGTCTACAAAAAGTAGAAATTTTCAACTCGATACACTTAGCGAAAAACGTCAAATATGTAAAGAGATACCTAGGCCCTCCTATACCTATTCCCTTAACTCTGCCGGCCACCTCTATTGCATTAGTTGTGACCGGGTATTTAAAACTAAATTCGGTCTGGCGAGTCATATAAGGGCTCACGCCAGGAAATAATGACTGCAAAGGGTCGCCGTTATCGAAATCGACATGGAGGACTATATAATGACAATCGATTTCTTTTGGCAGCTCAGCCACATTCTTTGCGTTATTTATGTTGGTGAGCGGACGACTTTACCAAACCTCATCATCATCATCATATCAGCCGAAAGACGTCCACTGCTGGACATAAGTCTCTCACAAAAGGGGGGATTTGCCATAATCGCCATGCTTGGCAGGCGGGTTGGCGATCGCCGTATGGTGGTCAAATGCACAGAAAACGCTGCTGCCCATTCTCTAGTAAGTCCCTTAATCGCCTTCTACGACACCCACGGGAAGAAATGGGATGTTGCTATTTTTTTATGTCTGGCACCACACGGACCCAAACCTATGATGCCTCAATTTCCTTGAAAACCTTGATTGTGGTTACAAGTGTATGACACAGTTAGGGTGCTGTGTGTATCTAGCAGCGCTCTGGCGCCCCACTATGTGACCAAACGGTGCGATCCACGCGAAGGCGAGGGCGGCGGTGGACCTGGCGGAACTAGGAGTTGCCAACGGCATCCGGATGAGGGTAACCGCGACTGGGGCCCGGATGCTGCAGGTTCCTGGAGCGGCCAGTGGCCCAACCGCAGACGCACTGGCCGAAAGGCTTAGGGCGTCCCTAAGTGCGGACGAGGCCCGAGTGTCCAGGCCCATCAAGTGCGCTGACATGCGCATCTTGGGCCTGGACGACTCCGTGACGGAGGGCGAGGTGGTGGCCGCCATAGTCAGGACTGGAGGGTGCTCTGCCGAGCAGGTGAAGGCAGGCACCATTCGTCCTGACAACACGGGCATGCAAACCCTTACGGTGAGCTGCCCCGTGTCGGCGGCCCAAAAGATCACCGGGGAGGGCCGAAGGCTCCTGGTAGGCTGGGTTTCCGCGCAGGCGAAGCTGCTGGAACCCCGACCTCTGAGGTGCTTCCGATGCCAGGTGGGGCATCACGTGGGTGTTCAATGCACCTCGGAGGTGGACCGCAGCGGACACTGCTTCCGCTGCGGTCAGCCCGGTCACAAGGCTGGCTCGTGCAACGCCACGCCGCACTGTTATGTATGTGCGGCAGCTGGCAAGCCGGCCGAACACCGGGCTGGGAGCAAGGCCTGCGCTCCACCCGCTGAAACCAGGAGCCGGGGCAGGGGCAAGTCCTCCGCCACCGCCGTCACCGCCGCAGCCACCGCCACTGCCGCCGCCGCTGCCGCCTCTAAAATCGTCGTCGCCGCCGTTGCCACCACGGCAGGGCCCTCTCAAGGGACTCCGGAGGAGGCTGAAATGGAATGCCAATAACGGCTCCATTACGCCTCCTCCAGGCGAACATCAACCACTGCGCCACTGCTCAGGATCTGTTGCTCCAGAGCATGGCGCAGTGGTCGATTAACATCGCCGTGGTCGCTGAGCCGTACTTTGTCCCGCCCAGGGATTACTGGGTGGAGGACCTGAGCGGCTCAGTGACCCTAATTTCGTCGGCCGCCGCCGGTACCCCGGCTCTCGAGGGTGTCCAGAGGGGAAGGGGTAGCGTAGCAGCACGGTTCGGGGAGATTGCAGTGGTAGGGGTCTACTTCTCCCCGAGCCGAACTCTCACCGAGTTCCACAACTCCCTTGTGGAGTTGAGAGACGTCATCGTCGGGTTCCGTTCCCTCCCCGTGCTCGTCCTCGGGGACTTCAATGCCAAGAACTTGGCTTGGGGTTCCCGGTTGACGGATGTGCGGGGTAGGATGGTGGAGGACTGGGCTCTAGAAGTGGGCCTGGTCGTCCTAAACCGGGGTTCTGTCGCCACGTGTGTGCGGATGCGGGGTGAGTCGGTGGTGGACATTTCGTTCGCTAGCCCCGCTCTGTCGCCGCGTGTCGTCGACTGGCGCGTCATGGAGGGGGTGGAGACGTATTCCGATCACCGGTATATCCGGTTTGACGTCTCCGCCCAGGCCTCGAGCGCGCCGGTACAGCAGGCCCCGTGTGGTCCGCGGTGGGCGCTGAAGCGGCTGGACCGGGAGCTCCTCCTGGAAGCCTCGATCGTGCAGGCCTGGGTGTCACCACCGGACAGGCCTGCTGACATCAACGACGAGGCGGAGTGGTTCCGGGAGGCCATGTCCGAGGTATGCGACGTGGCAATGCCCCGGGTCCAGCCAGGACGTGCTTCACGCCAGGTGTACTGGTGGTCGCCGGAGCTCACAGCTCTGCGCGAGGCGTACGTTGCTGCGCGGCATCGGTACACCAGGCACCGCAGGCTCCGTATCCGCCCTCCGGATACGGAAGCCATTCAGGCGGAGCTATACGAGGGGTACAGAGTGGCGAAGACCGCCCTCCGAGCGGAGATCCTGCGGGCCAGGTCACTGGCCCGCGAGGAGTCGCTGGAGACTCTGAACAGAGACCCGTGGGGACGTCCATACAAAACGGTGCAGGAGAAAATTCGCCCGTGGGCTCCCCCGCTGACCCAGAGTCTCCGGCCTCAGCTCGTGCAGGACGTGGTGAGCGCTCTGTTTCCCTCGCGAGGGGAGCATGCTCCCCCGCCCATGGCTCCGCCTCCTGCGGTGCCCGATGCGGACCACACCGACGACGACGACGATGCTCCAGAGGTGACCGAGGTAGAATTGAGAGTGGCGGTACGTAGGCTGAATGCCAAGAATACCGCCCCAGGACCCGACGGCTTGCCTGGAAAAGCCTGGGTCCTGGCCTTGGAGGCTCTCGGGCCTCGACTAAGAGGGCTCCTAAGCGCATGCTTGGAGGAGGGCCAGTTCCCACGTCACTGGAAGACGGGGAAACTGGTCCTCATCAAGAAGCAGGGGCGCCCCGCGGACTCTCCGTCCGCTTACCGGCCCATCGTGCTGCTCGACGAGGTGGGCAAGCTCTTTGAAAGAGTCATTGCAGACCGCCTCGTCGGGCGGCTGGTGCGCGTGGGGCCGGATTTGGCGGAGAGCCAGTTCGGTTTCCGCAGGGGGCGCTCCACGGTGGACGCCATCATGCGCGTGCGAGCCCTCACGACGGGGGATGCTGTGGCCCGGGGTGGGGTCGTCTTGGCGGTGTCTCTGGACATCGCCAATGCCTTCAACACCCTTCCCTGGAGTTGCATAAGGGAGGCACTCCGGTATCACCGGATGCCGACCTACCTCTGTCGTGTGGTTGAGGCCTATTTGACGGACAGGGCCGTCACCTACCCCGGTCACCTAGGAGAATGGAACCGGCGAGAGATATCGTGCGGTGTCCCACAGGGATCAGTCCTGGGGCCGCATCTGTGGGACATCGGATACGACTGGGTGCTGCGCGCCGACCTCCCTAGCGGCGTCAGTGTAGTTTGCTACGCTGACGACACGCTGGTCCTGGCGCAAGGGAGGTTGTACCAGGCGGCGGCTGACTTAGCGACACACGGGGTTGCGACAATCGTCGATAGGATCCGGCAACTGGGACTCGAGGTGGCCTTGCACAAGTCCGAGGCCATGTGGTTTCATGGTCCTCGGAATGCGCCACTGACGGGTTCCCAGATAACGGTGGGAGGGGTTCACATCGGCGTCGAGTCGACGATGAAGTACCTAGGACTCGTCCTCGACAGCCGGTGGAACTTCGCGGAGCACTTCCGACGTTTGGCTCCCAGACTGGAGCGGGCCGGGGCTGCTTTGAAGCGGCTCCTGCCCAATCTAGGGGGGCCAAACGCCTCCTGCCGGAGGCTCTACGCGGGGGTCGTGCGGGCCATGGACCTATACGGGGCGCCGGTATGGGCGCCTACATTGAGGCGCCAACCAGCACGCCGGTTGAAGGCGGCCCATAGGGTCATGGCCATCCGGATGATCCGGGGATACCGCACGATCTCCGGTGAGGCGGCGGGCCTCCTTGCCGGATTGCCGCCATGGGATCATGGCGGATGGGATCTGGAGGCAAAGGTCCTCGCGCACACTTGGGAGTGGCGCGAGGAGGCCAAACGCCGGGGCGTAACTCCGATGCCGCGGGAAATCGCGGCACGGCGGACAGAGCTCCGGCAGGATCTCATGGCGACGTGGAAAGTGCGATTGTCGCAACCCAGTGCTGGGCACGCCACGATTGCGGCGGTAAGTCCCCTCTTTGAGGAGTGGCTTGAGAGGCGGCATGGCGTCCTCACCTTCCGCCTGACACAGGTCTTCACCGGACATGGCTGTTTCGGGAGGTTCCTGTTTCGAATAGGGCGGGAGGAAACGCCCGGGTGTTTCCATTGCGAAGATCGCCCAGAGGACACGGTGGAGCATACGGTGGAGGTCTGCCCAGCTTGGGCGGAGCAACGCCGTGTCCTCGTGGAGGTGATCGGCGGCGGCGATCTCTCGCGTCCGACCCTGGTCCAGGCCATGGTACGGAGCGAGAGGGCATGGCTGGCAGTCGCCTCCTTCAGCGAAGCAGTTATGCTCGCAAAGAGGGAGGCGGCGCACGTGAGGGAGATGCAATACATGCGCCCTCACAGCCGTGGCCTTCGCAGGAGACGCCCTGGGCGTCGGGAATCCCAGGCTGATTCCCGGCCACCGTAGGCACGGGCTTGCGGACGGCGAGTAATGGGTAGCTCGCTGTCCGGTAAGGACCAAGCCCGGGTCAACGGCGCGTTGTGTTCCACGCGCGCCTCAAAGAGATGTCAGCAGCAACAGAGGGGCCCGCAAGGGCCGATGCCTGCCGGGGGTGCGGGTTGTTCGAAAGAGATACCGCCGCCCCTGGCACACAGGCAACTGAGGGAACACGGGTGGGTTTTAGTCAGTAAAAGTCTGATACGCCCTCCCGCTCCACCCAGAGCGGGAGAAGTTATTTGATGATTTCCCACCCAGAAAAAAAAAAAAAAAAAACGGTGCGATCCATCTCAAAAATCACATTCAAACACAATCACATTTTGAATTGAAATATTGTTGATGTATTCCTGAATATTTATGCTATTAGTTATAATTAAAACACTGCCAGTTTAAAAACTATGTTTATTTAAGTACTAAAAAGAATTACAAAAATAAAATGTTGAAAATCATCATACAAAAATTAAATTAAATTATTGAAGTTAATTGTTTACTTACATTAGGTTCAATTAAAATTCCAGGAGGATCCATCGCAACCCCAATTTGCTACTGGTTTTTTTTGACACCGAGTCTCAGGCAGTATGATCTAAGAGATCTTGAAGGTTCACTTTGGCACTTACGAGTATATTCGTTACGATTATGCTCGACGCAAGAGGATAGCAATCCTTCTTTGCTTCAGCCAAAGTTTGGTATGATGGAAATACAGAAAATAAGTCCTTCTCAACAAGTCTCAGCCTCAGGTAGGAATTGAAAACGACCTATCCAAAGCGTAAACATAGCTATCTTCTCTTATTGTACATCGTTTAGTTAATAGTCATGTTTATTCTTCCGTCGACAACTTGGTGCTCGTGCTAAGCCTGCAGATGTGACAGTCATGCAAAGTATACAAAGAAATTTGATAACGATTTGTAACCAAAAACGATTAAAAGCTCTGGGAAAACAAGATCGTTTCGAGAGCCAAACACAAATTGGTTAAATGCCGAGTATAAAGTACCATTGAATTCGTGCAGTACCTCAACATCTGAAAATTCTGACTTGAATACACCTGGAGATCGTGGAAGCCCAACAAAGCCATATGACGCGTGTTCGGAGAGTACAAAAAAAACGTAAAAACATGGAATTACTCCAGGAGTATGCAATGGGGCATGTGCATTACGCTTATGTTAAAGATTTATGATCTATGGGTGAAACCGACCGACCAACCGATAGGTCGGTTTCAATATATTAGTATACGAAGGTACACCATCTGGACTTCGTAAAATGTATAGTAGAATGACTTTTTCTCCTCCTTTTCTGTATTTCTCACAATACTCACAATCAACGCTTCATCATTTTCACCCATAGATCATAAATCTTTAACAGAAGCGTAATGCACATTGCATACTCCTGGAGTAATTCCATGTTTTTACGTTTTTTTTGTACTCTCCGAACACGCGTCATATGGTTTTGTTGGGCTACCACGATCTCCAGATGTATTCAAGTCAGAACTTTCAGATGTTGAGGTACTGCACGAATTCAATGGTACTTTATATTCACCATTTAACCAATTTGTGTTTGGCTCTCGAAACGATCTTGTTTTTCCTGGGCTTTTAACCGGTTGGGTTACAAATCGTTATCAAATTTCTTTGTATACTTTGCATGACTGTCACATCTGCAGGCTTAGCACGAGCACCAAGTTGTCGACGGAAGAATAGACATGACTATTAACTAAACGATGTACAATAAGAGAGGATAGCTATGTTTTTCTATTAATTACTAACACAGTTATGCGTTCTAAACGAATCATGATTTTGTAGATAATCGTTTTACTTTGTGGTTGTCGAGTAGTTTGTGGTCAGAGTGATTTTGAGAGTTTGGGAAGAAAAATTCTTCTGAAATAGTCTACATATAAAAGGACCTAGACAAAGATCGTTAGAAACGAAAGACAAAATGGCAGATTGTAGAATGATATCAACGGGGCGATGTCAAAAATGGAGAAACGAAATGTCACTTTGTATTGAAAAGCACTGTCTATTCTTCGTAGATAAATGGAAATTGTCTAATAAATATTTTTCAATATCTTTAGAACTTTTCCCGCTTATTATCTGACCACATATATCGCGTCGGGAACAAACGAGTTCACTAATTTTTAACATTTTTCAGCAAATTCACAGTTACTGAGGGATTGTATCCGGACAGTGACGAACACGCGATTACCTATTTATAGGAACCTAGTTTCAGTAACTTTTGCAAAACCCATGAGAAAATTGATAAAAACAGTTCTCACAGGAACGCTGTAACCAATACTGATTATAATTATCACAACAGATAAGAATTATGCAACATTTCATCATACGTGTGGTTAAAATAATTACCACAATTTTTTTTTTTCGTTCGACATTTTTGCTTCTAGCTCGAAATAGCGCATTAATGACGCAGATTTTTTTATTTGTTTGTATTAGTGAATAGTTAAGGAACCTAAAAATGTCATTAACTCGATATCGGCAGCCATCGGTACCAAGGAAACCTCAACTTGAAAATTAAAAAGACGGAAAATGTCCTTATGAGTTTTTAACACTTAAAAATTAAATAATAAAAATAAAAAAATCTCATAAAAACGTAACGAAAACTAGAGATCTTGAGCAATCTAAAAACGTATTATACTTATATATTCCCTTGAAGAACATAGAAAATATCTTAAATTGAACCTCCATAATCTAGATTGAGGGTGTAATTTTATATTCCTAAAACTTTTCAATTTTTAATTTTACTCTTGTATCGGATAGCTATGTTATCTAAGAATATAAAACAATCAAAACGGTTTCAGTAACGTGACTTTAGTCCGAACCATTTTTTAGACGGAAAATACCGTTTGGTCTACGGGATTGGTCTCATAGTCGGCCGGTTGTCAGCAGAATTTTCGCGCACTGGATCGTCAACGCACTGCTTAGCGCCGAGAGTTGAAAATCGGACGGAGTGCATCCCAGTGCGTCGAAAATACACACTGTTCGATTTTCAACTGACAGAACAGGTCCCGTGCGCGAAAAATTCCCGCCGCCGCCGCCGCGCCGGCGCACTATGGAAAATATAGGTTGGTATCGGATCAAAAATCTGTAACTTCATGAATTTTTGTTGTATCGTGATGAAATTTGGCACAAATATGCAGCAAGGTTCGGAGATTTGAACGATGTGTAGTTTATAGGGTTTTCTTGTATATCTATGTATGTTTTTTTGCATAGAATGAAAAAAATGGGAAAAAATCACGAAAAAAATAGTTAAAAATTTATTTCAAGTGGAATACAAGTTTATAATGACTAAAAAGATTAAACCATGGTTAATTACAACAAGCAAAGTAAACAAAATATATATATATGAAAAAAAAATACTAAATTAAAATCATATTACTAATAGGTACATCCTATACTCTGGCTTCAGGAAATGATGTAGCTAGGTACAAATATAAGTAATAACTAAATATAAATATTATTTTTAACTTATACCACTTCAGGATCAGGGTCAGTAAATGTGGGTTCACTTTCAGGTGCCACGTTTAAAAGACTTAGTGCCTCTTCTTCAAGTTCTTTCACATTTCTTACGTACGGTTTTCTCAAACTTGTTATATATGGATCTGACGTGTATAAAAGCGTTTTAAAGACATCTTCATTTGTAGCAGATCGGGAACATTTTCTGGCATGATGAAGTCGTATGTTTCTGTAGTCTTTGTTGCGAGACTCTTGTGCGTCTTCCGATAGCTGTCCAATAGGAAGCACCGCAAAATGTTTGATAACGTTTTGCCCGTGTATGAGTATTTTATGAACGGAGGATGGCATATAATACCAATCGTAATTACTTACATAGATTCTTGCAGTTTCTATTGCATATTCCCCAAATTTTTCAGGGTCGATCATCATTCCAGAAGAAAGAACTTGCAAGATAATGTATAGGAGTTTAATCAATGCCTCATCTACACCTGTTATTTCCGATGAGCAAGTGCTATTATAGAAGAATCTTCGTGCGGTATTGCCATCGTTCGTATTCCCGCTAACTTGCCGAGGTTTGTCGACGATTAATCCCAACTCCTCCCTGAAACGTTTTTGAACAACTTCTTTCTTTTCTTTTTTTAATCTCTTATTTTCCTCAGTTGAAGCAGACCAAGTCTTAAACGAAAGATTATAGGAAATATGCAATATCATTTCCATGCAGCGAATCCAGGCGTGTAAGGTGGACAATCCGTATTGGTAGGCGTTTTCGTTTTCGGGTCTGGCAGTTACTTTCGATAGGTCATTCATTAGCCGTGGAGTAGCCCCACATATCGTGCATGTGGAACCAGATGGAGTATCTGTAAGGACCTGAGCCACCTTTCCATCGATCATCGTTAGAAATAGTTCATGCTTCACATTTACTACAACACCATCTTTGTTTATAAGTGATGCTTGTGCAGCCCTAATTTGTTTTTTAATATCATCAACAACTGCCTTGGTTTTTTCTGGACTTTCCTTACAAAACTCAATAGAAATGGGTCTGCAAAAACGGACAGATGAAGGTACCGGATTTTGCCAAACAACGGATCCCGATTGCACATCAACTAATCTGATGGGGACTAATGAAGTGATGAACAAATTGGCATCTGAAATTGTTTCTGACTCTTCTGCAAGTATTTGCTTGTATTGGCTTTGACCAGATGAACCATCACATCCCCATTTAGAATAAAGGATCAATGTTCTATGTTGTTTTTGGAAAACAGAATCGATTTTTAAAATTCTAGCAGCAGTATGATCCAATAAATCTTGTATATTAATCACTTTAGCATAAGTATTCGTGATTTCGATTGTAGAAGATGGTGGATAACAGGATCTTTTTATTTCTTGTATTTTGTAGTAAGGCGGGAATATACAACACTTTCGTTCGTTGGTTAAGTTTTTCAGGTACATATATTGTGCTTTTGTTAGATCTAAATCTATAAAAGCACTCAATGCTTCCGTATCGGAAAGAATCTTCATCTGGTCTGAGTCGTTCCACTTACTTGAGATATCTAATTTCTTTTGAGTGTCAGCGGTTCTTAATTCTTCGACAAGATGAGCTTCTGTGTACTCACGTAAAGCCCGTAGTCCCTGCAGATAGGCGTTTTTTATATGCTCGAAGCCATAGTCTTGGAGTAGAAGAGTGTTTTTCCTCTTCTTGGTAGATTCTGAGGAGTCTCCATAAGCCACGCATGCTCGTCCTCGTTGGCCAGATGTTGATGGCGTAGAATATTGTTCAGAATCCGGTAAATTTAACGAATACCTTGAGTCCAACCAAGTACAATACTTCTGTAAAAATGTTTCTTTTTTCCGAGATGCCAGGGCCCAGCGTTTGTTGAAAATAGGAAGAATGTGCCTTTGTATGTCACTAATTATAAAACACAAGTTGTTTTCAGAAACATTCAGCTTTTCCACTAAAACTTTGGATAATGATTCCATGGTCTTGCCGCCCTCTATATAGGGGATTATGAAGTCTCGTTTGGTACAGCTGAAGGAAGACATTTTAACACTTCACAATCTGCAGAAATAATAGGCGTAGATGAGATTTGCTTCACTTGAAGTTACACTGATGTAGATGGTTCGAATAGTTTTTGCTTCCCTTTAAATACTCATTTTACAATATCGAATTGGTACCTACATCATTATTATCTTGTAATTTCCCACGCAAACCGAGTGCAAATTTGATAAGGTCCCTTTGTTATCACGAAATAATGAAGAAAATATCCAAAAAGTTCTATATTGTTCATGTGAATGGTGTCAGTGGTAAACCGCAAAAGATACTAATTTTCGGGTTCTGACTTTTATCAGTTTTTTTCTCATATCTTCTAAAACCGCAAATATCCGCAGCTGATTTTTTTTGCATTCTATTTATGAATAGTTAGACTACTAGTCGACGCAAAAAGTAGCGCTTGGGCAAACGTGGGTAATACTGAAAACCTTCAACGAAAAAACATACAAGTGAAAAAAAAGGTATGTCACTTTTTAAGTAATTACTGAAATATTTTTCTTTACTTTTAAAATCATTAAGCTGTATCGCAAAAAGCATAAAATAACCTTTCTAAAAATGTATAATACTGCATATCTGTACCAAGTATTTTTTTCACAATATGGTATTGAAACATGTATACGCAAAGACTTGAGTTTGGCACTTCTGTTTTCTATGTATTTCTATCTAAGAAAAAAAAAAATAATTTCGCGTATTAAGAAAAAAAATCGTAATGAATATTATAATTTGACTATTAGAAAACCTAAAAGAATAGCCATATTAGCCAAATTATGATATTCGTAAAAAGCATTTTTGATATGCGCTTGTTCTACCATTTTCCATAGTGCGCGGCGCCGCGATCTTCGTTGTCGACGTCGTGTGTGGACGTCGACTTATGGTGCGCTTACACGAGCAACTAAAATTGCTCCATCCTGGGAAATTCTCGTCAACTATGACGTCACGACTACATCCAGCAATTTAGGGCAATGGCAACATGTAGCAACCTGTTGCCAGAGATACGGCCACACAATATGGAGCAATCTGGAGCAACTTAAAAAACTAGGCAATGCGTCTCCCCCACCGCCTCCGCCGCCGGCCGGTTCCTCTCGCAAAAACGAGGCGTAGTTCTACGTGCAAACGAGATAGAAAGAAAATTGACTAAAAATTTCCAAACCGATTGGATATTTGGCAACTCGTGAAATATATGGAGCAATCAGTAGCAATATTGCCGAAACATATCCGCAATTTATTGTTGTTGCTCCAAATTGCTGCACTTAATAGATCCAGATTGATCCATTAGTTCCGTGTGTTCCGTGTGGTGCCGGACGTAAAAGAATATCACCATCCCAATTCATCCCGTGGGTGTCGTAGAAGGCGACTAAGTGACTTACTAGAGAATGGGCAGCAGCGTTCTCTATGTATTTGACCACCATACTGCAATCGCCAACCCGCCTGCCAAGCGTGGCGATTATGTCAAAGCCCCCCTTTTGGTCCCCCAAAAGGGGGCTTTATGGGGCTATGTTCAGCAGTGGACGTCTTTTGGCTGATATGATGACGATGATGATGATGATCCATTAATGTGGCTGAGCAATAATTGCTCAAAAAATTCCCGTGTAAGAGCACCTTTAGTTCTACATTTGAAACTGCGTCAGTTTATGCTTGTCATTCGCTCTGCGTATTTTTGTTGTATCAGATAATATACATACAGTAGGTACAACTATTTTCCTAATCTTCCTCGGGAATCATCGCATTTCCCAATACAAACGAGCTTCCGCCGATTTTTTAAATTAATTACATTAAGTTAAAACAGTATTAACAATTCTATATACTTCCAAGTCGATTGAGAGCGTCCGGTCTGCATCAAGTGCAAAGGGCAACTGATAGAAATCCGACTGACGAAACACGAAGTTTGCTGAGGGACATTAAGAAAATAGTTGTACTGTACATAGATAGTTTGTCGTTGCTAGGGATATCAATATTATGATGATATCGATATGGTTAGTGCGTTAGTAGAATCGATATGGTTAGTGCCATTGCGGTAGCAATCCGTCAGGCCAGCATAGTACCTATTAAGTTAGCCATAGGTACTTGGTGCGACGATTATTGAACTCAAAAATGGGGTAATGCGGTCGGTTTGTAATGTCAAAATAACAGCTTTTAACTAAATGCAGATGTAAACTTTACTTTTCTTTCGAATTCCTATTCTTGTTTCTGATTAAACAAGGCAATCTACGATAAACCCTTGATTGCTCGTTGGCCTATTGGTCGCATGGATAGTATAAAAAGTAAGAACTAATAACAAAAAACTATTTTAGTTTTATTGTCTGTCTTTCCGTCTGTTTGTTCCGGCTAGTCTCCGAAACGGCTGGGCCGATTTTGACGTGACTTTCATTGGCATATAGCTGATGTTATAAGGAGTAATATAGGGCTATTGTGCCGGTAGCACGTACCCGTGTTATAACTTCCGACATAACCTTTCCGTTCCTTCGACGGCACGGTTGGCGCAGTGGTTAAGCGATTGGCTGCTGCGCTGCGTGTCGTGGGTTCGATTCCCGCACGGAAAAAATATTTGTATGACCTACAAGTAGTTGTTCTGGGTCTGGGTGTTTGTGTATGTGAGTTTAAATGTTT
Organism: Polymixis lichenea; assembly: GCA_949091785.1. Lineage (NCBI taxonomy): Eukaryota > Metazoa > Arthropoda > Insecta > Lepidoptera > Noctuidae > Polymixis > Polymixis lichenea. The sequence continues at coordinate 7,935,283 of OX420951.1, forward strand.
GTAAACGCATCCACAATACAGGAGACATTCCTAGTGTGGGGCAACGTTTAAAAAAAAAAAAAGCCTACCTTTAAAAGCTGATGAATATTCATATGATTATGTAGTTCAAAATAATCGTGTAGTCTGCCCACTCAGGTTAATTTCCGCCAGCTTAAAACAACCAGCACATATGCAATAATTATAGCCAGTAGTTTATTAATCAAAAGTGTGTTCGATAATGATTTTCCCTAGTCGATGCCACTCGCACCCGGCCCGGCCGCACGGTACGAATCCACTTCATTTTGTGGCAAATCTGAAACAGTCCTAATTTCGCGCGTTCGGACATGAAATTAAAATCGGTTTAATGTATAAATGTGATATGCACTTAATTAATATTTAATTAGGTGTCTAAATAAAAGCGCTTTGTGTTGCCAGCTGCGGTAACGATAGTGTTGCCATGTAAAATTATGTACTGTTAAATAGCGTTTTGTTATGTCGGATTTGGTGATGGTTAAAAATGGGTTATTTTGTGAATAAATCAATATATTATTATAATATTTTCTGTGATTATTGTGGTAAGAGATGATGTCAGTATCTGTTGTAAACAAAATAAGTCCGTTTGGAAAAAACGAATATGACTTCATTTTTTTCTCAGAATATGTACCTACCTTATTGTTGTTTTCTTTGCAAGGTTCCTAAATTCTTAAGAAGAAGGTCATCTAGTCAAAAAATTATTCCATTCGAAAATGAAGAACGATTTTTCTTAAAACATTAACATTTACCGAATCCATAGCAGGGTAGTTATGAAAGCTAGCTGTTAACATAGGCACGGACAGGGAGCCTAGGCCTGCCGGTGACGTGGGATAATTACCGGCCGTCCCCACTTCCCCCACTTCACCCCTCAACGCCCCCTCCTGCGACACCCACGGTAATGTCACATTAACACTTCCACCTCGGGCGTCCGCGTGCAAACTGTCAAAACATCGCGTCGTATGAAATAAATGAAAATAACGATTAAAATTGGCCATTTGTAGTGATAAATTTGTACTGAGCGATATGTACTCGTAGTTATGAGTACTTATAAGAGCTGCGGTAATGGGGATTTTGTGTTGGAGTATTTAGAATATTGTAGCGATGTTGAAAGAATTTGGGAGCTAAATTCAATAACTTTTTTGTAGTTAGTACTTACTTACTTGTTGCCAGGGAACCGTGTATCGTTAGAAGTTATGGTAGATGACTTGAGATTTAGGTGACTTTTCCAAATGTTGAAATATAGTCTCTCACTCACTTCGGTGAACGCGACTGACCAAGATTATGTCTGGATTTTAAAAGAGACTGCCCTGTGAGTTTATTTCGGCCTTTCTTTTCAGAGTAGTCATCTGACTATTCGGCTCTGAAAATTCGGCGTTTTATAGTAATAATAATAATATTTTAAAAACCTCATCTAGTTTTTAAAATATGATCGTGTAAAAGTGTTTGTAGGTTTATAAATGATAAATTATTTTATTTCTCTAACTAGGTTTGTACACACGGCTACACATCAAGCTATACATTTCCAGTATAAGCTGATCTCGCATTGTATAGGATTTCCGTACAGTGCGAGATCAGCGTAAACTAGAAATGTATAGTTTGATGTGTAGCCGTGTGTGCAAACCTAGTTAGAGAAATAAAATAATTTATCATTATTTCATAAACTTTTAAGTCAATCAGACCATCTGCCACGGTTCTCGTGCCGATGCAATACAAGAAGAATATTTCAAAATCAGTCTCAAATTATTTTATTTTTACGTAAAAACAGACGCTACTGCCGAGCACGAGGTCCTGGGTTCGATTCCCAGGTCGAGCAAAGTCTTATTGGGTTTTTCTATCGGGAATTTCTCAGTCAGAAAGAAGAAGAAGAAAGAAAAAGCGTTTATTTGTAGTAAACATGACGCAAAAAAAACAGGAATACACAAGAAAATATAAGAAAAGGTTGAGGGAAAGATGCGTCGCCTGGTGATGGCAATAGGCTCGCCCTCTATTACATGTGACTTAAACGTAACTGGCGAAAAGTGGGTGTACTTCTACCTATCCCTCCGGGGATTACAGGCTTGATGTTATGATATGTTAAACCTTTATAAAACGTAAAAAGCTAGGTGCAGTTTTCATTTAGCTCATCATCATCATCATCTGCCTAGCCTTTTCCCAACTATGTTGTGGTCAGCATCCAGTCTGAACGGATGCAGCTGAATACCATTATTTTAAATCAAGCGACTGCCTATCTGACCTCCACAACCCAGTTTCCCAGTAATGTCAGATAGACAGGTATAATTCTCAAAAAGCGAAAACTGCAGATTCTTTCGTCTCTCAAAAAGCGAAAACTGCAGACTTTTCGTCTCTCAAAAAGCGAAAACTGCAGATGCTTTCGTCTCTCAAATATTCCTTAGCTTCCGCGACATTGGGATTTCTAACTTCTCAAGTAGGTAAGTAAGGTACTATATTATTTTTAACACATAATAATTACCTATACTTAGCTCAACCACCATCAAGTCACGGTTGTCGTATGCAAACACGTCTGGGAGCCAATCAAGGCCCTTGATTAGGGGCGGAGGGGGTGTAATTAGGCTCCTTTGATCGTACCGCGCCTGTTCTTGTTTAACGTATGATTAGACATTTAATCGATGTAGTATGCGGTGTGACTTATGGCGGATGTCATGTTCTGGCTCCTATGTAGGAAATGGTGGTAATGGAATTGGGTAATCAGATCTTGGGTGAGTGATTTGGTTAGGTCAAGGATAAAGTCTCTAAAATTCTCTGCTGTCCTGAGAGAGATCAGAGTGAGAAAAATTGTTGTTGGAATCGTGTAGAAAACCAAGAAGTTCAATTGTGCATGGTTTTTTTTGACAAGAACTGAGCAACAATACAGTCTCAAAAAGTATGAATCAAGAAAACGTTTCGTACTTTTTAGAGCGTAATTTTTCACTAGTTGGGGTTCAGTTTTTGAGCTTCATTTTTTGTTTAAATTATTTTGGGGTTAGCTCACAATACATCCATACATAGTATAATGAAAAGTCGCTTCTCGTGTCTGTACGCTTAGATATTTTAAACTATAAATCGGATTTTAATGCGGTTTTCATCAATAGACAGAGTGATTCAAGAGGAAGGTTTGATGTTTAATGCACCTCTAAGCCGGTGAAGCTGCTGAAATAAGCTAGTATAATTATGTATAATTTGAAATGTACTTAAGCCTTTTCATTTGATAGCCAAAACGGTATCATTGAAAAACATTTTTAGTTCGTCACTTAATGTCCTCTAGCTAGAGGGTGCCATATTAATTTAATAATGCCGTCATATAGCCTATACCAGCGAACGATCAAGACGCTTCCAACAATGCCTCATTTCTCTAATTATGATAAGAAGTTTGAAAGTTATGAGAGAATAAATACCTACATACATACAAACAAACATTGGGATCAAAATCATAACCCTCGCCGTAGTGGGGTAAAAAATAGGGTAAGTACGGCCAAAATGACACATACGGACAACACACCGGGCTTTTTTCGAAATTGGCGGGCTGTAATGCTGCAGTTGTCTTATCATTACGTGACGCCGGCCATGGTCGCATACATGTCAAGTTTCTAGCGCCATTGACTCGGTCAGAACGATGTAACTGGTACGAACGCGTTCTGTGCGCGTAAAAGTTTTTTGTTTTGATGGATTTCGTCTCGTGTTTGGTTAGTGTTACGTGGTTTTTATTACATCTTTTGATGTCATTTCAAAAAGTGTAGCATTATTACACTTCATTGTTTATAAGTATTCATTTAAAAAATCTCGTGTTTATAGAAATGATGACTTTGTTAATTTTCTAATAATAATATTAATAATATCGTAACCTACTAATAGTACTACTAACCCAACCAACTAATAATATAATAATATTATAAATGTGAATGTTTGTATGTTCGGATGTTTGTTACTCAGTCACGCAACAACGGCTGTACGGATTTGGATGAAATTGGGCAAACAGACAAGTTTATACCCTGGATTAACACATAAGATAATTTTAATCCCAGTATAATTATCAACAACCACGCGGGCGTAGCCGCAGACAAAAGCTAGTACCTACCTAATAAAATTAAAAAATCATTCACTTACGTAATCCCATCGTTAAGCAAACCCTTACAAGTATCAAAATAAAATTAAAACAAAACACATACTTGGATGAAGCTTTATAAATCTCATTATAGGCCCATAAGTATATTCTCACCCCCAGCCCGGGCCGATGTTTTCTTTTTATCGGCGATCACTTACATCGTAAGCTGGCGTAATTCGATACATCCTGTGCTTGACGGCCGGCTATGGATGCTGAGCCACGCGAAAGGGTCTAACAGACATTATTCCCAGAGAAAAAATAAGGAACATGCTTATTGTAATGTAGCATTTTTAGTTGTAGGTCAATTTGAACAATGAGAGGTTGAAGCTTTTCGTAGTGCTTTTTGGTTTTAACTTTGCGTGTGAAAATGACACATTAATGGTAAAGGGAAGCTAGCCAATAATCCACAGTGGTCAGACGTCAAGTCAGTTAACACTTATTTATTTTTGGCATCACAATCACTAAATATATTATCAAGACAAGTCGACGTAGAAGCCCTGATCCTAGTAGGTTCTAAAAATATGTTAGTTAAATGAAAATACCTAACCAGCGTTCTCTATGCATTTGACCACCATACTGCGATCGCCAACCCGCCTGCCAAGCGTGGCGATTATGGCAAATCCCCCCTTTTGGGGGAGGCTTATGTCCAGCAGTGTACGTCTTTCGGCTGATATGATGATGATGATGATGACCTAAACAGATTAAGAAGTCTTATACTTCAATTGGTTTTTGATGCTAATGGGAAAATTTACTAAGTCCCCGGCTCCCGCCGCCCGTAAGCCGTCCGTCGGGCGGTTGGTGGGCCGTCAGTCATTGGCGTCGGCTGTATCTACTCAAAAAAAATCAAAATCAAAAGTCATTTATTCAAATTAGGCTGAGAATCAGCACTTTTCGAACGTCAAAGTACATGAGACAGTCCCCCAAAACGCCCACCCTTCACCACTTCCTAGTGCTTTAGCTGGGAAGAAGAAGTAGTGGAACAAACTCCCCAGCAGCACAGCTGTCTGTTTAGTCGGATAGACTTGATTCTATACATACTTAGGCAAAGTAATAAACATTACGAGACACAAAATATTAATTAAATAATTAGTCAAAATGTCAGCTAGCCATACCAATATACCGACAAATAAAATGAAAACTGTCGAGGCCAAATAAAGCCCAAAAGAACTCATCATAGAAAATATTGTTATGAGTAGATCATGTCAATAACTAATGACTTAATAGATAGTTATAAAAAAAAAAATTGTTAGGCAGGCAATAAAAAATAAAATAATAATTATATGAACGCATATAACCTGTCACTAGATACGCCGATTCTGGAGAAAGAACACAAACATTGTCTTGAGTTAATCACAGCGACCAACTATTCTTGTCATTTAAATAGTCGTTGATGGAATAGTAAGCCTTTAAACAAAGGACGGATTTTACTTGAGCTTTAAACGCATTAAAAGGCAAATCTAGCAAAGAAGAGGGAAGCTTGTTATAAAAAGTTATACCAAGCCCAACAAATGAGTTATGAACCTTATGAAGCCGGTGAAAGGGAGCACGTAGTTTGTCCTTATTTCTTGTGTTAACGGTGTGAATATCACTGTTTTTAGTGTACAAGTGTATATTTTGCCTAATATATAAGATGTTAGCGAATATGAATTGTGATGCCACCGTGAGAATACCAACATCTTTAAAAAAGTCCCTCAAGGAAACTCTGGCACCTAGCTGGTAAATTGCACGAACAGCACGTTTTTGAAGGACAAAAATATTTTGAATATCAGCAGCTTTGCCCCACAGCAGAATACCGTAGGACATAACGCTGTGAAAATAACTAAAGTAGACTAACCGAGCTGTATCGACGTCAGTGTATTGTCTTACTTTTCTGACGGCGTAGGCGGCTGAACTGAGCCTCCCGGCTAGGCTTGATATGTGTGATCCCCACTGAAGTTTGGCATCTACTGTTATGCCCAGAAAAACTGCCGAGTCTACGGTTTCAAGCACCTCTTTATCTAAGACGATGTTGGGACCTAGACTTCTAACATTCGGTAAGGCAAATTTTACACATTTTGTTTTCTTGGCATTGAGAACTAGGTTATTTGCAGTAAACCAATCCGTAACCATTGAGAGAGCACTGTTTACGTCGTCAAAATCTTGTCTATTCCGGTCTACTTTAAAAATAAGAGAAGTATCATCTGCAAACAGTACAACATCACAAATACCCTTTAAATAGAATGGTAAGTCATTGATATACACTAAAAACAAGAATGGGCCGAGTATTGAGCCTTGAGGCACACCTAACTGAACTGGTAGCCTGGAAGATTTTTCACCATTAATTTCTACACATTGGAACCTATTTTGTAAATAAGAATTTATTACTTTTAAAGCTTTGTTATGGACACCGTAATAACTCAATTTTCGCAAAAGCGTTTCATGGTGCACGCAATCAAAGGCTTTGGAGAGATCACAGAAAACTCCAATAGCATTTTGAGAGTTCTCCCATGCTTTAAATATGTGTTTCAACAGAGCAACACCCGCATCTGTAGTCGAACGACCTTTTGTAAAGCCATATTGCTCATTATGAAGGAGGCTATTTGAATTAAAATGTCTTAGCAACTGCTTGAGTATTAACTTTTCAAATATTTTGCTAAATGCAGGTAAGATAGAAATAGGCCTGAAATTACGAACGTCATTTTTATTACCTGATTTAAATAATGGTATGACTTTACTACTCTTCATGAGGTCAGGAAAAGTTCCTGAATCAACACATTTATTAAAAGTGACAGCTAGATAGGGGGCTACGATATCTATTATATTATTCAAAAGTTTAATGGAAATGCCCCAGAAATCACCAGTGTTTTTAGACTTAAGTGTGTTAAAAACATTAATTACATCACGAGGCGTTACATGTTCGAAACTGAATAGGTCACTACACTTAGGCACACTACTATGCAAGAGGTTTTCAGCTTTAGAGGGGGACGAATTTAAGGAGTGAGTCGTAGCTACAGGTATGTTGGCAAAAAACTCACTGCCTCGCTGGTCTAGTGGTCACAAGCGCTATCGATGAGCACGAGGTCCTGGGTTTGATTCCAAACTCAAACTCAAACCCAAAGCATTTATTTCTAATAAACCAATTACAGGCATTTTTGAGTTGTCCAGGTCGGTGAGTTAGAAAGATGAAACTAGTTGCCCATTCCAAAGCGTAGTAGGTATCTATGGAGAAGAACGGGCAAGAAACTCCACGGACACTCTTTTAAAATCATGATGTTGTTACAAATAGTTGGTTCCATCATTATATTGAATTTTATCAATGTAAGAACGATGTAAAAAGAAGTGCACATTAAAAGCGGCCGAAATTAAATAAAAAATAAAATAAAAAATCAGAAATTAAAATAAGCCGTGGGAGCTAAGAGATGACCAGTCGCAACTGGCGGCGCCTGTTCACGAACTAGCGTATGGATCAGCGCCATTCAGCTCAACCACTTTGAAAGGGAAAAGTGTTATTGGGTACCCAGGTCGGGCAAAGTGTTATTGGGTACCCAGGTCGGGCAAAGTGTTATTGGGTTCCCAGGTCGGGCAAAGTGTTATTGGGTTCCCAGGTCGGGCAAAGTGTTATTGGGTTTCTCTATCTGGAATTATTAGTACCCGGAGCCTGGATTTGTGCCCGGTTGATGGCAATAGGTTCCCTCCCATTTACATGGGAGGTAAACATAACTGGCGAAATGTGGGTGTACTATAGGTACACCTCTGCCCTACCCTTCGGGGAAACTATGTAACTATAACTAAGTACATAAGGGGCCATCCATAAATTACGTCACACGTTATGGGCAGGGAGGGGGTCAACGAAATGTGACATTGTGTGACAAAAGACAGGGGGGTCGAAAGCTTTGCATGTTATAATCTAAAATACTAAAACTCGGAATTTACATTAAGGCTTATGTCGATTATTATTTTTTATTATTTTTAATTTACAAAACTGCTGTTTTAATTTACTTACTCATCATTATCATCATTTCAGCCGAAGACGTCCACTGCTGGACATAGGCCTCTAAACGGGGAGGGGATTGCCATAATCGCCACGCTTGGCAGGCGGGTTGGCGATCGCAGTATGGTGATAAAATGTATAGAGAACGCTGCTGCCCATTCTCTAGTAAGCCCCTTAGTCGCCTTCTACGACACCCACGGGAAGAAATGGGATGGTGCTATTCTTTTACGTCCGACACCACACGGAACATTTTTAATTACTACTAAATATAAAATTAAAAAATATTTGGCGTCACACAAGGGGGTAGGGGGTTTCACAAGTGTGACCACCTGTGACAAGGACAGGGCGGGAGGTCAAAAAACCATAATATTTGTGTGACGTAATTTGTGGATGGCCCCTAAGACCACTTAAGTAACCAATCTACATAGTCTAGACATGATCCTAACTAAATAAAAACGTAATTTAGCCATGAAAGCAGCTTTTTGAAGATAATATTGTCGTTTTGACTAATCCAGCATTGCTGCCCGTTTGATTAAAGGTCATTAAAAGAACAATAGAATAGGGTGATAAAATCCATATTCGTTTCTCATTTCCTGTACTAGACTAAACATACCTACTTTCTTTCCTGAATGGTTACCGTTATGGGCATTATGGCTTAAATACGACAAGGTGTGAATTTGCAGCATTTTCCTTCTATTTTTTAAAATTGATAAGCATTGTTCGTATTGGCTTGTTAGCCGATCGTAAGAATTCACACGCGCGATTCGGTCGAAACGACACTTTTAAATAATTTATATTATTTTCTATAGGCGACTTGCACGAAGTTAATTACATTTTTATGCACTTTTGACTTCGTGTTAGTGCGACTTTCCTATAGATAATAATGTATTATCTAAAAGTGTCGTATCGCCCAATATCGGCGAGTAAGTTTGTACGAATCGACTAATAAGCCTTAATAATGTGAGCTTTCTACTTGTTGCATTCTTTGCGTGCATGTTATTTATTTATTTCAACTCAAAAAAGGTTTGGAACGAAAGTTAATTAGCATTCGCTTTAAAACATGTCGGGAAAATCGTTAGTGAAATGCTATACCGATGGCGAACTCAATTTGGCATATTCATCTCTCTGGAACGTCATCAGGAACGAAATGGCAACGGCATTGACGATAATTATTAGCCGGATCACGGAAATCCGGTCTAAACTTACGTCGGACAGCCGGACATCGGATGTCCGGCTTCATTTATTCATCTTACACAAACAGCATTTCTTGTATAGAGGCTGAAAATGGCCGATTAAGCTCCATTTTCCGGAAAATGCTTAGCGAAACCTAGCGCTACCTAAATCTAGAGCTAAATTGAAAAAGAATACTTACATGAAAAGTTTGTTTGTTTTTTTGGGTTTTTCAGGGTTGATTATTATAACTATCATAATTGAATTTAATTTTTATTATTTATTTTGAGTCAACAATGCGAATTGAGTATGTAAGTCGAAAGTTTGGTCCCTTGAGACGACATAAGTCAAATTTAATTTTGGGACTATAGTTCGAATATGATTAACAACATTTCATTGAAACTTCTGCCTCGAATAGGCTGATGCTTTTAAAGCCCACCTAGTAAAATATTTTTCAGCTGTTTTTCTATTCTGAAACATTGCAAAGTAGCATGAGAATCATCTAGTACTATAATTTAAGACATTAAACTCCACAGTTTCATAACTGTCGAAAGTTTTCACTATAAAAAATTACTAGGCCGCAAAATTACGCGGTAGGTACCTACACTGTCACTATTATGCAAAATACACAAAAAAATGTAATAGTACATAATAGTAAAAAGTCGTGTAAATAAGTACAAACGGTAACATTGCCCGGTTCAATGCGTTCGACTCTTAAGACACGTCCACTGTGGGTAATGTAAGTTGCCGAGATTAGATGTGTGGCCATTAAACACGAGAGCTTTGCTTTTCTGACGTATTTACATACTGTAGGGTTATTTTCGAACTTCATGACATTTTCTACTCTTCAGAGTGCAATAATATACACCCTGACATTTTAGTCGTCTTACAACGGCAGCCAACTTCATGTATCCAATGAATACTAATCATTTATAAAAAAAAATGATATTTTTGGATATATTATTAATAATTAAAAAAGAAATTTCATTCACTAAGACGCATGATGTACTTTTGAACACCCTGTTATGGAGATGGAATGAATGATGAAATGTAATGGTATTATGGTAGGTAGGTAGAAATCTTCTACCGTTTGATACGTAAACATTATTAACAGGGAGGGTGTTTCATAACCCTAAAGCATTATTTATTTTTCGTAGTGCCTATTATCTTAATTAATGGTAACAATTTTTTAATCGCGCATGTAGGTATGGATACATTGAGTGGACCACCTTTGTAAGACGACTAAAATGTCACGGTGTATATAAATACATATGGAAGTACATATCAACTAAAGTATAATGGAAAAATATAGACTTACAAGCAGCTCCATGAATCAGTACTGGAGTAGAATGGAAAATGCTAGGTACATACACAAGTGCGTGGGCACTATTGTCCATGAGACGGTGCGGGACTGAAGTATTGTGTGGATAGAAACTAAGTCATATATTACGTGATGAACACCATCTTCTTTGATGGAACTATGTAAGCGATTTGCTCGTTTGGTTTACGACAAGAAAAAACTTTCTTTCTGCGTTCATTTAAATTCTATTTTAAAGAACGACGCCTTTTAATCTCAGTCACAATATGCCAAAACTGGCTCGAATTAACCTACATTTTTAACAAGCAATGTTAAAAATGTAGGTTATTCGTCGCCATAGATAAAACACTAACTTGTCGCTGAGATGAGTGATTGCAACTAGATTTAGAACGGTTTTATAAACGGTTATTGGCTTCCAGAGCATTGCACGTTGGATTTCAATCGCGTGTCCGCATTGCCCTTTCCTTGTGCAACCTCGCGGCTCTACTGACTCCACCGAAGGTATTGTTACACGGAATGGATCCGGCCGATTGACGATCGTTGATACAGCCGGCCGGGCGCGTAACATTATCCGCCGAACACGCGATACGCAGGCTAGCGTTACCTATCTCGCGCACATACCTAGGTACCCACCGGCGCGGGCGCACACCCAGCCACACTTATCGATATCTTTATTGACTTATTAACGGCCGTTTCTTACCATTTGTGAAACTGCTCCATATAAGAACCATCATAAAAATAATGCCCAATCATTTCAGAAATTACCTGCTTGAAATATATTCCACTAAGTTCTCTTCAACTAAACGTATCTAATCAAGCTCGATGTACAAAAGGAAAATTACACTAAAATTTGCCGTTGTTTGTAGTTGCACGTGGCGAGTCTACCAGTGTGCTGTAAGCTTTGTGCATTGCCCGTGCTCTTTCAGCGAGATAATCAAATCATTACCGCCTGACAACACAACGGGCACTTACTTAAAGCCGATCCTAAACAAAATAAAGTGTCCTTCTATCCGTTTACTTGAGCTCGTTCGATACCAAATTATATGATCGACTTTTAAATTGTAACCGAAATTTGGAACATCATGTCGTAAGTCGAAACGTAAATTGCCGACACAATTTTACAATATTTTTTAGCAACGAACTCAAACACATTACCGACAGAAGGTAGCCGGGCAGCACGTAGAACAATAATTGATTGTATTGAGCCTGGCCGACACCTCAAAAATGTATTGGTAAGTATGAGGAGCGAATATTAATTCTGCGTCTCGTTCTTGCTCGTAAACTTGCACATGAAGAAAAGAGAAAGGAGTTGTGTACGATGCTATCCGATATGCGTTTTCCTCTGAAGGATACGACTATACGAGTACGTGATTCGGTGTGTTTTTTTCGTGGGTGGAATTATTTGTAAGGCTTCGTTATGTGTTGCTCATTACTGTACAAGCGCGTATCCTGCCGGCGACCGCAAATGCGAGACATTACGGATCAGAGGAGCCACCTGAGCCGGCCGAGATGCAGGCGATGCTTCTGCACTTAATGCTTCATACGTGCAACGTGCACCGACACTATCGGCGCTGCGTTTTGTAAAACAAAAGGTTTATCGATTTACAGGTGCTAAATTTTGCAGGAGTTCTTAGAAAATATGTACCAAGAAATTCGAAAGTTTGACGAAATAATTTCAGATAGATGTTCGCAAAGGCTCTGTTTTAGCTGAAAACATATTAAACTTGGATAAAATTTAGCTAAGCTTAGCTTAGATAAAGCTTTGCGTTTTTTTTGTAATATTCAGATTATGAACCGTCAAGCATATGGGGTTTTTTTGAGGGTGGGAAATTATCAAGTAGCTTCTCCCGCTCTGGGTAGAGCATGAGGGCCTTTCAGATTTTTACTGACTAAAACCCACCCGTGTTCCCTCAGTTGCCTGTGTGCCAGGGACCACGGTATCTCTATCGAACAACCCGCACCCCTGGCAGGCATCGGTCCTTGCAGAAGCCACCAGTTGGTGCTGACATCTCTTTGAGGCGCGCGTGGAACACAACGCGTCGTCGACCTGGGCTTGTTCCTTACCGGACAGCGAGCTACCCATTACTCGCCGTCTGCAAGCCTGCGCCTACGGTGGCCGGGAATCAGCCTGGGATTACCAACGCTCAGGGCGTCTCCTGCGGAGGCTAGGGCGCATATACTGCCTCTCCCTCACGTGCGCCGCCTCCCTCTTCGCGAGCATTACTGCTTCGCAGAAGGAGGTGCCGGCTACCCATGCACTCTCGCTCCATACCATGGCCTAGACCAGGGCCAGACGCGAGAGATCGCCGCCGCCAATCGCCTCTACGAGGACACGGCGGTGCTCCGCCCAAGCCAGGCAGATCTCCACCGTATGCCCGTATGATTTATTGGCGAAAACACCCGGGCGTTTCCTCCCGCCTTATACGAAACAGGAACCGGTGAGGACCTGCGTCAGGCGGAAAATGAGGACGCCGTGGCGCTTCTCAATCCACTCCTCAAAGAGGGGACTAACCGCCGCAATCGTGGCGTGCCCAAACCATACGGGGTGACGATTAGGTTATTCACATTAAATAGTACAGCAGTTATTACAAGTTAACAACTTGTAATAACTGCTGTACTCAGTCTGATAAAGTTAAAAAATACAAAAAAATAAAACTGAATTTTTCAAACAAAATAAATAGCATAAAAATTGGCATGAAATAAACCACCCTTGATAAAAGCACTAGAAACGCGCGGGGTGATGGTATCAATAATTGAACACAATATGCATTATGGTTATGTTACCAAATATGCACAAAATTAAGTTTAATGTTGTTTAATATTAAAACGAAAAAGAAGGTCCCACGGCTAGAGTGTGTTTAAAATTGTGTATGTTTAAAATACGTAATGTAGAATACGTGGTTTTAATTAATTTGATAACGTCACCGTATCTAAATGGGATCGAAAGTTCCAAACATTACCAAACGCAGCAAAATTATGGGCTGAAAACTTTTCTTGAAAATGTTCAGTCCATAATACTTCCTAAATCCTTTTTTTCATATCTGATGAATATGTAAGTTTAAATTCAATAAGAGCCATCAGATTTCTTGGTGAGTGAACTTGTTCAAATGGTGTTTCGGTGGCTGCGGTGAAGTTTGGGGCGGCCGCTACCACCGAACCGCAGACCGAACAATAAATACTTATCTGATAGTAGGAACTAGACGAACGAACGAATGAATGAACTAATCAAATCGATGTAAAGTGAGTGAAGGGTATGTGAGGGTAGGATTTTGTGGACGGAGAACAAATCGTGATATGATTGTTGGGCTAAAACACATGAACACATAGTCGATTTTCGTGTCTATCTGTGTGACCGCGTATTTCATAAACTCCGCATCGGAGTATAATGCAGTTTTTACCATAATTTAGAGAATTTAATCCAAAATGTTTACGTGTTTAAAAATAATATGAAACTTAGTCAAAATATAGAAATCTTGATGTTTTGTCAAGTCGTTGAAACAGTGTGAAGTATAAAGGATAAAAATCTCTAAGTAGGTAACAGACTTGAATAAAGTTTAGTATTGTTCAGGATTCTTCAGAGATTGATAAATATTTGTATATAAAACAGACAGTAATAAAATATTGATCACCCACATAAGACAACTACACATGTGGAAATATCCGCGATATTTTATATTTTCCATATTGTGTAGGTACCTACAGAACGATGTAAAAGAAAAATCTAATTGCCCGAATACAAATCAATCACTGAATTCAAAACACAAATACACAAGCCTATTAATAAACCAAATTTGAATTTGGAATTCCTAACGAATATTTGAGATCTAAGTGGCCAGTTTGACAAAACTCCAATCATTATTATGCCCATAAATAAAGTGACAAGTTGGTATAAATTGGACTTAATGATATGTGATGATGAATAAAATAATTGCTCTGTAGATTTTTTAGGCTGAGTTTTAAAAATCATCAAAATCAAAATATTTTATTTCACATAAACCTGCAAGGGCACTTATGAAACGTCAGAAGCTAGGTGCACGGTTCCAATTTGTCGCTTCCTATGGAGAAGAGCCGGCAAGAAACTCCACGGTTACTCTTTTAAAAATAATTGGGTTTTACAATGTTTTCAAATTACAGTGATAATAGGTATGGGAGGACAGTGCAGGCCTGTCAATAAGTACCAAGTACTTAGACGAATGAAAATAAAGAATAGAAAATCGTCTATAAATCTAATATGTAAGGCCTACAATGTTTTCCCATTCACAATATGTAAAAGAATCTACATTAGTAAGATCAACCTATTTAAACAAAGTGACATGATTTCCATGAGAATCACTAATAAATAGGTGCTATTTGAAGCGATGTATAATGTCAAAAATGACGAGAATATGTCAGAAAGTGTAAAAAATAAAAATATTAAAAATTAACATTGTAATTTGGAAGCAGTTAATAGACTCTCACAAAGTTATGCTGTTAATGAGGTACCAGGGAAGCCACATGTGCAGAAGGAATTAATGCCAAACTTCCCTGTCTTCAACGTAGTCTTTTATCTTATAATATGCTTTTTTGATAAGGACACGTTTGATGTGAGTTTTAAACTTTCCATCGCTAAGTTCTGTAACCGACTTTGGCAACTTGTTATAGAAGCGGATACTGTTTATTAGAAATGACTTGCTAGTTTTAGTTAATCTAAATTTTGGAATCACGATTTCATCTTTACTACGTGTATTTAGATTATGGAAGTCGCATCTTTTTTTGAAAAGACCTAAGTTTTTGCGAACATACAAGATATTTTCTAGGATATATTCTAGGTTGGTAGGTAGATTTCAAGATATTTTCTAGGTTTCTTATTCCAAAATGATTTCAATTCATAATAATAACAGTCATTCCTTAGTTGGTTGGTTGGTTGGTTGGTAACAGATATTCAACTAAAATCTCATTAGATAGATAAGTAAATAAAATTATCTTTTCTGAAAAATGCCAAAATTTTTTTAGACATACTCTGCATTTCAGGCTACTGCTTTCGAGCCAAAACATGTTTTAGGGTTAATTTTAAACCTTCTAAAATATCAGTCGAATCTTTGTGGTTAGCGCGTTAACAGTGCACTTTGCTAGTACATTTAAAATGCGCGAATATTGCGACATTGGAAAATAGTGTCTGTAATGAGTTGGGGGACATGCGAAGTTAGATGAATAATACAAGCGTTTGTCGGCGAAACGTCGATAAAATCATTCAGAAGTTAACTGTTTAGAAGTTTGCGCGTGGTTTTTGTAGCGGCGCGGAGAGGGTTGGCTTGTCGATGGGCGGCTGATGTCGATATCTAATATTTTGATGTCTGCTTCGAGAAATTGTATTTATTACTGAATTAAAATTGTTGTAATTTTTTGTTTAAAAAATTGCATAACAGAAAGACAAACAAATGGAAAATTATTTTTTTGTTGTGAGTACCATATTTACTTTCATAAGCATTTAGTAAAAGCTGTTATTTTTAAATTACAAACAGATTCTTCAATCTTATTTATTTGTATAGATGTTTATATAATAGAAAAACGCTATAAGCACTAAGCACACACATAAAATATTTTTCTAAGCATCAAAGGCACATAAAGAAGTGCCCAATCTTTTAAAAAAAAAAAAAAAAAAATAAGTAGATAAGCCCAATGTAGCTAGACATTTCAATAAATTCAATTGTAATAAAACCATGTAAGAATTTACATGACTTTAAAAAGGCAATTATAAAATTGACGTATCGATAATACTCGGCACGTAGCGGGTTAAATGTCCAGTCGATCCAGGAGCTGTGGTTTTGCGGCCAGACTTAATTCTACCCGCGCCGCTCCGCCCACCATACATTTTAATAGTTTTAATGCCCCAAGAAGCTATCTTCAGTAGCCGATTACACCGGATAGCCGTCCATAGACAACTTCCAATATATCCAATAAGTTTTTTGTAACAGCTAGTTATGAAATACTTGAAATGAAGACGTTACGCCGAACGTGATTCATTTTTCGAAGGTCGGTAATCGTGTGAGGTCAACAGGACGTAGTTTCTAATAATTTCGATAGATGCAGGTTGCCGGAATAGGGTTAAGATGCGGGTGGTTCGGTTTTAGTTTTATTGCTCAATTTCGTAGATCAAGGTGTTTGTAATCAGAATGTTTTGTATCCGGTGTGAGTGATTAGCAGCTGGATTTTAATAAGTTATTTTTTCTTTTTTCGCTGAATTATTGAGCATTCACTGAATAGGTACGGTAGCGTTGTTCACGTATCACAATCAGCCTGACACAAGCCTCCTCTCTTAGAGATGGAGTGGGCTGTAGTCTACGATGCGGGCCCAGTTTATTCACTTATATGAAAGCATAACCAATAATTTCCATACTTATTGGAAGGTATTTAAATTCAATAAATATTGCTTTCACTCGAAATTATTAGCTTCAGGTAGACAAAGACCTATCGCAATATAGGCGCAAATTAGGCCAGGTGTGAGGTGGTAGTACGCAGTGATAGAGCGCGTGTACCGGCGTCGGTGCGTAGGAGGCTAATCCGGTGCCGCTTATTACATTCCACAGTAGCACACCGATTGAAACCGCAGCCTGCGGCCCCTGATTTCTGCAGCCCCATCGATCTATAGTTTCGTTATCAAATTTTCACACGGACCCTCGCCCGGCACCAAGATTGACTTTATTTGAGTAAGTGTAACCGCAGCTCTACGCGCCAACAGCGGCTAACGCGCGATAACCGACGCTGTTGACTCCGCTTTACGATACATAGCCGTCCCGATACTATTTTTCAATTGTTTCTCTAGTGAATTAAAGGTATTGGAGTGTGAAACAGTGAAAAGTATCGTTATTATGCGATAGGTTGTCGGTCGGTAGCCAATCACGGCGCCTGAGATATTGATCATCGAAATTGATCAATCAAATCGAAAATATCTACCGGAAATAAGGCGCGATGTAATATTACGATGTTCTTAGAATTGAATGTTTTCAAAAATAGATTTAATATTTCATAACAATTTTAGTAAAAGTGTGAAAAGTGTTTTTGTGGTTTTCGATTATTTGCGTTGATTTCAAAGTCTCTATACAATTTTAAACAATGTATCGGCTGTGGAGTAATTATTGGGCAGCGCCGGGAGCCGTTGAAATTGATAGTATTTGACGTAGAAGTGATTACATGGTGTGCCATTGGCAATAGCAGCCGTCAGTGAATGGACCGCCACTCTGATTACTTTGGATTCAAACAGTGATAGACAAGCGCACATTGTAGCACTAGGTAACGCTTAGACAGTTTATACTATTACGAAAATTACATTTTCTTTAACTTCTAAGAATTTCACAGACGTTTCATAGCCGGGCGTAGCGTTCTAATTAACATCTATGAAATGCTTGCGACATTTTTAAGTTCCGAAAAATACATAATTTATGATTCGGAACTTTTCTACCTACAGGTCTTTCGTCAAATTGAGCACACCGGACCGGGTTTCAAGACTTACTATGTATATTATATGTACTCTATTTGAAATATGATTAGATATTTAAACAAACATTTTTTACAGTCTGTTCAACCGATTTTGACTTCTATTTCGTAGGCATAAGGATGGGTGACCATCTTAACATACCAAGACCTCTCCGTGCCTCGGAAAGCACGTTAAGCCGTTGGTCCCGGCTGTCATTTGTAGATCTTTGACAGTCGTTACGGGTCGTCAGAAGCCCGAAAGTCTGACAACCAGTCTTTCCAAGGGGTATCGTATATTACCCAGTAACTGGGTTGTGGAGGTCAGATAGGCAGTCGCTCCATGTAAAATAATGGTATTCAGCTGCATCCGGTTAGACTGGAAGCCGACCCCAACGTAGTTGGGAAAAGGCTAGGCAGATGATGATGAAGGATGGCATTAAAAGCAAAAAAGTGGTTACAAGACCAACTTTTTATTTCAGAAGCCATTTATCATGCTACCAATGCAATAGAAGTCAAAATCAGTTGAACGGACCGTAAAAATGTTTATGCAAATGTCTAATCTTATTTCGACCGGAGTATAGTTCATTCCTTTTCGATTTGTAACAAAGTACTGACTATAAACGAACAAATTCCAGAGTAACATAAAGCATAGAGGTCTTAAATGCCGTTTACTCTATTCTAAATTTAAAAACATCTACAAGCTCGCTAGTCTATGGCGCACGATGTTAAGCCGCCGGCGTAATGACATTGTGCCCGCGCGTCCGTTTTTTTTCCTCATCGCATTTGATGTTATTGTTATTATTTTTCTCTCGTAGCCCATCTAGAGGTCGACGACATTTGTCTTAGCTTCTGCTTGTTGGATGGTGGAAAGCTGTAAAATATTGGATGTGGAACAGTTGGTAGGCAGACTGTTAACAGATTTAAAATGGAAGTCAAAATAATGAAGTTCATATAAAAAAAAAAACAAAAACAAAATCGAGTTATGATCATGACTAGGTATGTAGACTATGATAAAATGTGTTTTTGGTCTTATTGGAATTAAAAACATGGACGAAATTACGACGATTTATAAATACGGAAACAATGCTTTTAATTCTTATAAATTTTTGTGCATATACATAGAAGGCATTTGGTCAAAATTAATAAGAACCATACAAAAGTAGGTATATTTTAAATATCAGAAAAGGGAAGTTGATTAACTTCCATCACTTATTTAGGTATATCCGTTGTAGGGTTATTCCAATTTTATCCCGCATGCGTATGTAGGACTGATAGCGTCTCGTTTTCTGTAATTAATTTATGATAACCCAAACTCAAATAATTAAGTCCCTATTAGGCATGTGTTTACGTCACTGATGTAAAATATTCTACGTTTGTTACGCAAGGAAAAATAATAATTTATAATATTGGTCGGTTAGAAACTGATAACAGTGCTTCATTTCATAGTTAATTAAATATCTACTATTTAATATTTATGTTTCGGTTAACCCTATCTATAATCCTGTTCTATTAAGTCCGTTGAATTAGAATCTCGGGACAAGATAACTTGATTGACTGTTTTCTTTTCCTGCTAGTCTTAACATGAGGTCATATTTTGCTTTTCACAGACTTGATCTGGCTTTGGAAACTTGATTAACCTCTTACCGTTTATGTTGGTAACATCTGTCTCATAAAAAATACGAAAATAATGGACAGCCTAATTTTCATAATCCGAATTATGTATTTGTAAAAGTGTTCTAAAATTGTGACGTCATCATAACGTATTTCGAACTTCGAACGCATTGTTTAGCGCGCGCAAGCTTGCAAGGTGTTCGATCAGTGCGCATAATTGGCCGGTTCCGATTGTCCGGGAGCCGGGAGCGCAGCCCCATCACTAGCCGTCTACGTCATCATCCGATGACCGCATTGTTTACCCCTGTCTGGGACGCACTGTTTTTAATGTAATTTTGGAATGACTTTCAGTAAGGCTTTTGACGCTTTCTCTTTTATGAGACCTAACATTTTTAGGATTCCGGGTTTTAAATGTGCTTTGATATATTTATGTAGGTAGATTAAACATACAGTACTATTTTCAATTAAAAGGGAAATATTAAAAGGAAAAACGTAAGTATTTCAAATAACTGGTCCTTTCCTACTGGTAGTGTAATGAAAACTCGTAACAAAAATATTATTTAAAACAAACGCCTCCAGCTAGATAGCACTGCATTACATATATTGGATCAGTCTTATTACAGTAAAAGAATTCCAACCCGAAATTGAGAACACAAGGAAGCTATGTGCCCGTAACCACGTAGATGTCGTTAAATTACAGCCGTGAATCACAACGCAATCGAACTTGCCCATTACGAAGATATTTCTTAGACAGGAAACAAACCATTACCGATGCAATATCGATCGTTTTATTTAAGTACAATTTTGTTCCATTCAACAACTTATAATTTATAAGCTATAATAGTATCGGAGCAATTTTACAGGTCTTGATGACGGGCACAAGAACACCTCAACGTAGTCGGTGAAGGATGAAAAGAATTTGTAAAGATTCTTCTTTAACAGTTAAATTTTTAGTGAAAAAAAAGCCAAACAAAAATAACTGCGAAAGTAATTCCAAGATTGGCTAAAAGTTGATGACAAATCCTCTATCTAAATCCGTCTCGAAGGACTAAAAAGTGAACGCTCATAACTACCGAAATAATTAACTCTAATACAGATGCACGAAGCAATCCGACAGTTAGCAACAAGCATTAGAGTTGACATGGGCTGTCGGCGGCGCAGACGGCTAATAACGTGCGTAATGGCGGGTCGTCATTAGAGGCGCGCGCGCAGATTGCCGGCGCGCTGATGAAACCCGCTGGGATTGCCTTGTAAACGCCTCGAGTATGAACGTGCACTTAGAACGGGTAGATTGGGCAGTTTGTAGTGTATTTGTTTTATTATTATCGGGTTTATGTATTCAGGATTTGCAGAATTCACATGTTTTTTTTTGAATTTAATGTATTTAGTTAGGCAGGAGATTATTACTACCAACGCGAATTTACAAATATTTAAACACATCATTGAATTTATCTCTATTAAAATCTGGTTATGGTTTCCTGGAAAATTACTATTTAATTGCAGAAGCATGAAATATTTGGTTTGATCAAACAATAATTATTATCAAAAATAAAACTACCTTCCTGATTGCCTTTTGTTATTAATTTCAAGGACTCCATCAGAAGCAATTTGTGGTAGTTTTTAATTGATTGGTATTCGACACTAAACCAAGAATAAAAGATAACTTTTAGATGCCACTTTTAACAATAAGCTTGAAACAATTAGATGAAAACACGTGTTAGAAAGAACCAACTTTTTAGGATACTTGTAAGGATGCTTATATGAAAGCGGCTGATTTTTGGAGTACTGATTGCTAATCCTTTGCTATATAATGTTTGAAAAATGTGAATACGTTTTTTTTTAGATGGGAAATCATCAAATAACTTCTCCCTCTCTGGGTGGAGCAGGACTTTTATTAACTAAAACCCACCGGTATTCCTTCAGTTGCACTTTTGTCTATTTCCTTTTTATATTTATTGTTTCTTAATATTCTTGTATAATTTGAATCACATTCACATCAATTATATTAATTTTCTATAAGTTCGATGTTAATTGTTTGATGCACCGGGCGACGTCATTACGTCAAAGCCGGCTGTCGCTGAAAACCAGCACTGGGGCTGTCTTGCATACGGTTGCAGCAAAATGCTGAGCGATAGCCGTTTTGTGTGGATGTGACGCATGTTTCCCCCAACCTTTTTTTATTTATTTTTTGTGTGTTCCTGGTTTTTGCGTCATGTTTACCGCAAATAAACGTTTTTTCTTTCTTTCTTTCACTTGCCAGTGTGCCAGGGGCCACGGTATCTCTTTTGAACAACCCACACGCCTGCCGGCATCGGCCCTTGCGGACCCCACCAGTTCGGCCTACGTTGTTGACGTAAATAATGGAGGTTGTTGAAGTGTCAAATTGAAAGCTACTGTTAGTGTGTTACACAATTAACCCTCTGGTCAGGAAAAATATTTGTAAAGCAAAAAGTATCCCTTTTTCAGACTTACCTAGTCTACTAGAAACATCAGTCCGTTTGCAACAGCTCGTCGGTAAATAAGGCGGCAGTCAGTTAGAGGGTCGTGATTGTGAGCGGCGCGTAATGAGCGCGGATATTAATAAATTTAACGCAGGCAACTCCAGGACACTTTACAGTTATTTAGGCCATAATTATGTCAGGGAAATTACCTATCTGTCTGCTGTTATTGTTATATGATTTACTGGGCTATTTTTATGGTGAATTAGGCTCAAAAATCAATGCGCCTAAGCTTTTCCCTACTATATTGGGGTCGGGGTCATTATAGTTTCGGTTAGACTGAAAGCCGAACCCAATAGAGTCTTTTTTTTTTTGGGTGGGATATCATCAAATAACCTCTCCCGTTCTAGGTGGAGCAGGAGGGCGTGTCAGACTTTTACTGACTAAAACCCACCCGTGTTCCCTCAGTTGCCTGTGTGCCAGGGGCGACCGTATCTCTTTAGCATAACCCGCACTCCTGGCAGTCATGGGCCCTTGCGGGCTCCATCAGTTGGTGCTAATATCTCTTTGAGGCGCGCATGGAATACAAGGCACCGTCAAACTAGGCTTGGTCCTCACCGGACAGCGAGCTACCCGTTCGTCGCCGTCAACCCAATAGAGTTGGATCATTATTTTAAATTCTACTTAGGACCTCCTTTATAGGTAAATTTTTTTCATCATTCAAGCTCGGTATGAGTTCAGAGTGCAAAAAACTAAAAAATCTCTTAATATTGACCCTGCAGGTTGAATCTATCTCATCATCTGCCTAGCCTTTTCACAGCTAAATTGGGTTCAATTTCCAGTCTAACTGGATGCAGCAGAATACTAGTATTTTTCATGGGACGACTGTCTATCTGACCTCTACAATGCAGTTAGTGGGTAAAACGATACCCATTGGTAAGACTGGTTGTTAGACTTTCAGGCTTTTGACTACCCGCAACGACTGTCAAAGATCTACGAATGGGACCCGGGACCAATGTCCCTATGCTTTCCGATGCACGGAGGGGTTTCGTGCATTCATCCACGGACCGACCGCGGTAAGCGCAGCTTAACCTGATCGATCGACCCGTCCAGCTATTAGCACGAGCCCCTCTATGGTGAGTTAGGCTATTGTTTAGATTTAAGGAGCGTTGAAATATTGGCCCAAAATCCTTTTCGTTCCAGTAGTATGGCTCAGGCTCATCATAATACTAAAGATTATTCGTAGGACGTTATACAAATCAAAAGCTCAAAATGATTTGAGATTCATTACTGATACTTAAAATAAAACGTACTCTCCTTTAATTTACAAAAGTGCACATTACTAAATTGTTACTGTTATAACATCCATAGATGGACGGACGGATGACCCCTGTAACACAGGTTTTCCCTACCATGGGGGTCAATGATCAGTTATTTTGTGCCAGGCGATTGGCACGCTTAAATCAAGGGGCCCCTAGTATCTGTGTACTTTTTATGTCAAATAAATAATTCTAAATCTAATTAGCTTTAGCTAAGGCTTTTCTATATTCTAACACAATACTTAAAGAGCATTTATTAATTAATTATGATCGTGGAACTATTACTTAACTGAGGTAATTTTTAGAATCTAGATGGAGACACAGACACAAAAACAGAAGACAAGATTTTTCTTTAAAGTCGTAAATAAGGTAAAGGTATGTACTACATAAATAAATAAACAATATTATTGATAGCCGTATCCGTACTATTTAAAAGATTAGTTTATGACCCGAATTAATACATAGAATACTTGCTATCCTGGCAGTACGTTCCCATAGGATAATCCACGCGAGCGAAGCCACGGTCAAAAGCTAGGGCTAAATAAACTTTTATCATAAACTAAATTAACGACCCATGATCAGTCGAGTTTGGGTCAACAGGAAGTGTTCAAATACCTAGGTATTGGTTTCATATCTGAATTTTAAGGAAAATAGTTAATTTAGACAAGTAGGTAGTCAACCTAACTAGTATTAAGGTTAAACGAATAAATTCACAACCTAATACGCGTATTCGACAAATAAGTAATCTTGGTTACGATTAAGTATTTGATCAATGTTAATTGAAACTAAGTTTAGATCACAACTTCCCCACTGCTCCTACATTGCTCAACTAGTTGAGCAGTTGAGCCATAGTTTGTATTACCGAACATTTTATGCTCTTTAGCTCAACTATTTTTTGCTTTAGCTCAACTATTTTTTCTCAACTTAAATGATTAGCATCCTGTTTTAAATTCGAACATATAATGTAATGCTCAACTGCTCTTGAGGCACTGGCCACTTATATAATATATATTGATAAGACCTATTTAATAAATTTATTTGCAACTAGCTTTTGCCAGCGGCTTCGCCCACGTGGAGGTTAGGAAAAAATTATCCCTCTGGAACGTACTCATCATTCTCCTGCCCTTTTCTCAATTTATTTGTGGTCGGCGCAACATGTCTTTGTCTTTCACTCTTCTCTATTAGTCGTCATCTCCGTAGTCACACTCTTTCTAACCATATCATCATTCACACAGTCCATCCATCGTTTCTTTGGTCTCCCGCTACTCTTATAACCATCGACATTCATACTCAAAACATTCTTCACGACGTCTTCCTCATTCCTCCGTATCACATGCCCAAACCATGACAGCCGATTTCCACACAACTTTTCAATAAACGGTGCCACTTTCAAGCTTCCTCTTATGTACTAATTTCTTATTCTATCCATCCGTGTAACACCACACATCCCTCTTAACATTCTCATCTCAGCTACAGGCAATTGCCTTTCATTCATCCCTTTTTTGGTCCAACATTCTGACCCATACAAGACGGCAGGTCCTACCATGGTTTTATATATCTTCCCCTTAAGTTGAATGGAATGTGAGAGTCGCAGATTGTTCCCTCGGGAACGTACTACCGGGATAATAAGTATCGTGTGTGTTAATCCAGGTTTTAACTATCTGTCTGCCAAATTCCACACAAATCCGTTCAGTCGCTTCTGCGTGATTGAATTGTTCATCCAAACATTTCAGGAGATATAGTCTTGTTTTTTTATATTAAGATGTGTGTGAAGTA
Source organism: Polymixis lichenea (assembly GCA_949091785.1). Taxonomy (NCBI): domain Eukaryota; kingdom Metazoa; phylum Arthropoda; class Insecta; order Lepidoptera; family Noctuidae; genus Polymixis; species Polymixis lichenea. The sequence continues at coordinate 7,960,448 of OX420951.1, forward strand.
TATTAATTATGAGATTTGGATTTTTTTATTTATAGTCTATATAGTTGTGCAGTTTTAGTTGACCAGCTTGTATGACCCACTGCTCAACTATTCAAAGTTGAGCAATTACCAGTTGAGCCGTTGGTATTACCCACTGCTCAACTGTATGCAGTTGAGCAATCTAGTTGAGCAGTGGGGAAGTAGTGGTTTAGATTTACCAGTTTCGAAATGTCAGCGGCGGTAGAGACTATTTAACTGAATAGCATAAAATATAGAAATAAACGAAATAATGTTTTTATGGAGAAGGTATTGTTAGCTTACTTTCAATCTGCGTAGCCTTCTCTTAACTATGTTGGGGTTGGCTTCCAGTCTAACCGGATACAGCTGAATACCAGTATTTTACATGGAGCAACTGCTGATCGGACCTCCACAACCTAGTTACTGGTTACCTTATAGCTCTTGGTAAGACTGGTTGTCAGACTTTCGGACTTCTGACGACCCGTAACAAATATCCTATCTACGAATGACAACCGAATGACAGGCGTTGTTAACTTTCTCTCCAAACATATTATATTTTTTCTTATAAATAAAAGCTCAGTATGTTAAAAACTCGCAGTTTTCTAGATTAGGTAATGTTGAAAATGCCAAAGAGATATTCCAAGCTCCAACATTTGTTTTTTTTTTGCATTGTTTTTTGTTTCACTTTTTGGGTTTTGTTTTGTTGTAGATTAAGTATATGTTTGTGTTTTATTTTTAAACAGTATCTGCAATTGGATACGGACACTCCAACATTTGATTACCTGAAATAATTCTTATTGTCTAAGAAAAAAGACTTTGACTAACCGTCTATGTACATACCTCCCGCGGGTAGGTTGGCGTTAGTCTTGTACTCTCGTTCCTCGTGGGAGAGGGACCGGAGACTCCTCACAGAGGAACTCTTGTACTCCATCTCCCGTAGAGCTAGGGATGCGCTGTCGCACGAGATCAAGGACCGCTGCAGACCGAAGGACCGGATTTGGTGCGGAGACGCGTTTGTACCTGTGAGGGAGAAGACGTTTTTAGTTCGCCGTTTTAGTTGATAGTTTTAATGCAAAAAATATTACAAAAGTACACATAATAAGAACAATATGGATGGGTGCGGAAGGTGGAAGACCGGGTTTTGTTGTGTGGTGAGCAGTAGACTGCGATAGGCTGAGTTGATTGATAAAATCATAATATTATTAATTTCTGAGTAGGTATACGGTACATCATGATCTTAATATTAATAAACAGCTTCAAATATACTACCGTTGCTGGTGTAGAAATATTAACATTAAAGTACCTACAATTAATACCCACATTAAAATAGCTTTAGGTAAATCAGTTTGACCAACCCGCACTGGCCCGCGAGCTGGATTATAGCCCACTCCCTCTCACAGAGAGGAGGCCTGTGTCCCAGCAGTGGGAACGTTATCGGCTGATTAAGAAGACGAAATCAGTTTGTAATGCTAATGGACTGGGTTGGCGATCGCAGTATGGTGGTCAAATGCGTAGAAAACGCTGCTGCCCATTCTCTAGTAAGTCCCTTCGCCTTCTACGACACCTTCTTTTACGTCCGACATCACACGGAACACTTCAATAACTTCAACAAATACAGCTCCAATTTTACACGGACCAAATTAGAACTAATGCAGTACCCCTGTCACGCACCAACACAGTTATTTAATTATCCAAACAAGCTCAAAAACTACAAGTTTCCGGCGACCAGTCTTCAATTAAACATTACAAGTGTCAATCACCTTATTATAGAAAAAGGTGGTCCTTTTTTTCAATCTTGGCCAAAATTGGCGGTCCTTCTGTCGGTCTCTAAAAAGGTCCCGCCCTAATTATTTTAGACTTGTGTTAGAAAAAATACATAGATAATTAGTTTATGAGTATACACAATGTAAGATGCCAGTATATCGCAATTATGTAGGGAACCGACGCAAACAAATGCAGCCAGATAATTATTATTTGTTGTTTTACAATAATAGGGTAGTGATGTGCTGTGTTAGATGTCGATGTTTGCTTAGAAGACCGTTTTCTAGTTTAAACAAATTTATAGATTTTTTTTCTAGACTTGCCGAACGCCGTGTCTTAGATTTTTTTCAGGTACATTAATTGCATTCAATTGAACCGTGACTATTGAAAATTGATTTAAAACAATAATTTATGATTCTCTAAAATTACACTAAGTAAACGTAGTGTAGGTATCATAAAAAGTGTGCAGTTGCCGTTTTACGTAAGTACCTATGGCTAATATTAAAACAGTTATTATTTAGAGAATACTGCTACCTCAGATTGAAATCTTTCAAGCGCAACGCAATTATTGTTTGCACTACACTATTTAAGCATCATTCGCAGTTTCGACCGCTACAAATAAATTGCATTTTATCGATAGTCGATAGTCCGTGTAATGTGGGAGTACAGCGCAATTAGCGAGGGTCACTGCGAAGCGGCTTACGTCCCACCTACAAATTAAGTCTATTAAGTCAAACTTTTAAGTCCCCCAGCATACGATATCTTCCTTTCTTGTGCCCCAGAGTTTGGGGTTTATTCGTTAAGTACTAGCCTTTTGCGCCCTTTCTACTCTTTGTTTGTTATTGTGAAGGATTTTTGGTGCTCGTGCAGTTTGATAAAGATCTGATTTTAATGAAGTGAGTGTGCCTTGATTGTAAGCGAGGGACATTTAATTAAGTGGACTCATGCAAGTGGGAGATATTATGTTGACCACTCTGAAATTCTGTTGTAAGAAATCCAGAATATGTTTGTGTTGGTGATGAATAATAGCTGTTGTTATGAGAACTAAACTTAGGACACTATTCAGCAATCATATTGTCTGAACGTCAATAGTGAACCACCGATGATGTACTTTAATAAAAACTTTTTAACAAAAAATTAAACCAACAAAAAAATTAACAAAAAAAACTTTTAGTCTAATTATGCTACCAAATGAAAGTAAATGACTAATTTTTAGTCGGCGCCAAACAAACTATCAACGCTTCTGATCAATCAACCTGGCATTATTTTACTTGGCGTCTATATGTTTTTTAGCGCCGACTCAAAATTAGTAATTTTTATTATTAAATAAAAGTAATTCTCATCCAGATCTGATATTTATTCGATTCAAATGGTACAGATCGGCAATAAAGGCATGGTGCTTTTTAAAATTGTGACGTTGGAAGTGAAACTTTGAGAATAGCACTGCAGACTATGCTCATGAGCTCTTATTTTATTTTTAACCTGTATTTATTATGATATAAAGTATAAAGAAATATTGTCCCTGAGACTGTCCTGCATCGCATCACGGCGGCAGCAGGCACAAAGGTCTCAGCAGTTGTGCAGTGCGTGAGTGCAACTTATTACTGATATAATTTCACTATTGTTTGCCGCCGGCTCCGCCGCTCCATATGGCGTAACGTGTTTTTTTTTCGTATATTTTTCCTCCAATTTCGTCGATAGTTCGAAGCTTCGAGCTCCTTTTGAGCGACTCCTTAGTTTCGCGTGACTGACAGGCGGAAGACGATGTTTTATGATATTAATTAGATATCGGTTAAATGTGGGGTGGAATTGATGGGAAGTAAAAGTTTATTAGTATTGTTGCGATGGTGAAGCTTAAACTGGTGCTTAGAGATATCTTACAGGAATCAGTTATCCACACCTATGTAAAAATAAATAAAATTGAAGTGTCTGTTTGCAGTGTCAAGATAATAACGTTTTACTAACTGCACATCAAAGCACATACAGTAAATATAAAAAATAAATAATTGTCTGTGTTTGTTCCGGCTGAACTCTAAAAAGGCTGCACCGATTTGGACGGGACTTTTACTTGCAGATACCTGGTATTATAAGGCGCAGCATAGATTACTAACAAGACTTTTTATCCAGGTAGCACGTTCCAGTGGGATAATTTTGCGACATCCCTGCGAGCGAAGTTACGATGAGTTTTGTGTTTATTACGACTTTAAATATACAGTCAATGATTTAAAGAATTCATTTGGTCCTTAAACTCTTAAAATAATCATTTGATCATGTTCTAAAATGATGTGTACCAAGTTGGATAAACTTCAAAAGCATCATAACTTACTGACACAAAAACCCAATTATTACCCACTACAAAATATGACCACGAACAACACATAAATGTTGTGAAACACACAACCAAAAAGTAGGTAAAAAAAAACACATGACAATTGCGATATCAGTGTCGACTCCCGTGGGAAGAAAAGAGTTTATCTACTAATTGTGATATCGCGGTCACGCCGCCCGCCACTATCATATATATGAAAATTACACGATAATAATAGAAACAGTTCACAGTATTATTATATATTATTTTAATTGTTTATGCTCGCGGTTTTCGTAGCGCGACGTCGAATACGAATAATAACAAATTGGGCCGAGCTCAGGACACGCGCGATCGAATTATGTTTTCATATTAGTTTTTTAATTAATTGGTAACTTGTAATTTTGTATTTTGTAAATGTATTTATTGTTGTTTGTTACCGATATGACCGCAGTGTTTGTGTTTGTAAATGTGATAGGTATCAGAAAATAAAGCTGTTTTATTAATTAACTTGGTTAAAAAAAGAAGACTTATCAACTCATCAGCCATCTGTACCTATCTATTTACTAAATTGTGTCACAACACATATAATCTATGTCATTCATCATCTGCCTAACCATTTTCCACCTATTTTGGGGTCGGCTTTCTGTCAAACCAGATGCAGCAGAATACCAGTATTTTACATGGAGCGACTGCCTATCTGACCTCCACAACCCAGTTACTGGATAATACGATACCACTAGGTAAGACTGGTTTTCTGACTTTCGGGCTTCTGACGACCCGTAATGCCTGTCAAAGATCTACGAATGACGGCCAGGACCCAAAGGCTTAACGTGCTTTCCGAGGCACGGAGGAGTCTTGGTAGGTATGTATCTCCACAAGCCATCCGCGCCGAGCGTAGTTTAACCTGATCAATCGACCGTGCGGGTTTTATTACTTAGCCACAAGCCCATATATAGAATCTATATATTACATATCACCAGAAAATTTACAGATATTCCTTTGGGATTGTGGTTTGACACTAAGATTGTAGTGGACTGTCTACGGAAAGGCTCGAATTATTGATGAAGGAATTCCCCGTCTACTATCGTAGCAGTCAATGAGAATACGACGGCTATTTCTATGTGAGCTGAGTTGCGGATTTGAGCAACAGGTTCGGAAAATAAATGGTCCTACGAGACGGATTGATTGATTCCTGGAGCCTATTTCGTAAACACGACAATGACAGGTGATAGGCGAAAGGTGACAATCCGACAGTTTGACAATTTTTTGTTTAATAAAGATTATCACTGATAAATTTGTCACGGTGGAAAATCTACAAATATGTCGTGACAATTTGACTAATTTCTGTTTAATAAACAGTTTCTCTTGTCAGGCGACAGTGGACAATTTGTCCAGAAAAGCTTGTCAAAGTTTTACTAAACACTAAATTGTCATGACAGGTGGACAAATTTGTCGAATTGTCAGAAATTTTCGACATGCACTTCATCCAATGTCAAGGCAATTCGGCAGTTACATTAGTTCATACCGTCTGTTGAGACAGGTCAGCTCAAAGCTGCAATGGCTCTTTTTTCAAAAAGCCTTTCCAGACATTGCCCTGCATTGTTAAGTTCACATAAAATTCAAATAATATAATGTTTGGACTTTAAAAGAGAGCATGACCTCTGAGTTTGTTTCGGCTTTTCTTCTCAGGGAACAGTCAGCTAGGAAATTCCGGCGCCATCTATTTTTAAAATATTGACCAACAAAATATTGACATGTAAAAGTGTCTTTTAAGATCTACTTACATAAATAAACATTTCACTTCATTTCATTTCGAATAATTTAAAAATGGTGTTAATGCTGTCTACGAAATTTAAGTGATAGAATATTCCTTTCGAGAACGATTTCGAGTGTCTAAAACTACCGTCGAAACTAAAATTGTTAATTCGGCGTCATTTTTTTATTACAACCCTCATGTTCTCTCATATGCATGCCTCGATATTGTATTGTGACAAATATGTCAGAAAAAGTGACAAATTTGTTATTTACTATGACAATTAAGTTAGTCAATATTTCTTAGAGACGCGACAGGTAAAATCTGACAATTGTCGCCTTTATGAAACGGGTTTTTAGTTTAATAATTAGATCTCTATCTTTATTAAACGGCACCTGTCGCGAAAATTCGACTTATTTGTCAAAAACTGACAAAATTGTCGGATTGTCACGTTTATTAAATAGGCCCCTGGTATTTATTTTTAAGGATGTCTGCAACAGATCGTAGGCTCTAATAAATAAAGAGTTCGAGGTGTATAACATAGTTCAGCTCGATATAACGACTAGTGACATTCATATGTATTCCTATATATACCTAAAATGTGTCCAAATTGAAGTTAATTCTACAATAAATATTCAGTTCTAAACAAATTCAACTTAGGTGAATGGAACGTAGAACTAGGCTAATTGTCCATATAATATGGATTAGCTCGCCCCCTATTACAAGGGATACTCGTAACTGCCGAAATGTGGGAGTACTATTAGTACGTACGGGAGGAGGGAGGAACAAAAGCCGTGATGTTTGTTATAATATGTTTTTATAAGACATCATGTACACAAAGGCGACTCTGAGCGAACCTGCATGCCTCATAGAGATGTCAGCACCAAATGGTGGGGTCCGCAAGGGCCGATGCCTGCCAGGGGTGCGGGATGTTCGAAAGTGATACCGCGGCCCCTGGCACACAGGCAACTGAGGGAACACGGGTGGGTTTTAGTCAGTAAAAGTCTGACACGCCCTCCTGCTCCACCCAGAGCGGGAGAAGTTATTTTATGATTTCCCACTAAAAAAAAACCGAACATGTTTAGTGTGTCATTTATAAACGCGCACTGGACAAGCCTCTGTGCCTGGCCCTTGACCATCGCCTTTGAGTGTAAGCGCCATACAAGTTTCACACTTGACTATCATGTAAGTGTATCGAACTATTTTGAGTCTTTACATGCATGCTTTTCATACACACAGAACATCACGCCTTTTTTCCTAAAAGGGTTGGGCAGAGAACGTGTACCTATAGTACACCTACATTTCGCCAGTTATATTTATGTCCATAATAGGGAACGAGCCTATTGCCATCAAAGGGGCACAAATCCAGGCTCCGGGTGACTACTGAGAAATTACAAATAAGAAAAACCTAATAACACTTTGCCCTACCCAGGAATCGAACCCAGTAGTGAGTATTTATAAAGATAAAGGACTTTACTTACTAGTTTTAGAGCGGGGCTCACGGGGTCCATCAACGGTGACTTTGATGGCTTTTTGGTACGTGGTTACTTGAGGTGGGTTCGTTGATATCGTGATCGTTAACGAGAAGCTCTTCCCTGGAACAAAAAAACATATAATTGAAATAATTATATAAATTTTACACCACTAACTACTACTTATAGTATATTATCTTAATATAGCTAAATTAATTCCAAGCTTAAAGTTGGCTTAACTATTGAAAATGCACAAGTTCTGCTTTTAATTTCTAAGACATGATCTGGAGGCCAACTCTCGTACTTTAAAAACGATCTAACTCAAGCTACAATTTAGTCGGTAAAATGAGATAAAAGGATAGGAGGATTTTGCTAAACTAAAAAAAACGAAATCACCAAAGTAATTCTGATCAAATTATAATATTTAGATGAAGTCGTAGTTATTGGTAATTAGTACCTACTTCAGTAAACATGCAACAAAATTCTTTGTGGTCATGATGATGGTTCCTTGCATTAAGACGCGACTCTAGCTGATAAAACAATTTCTAAGAAATCTTTATGGAAATTGTTCTAACAGAAATGCGTCACGCCTGTCTGCGGGGAGCCTTTACGAATCTACATAATTTTAGGGTTAGATCTGTGGTACATCCTCTATAATTATATATTTTATTATCATTTTCCCAACACAGTTGCATGTATTTTATAATGAAATAAATCATAGCGCCCATTTTACAGACCACTAATTTACACCCATTTACACCATTTATCCTTTATAATGCTTGAACTAGGTTCAATCAAATTAATCAACTTGTTAGTTGGAATATTCAACATAATTCATGACCATATTAAGTACACTGTAAGTGTGTAACTATTGTCCGTAAATAGTGTTTATTTTGTAGTCATGTACTTCTATTAAATACACAATTATATACAACATTATGCATAGTATTTCCAAAATAACGGTAAAATTAATTATTTGATGATGTCGAAGTCCATCATAATGTCTTTGTCTGTTCTCAGTATTTTTCTGAACAGCAAAACTGAAGGATATATCCTTAGATAGACGCTTATATCAGTACGCTTAGATCTTTTAAACTACTCAACAGATTTTAATGCGGTTTTTATTAATAGACAAAAGTGATTCAAGAGGAAGGTTTAAATGTATTATACACCGATCTTTACGCGGGCGAAGCCGCTGGCAAAAGCTAGTCTGAATATAAACTGGTCTTCAACGCAAGAGTCAAGTTTTAACTTACTCGACAGCTCTTTCTTCAGTATATTTCTTCTCCATGTCATTACATAGGGAAGAAAATGTACTTAAGTCTGTCAATGAGAATGAAATTTAGTCTATGATAAACTAGTCTATTACGTTCTGCACCCTGCAGCCCACACTAGTACACACGTGTGGTGGTGTGGGACTGTAGGTACTAATGTGAATAGCGTACGGTGGAAAATGGCGAGCTTTTTGAGCGTCCGATTTGCGGTCAGCAGTAATGAATGCACCGATAAATACCGAATAAAATTACAGTTAAAATGAGTGGATTAACATGTCTAATGCAGATAATTCGTGTGTAGAGCACTCGATTCGGAATAAATGACTGATTCCAACGTGCCCAGCCTGCGAGATTAGGTGCGTTTTGATTCTGGTTTTTGTTTGTTTTCGACGTAGTTTGGATAAAATGTGGTGCAAGGACGTTCAGTTAGATTAGTTAGATTGTTGAACCGGCTTTATTGTTCTTTAGGGCCCATTTTACAATAGTTTTATCGTCATCTTCCTAATTTTGTCCCTTGTTATTCCGGGTCGGCGTAACACGTTCCTTATCTTCTTACATGCTCCTCCCCTGTCAGCCGTCACGCTATCACTCACTCTCTTCACATAATTTACAAATAGTTTGATTTTTTACCGACTTCAAAAAGGAGGAGGTTCTCAATTCGTCGGAACCCTTTTTTATGTATGTTCCCCGATTACTCGAAGATGGCTAGACCGATTTGGATTTTTTTTTGTTTGAAAGGTTATACTTCCCAGGTGGTCCCATGATCATCAAGTCAGGATCTGATGATGGGATCCTGGAGAAATAGAGAGAACTCTTCAAATTTTATAGGCACACTTGAAGCGATTTGGGTAGTTTTTGGAAGAATACTTTCCCGGAGTATTTCAATTTGGAAAGATCTGATGAAGAACTTCGGAGATAGGCAACGGAACTCCTCAATAAATGATAGCAAATGGACTGGAATTACTGAAATCTCATGTCTGTCTATTGTTTACACCAGTTCATAACAACATCATGCTGGTACGCTGTGAAGGGGTAAGCACATGTGAACCACTAAAATGTGAAAGATAAAAACTTAAAAAAAACCGACTTCCAAAAAAGCACTGCAAAGTGAAAAATAACTTTAATTTCGGAAGGCGGTGACAAAAAATTCAAATACATATCAAAAGTCACCGACTTCCGAAATTAAAGTTATTTTTCACTTTGTACTGTTTTTTTGGAAGTCGGTTTTTTTAAAAAAAAACGTTTTTATTTATATTGCTTGTAGGAAAGTCTTCAAGCCGCCATATTTATTTCTTAGCTAAAAGTTATCACATAAAAAAGCAGCACTACACGACGTTTATATGTGGACAGTTAAAAGAGGGTTTTCTGTGTTTATTCTCAGATTAGCCAGGTCAAAAACACCAAACTCAATCTAGTTTTAAAACGTAAGTTATTTTTGACGTGTAAAAGTGCTTAAAAATATCATTTATCATTTTAAAACATCTATAACCGGAAATTAATGTCGAAATCTCAAACGAAAATTGAAGTGCCTGAATATCAGTAGAAAATTCGTAGCATAGAGTTGTAATTTCTACCGCAGTTCAGTTAGAGTAGGTTAGTTCGTTACGAATTTATCAAACGTCAGTGATGAATGAGCCAAAAATAATAAGGATGTTACTGCGATAGGCATAAAATATGTGTTCTAATTATTAATGTTAGATATTGAATTATTAATTCCCACAATTCATGCTTCTTTATGATAAGGGAATTGAGTTTGCTGCTTCCTGTTTTAGTGACAAGTTAAGACATGTTTGTATATTATACGAGTATCTATGTGTTGCAAGTTAAATTGTGAAATATGCATTTATAGTTTTTGCCAGCGGCTTCAGCCGCGTGGAGGTCGGAAATTATCCTAGAAGCATACTATCGGGATAAACAGTATCCTATGTGTTTATTTTGGTTATAAATTATCTGTCTTCTAAATTTCGTCCAATTCGGTTAGGCCGTTTTTACGTGATTGAGGTTATTCAAGAAAACATACAAACTTTCGCATTTATAATATTAATAGGAAGTAGGATGAAAAAAATACAATATTTTTGGTATTCCTGACCATAATTAATTAACCATGTAAACATGTACACAATCCATATTATTTAAGTCGATCCATTGTTCGTTTAAGCTTTTATGAAAAATCTCACCTAATGACCATATCGAGCAAAAATGAGTTCGTTACCTTAGTTCTCAAGGAAATAATTATAGTTTCAATAGGGTCATTCTTATGACTGTCCTTACACGTTACGAATGTAACAGTTAGAATAATATTCGCAGTTCAATGCTCGGGGAGATCAAAGTATCTTTGTATTTGAAAAAAAGATCTTTTTGACAGAGTTTTACGGAACGACACAATTCGAAACTTTGCAAAAGCATAGCAGGTAGAGCAGAACAATTTTCGCAAAGCCTCACTCAATACGGAAACAAATCATCATAAAACATTGGCCGCTAAACTTTAAAGGCGTGTCTCGAACGATGTGAAATATAGCTTCTAAAGTCGCCATTAAACTTAATACACTCCGCATGATCACTCATCAACAGTTTAGGACCTAACACAATAAGAGTGAAGCCGTAAAACATAACATTGTATGGCAACGACCATCCAGAGGTGTTGAGAGAGGTGCGTGAAATATTCAATTATTGTGCCCAGGCGCAGGTGGGCGAGGAGTGCGGGAAGGGACCCGCCGCCATCTTGATTTACGATCGAGCGTAAATCCTGAGTGACATTTGTGAGTGAAGACGACTCGCAAACCGTCGCCTCTTATGTACACGATTATGACAGATTTTCAGGAAAATATTCTGCGGTGGTTTTCCATTGCTGTTCCCAATAGCCCATGGTTCCATAGTTCAGGTTTGAATCGGCAATGGAAAGGAGGTAATGGTTACGTCTCGTTTCAGCATTTAAAGCCTGATCATGAGTTCTCAATATTGTGTAGAACGCCCAGCGAGCATAAATATAAAACGTTATGTGCCTGTCGCGACATGTGAACATCTCTTGTCAAAGTTCTCACAGCTTTCGGGAAGAACTTGAGTTATTTGCACATTTTGTCGCTTGAAGATCGGGTTATTCGTGGGACTGGCATTCGAAAGGTTGGTTTACAATTCTAACTGCTACATTCTGCCCTAGCTTGGAATTGTTATTATACAACGTGTAACGGAAAAGGAATATACATACCAAGGGCACGACTTCTTTGGATGATATCAAACGGAAGTGTTTTTTAATCCTATCTCTATATGTTCGGAAGTCATGAGATACCAGAAACCGAACTTATCAAATTGAAATAAAAATATCACGCGGAAGTGATTTATCGTGATATTGGCAAGTAACGTGGAAAGTTATTGACCTACGTAGTGCGGTGACACGTTTGTAATGATTTGAATTTAAGAAACATATGAAACCGAAAATTTGGTATAAATTATTTTAGTATTTTTTTGAGCTGAAACTATGTACAGTGGTTCTATATCAGCTTTTATTTTTAGTGCTTAAGGATAGCAATAGGGTTTCGATTACACCATGTATAAACAAAGTTCCATAGCTACGTTCCACTGCTTCGTTGGTCCAGTGGTCGCAAGGGCTACTGCTAAGCATAAGAACCTGGGTCCTGGATCCTTTTCTATCTGTAATTTCTCTGTGGCAGCCCGGAGTCTGGTTTTGTGCTCGGTTGATGACAATAGGCTCGCCCCTATTCCATGAGACTTAAATATAACTGGCAAAATGTGGGTGTACTACAGGTACACCTCTGCCCAACCTCTAGGAGAAACAAGGCGTGATGTTATGTTTTACAGCATTGAAATCGATTCTTCCTTGGTTACCCTTCATCTTTCAAGCTGGTCATAAATCATGAGTTTTTCACGTCTTTTAACCACTTAAGTGTTAATCATTCGAAAAAAATAAAAAATAAAAAAGGTTTTATAATCTCAATTCAATGCTTATAAAGTGTAACAGTTCGGCTACAAACTCCACGGCCACAGCATCCCGGCAGCTATAAATACGATGTAATTGGATACCGTCGTGTGTGAACTACCATTAGTTGTGACGGGCTCATCACAACAGAGCATCGATAATGTGACGAGATGCGATACGACAGGCGCGGACTGGTCCAGCGGCGTGATTCGGGACATTAAGATTATTTTTGTTATGCCGCGGCCACACCTACGAGAAATGCCGGAGAAATGGACGTTAACCGTAGGTGAAGCCACCATTTATCGCGATAATTTTACAACACCATTCACAATGCCATTTGACATTAGGCGATAACTTGGGTGGCGGTCAAGGGTGGCCACTGAGTCGCCATACATCGCTCCATCGCTTCCATCGCTTTAATTATATATTTACCGCGTTGTTTATCGCATTGTTTATCGTGATGTTGGGCGTAGACATTGACCGTAGTGTGGCCCAAGCATTAGAGTATTATGGTCTTGAAAAAAAAAATGAGTCGGTATGTGATCATGGATCATCATTATCTGCCTAGCCTTTTACCAACTATTTTGGGTTCGGCTTCAAGTCTAACCATCTGCAGTTGAATACCAGTATTTTACATGGAGCGATTGCCTATCTGACAAACCAGTAACTGGGATATAGGATACCCCTTGGTAAGACTGGTTGTCAGATTTTCGGGCTTCTGACGCCCCACTACGACTGTCAAAGATCCACGAATGCCAGCTGCGACCAACAGCTTAACTTGCTTTCCGAGGCACAGAGAAGGGGAGTTGGTGATTGGGGCAACTGACTCATTTTATAAAGACATTCAGCTAATAACCAGCCAAGCAACATAATTACACAAATAAATATAATCAAAATATTACACCACATTTTAGACATTTCGAAATCAGTACCTAATTTGATCGTAATGTGCTATGTCGAAAGAGAGAGTTCTTCATACATTGACAAATTGAACAGACAATTAGGGACGAGGATAAACGGCATGACCAGAATGTGACCAAATCATTTTGTGTAGCGGTCATCACTGTGTTACGGTCGGAAACTGTGTCTTTTTTTTGTTTGGCTCTGGTTTTCGTCTTGAATGTCTTGAGTAACGAATATCTTAGCAGTTTATTTATTTTATTTTTAGGAAAACTTACAGATACAGTAAATAATAGTTTATACAACAATAAGGCCAACTACAAGTTTCTACATGTAGTATGTAAATCATATGAAACAGGAATTGATAATAGACTATATTTACGCTCGAAGAAGCCATTATATAACATTTTATTCAATTTAGCAACACTAGTATTGAAAATGTCGGTATCAGCTAAAAAAAGGTGATGAGATTATGTTGCTCTTTTTTTTCATTTACCTAAATGCTATTTACTTACTACCTGTAAATAATGAGTCGGACTAAGATATTATATTTTTTGATGTCACCACGAGTAGCAATTAACTTAGACAATTTTATGCAAAACTAGTTTCTTTTTTTTAAATCAGGATACTTATCTACGAAGCTATACATTTAATTTAGTTAAAATTAATAAATCATCCACCAATAACTACGAAGCATGAGTAGGTTCTAAGAAACTGCGAATTTCAAACAAGAAGGAAAAAGACAAATATATTGTAACGCCTACAGTTCGATACCGAGAAATTAATATTCCACTAATTTTGTATGTTATAATTATGAGTATTATGACATACTGGGGCAATTCTTGTTTCATTGCCATAGCCTTGGGGTTATTGCCACAGAGTAGGCTCTTCTCTTTCAAAATTCTTGTTTCATTGCCATAGCCTTGGGGTTATTGCCACAGAGTAGGCTCTTCTCTTTAAAAAATCTTGTTTCATTGCCATAGCCTTGGGGTTATTGCCACAGAGTAGGCTCTTCTCTTTCAAAATTCTTGTTTCATTGCCATAGCCTTGGGGTTATTGCCACAGAGTAGGCTCTTCTCTTTCAAAATTCTTGTTTCATTGCCATAGCCTTGGGGTTATTGCCACAGAGTAGGCTCTTCTCTTTCAAAATTCTTGTTTCATTGCCATAGCCTTGGGGTTATTGCCACAAAGTAGGCTCTTCTCTTTCAAAATCTGTCATAATTGTTTTTTTTTTTGCCTTGTTTTTTGTTTCGCTTTTTGGGTTTTGTTTTGTTGTAGATTAAGTATATGTTTGTGTTTTATTTTTAAACAGTATTTGCGATTGGATACGGACACTGTCTTTTTGTTGAGGCTTTTCGCAGAACTCCATAAAGGGGTTACCTTTTCTTGTTAGCCGCATAAGTTTTTGTACAGTTGTACAGTACGCGTGTCCGCCCCCACGTAGCCAGGTGTTCAGCTTGGACGTAAGGTAGGATTTTAGGGGGCAATCTGTCATTATTAGGTGAAAAAAGAAGAAAACTAACCAACTATAGTTATAATCGTCACGTATGATTGGTTGGTGATCTAGTGTGCTGTTACGGTACTGGCCATCTTCTTTTTTGTTCACCTAATAGTGACAGACTTTCATCACCTTAACTGTTGTCTTATATTTGAATTCTAATGTTATTGATTGTTTTTATATAACCAAAAATTCGAAGACATATGACGTCTACCAACCCGCACAGGGCCTGTGTGGTGATTACAGTTCACTTCCTGTCAAAGAGAGGTGTCCTGGTTTCCAGCAGTGGGAACATTATAGGCTGATTATGATGGTTTTTAATGATGAGGACTAACTTAAAAAAAAACCACACACATACACACACACATACTCTCATACAGACATCGACGCACGCACGCAAGCACACATATACACACACATACACCAACAGACTAATTACAATAAATAAGAATTATTAACTCATAAACTTATTTTAGTTACATGTTGCATTCATTGTAAGATTTTAAAGGAGCGGGGCCTCCTGGCACAGACATCTACATATATGCATAACATTTTGATTTTTTTTTTACTTTCCCATGCCAAGTCACTTCAGACATAAATAATTTAGATAAGTACTGAAACGAATGGAAAAACCATCACTTTTCTCTCGTATTTGCAGATATTAACCAATCATATTACTTAGAGATGGGGCAATCTTAAATGAACAAGGTGAAAACCTTCTCGACCTCAATAATAGGTCGGTAGTTTCAGATTCGTTTGTTAAGATTTCTGAAAGCGGTTTTTCTGAACGTAGTATACGTTAAACGAAAAAAAAAAGTAAACGTACGAAGTATTTTCTCAACTCATACTTCAAGTTATGCTTCACTACGAGCGGTCGTTGATCGCAAACAATTTTTTTGTTTTATCGTGTTTGGATACCGATACCCATAATGTCTATGGAGTTTTGCTACTTAATCTAATTTGACCCCATATAGGTACAATAAAATGTAGGTATACCCTACATACCTAAACATAATAGCCAGCCCCATACCGACAGTCCCATCATTGATGGCGTGTTAAAATGATCTCCGTGATTTTACTGCCCCTCCATATTGTTGGTGCATGTGGGCTGTAATGGCGGCAGGCTGCGCTTGCGCACACAACACAATGGAACACTAAAGTGCCAACGTCGTTTATAGCCGCCTGTGGTTTGGAAATTAAAATCCAACTTGCTGATCCGACTTTGTCGTGGCATTCAAGTGGTTGAAGGTTTAGGGAAATTGTTGGGTCATGACGGTGTTCATTATTTTTACCGGAGTTCAAAAAGAAAGAGATTCCATAACTACAAACAGAAAAATAAAAAATACAACAAACGATTTCCAAAAAAAAAAACTAAAATAACTTTGATTTCGGAAGTCGGTGGCATAAAGCGAAAACATAGATCCAAAGACACCTACTTCCAAAAGTTAAAGGTTATTTTTCCTTTTGTTATGTGTTTTGTATGTTGGATCATGACGGTGTTCATTAAAGCTCCTGCAGACTGGTGCGACGCGACATCGCGCCATGACACTAGTAGAACAATTGCTATGAAAACTTCATGGAAATTGTTATACCAGAATCACATCGCTCCATGTCTGCGGGAGCCTTTATTATTGTGTCTGTTGTCATCGAAAGGATACAGCTGCGTACTACAGCTCACCAATAATTCATTAATTAAAACTATGAAAACTAGAATCAACCGAAGGGCATATCGAATTATCGACGCTTATCATTAGGAAAATACGTATAATACAAATAGAAAATCGCGGCAGGATCTTAAATTTTCGGTGTTGAATCGAGAATTGACAATCCATCAGACTGCATAAAGCACACTGCTCGATTTTCAACTCTCGGCCCTAAGCAGTGCGTTGAAAATCCAGTGCGCGAAAAGAACCCGCAGCGATATTTTTACGTCCGCGCGAACGTGCTCTTACAAAGAGGTACCTAAGTATATTCAATTTATATTCATTGGTATATATGTATAAATTGTTTGTAACATTTCCATATACAACGTATTTACCCACAATTTTTCGCAGAACAAACATTTGCATAGATGACGATCAATTCGGCGATATGTGTCGGTTCGGGAATTACATTATGTGCCAAGTCAGAGCTATACCCCGTTTTTTCGTACATAATACACACATAATAAGCCTGGAATGTTCCCACTGCTGGGACACAGGCCTCCTCTCCGTGAGAGGGAGTGGGCCGTAATCCACCACGCGGGCCCAGTGCGGGAATTTTTGGTTCTAAGACATGCTGGTTTCCTCACGATGTTTTCCTTCACCGTTTTGAGAGCAGTTGTGATGAAATTATTTACACATAGTAAAGCGTCTGCCGGGGTTCGAACTTACGACCTACAAACTCGTAAGTCGCACCCGTTACCACTGAGCTACAACTGCTCTTGTTTTACCGTGACCATTATCTATTTTATTTATTAGTTTCTATATAACCACAGATTAATATGTAACGCAGTTCTTTGCATAGTCTGTTTTTAGGGTTCCGTACTCGAAGGGTAATCAACGGGACCCTATTACTAAGTCTCCGCTGTCCACCGTCCGTCTGTTTGTCAGCGGACTGTATCTCATGATCCGTAATAGGTAAACAGTTGAAATTTTCACAAAATATTTAATTCTGTTGCCGCTATAACAACAAATAATAAAAATAAAAACAAAGTTAAAAGAAAGGGGTATCTATATAAGAAACGTGTTTTTTTCGGCGTGTTTTGCCCTGTGGTACGGAACCCTTCGTGTGCTAATCCGACGTGCACTTGACTTGGCCGGTTTTTTTATCAGCATAAAGCTGTGTCATAACCGAAAGCGACTGTCGCGCCAGTTCGCGGCAATATTTGGCTGTCATGTTTGAATTTGCTCTAGTTCTAAATAACTTGAAGTATATATCTATGTATATTATTGCAATTGAAATGACATTAATAAATGCGATATTTGATTATTATAATAGAACGCTGTTTATAGGTAGGTCTGTACTTCCCGTAGTTTTCCTTTAGAAAACGTTTTATTCTTTTATATAGGTAGGTACAAGACGTTTGACGTCATTTATGTTTAGTTATTTTTCCATTCTTTAAAGAAGTTCTACATTTCCATACAGTTTAAAAATCCCTTACCAATACTTATAAGGATGTGTCATCGATTGAGAAAATACAAAAGCTCCTTATAATGGAATAATCGTGAAATACTTAGCTGATTCGTTTTAGTTTTCAGGTAACTATCTACATATTATAAAACAAAGCCGTCGCTGCGTCTGTCTGTCTATCTGAAAGCGATAAACTAAAAAACTACCGAACTGATTTTTACATGGTTTTCACTAAAAGACGGAGTGATTGATGCGGCGAATAATGGGTAACTCGCTGACCGGTAAGGACCAAGCCCGGGTCGACGGCGCGTTGTGTTCCACGTGCGCCTCAAAGAGATGTCAGCACCAACTGGTCGGGTCCGCAAGGACCGATGCCTGCCAGTCGTGCGGGTTGTTCGAAAGAGATACTGTCGCCCTTGGCACACAGGCAACTGAGAGAACATGGGTGGGTTTTAGTCAGTAAAAGTCTGACACGCCCTCCTGCTCCACACAGAGCGGGAGAAGTTATTTGATGATTTCCCACCCTCAAAAAATAAAAAACGGCTAAATTGGCTGAAAGATGACGATGATTGTTGAAGATGTCGAAATATCATTCCGCCTGGGAGCTTTACTGGCGTGCGGCGCATAGAGCCACACCGTCTTATTACAAAACGCTATTTAAATTTTGTTCTAGCCTAAAGCTTTGAGCCAGTTTTTGCATTTCCATCTTTATTTCGATTTGCGTGAAGTTCATAATACAAAATTACAACTTGGCATCGACTAACTTGTCAGTTTAGTAAAAAAAAAAACGGTATTTCGATTTCTGTTCGGTTCTTCTTTCAAAAACTGGGTCGCAGTTTAAACCATTTCTAAAGAAAAACCTTGTTTTGTATTGACTTCGAAGAGTTATACCTATGAAAACCCGGTAGACGCGGTAGTACGTTCCCGTGAGATATTTTCCGACATCCACGCGGGCGAAGCCGCAGGCAGAAGCTAGTAATTTATTATGCTATAATCATTTTTATTAACAATATGGTAACATTAGCTGCACGGGTCGATCGATCTGGTTATGCTACGTTAACAGCGGTTGGTCCGTGGATAGGTAACCATCTTTACATACCAAGACCCCTCCGTGCCTCACGTTAAGCAGTTGGTCCCGGTTGTCATTTGTGGATCTTTGACATTCGTTACGGGTCGTCAGAAGACCGAAAGTCTGACAACCAGTCTTATCGTATTACCCAGGAACTGGATTGTGGAGTTCAGATAGGCAGTCGCTTCATGTAAAATACTGGTATTCAGCTGCATCCGGTTAGACTGGAAGCCGACCCCAACGTAATTGGGAAAAGGCTAGGCTGATGATGATTCAATTTATTATCACCTACTCAAACAATATTAACAAAAGCTATTGTATGTAGTAACATTGCTTTTGTTAATATTGTTCGAAGATTCCCTCAAAAAACACGTCATAGTATCTATACTAGTAACTATAGTTACTATGATGTGTTTTTTCGAGGGAATCCCTTCATTGACTCACAAGTGTACGATAATTACTTTGACACATAGATTTTCACTTTTCCCACGCAAAAAAAAATATATAATCATTCCATCAGCTATGTCAATACATTACGTTATGTCATAATGACATCTGTAGCATCACGCCTGTTGTCTCCGACGGGTGGGCAGTGGAGTACATTTTAGTACATCCACATTTTTTTAAGTCCCATTTAATACTGGGCGAGCCAATTACCATCAACCAGGGACTCGCTCAGACTCCGGGCTGGTTCTGAAAACTTCAGTCAATCGACTCACCCTATCGTAGTCCGCCGCTGGACATAGGACTCCCGTCTGGGCTTTAGAAATCCCTGATGAAAAAAAAACCAATAGCACTGCCTGAGAGTCGAAAGCTCACACAGCAGCAGTATTTGCGACCACTACACCGTCGAGGCAGTCATATTACCAAAACAATTTACGACAAAATTTGTATTTTCCCAAATTAACCATATTTCAATTTTCACGCAAACTGTTAATAAATTGTCAGTTCATAGACACGGAGGCAAGTTAACGGCAAACACGGGTTTTCACATTCGTGATTTAGAAAATGCTCGTTCCCTCACCGCAAGCGATTATTTTGTTTATGAAGGGGACTCGTGAAACGGGGCCTTAATAGCGTCATCGTTTAGTTTTCTTTTATTCGATTATCTGTGCACAGTTTTGCGCAAATACGAATTCTTTTTGGTTTGATTATATTTTTAAACGAATTCAAAATGGATTAGGTTCGAAATTTGACTGTTTTTTTTGTGTATATTTTATGCGACATTTCCGGTGGTTGTGGGTCGATTCCGTAAATTGTGGGCATTTAGAAATAAAAAATGGATTTTTCTTACTAGACAATAGGAGATAATCGAACGAATATTACTTTATCGGGAATAAATTCGTGCGCATCGATTATTAAGCCATTTGAATACTTAAACTCGAAATTCGAATTTTAAATCACCATATTATAGATTTGTTCATTCGACAAAATTGAGGTAAGGTTGGTTTTTACCCTCAATTTTCATCGATGAATTTTCGATTACAATTTAGTAATGAAACTATTCAATTTCAACAATTGTAGGAAAAGTGGTGAGATACAAAATTGAAACCTTTTAAATATAGATCAATTTGTCTAATTCCCTTTGAATTTACTGCACTTTCTTCCTAGACTTTTGGAAAAGATCCTATGGTCTCTTCCAAAAGTGTGGGAAAAAAAAAACTGTGTAAACGATGATCAAGCAATGAACATTTATCACATAGTGATCAATGTTTGTTTATCGTACTAAAATACAGATCTAAGTGACCTGGGAGTTAGGCAAGAGTCTAAATACCTATTCCTCTCAGTCCACCGTAAAAGGTTTAATTAATTTAGTGACTGGTAACAGACTAATTAGTTTTCAGGGTTGAACGCGCGTGGCGCGATTATTATACAAAAGTAAAATTTACTTACACTGGCTACTTATCACAATTGTTATTTGTTTAAAGTTCGAAAGGGACTATAATTTAAAAAGGACCTTAGGTACTCTGACCCTTTAGCGACTTGAAATGCAGCGTAATCTGACTTAAAAAGAATCCGGGGAATTCAGATCCTCGTCCTTTTCTTAGAAATCGGTTAAAAAGCTAAACGACCGTTTTAATGTCAGCAAAGGCTTAAGTAATAGGTTAGCCACATAGACATGTATGAGAAGCCTTATTCCCATAACGCTTCTCATACATGTCTAGGCACAGTAAAGTTAGAAAAAAAGAAACTTCCGGATTAAAATGATCAATTAGATCACTTTAATTGACATTCTTAATTAATAAGAATCATCGTTTCTTAATCAAGCTTTTTTGTAACCACCGATTTACCTGTATTACCACAAGACCACAAGTAGGTACCTACACATATTAAACTGTACAAATAAAATATAAAGATCAGTAGTTATCATAGTTAGCACACAAGAGTTCGTCACCTCTGATAGCTATAAGGCTGTGGACAGACTTAAGACAAGCTGTCTTTGGACAGACTATCAGAAACAATGACAGCACGTAAACAAAAAGAAATCGTAGTTAAAGTTGACAAAATGCACTGCCTGTAAAGTGTAAACAAGGGTTTGTAATTAATTAAAAGCTAAATCATTCTAAAGGTTATTGCTAATCCATTGCTTCACAATTATGTTCAAAAAACTAATCAGCTCAACGACGTAAATGTCAATAACGCAATGAATGTTGTCGAAATGTCAAAATGACAGCCATTCCTGCTGATCGTATTACGCAATTACACCGCAGGTTAAATTCTTACGCAATCACTCACTAAAGGGAATTAGTAACACATTCATTTGTATTTTCTAAATACAAAGGTTGCAACTTTGTGTCTAACTGCTTTTCAACATTATTAAATTGTAATTGAAAATCATCGCGAACATAGAGGTTTTTTTTTTGGGTTTTGGCTTCGCACGGTTTGTGCATTTAGCCAGTGTCAAGTAATTTTTCTTTTCGATCAAGTAAATGTCCCGATATCGGGCACGATGTTACAAAACAGCCAAAGTCGTCTTTAGTCAGTCAAGTCAAAGTTATTGTAAAGCGGTAGTAACTTTACAACAACCCTTTAGGAGTTTTTGGGGGGAACAAGAAAAGTCCACGTTAGTCACTTATTTTCACCTTCACTACACTTGTGCACTCACACGTAACTAAATTGAATAATTCACTACCAAAATTGTACAATTTTATTCGCTATTTCACTAAATTTCATGAAAATAAAAAGTCGTGCGACATGTTCCAACGCGATCCCGCCAAAAACTCAAAATGGAGATTATAAAAATAACCACAACTGTCTAGTGAAAAATATTTTTAGGGTGATTTATTGAAATATGAAATAGAAATTAGAATTCCAATAATCAAATCTTAGCACCCAACTTGTAAGTGGCACTACCAATTACATACAGAGGAAATTTTTCTGACAACACATAACATTTCAATCATATGTTTTGTAGGCACAAAAAAACCTGCTTAGATCCAAGAGAAAATAATTCATCTAGCCTTTTCTGGGTCGGCTCTAGCCAGATGCAGCTGAATTCCAGTATTTGACATGGAGCGACTGCCTATCTGACCTCCCCAACCCAGTTACTGCGGTAATGCGGATACTCCTCGGTAAGACTGGTTGTCAGACTTTTCGGGTTTCTGACGACCCATAACGACGGTCGGACATCTACGAATGACAGCCGGGATCAACGGTTTAATGTGCTTTCCGAGACACGGAGGGGCCTTGGTATGCAAAAATGGTCACACATCCACGGACCAACCGCGGCAAGCGTAGCTTAACCTGATAAATCGGCCCGTGCGTCTGTTATTACTTAGCCACAAGACAAAACAATAACAGTTTTGTTGCTAGTCTGCCCACTGTATAACACCGCGCAATGTAAATTAGATAATGAGAGACCCACCGCGAGATAATTACTGATTCCGATAATAGGTGTATAAGCCCCGCAGCCTGACGTGATTTAACAAATATTATAGATCGTGCCATGAATGAGAACCGGTCTGCCCGCGCGCAGCACTAGTGTCGTCATCCTTATAACGATTCAAATCAGTGCGTCATTCCGTCACTTCAATTTTCCAACTTTTTTAATGACGTCGGGTTTTCTTTTGTTTGATCGATAACTGGGAATTACATTACCCGTGTTTTTAAGGCGTTTCATATCAAGGACTTACTAAGTTCAAGAAAGGTCACGGTTTATCGTGCACGAAGTGATTTCGTAATGTTTTATTCTAGAATCGCTATTAGTCAATGATAGTACAGTTATTACGAATGCTACGCCTGCGCTCATCTAGCGTTTTTCCTTATCGACACATCTCGTTGCGCCAATCAATTAGAGTCAGTTAGATAATATACATAATTATTATTAATGATTCACGCGATAGAAATCGGAAGAGATTTTAATTAACTTTTCCCATGTTGTGACGTTTTAGTTCAAATTAGCTGTCAAATTAACTTTATCTTACGATATGATTAATATTAGAGCCTGCTGACACATCGATGTGAAATTAGTACGACCTCATTCAAGGCCAGCCTTATTCATATTTTTTTATTGGTTAAGGCCTCTGACCAATTGATATTATGTTTGATCGCATAGAACTCGCAACAGGAGTTTTTGGCGGGATCGCGTTGGAACATGTCGCACGAATTTTCATATTCATGAAATTTAGTGAAATAGCGAATTCAATTGTATAATTTTGGTAGTGAATTATTCAATTTAGTTACGTGTGAGTGCACAAGTGTTGTGAAGGTGAAACTAAGTGACTAACGTGGACTTTTCGTGTTCCCCCCAAAAACTCCTATTAGGTTGTTGTAAAGTTACTACCGCTTTACAATAACTTTAACTTTGACTTGACTGACTAAAGACGACTATGACTGTTTTTTAACTTCGTGCCCGATATTGGGCCATTTACTTTATTGAAAAGAAAAATTACTTGACACTGGCTAAATGCACAAACCGTGTGGAGCCAAAACCAAAAAAAAAAAAAAACTCACAAGAGGCTTGGGAATATTTGTTTGAAAGAGGATGTTTAAATGGAGTATTATTTGTTTACTAAAGTTTTATGAAGAAGTAAAAATTCTATACAAAGAAGGACCTAATGTCTTAGGCGTTTTCTTCCAGTCAACCTTACTATGTGCATACGGGAATATCGCTGGGTCACTTGTCTATGCCTATTATACCGCCTTTAGAAAAACATAACACACTGGAGCCGATTCTTTTGCTCACCACCTAAACTAAAATAAGAGTATTCCTGTCTCTTAGACTTAGACCGCGAAAGAAAAAGACAAGTGACGCTTTAGATCTGTCAAAATAAATTAGACCTCGATTGCCCTGAATTTGGCGTGATTTTAAGCATGATGAATGTAGTTCGTCATAGTACCGTCGAAGAAAATTTTGGTCGAATTTAAGACGGAAAATTTGATAGCTATCATTTATTTCCGTCTGTTTCTGGTTGTATTAGAAGAATAAAGATGGCAATAGCCTAAACTAACGTTAAGTTGGGGCGCAACAGACTTATCACCAACCTGAATCAATTTGAAGGAAAAGGCTAAACCATTGCTTCAATGTTCGAAAAAAAAATCGGCTCCTCAACAACGTACCTAAATAACGCAATTAATGTGGTTGAACTGTCAAAATAAAAGCTGTATAAACTGCTAGTGGGTTACGCAATTACCCCGTACTTATTTTGACGTAACTTCGAACCCTACTGACCTAAAAACTAGGTTGACACTGACAATAAAATCAGTAATCCATTTATTAGACAGGCGGTGTGCGCAAATCATGGCGGTCGGCCGCGTTCAGCGCCAGATTAACCAATTATTATGCGCCCCTACTAATAGGTATACGAGTAGTAATATCTACCGACCGGTTACTGTTACATATGGACGTGTTACATAGTGCAACTGTATAATGATTAGTGCTTAAATGTTTGGTCAGGTTGTAGACAGACTAGCGTCAGGATTCTGTTTATAAGTTTCTTTCTATTACTGAAACATAAATGATTTATGGGACCACATTTTGCCAGCGGCTTCGTCCCGGAAATTGTCCAACAAGAATTTACGGTCACCAAAAGATATAAGTAACTGGGGTCATCGGATATAGTTGAAGTTTATTAAGAAACCGATGAATGTTATCGAATGTAATCTAATTCAATCAATAGGAAACAAACAGTTCATTTATCTAATTAAATTTCATTCGAAAACATCCATCGGTGTCTTACTAAATTTTCTTATTTTATCTCCAACTATATAATCTCTTTAAATGATTTTTGCAACCGAGACAAAAAGTATCTTATGCGTTAGTTGTGATCAAGGCATCCAAATCCGTTCAGCTGTTTTTGTGTGATTGAGAAACATACGAACTTTGGATTTGATCTATTTACGATACATAGTTGAACCGAGACGTAGTAATCAATACTAAGGTTCATTCAGACGTTTTGAACTTTATGATCTTCTTTGTCTTGAGCTATTAAGCCATGTCAGTAGTCCGTCGAGTCAAGTAGATTCCATAGGATTTAGAGATTATACATATCTCTTTAGCAGCCATTGAACTCTACTAGAAAGACTAGTTTGACTTGTTGTGGCGAATTTTAGTAAACATTAAAGCTGGTCGGTATCTTCTTCAAAAAATAAGGAGATTGAGATTTATGACTTGTTTAAAGAATAAAGTCGCTTTCATATCTGTCCGTGTGACTTTTTAGTTCTTCTAGATTTTATGTTCTTAATTTATTTTTAAAAATTAATTTACCCAATAACCTAGATTTTTATTTTTATTTAGTCGTAGTTTCAAATTTATTTTTAGTAATATTAATTTTATCGTTATCCCGTGCCCTTACAGGGTCCATATTTTTGTACCTAGCTTTAAGCCCCTTGTTAAATATTTTTTACATTTTGGAATGCAATAAATGAACATGAATACACGATGAATTTAGATACAGTTTCCTTCATAATTTATAGAATTTATTCCGGAAGATTTATTATACATACACAGATATTATAAATAAATTAATCAAAACAAGTTTTCCGTAGTAGAAAAGCCATAATACAAAGATTAAACTGTCATAACAGTAAGTTTATTAATAGCTCGCATGGAAACACCCAAATCAATTGTACAATATTTGTACGCTATAAAAACACACGTTACGAGATAAGTAGGTACCTAGTGATGTTTTTTTTATCTTAATTAAGTGTGCGAAGAATGACGTGTATGGAGTTTCTTACCGGTTTTTATATTGACAGTCCAATATTTGGAGCTAGCCTACTTGGCTACTTGACCTTCCCAGAAAGGAACTGGAGTGAGAGCGCGCGTCTCAGCGCTTCTCCTCTCTATTTATTATGAACTCCCTGCCTGCGTCTATGTTCCCTTCCACATTTAACCCATCTACCTTCAAAACAAGAGTGAACAGGCATCTTCTCGGCAAGCTAGAACCATCATAAACCTCATCAATCGCTTTCCATCAGGCGTGATCGAGGTCAAGAGCAAGCCCATTTAGTAATAAATAAATAATAGGTTAAAAATAACTAAAAAACACGCTTTAAAAACCAAACTAAAAACGCAGAAATAATTTAAAAAAAGCGTGGGTTGCTTTTTGAGGTATTTTTATAATCAATTAATATCAAGCGTCCCACGCTTTTTTGAAATTATTTTCTGCTTTTTTTAGTTTGGTTTTGAAAGCGTGTTTTTTAGTTTTTTTAAATCTTTTATTTATTTTCAAATTTTTAGTTCTGCTATCTACAAAAGTGTGCTTTTTCAGTAAAAAAAAAACTACTGAATTGTCATCGGTCCACGATAAGTCTATAAAGTTTAAAATGAAATATGACCGTTTGAAGTAGGTCAAAATCAAGTCCAAAGGCGTCGGTTACAAACATGCTTACAAACAAATACAGGTGAAGCTAATAAAAGCGTGTTAAAAAGAAGTCACCTAGCGACATAACTGTTCTCAGAAGCAGCCTGGAGTCTGAATTAGTGCCTGGTTGACAGCAATAGGCTCACTCCTATCGGTCTTATTACAAAACAACGTTTTCCTTAAGGTAATATGGTCTAAACCACCGAGCCAGAGGGGTAATTGCGTAAAACACTATCAGTAAGAATCGCTTCCATTTTGACAGTTCCACAACATTCATGGCGTTGTTTACATTGCTAAGCAGACCATTTTTTCGAACATATGAAAGAATGGATAGCAATATAACCTTTAAAACGATACAGATTCTGAATAATAGTGTGTTACGCTATAAAATTAGGGTGTACTTTTTGAGTTAAGAACCCAGTAAATGTATCTAAAATTCAGTTCTTTATACAAAAGAACTGAATTTTTGATAAAAAAAGTAAAAAGTAAAGTAAAAAAGTTTATTTCACAGAAAACATATGTGCTAAGTTGTAATGAACTTAACGCAAATCGGAATAAAGTTGGAAATGAAAAAACTGGCTCCAAGTCTTAGGCTAGAATTCAAGTTAGATCGCGTTTTTTAATAAGACGGTATAACTTGAGACTTAAACATAACTGGCGAAATGTGGGTGTACTATAGGTACACTTCTAGTGGTCGATTGTAGGTACCGTAGGTTATTTCTCTGCCCTACAATCCATCAATCCAAATATAAAAAAAATTAAATTGTACTAAGCCTCGTTGAGTACAAATCTTGCTGTGCGGTAGTGCCCCCTGCCCGAAGCAAACAATTGAACGAGACTCTAACGTTCGATTTTTAAATTTGCAAATGTCAAGCGTGTCAATCATTTTTTATAGTCTCAGGCGGTCTTACGATAATATGGTTATTTAAAAACTTTTTCGCGGTTTTTTTTTTGTAACATGTGTAGTCTTATTATGTATACAGACAAGTGGCAAGGATATCGACGCGCAATACACGTTACCATGGATTCAGTACACTATTAAGTATATATGTCACCGTATGATTGTGAACACCGTTAGTTTGTAATCTAGCTCGCGGATTATAAACTGTCGATAAATGGTAAACTGCACCATACTGCTTACAATTTAACGCATTATTTTTCGGTAGCTTATAATCTATCGAAGTGAAACTGTTAAATCACAATTTGTCGCGCTTTAAATTGTCAACTGTCCGAAGGCTGTCCCTGATTGGACGGTATTACAGTAGGCCGTTCTGTAGATAGAGCTACAAACTGCACTTCTTTGGTTAATCACAGATTCATTTTACTTCCACAACAATTTTATGACAAATTCTAAAGCTGCGAGTTATTTTCAACGAGAAATCAATTTACTATCGCCAATACACTGTTTGTTTACATTCGACAACAAACGAATTAACAAACGAATATGGCGGCGCGGGCATAAGACGTTCAAGTAATCAGCGCGTGAGGTGCGTTCCGTTGCAAACCATTTCACAATTTGACGGTTTCACTTCGATAGAATATAATCTACCGAAAAATAATGCGTTAAATTGTAAGCAGGATGATACGGTTCACAATCTTTAGACAGTTCACAATCTCTCGAGATAGATTATAATTACGTATCGGATAATCGGATGCATATTTACCTAAAGTTAATTTTTAGTTATGAAAATATGGAAGCGGCTTCTTAAAAAAAAAAATTGTACAAAAATCCTGGGATGCCAGCAACACTGGAAATACATAACTAGTCAGTTGTATAGTATGGAAGCGACTTCTAAATGATTAGGATTGCATAACTATTCAGACGCATATTTATTAAAAACTTAACCCCGACGGAAACTTGGTACCTATACCTATGTACCTAGGTTGTAAGTCTGTAAGAGTAGGGGTGGTATGTGTTAGTAAAAACATTTTTTTACATTAAATAAAAAAAAAATCGGTACAAAAGCGCATTCCATTTTAGCCAACCTCTCATTTTTAGGTGAATATGCATCCGAATATCCGATCTCTAATTATAATCTAACGGTATTTACAATTTTAAGGTGACATATACACTAAAATCTTCCGGATTAAATTCTCTAAATGATGGTGAAAGCGACTTAATAAAATATTTTTTGTCTCATATTTTATTTAATGATAGATAATAAAGCGAATTCAATCAACTAAAGAAATAGCTCATAATTATTCCACTGAGTCGTGCGTTAATTTATTAATTTAATTGAAACTACAAAATTACTTTTATTTGTTGCCCATTCGATTCAACCAACATCAAACGCATCGCTATTTTCAACTTTATTTGTTGCCGCGATGCGCTATGGCAAATACCAAGTATTTTGCTTCTTACAGTACCATATTAAGCTCTGTTTTACGATAGTTTTATCATGATACTATTTTTTTTTAAATATTTTTGATTACGCGGCAATATCTGCGACAAAAATCTGTGCGTTTTACGGTGTCCTACGTTTGGGCAGCACCTTAATATATAGTACAGGATAAGTTTTTAACCAGTGCGCAAACTGTAACCATGAAATCAGCATATCATTCTAGACCCCCAGCGCAGAAATTTTACGTCGGTTTTACCAAAAAAATCAGTTGTTTCAATGAAAGTGCAATACCTACGCGGTCAAAATGTATGGAACAGCTGATTTTTGATAAAAACTTATCCTGTATACATAGAATTATGGATTCTTTAAAACATGCAGAACTCACCTCTCCCACTCCTCCCGACGAACCTCAAATCATTGAACTTGGCAACCCTATTCTTCATGACAGCCGAGTTGTTCCTTAGCTCCGCGGAGCAGTTCTCATCGTTGCCAGCCCTGACGGTGACTAGGGTGCCGTCGAGGACCTCCCCTAGGGCTACCACCTTGAAGCCACCAGGCAGCGTCTTGTTGGAGCGCCAGTGTTGTGGCAGCATTGAACACATGTAGTCTGGACTGCCCGTTCTTACTGTCGACAAAGGTATTTTGATTAGAAATATGTCAAACAATCTGCCTAGCCTTTTTTCAAATATTTTGGGGTCGGCTTCCGGTCGAACCGGATGCAGCTAGATAGCAGTAATTTCCAATGTGACAACTGGTCAACATAACAAAATAACTGATTACTGGGTAGTACGATATCCCTTGGTAAGACCAGTTGTCAGAGTTTTTGGATTCTGACCAAGTACTTGTAATGGCTGTCAAAGAACTACGAATAAAAGCCGGGACCAACGGCTTACCCTGGTTTTGTAGAGGTCTTGATAAGTACGGGTTGGTCAGTCATCCACGAACCGACCGCGTCAAGAGTAGCCCCTCTTTTAAGGAATAATTATAAATATTCTTATTACTAATGCGACCGGGCTAAGGTATAAAAGTTGAATAAACATTGGATAAATATAGTTCCCTATGTTTTATTTTTCAAGTCAGCCCGAGACACGTAAGGAACCCATCAGGTAGTGTCATTGTGGCCCTCACAAAGTCCGGTTCACATGACGTATCAGGTATCAGCATATACCAGCTCACAAGGTGAGCGAGCACCCCCAAAACCCTCACGTATCACGAGGGTTTAACATGAACAACAACATGAATAACTTTGATGATTATCAAAGTTGTTCATGAGTGAGTCCATAAGGCTCCTACAGTAAGTACATCTCCTTTATCTACAAATAACGCAGTTAAATGTGATCGTTATATATCTGCATATTCCGCATTACATAAAAGTTACATTTAAATAATATATCTAATATAGTCGTAGCTATCTAACGTATAGCTAGCTATTTAATAAGTACTAAAAACGAATACCTACGTCACACATTGCAATCTCGTCAAATAACACTGGGCTTAGTGCATTTAAATGCGTATTTAATAACATGTACGTCACCAATTAAATCGGATTGACGTAGCATTGTGCATAGTGACGGTATGGAAATTATATCGCAGTCCGAATCCATCTGAAAGACGTATTCTATTTAGTTTTCGAAATTTGAAATACTCATTCCTCATTCGTTTGCATCCTCATTGGTTACAGCGGAATGATAAATACTGGATAAACAACTAATAAGCCAGAATTAATATGAACTGAGTTATCACACGGCTAGCCGGTAGCTAATAAATTGTAACGCTTCTGTTATAAAAAAAATTAGATTGGACGAGGAAAACCGTTATTTATAACAAGTTAACAACTAAATGTAATGACTGCGTAAAAGCTTGGCTGAGTTTTAATATTGTATAATTTACAATGTGGTTTTAATCTTTAAACTTTAGCCTATGAATATTTTTTGTACAGTCATAGTGTTGAAAGGAATGGTTTGACAGTGTGTACGCTACTGTCAAAACAGAAAGCTAATTCCTGCGCTTAGCAAAAAGTCATAAACTCATCTAAGTAACAGTTAATGTTGAGAACTTATCAAAAATATATGGAAATTTATTGTATTTTTGACAGATTGGGGATGAGATAAAAATGTAAACGTTCTTACTAAT
Source organism: Polymixis lichenea (assembly GCA_949091785.1). Lineage (NCBI taxonomy): Eukaryota > Metazoa > Arthropoda > Insecta > Lepidoptera > Noctuidae > Polymixis > Polymixis lichenea. Next base: position 7,991,805 of record OX420951.1, read on the forward strand.
ACGAGAATTGCCGCCGGTCAGTTTTTTTAGCCTGAGTAAAACGGGTTTCTATTGAGTGTGAATTATTATTTTCATAAAGCGATAGTTTGTCTGTAGAAAGTCTTGACACAGTCTACGCACAGCCTTAGCTGACTTCGATGATGATTTGATGATTCCAATCGATTCGTAACGATTTCGAATCGAGTAAATAGTTGTAATTATGATGAATGAATAAAATTAATTATCTCGCATGTCAGGAGCGTGAGATATGAATCATCATTTTATGATGAAAATGTGTAGTGATTCGTGCTAATTTACAATAATCACCACACTGTTCCATACCAGGAATTGGTGATCGAAACCAGTTAATGGAAATTCTCGACTTTCTTTATGATCTAAAAAGACGAAAGATATGGAGTAGGTATATTTTTTATTAAGGCTGTGCGTAGACCGAAACAACTCAAAACACGCTTTAGTTAAAGTATCGCTCTATGAAGGAAAACGATGATGACACGAAGACACTCTAAAAAAAAAAACTTCATTGATAAAGTTAGGTACCTAAAATATACTGAAAATAGTATGATGTATACGAGTAGGAAACGTAGAGTACGTAGACTTAGGCTTAATAAACACTGAAATAGTAGCAGCCGGCAGCGACGCGGCGAGAGTTTTAATGACAAGGTATTGTAAACTTTATGTGCAATGCCAAAAAATATAGATACGCTTGATAGCCCGTGGGTGGCAACGAGTCGGATCGCGCCGCGCCGCGAGACTACACGAGTCGCCGCGAGGCTCCACGCTGCGCTTTCTATACTTTTTTTAAAAGATATTGCGTATTTATATTTCAATATTGCACGTTAAGTTTATAAAGCTTTGTCATTAAAACTGCTCGCCACGTCGCTGCCGACTGCTGCTACTGCAGTGTCAATTGAGCCTAAGTGGCACCTTGAAATGAGCTGTATAGTGTCAACAGATAGAATGACAGCTCATATCAAGCTCGCTTCACCTGACAACTAAGGTGAAGTGAGATTTTTATAGAATGGACCGGCTGTTCTGACTGTAAAAGAAATTCATCTACATTCTAAAACAATACTAATTATGTAACGTCAACTCAATCCTCAAATTAGGATGTGGTCACACCGTTAGCTTCACAGACTATCTCAAAAATCACCGTGTAACGGCTCGAGGAATCAGAAAAACATTAATAGTGTAAATGCGGTTTCACTATTTACGGAAGCTGATGGTATATAGGAATTATGGAGCCGCAAACTGCGGGTTAGGTGCGGTCGAAGAGCTGTGAAGGAGATACTCGCGGGATTGCGCTTGCCTTCCGATAATTTAACTTGTGAACCCTTCATTTGTTTCGTGATGAAAAGGGCTATCATGGCTCTTATGCTTCTTACGGAATCTTTCACCACCTGTTCGATTTTCGAATTTCTCCGGTAGTTAGTGCCTTTCCAGCCAGTATGTGTATTGTCAGATGGTGTTGGATCTTACGCTCTTCCAGCGTAAATAAAGGGTGGCAGCGAGAAATCGACTCGCAAATTGAAACCGTAAATTCAGCACAACATTCTAGACCCGGGGTAGCGTAGAAATGTTTTGTCGGCTATAAAAAAAATAGCTCTACTATACATTTTGACCGCGTAGGTCTTTTCTATGAAACAGCAGATAAAAAAAATAACCAACGAAAAATTCCCAGCGCGATTTCAGAATAATGATTAAATACCTACATAGTTACTCCTCTAATTAATAATAAAAATGCGTCGAAGTGGTCATCCACTTCAACGCATTTTTAATATTATATTATTTATTTACGAGCAAGCTCCTGCTTGGGGGAGGGTTGTGTCCAGCAGTGGACGTCTTTCGACTAAGATGATGATAATCATGACATAGTTATTATAGCTCTCTTTATTTATCACCTTTAAAATTAGTTGTTTTTATATGGCAACACAACAAGACACGAGTAGCCATTTAATAATACAACCAGTTTGCTAATAAAATTTAATAGCTAACATTTAACTACTAATAATAACCGGATTGCTACTGCTCATTAACACTGCCATCTATAATTAATTTACAATTACTTTTCAATAATTAATTTACTAGTTTTCACGAATGAGAACAATTAGTGTGTAAAATGCCATACGTTCTGCTATTCAATTTAAAAGTAATTAAAATATTATTGTGATATCCGTCAACGTGATGTACGGAAATGATGGCGGTATTATTATTTTATTTATTAATACCATTACATACATGTTTTTCCGTTTCGAGTTCAGGTCGTTAAAATATTACAACTAAATTATATTATAGTATACACGTAGGAATTGTTCGGCTTGAGGGGCTCGTGGCTAAGTAATAACAGCCGCACGGGTCGATCCATCAGGTTAAGCTACGCTTGCCGGGGTTGGTCTGTGGATGGGTGACCCTTTATGTCCAAGACCTCTCCATGCCTCGGAAAGCACGTTAAGCCGTTGGTCCCGGCTGTCATTCCTGGATCTTTGACAGTCGTTACGGGTCGTCAGAAGCCCGAAAGTCTGACAACCAGTCTTACCAAGGAGTATCGTGTTGCCCAGTAACTGGGTTGTGGAGGTCAGATAGGCAGTCGCTCCTTGTAAAATACTGGTATTAAGCTGCATCCGGTTAGATTGGAAGCTGATCCCAACATAGTTGGGAAAAGGCTAGGCTAGATTGATTGTAGGAATGAATATCTTTATCTTCACTACATAGTATAAAACAAAGTCGCTTTCTCTGTCCCTATATCCCTATGTATGCTTAAATCTTTAAGACTACGCAACGGATTTTGATGCGGGTTTCTGTAATAGATAGAGTGATTCAAGAGGAAGGTTTATATGTATAATACACCGATCTCTACGCGGGCGAAGCCGCTGGCAAAAGCTAGTTTAGAATAACAGAAATTAGAGACTGAATATTTATAGTTTATTGCAGAACATGATGATCAGATTTGGTCGAAGGTAGTTGGTGAAATATGTACACCAAATTATCCATAGCATTATCACTTCAGCCTATAATATTCTGACTGCAGTAGGCTTAGCATTTGACGTTTTCTATTTCTACGAACAATAGACAGTGCTTTTTCAATTCATCTCATTTCTCAATTTTTGACATCGCACCGTAGATATCCTTCCACAATCTGTCATTTTGTCTTTCGTTTCCAACGATCTTTGTCTAGGTCTTTATAAATGTAGACTGTTTCAAAAGAATATTTCTTTCCAAACTATCAAAATCACACTGACAACAAACTTTCTACTCGACGGCCACAAAGTATACACCGTGACATTTTAGTCGTCTTACAAAGGTGGTCCACTCAATGTATCCGACATAAAATACCTACAGGCGCGATTAAAAAATTGATACCATAATTAAGATAATATGTACTAAGAAAAATAAATAATGCTTTGGAATTATGAAACACCCTCCCTGTTAATAATGTTTACGTATCAAACTGTAAAAGATTTCTACCATAATACCATTACATTTTATCATTCATTCCATCTCCATAACAGAGTGTTCAAAACACGTTCATGCTCCTTGAACGATATATTTTTTTAAATTATTATTCATATGTCCAAAAATATAATTTTATTTTTTATAAATGATTAGTAGTCATTGTATACATGAAGTGGGCTGCCGTTGTAAGACGACTAAAATGTCACGGTGTATAATATACGATTATCTACAAAATCATGATTCGTTTAGAACGCAAAACTGTGATAATTAGTAGAAAAACATAGCTATCTTCTCCTATTGAACATCATTTAGTTAATAGTCATGTCTATTCTTCCGTCTGCCTGCTGGGAAACAAGCCTCCTCTCTTCGAGAGGGAGTGGGCTGTAATCTACCATGCATTATACCTGCGTAGATTTGTAGATGTCACATGTCTTCACATTTTTGGTTCTGAGACATGCCGGTTTCCCCACGATGTTTTCTTTCACCGTAGTGAGAGCAAAAATAGGTAAAGGAAATGAAAAATGTCATATAACGTGGTCAGAACCACTTATAATGGTAATTAACACCTTAAACTGTTAATGTAAAGTATTAACGCGTGTTTCTTGAGGATTCCCCGACTCAGTTACACGCACTTATGTTGGCAAACACTTGAACTGATTCGGACTAAGTATTATGGTACCTTCCAAGAAAGAATGAATGAATGAAATGGTTGCATTTCATTCATTCATTCCGCCCGACCCGCGCGTGGTTTGACCAGACTCGATTAATCGAAGAAACCTCAATTCAAGGAGTAGTAAGTGTTTGTTAGTGTACTGGTCCGGTGATGATATTGTTTTCGTGACTTGTGTATCAGGGAACACTAACATGGTAAAAATCTAGCGAAACCCAATTTATAGTTAACGTCGGAATCTAAAATACATGTCTTCAATCAGTGGTGAAATAAATTGACACTCTATTGACATTCTTCTAAACTAATATAGGTACTACCGACTCGTTAAAATCACAAGTTAATCCAATCGACGAAGGGTAACTACATTTTACGTCTGGTAGCAAAAAAAACAGGTGTAAATAAAATCCCTCTGCAAACATCGATTTACTGGTAAATAATAGAAATTATGTGGGAAATACGTTTAAGATGAAGCCGGTTTTAGCCATTTTTCACACGATATTTAGACTGGATAAACAAGTTTTAGAATAGTAAGCTATATCGAAATGTTTTAATTATACTAGGTAAGTATTTGTAGTAATTGATTAATAATTGATGCTACAGTACAAAATACTAAGCACTATTAAACATTTTATGTTACTTATATGTTACTTACTATTTTCTTGCGGCAAAAATATGAAAAATGGCACGGAATTTCGCCGCCCGTTTACTTTCTGATTGACTTGCCCTAATATGGTAAGGAAGGTCCTTAGTCGGTCCGGAAAATTTCTGTAGTTAGACCCAAGAGCTGATTGTCACAATTCCTGAGGGCCTAGACAAGTGATTGAGTCTGCAAGTGGTAGTGGAGTGGTGACCTTTAAAGCGTTTTGCATATACGTATCAAACGTGAAAGACGTTTGCTATGTATATGCGAAACGCTTTTGCTCAAAACTGAATTGAAATACGCTTTTCAGTAGCATATGTCCTTTTGACTTTTTGGTTATCAATATCGTTGATCATCGTCATCGTTTATTTAATTCTGATTTTATTTAAGATCTTAATATTAATAAACAGCTTCATTACATGTACTACCATTGCCGGTGTAAAAATATTAAATTCAAGTACAAATAATATCTAAATTAGTTTGAAATGAAAATGGGTGATTTCTTGTTATTTATAAATTAAATGCCAAAATTAACTTTTTTTGATGGAGTCACTGCGTCTAGTTCCTATAACACTAAGTAAATCTAAAATATTTAAGTCCATTCCTAGCCAATGGGACTAACTGCACTTATCCTGAACTCATTAGGCCTCGTTGAAAGTGTTCAATGCTGAATTGAACAGGTTCGTTACAATGAGTGCATGCCGTGCGTGTGTCCCGCCCTTACATCTAATTGCTCTACAGTTATCAAACGGTAATATTGCATTAGTAAATGACCATTAGGATAAATGATTTGAAATGTTTGTACATATTTCATCGCGCGTCAATCGAGCGGTGTGAAATAGTTACCCGACTGCGCCAGAAGGAGGGTTATGTTTTCGAGTGTATGTATGTATATTTTTTAATTAAAGTTCACTTTTTAGGCAGTCGGGTTTTTTTTAGGATGTCAATATATATCATATTGGCTTTCAGCTCGTGTGTTTATCCGCGTGAAATTCTTGTTTTGACTTAAAATGTATCATATTATTATGACACTTGTTAATACTGTAATTTCCTATTAGTCAAAGAATTTTCGATCGGAATCGGATCAGTACATTCTAAGATTACTAACTCACAAATGCAACCTCTTTACATGAAACCTCAAGAAGCACTAAAATATTTGTTCGATAGGACATTGACATTTTTAAGTTTTTATTATTTTTCTTTTATTTGCTGGGAAATTGTGCGGAATAAACATTTTTTGTTGCGTTTTCTTTTTACAACTTCAGTTAAGAATCTCCCCAAAAACAAAAAAAACAGAAGTTTCAGAAGTGGTAAGGTGGATTCATAAGAATATTTTGTTTGAAGTTGTGCTCTTTATTCCGATTTGATCCATCATCAGAACATGCACTATTCTGTCTTTATAATTTTAACGGTTATCAATGTAGTGACAGATTTACAAGATTGATTGATACAATTTTGTTTAACTGAACACATTACTTTTTGTTGAAATATTTTAATAATAATTATTATATTCCATTCAGTTTCAAATTCAGACAACACTGGGTCTATAATTTAAGAATGCCGCAAACATAATTCTCTCGTATTAATAAAAAAAGTATTTACCAAGGTGAAACCAGTTTGATGATAACTGTCTAAATAAATACTTAATGCGACACTCAACTCAACAGATGATAAATATTTAAGTACATATCCGAGGTTTATTTGCACTTACACTACTGTTTGTGCAAAAAACTGCAGCCTTTTTTGCCATTTTCGGAAACTTCGACAAAATTTATTCCCGCATAGATATATTCATTTAACTGTGTCTATTTAGACGTGATTGATAAACAGACATCCAAGTGTTACATATTATTGAAAGATTTTGCGAAGACTCCTACCATCTTGTTAACAAAACACGATCTATCTTTAGTTCTAGCTAGCCTAAAGCTCTGAGCCAGTTTTTGCGTTACCAACTTCATTTTGATTTGGGTAAAGTTCTTGATCCAAAAATGACAATTTTGCACTGGACTAAGTTATCAGTTTTGTAAGAAGCACTGGACTTCGATCTTTGTTCAGTTCTTGTTTCAAAAACAGCCTTGACGGTTTAAACCATACCTAAAGAAACCTTGTTTTGTTTACAAGACCGTTATTATTTAAATAAATCAAAATCTGGGTGATTTTTTTGGTTTGACGTTTTCTAAAAATGAAACTTAGCTAGATCAATTTATCGCTCCCGAAACCTCCTGTATACTATATTTCATGAAAATCTTTGGAGCCGTTTCCGAGATTCAGATTATGTATATACAAGAATTGCTCGTTTAAATGTATTAGATTTTTATTTTATTGAATACATTATCGTATTTTGTCAACAGTATTTCAGAATTAACTTTGCAATTTCCTATCGTTACGTAAGTATAATATTAAACATAATGATATATCGCTCCTGAACATAATTGTAACCATAGCTAAACTAAATGTCATAATAGGTCCACAATTAAGAAACATACAATTATCAAACACGTTATTTACTCCCATTAAAATTTCGAACAACTTTGCATAACAATAATAAGTGAAATCACTAATTATTATTTATTGAAATGTTAATTATTATTTATTGAATTAATAATGCATAGATATAAAATTTTATTGAGTTAGCATTAAATTAAATAAATCTCTCACTCGAACTTTCTCCAACATTCGCGTTGATGTCTTTTACTTGAGCACATTTTTATGTTATGTTGTATCGATTCTATAAAATGTTATATTTTTGGCTTTATTAATTAAACATTCAGGATATTGTTCACACTAAATATTACAACAATGTCATTTATCAAATGATTCTAATTAGGTACGCTAAAAACATATTTATGACAAACCTCCAAACAAAATAATATATTTAGCCGAATCAGCCAAAATCTATCCAAAAAATCCCTAAATGTACCTACCTAATGGTTTCTTAGTAACCGTAACAAATGTTCAAGATAAACAACTTTTGACCTTAACGTCAACCGGAAAGAGCGGAGCGTCTTAATCGACTTATTCATCAGATTTTTGCTTTTAAAGTTCATAAATCTGTTGCGAGTAGGTTAATTGAAATAGACTCATCGTCTGATGCTATGGTAATGATGGGTTGGATGGAATTTCTAAGTAGTAGTTTGGAGTCCTTATGCCCGGCTGATGGCAATAGGCTCGCCCTTGTTACATGGGACTTAAACATACTGGTGAAATGTAGGAGAACCTTCTGGAGAACAGGTATGATGGTATGTTGTTTTAAGTAGTTATTTCAATGATATGTTACCTAGATCAGGGTACTCCGCGAGGGTCTCGTCCACGATGTACTGCAGACACCACGGCTCCAGCTCGGCCATTTCTCGCCGCCGTCGGCCTCGAGACTCATACGGCAGATGCATCCTTCACACCATAACACTCATTCGCCGCACCGCCAAGGTCGGCCGGTCTTCAAACTGTCCCACTGGCGCAGCAATGAACACAAAACAAAACGATACTAACTCTCAAGTAAGGGCTCGTCTGAACACTCGAATTCCAACACTTCCGCACTCTTCACGACCTTCGAACGTCTTCGTTCTGGCAAACGTCCAAAAAGTTTTTATTTGACAACAATATTTCGCCTTCGGTACTGCAAGAAGGTTTCTCGTACGTGACTCGTGAGTGAGTATTTCGTTAGCGTTGACACGATAATTTACTATGATTAGGAAATCTTTGGATTCTAATACTTTGTCAGTCTCTTCGTAGCGTTTAGAGACTAATGTTATTAATAAACTTAAAACAACAAATGCGTCCGTTGTTTCACTCACGAATTGTCCGCGTATGTCGCACTTCAATAATATATTTATTAGTGTATTATTTCCTTAATCCAACGACGCTCATTCTATACAAGCGAGGCATTTCTTGAATTTAACTTTCGTCATTCTATATGAGTCACAACACTAGTCCGGGGTTCACTGGGAACTATTTGATACATGAACAGTTCCGGCTAAGTTTTCTAAGAACACCTGTAAGTCACTATCGCGCTTCGTGTTATGTCAACATCAGCTGAGAGCCGATATATTTATGATAATGTGCCGCCTGGGCCGGTCGAGTAGCGCGCGGTTTTTTTGTGCTGTGTGTGAGCCACGTCTGACGCGCGTCAGGTGTCGCGTGGTGCGTGAGTCAGCCGCTCGCGGAGGCTGGCGCGTGTTCGCTGCCCGCGCGACTCTCTACTACTGAACCGCCGCCATTCTGTCACTCGCTGCCTCCATTCTCTGCGGTCAATCTGCGGTTTAGCCACGCTTCATTTGTCGGGAAAATGTGCGGTGTTCTTCTCCTGCTCGCACTTGTACCGCGATTGGTTGGTGCGAGAGAGCCCCGTGCAAGTTTTGTATCATTAAACATTTTTGTTTAGTTCCATTGTTGAAAGGGAAATATTATGAGCTTTTTCATTTTAAAGTGTGGTTGCGTATCTCCCTCTTTCGGTTCACTAGCTGCGGTTAGAATGGAGAGAGACAGTAGATGTCGGCCTAATTTTATGAAAGTTTAAAAATATATAACTAATTATATTTAAACAAATATTTATTTAATAATCTGTCTAACGTATCCCATTGTGAAATTCGATTACATAGCAACAATCACATTAGAAGTTAATGCCGCTCCGAATTAATGGAACTAATGAGGTTTGATGGCTGCCAAATTGTGTGTAACTTGACACGTTTGTACTAATAAACTATATACTCATTAACATATTGGCTTAATTTGTTGGTTCATTGCGTTTTGATAAGTTTAATGTTACATGTTGTGGGTGTATTTTTCAGTGTGCTGTTGGTCTTGAGATAGCGCGGTGGGCGTGTGCGCGGCTGGGCGGGGCGGGTCCGCCTACTGTCGCGAAGACGGAGCTCGCGGGCGGAAAAATTGTGAAACGTGCCGCGCCGCGTCGCTGCGTCGTGTCGTCGCGTCGTGGTCGTGTCACCGCTACATCGCACGTGCGGGCACCACGCACTTGTTGCATATACTTTGTGTGGTGTGCGCCCGGCCTTACATTGCCTTCGACGGAAAATTGTGCACATTTTGATTCCAGTTTAGGTCATCTTTATTCGTTCAGTCTACACCCTGTAGCCCCTTTTGAATTTTTCAGAGTGCAACTCTACTACAAATCTTGTAGTGACTAATGACATAGATACCGTAATATTGGGAAATCCCATTAAAAAAACATTAGCCACCAATCTAAGTCCTTGAGCGTGTGATAAATACTAAAACCAAATCACAAAACAAACACAATACATAAATGATAAAATCCCACCAGCTACCAAAGTGACTCACAACTTTGGTAGGTACATAATCAACATGCAAAATATATAAGCTTAATTTGTCAACATATCTTTATATCTATTAAAATTTTATTTATTGTATAAATAATAAAAAAATATATTGTCATAAACATACAAATAATTACAACTAAAGTGTTTGTTTGTAATGTCAAAATAACAGCTTTTTTTTGACATTACAAACAAACATTTTAACTGTGCGAAGCCGCGGGCACAGCTAATAATACATATAATGCATGTAATTTAAATAAATTATAAATTCAGACGACATACATTTTATTTCTATTAAACTAGTGCTGTTTGATTTGATCAGACATGTTTGTCAAGAGTGTCAAACATTAGAAATACCCGACTAAATTAAAGAAGTCAATATGGTAAATTATTGTATTAATAACGTTATTTGTATGCACAATGATATAAGTAAGCGACGCGACGTAAGTACATACACTTATTGTTTTTAATATTATGCTACCTAGGTACAGACGCCAGCATATCAAGCTACACTAAACTGTCAAATTTTCCCAACTGATCATGAACTTCATAAATAAGTTATAAAGTTGAAAATCTATCTAAGAAATTTGATAGATTGGGGTAGCTTGATGTGCTGGCGGCGTCTGTATCTAAAATTTACTAAGTAAGTAGGTATTACATTTGTATATATTTTCTTTATCTTCTATAGGAAATCTTCATAAATATCTTCAAGGAAAACATCATGAGGATACATACATTTTGGCAAGACTAAGAAAAGGAAGGCAGAATATTGTGACATCCATCAAACCGCTTTGAGACCTACGGACCACACGTCGCGTCGCATAGACAGGGGGCCTATGTCCTAGCAGTGTGAACATAATATGCGAATTGAGCTGTGTTATGTGCATGGTATTTATTACTGGATTCAAACCTTCAAGGTGGTCATTCTCAGTACATTTTGCTTCAGGATATCCCACCTGTAAACATGCCTGTCCATCATTCATAGTCTTAAATTCGATGCTTGTCTCGATCGTGGTATAATAGGTATCCCTTTACTATTTCATACACTATGTCCTCTTAATTGTTTTAGGGGCTTGTGGTTAAGTAATAATAGACCGTGGCCGGGTGACCGCCTTTACATAACCAACCTCTCCGTGCCTCGGACAGCACGTTACGCCATTGGTCCCGGCTGTTATTCGTGGATCTTTGATAGTCGTTACGGGTCGTCAGAAAGTCTGACAACTAGTCTTACCAAGGAGTGTCGTATTACTCAGTTACTGGGTTGTGAAGGTCAGACAGGCAGCCGCTCCATGTACAACACTGGTATTCAGCTGCCTCCCTTCAGACTCGAAGGTGGCTCCAACATAGTTGGGCAAAGGCTAGGCAGATGATGATGTCCTCATAAATTGTTTCCAAACAAAAACTACCCTCGTTTAACCTGAACAGACTTTTCTCCAAAACACAGTATCATAATAATGGATGGTCCGAGGGTTGCTGTGCTTAGCTGTGAATACAGTCATCATCATCATCATCATTACAGCCGTAAGACGTCCACTGTTGGACGGTTTGCAATAATCGCCACGCTTGGCAGGCGGGTTGGCGATCGCAGTATGGTGGTAAACGAGAACGCTGCTGCGCATTCTCTAGTAAGTCCCTTAGTCGCCTCTTACGACACCCACGGGAAGAGATGGAATGGTGCTATTCTTTACGTCCGGCACCACACGGAAAACCACCATACAATTTTTTTACCAGCCGTTTCTTGGCCAATGCAAAGAAACGGCTATTGCTTTCCGATCGACCGTTATTGATTCGATCATCAACAGAAAATGTCAATGTCATAACATAAAATCACTCCTTGTTGACCTGATTGGTTGGGCAGAGTAGGTGTTCCTATAGTACACCCACATTTCGCTAGTTACGTTTAAGTCCCAAGTAAAAGCGGACGAGCCTATTGGCATCAACCTGGCACGAATCCAGACTCCGGGCTGCTACTGAGAAATTCCAGATAGAAAAGCACACTCTGCCCGACCTGAGAATCGAACCCAACTCCTCATGCTCAGTAGTAGCGCATGTGACCACTAGACCAAGGAGTCAGTAAAAAATACAAATATGTTCGTTAGTTCGTCGATCGGTCATAACATGACTAATTAACACTTCGTCCAGACACAAAGGGACCACGTGACGTAATGACATAACAGTCGCGTCATCCGCGACCCGATAACCGCAACGTTGTCGATTTTTGCGGCGTTAAGGAAGCAACCGCACCGCCGCAACTGCCGCGGTGGGCCCGCAACGGGAAACGAACTGTACATTTATTGCTCTTGAACTTCAGTGGTCGCAACATGTGGCTCTTGAACTGTGGTGGTTCTGAATGTAGTCCTGCGTGTTAGTCTTTCAATAAACTACCGTTTGAGATTGAGCTGTTTTGCTAGAGATTTTATAAAAAAAATAAAGATAGTCATCGAAGAGAGAACCCAAGATACATTCAGTTGAAACTACTTATAACAAAACAAATATTTCATTTATAAAAAAAATACATTACAAATTTTATCATCATTTTAGCCGATAGACGTCGCACGCCTGGACACAAAAAAAAAATGGGGGCGTTTGCCATAATCGCCACGCTTGGTAGGCGGGTTGCCGATCGCATTATGGTGGTAAAATGCACAGAGAACGCTGCTAACCATTCTCTAATAAGTCCCTTAGTCGCCTTCTACGACACCCACGGGAAGAAATGGGATGGTGCTATTCATTACGTCCGGCACGACATGGAACAAATTTACAGAAAAATACTGATTTACTATACAATATTAAATTCTTTCTTTAAATATATCTACTCAACTTTAAAGAATTTTTTAGGTATAAATTAATAAATTTTCAGCACTACTTTAGTTGAAAAATTCTTAGCTAATAACTTCTCTGATAATCTTGTTCTCCGTGTACACTGACACGACAGTAATTTAAATTTTGTTGGCTATTCCCTTCCAACTTCGCCACTTCCACGACGCACGTTAGCAGTGGCAGCGCTTTAGCTCCATATTTTGGTGCACTGAGGGCAGGATAGGAGGTGGAGCATAGTTTCTGACATGCCCATACCATCGAGGTAGCCCCACTTTACGAGTGATCCTTAATTCGAATTGAATTAAATCAAAATCAAAAGTCATTTATTCAAATTAGGCTGAGAATCAGCACTTTTCGAATGTCAAAAATAGTTTGGATAGTTAAAACTTATCGCCATCATCAGCACAATTTTTTAGTTTTGTTTAGTTTTGATAGCTTATTATTTGGATTTATAAATTATTTATTACCAAATAACTTAACATATTCTACAATTGGTTTTAGATTGCTAATATCGTGAAATATTCAGTTTCACGGTTTTAGTTATTTTTAGTACAACACAGAGCGATGTACTCGTACATTGATTACATTATTCATCAAAATAGCGAAATATCTGACAGCTATATGTGTCGTTGAAAACTTTCAGAATGCCCAAGCACACCTGACATCGACTATTATGACTGCACAAGCCAATATGTCACTCAAAATCCTCTTTCATAGTTCAGAATAATTTACTGAATAGTTTTCTACCAAAAACTTTCATGTTTGAATGTATTCGCTGCGAAAAGAAGCTTAACATAGTTTAACATCAAGCCTGTTTTTCCCCATAGGGATAGGTAGAGATGTAACTAGTAGGTACACATTCCGCTAGTTAAGTGTACCTAAGTCTCATAAAATCATGGGCGACGTTTTTGACACCAACGGGGCATAAATCGGGATTTCGGGCTGCTAAGCTTATGGTTGTTTAAAGGTTTTAGAATTACTGAAACTGTAAAATATTATAGAATTTTGAATCGTCTGGAACTGGATGTAGGTGCGTATATAGGGTGGCAGCAACATTGACGCACACTCTCTTACTATGGATTGAGTACACGATCCTGAACCTTCCTGCGTAGAATTAAACGTCAGTTATAAAAAAATACAGCTGTTTCTTAGAGAAGTACACTCTTACCAATGCGGTCAAAATGAATGGATGTTCAGAATCACGTACTCCCCATATAGCGCTTTTTGGTAGCCGTTACGAAACAATTCGACACTATAGTGTCGACACTGAATTTATTCTAGTAACATTTTTGGTCGGTGCGTCGACTTTGTTCCGACGCTACGACTAAAAATGGGGAACAGTCGACACAGTTACATTTGGTTTTGTTCTTAGTCTGCAACCACTTCTCAGAAATCATTCGTTCGTTCAATCGTTCGCTTTTCGTTTTGCGCCGTGAAGTTAAAAAATAATAAGAAGAAAATAACATACAGCCATCACTGTTTGTCAAGGTAATTTTTTATTCATTTATTAATTGGTTTTTATTGTTCAAATGTAAATGGGAAAAGAATTTCATTGTGCAATTTGTTCAAATAGTTTGAAATTTAACAAAACGCCTCCATATAATTGTAATTTAACCTGTGTAGTAAAATGTAAACAATAGTTTTTACCAATAAGTTTTTAAAATTTTTACATTCCCAGAGCTTGGAAGCTTTTGCTTTAATAGATTTAATACTAACTATATGATATGGAACCAGAAATGAACCAAAAAATTGGTAAATAATTAAAAAATGTCTTTTTAATTAGAGAAAATATTTTAGTCACAACTGGTCAGGAAGTTACTAGATTGTGTTGACATAATTATGTCGACGTGAAACCAGAAGTGGTTATAAAGTTACCGAATTCACAAAATGGTTTACTGTTTCCAGCGATTCTCAAACGTTCGGACTCTGAGGCCATTTATGGCGTCGGCTTTTGCTGCAGCTGACTGTCTTCTTCATGCGATGGAATTATACATATATAATTGACAGTTTTGTAATTGGTTCTTGGTTACATTTGTTTGTTTTATTTTTGATAATTTATGTTATTAAAAAAAAGATTGAATTGATTGTTTGAGAATTTAAAAAAAATCGAATATTTTAACTTTTTTTTTTTTTTTAAACGTTGCCCCACACTAGGAATTTCTTCCTGTATCGTGGGTGCGTTTACAAACATAGAAAACTCACAAGCACAAACACCCTAAAAATATTTTAACTATTTATTCTGTTTCCTAAAGTTTTCAATACTGGAATAAAAACCAATTTGAGAGTTGCAAACCATAGATGTAAGTTTAGCTTTGATATCACCAAAAATTGTAATTTTTAAAATTCGTCCAGTTCGTAAGGAAGTTATGTTGCATCTATATGGGAAGAATTAAATGGTCGCTCAGAAAAATTACATTAGTTTTTTATATTCTCTCCAACGATTTATATGTTTCCCTGATCAAAAGTTGCGAATTTAATTTCTACGATATATTTTGATAGCTGGTAATCCTCACTCATTTTTACATAGTAGTAAATACTTTTTCATCCGTATTCAACAAATTTTCGTATTTGGTAAGAGTATACATCCGTTTGGATTTGTGGTCCTTGATATTTAGCTTTGAGAATTCCTATAAGCGATTCGTTACTTGCGCTAAGGGTTGGTCGCCTTTTCGTATTCCAAACAACATACTTTCAAATGGATATGCACTTAAAAAAGGTAGAGAGCCGAACCTTGAGACATAATTTACAATGTGACAAAAACGATGAATATTATCTACTGCTCACATGCTGCTGAGTCATGACCTTAAATTTCTAGCAACCCTATATTTGATCATATAGGCTGCGATTAAAAATGTATATCAAGCGGATAACCACTCAGTTTAGCACTTTCATACATGAAAAAATAAGGGAAATAGTTAATTTTAATAAAATTTCAAGTAAACAATATAAAATTTCGTAAAACAAACACAATTTATACTGAATAAATTTAATATCCTGTTAATTACCTGAAAAATTATGTATGTGCTTACTTGGAGATAGATTTTGTGGAACTAATAATTTGTTTACTTTTCTGTAGAAGTCGTTGTGAGACGGAATTGTTTCGGTTTTTACTAATTTTCAACTACATTTATTTGATCACTTTTCGAAACAGTTTGAGAAACAGTGCCATAAGGTGACTTTTTTATTCACATTTTAGCAATATATTGTTCAGTAATATTGACGTAACATTACGACACCTCGTGTAAATATAAATTTTAATTTAATAATCTTGTAACATAGTGACCACACTGGTACTACACATTTTTACTCGATTGTACGCATGTTACAAACTGAACACTGAGTGTTTAAAAATAAGTCTACACAAATGATTACGTTACGTGTCAACACAAAGACTACATATAGTTACTGAAATATTTTTCGGTCAAATTGTGTGCGAACTATTACCACACGTAGAGACCAAACTCCACACAGTCACCATGTTTCGTAGCAGTTACGAAACTGCGACAACTTGTTACTGCTTTAATGATTCTGTGACCAAAAAGTGCTGTATGGGATCGGTCCATGGTGACAGATTATGCCTAAAAGTGCAAGTGGAATCCATTGAAAAGAAAAATTTAAATGGAAAGTCAATAGACACAAGAGGCACAAGAGTGGCTCTCATGTGTCACTGATGACTGTGTTACCAATTCCACATATTTTCACCAACCCTTTGACCTATAGCCCTGTAACTGCATTGTGGAGTATTGTGGGCTTGCGGTAACAAAGAGTGGTGACCGCAGCAGCCGCACTGCCGTACCGCGAATCAATTAGCTGCTCGCGTACTGCAGCGGTGCCGAGTAGTGCCGAGTGTTACCGAATTCAGAACATAAAATAATCAACCTATAATGAAAGTTCCCACTGCTGGGACACAGGCTTCCTCTCGGTAAGAGGGAGTGGGCCGTAATCCACCACAGCTCGGGCAGATGAGATGTCAAACTGGATTGAAAGAACTTTGTCTATTCTTGGTAGAATTGGTCATGCTACGCCAGCTGGAAAGCTTAGCGTTGGAAGACCTCAAGGTGGACCGATGAGGAGGCCCATGTCCAGCAGTGGACGTCTTTCGGCTGAAATGATGATGAAGTTCCATTTCCGAAGGACCCCTCATTAACTTCTTATTGCATTCAGTCACCGTGGTTGACTTTTAATTTAATAAGTGGATCAAACCCTGGGCTTTTATTAAAGGGCAGATTAAGGCAATCAACATGATGTACTATTACCTAATGTTTGGGAAACATTTTAGGTAGGTAATTTATATAGAAACAACGAATGATGAATTCCTCGTTTAAACTATAAATCATCATCATCATCATCATTTCAGCTGAAAAACGTCCACTGCTGGACATAGGCCTCCCCCAATGGGGGTATTGCCATGATCGCCACGCTTGGCAGGCGGGTTGGCGATCGCAGTATGGTGGTAGAATGCATAGAGAACAGTGCTGCCCATTCTCTGGTAAGTCCCTTAGTCGCCTTCTACGACACCCACGGGAAGAAATGGGATGATGCTATTCTTTTTACGTCCGGCACCACACGGATCAAACTATAAATATAATAAATAAATTACGATTATTTAACTTATAATAAAATAACAATGCTTATAATTATTATTTATTTGATATACGTGCGACTTACATTTTAGAAACAACTTATCGTACACACTTATCTGGGATAATATAAGTTTAAGAAGGTACATATTACATCATTATAAATCATTAGCATATTAATGATGTCAGCTATATCATTGTTATGATTCCGATTAATATATAAAATCACGGAAACCTCTGGTGTAAGATTACCGGTGCCGCTGAATTCCTACATTTCATAAAAACTGTGTATATAATGAAACAAACAATAACAACAAATATAATATAAGTAAATGTTGAATAGTAACTTCCATATTTCACAATGTGAGGCTGAGATTCGGCTTGCTGCATATGCATTTCCATTTGATCTGATTTATCGGACGCCGATTTTAAAGATTCTAAGTTAACATCGTTTAAAGTTATCGGGGAAAGCATATGAGCACTACTATTGACTAATTTAAATTTACAACAATCGTCTTCAATAATATTAAAGTCGATCTCCTTCAGCCACAAAAGTGGTAAGGATACCAAGGGTCTATAAAACACTTTGTATGCTACTGCACACAAAATGATCTCTTTGTAGTAATTCGGTCAAAACTAGTGAGAAGACGGTCTCGCCAAGATTGATGTGAAGTTTTATATAGCTCATTCTTACATCAGAAATTATTGCTAAGGTATTATTGTAAATATTTTATTAATTAAATTAAGCATAAATTGTGGTTAACCAATACTTATTTACTTAGTTTGATGTTCTGACGCGATGGCCTCATTTGTCATTAATCTATGAATAGAATATCAATTGTTTGCCAGAATATAAGCGAGTACCTACGAATAACAAAAGAAAGAAATAAAAAAAATAGAGTAGGAGTACCTATCCTACTTTTTTATTTCTTTCTTTTGTTATTCGTAGGTGCACCTACACAGTAGTGTCGGTGCATAAATATTACTAAAAACAAGTTGTCAAAACAAAATCTTGCCATATTTTACCAAAATCTGGTTTGAAAATAGTTAATAGGTAGGCAGATGTATACCTATATACCTACCTTAAATAACGAACCAATAAACGAAATTTAAAGACAAGAGTTAGATATGATTAAAAATAGATTTGACTGCTTTAACGGGGGGTTATCCGAAATTGCCTGTTTCAGAATCAAGATTAAATGATCAAATTCGTGTAGTTAGGCCCTGAAAAAAATGTATGTCATAGATAGATCCTTGTTTGAGGGAAATTAAAGGTTCAAAACACGATTAATTGCAATTTGCTCGATGAAAAAAAAATCCGAAGCAGGGTCGATTTCGAAACCATTTTCCGTCTCATTTCCTAATAACAGCACAAAATTGTGTAGAAATTTCATGTGCAATAAGGGAATCGTATTTAGGAGGGAAATAAAAGGTTGAAATTTTTAGTTTAATAGATTTTTTTTTGAACAAGCTCAAAAACAGTAAATCGGGCTAAATCGGCTCGCGCTCAGAGTCCTGCGGGACGTCATAGAGGGTGGACCTGAGTCAAAATTTTCAAAAATTCGCTCACCCTGCGCCTGTACAAAAAAATCGAATAAAATAATAACAAATTAAATTATGAAATCGGGATAACTCACAAAAAATATCTTGTATTTATATTATAGGTTAAATTCATAAAATTGTTTTCGAAAATGTGATTATTTCTAGTAAATATGATGACGTTTAATTGTCATCTTAAAATAGTGTTGACACATTACAAATTAATATCGATAAAATAATAGTCAAGTGAGAGTCGTATGTAATGTTTTATCGTCGTTTATGAAGAAGTTTGTACAAAAAACATTTTTCTAAGGTTTTTAAAATCAGATTCATCCATATCAACTATGATATTTACTCTCCAACGACCTGTCTTCGCTACTATCATCCTACATTAATATCACACGGTAAACAACTTGTCCGCAGTGTGTAGCAACACAAGATTTTTTCTAGGATCGGTGATTTTATCATATTGGCTCTGAGTGAACAACTTTCAGTTTTGAATTCCAAAAGTCACTGTCACTATACGATAAAATATTATAACGTGCATGAAAAATAGCGCCGTGTGAAGGCAGTGGTTAAGCGCTAACAGTATAACTTGGTGCTCATGTTCCCAATCAAGTTCGTCAAAGACGTATCGTATCGTATCTATGCCATATACATGGATCTATGCCACTTTTGTCTTGGTAAATGGTCCAATGGGTCGGTAATCCGACAAGACCGGGGACGGATAAAAAATATATACAAATTTAATTTTGATGTCTTAAAATAATAGATTCGATAAATTATAGCTGGAGCAGTAAGTACCTACGTCACTAGACAATAAAGTACGGCAATTGTTTCTTCATATTGCTTACAATATTTACGGTTCTTTATGAGCAGTGGCAAACATCAAAAACAAAAGAATTTGGTTACAGTATAAGCGAAACCGTACGACGATTTTTAGCCGATTCTACTTTATAAAAATCTGAAATTCAGGATCTTTGAAAATTCTGCCACTAAAGAATTTAAATAGTGGATGAAAATTTGTAATTTGTGATTTCGGTTTAAAGACATTTATTTTCTCATAGAATGAATTGCACAAGGATTCTTATTGCAATGGTGCAATTATTTATTTTCACCTTACTACCAAAAAACCATGTGTATCTGTAACTAGATTTTGCTCGCGACTTCGTTCGTGGAGGATTGGTGACGCGGGAGCAATTGACGTACAGTTGTCCGTGTGAGAAGCAGCTAGTCCTGAGGTCGGAACCCGTTGCAATCATAATAATAATAAAGCTGAAGAGTTTGTTTTTAGGGTTCCGAACCTCAAAAGGTAAAAAAGGAACCCTTCCCGTCTGTCCGTCTGTCTGTCCGTGTGTCACCTCCGGTTTTCTCAGGAACGGGTGGCTCTAGCAAGTTGAAATTTATTCCAGATACTGAAGTCTATAGTCCCTATTAGGTGTATAAAAATAAAGGTCCTGAGTCAACACGATAAAAAGATATGGGCAAATTTTAATTTTTGCGAAAACTTGTAAGCAGGTACCAAAATTTACCTTAATATTCAACTTTTTTTATTTTGCGGAATTTACCCTTTATTTGTGCTGTAAGACCTTGCTTTTAGTCAAAGTTCACAATTCTAGGTCAACCGGAAGTACCCTATAGGTTTTGGGTCGAAAACCTATATGGTAGTTCCCGTTGACCTAGAATCATGAAATTTGGCAAAAAGTAAGATCTTACAGCACAAATAAAGTAAATTTTGATACTTACAAGTTTTCGCGAAAATACGGAAAAAATTAAGACCAAAAGTTGTAACGACACTTTTAATTAAGACCAACAGTTGTAACGACACTTTTTGCTACATTGCTGGCCGATTGGTTGGCTGATTGGTTGGCCGATTGGTTGGCCGATTGGTTGGCCGATTGGTTGGCCGATTGGTTCGCCGATTGGTTGGCCGATTGGTTGGCCGATTGGTTGGCCGATTGGTTGGCCAATTGGTTGGCCGATTGGTTGGCCGATTGGTTGGCCGATTGGTTGGCCGATTGGTTTGCCGATTGGTTGGCTGATTGGTTGGCCGATTGGTTGGCCGATTGGTTGGCCGATTGGTTGACCGATTGGTTCGCCGATTGGTTGGCCGATTGGTTGGCCGATTGGTTGGCCGATTGATTGACCGATTCATTGGCCGATTGATTGACCAATTGATAGACCGATTGGTTCACCGATTGGTTGGCCGATTGGTTGGCCGATTGGTTGGCCGATTGGTTGGCCGATTGGTTGGCCGATTGGTTGGCCGATTGGTTGGCCGATTGGTTGGCCGATTGGTTGGCCGATTGGTTGGCCGATTGGTTGGCCGATTGGTTGGCTGATTGGTTGGCCGATTGGTTGGCCGATTGGTTGGCCGATTGGTTGGCCGATTGATTGACCGATTGATTGGCCGATTGATTGACCAATTGATAGACCGATTGGTTCACCGATTGGTTGGCCGATTGGTTGGCCGATTGGTTGGCCAATTGGTTGGCCGATTGGTTGGCTGATTGGTTGGCCGATTGGTTGGCCGATTGGTTGGCCGATTGGTTGGCCGATTGGTTGGCCGATTGATTGACCGATTGATTGGCCGATTGATTGAACGATTTATTGACCGAGTGATTGACCGATTGATTGACCGATTGGTTGGCTGATTGGTTGGCCGATTGGTTGGCCGATTAGTTGGCCAATCAATCGGCCGATTAGTTGACCGATTGGTTGGCCGATTGGTTGGCCGATTGGTTGGCCGATTGGTTGGCCGATTGGATGGCCGATTGATCGATTGATCGATTGTTCGATTGATCGATTGATCGATTGATTGAACTTATAAATTGAGATAATAAATAACATTTATTTGGACCTAAACTTGTACAAATCCCATAAACCTGCCAAACTGCGTGACAGTTTATTGGCAGGATTAGCGCTCGTATTAAACAATTTAATCAAACATCTAAGTAGAACATTGCATTAAGTACAGTATTGTTCAGTTTTTGGAACGAAGTTTTGGAACGAAGTTCCTTATCGCGCTTTGCGAAAGGGGGCTAGACGGAAAAAATTAAGACCAAAAGTTGTAACGACACTTTTTGCTACATTGTTGTAAGCCGTGCGGCGTGTGCGTGTTTCTCTGCAGGCAGAGACACAGGCAGAGTGCATTGTGTGTGTGTGCGTGTGTATGTATATGTACAATTTTTAAAATTTTGTTACAATTCCTTCACTAAAGAAACTTCGTTCCATCCGGGTATCCCTTGACACCTCTCAAATGTTTTTTATTACAATACCTACAAATTTGTACGGAACCCTCAGTGGGCGATTCCGACTTGCACTTGTCCGATTTTTTTCTATATGTTTGAAATCTCTATCTCTGGAACTACCAGCCTCAGGCAAAGCTAGTTTTGAATGAAAATACATTTTTGCTTTTGTTTCATTAATAAAATTAGTTGATTACATCACATTAACAATTACATTAAATTAGAACACAGCACTACCGATTCCGACAACGCCACATTATCAGCGGTCAGATTTTCGCATACTTTTAATATCTACTAAACGCTTTTACATACTTAGTTGTTATTGTTAATTATATCGTCGCAGACAGTGTCTGACACCGATGTCGGACAATTTCTATCGGCGAAGACGCAGTGCGGGGTGAGAGAACCAGCCATTCTTTCACACTTGGACACGCTTATTCGCGCTGCCGACTTCGAGACGTCGGTAATTACTGTATTGTAGTCGTTTGGTGACTCGCGATGGTCATCGATATTCACCAATATCATCGGGCTGATAATAATTATATCGGTTTGTGTGTAGCTGCTAACTTATCGGAATCGGAAGGTAACTTACAGGATATGGAATCAATAAAAACAAATAAAAATTCTAAAATAAAAGTAGCCTAAGTTACTCCTTAATACATCCGCTACCTGCCAGTGAAAGTCCCGTCAAA
The DNA here is from genome assembly GCA_949091785.1 of Polymixis lichenea. Classification (NCBI taxonomy): domain Eukaryota; kingdom Metazoa; phylum Arthropoda; class Insecta; order Lepidoptera; family Noctuidae; genus Polymixis; species Polymixis lichenea. Next base: position 8,014,732 of record OX420951.1, read on the forward strand.
AACGGTCCAGCCATTTCAGAGATTAGCGGGAACAAACAGACAGACAGACAGACAAAAATGGTAAAAAATGTTATTTTGGTATATGTACCGTTTATATATTCATATGCAAAAAGCGGTTATTATAATATTACAAACAGACACTCCAATTTTATTTATATGTATAGATGTATAGATGTATAGATTTTAGTTCTACCATAAAATGTATCTAAAACTAAGGAAAAAATATCGAATATAAGCAAAAATAATTCCTTTGATCAACTGCAATATGTTATACTATGGCATGGATTTTCTGCTAAATGGTTGACAGTTCATCGTAAATAAATACGTCGCGCTGCATTTGGGGGAGGCGGAGGTAGCGTTTCAAAGGCCCACAGGCCGGAACAACCTAGCCTTAAGATATCGTACCCATTACGTCCGTGGAGTGTCACCAACTAATTTGGCCTGTATTTATTTAGAACACCCCAAATGTCTCAAATACAGTCAAGTATCAATAAGGTGTTAACATGAACAAAGATACTATTAATCAATATTTGGTCCCTAATAATAAGTAGCAGCAATTTAAGCACACAATGTGTAATATGTTTTTAACGTACTCGCTCCAAAAATAAACTTTATTGCACTTTTAGGTTCGGAATGGTGTGCTATTTTTCTTTGCACTCCCGCTTTCCCCGCACAAGAAAGGGTAAAGTACCTACGCCACATATAACTTTTAAATTGTGTTCGATTACTTATATCTCTGAAAAGAACCAACATGATGTTAATGATAAAAAAAAGATTGTGAACCGTTACATACTGCTTACAATTTAACGCATTATTTTTTGGTAGATTATAATCTATCGAAGTGAAACCGTCAAAGTGTGAACTGGTATCAAGACGGAAAGTACCTTATGCAATTACTAAATAGTCAAGTAACTGCCACTAACTTGCTAACTTGGGGGGGCTGTCAGACTCTTACTGACTAAAACCACCCTGGTGTTCCGTCTCACACTTGCACCGGGGATCACGGGAACTAGTGTGACTTCCGCGATCCCTGGCTAGTGCCGGCCTGCCTCTGGGGGCCACCTCGCGTTAGAGGGGGAGTTAGGTATCAAACTCCCCCCTTAGGTTATAGAGAGGCGCGCGTGGAACACTACGCGCCGCCATCTCGGGTCCTAAGAAGTAGGGGGCGACGGATTTCCCCAGATCCTTTGCCCCTGGACCCATTTAGGGGGGCTGGAAGAGGGCGTTATCCGCCCTCCGCCGACGCCCGGTGCGTCTGCTGCGGATCGGGTTAGCAGATGCAATCTCCCGCTCCCTCTTCGTAGCCTCCTTCTGCGAAATAACTGTTTCGCAGAGGGATACCATCGCGTCCCAGGACTCCTCGCTGCTGACCATTGATTCGACAACGGCCGGCAGCGACAGGTCACTGCCGACTCCTGAGATGAGGCCACGGCGCGGCTCCTCCCAAGCGGCACAGTCTGCGAGCGTGTGCCACGCCGAGTCCTCCCCACAGTCGACGCAGTGGTGGCATCGAGCGTCCGGCTCACTGTTTATGCGACACAGGTACTTCCCGAAGCAGCCATGCCCCGAGAGCACCTGTGTCATCCGAAACGATAGGGAGCCGTGCCTCCTCCCGAGCCAGCACTCGAGTACCGGCCGGACCGCCTCGATGGTGGTGGGGCGCGCCGGTAGGGCGTGAAAGCCTGTCCCGCCATTCCGTTACCAGGCCTGCGCGAAGCTGTGACCGACGCAACTCCAAGTGTCGCTGCGTCAGCCACTCGCCCCGCGTCCTGGAGTCCTCACGCCACCGATACAGTGACGCGGGTATGCGAATTCTAACCTAACCTAACTTATTTGGTCAGTAAGCACTATGGTGCAGTTCACAATTTATCGACAGTTTGTAATAATGCGAGATAGATTATAAACGAACGATGTTCACAATCATACGATGACATATACATCTTATTGAGCCTGGCTAAACCTAATAACAGGCGAGCAAATTTCCATAGACAGAAACTATATGGGTACCTTTACCTTTTCATTTTATCCACGACTGTGATCCCCACGACAGGCGTGATCCCCACGTTGTTGTTGTTCATGTTTACTTATCTATGTATTTTATTATGTTAACATCCGTAGTTTTCCTTTTATTAGGATAGCGGTTCCTCCTAAATAACTTTACCTATGAAACGCATTTCCTTATTTATCCAAGTTTCCTGCTTACCAATTAATCTGCCTAGCTTTTCCCAACCCTGTTGGGGTCGGCTTCCAGTCTAACCGGATGCAGCTGAATACTAGTATTTTACAGGGAGCCACTGCCTATCTGACCTCTACAACCCGGTTACTGGATAACACGATACCCCTTAGTAAAACTGTTTGTCAGACTTTTGGGCTTTTGACTATCCGTAACGACTGTCAAAGATCTGCGAATGACAGCATATTATACCATGGGGTTTAAATTAGGCCTGTACCTATGTTGTGTTCTCTGAAGGAGTCAATATACCTAACATAATAATTACATTAATTAAGTATTTACGGGTTATCCCCTGATGCTACTTGGTTGATTCATGCTGCTAAGGGGTATTCCCCGTTAGAAAACATACAAACAAACACTTTGTCGGATGATAGAACCGAGGACCCACGAGGACTCAGCATTCGCGGTTGTGACTACTCTTTATCAACTACGTCGCGGGGAACGTGCAGCTCTTATGTTCACAATATATTCACGACGTGTTTTTTTTATATATCTCCATAGGGCACAACAAACAAAAAATAAATTCTTAAAATGGACCTTTATTAGGAACAATTAACAATTCTTAGAAGTGAAATAAAACAATTAGTTGTATTGAGATCTATTACGGGTACAAAATAATGATCTAGTAAGGCTAATTAAACATGTTCTCGCGCATATGTACACGAGTGGCGCGAGGAGGCAAAACGCCGGGGCGTAACTACGCTGCCGCGAGAAATCACGGCACAGCGGACAGAGCTCCGGCGGGATCTCATAGCGACGTGGAGAATAAGATTGTCGCAACCCCGTGCTGGGCACGCCACAAGTGCGGCAGTAAGTCCCCACTTTCAGGAGTGGCTGAAGAGGCGTCACGGTGTCCTCACCGGACACGGCTGCTTTGGGAGTTTCCTGTTCCGGATAAGGCGGAAGGAAGCGCCCGGGTGTCACCATTGTTTGCATCGCCTGGAGAACACGGTGGAGAATACGGTGGAGGGCTGCCCTGCCTGGGCGGAGCACTACCTTGTCCTCACGGAGGCGATCGGTAGCGACGATCTTTCGCGTTCGGACCTGGTCTGCTAGGCCATGGTACGGAGCGAGAGTGCATGGGAAGCAGCCATCTCCTTCTGCGAAGCAGTAATACTCGCGAAGGAGGAGGCGGAGAGCTTGAGGGAGAGCAAATCCTTGCGCTCTCGCGCCCCTAGCTGCCATCGCCGCTGGAGACGCCCTAGGCGTCGGGAGTCCATAGCGGACTCCCGCCCACAGTAGGCGCGGGCTTGCGGACTGCGAGCAATGGGTAGCTAGCCGACCGGTAAGGACCAAGCCCAGGTCGACGGCCGGCGTGTTGTTTGAAAAAATAAAAGATCATTTAAACATAGCTATAGGTTACCTTTGATTATTATAATATTTATCTATATATCGTGTGTGAACGTATCTAAACGACTAAGTGGAAAGGTATGATATCAGTTTATGTTACATATTATTTTTTGTCATGTCCCTACATATTCCTTTATTGTCTAGTAATGTTTTTGTAAATTAATATTTTCTTAAGTTTATTTTATAAATGTTGTATCGTAGAGTATGCGCGTGGCGTGCGCGTGCATGTGTGTGTGCTGCGTGGGGGGATGAATGAAGGGTGACCAACAAAAAGTATGAACAAGGCCGTGAGTGGAAACACCGGGCGAGGACGCTCGGAGGCTAGGAGAACGTATAGATGACACTATAATTCACTGCCAGTTGGTATCTTGCATCTGTCCTCATCAGCCCGAAACCTCACGAGTGCCACGGTAATTGACGATAATTATCTCTCATAAGCTCAAAAGCGAACAATTCTCTGTGATTCACGGGAAATTTCATGAGAAAACCCAAATTATCAAATTACTTGCGTTATTGTTACTTTTTGTTTACGTACAGCCAGTGACAATTAACTTAAACAAAGATGTGGCTAGACTGCGTTATGTTGTAGCGTCAATCATGGGCATAATATTTGTTGGGATGCAAGGGTTCTATCTCAAAGACATGACTGTTTATGCGTGATTCTGACGCATGTACGTTGCCGAGACTCTAGGACCCGCCATTGCGTTCACGTCACGTAACAACGCAAGATGTCGTGCGCAATTACAGGATAACACGATTTTGTAATTTGTCCCTTCATTATTATACTAGCTCTTATTTGTAAATAGTTGCAGGATAGAAAGTCTTGAGGAACGCAAGAGCGTTATTGCATTTTTCCTATAACACACACATAATCAACGTCTTCCTAGCCTTTTCTCAAATACATTAGGGTCGGCTTCCAGTCTGACCAGATGCAGCTGAGTAACAGTATTTTACATCGAGGGTCTTTGATTCGATTGAGACATGGGCTATACTGCAGTCCTTCCAACGGTGCCAGATCGACTATCGGTACATCGAGGTGTTGAAGTGTCTGTACGAAGAGGCTACCATGTCAGTGTGACTCCAGGACAGGACATCGAAACTTATCCTTCTGCAGCGAGGTGTTAGACAGCGAGGGGTTATCTCTCCGAAACTCTTCACCACTGCACTGGAGGATGTGTTCAAGGTTCTGGACTGAAAAGGGGCTGGCATCAACATCAATGGTGAGTACATCACTCACCTTCGGTTTGCCGATGATATAGTTGTCATGGCTGAGACCACGGAGGACCTTAGTACAATGCTCGATGACCTCAGTAGAGCTTCCGAAAGAGTGGGTCTTAAAATGAAATGGCCAAGACAAAGATCATGTCCAATGCCCATGTAACACCCACTTTCATAACGGCCGGAGGTGCTGCACTCGAAGTTGTGGACGAGTACGTTTAACTAGGACAAACTGTCCAGTTAGGTAAGTCCAACTTCGAGAATGAGGTCATTCATCAAATCCGACTTGGCTGGGCAGCGTTTGGGAAGCTTCGCAATATCTTCTCGTCCTACATACCGCAGTATCTCAAGACGAAAGTTTTTTACCTGTGCGTGTTGCCAGTGATGACATATGGAACAGAAACGTGGTCGTTCACAATGGGCCTCATAAGAAGGCTTAAAGTCACCCAAAGGGCAATGGAGAAGGCTATGCTTGGAGTTTCCCTGCGTGATCGAATCAGGAATGAAGAGATCCGCAGGAGAACCAAGGTAACCGACATAGCCCGAAGAATTGCCAAACTTAAGTGGCAGTGGGCAGGGCATATTGCTTGCAGAACAAATGGCCGATCGGGCCGAAAAGTTCTGGAGTGGCGACCGCGTACCGGAAGACGTAAAGTTAGAAGGCCTCCCACAAGGTGGATCGATGACCTTGTGAGGGCTACAGGAGTCCGCTGGCTGCGGAGGGCACAGAACCAGTCAAAGTGGCGGAGCTTGGAAGAGGCCTATGTCCAGCAGTGGACGTCTTTCGGCTGAAATGATGATGATGATGACATCGAGGGTCTGCCTATCTGACCTTCACAACCCAGTTACTGGGTAATACGATATCCCTTGGTAAGACTGGTTGTCAGACTTGGTTGAAAGATCTATGAATGATAGCTGGGACCAACGGTATTACCTGTTTTTCGAGGCACGGAGGGGTCTTGGTAAGACGGGCACCCATCTACGGACCCACTGCGGCAAGCGTAGCTTCACCTGATCGGTCGACCATTGCAGCTGTTATTTTTTTGCCACAAGCCCCTCAAGCCACGCATTGGTATAAGATTTATAAAATATTTGGCGGAATGTGGGTCTACTACATATATGCACTTCTATATTTTCTTGGAATCTGGGCGTGATAACACGCTGGAAGAGTGATGAAGAATAAATAGATTCATGAGGGGTGATGACACTTAAATGGTAATTGAAGGTTCTATAGCTATAGGCAACAGGTTTTTTGGAATCGTAATTCCACCTCTTTCCAATGACACCAAAGTATTTCTTCAAGATTGGTATAGCAGTTTTTGAGAAGACTCAAACCTACATGCTGAGACTTCCGGAAAGACATAATATTAGGGTATCTACAGAAGGAGAGTACTTACAGATAAGGTTTTCCTCAGTAAAAAATTACAGAAGATAGCGCCCTTTCATGGGCAGCTAATGCTAAGCAATACTCAAATTTAACAAAGTTTTCCAAAATCTATTTTTCAGCACCTTGCAGCATTGTGTACAGCGAAAGACATAAGTACTAATTTATTTTCTAAGTTGTAGACTTATCTTTTGATTACTGAACTAAATAAATCAATGAATTACCTATATTTTTAAATCCGGTATTCGGCCGGATAGGTGCTAGTTATCCCGTATTCGGCCGGATAGTATTTAGGCCGCTGGATAGGCCGGATACCGGATAGTTACCGGATATCCGTTTCATCTCTAAATTTAATCATCAAAATCGGCCTATGATGTTCCCACTGCTAGGACACAGGCCTCCTCACTTTGAGAGGAAGTGGGCGATAATCTACCATGCGGGCTCAGTGCCGGTCGATAAATAACACACGTCTTCGACTTTTTGGTAGTAGGACATGCCGGCTTCCCCACGATGTGTTACTTCACCGTTTTTAGAGCAGTTGTGATGAAATTATTTACAGAAAGTAAGCCCACCTGGGTCTGAACCCACAACCTACAATTTGTAAGTCGGGGCCGTTTCTATTTGGTGACCACCGCTCTTAAAAACAATAGAATAATAACGAAACATTCTGGTAAGACCACTACCTAGTCCTCTGGGAAAACACACCGGAACAGTTTATTTATGACAATAGCTGGGTGGCTCGGTCATCGGTACAGTTTTTTATAGGAAAGTTCCCACCAGGTTTTAACGTACAGCATTCATAATCAGTCTGTGAGCGTGAATGGGCTGTGATCCACCAATCCTACAAGTCTAGTGCAACACACGCACAATGGCACGTGTCTTCGAACTTTTCATCCAAGGCTGGTTTTATCGCGATGTTTCATTTATTTATTTATTCACAAAATCCACAGCTCTTTAACAATTTCACTTAGGATAAATAAACTAATCTTAAAGCCAATTACGGATTTACAATTTAATAACTACACTTATTATATGCATCAGACACAAACAGGATGTCATGCTAGCACCCTCTAAGCATATCAAGTGTGCAGTGTGGGTGGGTGTGTAGAAGTGTGAGTGGGTGTGTAGAAGTGTGTGTGAGGAGTTGTAATGATGTATGGTCACGGATTACTTTGCTCAGTTCTATTTAGAATTATTAGTCAATTCGTCGCATACAGAAGTCACTAAAAGTTTCCTGAATACACCTTTTTTGGTGTTAAATATATCAAGATGAGAGAATTTTTTGTTAAAGTTTCTTAATATCATACCAATGACTGAGTTTTGGGCATAGTTTGTACCACTGTGCGGTACATCGAATAACTGTGTACGCCTAGTACGTCGTGATGGAACACTCAATCTTAGAACCTGGGGCCCAAGTCTGCTATTTTTATAAATTCGTCATTCCAACACGATCCCATTGTCATTTTGCTAAAAGTTCGTAATCTGCTAAATTCCTAATGGTCGATCATTGGTCGGTCAATGGTCTCGTAATAGAATTGTGTTATAATAGCATTGTCGTATTGCCATTATTCTAAAACGCGTTAATAGAAATGATTTTCCAAAAACTAGTACTAAGTTTGAACATTTATTCATGCCCGATTTCATTTATATATATTTTGACATATTATTTATTAGTGTTGAATTTTTAGCAGATTACCACCTAAGTCAGTCATTCATTTGTCATTATGTACAAGATTACCAATAAATGCCATTTCTTTCAATGGAGTGTCAGTGGCTGACCATTGGAAAGTCATAATGACGCCATTATATTAGTAGATTACCAAACTTGTCAAAATCAACAATTATGACATCAATGGTAGACCATTCTGACACTATTGTAATAGCAGACTTGAGGCCCAGATCATTTAACGCGGTACTCTCAATGTTCCCACTACAAACAATATAAAGAACAAGCATGTCAAGAATCATACGTCTGTTCTCCAATTGTAATATATTATGATGTCTGCATGTTTTTTTTCCTTCACCTTGTTAGTTTTCAAGTCACCATACTTTTTATTGTCATCAAAACTAACACATAAATGATCTGAGTTTTTTAGTATATACCTGTTTTGAGTCACAAGTGTGTATTGTAATCGTTGTGACTGCCTCGTTGGTCTAGTTAGTGATCGCAAGCGCTACCGCTGAGCATAAATAAGGTCCTGGGTTTGATTCGCAGGTCGGGCAGTGTTGTTATATATTATACAGGTCCAGTTGAAAACCAGCGTCAGGCACTAATTGTCTGGCATTTATGCTGAACTGGACCTTTTTACTGCAGCCTCACGAGGTACACTTTGACACACTTTACAGTTTTTGTTGGTTTTTAATTTTTATTATTTTGCTGTAAATTGTGTGCCTTTTTTTCAGCCTGTGCTTGTATTTTCTTTCTTTCTTATTGGGTTTTCCATAAGGGTATCCTTAGTAGCAGCTCGGAGTTTGGATTTGTGCCCGCTTGATGGCAATAGGCTCGCTCCTTATTACATGGTATTAAAACATATCTAGCGAAATGTGGGTGTACTAGGTATAGGTGCAACTCCTGTTAACCCTTCGGGGAACACAGCGTGATGTTCTATTTATGCGTATTGTAAATACCTATTGTTATTGTTTTGACATACACCATGATATGGGTTTTTTAAACCACTTTTGCGGCGTGAATTGCATGCTAAGTAGGTAACAAACATCGTGGTAATGTGATAATTAAGGCAAAATGGTGGCATTTAACTGCTTTTATGGAAAATCCGAACCCTAAATAGTTGATAGACATGCAAACTGTCACGTCCCACATGCGATTAAGTATCTCATTTCTGAAATCACAATCAAATTTGTTGCGATTACAGTGATAGTTATACTTGGGTCAGATTGATTCCAATTATTTATTGGTAAACGATTACCTAATTAGTTTGAAACGGAGGGTGTTTACTTAATATTTACTATAAGTCAAAACCTTTCTTGCCAATGCCCAGAGCCGTCACGCAGTGGGTGCCAAAAGACAGGCGTCCCCGCAAGGAGCATAGGAAACGCTGAGGTTGTGACTTTTAGGTGCTTTTACGGGAGATTGGCGATAAAAGGCAATACACAAAGAGCCGTGGAAAGTTATGGGAAACACTCGAATGTGTCCCCAATAAATTTCTACGGTTCCTTGTGTACTGTCCCACACTACAGTTTGAAGGACAATTCATTTCTTTTTTGCTGACCTGGGCTTGCTCTTGACCTCGATCACGCCTGACGAAAAACGATTTATGAGATCTATGATGGAATGAGCATGCCCAGAAGTCATCTTCTGGGCATGCTCGTTCAAAGCAAGAGTGAACAATCATTTGTTCACTCTTGCTTTGAAGGCAGGCCATTGACATCTAACCCAAAATCTTGAACATTCTCGTCTGGTTCTTCTTCTTAACTAAAAAGAGAGGTTACTACTTATTATGGACGAGATATTTAAGGAAAGAAGTTGGATTTTCCTCAATTCTTCAGCTAAAAAGTCTATGAACTTCTCCAGTTAGTGTCAGGCTTAGTCGATCTATTGATGATTGCAGTGTTACGTATAGAAGTCTGCCTATACTATTAAGGAATAAAAGGGTGCGGTATTTTTTCCTGTGAAGCACATGATGGATTTAGGTACATTGACGAATAGGAAATAAATATTGTATTCCTTATAACACACAATGCAGCTGCAATTCCGAACAATGCCGGTAAAATAACGTGTGATCTATCGTTTATGAAAAGTGGTGTTATTCATGAGCTTGTTGATTCATGAAATCGCGATTTGAACGATTAAAACCACGGGATTTTCCTATAAACCACAAACAATACCGTATTTTCCAGGTCTACTGTTTATTCCTTATAGCCGATTCATATTTACGAACAGTTAAGAAAAATAAAATACTTAGTATCTCTATAATTATGAGCACAAAACTGAAACAGTCAACAGCTGCACGTCCCGACTGTGACAAGACGATTTCCACTCAGCATTATGCTGTACCATGGGGACCCACAGCATAATTAATAACCCAAATAACCCAATTTGTCGCTTCCTATGGAGAAGAGCCGGCAAGAAACTCGACGGTTACTCTTTTAAAAGTAATTGACTTTTACAATGTTTTCAAATAACAGTAATAATAGATATGGGAGGACATTGCAGGCTTGTCAATGTCTGGTACATTGACAGGCCTGCACTGTCCTCCCATACGCGGAATGAAAATAAAAAATAGAAAATCGTCTACTAATCTACACTATGTAAGGCCTACAACATTCTCTCATTCACAATATGTAAAATAATCTACATAAATAAAATGAACCTATTTAAACCAAGTGACACGATTTCCATGACAATCACTAATAAATAGTCGATATTAGAATAATTGATATATAATGTCAAATAATGACGAGAATATGTCAGACATTGTAAAATAATAAAAATAGTAAAAATTAACATTGTAATTTGGGAGCAGTTAATAGACTTTCACATAGTTATGCTGTTAATGAGGTATCAGGGAAGCCACATGCCAAAGCCAAAGTAAAGAAAACTCTTTTTTGAGTGCACCTGTAAAAAAATAATATACCTTTCAGATTGTAGGCATGTTTCAGTCTTCAGTGCTTAACCACAATGTTTAGCAATATCTGTAGCTCAACGTTTTCAGCGAATGCCTAAACTGCCCCATTATTATGTATAGGTAGTTCCAATAGACATCTATGCAGGAAACGACAATAGTCTGTGCGTCTAACAAGCCTGATTGTTTGTCAACAAGAGTGCCTACGTTCTAAGTATCGGTAGGCATTATATTACATAGGTAGGCGTATACGTACGGTGTACGTACGGTCACCAAGAAAGATAAGTAATAGGGCCGTCAGATATAGTAGAATTTTCGTTATAAACCGATGGATGTTTTCGAATAAAATAAAATAACATTAATAGGAAACAAGTAGTTCATTTATCAATTTTAAATTTCATTCGAAACCAAAATTGCGTAGCTCACATAATTCTCATTCTTTCACTTTGAGAGTTTAGCCAGGTTCATATTACGTTAACGTTATTGAGCAGAAGAATTTATTAAACCTACGTTGGGTGTAGAGTATTACCAAAAAATGTGTACATACCTAACAATTTTTTTTTATTAAACTCAACTGAACGTCAACTTACCAAAAAAAAAAAAAAAAATTCAGTCATCAACGTAGAGTTACCTAAATAGCAGACTTTATGTGATCTCTACAAACTTCATCATCAGCCGAAAGACGTTCTCTGCTCGACATAGGCCTCCCCCAAAAGGAGGGGTTTTGCCATAATCACCACGCTTGGCAGGCGGGTTGGCGGTCGCAGTATGGTGGTAAAATACATAGAGAACGCACTTACTGCTTACTTACTAGTGAATGGTCTGGAATGGTCTGGAGCCCATTCACTAGTAAGTTTGTACCTACTACTTGCTTATTAGAAATCACTCTGAAAACTTTTATAAAGGGTCAAATGAAATTAGCTAGGTAACGCAACTCCAGTGATGATAATACGGGTATCGATATCTTAACATTATAAAACAAATAAGGAATTAAATTCATGTCTTTTTTGTGGGGTCATCGACCACAGTTAGTGCAGTCACTTGAAACATTAGTTTAAAAAAATAGTTTTTTGAGTAAAGTTCACAGAAATAAAGATATCTAAACACGATGAAACAAAAGAGAACAGATTTCCATAACTGAACTTCAAGTAAAACAACTTCCAGTGGTCGTTGATCCTCCAAGAAAAAAACATCAAAACACTATAACTACATATTATTATTATAAAACAAAGTCCCCCGTCGCGTCTGTCTGTCTGTTCGCGATAAACTTAAAAACAACTGAACGGATTTTCATGCAGTTTCCACCAATAGACAGAGTGATTTATGAGAAAGGTTTCGATGGTTAAGGTTTTGTGTAAATTGGCTAAGCCGCTGGCAAAAGCTAGTAGTGTATATTTTATTTTATCGTGTTTAGATATCGAAACCCATTACAAATAAATAATTATTAATTACATAATAAAAATATAGGTACTTATTAATTAATTAAAGATAAATAGTTAAAAACATTCAAAAATTAAAATAATTTATATTTATAATAATGATATATTTATAATTACTATAAATATAAATTAATAATATATTAATAAAATCTATTTATAATAAATAATATTACAATAATTATCATAACACAAAATAAAAATTGTAGGAACATCCTGTATCAATATTGTAAAACATTTTGTCATACTTTTGTTCTAACGAACGATGGCCGGTCACATTGGTCTCTGAAGTAATTTTATTTATTGTTTGTTTGTAACTACCAAACTACTTAAGTGGTTTTATTCAATATTATGTAGTCGATGACCTTGGTGCATGGTAAAACTCTATTGAATTTATGTTGGTACCAATTTAAATTTACAATAATGTATGTGTACTATTAAATAACGAAAAAAATTACAGAGTTTTGCTAGGCAATTTAGTTTGACCCTATATACTTCCAATAAATATAATAATTCCGAGTAATCAATACCATACTTGGTCATACAATTTGTTATTGTATAATGGTTGGTAGGCATTATTAAAATTAAAATTTACCTAACATTGACAATGAATCGTTGGCACTTCGTCAATGCTTTGTGAATCATTAATTTACTTATAGGGGATAGCGTGTTATTTCTTTATTATATTTTATTATGACTCATTTTATACCATACTGTTATTATTGTACTTTCCTACATTGTATCGAACGATATTTTGTTAGAAATTGATGTATGGGGTATTTAATTTATTATACCTAAGTTCGTCATGCGGTATTCAATAACCCCAAAAAGTCTAGAACGACAAAATGTTCAATAATTGCCACAGTGTGGTTAAACTATTTATTTAATTAAATAATTATTCGCTAAATAAACCTGTTCTCGTCTGTTATGGACTATGAGTTAAATCCTTTGAATGATACCTAAATGATTTTATTTCTGTAAGTAGGTTTGGTTTGTACAAACACATTTACACGTCAATCATACTTATTTTTAAAACTAGATGAGGTCGGTGTTTCCTATCTGACTACTCAAAGAGAGGCCAGTCTCTTTTAAAGACCAGACATATTCTTGGTCAGATCGTGTGAAGACCATGAAGATTGGTATCTGAAATGACCTTTTGAGGAAACAACCACGCAGCTTGAGTGGACCTGTTCAGTCAGTGCACGCATTTATCAATTAAACTTTTTGGATGACCACAATTCATTTTCATGGTTGCAATCCACAATTGGTGGTTTTCTTTGCTCCTTCTGTATGACGTAACAAGTCATGTCATTCAATGGTTGCCAACAGACAGAGAATGGTTGCCATGGAAAATGTAGCGGGAAAACTGAAACGTAGTGAAAGAAAAACGTGGGTGACGTGCGTGGGTGACGTGGGCGACGTGAGTAACATAGGGTGACGTGGGCTTCTGCTTGTAACAAGGTAAAGACAGGGGCTTCGCACTAAGGAAGACTCATCACTGGGTGGATACATACCTACTCATAGTCATTATGGAGGTAAGTTTACTTAAATGAAAGGTTTTGGCGGCAGATAGACTAACTGGCTCGTTGATCTAGTGGTCGCAAGCGCTACTGCCGAGCATGAGGTTCGATTCCCAAGTCGGGCAAAGTGTTATTGGGTTTTCTTTATGGAATTTTTCAGTGGATTTGTGCCCAGTTGATTACAATGTGTGTTCCGTGTGGTGCCGGACGTAAAAGAATAGCACCATCCCATCTCTTCCCGTGGCTGTCGTAGAAGGCGACTAAGGGTCTTACTAGAGAATGGGCAGCAGCGTTCTCTATGCATTTTACCACCATACTGCGATCGCCAATCCGCCTGCCAAGAGTGGCGATTATGGCAAAACCCCCCTTTTGGGGGCAGCCTATGTCCAACAGTGGACGTCTTTCGGCTGTAATGATGATGATGATGAATGTATTCATAGCTAAGCACAGCAACCCTCGGACCATCCAATATTATGATACTGTGTTTTGGAGAAAAGTCTGTTCAGGTTAAACGAGGGTAGTTTTCGTTTGAAAACAATTTAAGAGGACATCATCATCTGCCTAGCCCTTGCCCAACTATGTTGGAGCCGCCTTCAAGTCTGAAAGGAGGCAGCTGAATACCAGTGTTGTACATGGAGTGGCTGCCTGTCTGACCTTCACAACTCAGTAACTGAGTAACACGATACTCCTTGGTAAAACTAGTTGTCAGACTTTCTGACGACCCGTAACGACTATCAAAGATCCACGAATAACAGCCGGGACCAATAGCGTAATGTGCTTTCCGAGGCACGGAGAGGTTGGTTATGTAAAGGCGGTCACCCGGCCACGGTCTATTATTACTTAACCACAAGTCCCTAAAACAATTGAGAGGACATAGTGTATAAAATAGTAAAGGGATACCTATTATACCACGATCGAGACAAGCTTCAATATTGTTACTAACACATTTGAGTCATTTGTTTCTTGTTTTCTTGCTCGGTTTTTTGTTTTGGTTTGACGTTTTCTCAAAAAGGAAACCTAGCTAGATCGATTTATCGCCCCCGAAACCCCCTGCATACTAAATTTCATGAAAATAGTTGGAGCCGTTTCAGAGATTCAGATTATATGTTTACAAGAATTGCTCGTTTAAAGGTATTACAAAATAAATAAATAGCCTCGCTCCCTATTTACATGGGTGGGACTTAAACATAAACGGCGAAATGTGGGTGTAGGTAGGTACTAGAGGTACTCCTCCACAACTCTTCGGAGCAACACGGCGTGATGTTATGTTATATTAGAGCATAACACAGAACATGTAGTGACAAAAATTGTAAAATTGAACAGTGGTTCTGAGTTAGTAGGTAGGCACAGCTACACAATAAGCTATACATTTCCAGTTTACGTTAATCTCGCACTCTACCGAAATCCTATACAATGCGAGATCAGCTTATACTGGAAATGTATAGCTTGATATGTAGCCGTGTGTACCTACCTATATAATAAATAATCCACAAAGAACTCAAGCTAAACAACACAAAAATCGTCCTTTTGTTTTGTCCTTATGCAAAAATGTTGTGTGCCCCGTCCCCTGTTATTAGGGAGCCGTCTTGCACCGCCCTTGGCCAGTTAATCGGTTTAAGTTGTTAATGAACTCGGACGAGACTAATCTCATTGACGGAAAACAATGCAGCGGGAAGCTGTAATGGACTCTGATTTACGAAATATTTTGTTTGTGATGTGTTATGCTTTGGGGATGCCACTTTTGTTTATACTTAGGTATATTAATAATGTTTGTTGTTAGAGGATTGCGTCTGATGCAATTTTCTCTTCGAACACAAAATTATATCTGGAAAGTGAAAGGGATAGTAGCTAGCCTTGCTAAGTCCGATTGAATAGGGAGTGAGCCATACACAACGTAAAGATCTATCTTAAAACAAAATATTAATAGGTATGTTAATGGACTCGAGAAGGGATCCTAGAAGTCTTAGAGCAACAGGACCCATAATCTGGTTGAAAATTGAACAAAAACCCGAGTACTTACCTGTTTATTACATAAATATCATTATAGTACATTATGATATAAGTGCGGTAAGTTGAAAATTACAGCCGTGGCGATATTGCTAGCCCGAGCCGTAGGCGAGGGCTACAAGAAAGCAGAGGCTGTAATTATCTAAGCGCACGTATGTCATACGACGTTTTACATATTTGCGAGGAAATAAATAAAAGTCGAACTGTCTTAAACGAGTAAATCTTTAGTCACTTGTTAAAGCAGAAAAATCTGAACAATTTGTAAAATTGATTATTACTTGTTCAAAAATTAGCGATGCGCGCGCATCAGCGCTTTTTTTTAAGGCAAAGGCACAAAAACAGCCAGTATAACTAATAAAGTAAATTAATATTTTTTTGTATTTGTTACAGATAAATGGTTGTAATTTATTGTCGAAACTAATTAAATTAAAGAATTAAATGTTTATTTTTTTATATTTTATCTCTCAAAGTTAATTTTATTCTTAAAATGTTGACGACTTTTCTGACTTAAAAACTCTTTGCTAAGATTTAAAAAAGTACCATTCGTTTTAGACGAAGCATCTTGATAAACCGTGCGTTTTACATTACAATAACGCATGAGTGCGTAATGACATAAATTACGATATTGAAATTGGTCTACTAAGACACCTTTTACGAGCAAATGAACCCTACCTAACCTAAGAATTATGATAGAATCTGGCATCACCGAAATAAAGGAAAGCAGCGAATGGAAAAGAAAGACGACAGAGTTTGTACAACTCCAATATTGAAATGAGAACAAGCAACGCCATCTATTGCTTCATAAATGATTTAATCAATTTGAATAAAGCGCCATCTATTGATGAGTTTCAATATTTTGTAGCATAGTAGTTCGTGATGTAGGTTCTTTTTAAAAGTTTCCGCTGTGAATGTCTAGATGTCAGCATCAAATTTGTTGAACATAAACGTACAGATGGCGCTAGAAAGCAGGTTCGTGTGAAAAGTTTTGAAATGACTAGGAAAGTAACTGCGACTTGTCTCCGATTCTGAAAGTCTCCTTAGAACTTTTTTATGGTGATATCGTATGGTAAAAATTGAAAGAAATTCTTAAATTTTCTCGAAGGATCAACTTACAGGCCCATTTTTATGGAGAAAAAATAATCAAATTTCTTTATTATATGACTAGTGCAAACTTATTTCTGTAAATTATTTAAAGTTCTTCCAATCGCTGAGAAAAGATCGTATTATCTATAATGTTGAGAGAAGCTTTTCCACTGAAAGTCTTATCTACTAGTTGCAAATTTTAGTGTGTTAGCTTTTGCACATTTAGGTAAACCTACCTACATAAGGTCTATTTCAAAAGTAGGAATCTGATGAAAGTGTTCATGAATAATGGTTAGTTTACCTTTCTGGGTTAAATTCTTACACTCTCACTAAAGGGAATTATTAACACATTGATATGTATGAGGTTTCAACTTTAGCAACAATTATCTATTGTTTGAATAACATTATTAACGTATAGGTAGGTACCTAATTGAAAAATTATCTACTTGCTTACTTTTTGAAATCTACTACTACTAATTTACTATTGAAATCCACACTCTACAGGTAGGTACGGTTTAGATCCTTTTGTTACGTAGGTATCTAAGTAGGTTAGGTATCTACTTTTTAACAGACTATAGGGTAGGTCTATTAGGTAGATAATTGCGTGTGAAAACTTTCGGTAACTATTCATAGTACCAATTATAAACTAATGTGGCTTTTCACCTGCCTGTGACCGCGTTGTTCTTCTAAACCACTCTCGGATTTTGATGCGGTTTTCACCATCATTTAGAGAATTTATTTCTGTTATAGTTTTGAACCCCTTTCTGTCCCACTGCTGGGTAAAAGTACTACCAGTAGCATTTGAAAATTTGTGTCATTTGTTTCATTTCTTGAAGGATACATGGCGACCTTTAGAGGCTGAGCTAAAAGAAAAAAAGTCGGAATGAACGCTAAGTGAAAACGAATAAAAAATTACAAATAAACTAAATACATGTAATTAAGAATTCTCGATGTTTCGTCAAGTTTTAAACGTGTGAAGTGTGAAACAGGTACTTAATTCATAACTGCAAGACCGATTTATCGTAATCAATCAGAACTTACGGGAAACGAGTTCTTAAATCAACGTAAGGTGAGACAGTTACCTACTTTCCGAGATTATATTGTTACTATTGCTGTCATAGTTAAGGCAATTAAAAAACTCAGAGTCACACCTGTGTAATGAAAGCAATATAGCATACCAAACCCGCCCACATTTTGTCAAAAGAAATACCCATAACTACATAATAGGATTCTGTGTAAGTAAATATTTGGATGGTGGGCCTCATAACATTTGAAAGGACATGTTTTTGGCCATGTTTCTGGGCCCGGCGCGGTCACGCCCTCTGTCGACACAATAAGAAAGGCCATCTTCTCCTAAGGTCGTTTCGTCACCAAAACTGCAAATTGTTATTTCCACACGATAAACTTTTCTAAATGTTGTTCTTTAATACTAGAATGAATGAAATTATTTGTTGCGTAAACTATTAATCTTGTCAATGGAAGGCAGATGTCGTAAAAAGTCATTCTATATTTTGGATTTTACGATTTTTATTCGGTGCTCTACCTTTGTAAAACTTTTCGTTTCTCTTTCAAAGAAACACCAACGATTCAATCATGAATGTAGAATAACTGTATAGCAGATTTTGTGTGATCTTATTTAGGTATATTTAGTTATATTCGAGAAACTTACAGTGTTCTTAAACAATAGGCCAATTACAAGTTTCCACTGAAAAATCTTTACAACAGTACTGAATACTTATTTTTGGAGTTTCTTGCCGGCTCTTCTCCATAGGAAGCGACAAATTGGAACCGTGCACCTAGCTTCTGACGTTTCATAAGTGCCCTTGCAGGTTTATGTGAAATAAAATATTTTGATTTTGATTTTGATTTTGATTTTGATAGTAGTATACAAGAGTTGGTTATCCTTGGAACAGCTGCTAACTAATGTGTCATCCAAACCTTCCACCACCCGATTGGTGGTGGTTCGAACAACACACTGTAAGGAGTGATGTCACGTACGTCACGGATAAATCAAAAGTCATTTATTCAAATTAGGCTGAGAATCAGCACTTTTCGAACGTCAAAGTACATGAGACAGTCCCCCAAAACGCCCACCCTACACCACTTTCTAGTGCTTTAACTGGGAAGAAGAAGTGGCGCAACAAACTCCCCAGCAGATACAGATACCTGAGTTGCCTAGATGTAGATTAGGCTGTCACATAAATCAGATTAATAACACCTTGTTGTTAGACAATAAATATAGATTAAGATCACGTATTATACATACACAAATATACACAAACTCACGCCTTCTTCCAATGGGGTAGGTAGAAACAACAATATGCCACTTGATACGATCCTTACATACGTAAAACAGGCACAAAGAGCCTTTTTACACGCTTTATATTAGCTTCACTTGTATGTTTGTTTGTTTGTTTGTATGTAACCGACTCCTTTGGAAGCTATTTTGACCCACTTTAAACGGTCAGATTTCATTTAAACTTTGTAGACTTATCGAGGACCTATGACAATTCAATAATAATTAAAAAAAATAGAAAAAAACACGCTTTTGTAGTTAGCAAAACTGAAAAATTTAAAATAAAGAAAGAAAAAGAAAAGAAAAAAAAAATGTTTATTCTGCACAAACAAAACGCATATTACAAAAAAAAAAAATTATGCTGAGAAATAAATAATAGTTTAAAAAACTAAAACAACACGCTTTAAAAACCAAACTAAAAAGTAGAAAATAATTTAATTCTATTAAAATGCGTGGGGTGCTTGATATTAATTGATTATAAAAATACCTCAAAAAGCACCCCACGCTTTCAGTTTGGTTTTTAAAGCGTGTTGTTTTAGTTTTTTAAACTATTATTTATTTACTTTCATATACATCTGGTCATACACGCACGCCGGTTGCAAGTACTAAGCACCTCACCTTTCTGAAAAACATCACCAATAAAGATCACTATATTATGTCCTCCTACGGCGTCATCTCCCCCGGCCTTTCCACTCACATCTGCCTAGTAAATACCTTTTGTTAGTTGCCTTTCTTTTGTTTTTTCAACATGATCACACCATCTTAGCATGTGTCCTTGTGGAGGCGATCGGCGGCGGCGATCGCTCGCGTCCGGCCCTGGTCCAGGCCATGGTACGGAGCGAGAGTGCATGGGTAGCTGTCACCTTCTTCTGCGAAGCAGTAATGCTCGCGAAGAAGGTGGCACCGCACGTGAGGGAGGGGCAGTATATGCGCCCTCACGGCCCTAGTCGCCGCAGGAGACACCTGGTCGTCGGGAATCCCAGGCTGATTCCCGGCCACCGTAGGCTCGGGTTTGCGGACGGCGAGTAATGGATAGCTCGCTGTCCGGTAAGGACCAAGCCCGGGTCAACGGCACGTTGTGTTCCACGCGCGCCTCAAAGAGTTGTCAGCACCAACAGGTGGAGCCCGCAAGAGCTGATGCCTGCCAGGGGTGCGGGCTATTTGAAAGAGATACCGTGGCTCTTGGCACACAGGCAACTGAGGGAACATGGGTGGGTTTTAATCAGTAAAAGTCTGACACGCCCTTCCGCTCCACCAAGAGTGGAAGAAGTTATTTGATGATTTCCCACCCTCAAAAAAAAAAAAAAAACTACCTACTTGAGGACGCATAATAATAATTATGACACTTGAATGAGAATTTAGGTTCCTTATTTTTTTCAAATTGGATCAAGTATTCAAATTATTACAAAACAATCAATAGTGACAGTTGGAGATCATAGTTAGAGCTACATCTTGAGGTGGTACTTTAGCTGACTACCGAATAGTCCTGGGGTTCTTTTAACTTCTTTTCTGAGAATACTGAACTGTTTGGCAACGAACAGAGTAGAGCATGAAGGACAGCAACAAGAAGTTACTGAAAAATTTGTAACAATGCATTGTTATTCAAAATTCCGAAACCGAAATTAGCTAGACGGAATCAGTTATCATCGTCATCTCTATAATAACCATCAACAGCCCGATTTCACCCACTGCTGAAAATAGGCTTCTCTCTTCTAGGGTCAATACCCACGCTCCAGTGCCAGCCGCATCCAGGTTTTGCCCGCTTTGGCAACAATTTCGACCGCCCATCTCGTCATCCAGCCTTTGGACTCTATTCAATCACAGTTTTACTATACCTGTCATCATTGCGCCTTGCCATCGGAAACAGTGAAGAAAAGTAATTGACCTTCGAAGTTTAGGACAGAACATACTCTTAATAAATTACCAAATAATCAGCCAATCATCTCCGTCAATGAAGTGACACGTTATTTAATTATCTATTATCTTAACCTTACCCGGATTTACATGGAGTAGTGAAACACCCTGAAAATATCAACGTTATATAGTGGTTAATGGGGATGAGCAAAAGAACCTACGCTACGGCTTTCGCCAAATGCTTATTCTTTCAGCTCCGCATCAAAAGAATCCTGCGCCCAAGATTCGGTTTATCATCACACACTCATTGTGCGCTATTCTATCATCACTCGTCATTTATTATCACTACATGAATGGCTTGTCGCATCGCGCCCAAACAAAGCTTTCTGAGGTATCACACCACCAATAAACCTAGACCTTGCAATTTCTATGTCGAAGATATCTTTTACTTCGGCATTACGAACGTTGGGAAGGGAGCGAGAGGCCTCGTTACGGTGGTGAGCGTATTATAATGCGTTTAATGGCCTGTAATGAATGGCATAACATCCATAAAGCGACAATGCAGCCACTCGAATATGCCCTTTTATAATAATAAGTGATTTATAGCAGATCACCGCGAAAACTGTGATTGTTTTGCACGTGTTTATAACGATACGCCTTCGGGACGTAAGTAAAGTGACAGGAGGTAATAGTGGCTGATGTATTTATCTGTGGGTTTTGAATGGTGAGATGGTACTGTGGCTTTGTATTGGAATGGTAGCAGTTACAATGTTGGCCTTCGACTGAGACGTACCATTTTTATTTTAGTTTTTGACGGTTCATGTTGCGGAAATCTTACTTTCATGGTAGTACCTCTCTCTTCATCATCATCATCATCCTCCTGGACTTCACTACATAGTATAAAACAAAGTCGCTTTCTCTGTCCCAATATCCCTATGTATGCTTAAATCTTTAAAACTGCGCAACGGATTTTGATGCGAGTTTTTTAATAGATAGAGTGATTCAAGAGGAAGGTTTATATGTATAATACACCGACCTCCACGCGGGCGAAGCCGCTGGCAAAAGCTAGCAATATTATAAATGTGAAAGTTTGTGAAGATGTTTAGATGTTTGTTATTCAATCACGCAAATACGGCTGAACGGATTTTGATGAAATTTGGCACACAGATAGTTTATAACCTGGATTAAGACATATCATACTTTTTATTCCGGTGGTACGTTTCCGTGGGGTAATTTCCGACCTGCACGCGGGCGAAGCCGCTGGCAATAGCTAGTAAAATTATATTTTGAAGTCGGCGCAGTAGCAATGACTTCTTCCGTAGATCTCTATAGTTCTAATAGTCATACCTTTTCTAACCATTTCATCATTTTCTACTTATTTTTTTCTGATTATTTATTCCTTTTGGCTTGTTATATCCTGCCTTACAAGGGGTTCTCAGTGCTCGTTTGCTTGAAACCAGGAGTTCCTACGTAATAATCAAATCACACATTTAATGCAAAATCTAATGACCAATAGATGAAAGTTACAAAGATCTAGTCCAGAAATTACAAAAAACAAATGAACTAGGTTAATAATTTTCCATTTGGTTCGTCGAGAGAATTCATAGGTTAGATGTGACACCAAAAACCCTTTTATTAGTGAAACAAGGTTGAAACGTATTTTGCTGACCCTGCTACATCCCACACGAATGTGTAGGTAACTACCTAATAAAACGTTATCCATCATAGTTCTCATAGTCCGATGGGACAGCAATCCGACACAAGAGAAGAAGAAGAGAGTTAGGGAAGAGAGAGTTCACCTATGCATGCGCACACACTAATTGTGCACTCTAATACCTATCTTCCGCGCCGAAGGTTACTCTCTGTAGAAATTGGCCGCCATAGTCGAAAAACGGCCTGGACGACTATACTACAATAAAAAGTTATCCACATAAAATCTGTACAAAAAGCTGCCTTAACTAGATCCATTGTATCTCGTCGGCAAACGTCTACTTCAAATAAATCCAGTCTTTTAGCCCCGGCTTACCTTAAGACGATTACCAGAGCAAAACATTGCACCATATAACAGATGTATTTAGCAATAAAAAATAGCAATAGAGAACTGCTCTTTTTACGTCACCAGATAAAGATCCTGGCCAAACGGCCTCCACAAAGCGAGACAGATGTCCAAATTTTATCTCACTTCTAAAAAAGGTGCGGATAAAAAGTTTATATTCAAACTCCTACGCAACTTAGACAATGGAGGGTTAAATGTGACGTGAAATGTACAGAAGGTATAATCCACTTATACTAGGTATTATAGGAGGCATGTCGCCTTTAAAAAAAGCGCTTTTTTGCGCTACAGCGGTACGTATTGTGATTGATTTGTTAAAAGAGTGACGCCGCGGGGTTTCCGTTGTGGGCAAACAAGAGGTTGATGGGTGACGCTCTTGATTTTGATGAGGACGTAGTGCGTCCGATAGATGGCGTTAGTAGTAGTGGGACGGCAAGTTTTGGAGAGTTTGTTCGCTTTTTTAGGGTTGTTTTTTGCAAGTTCTTTTTTTGTTAGAGTAGGCTATGAAGTTCGTAGGTTTGTAGTTTGCGATGATTACATCGCAAACTACAAACCTACTAAGCTACTACAAGCTATTAAGCTGTTGATAGTTAAATTTGACGTTAAAATGGAAACCCATGGCAAACGCCAATCACCTAAATCGTAAGTATTCAGCAGCTTATTTTTTCTGTAAACTTTTAGCTTTAAGCCGAGCTACCTTTCGAGTTGTTAAGGTAATTTTCAAATTTCAATTAAGTTTTAAAACTTGTTCAGAATGGTTATTTGCCAGCTCATTGATTACGTTGCAGCGTAAGGGAGGGACTTTACACGATTTACCTAAATAATTCGTTTCTTACCAGTAGGTACTCTGTTTTGTTTGAGCTATAGGTACTTCTTTTCTCTCAATTTACTTCTTCATTTGGCAAGGTCACAGACAAGTTCCCTGTCGGTTACAAGGTCAAGAACAATCACCTCTGTGTACTTACTCCTTCCAAAAAATATTAGAATAACTGAACAACTTATATAGAGCAAGAAAATCTATCGATCGATAAAAATTAATATTTTATTTCTTAAATAAATTCCAGAGCAATGTCATAATTACAAACTAAAATTGGTCTCATTTTCGTCTATATTAATTAATTATTAGTTACGCGCACGCAGTCGGCATTAAACATTATGTGAAGCTCTACAAAAGTTATCAAATAGATGTACCTTATGATAATCTTCGTATATGTAGCTTCGTATGTAGCTACTTGTGCTTTGAGTCTGTCGTAACGCAGCACTAAGAAAACTAAAAAAACGAAGCCGGCTCAAAAACCTCAAAAAATCAAAATGTAGAATAACTTTTGTAGAGAAGCGCCCTATCAATAAAAATAATTACCATCATCATTTCAGCTGATAGACGTCCACTGCTGGAAATAGGCCTCCCAACAAAAAAGGGAGCGTTTGCCATAATCGCCACGCTTGGCAGGCGGGTTGGCGATCGCAGTATGGTGGTTAAATGTATAGAGAACGCTGCTGCCCATTCTCTAGTAAGTCGCCTTAGACCAATAAATCCTATCAATAAATCCAGGGTCGATCCCGGTTAAACGACGATCTACAACTGATCCCATTTTCGACTATATCCATTCCTACCCACGGTAATCCAGTGGCTTCCGAAAAGAATGTTAGGAAAATTCAGCAAATAGGCATTTTTTATTTTCATTCCGTCTTTCGCAAGGCACTAAAAAAAAATAGTTTTGATTGGTTTTAAAAACGAACTTGTAGAACGTAACAATTTATGTATAACAAAAGAATAAAAATAAAATCTTCAATAAATCCCGGATCGATGTCACATAAATTATCCCTCCATCCTATTTTCGTCTATATTCATTCATTAGTAGGTACCCACGGTAATCCACGAGTCGGCACTGAATAGAATGTCAGCCACTAGAGCAGTCCGCAAAGGCCGGACGACCGCAGAGTCAGTGGCCAACCCTATTCAGACCGCCTACAATAGTTTTTGTCACCTTGGCTTGGCAGCGAAGGGACAGAAGTATAAGTGGACCTATTTTTTAGCACATAATTTGGCATACTGTCTACAGTATGCCAACAGATATCTATATCTCAAGTGTATTTTCTCTGTTTCGGTTACGAATTTAGTTTTATCCAGATACTACTCACAGCAATTAACTAGGTACTATCGAGGAAACTTACATCTGATCAATGTGAAAACAAAATCCCGTGCACACAATGACCACATCTTTTAGCGAGCGTTGCTATAACGGCTGAGCGCTGCAAGCAATAATAGAATTTACCGTATAAGGATGTTAATTTCCTCGATAGTACACACGGCTACACATCAAGCTATACATTTCCAGCTTACGCTGAGCTCGCACTGTACGGAAATCCTATACAATGCGAGATCATCTTATACTGGAAATGTATAGCTTAATGTGTAGCCGTGTGTACACTCACTGACTAAAACATTATCGGAAATTAGCAATTCACATCATCATCATCATCATCATCTGCCTAGCCTTTTCCCAACTATGTTGGGGTCGGCTTCCAGTCTAACCGGATGCAGCTGAATACCAGTATTTTACAGGAAGCAACTGCCTATCTGACCTCCACAACCCAGTTACTAGGTAATACAATACCCCTTGGTAAGACTGGTTGTCAGACTTTCGGGCTTCTGACACATTATTATTAACTCACTTCAACTCCAACATGCAAAGAAAGAAAATCTTTTAATTCCATTGAAGGGTTTCTAATTAATCTATTTTATTGCCTACCTAAATCCAGAATATCGTGCATCCAGCTGGTGGTTTGCCAGTTGCCAGATATGCGTTCATAGCTGTCAAACCAACTGGATTCAAGACTTTCTTACCATTCCTAGAATACGACGGTTGAAAGGTGACAAAGATGAAATGGCTAGAAATGTGGTGAATACGAAGATGGAAGCCGATAAAAATGTATGAAAGCAGAAGTCATGCTGCACTGAGTCGCTAACCTTAATAAATGGAGTAAAAAGCAAGAGGGTCATTATGGAGACTTCGCAAAACTGAAACTTCTGTCCTCTACCTTTACGTTGGCTGTTCCCTTTTCGTTAATATCTTGTTCAACTTTGATTTATGTCATGAAGCAGTCGTTACGTGTGTACGAATATCATTGTGTCCTTTGAATAGCCTCCAGAATCGTGCGAACATATCTTTGGAGTTTTTCTAAAGAATTTCACGGTACTCCGCTGAATGTAAATAAAGATTGTGGCCATTTATGGGCAATTTAGGGTGTATTCTGTGATTAATGACGTGTTTTACTTGTTATAAGACGTTTTGATGTTATGTGTGATTGATGATCTTGTGGTACTTGAGGCTGCTGGTCATTTTCAGGAAGATAATGTAAAGTTTTTAACCTCTCCTGTACAGAGATCTGTTGAGCAGTGGTGGCCAAGTAGAAACGGCCCTCGACTTACGAGTTGTAGGTCGCAGGTACGATCTCAGGCAGGTGCTTTACTTTGTGTAAATAATTCATTCATCATCACTGCTCCTAAAACGGTGAAGGAAAACATCGCGAGGACATCGACTTGTCCTAGAAATACGAATTCGAAGACGTGACTTATACCAATCCGCGCTGGGCCCGCGTTGCGGGTTACGGCCCACTCCTTCTCACCTAGAGGAGGCCTGTGTCCCAACAGTGGGAACATTTAAGGCTGATAATGCTGTACAGGGATCAGTTTCTCTAGGCAGTGACCGATGTGCTAGGTAAATTTATTCTGAGTTTTTATTTCTGTCTTACACGTATTGATGCGCACAGTTTCCATGAAAACATTGAATGATGTTCACGGCACGCAGTCGTATCTACTTAGACATACACACAAATACAAACAAATAAATATAAAATTGAAGGCGTCTATTTGTAATGTCAAAATAACAGCTTTTTACTAAATGCATATGAAACTTAATATGTACTCACGGCTAAACATCAAGCTTTACATTTCCAGTTTACGCTGATCTCGCACTGTACCGAAACCCTATACCTAATCCTAATCCTATCCTATGTGTAGCCGTGAGTACTTAAATTTGTTTTTACATATTTGTCTGTCTGTATGTTCGTTTTGGCTGATCTCCGAAACGGCTGGATCGATTTTGATGGGACTCGCAAAGGCAGATAGCTGATGTTTTTAGGAGTTACGGCTACCTTTCACAAGACAAAAAACAAAACGCGTTTCATGTATGGTGGTCCATATATTTATTTATAACTTCTATTTAATTTTGTTACTAGTTTTTGCCAGTGACTTCGCCCGCGTGGAGGTTGCAAATTTTAGTACCCCACGGGAACCTACTATCGTGAAAAAAACTATCCTATGTGTTAATCCACGTTCCAAACTATCTATGTGCGAAATTTAATTCAAATCTGTACACCCGTTATTGCGTGATCGATCGATATTGTTACATCAAAATATCTTCACAAACTTACACATTTATAATTTTAGTAGGCTTATATTATATTTAATACTAGCTTTTGCCAGCGGCTTCGCCCGCGTGGAGGTCGGTGTATTATACATATAAACCTTCCTCTTGAATCATTCTATCTATTAAAAAAACCCGCATCAAAATCCGTTGCGTAGTTTTAAAGATTTAAGCATACATAGGGATATAGGGATAGAGAAAGCGACTTTGTTTTATACTATGTAGTGATAATATAGTAGGAAGTAGGATAGCGGCAGTAGAAATACACACTCTGTAAAAATTTAGATTGTGTATCTAATACGGTTCATGAGATACAGCCCGCAGACAGATAGGTGGACGGACGGACAACGGAGGTTCAGTAATAGGGTTCCTTTGGCATCCTTTAGGTATGGAAGCCAAAAACGTAGGTAAAGGAATTTAACTGATGGATTGTTACCTAGTTGGTTAACGGTCTCTTCTGTGACAAGTTGTTAGTCCATTAACTGTGAATGCAGAGCGGGTTGCGAATTCGTAACTTCCAACACACCGCTTTGTGTCAAATGTGGTTTCAGCTTTATAGGTTTTTTTTTTTTTTTGGGTGGGAAATCATCAAATAACTTCTCCCGCTCTGGGTGGAGCGGGAGGGCGTGTCAGACTTTTACTGACTAAAACCCACCCGTGTTCCCTCATTTACCTGTGTGCCAGGGGCGGCGGTATCTCTTTCGAACAACCCGCACCCCTGGCAGGCATCGGCCCTTGCGGGCCCCATCTGTTGCTGCTGACATCTCTTTGAGGCGCGCGTGGAACACAACGCGCCGTCGACCCGGGCTTGGTCCTTACCGGACAGCGAGCTACCCATTACTCGCCGTCCGTAACAGGTTTTGATAGTATCTGCATGTTTTTCAAAGTGAGGGTTGTATGTGTTAAGTAATAAGCCCCACGGGATAATCGATCAGTTTAAGCTACGCTTGCCGTGGTCGGTCCGTGGATGGGCGACCACCTAACGCCTCCGCGCTTCGGAAAGCACGATAAACTGTTGATTGCCATTGGTTGCTCTTTGACAGTCAAAATGACTGACAGCCAAAAAGTTAGCAAATTGTAATTTTTGAGAAAGCGAGAATGTTGCTACATTTTTCATAGTTTGTAAAGTCATCTATTTTAAGCTGTGGTGGCCCCCGGTCCTCGATACTCCTTGGTCAGAACCAAGGAGTATCGTGTTACCCAGTAACTGGGTTGTGGAGGTGACATAGGCAGTCGCTCCATGTAAAATACTGGTATCTAGCTGAATCCGGCCAGACTAGAAGTCAAACTCAATATAGCTGAAAAAAACGTCGGCAGATTGAGTGAGGGGGAGATCATCATCACCATCATTTCAGCCTAAAGAAGTCCACTGCTGGACATAGGCCTCCCCCAAACTCCGTCACTTCGACCGGTTCTGTGCTTCTCGCATCCAGCGGACTCCTGCGGCCCTCACAAGGTCATCGGTCCACCTTGTGGGAGTCCATCCAACTTTACGGCTTCCGGTACGCGGTCGCCACTCCAGAACCTTCCGGCCCCATCGGCCATCTGTTCTGGGAGCAATGTGCCCTGCCCACTGCCACTTAAGTTTGGCAATTCTTCGGGCTATCTCGGTTGTCTTGGTTCTTCTGCGGATCTCTTCATTCCTGATTGTCCTTCATTGCCCTTTGGGTGACTTTAAGCCTTCTTATGAGGCCCATTGTGAGCGACCACTTTTCGGTTCCAAATGTCTTCACTGGCAACACGCACTAGTCAAAGACTTTCGTCTTGAGACACTGCGGTATGTAGGACGAGAAGATATTGGTACAGTTTGTTTATAAAATTAAATTTAATTCGAAAACATCCATCGGTTTTTTATCCGACGACCCTAACGTTACTTATCTCTTTTTAGCCTCTGCTTGGTTCTGCATCACATAACATACACATAATCAGCCTAAAATGTTCTCACTAGTGGAACTCAGGTCTCTTTTCTTCAAGAGGGAGTGTGCTGCGCGCTGGGCTCGCGTGGTAGATCCACGCGAGCCCAGCGCGGGTTTTTGGTTTTAGGACATGATGGTTTCCTCACGATGTTTACCTTCACCATTTTTGCGCCCGCCTGGTTTCGAACAAACTACCCAAAACTCATACCACTTCTCTGGTTTTAGCATCACAACACGATAAAACTATTCTAATGCACCATACACACAACTTTTACTAACACATTACAAGACAATCCCATCCTATATAAAGACACAAAACAAAAGAACGACAAACAAATCCGATACAAATCTACCTCCGCCAATAAACTCGCGTCTAAGTTAACGTAGGAATATCAGTTTTCCTACTTTACCCAATAAAGGGTAACCCCTGATCCGTCGAATAAACAGAAAAAAAGAACGGGGGTATAACAAGTAAATCACTGTAAGCCCCAATACGCGGGGCGACGCCACTGGGTAAGCCCTATAACCCCTTTAAGTTCACCTAGGCGATACGCCGGCCCGGAATAAACGAGACGCGAGCTTTCTCGCGTATTTACTGGGAACGTTTGATGCGGTAAACTTCTTGCGGATTGGCGTTTTTTAACTTGTTAGTTGCTATAGAGAGTGGCGGGGACATCTACGCCCAAACTGATACCATGAATTCAGCATCTGGTTACAGATGGGGGGTCTAGCGTAGAAAATTTCGTGGGTTATCAAAAAGAAAAACAAAGAGCAGTTGTGAACTAGTGGTAACGAGCACGACTTATGAGGTCATAGGTTCAAACCCAGACAGACGATTCACTTTGTGTAAATTATTTCATCACGGTGGTTCATTTCTCAAAACGGTGAAGGATAACATCGTGAGGAAAGCGGCATGTCCTAGACCCAACACTTCAAAGACATGTAACATCTACCAATCCGCACTGGGCCAGCGTGGGGGATTACGGTCCACTCCCTCTCACTCACACAGAGAGGGCCTGTGTCCCAGCAGTGGGAACAATATAGGCTGATTATAAATACATGCATCAAAAAAAATCTGTTTATATATTAATAGAAAAGTGCAATGACTACCTATACTCATTGCACTTTTTTATGAAACAGATATTTTTTTCGCGGTATGGATAAAAATCTAGAAATGAATTCTATAAATCATAAGCGTCAAAAAATTTCAACACAGGGTTTTTCAGAATCATGTCCAGAATCCTTGGCAACAGGTGTCAATGTCCCTGCCATCCTGTTTATTTTTTTGTAACTCGGACTGACCAATAAACTATCACCTCTTCGTCTATGTTATACAAATGTAGAAGAAAACGATGGAAATTTAACCGCTACGGTTTTTGTTACGCGGCTACGCCGTTTCGCGTAACTGATTAAAATATTTATATTAAATCAAGGAATAATAAATTGTGACCATATACAATTGCAGTTAGTAAGCACGATGATAAATTTAATAGGCACCTGATATTATATGCGATTTTTTTTTAAATAATTAGTATCTACCTACTTTACTTAAAACTCAATTTAAATCTCAATCTCGAATTAATAACACATCAGCAATTTTATGACCTACTCGTAAATTCAAAAGAAAAATCCAGATCAAATTAGCAATAAAATGTCGGCGGCGTATCTGTTATCAGCGTCTACTATCTCAAATGCCATTGTGTTACAGTATCGGCGTGATTGTGTGTGCGGGCCGCGCGTGACCGCCCGCCCGCACTGACCCCAAAACCCAACTACTCTCTCTACGCCCTTAACACAAATTGATTTTAAATGGCGATTTATTTCCGCCTCATATCGCCGATCCCATCTTCCTATGAGTTTTACTGCCGGCTTACGCAGGGTTAAAGAAGTCCAAGTTATAAAACGGTTTATTTCTTTTTCGGGACCGTACCTACCCCTAATTATGCCGGATTAACCCGCGAATGTACCCTCATTATTCGCAGATACATAAGCCGTTTTCAAACTCGATCACGATCGAGCAAAACTTCCAACAAAGGCGTGGAATTACACAGAAACGACGACGTAAACGAGTTACTAAACTAAAAGTCTAACGGTGTCGCAGTTTTTTATCGTGTATTCTATACATAATGGGTGTTTGTAATAAAAGTTTAACTCTATTGCAGAATTTTCACCCTTTTGCAAATTTGTGCAAATTACTTTATTAGCGTTTTCAATGTTGAGTTGAGAGTTTTTTGTCGTTTACGACTGCAGTGAGCTGGAACGTCCAAATGTTGAAGGCAACCGGCCGCGTTCAGATGCCTTTCAGATTTTATGAGCACCTTACCCGAATGTGTCGTACCCTAAACCGTCGGCTAATAGAAATAAATAGTAACCCTTCGGTGGCGGCGCGTTTGCCGCCGGAAGGTTTACTTTTATTGCCGTCGACTTTCTTTCTTACCACCCCTTCATAATTGTCAGGGTTGAGAGAAAAAAGTAGAAATCGAAGTTTTTGCGAAAAAATTTCTTTGTTTAATATTTGCAAATTGCGTTTTTTAGCAAAATGCCATAACCGTTTCATTTTAGGGTTGGGAATAAAAAGGCGATATAAATAAATAGTTTTTGAGACAATGTGCGAATCCTTTCATGCAAAAACTTTGCAAATAAAATTACTAACGGGAAAAGGATAGCTTTCTTTTTTGCGAAGCATTTAAAAAATTAAATACATACCCCACTACTCAGATTCACCAACCGAGTGGCGACAATCTTATCACTTTAAAAACCTACCTTCGGATCTCAAAACACCTAATTGATATCTCAACCCTAAAAAAAAAGCAAATAAATCTACAGACACAGCGGGGACGTTAACTAGAACGGCGATACCAAAGCAAACTATTATTATAAGTGAGCATTTTTTTTCTTTAATATCTGTCTGCTCCTAGATTGAGACATTTTGCAACCGCAAGAGCTTAGCAGTGGGGGGTTGACTTTGGTCCGACACTCGGATTTTTTTCGCATTCCGACAATTTCGACGAAGTTGTCAACGTGATAAAGTGTCGTAATACTGATGTGACGAAGTAGGGGACGTAATACAGATATCATGGTAGAGTCGAGAAAGTTTGTCACAATGGACCGTGGGTTATTATGAGGCAACAAGTTTACGCACCTGAGTTTAGTTTGTATATTATAAACTATATAAGTAATTATCATTATGTTTATTATTATTAAACAATGGGTTCAATTAATAAATTTCTAGAAAACTATTTTGTTTAAAATTTATTTATAAATGTTTGTTAGAATGTTCGCATTTATAGCATAAGCATAGCATAATCATCCTATAATATGCTGTGCACGGCTGTGCTAGGACACAGGCCTCCTCTCTATGAGAGGGAGACATTATAACTTTCAGTTCAAATATTCAACAATTTTATTTCCATTTTATGTTCATTAAACCGAAAATATTTCTAAAGCTGTTAATATATTTTTTTTCTTAAATAGTAAAATATGTAAGCAAAAGGCCGGTATCCTTTTGTTTACTAATTAAAAAGTAAGCAGTCTAAATCACATAATTTGGTTTTCAAATCCAACATTAGTGGCACTAATAATAAATTATTAAGTCCAACTTTTTGCTTCCATACATAAATACATCGAAAGTGAAGTTTTTACCAAATCACTGCTCAATAACATAAAATTTTATGCGACTCGGAAAACATAGATCGCGGTAGCTCCGCCCTAAAGATCCGAAAACAAAAATTTGAAAAAAGAATTCCCTATTTCCGAATACATTGCTGCATAACTTTGACATTGTTAAATTTAGTTCTTTTAGATACAGTTGACAGCCATCAATAGAATGTAAAACAAACCATCATACTATCCATTATTGAAAGACCACCTTCGAGCTATTTGGAGTTACATTTAAAAGCATTAAAACGGCGACTGTTCAGATGAATGGTGTAAACAATTGTGTATAATTAAGTGAATCGCTACGCCGATTACCGAAATAATCGCCGACTAAATGCACTCTGAAATTAGTGTGACTTACTAAACGGGTGTGTTCACATGACGTCTCTTTAGTTTTTTTTTTTTTTATTTATTTTTTTTGTTCAAAATATACTACATTTTATTATAGGTGATACATTTTATGACACTTTTTACTATATACGGATTGGTACATCTGTGTCTGAACTAGATAAAAAATATCTGTATTTCAGACATCAGCGCTCATCCCCTGTTGAAGGCGACATTTAGCAAATAACTTTGTTTGACCTCTATACATATTAATAAGAGGTATTAAGTAGTTTCACTTTAAGTATCAGTACTTCGAATATTTTGGTGTTGAATGGCTCAACCTTTACAGGTATTCGTAATGTTGTTATCTTTTAATGGCGAAAAAAAGGACATATTTTTATTGGGTTTCATAACTGAACTGCGTCTTTGAAAACTGTTACTTTCTAGCTTCTCTACTTTGTTATAGGTTTTCAAATAACAATATCTGTGTATCCAACGATAGTCCTATTTTATGTCCAGGCAAGTCACTGTCCATTCGAAAGTTGCCTGGAAGAGATAAGGCTGTCCATTGTTGATTTTGTTTTGGTGGACAATAAAGTAAATAAATAATTTTATAAAAAATTAAAAAAAAAAATCCCTATTTTGCCTTGGTCACGGCATCACAAGTGACTGGCTGAACAAATTGTGCTAATTCTTTTTATGTTGTGTTTGTTAAAGTCAGGAAAAGGTTCTTATGAAACTTAACGACCATATTAACTTTTCTAATATTATACCTATGCGATTTCAATATTCATAGTTGATAGGACAACGTCTGTCGGGTCAGCTAGTTTATACTAAATAAATAAATATCGCAATTGACACTGTCAAGTAAGTAGAAATACTGGTCATCTAGTGGTAACTTTTGGCGGAAAATACAACATATCGTCACATGGTTTTGACAATTTTTATCTGGACCTGAAAGAAAACTGCCTTAACATTTTGATTTTTTAGCAGTCATATAAATATTTTTTTTATTTAACCTTAGCCCTAAAATTCCCTAACACCATTATAATAACATATAAACCACGCTTAACTCATAATAAGTCTAGCGACACACGTTGCGACGGAGCGACGCGTTCGGAAAGTAGCGAACAATCGTAAAATTTTATCGTCTCTAATGGGCCCATGGCACTGATTTGTAGCCGCGCCGACAACGCCCTCTACTCTCAAATGAAACCTCAATGTATTGTTTTTGAAACGACAGGGGTGATCTATTTATGGAAGGACAGGTACCTACATTGTTAATTTGGGTACCTATGTTATGTAGGTAGCGTTTAATTTAAAGTCATGTTGACGACGGGCGTAGTGTTTTACTCATGTGCTGAATTATTGACACGCACCTGTACCTTTTAAAAGAATCAGTGTCATGTTGAGAACGATGTCGATTTTCTTTTTAAGGGAAACATTTATTCCTGTTTAAGTTGAAGCCGAAAGCCGAAAAAATAAAATTGAAGTATAAGGAAGAAACTACCGAATTTCAAAAAGTGACAACGAAAGTTTCAATCCCACGAGTAAGGTGGACGGGATCGTTCCGAATGTTTTTGTCACACAAATATACAATTTACGTAATATTTATAGTTAAAAGATCATTTTGTTGAAATGGAGCCAAATTTCCGGAGCGAGCTTTCAACGGAATTTACAAAAAGCGTCATAAATTGGCAAATAATCCCCCGCATAACGCAACCTTTGTTTGGCCACACGTGCTTTTAATATCTGGCTCGCATCGCGAACGCAACAAAAGCCGGATTTAGTCTTTGTGCGCTCCACCTAGAGTAAACACTCGTAAAAACTTAGAAATATGAAAAAATTACGAATATACTTGTTAATAAATTTTATAAAACATATACAAAGGCTGGTGCAATTGTGAAGGCGACAATCGGCCGCGTCGAATTTGTCATGTAACTGCATGCTTTGTTTGGGCGATGAATGCCATGTGAGAAGGAAGAGCTTCCGGTGCAGCGGAACGCACCGGGATCGATGCCCCCGGCCATATCTTGCCATCGATATCGACCATTGTTGTTTTTTATCTCAAATTGATAGCTATACTGTATTCATTGACGTTCTCATCTTACAAAGTACGTATATTTCACTTCAAAATTCCAGACTGACAAAAAATTTATAATCAATTGCATGATTCTGGAACAGTTATTAACGAATCGTTTTATTTATAAATCATCGCTCGTAATTGCCTCGCCGACGAATACTATTTTTGTTTCTTCATTCACAAAATATTGAGTGTAATTACCCGTGCGATGATAGAGTTCTGAATAATAAATCTAGTTGGAACTAAATAAAAGGAATCCCAGATTGTTACATATAAATGTGTGATACATTTTTGCTTTTGATACAATCACATTTTTGTAAATGAATAGTTTCATCTAGATACTGCAAAATATTTAACACTAGCTTTTGCCCGCGGCTGCGGCCGCGAGGACGTCTGTTATCGTGTTAAAAATGGCCTATGTCCTTCCATATCCTAGGCTATATCTCTGCCAAATTTCATGACAATCGGTTCAGTGGCTTAGACGTGAAAGTGTAACAGACAGACAAAGTTACTTTCGCATTTATAATATTAGTGATATTAGCAGTGATTAGTAGGGATTTATAAACCTCAGCCTGTCGGTCAGTCAGTCATTATTACAAATCTGAAATAAAGTCACTTGAGTCAAGTGACTTTATTTCTTATCCAAGTTTAGTTTTGAAATGTTTACGTAATAATTTTTCTTGTTCTTCGGAAAAACATTGTTTCCACAAGGGAAAATGGATGTAAAGATACATCTATTTTAAAGGAAAATCCTGAATAAAAAAACCGTAAATCCATGGGCTTAGAAATAGAAGTCACCTCACTACGCATTCAACGTTATAAAGACTTTCTAACAAACAATCCGGTCGACTTTTAAAAAAAACGAACATTTTTAAAACAAGAAAAAATTCCAGCCATGTGTCGATCGACGCACATCGGTGGCGTGTGTATGATACGAAAAAAAAAAGAAAACGCGCGGTCGGAACAATCGAAGCTAAGTTATAAAATATGTATCCCAGTGCTGGCTTTGAAAGTTCCTCTCGTACTATTTTGACCGCGATCGGGAATTCCGACAAGAGAATCAAATCGTAACGTTGTTAGTTGCTTTTTTTCCGGTGATTTTTTTTTCCGCACTGAAACTGAACAA
Source organism: Polymixis lichenea (assembly GCA_949091785.1). NCBI lineage: Eukaryota > Metazoa > Arthropoda > Insecta > Lepidoptera > Noctuidae > Polymixis > Polymixis lichenea. The sequence continues at coordinate 8,051,288 of OX420951.1, forward strand.
TAGTCGGTCGAAAAAAGGAGATATAGCTGGGTAAATAAAGGACTCGTTAGGAATATGTGAGCAGGGTTATTTATGAAAGCTTTTCAGTGCAATAGAAAATTCTGGTACTATATTGTTATGCGTGATTTTTTCAGGAAATAAGCATAATTACCTGGGTGATTCACGTGATAAAAGGCAAGATTAGTATAACTTTTATTCATAACTGTTGAAAAAAGTCAGGAGATTATTTTTCTGATAAAGTTTAATTTATTATCATTAGTTTAGTTTAACCTTATGCACATTAGATGTGGCGTATTGTCATTGTCTATAAGTAAATGCAAACCCAATTGACCGAATCGCAAATTATAAACCGAAAAATATTGGTAGGTTCCGCTTGCTACGAAACTTAATGCGAATATTTAACTTAGGCTTTCAGCTCATAATATAGTTTGTCAAATTAAAGTCGAGTTTACTATGTATATAGTTTATTTTAATTTTGTTTTCCTTTCTCAATCTTGTTTTGGTATTTTTAGTGCATTAGGTACTTTTTAATTTTCTTTTTGCAATCGGGTTTTTTATTTTTTAAATTATTTCTTCACTATTATCCTGACTTTATTTTTGGCCACAAAACGCACACACCGCGTTAGAATTATCCATTCATCTATTAGAAGCCTTGCGCGCGATGGGATTCCCGTCGGTACAAATGACGTAGTCCCGTACAAACTTTCATCCCTTATTTAACCCCTGTAAATCACTTTTCTTGAGCCCTTCCTTAGTGCTAATCTTCGTTATAAATAAGGAACTCTTTTTCAAGCTTCTAGACTCAATGGTTTAGGCAATGCGTTATCGGTCAGTGGATTCAAGACTTCACTATGTAGATTAATTAACTGACTTCAATTCGGTTGTATTTTTAAACGACTTACATTTTTTTTCTGCCGTTGAACTCTGTCATTTACAAACAGATTAGAAAAAATCTTATTTCGTTTGAAAGGGTATACTTACAGAGTTCTGATTTGTGCGTTTTTAGTTAGCTTCAATAATACGAAATTTTCCACTAAATTTATGTTGATGGTGTCATAATAATTACCTGTCACTGTTCTTTACTTAGCAAGTAAAGATATACGATTTTTTGTGGGGAAAAAAACTTCAAATTCGGAAGTCGGTGTCTTTGGTTTTTGTTTTGTGGCATCTACTACTATTCACTTTGTAGTGTTTTGTTGGAAGTCGGTTGTTTTTTTTTTAAAGTAAATATTTTTTTAATTCTATTAACTATGAAAAACCTTTAAGAATCAAAAGAACTTACCATAAAGTTGAATTAAACATAAATAAAGCTAAACAAATACTTCCGCACACGGTAGTTGAAAGGCGACATCAATAAAGACGACGTGCGACGATCTTGATGTCTGCATTCTCTTATCAGCGTGCGATCGCGACAAAAAAGTCGCACTTATGTGCCGGTCATTAATTAAGTGGCCTGGACATGTGCTTTGTATGATATTGTTGTGATGTTTGAGGTAGTGTCTGTGCCTGTTTTTATTGTGACGTAATGAGTTCGAATTTTGAATTGTTTGCCTCATGCAAACAAAAATTGTTTGTTTCATTTCTTGTAAGGAATGTTGAGACACTTAAATTGAGATGTGAGTCGTAGGGCCTTTTTTCATATCGTTAAGAGACCGCATACGATTGTTTTCCAAATTCGCTGATTTCTTTACGTGATTTTATAGACGCGATTTTGCAGTTGAAATACTGTATATCTATAAGTTTTAATAAACCTCAAAATGCAACAAAATAAGAGAATTAGCAGTAAATAATCTCTTAAAACAACCTAAATCTCGCATTTGATAATAATAATTAAAACGATATTTCCTATTGTGCATTAAACCAGGGAAATATAGGTAGTATTTTTACTGTGAAAGAACGTCTTCAAAATCAAATAAATCATAGAAATAGACCAAATTTCGTATACGGCCTCTTAAATAACTTTTTTGTTTCGTGCAGAATATTTTTAGAAGTAAAAGTATAATCCTCGATATAACATTACGAAAGAAAAATACAACTACAGCGTCAAATTAAGATTTAACCGGCAAAACTTCACAGTCATGAATTACGAGCATAAAATGATCAATATAAAAACAAAAAAGTACTTATTTGTGTATCGGTTATAAAATCAATACACATACCTCCCTCATATGCCCAAACATTAATGAATACAAACAGTCGCAGGGCTGTCAAAAGTTATAAATTAATAACTTGCCCGCTGCCGCCGTGTCGCCGCCGCGCCGTCCGACATTTATAACCGGCCCGACCAATACTCACGTCATTTTTAACCGTCAGCGCTAATTTGCCATTGTTTTGCCTCAACGCCACCTTTTTTGCTAAAAACCATAAAATAGATAAAGTTTTTTTTCGTTTGGGGCATCCTTAATTGATTATAAAAGTTAAGGTGGTGTTTGGTGCTGAATCCTAGTATTTGGGGCCATGTTGGGTGTTATTTATCTTAACACGTTTTTAGCAAGTCATTTATTTTATTGTTTTATGCGGAGTGAAGTAATCTTGCGTTGTTTTTTTATATAAAATATATAAGATTGGTTTTATAGAGGTATGAGGAACAGGGTGTAAAGTTCACTCATACTGTATTGGTAAAGGAGGATCCTCCGACAAGACGGGTGTTGTGTCTGGTGGGCAACTGCTCGACGATTGATGTCGGGATGTTTGTATATATTCAGATCGCACGGTAAACTCTGCTTGCGCGATGTAGCTGATGTAGTTGCGGTGCGACGTTACGTTTTGAGTAGTTCGCATATGGCATTGTAGATGGCGCCACTTCACTTTTTGTGTTTTTCCACATTTGTTTAACAAAACCAACTTTTTACACTAGGTAGATAATACATTAAATTACTAACTAACTATACAAAATAAAAAGTGAACTTTAATCAGAAAAGATGGAAACAAGAAACTTGTTTTAGAAGGGTGAACATTAGACTGAATACTATAAGCAATCTCATGCAGTCGGAAGCATCTTCTTAAATTTAACAGTAAAGACCTTAGTTTTGAGAAAAAAAAAATTAAACACAATTAATGACGCCAAAAACCGGCATTTAAAAAAAACATATCCAGTGTCACTCTCACAATTAAGACAAATTTAACGGCACCTCTCAAGCTGAAATCGATCAAGCCGTTTAGGCTACAGAGCGTGCCAAAGAAATATACATACATATACTCGAAAAACATAACCCTCCTTCTGGAGCAGTCGGGTAATAAATATAAAAACAATGGGACACTAAACTTAGGCGTCGAAGTACTCGTCCGGTTCGCTGTCATCTGGAAACGTGTCCAGAAGTCTGGGAGCATTGCCACTAATAAACTCTGATATTGTTTCCCCGAACGGTTGGGCAGAAGTGTACTACGATTAAGTTAATGTTTGTGTTTAATATTATAAAGCTTTAAAGCTTACTTAGGTTGGATAGGCTTTCTAAAATTTACCTAATGAAAAACAAATAAATTAGAAAACGTACCTGTGCATGCCAATTCGTATTGCCACTAACAAATTGAGTGATTTGTTTATTTTAATACTTAAACTGAAAGTTCTAATTTAATTTAAATCACCTTAAATATGCTTTTCGTTTGACAATTGAGATTACTTTATAACCTCAATTATTGCCGATGACTTTTTAATTTTAATGATGGTATGCGATCAATAATTTAGAAAAAGTGGACAGATGTATAGTCCGAACTTTCAAAGATGATTGCGTATGAATTTATACTAAACAAGTTTTGTTTACTCTTTTGTCAGATACTTTGGAATAGACATTACGTCGATTTTCGTGTGTAGCTTTTCTGTAGGTTTCTTTGAGATTAACTTACCTTTTACGTAAGATATTTAATAAAATAACAACACATGCGTAAACTCAACAACGCATCAAAATTTAAACCGTATCTACCAAACATAACCGAACACAATTTCAAAACCGTATCTCCATGTTGCAACAAAGTTTGAACCTCGAAAGATCTCAATACGTCGAGTTCACCAACATATCGAAAGCGACTAGTCCCCGGGCTGGTATTTGCATAACGCCTCGGCAATAAGTTAGGCGCACCTCCGCGTCGGACGCATGAAGGCGACAGAGCCGCCTCGGCTGCTATAAAGCACAGTGCAATAAAGAGAATGGATGCCGCCCATCGGCCGCCACCGGCCGCTGGCTGGATTACCCGAATCGCCACTATTTATCGCTCGAGCCGTGCGCCCAGGTGCCATCAATCTATTTAATGATCGGGTCAGCACATACTCTTAGTCTTTTTACTGCTTGCGCCCGTTCGTCGCTCCAAAACGAAGACGTGAACTCCTAGGCTGGGAGATGGACGTTTGATGAGGGGCTTTTGTGTCGATCGGCAGCGTTAAAAGGGTTTCGGACGCACTATCACAGTATTATAAGGGTTTTGCTTGCTTTTTAGGCTTAACAAGTTCGGTTGGGGGCGAAGGTGATGTAAAAACCTCCTGGCAATAAGGTTATGAGGCAGCTATTGGAAAAGTCTGCAACAACATTTGCTATTACAAGAACGAAACGGGCTTCGGCAATTGTTTATTTTAAAACATGCTTCTTAAGAAAACTTTTGTGGGAATGAATATACATATAACAGTAACGAAGAATATAATGTAACGATATGCAGCAGCTAAAATAGCGGGTCACCCTGTCTTACTCCCCTTTCTACGGGAAAACTAGGACCTACGGTTTTTAGTTTGACGCTACCGTTATTATTGTAATATGTACTTTTGATGATTTCTATGTATTTATCTCCTACTCCTTGTTCTTGTGAGGATACCGTGCAAATGATTTTTGGTAGTCAATGAAAGCAAAATATGGGGTAATTATTGCTCTTCATATATTACAGTTTATATACAATAAGGATTAATATTTAAGTAGAGATGTAAATAGAAATAGTATAATCTACTAGAAATACACAGCCTTTTATTTCTTGTAGATTATACAATCACTACATAGTATAAAACAAAGTCGCTTTCTCTGTCCCTATATCCCTATGTATGCTTAAATCTTTAAAACTACGCAACGGATTTTGATGCGGCTTTTTTTAATAGATAGAGTGATTTAAGAGGAAGGTTTATATATAATACATCGACCTCCACGCGGGCGAAGCCGCTGGCAAAAGCTAGTTTCTATATAAAGTATATCTCTACTAAAATTTTGATGTTACTTATTATTTATTGATATGCAGCTATACAGATATCTTCCCTATTCAACATATAAAAATATACAGCTATCAGAATCAGAACTAAATTTAGTTGCTCCTATTGACATATTTGTGAAGACACCCACGACACAGAACCCAACAGCAACTACAAGCAAACAGAAGCGTTTATGGCATCTCCTATTACCAACTCAATAGTTCCCATCAAGCACAAAAGTCACCAGGCATTTAATCCTCGAATAAATCAGACTTATTCTGAAGAGCCTAAAGTATGGTGGACCACAATCAAAAGTGGGTATTGAATGGTCGCAGGCGTCGCAGCGCACGTTCGCTCGGACCTCGGCTGTACATCTGCCGGGATCGTGTGCAGTGCAATGGCTGTGAGGATTTGACGGGTCTTTACTCACTGAGGGCCGCTTTGTTTAAGCGATCTTTGTGAGTGGACCCGATTTATGTCTATAATAAAGGCGTTGAAGGATGTTTGGCTTGATATCGGCTGGGCATTTCAGATGAATCTTGGAGAGTATTTGGTCATATTAGTCTTGACTTTTCGAGGTGGTCAAACCGTTTTCCTTCTTTTACAATAGACAAATAATGTTAATGTGAAATGAAATGTTTATTGAAATGAAATGAAATGTTTATTTATGTAAGTAGATCTTAAAAGACACTTTTACACGTCAATATTTTGTTGGTCAATATTTTAAAAACTAGATGGCGCCAGCATTTACTAGCTGACTGTTCCCTGAGACGAAACGCCGAAACAAACTCATGGTCTCTTTTAAAGTCCAAACATTATATTATTTAAATTTTTTATGAGTCTAACAATGCAGGGCAATGTCTGGAAAGGCCTTTTGAAGAAAGAGCCATTGCAGCTTTGAGCTGACCTGTCTCAACAGACGGCATGTATGTAGCAGTCACCGTGTAGCAATGTCGTAATTGTAGTTGTGTAATGATGCTTACTTCGACGTTTTTTTTATTATATTAAATATAAATATACACCGTGACATTTTAGTCGTCTTACAAAGGTGGTCCGCTCAATGTATCCGTCATAAAATACTGCTAGGCGCGATTAAAGCATTGCCACCATTCATTAAGATAATAGGTACAAAGAGAAATTAATAATGCTTTAGAATTATGAAACACCCTCCTTGTTAATAATGTTTACGTATTTAACGGTAAAAGATATCTATCTACCTACCATTGAATTCCATCTCCATTACAGGGTGTTTTAAACTACGTCACGCGTCTTAGTGAATTATATTTTAATTTTTTTAAATTATGCATATGTTCAAAAATAGTTTTTTTTTTAAATAAGTGATAAGTATAGTCATTGGATAGATGAAATGGGCTGCTGTTGTAAGACGACTAAAATGTCACGGTGTATAACATCACGCCTTGTTTCCTCAAGGGTTTGGACACTTATAGGGACACCTTGTATTCGTGTTCACTGATTGAGAGGTCTTGGAACGACACAAGCAAGCGAACATCATTCATCGAACCCTAAGTCGAAATACCTTGTAAGTCGTACCTATAAATACAGCCACATTTCTCTAGTTATGTTTAAATCCCATGTAATAGGGGCGAGCCTATTGCCATCAACCGGGCACAAATCCAGACTTCTAGTTGCTACTAAGAAATTCCTGATAGAAATACCCAATAACACTTTGCCCGACCTGGAAATCGAACCCAGGACCTCATGCTCAGCAGTAGCGCTTGCGACCACTAGACCAACTGTTATTCGTTTATATAAAAAGAGTACAGTCATATTTTACCTACAAACATGCCCCACCAAATAGTATTTACGGTTTGTCTGTGTGACTGTAACCAGGAGCGTACCAATAAAAAATGGTGCCTAGGGCTCGCATCACATTTGCGCTCCTTCGTAAATTATCTTCTCGGTCTACACTGAGCAAAGCTAGGTCGCATAACCCTTTTTGACCCATTAAAGCCTTCAATAACGAAGGTATTAATTTCAACTTCCTAAAAAATTATTTGCAGTGCTGCAATTTTAAGAAGAATTTGAATAGAAATAGACAGATTTGAATTAGGTTAGGTTAGGTTAGGATAGGTAGGTACGAAATGGTTTATTGATGTTTTTTATTTTATTTAATAATTGGCGACTTTATGGACCCCTTCGATAGGCGCCCAGGGCTCTTGTCCTGCCTGCACCAGCCTTGTTACGCCACTGACTGTAACTAGCAATAATATTTGTTTTTAGTAAAAAATAAATAATTGAGAAACACGACTTACCGTTTATTAATGCTGGAGATTTTTTTGCCCCTTTTCCTACACCAGATCTATAACAGAAAAGAGTAACATTAGAAAAACAGACACAGTGTCATACATAATAATGAGATCTCCCATACCAACACATTTTCCCCTACAAAATAAAACATACTTAAACCAAGCTCACATTCAGCTATAAAAGTGGCAAAATCAGTAGTCGTGGTGATATGATTAGCCATGATGGCGGCACTACCCTACCTCAATAAGTCGGGGCTTGTCTACGATTCGTAAACTCGCTTACTTCACCTGAGCAAACTGCCTCCCGGAGAGGGTGGGGGGCGCGGTTCCGTTGTTGTACGTCATGGGATTTTTGGGTGAAAAAGGTGGAAGACAAAAATAAATCACATTTTTGATTAATTGATGTGTTTCTATTAAGCCTTCATTGAAATATCAATTAAATTTACATTAACATAACTCATTAAATAAAAACAATAAAATATCTTAACACTAAACCTAACTAAAAAGTGGAGTCGAAAATTCCTCTGCATCGCTGGTAACGTGACCAAGAGTGAGTTCATATCATGTGACATGAACTCAGATTTAATTGTAAAGTTAGCTAATAGTACCCAGTGGTGTGGTATTTCAACTTGAAAAGCGGAAGTGAGTTAGTAGAAAAAGTAAAAATACAGGGTAAGTTTTTATCCAGTGCGCAAACTGTAACCATGAATAGGTTTGTGTTGCGTTTGTGAATACAAAATTTTATCAAAGGTTTTATAAGTTTATCGAGCAGTTTTACTAATGCATGTTTTAAACCTTCGATAAGCTTTTTTTTATGGATAAGACCGTTAAAATATATGTATGATTACCGTTTATAAATAAAAAAATGTTAGCAACTCTAAATTTATCGTAACAAGCAAAATAAATATTCAAAAATTTAAATCACATAACCACCCCGTACAACGGACACATGCCGCAAGGCGGGCAGGCCGTGGGCGGGCGCGGCACAGTTCCGGTCAAGTCGCGGGCGGCTCTCGGCTTCCGGCCGTCCAATTTGGCCACATTCAGCCCAATAGTGGGGGCAAGACGTTTGATACCTCCCCCGACAACGACTTGCGATTCTCGACGGCGCCGTTTTATATATGTTTCAAGTTGTTTTTTTTTTGTTTTTGACTGGTTTTCAGTGATATGGGGGAAATACTTGTTTTAAATTGACATTGCACGTTGACATGCATGTTCTGCAGTTCGTTCAGTTTTTTGTACGAGTCATTAGCTTTGTTACTTCGTCCGAAAATATTGTTAATTTATGTATGATTTAAAATGGTGAATGGTAGTAGGTACTCCGGAACGCAACGAATGCACAGGGCGTCTGTAAAGGCCGCTTTGGCAGAATCATAATAGGAAAATATTATAAATCATATTTAAAATCGTAAAATGTTCACAAACTGACAATTCATAATATTGTCTGCGTAGACAGCACGCATTTCATCTGTTTGACAGTTTTGTATGGAAATTCGTAAAATGGTCACCACATTATGAATTGCTTTATTACAGTAAGTCAAATAGCAGAATTATAGCAGAATTCAGGAAGTGAATTGCTTTTAGAGGAATCGCTTAATTTGGCGTTTTTAGGCCCCATGTGCACAAATTATAGGCTAATCGCTAGGGCACAGAGTTGGTGTATTGCAATTCATTTCCAGGGAGAGATTTTTCATTTCAAACATAATCATCACCATAATTTCAGCCGAAAGACGTCTTCTGCTATAAGCCTCCCCCAATTTGGGGGGGTTTACCATAATCGCCACGCTTGACAGGCAGGTTGGCGATCGCAGTATGGTGGTAAAATGCATAGAGAACGCTGCTGACCATTCTCTAGTAAGTCCCTCAGTCGCCTCCTACGACACCCACGGGAAGAGATGGGATGGTGCTATTCTTTAATGGTTGGTAAGTAATAGAATGCGGTAAGTAGAATCGTTGAGGGGCTTGTGGCTAAGTAATAACAGCCGCATGGATCGATCGATCAGGTTAAGCTACGCTTGCGCGGTTGGGTCATCTTTATATATCAAAACTCCAACGTATCTTAGAGTGCAAGATGTCAACATCGTGAGGAATCGGCATGTTAAAGAACCAAAAATTCGGCGATAAATGGCCACCAACCCGCACTGGGCCCGCGTGGTAGACTGCGGCCCACTCCCTCTCATAGACAGGAGGCCTGTGTCCCAGCAGTGGGAATGTAATAGGCAGATTATGATATCAACGTGTCTTGAAAAGTACGTTAAGAAGTACTTGATCCCGGCTGTCATTCGTGGCTCTTTGACAGTCGTTACGGGTCATCAGAAGCCCGAAAATCTGACCACCAGTTTTACGAAGGGGTATCGTAATACTCAATAACTGGGTTGCGGAGGTCAGATAGGCAGTCGCTGTCGCTCCATGTAAAATACTGGTATTCAGCTGCATCCGGTTAGGCTAGAAGCCAACCCCAACGTAGGTATGAAAAGGCTAGGCAGATGATAGACACAGATATGATGACAGCTATAGGTACGGTGAAAATATATCATACCTACGCAGCTATCAATAACAGCTGTGTTCGCAAACCCATCAAGGGGATTTTGCGTTATCTTAGCCAAATTGGATTGGCTAAGCTTGAAGCCGATTTTAGAATCTCATCAAATAAAATGTACAATGAGTAGGTAACAAAAATAATAATAAGTAGTACTCGTCGATAAGGGTTGCATCGTGAGGAGGTTTCTGTCTCTGGAGCCCTAACCGTTGGTAGCTTGGACCCTGCTCCCGATACCAGCGGACCACAACTTTTTAAATGGTTTTGTAATGATGTATTTATTAAGGATGAAATATAAATAAACGAGAAAATAATCATAATTATTCTGGCCTATTATTGTCCCACTTTGTCCTGCAAAGGCTTCTTCTCGAACAGAGAAGCCACGAGCATTGATCGTCACGATGGCTCAAGACGGGTTGTTCACTCAATAAAAACATAAATAAAAGGTGATTATAATACGAAATTAAATTTTCCGCGTCACTATTCCATTCCTCAGAAAACTTTCCCCAAAACACAATCAAATAAGTATCAAACAAAGATAAATGAATCGCGTTTTCCACGAACCGTCTCCATAGGTACGGCACATAATCCTACACTAACGACTGATGCGACTAATTATAAGATGAGCTCAAGTTAATCCTTGGGCCTCAAGCCCGGTTGTCCGGCCTCGTTCGGCTTTCTCCGCCAAGCTTCGGACTTACGCTGTACGCAATTAAACGGATCTCCGGCCAAAACTAAACAGAGGGATGCCTTTGGCTTGGTCACCTGCTGTGTACTTTGGTACTTAATTTAGGCGGCTTGGTAGGCACGGAATTTGGGAAGCAAATTAGAAGTATGAGGCTTAGGAGGGCTTGTTGTGGCTTGGAATTCCACAGACAAGGGACATTGATGGTTGGTGATCAATTATTCTTATTGGATTTTTCGACGTCTCCATTTTTGTGCCAAAAAGTCTGAAGGATAAATATTTAAACGTAACAACTTGAACAGTCCCAGGAAGCACTTTAACGGAATAAAAAAGGACAGTCGTCATCAATTAAAAAGTCTTTACATCCGCGAGCATTTCTCCCGTTGTTTCCACATCTCTAGCGAAGAGACCGACGGCTGTGGCCAGGTTTTCCGGCCAGCATTATTATTGCAAATTTCTGTCGGCAGGTACTCACCACATAATATCAAAACAAAGGCACTGTCCCGTGAAATCCACACTAGGTGGTCGGCAACAGCTCATTAAGGAGTCAGAAGGGTAAAAAGTCTGGTCCCTCGGACGAATCGGCCTTTTTGTAAAAAGAGGCTTAATTAGGGCCTCATGCGGCTACCCTACAACCCCTGTAACTTTTAATAAATGTTCGAAGAGCGCCATTTACATAGCCTACGCAGATATACGGTACGTAAATTATACGATGGCACCTACATTCAGGGATGCTTTGTCCGAATCAGCTAAAGTATTCGATGAAAGTTTGTAGGATTAAATTTTATTCGGAGGACTTTAAAATAACATTAATTTAAAAAAGTATTCAGAGGTCTAATTAAACAAACTAACACTGGTTATCTTTGGTAAGCATTAACCTGAGGAGGGGTTCTTGCAAGTGGAAATAGTACCGAAACGTACCTATTCCAACAGTAATTATATTATTCATCACTTATATTTATAGTCGTATCTTAAATTACTTTACTTACCTTAGTTATTATTCTTTCTTACATTTAAATAAAATTAGATTCGGTCTTGTTTTTAAGCAAGAAATAAAAATTCTTTATTATTTTTATTTGGTAATTATTTATTAATCTCAAAAAACTGTACCCGCATTTTGGGCTCCGCCGCAATCGGGTACCGTGAAATAAACACATTCTCCTCATCCTAAATTTTTTATAAATTTTAGGGTTGATTTTTAATGAAAGCAGACGGTATTCGTATTACTAATAGTGACAGATGACCGTAAAATCTACATGCACGGATAACGTCACTTCAAAGGTGAGAGTCCAAACAGATTACGTCAGAATTAAGGGGAAGTTGTAATAAAGGTATTACTCGCTTACTTCCCACGTACGCGCGTGTGCCAGACGAGTCCTCGTGGGAAGGTATTAAGTATCTCGAATCAGTGCACACCGCGTCCTCAATGAAGTACTTACTGATCGGACCTCCGATAGTGTTGTTACACGATCACACCAATATTCGATGGTCTACCTCGCCCTTCGCTGGAAAAATTATATAAGAGAATTCTTGGGGTGTTGCGATAGTTTTTGCAGGTCATATTAAAATGGTTGTATCATACTAATAAAGCGATGCGCCCTTATCTAGGCATCTGTCCTCGCACAATGACGGATCATCCCGTAATGCGGACGGGAAAAAACACGGGGGTATTGTAAGTTTTTTTTGCAGTCTGTATTCCGGGTCATTGTTGCGTTGTTTAATTTTATGGGATATTTTAAGCAAATGATACGGTTTTATCGTATATCTACACTGATGGAGAGATATGCGGTATGAATAAGCGGGGTCTGTTTGAGTTTGGAGATTCGTTGGCGCTGATAGTTATTCGTTAGTTTTTGGACGTTTTATGGAAACTAAAAATTTTAAGTAAAAAATATAGTGACTCTGTTTTAATTTTCTATAAATTTACGAAATAAAACCTCAAGCTACTTGATCAAAAAATAGAGATGGGCCGATTAAGACTTTGGCCGACTAGCCGACCAGTCGGCAGCAAAATGGCCGACTAGTCGGCCAAGCCGATCGTTGCTTTCGTATGAGTTTGGGTGACATCGGCAATGTTCAAAATGGCAAACCTACTTATTGCCAATTGTTTGCTATAGTTTCTTTTTTTTTAGAAGTATTAATTCTTTTTACTTTGTTGAATTTCTGGATCTAAGTCCAATTAATTAATGGACCAAACAAAGTGTTCCTATTTCATCCTATCCTAATTTCCTATCCTATTCTAGATTGCACTGAAAGTAAACTTTAAAACTGATTATATGTAATAAAAATAATAACAGTAAAGATTTCAATTTCATTTTAATCACCGTCTTTTAAATTTTTAAGCTTATTAATACGAGTAAAAAATGGGCCGACTAGTCGGCGGTTTTAGCCGCGTAGTCACCGACTAGTCGCCGAGTACAAATATGGTCGCCTAATCGGCTTTCCCGACTAGTCGGTACATCACTATTCAAATTTGCATTAAAATAACGTGATAGGAATATAATCAAGATGGTTATGAACGCGAATAAATGTTAAAGTTCCATAAGAGGAAATTCGCTGCAGTAGAATGTATTATTATTTTTATTATTTAGTTTGCCTTGTAGGTCTAGTGGTCGCCAGCGCTATTGCTGAGAAATTGGTCCAAGGTCCGAATTCCAGGTCAGGCAGAGTGTTATCGGGGTTTTTCTATCAGGAATTTCTCAGCCGCAGTCTGGAGTCTGGGTTCATGTGCGGTTGATGGCAATAGGCTCGCCCCCTATTACATGGGACTTAAACATAACTGGCGAAATGTGACCACCTCGTGTGATGTTATGTTCTTTTTGTTTATTTACAGGTTGATTTCAGGCCAAACACCTATTGATACAATATAATATAATTTATTTCATAAAAACAGTGCTTAGATTTTATTACATTCAGTTAAGTGCTATGATTAAACAAGTACACAAAAGTTTTAGCATCTGAAACCGAATTAGAAGGAACCTGTATATTGTATCCGTATTTTTGTCGCACCGCGTCAGTCTCCCAGATCGCTTTGTCCATGTCGCAATTGCTTACATTAAAAGATCCACGTAAAAACAGCTCATAAACCATCAAAGAACAAGTAGCCAGCCTCTTAAAGGATAAATCCATAAAATCCAGCACTAAAATGCCTACGTCATATGTTTGCGTGAATAGGAATTGTTTATGAGCGCCCCAGCGAAGGCGGGACTATAATGAGAGCTATAAAGGCGATGCCACATCGGCGGCGTATCTACGATCTGCGTCTCGATCTCGATGGAGGTTATTTACATAGCAATAAGGACAGATACCGTCGCCAGTGTACCCGGCACCTTATCTCTGTTATTGCCTGTGTGCACACGGCTTATGGTCGGGAGGAAAATGAACTGGGGCGTCAGGAAATAAGGTGTTTTTAAACAAGATCTCTTTGATTTACTCTCTTTGAATGGGAGATTGCAACCGTTGTGGAAGGTTTTAAATACGGTGCAGTGTATTTTTAAGGCTATCAGTTTTCTACTTCTTTTATAGATATGTGCCTATCACAAAGTAAAAGTTGGCCGACAGATTCACAAAGATGTTATTTCATGTTTAATTTCGTATTCTTTGAAGTCTGCTTCACGTTTTAACCCGATGCGTTTACTGATGATACTTTTTGTCGTCTCAATAATCCGTTTTTGTGTGATCTGAAAAGTTACTGAAAAACTAACTATTAGTAACGCATTTTTATTAGATTTGATGTTCAATTACTAACCCGCAATCGGCGTGCGTGCCTGGGGGCCTACTCTCTAAGCACGAAATCCGTAATCTCGCTCGAAGTTACCGGCATTTCCTACTCCGTATCACTATGATTAGTTTGGGGCCCAAACTAAGAATGAATTACTACACGATTTGACAGTTGTCCCTACTCCCTACATGGTTATACCCGTTCAAAAAAATTAATTAATCAGTTGTAGGAGTCACTTCGAAGTATCGAACTATTTTCGGAAGTGCCCGTATTTTCGTTGACGGAGTTAGAGAGTAGCCCCCCTGCTGGTTCTGACGTTTCATGAGTGCCCATGCAGGTTTATCTGAAATAAAATATTTTGATTTGATTTGATTTGATGTATACCTTTAGACTGGATGGAAGACGGGGGAAGAAAATGCTGGAGTGGAGACCACGGACGGGACGGAGGAATGTGGGAAGACAACCGACTAGGTGGATAGACGATCTCACTAAAGTGGCCGGAAGAAACTGGATAGCCATGATACAAAACCGCCAAAAGTGGAGAGATTTGGAAGAGGCCTACACTCAGCATTGGTGGCCAAGGGTTGAAGAAAAAAGAGAGAGAGCGATACCTATTATTAAGTAAATCCCTATGATTGCCTCGTTGGTCTAGCGGTCACAAGCGCTATTGCTGAGCACTAGGTCCTGGTTTCGATTCTCAGGTAATGCAAAGAGTTATCTAATTGTGTTTTTCTGCCTGGAATTTCTCAATACTACCCCGGAGTTTGGATTTTTGCCTGGTTGATGTCAATAGGGTATTAGTACACTCATTTTGAAAAATGTCTTAATTAGATTCTAGAGTACTAATAAACCACAAAAAAACACATTGCTATTTAATCGATTAGTACCATAAAAATGCATTTAAATTTTACATTTTGTTAATTTCGCGCGTAATTTGACGAAAACGCCGGACGCAGTGGCAGTTTGCCATATAAACAAATGCGCTGATATCTTATAAGACCGTTGTTTATTATTTAAAATGAGTTATTTTTCTACTTTTCTTTGGTTTGCTGGTCCTGAATGCAAAATATTATTGAAATAAAAATTACTTTGGTTACGAAAATAATAAAAGTACAAAGTTGCTCGGTTGACATGCCGTATGACGTAATAACATGGCGGCTACTATTTCATGGTGTACTAAAACAGATTACAAAAAAGTGAAATCTTTAAATTGTATTTTAAAATTTATTTTGTTGTTTCATGAACTAAAACTAACATATTTGTAGATTTTTTCTCATTTAGAGTAAAATACCCTATCGGCTCGCCTCCTATTACATGGGACTTAACTGGCGAAATGTGGGTGTACTAGCACCACTGCCGAATCCTTCGAGGAAACATGGTGTAATGTTTTGTTATCGCTCTGAAAAAACGTAAGTAAATTCGTAATTTGAGTATTATGCAGGTACATCATGATGCAAAAATCACTCTTCTTATGACTTCAAAATCAACATCCAAACACACGCAATTTTAATAACAATCTCCCTGCACATAAAGATTTGTCACCCAACAGAGAATTGACAAAAGTCAGGGGTGAATCCAAATATTAAAATGAAAATTTATGAAGTGTGACTGGTTGAGGGACATCCGACCGGAGCGAACCGATTTGTATGGAAATCTGGTGAAATGTCTCACTGGGCGGGTGTCGGAGCCATCCGGAGGTACAATTTGATGGCATAATTTGGTACGAGGAACGTAAAACGTCCAGATTTATGTATGTTTGTATGCTTGCCTTTATTGAATTGTGTGGAGAGGCGGTTTATGGACGCTTTGTTGCAATGTTTATTGTGTTTGGTTGTAATGTAGGTGTGTTTGTGAAAGTGTTTAGATTTTATGTGGATATTTGGAAGTACCTATTAAGACGTCATCACAGCAGTTTCACCACCTCTCTCACAATTGATTGAATACAAACGAATCCAATTGGCCTAGCCCAGGGATGGCAAACCTTTAAACCTCTATGAGCCATATTTAAAAAAAAAAAATATTATGGCATTCACATGCCAAAAAATAATCTTGATTTATTGACTACTAGAAAAAGGCTAAATAAGTTTCACAATAATAGGTACCTACTCTTTATTATCAAACAGAAAGAGACTTGTACTATTATACAGTAATCAACATCACACCACCTTATTTATGTGAAAGAACAAATTAGTGCAACTTCTGTTGTCTGGTATTAGGTTCACATATTACTTTTAGCAGAATGCAAGCTGAACTGGAATCATGCGTCATAGGTACGGTTTCTGAAAGTAACGACTCAGGCATAAGAAGATGAAATTATCACGCTCAGATTTCTATGTTTGTTACTGTGACTTAGGCTGCCGTGCCCAAATTATTATGTAGCTTGCCTTCAAAAGCACGCGTGCCATTAGTTCGCCTTCTCTGTTCTAGGCCAATTGGATTCGTTGGGTTGGAGTTGGGGATTGGTTGGGTTGGGTAGTAGGGTTGGAAGGCTAGCCGTTTCCCAACTATGATAAAGTCAGCTTCTAGCCTAACCAGGTGCAGCTGAATAATAATATTTACATGGAGTGACTGCCTATCTGACCTCCACAACCCAGTTACTTGGTAACACGGATACCCTTTGGTGATACTGGTTGTCAGACTTTTAGGTTTCTTAGTACCCGTAACCACTGAAAATCATCATTCTTTGATAACACTGTCTGATTATTTATGCAGCATTGCATAATATGTAAGCGGGCACAACCTTTATGCCTTGAGGCTTTTATGTGGGTTCTGTTTACGTTTATTGTTTTGTTTTTACTTATTATTTATGTCCGCTTGAGTTTAGTTACTATGTTTTGTTGGTATAATGATGTGTGCTAGCTGACATTTGGCAAATAATTTAATTTTATGTTTTGTGTTTAGTAATGTTAATTACTTCCCTATTATTGTATAGAATCAAGATCTTCTAACTTAACAAGCAGCTGTGCTGCTGGGGACTTTGTTGCGCCATTTCTTCTTCCCAGCTAAAGCACTAGGAAGTGGTGAAGGGCGGGTGTTTTGGGGGACTGTCTTAAGTAATTTTGAAGTTCAAAATGTGCTGACTCTCAGCCCAGTTAGAATAAATGACTTTTGATTGATTTAATACAAACTATTTTTTATGTTTTAATTTTGCAGTTAGCTGGCAGTCTAGATATGAACATTGAATTATTCTGGCTTATTCGTCAAACCGAAACGTTGAGAGCAATCGATGTACCGCCATAAGACCAAGCCGCGTTATTCTGTAAATATACTGCGGTGCTTCAACTGCCGTGACACAGTACAATTTGAACAGTAGCTCTATATGTTGTACGGTTATTTTATTTTAGTATTTTTATATAAATAATAAACGAGAGCAGTAATAGGCGCGTTCCCTTGTGTAATTTATTTTATCACCACTGCTCTCAAAACGGTGAAGGAAAATATCGTGAGGAAGTCGGCATGTCCTAGAACCAAATATTCGACGATACTTGACATCTACCAACCGCACTGGGCTCGTGTGGTTGATTACAGACCACTCCCTCTCAAAAGAGAGGAGGTCTGTGTGCCAGTAGTGGGAACACTATAGGATGATAAATTATGTGTGAATTTTGTATTTAATTTTTTATGGTTGTATTGTGTTAGTGCAATGTGACGTACCTATTACTTTAATTTTAATTTTATTTATTTTTCTAATTTTATTTTTATAATTTAATCTCGTTTCTATTATTTTAATAAATTCAAAATGTAATCCAATTGTTTATAACGTTCTTTGTTATTCGTAGCCTTCTAATAAGAATGTTGTGCATGCCTTTAAGTGATGTATTTACACAGTACTGAAGATTTGTCATCACCTAATGTTACTATCTTTGTAAATATGTCGTTGGTGTGCCTTGCATAATAAATAAAAAAATAAAATAAATTATAGATGTATGTACGTATGTATTTAAAATTACAATCAGATTCCTTCGTTTCAGAGCAGAGAGGAATCTAGTCGCGGGCTCGAACTCACCAGTGGGCCTGGCTAAAAAGCACGCTGTCTCACCAGGCATCGTGTCTGACAGAGGTAGCATCAGTGATGAGCAGTTAGACGCTAGTCTACACGCACAGCGTTATTGAGTGAGATGCAGGATCATTTAAGTATAGTAAAACAGGCGCGTAAAAAATGAAGACAAGTCGTTCGGAAGATCGGGTTTTTATGAAAAAACCATTTCATAAATCAATAACTAATAAAGTTTATTGAACATGTCTTTTATTACTTAAACACGCTCAAAGTTAGGTTAAATTAGCAAGAAAAACGAATCTTCGTTGGCTCATAACTTTTTAAAACTTTTTATTTTAGTATTTTGTTTCGATACAGACAATATTAATAATAACCTTACCATGTTTCATTTTGGGCACGCCGCGATTGCGGCGGTAAGTCCCCTCTTTGAGGAGTGGCTTGAGAGGCGGCATGGCGTCCTCACCTTCCGCCTGACACAGGTCCTCACCGGACATGGCTGTTTCGGGAGGTTCCTGTTTCGGATAGGGCGGGAGGAAACGCCCGGGTGTTTCCATTGCGAAGATCGCCCAGAGGACACGGTGGAGCATACGGTGGAGGTCTACCTAGCTTGGGCGGAGCAACGCCGTGTCCTCGTGGAGGTGATCGGCGGCGGCGATCTCTCGCGTCCGACCCTGGTCCAGGCCATGGTACGGAGCGAGAGGGCATGGCTGGCAGTCGCCTCCTTCAGCGAAGCAGTTATGCTCGCAAAGAGGGAGGCGGCGCACGTGAGGGAGATGCAGTACATGCGCCCTCACAGCCGTGGCCTTCGCAGGAGACGCCCTGGGCGTCGGGAATCCCAGGCTGATTCCCGGCCACCGTAGGCACGGGCTTGCGGACGGCGAGTAATGGGTAGCTCGCTGTCCGGTAAGGACCAAGCCCGGGTCGACGGCGCGTTGTGTTCCACGCGCGCCTCAAAGAGTTGTCAGCAGCAACAGAGGGGCCCGCAAGGGCCGGTGCCTGCCGGGGGTGCGGGTTGTTCGAAAGAGATACCGCCGCCCCTGGCACACAGGCAAGTGAGGGAACACGGGTGGGTTTTAGTCAGTAAAAGTCTGACACGCCCTCCCGCTCCACCCAGAGCGGGAGAAGTTATTTGATGATTTCCCACCCAGAAAAAAAAAAAAAAAGCCATGTTTCATTTTTGTTGTACATTCTCAAGTGGAGTAATACACTCTCGAAGTTTCTATGGAATAAATGTCGACAAGATTCACCTTAAGACCTCGAATTTTGTTCTATGCAATGTGCTACTGTTCGCCATAAAAACTCCTACAAAATATTTTTCTATTTATTTTGTTAGATAAGTAGGTACTTTTCAGAGTGATTATTTCAGGTGTCTATCAATGTTTTATGCAATTAAAATTCCAAAATGACATTTTTTATCAACCTATTCTAATTTATGCATGAGGGGCGAAAGTTCATTGCTCTTTCTTTACAACTGAGTGTGAATAGTTTCAGTTAATAGCGATAGATGGCATGAGTTGTAAGACAAATCTATCAAAAACTTTTTACCTCTTTTAAAAATCGAAAGTTACGCGGACGGAGGAGTATGAAGGCACAGTTAAAGTTCATATGTAGAAGGAAAGAAGACCTTTATTTTTATGTATAGTAATGCATCGGAACATATCTATATTAAATTAATTAAAAAAAACATGGTCTAATTTCGACCACTAGTTAGTTTACATTTTTTATATTATATAACATCATCATTAAGTCGACGTTCACAAGGACGTAACAAAGTCGCGGTGGGCATTTATCGCAACCTGGATTTTCAACCCTCGGCGTTGAACCCACCATTGAGAATCCAATAGAGAGAGTACATCTCAGCACGTCGAAAATCGAACAATGTGTTTTACTGTTCAGTTTTCAACTCTCGGCGCTATGCGTGAAGTACTACCGAGGAAACTAGCACCTATACACCGTAAGGACTATTACTGCTTGCAGCGCTCAGCCGCTATAGTAACGCTTGCTAACAGATGTGGTCATTGTGTGCACGAGATTTTGTTTTCAAATTGGTCAGATGAGTTTCCTCGTACGTTGAAAACGAGATGAAGCGAAAAAATCCCGCCGCGATTTTATGACGTCGGGTCCGTGGGAACGTGTGGGCTTATACTAAACGGTATGCGAAAATTAACTACTATGATTTAAATTATCAGTATTTTTGCCAGCCTGATTTTTCCTGCTGGCTAATTAAGCTTTAGTCACTTGGCTTATGCCAGTTAGCTGAGTAGCGGCTTTATTCAAGCCTACACGTGTTGTCTACGCACCAATTATCCGTTGACCTACTACATTCTCCTCCTCTGTGGTCCCAGCAAAGCCGCTGAGCCATCATATCGACTCGGCTCGTTGCAATGGAATCGGTTGAGCCAGGTTTTTTACGCACCCATAACTGAACCGCCTATGGCCGGCGTGCAATACCCATACTACCGATAGACAAATTTAAACGCGACATTTTTGTTCTAGCCGCTGGTGTTATGAATTTCCTTTGTAATAAATAAAAAAATGGCGGTTTTTAAGTTGAAAAGTATTTTTCACTATTTAGTGCGGGATATGGAAGCAACACTATCAGATCAATTCGGAAGGATTCATAGTTTAATACAGATTTTTGGGCTCGGAAATGTTTGATGTAACTTTACGGAGGTCACACTGAAAGTTTTAAGAATGGGCCAGTAAGAAAAGCAGCCGATGAAATCGTACATTATTGCAAAGGCTGTGAAATAGGCAATTGCAGGTCGAATATGAGTTTGAAGGCCAAGCCGTAGGCGAGGAATTCACTAATCGAGGTAGGCAATTGGCATTTCCGCCGAGGCATATATAGTGCTTTCCTCAAAAAGAATGAAAATGAATGCAGGAAATAAAACATACTTTCTGTTTTCACCAGTAATTTTTTTCGATTTTTTGCTTTTGAATCCGGTCGATTATCGTTCAAGAAAGTAGTTACATTTCCATAATTTTTCAAGTTTTTAACATGAACTGTACATTTCAGCATGGAATAAATTGCCCATAATGTAGATGGCTTTTTAGTTTTAGCAATCTCATTAAAATACGCCAAAAATACTGTTTCGGAGAAAATGTTTACTTTTTTCTCGTTTTTCCAAATCATAAAATTTTCTTAAACTTTCATGTATTTTTCTTTTGACTTCGCTGGAAGCAGGTTTTCCATTGCCAATTCTTCTGCTCTTAGCGTGGCTTCTGATCTTAAATCTGGTGGAGTACAATCAATCTCCATTTCACTCTCTGAACATTTGGAACTTATTTTAATTATTAAATTTATATTAATTTAGTATGTAAATAACAAATCAAGACGAATTTTCAGCTTTGCTGGCAATTTTCTATTTATCATCTGTGCCGAAAGGCAAACGCATTTATGGCTATACAGCCACGTGAACGCAATTTGTACTGAGCAATGAGACTTACTTTGGTATGCCAAGAATGATAAAAGAGATCCAATCAAAGAGTATTTAATAATCCCTGCACGCCGTTTCATACAACATTACTGGAGCGTTGTAATGTTCCAAATTCAAAAAACGCTCCTGCAATGGATTTGATTTTCTTTGTCCGTTAATTCGATACTTCGCGTGTTATTTTTTCGTAAATAATGACAATATTTCCATGCATGTTTGAGAAAAGTCTACTTTTTCTAATTAAGAACTCCTTGGGAATCTTCAGATGTGTAATGATATCATATGTCATTTGTTTTACAAATTAGCGGCAATTTAAAAAATGTCTGTCGTAGGTACAGACGCCAGCACATCAAGCTACCCTAAACTGTATTTTTTTTCCAATTGAACATGAACCTTATGCTTATGTTACAAAGTTGAAAATCTAAGTATCAAAGAAATTTGACAGATTGGGGTAGCTTTGATGTGCTAGCGTCGCGTAGAAAATTTTCGCTTAAATTATTTCTCATTATTCCAATTTCAAAAAAACTTAATAGTTTTTAAGGGCATCGATAAATTGAGAACCTACTTTTTGTAATCTGTTATAAAAAGGTCTACACCTCATTATACCAATTTAATATTTAAATGGCTACAAACAGAACAGTCACAGACTTCCAAAAAGTTTATATACAGCGAGTTTCAAAATAGCGAGTTAATAATAGTGAGCAACTTTGTTTGCTGTTAATAAATGAAACAACTAGTATTCTACATTCGATTCCAGTTAATTGACATGCGAATTGTCGCTGCGACGCGCGACTCAGCCGCTGTCAGTCGCATTATTGTTGCTTTTATGTATTAATGTTGGCTTATTTTATGTAAGATAAGTATTTCCGTTTAAAACGTTGTCTAAAGAACTGTTAGACTGCATCGTCGGTCCATTCCAGCAGTATTTATCAGGTAAGTTTCAAAATGGAAATATGAAGTAGAAAATGTCAAGTAACTTGAAGTGAGGGCTTATTAGTCGACTCGCACGAATTAACTCGCCCGAATGATTAATTTTAAATAATCAGTCATCATATCAGCCAAAAGACGTCCACTGCTGGACATAAGCCTCCCGCAGAATGGGGGGATTTGCCATAATCGCCACGCTTGGCAGGCGGGTTGGCGATCGCAGTATGGTGGTCAAATGCATAGAGAACGCTGTTGCCCATTCTCTAGTAAGTCCCTTAGTCGGCTTCTACGACACCCACGGGAAAAGATGGGATGGTGCTGTTCTTTTACGTCCGGCACCACACAGAACTTTTAAATAATAAGCTTAATATTTTCTATAGGCGACTCGCACACGCACCAAGGTAATTTAGTTGTGGGCGACTCGACAGTTCCAGTAATATGTACTTATTAGGCAACTGGCACGTTTCGTAATATATGTTGTTACAATTCATTAACTTGACCATTCGCCCGATTCGGGCAAGTTAATTCGTGGGAAAGGACTAATAAGCCGAAGTAAGCTGTCAATATCGTAAACTTGGAAGGGCTCTCATAAGATGGACCGATGACCTTGTGAGGGCCGCAGGAGTCCGCTGGATGAGTGAAGCACAGAACCGGTTGAAGTGGCGGAGTTTGGGGGTGGCCTATGTCCAGCAGTGGACGTCTATCGGCTGTAATGATGATGATGATGATGATGAAATTGTCAATAGAGTCAATCCCCAGCATCAGGTAGAGAGACGCCCAATTTCAAGCTCACTTCACCTTAGTTCTTAAGGTGAGATTTTTGAGAATAAACCAGCTGTTCACTAGGTAAAAAATTATAGGGAGCGTAACTGCTGCCACAGTCAGCAGGTTTAGCATGACACTTTCTATTTCTACGAAGAATAGACAGTGCTTTTTCTATACAAAGTCACATTTCGTTTCTCCATTTTTGACATCGCACCGTAGATATCCTTCTACAATCTGTCAGTTTGTCTTTCGCTTCTAACGATCTTTGTCTAGGTCCGTTTATAAGTAGACTATTTCAGAAGAATATTGCTTCCCAAACTGACAACAAACTATCAACTCGACGGCCACAAAGTATATACGATTATCTACAAAATCATAATTCGTTTAGAACGCATAACCGTGACAATTAATAAAAGAACATAGCATACTCCTATTGTACATCATTTAATTGATAGTCATGTCTATTCTTCCGTCGTCAAATCGCGGCTCGTGCTAAGCCTGCTGGTCAGTAGTCATACTCGCGCTTGGGGTTGTGGGTACGATTGCCGAGTCTTTCAAAGTCTGATGGATTGAGCTACAAGTGCTACATCCCCCAGACTTGCGTGCCTGCATTCGGTAAATCGTCGTGACTTTAATTCGGGTTAATTTGTTGGTGGCCTTGTGGGGGACTAGACTACCCGGTCAGTACCTTCCAGTCCGACTATACAACTCGCTTGTGGAATTGGACATTATTGAAACTTGCCGTTAAGTACTGTCCCCAAAAGAGATAAGTAACCATGGTCGTCGGATATACTTGAAGTGGGGTTAGAAACCGATAGTTGTATTCGAATCAAATTGAATTAAATTATTAGAAAATAAACAGTTCATTTATCAAATTAAATTTCATTGGAATACATTCATCGGTTTCTTACTAAACTTCAACTATATCCTTTAAATACCCTGGTTACTTAGCTCTTTCGGTGAATGTACCTAGTGACCCTCATCGTGATCATTGTTGCAGCGACCACTGTTTTGCTAACATCTAGTAAGACGTTGGTCTCTGTGACCAAAGTCGAGTCAGGGTGCCTGCTCTCTAAGTACATCAACGAAGTGAAGGGCCCGTCCGAAAATAGTTAAATACTTCGCAATGAACCTTACTCACGATTAATTATCTTTTTCTGTCGGGCAAAAACACATCGGAATTAGGGACAGCTGTGAAATCGCGTGTTATCATTCATTCTTAGTTCAGGCCCCGAACTAATCTTATGTCCGTAAGTGATACGGAGTTGGAACGCCCGTAACTTCGGCCGAAGCTACGGCTAGAGTAGACCTCCAGGACTGACAGAGCCTTCTCTCTGATGTCCAGAATCATCAAATTGAACAGTCACATTAGTCCTCTCGCATTACTCACGGCGCCCATCAAGCTTAGCAAGTAAAATGGCTGTTTAATATTTAAATTTTAAATACCCCATCAGTATATAGTCCCAGTCAAAATCAAAGCCGTTCGGCGCTGCGTGCAGCTCGAATGCAAATGTTGGGTGGGGTGTACTGTGAACGCGCAGTTGGCTGCATTGTGCCGCCCGCGCCCCCGCTGCACCCCCGCGCAGACCCGACACATCCCGCGAGAGTTTGTTTTTCGGGGCAAATAGCTATAGGCTTGATAATGGCCTCGCGGGCTGCGGTATGATGCGGAAGGCTCTCTGCTTTAAATACGGAAGGATCGCCGCGGAATTTGATCGCGCAATGGATTTTCAACTCTTGGTATTGAACCGAACTTTGAGAATCTAACAGAGTGCATCTCAGCGCGTTGATAAAGCACACTGTTCGATTTTAAATTCTCGGCGCTAAGCATTGCGTTGAAGATCCAGTGCGCGAAAAATTCCCGCCGCGATATTTTTTCGTCCGTTCGAGCGTCGACTTAGTGAAGAACAGCATCGGCTGTACAGACGACAGCACATCGAGCTACCCCAAACTGTCAAATTTTCCCAATTGAACATGAACCTTACTCCTTTGCAATAAAGCTGAAAAACTATCAAAGAAATTTGACAGTTTGGGGTAGCTTGATGTGCTGGCGTCTGTACAATTTGGCAGGAGGCCTTGTAGAACTGTGAAGGGTTTTTGGACAATAAATGATTTATCTGACCATACAATTGTTTTTTTTTTCAAATGCGCATACCTACCTATTATTATTTATATCTAACAAAAATATAAATCCTAAATGACGAATAATAATATGTTCCAAATAATTTTTGCCACTGTTTCTGACGAAATTATGTTAAGCCTGTAGGAACGCTGACACATTGTATACCGAAATTAATCTTCGCTTCAAGGTCTCATATTTCTTCTCTTTGGGCTGGTCAATTAGTATATCTGCAACCTGTTCTGTGACCTCGAGGTTTAACTTTGAAAGGATGATCCGATATTTGGAATCGTCGGACATCTTCTGTGGATTTAATATCGCCTCTGCTTTTATGAACCATAATTCCGGTGCCCTCGTCCAAAAACCTTCAAGTTTGTCAGTTATGGAGACGGGTGAGAGGAAACATTCGTCAGGGATCTTCTCATTGGCGATCGGTTTTCCTTCATTTGCCATTTTACACTGTTTCGTTTGTATTTACGACGTAACACGATAGTCCTTCTCTATATGTAGAACGCGGTTGTTTGAGTTACCCGTTCTCGATCACGTACACACACTGTTTTAAATATTTGTAAATTAAATCGTCACTTTGATCACGTCGGGGTCACCAATTTTGTGTTTGCGTGTATTGTTCCAAGTGTGAGGTGTGTGTATGGAGAGAAGTAAAACGTCGTTTGAACTTGGATGTTAGTTTTATTTACGTTACGTTATTACAGTGTACATAAAAGGTTACATGGTAATCGCGTTTATAGCAGGCGGTGGTTGCGGGCGAACTGGCGTCGCCGATCGCTGCACACACCAAAGGGATACAAAACGAATGTGTCAGCGTTCCTACAAGCCCAGTTGAAATAAAACAATAATACGATGAGAATAGCCGACCCATCGATCAGGTTAAGCTACGCTTGTTGCGGTTAGTCCGTGGATGGGTGATCATCTTTACTTACTAAGACCCCTCCGTGCCACGGAAAGCACGCTAAGCCGTTGGTCCCGGCTGTCATTTGTGTATCTTTGACAGTCGTTACGGGTCGTCAGAAGCCCGAAAGTCTGAGAACCAGTCTTACCAAGGGGTATCGTATTACCCAGTTACCTGGTTGTGGAGGTCAGATAGGCAGTCGCTCCATGTAAAATACTGGTATTCAGCTGCTTTCGGTTAGACTGGAAGCCGACCCCAACCTATTTGGGAATAGGCTAGGCAGATGATGATTATGATGAGAATAGCCCTGCCATCGCTAGAGCAATTTATTACAAAAGTTTAGCTCCTACGTGGAGCCACAAAAACAGAAACCCAAAGTAGAGCACCATCCAAACAATATCAACTGTATCGGAGTGGCGGATGGGTTTTGATTTTTGTAGTTTCGTATTATTTGCGTATTTATCCACCCGCCGCCCAGCGATACATTTATTTGCTTCCACCTCCCCATACTCTGCTTACCCCCGTTCGATTGATCGCAATATCATTGCGATAATAGCAGCAATGGAATCGGCGCGCGGGTCCGTCACGCTCTGGCGTGGAAATATGGCGGCCTGCTGCGCCCGATCAACCGTGATCACAGCTAATAATTGCATGGATGGGTGGTGTACAAGACGTGAGAAGTCCACGGACTGTGAGAAAGGAAGTCACTACTGAGATGAGTACTAATAGAGAAGTATGGAAGAATAAATGATGATACCGATGACCTGGTAAAGGCCGCAGAAATCGGCTGGACCCGTGAAGACCGGCGCATATACTGCCTCTCCTTCACGTGCGCCGCCTCTCTCTTTGCGAGTATTACTGGTGGAGGTGACAGCTACCCATGCACTCTCGCTCCGTACCATGGCCTGGACCAGGGCCGGGCGCTAGAGATCGCCGCCGCCGATCGTCTCCAAGAGGACACGGCGGTGCGGCCCAAGCCGGGTAGACCTCCACCGTATACTCCACCGTGTCCTCAGGGCGATCTTCGCAGTGGAAACACCCGGGCTTTTCCTCCCGCCTTATGCGAAACAGGAACCTCCCGAAACAGCCATATCCGGTGAGAACCTGCGTCAGGCGGAAGGTGGTTAGTTAGGTATTTTATACCTAACTAACCTAATATCTATGTCACTCTTATTATTTAATTGTTTTGTAACCTGTCTCCATCACAAGTTACTACCGTATCTGTCGGTATACGGAGTATATCACGTATTACATTACTAGGACCTGGATCTACATCAGAATCACGTCGTCGTAGCTGGTTTATGTGAAAAAAGACATGTTGCTACGACCTAAATAATAAATAAATTGGGACAAGGACAGCAAACTGTTAATGATGAATAAAGTCTAAACTACCTGTGGGTGGCAAGGTTTAGAATTAGAAACCTTCTATCATATCCGATATATTTTCCACTGTAATACAGTTT
Source organism: Polymixis lichenea (assembly GCA_949091785.1). Taxonomy (NCBI): domain Eukaryota; kingdom Metazoa; phylum Arthropoda; class Insecta; order Lepidoptera; family Noctuidae; genus Polymixis; species Polymixis lichenea. The sequence continues at coordinate 8,079,279 of OX420951.1, forward strand.
CAACTAGTATGGGGATACCCCCGTACTAGTTGATACTGTATTACACTAAAAGCCGCCAGTAACAGTCACAATACTGTGACTGTTACTGGCGGCTTTTAGTGTATATTGTAATGTCAGCAGTATCTTAAGGTAACAAATTGTGCACAAATCGATAAATAAATAATAAATAAATAAATAAATAAATAAGTAAATAATAAATAAATAAATAAAATTATCAGAATGACTTCCCACTTGATTGAACCCACTAAAGTTGCTCAATAATAGAAAACATTGAAAAGTTCCGATTGAAATACAGAGCAGTGGTAGCCTCGTGATAGCGTTAGGTTCGAACCCTGACAGGTGCTTCATTTTGTGTAAATTATTTCATCACCACTGCTCTCGAAACGGTGTACGAAAACATCGTGAGGATTTCCTCACGATGTTTTATTTACCGTTTGTCCGGTACCGGTGCCGTATGTCCTTAAACGAAAAAACTTTTTTTTAAACAAGCTTTTATTATTACTTGTTAATAAAACAAACTAAAAAGTTTAAAATTATTTAATCTCAATTATTTAAATAAAAGCGTGTTACATTACGATGGCAGGAGAAATAAAGACCATTAATTGGTCAAGCAATGGTCAGTTACTCCTATTTCTAACCATCAATATGTAACACGCTTTTATTAACATAATTGAGAGTAAAGTATTTTTAAATTTTCAGTTCATTTTATTAATCCGTTTGTGCGGGGTGAGACAAGGTGGACTGACGTCACCAAAGCTCTTCAACTTGTACACTAACCGGCTTGTCGGTGAGCTCAGCAGTGCCAATGTCGGGTGTTACATAGACGGCGTTTGTCTCAACAATATCAGTTATGCCGATGACATGGTGCTGCTGAGTCCATCGATCAGCGGTCTGCGTAAGCTGGTGCGGATTTGTGAGTCCTATGCGGAGGACCAAGGGCTCAGATACAATGCGAAGAAAAGTAAACTCCTAGTATTTAAGGGGCGGGGCAAAAATTACGTGACTGTACCTACAGTCACCTTAGCTGGTACCCCTTTAAATAGAGTCGCTCAGTTCAAGTATCTGGGCCACTGGGTTTCCGAGGACCAACAGGATAACGCGGATGTGGAAAGGGCACGTAGGGCGTTGGCTGTCCGGTGTAATCAAGTGAAAGTGACTCTTTTTAAGTCTTACTGCCAAACACTATACACGTGCAGCCTGTGTGTTAATTACACACTTGCGTCATACAACGCCCTGCGTGTTCAATACAACAACGCGTTTAGGGTGCTGCTGGGGCTGCCACGATTCTGCAGTGCTTCGACTATGTTCGCAGAGGCGCACGCTGATGGGTTCCATGCTGTTATAAGGAAGCAGTGTGCGTCGCTGCTGAGTCGTGTTAGGTCCAGTAGCAACAGTTTGTTAAGCGTGTTCGCGGACAGGTGGGACTCACCACTGCTGCGCCACTGGATACGTTTGCATACTGCACTGTGAGCAATGGTCAGTTCCTCCCGATCCTAATTGTGTGCAACTGTGTCCTTAACTGTTTTTATTTTATGTGATGTTTTATGTAATGTTGATGTGAATATGTTTTTAAATGTGTGTGTATGGAATTATGGATTTTTAATCTGAAATAAATGGTTATATTATTATTATTATTTCCTTTATTTCGTTTATTACTACATACAAATTATATTTTTAAATATTCGAATATAAAAAAATACATAAAAACATTTAAAAATATAAAAAATAGTAGCCCACCGGTATCGGGAACAGGGTCCAAGCTTTATTATTATTATTATTATTATTAACATGTAATAACGCGACCTTGTTTTAAAAAAATATTATTTTTTTCTTTTAATTTTATTTTTAACTTTTAGTATTTATGATGCGGGATTTACTACGGCGTAGTTCGTAGCAGTGTTTTTCCACTAAGTAGCTCGTAATATTTCGTAGAACCGTTGTATTGAGCACTTAAAGTGTTATGTATCTATGGCCACCTTCTAGCTCAAGCATCAGACCCTGGTTACCATATCGGATCAAAGTACTCGTAAATTGTCATTTTATTGCGGAGTTCCTATGGCCACCTTTCACTAGCAATTTTTTGACCAATTATTGCTCGGCCACACTAATGGATCAATCTGGATCAATTAAGTGGAGCAATCTAGAGCAAAAACAATAAATTGCCGATATGTTTCGGCAATACTGCTTCTGATTGCTCCATATATTTCATGAATTGCCGAATATCCAATCGGTTTGGAAATTTTTAGCTAGTTTTCTTTCTATCTCGTTTGTACGTATAACTACGTCTCGTTTTTGTGGGGGAGGCGCATTGCCTAGTTTTCTAAGTTGCTCCATATTGCTCCATATTGTGTGGCCATATCTTTGGCAACAGGTTGCTACATGTTGCCATTGCCCTAAATTGCTGGATGAAGTCGTGACGTCATAGTTGACGAGAATTTCCCAAGATGGAGCAATTTTAGTGCTCGTGTAAGTGCACCTTAATGTATTTAAATTATGAAAGCAATAGCTTTTGCTAGCGGCTCCACGCACGTGGAGGTCGAAAATTATCCCACGGGAACGTACTACCGGGATAAAAAGTATTCTATGTGTTAATCCAGGTTATAATCTATCTAGGTGACAAATGTTATCCAAATCCGTTCAGCCGTTTTTGCGTGATTGAGGAACTAACATCCAAACATGCAAACTTTCACATTTATAATATTAGAAGGATAGAAGGATTGCCTACGTATACTAAAAGATATTACCCAATGATATGTCATTTTTAAAAAATCGTCTCAATTTGTATTCACCGTAGAATCTGCAATGAAGGTCTGTCAAAACATATCTTATTTTTATGAACTGCAAAATGCCATTTGGTATCAATCAATCTCATAGGAATACGGTGACAAACAAGATAAGCGTACGTTTCAACAAAGGCGACACTGTGACGTATGTAAATTAGACCGAGGAGCATAAAAGTTGTAAACGGCGATACGGTTAAACTTTTAACCAAATAATATTGAACAAAAAAAAGAAAGAATATTTGTCATGTGAGCGCATACGCATGGGCTGGTTATCAATTTAAAAGTCGGCATTATCCGCATAATGCTGCTAGGGGCTGATATAAAACATTTCAATTTGGTGATCCGGTTACCCGGCCCCCGTTTCAAATCTGCATTGTGGGACCCCAACACTAGTAGGTTTGGGTACAGTCGCGGCATAAGCTTTTTCGATTGCGTATATTTTTGTTTGTTCATTTTCGTTAAAAATGTACGCGGCAAATTAGCGTGGAAAAGTAGAATATCTTATTTCATTTTCTGTTTGTTGCTTTAAAAACGCTCCTCTGTGTATTTTTTGCTTGTTTTTACGATGTTAATTTGTTTTCCTTTGTACGTAAATAATTTCGCTCGGATCGGAGTCATGATTTTGTAAATCAGTTGATTACGGATGCTGATGTGTTATCGATTTCTTTGTATCAAAATGAAGTAGGTACTTACTTGTTTATTACCTGTTATAGTCTCGCATAATGGTCTCTTTGTGTTAGAGGTATGATTTTTAAGAACTAGCTAGTCGAAAGTTAACCCACGGGAACATCCTACTGGAATAAAAAGTATCATATGTGTTATTCCAGGCTATAAACTATCTGTTTGTAAAATTTCATCCAAATCCGGTCAGCTGTTTTTGCGTAATTAAGTAATGAACATCCAAACTTTCAAATTTAAAATATGAAGTAGGATTCATCACTAAAATATTATATCCCTAAATATCCATAAGCATAATAGCGCCTTAAAAACTTATTAGGCCTAGGGGTATATCTAGACCGAAGTAATCTTATAATAAAAATGATAGTTAAAATAAAATCAGCAAAAATAATACACCCACAAACTAGTTTCAAATCGAAACACTTTAGCACACGAGCGTCCCCGCAGTGGGTACCCCAAAACGCAGTGTATGCTTGGTTAGGCCCGCGCCTCCCGCGGCCGGCGGGTTTACAAGAAAGGGGTAGTTAGCCGCTATTGTCTCCGGCCCTCCTGCCCCAATCCGGCTGCATTCCGCTTTACCGCCACAGAACCGGATAAGTGACATTTTTAAATGTCAAAATAAGTATATAATTAGGTTCTTAAGTAGTTTTGTGGCTGGAATTTGATACAGCGTTTAGTGTAAGAGGTCTTTAAGAAAGTGTTTGGTTACAGTTTTCGATTGTCTCGTTCTTTTTTTAGGTTATAAGAGAAATTAGTTACCATTAGCGGGCTTGCTTTGGGCGTGTACTAACATAAAGAAGTTAGCATTGTGAAATTTAACATTGAGCTTTTAGTGAAAAGCTCACTGCTAAAAAAAAGCAGCTTGTTTGTAATCATATTAATGTAACAGTATATTCTAGAGGCCAACATGGAACAGAGTAAGAGAATATATCAAGTTAATCGGTTTTAAGTTCATTAATTGTAATAGATTTTTAATTGCGACAAATTGTTTCAGTAAATCAGTACTAAAATGGCGATGATTATGACTACTTTGACAACTGCAACTAGTAAGAATTGTATAGGCAGGGTAACAAACACTTCTAAATTTGGTAATACAATTCAGAATGAATTTGAACTTAATCTGGTTTCATCTTAGAGCATATAATCAGAAAGTACTATGTCCGTCATCATTACACAGCATTACAGTAACAAGTTTACAAATTCAAATAAAATGACCTACTTAATGCCAAAATCAGAGACCTACCTTTACCAACTGACAAAAGCTCTCAAAACGTAAACGTCAAAACACGAAACAGAGAAATAACTCGTTCTACACAATTATTATTACACGGCGATACCTAGTTTTGATGATCAGCAATAGGGGAGTGCGCACGGTGCGCGGTGCCCCATTCTCCCCACAAAGACGACACGGAAAACACTTAGCCTTGTTGACACTCCACTTTACGTTGATTCTACTTCAGGAGCGACACTTTGATTCTACGATTGTCAGTGCGATTTATTTTAATCTGAAATTAGAATCAGTGCTAATGAACTTCATTTTGATTAGGATTGTGCTATAAATTTTGCACGTTTTTTTTTAATCGATAGGAAAACGAAAGTGTCTAAAGTGGATATCAAGGTTGAATAAAATGTATAAAAAGACGATGTTTTATAGTATCTTCCCAAATTGGAGAGCTTCTAATGTGTGGCCCATTCGTGAGTATATAAGTTTCATTATCATCTGCCCAGCCTTTTCCCAACTGTGTTGGGGTCGGCTTCCAGTCTAACTAGATGCAGCTGAATACCAGTATTTTACATGGAGCGACTGCCTATCTGACCTCCACAACCCAGTTAAGACTGGATAATACGATACCCCTTGGAAAGACTGGTTGTCAGACTTTTGGGGTTCTGTCGACCCGTAACGACTGCCAAAGATCTACAAATGACAGCCGGGACCAACGGCTTAACGTGCTTTCCGAGGAACGGAGAGGTCTTGGTATGTTAAGATGGTCACCCATCCACGGACCAACCGCGGCAAGCGTAGCTTAATCTGATCGATCGGTCCTTGCGGCTAATATTACTTAGCCCCTCAGTATACAACTATACAAGTAGGTACGGGTATACAAGTTTACATTCATTTTGTTATTTAAAAAAATTACCAGATATATTCCGGTTTGGCAATTTCATATGGTCCACATCTACCAAATCTCCAGCTTTTACCTACTTTAAAAATAATGCGATCGTTTTCCATCATGTTTTTATCAAACTTTCGCATTCAAAAAGTTGCAAGAATGCTGCTTTTCGTTTACAAGACTAACAACTATATGTTCCTATAGATTTATAACCCCACAGAAAAAAACACAAGCTCTGTTGCGAATTCGTCATCAAAATTATATTCGTTACTCGTAATGACATGTTGAATAAACAGTGTCCGAGTTTTATGCTATTATAATAAAACATACAAAAGTAGCTCGTGTAAGTCACCATTCTTTTGCTATACAGGATAAGTTTTTAACCAGTACGCAAACTGTAACCATGAATTCAGCATATCATTCTAGAATTCACAGCGCAGACATTTTTCGTCGGTAATATAAACAAAAATAAAACTTTTGTATATATTTTGACCGCGTTGGTGTTGCACTTTTCTATGAAACAGCTGATTTTTTGTTGTAAAACCGACGTAAAATTTCTGCGCTGGTCTAGAATGATATGCTGAATTCATGGTTACAGTTTGCGCACTGGATAAAAACTTATCCTGTATAATTCTGTACTTATATCTTCGTTGATGACTCATAAGAATAATTCTCATAGGTATCAAAAGTTTTTAAACTCGGACTGCCATCGTTGACTGACATGTTAATAATAAGAAATTATGACCCAATTTTTCATTATACCTTCACATACATAAATGATCAAATACATAACATACCCCCACACATATTTCGCAGCATAACAAAAATATCCGTTGATAAATTATACCCATTATCGTTAATCTGCAAACAAATTACAAAAACGTTACAATAAAACTTTAAAATTCACGACAAACAGTAGCGCGAGTGTAATGAATGGCCACAGTATTATAACCGGACTGCAAATCTAGTTTGGAAGGGGAGTGCGGCAAGCACGGTGAGCCTCCATGGCCAGACGTTCACCACACTCTGGCGTGTACTATTCCCGCTTAACACATTAACAAAACACTATAAGATCAATACAAAACACAACCCAATTTCACTCTTTTCAATCGGGAATAAAGTCAATTTTGCAGCAACCAAAATTTTGCTCCATACGCTGGATATGGAACAGGGAACACACCAGATCGCTATAACGTGTTCTTTGTCGCTTTAGCCACGTCCCTCTCACACAATGGCATACTTATTAGGGATTTAGTCCAGATATTAGTTGGGGATGTCGGCATTGTTTGGATTTTAATAGAATTTGGCTTCACCCCGGGCGGTTGGGTATACTTACACGTTTGTTGTTCGTCGTAGACTACATGCGGTACCTCGACGCATGTGTTGGGAATTGATTCGGAAAAGTTATTGCTTCGTTATTGGTCTTCATGTGTTGAATTTTGTTCATTTCTTGAAATGAACTTTAGCTTGATTGATTGGAAATCAGTTTAGGTGCGGACTTAAAGGTAAATGTGTAATTTGAATCTGAGGCGTAAGTTTGACCCGATTTTTCATTCATACCTATTTTCCAAAATCTTTGAGATTTGAACGCCTCTTTTATCTGCTAACTATAAGTGAGCATGTGAGTTTATCCCGAATTATCCTTTATTTTTTATAATAAATAAGGTTCTTTGAAAGCTTAATACGGAGACGACCTCGACCTTTAGAGACGCTAATAATACGCACAGCTAATTATTGAAACGAATGGATATTCAAATCTGACCGTGTGGGCGGAAATGTGACGAGACACAGAATTACTCAGATAAATTGAGAGTTGTGTAGGAATAATGTTTGAGCACAATTTTAGGCTGTACGCAGAATTGTACAGTTGTAGGCCTTACATTGACACAATACATTAATATATTTAAAGATAGTGCTATCCTCAAAAAATATCAACGTTTTGTTAACGGCTGTGACAGTAAATGCATCAAAATATTTTACTACGTTGACTCTTTAATTTATATCTTTTTCTATTGAAAGGAATATATAAGCAGTTGCTAACGTTTCCTTCGAGTCACTGTTTACTAACTGCGGATATTTATAGTTGGATGCACACCACAGAAAGGAAGCTGAATGATGCTTTCGGCTGTATGCCCCCCGTGTGTAGTGCTGGATCGATAGATGCCCCTCATCGCGCCCCTTATTGAAAATTATAACAATGGAACACCGCGCTCTCTCTGCGCCCTCTTAACACTCACTGATTTCGGCAACGCACTGTGGATGTGCCAGAAAATAAAATATTGAATATGGACTTTAATAAACTCACTCATACATATTTGCTGCTAAATAACACAGGAATATAGACAACGAAATTGTACAAAGACACCAAAATAACGCTCTAGTGGAAAGGAACAATCGTAATGGTTATTAGAATCTGATGTGTGTGTAGATAGGATTTTTACGATCGGTTTCGTTCAGCTCTTTCGCTTTATTCCAAAACGAATTTGGCGAGATATTAAGGAAAACCAGCGGGGGTGTCTTGTAGCAACCTAAGTAGGTATGATTGAACAAACTGCTTAGAAAGAACCTCATCTGACGTACTGTTGGTCCCTGGCCCTGACATCAAGTAATGGACAAAATTGGGTTGAATACGAGGCTTTTGGGTACTTTGTCTTTGTGTATTTTATGTTTTTTTTGGCATGTGCGTTTTGTTTATGCAGAATAAATATTTTTCTGTCTTCGTTTCTTTCTATCTGTAGTAACATAAATACATATTATACTAAATTAAAATAGGGCTCACGTTTTATGGCAAATCTTTGCTTAAATAATATATGAATATATCTATACTAGTCTATACTAGTACTAGTAATAAAGCTGAAGAGTTCGTTTATTTGTTTGCTTGAACGCGCTAATCTCAGGAACTACTGGTTCGATTTGAAAAATTGTTTCAGTGTTGGATAGCCTATTTATCGAAGAAGGCTATAAACTATATATCATCACGCTAAAACTAATAGGAGTGTAGGACCAATGAAGAATGTTTCAAAATCGGTTTTTTTTTCCTTTTGAGAGCTTCCGCTGCGTGCACTGCGTAAATGGTTAAAGTTTCGCAAAAATCATGTATCACAGAATTGTTCCCCTTTAAAAGTTCAAAAAAAGTCCGGGACAGCATATGTCAGTCTTTTAAGGTTGGCTCACTATAACCTGTTTTATGCTAACCAAATTTGTTCTAAAATAATGCATTGATTGCGAAAGTGTTTTTATAAACATGATATTAATCCTTATCCAAATAAAACGTTATTCATCACAAGTATTTAATTTAAAACAAAATTAACCTTCACATTATTCGATTTCAATGAATATCTTATGAGATATCGCAGTTTTAAAATAAAATCGCAGCAAAATAATGATATTATAAAGCTGAAGAGTTTGTTTGTTTGTTTGGGTGAACGCGCTAATCTCAGGAACTGCTGGTTCAAATTGGAATATTCTGCTAGTGTTGGATAGCCGAAGTCGTTATCGAGGAAGGCTATAGGCTATATAACATCACGCTAAGGCCCTTAGGAGCCGAGCAAAGAGAAAAAGTCACAAATACGAAGTACAGGCACGGGCAGGCGAGGCGAACGACGGGCTGGGTCGGGGAGCAAGAAATTTGTCGCAAACGAAGTCGCGGGCAGAAGCTAGTACATACTTATAATTAAAACATAATTATAAATAATATTGAAGAACAACGACAATTTGACTTTTGAACGATTATGATAAGTGCTGAGAAGCTCGAAACAAAACAAACAGAAGAGAGAAATCAGCGAAAACAAATAAAAAGCAACATGCAAAAATATTCTCCAGAGCCATATCCCTACGCAGATGTATCGAATGTGGACGTGTTAATATATCGGTCGAATCAAGCTTGGAGGGCGGAGGTCGGGATGCAGGGATTATAATGAGGCGCAGCCCCACTAAGTATTTTCGACATGCGTCGCCGTCACCCGACAAACATTCGGAAGGCCGAGGGTTAACGAGTGCAGCGCGTCGAAATTACACGCGCTACCGGCGAGCTTTAATGTCCACGTCATAGGTCATTGCGGGATGAGCGTAAAAAGTCTGTAGACGACTGTATATTTGTAAACTCCGAGGAAAATTTTGTATATTTGAACGCTTTGGGGTATTCGAACTCAAAAGTGTTTACTTGTTAATTTTATTTCAAGTAGTGCGGGCATGTGCAATTACTCCTTTTATTGTTATCAAGTAGGTAGTGTTCGTATGACTGGTCAATTCATTTAGGAATAAATAAAGTGTTTTTCAACGACTAAAAGCCTTTATTAGATGTATAGGACCGTTCTCTTGATGGTGATGTTCAACATTTTTATTAAATTCAGGTTCTGGGACAAGCAGATAGATAATAAAAGGGGAAATGTTTTAAAAGTGCTGTTTGTGAAGCGAACGGAGAGTTGAAACAAAACTCAATAAACTAAAGCCAATAATTCCAACTAATCCGATGCTACGGTTCTTATTTCCGTTCGAAGTATGCTTTTTATGATTATGATTGGAAAATAGCATTGGAAATGTTTCGTTTTTAATTAACCAAGGTAGGTTTATTGAAAGCAGTGGAAATATCAAATGGAAATCTACATATGTACTCTCATAGTATATATTTTTATTTTATTAAGGGTAATTTTTTCAAAGACAGACAAGATATCTTTTGTCTGAAGAATAAATCTGACAGTTTGGCATATTTTCAATACAAAAACTGTCAAACCGATATATTTATTCCTCAGATAAAAGTTATCTGACTATTGAAAAATTTGCCCTAAGTCAACTGTTTTTGATTCTGTGTAATTATTTTTTCTCTTTAACTCTTAAATACGCTGTCTACATCTCTTCATCTACTTTCCTGTCGCAGGCATTCGTAGGTATGCTGGAAGAGATTTAAAAAAAGTAAGCATCACTATTTATCTGCTTTTTCCTTCTGTGTACTTATATAGTTAAAAAAAATACTGTACTATGTAGTATGACATATTACAATAGTAGTAACTATTGTAATATGTCATACTACAAAAAAAAAAAACTCACCCGAAAGCATTCGATACAACAGAATGTAACAGAGATTTTTTACATTGATCTGTCCACAGAATAGTTACTGGAAGTTAACCAATAACACGAATCGGTATCCGAGGCACGCGCAACGTTTTTTAGGACAAACATCGTCCCAGTTTCACTCCATTCGAAGAATTGTCACATCCAGGGAGAACAGTGTTGGCAAAATACTGGAACTAATGGGTGTTATGGTGTCGCGTGGACCCCATAAAGGGCCCACAATGCGGCCGGCTTGAGATGTCATTAGCCGAAGAAATCTGCCATTGTATCTATGGTACCAAGAACGTGAACCTTTGTCCATTTTCCATATTGTCGCATTGTTTTTATCTTGTTCTTTGTATAATTGTTAGGAAGTTAAATGTAGTTAAGTCTATTGTGTGCTTTGTGTTTCAATTTCACGGAGCTGCGTGTCGCCTTTTGGTCGTAGTTGCATAGAATCTGTGTCTAAATCTGTTTATTAGTGACGACGGGACCTGTCCCGGGTGATTGAGGTGTCCGTTTATTAGTCATCGCTGTTGGATTGTATTACATCCTACGGTGCGATAATGTGCTCGTGTTAGTTAACTGTTTGGGAGTAAGGACAGCGTTGGAGTGCGGTGAATTTGTTACTGAGCTAGATAGTGAATTTGTTCCTGAGCTAGATAGCGAATTTGTTACTGAGCTAGATAGTGAATTTGTTACTACTAAGCTAGATAGCGAATTTGTTCCTGAGCTAGATAGTGATTTTTTTACTAAGCTAGATAGCGAATTTGTTACTGAGTTAGATAGTGAATTTGTTACTAAGCTAGATAGTGAATTTGTTACTGAGCTAGATATTGAATTTGTTACTGAGCGACAAGCTTCCGGGATTCAGATAGAAAATCACGCTTTCCTTGCCAAGTTTTTCTTAATCTCAATTTAATTTTTATTATTTCTATTTTATAATTATTATTTGTTTTTCTTAACTTTTTTTTTTTGGTTTTCGAGGTAACCCGGATTATTTATACTAGGCTGTTTTACTATAGTTTATTTTAGTTTTTAGTATAGTTTAGTACATTGTTTGGTTTAGTATTTCATGGCAGCAAGATATTCTGATCAATGCTATGTACCTACGCCGTAATTGTCATGTATAAATTATTAGTCCTTAATTTATTAAGATTATTTCTAGCATAAGTTGAATGTATGTGATGTGGCTGTGCTTTTTTAAATAAATAAATAGATATTGAATAAGTTCTTTTATTGTTTGATTTCGAAAAATGATTTGAGTATATTCTATCAAAATAAGGATAAATCTATACAACGCATAACATAACATAAGACTTTGTTTTTCCCCGAAGGGCGAGGCAGAGGTGTACCTATATATACCAACATTTCGCCAGTTAAGTTTAAGTCCTATGTAAAAGGGGCAAGTCTATTGCAATCAAATGGGCTGCTACTGAGAAATCCTAGATGGAAAAACCTAATTACACTTTGCCCGACCTGGGAATCGAACCCAAGGCCTCATAACATCAATAACGCTTGCGACCACTTTGACAATCTCTGATAGACTATAATATATGTTATGAAAGTACGTAAAAAGTCGCAAAAAAAACTGTTCCTTAAATTAATTTACTCACAATCGAAATCGAATTAACGAAAAGACATTGAGAAATTATAAACTTCCTAGAGTAAATTAGCCAGAATAAAGCAAGAAGCAACGAAAATAATCACCCAGCATATTTCTCGAAAAGCATAAGAGCATAATTTGGCCTTGTCTGTAAGTACAAAAAAACAATAGCTATAAAAATGGGTCATGTTTTTACTCCAACCTAAGTTTGGGACTGTGTTGCCAATTTAACAAAAGCAAATAATATAGGGTAACACCAGTGGCCGTCCAAAGACAATATTATTTATGACAACAGAAGCTGTTTGACAATAAAATTACGAGCAAAAAAAATGTGACGAAACGCAAAATTGTGATGTTCAGAGTTTTAGTCTGAGAATTAGGTAATTCACCATTTTTACATCAAAGTAAAAAAGGGTGCGTGAATAAAAAACCTTTGTAGCTTTGTTAGTGTTGATGATTATTGTGATATTACAATAGGCATTGATGCACTTATTGTTGCCTTACATAATTGCACGATTGAATAAACTATTTTCACAAACCTTTAACTAGCTATGTATACTTTCAACCTTAGAACCCAACATTAATAAAGTTACAACCAAATAACCATCTTCAGATCTCTCTTTCTCACTCATAACAATTTTATAATCGAGCCTCAACGCTGCTCCCGCTACAAAACAACAAACTTCATAAATCAAACTAAAACTAACGGAATCTTTCACTCGTTACTCAAAACTGTATTTGTTTACTTTTACCATAACTGTTGTTAACGGGAAACATCGTATCTTGACGTCACTAGATCACATACCGTTAATCATAAAAACCGTATAACGGTGTTCTGAACATTGAACCATTTTGGAGCAACCCTTTGAATACGTAATTACACAAGGAACCGTAACTCTATCAAGTCGGTTACACAAAGAGTAATGTTAGTTAACCTTGAGAAGGAAAGTACAAAAGACTTTCTCCGTGAAAGGGTTTTGTCACTTCCTTGTGAGCGTGACCAATGGCTGGACTATTGTTGGGTTCTGTTACTTCAAATTGTACCACAGTTATTTTATTAGGGAGTTTATTGAAAGTGATCGAATGGTCTGACGGTTTGAAAGGAAGAAAGTTTGGAAAAATAAATCAAACTTTGATACTTTATCTGTTTTGTCACGTGACTATAATTATTTAACGTTTCTAATATGCGTAGTCATTGATACACAAAAAACTCAAGATACACAATCAGCGTCTCAAAAACGTCCGCATAAATAGGTGTTAAATAGTATCGTCAGTCAACTTTCAGTAACTTTTTTTGGACATTGCTATGTAAAAACTACTTTAAGTCATGCGTGTACGGTTGAATGTGCAAAAAAATGTATTTTATCATAACTATAACCGCTGACGTATTACTGGGGACAGTTTTGAGTGTTACTTTTGCGCGACACTGTGTGTCTTGGGGATTTTATAAAAAAAAAATAGACAAGCAAATACGGGGCATTAGTTTATAAAATCACTAAACTAGGTATAGCGTTGCAAAATCAATAACATGGATCAGAATGTGTAGGTATATTTCCTTCAGTCCTCGCAATACCAGCTCTTCTCTTACAATAATTCAAAACTAAAAACAGCACCAGTAAACTGATTTTACATTCACACCTACCTTAGTCATCACCCCATTATGTTTATCTGACGTCTATGTTTGACACAGCGATTAGCCAGGATTACCATCTGTATGTAGCAGTGGCGCAAGCAACATATAACACGATTCCTACTGGCTTCTCTTCGGGGATTCGCATCGGCAACTCTATCGCTATTAAAAAATTGCACGTCAATGGTGACTACTATTGTCAAAAAATATAGTTACACTATGGGTATTTAATTCACCATAACATTCAAATAACAAAAATGGTTTTTAAGCTTTGTATTAAAACAACAAAAAAATGTTCCAAAATAACCCGGCGCTAAAACGTCATAATCGGAAACCAAAAATTCATACAAAAGCGATCCCGTAATGATGTTATTTTAGGTCACGTGGCACCACTTGATATAGACAAGAGTAAGCCGCGGTACAACGGGTTATGACAAAGACAGATTTATAAAAATGCGTCAGCGAGAACGAGATGTAGGAATAGTGCACATTTTACTGTATTTAATTCTTTACATTCCTATATTAATTTTAGAATAATAGTAAGTATTTTTTATTGATAAGTCAGTAATTTAAAGCCTTCGCTTCGGCTTCACTCTTAGAAAAATTTACACTTCGCCGCTGGTATATAGGCAGTCTAGCTGATATTTTATAAAACATATTTGTAGAGCAATTAATATTTAATTTTGTTAAAGGACTAGCTTCCGCCCGCGGCTTCGCTCGCGTGGTATGTTGATAAAATGTAGCATATATCCTTTCCGTTTCAAAGTATCCCATTCCAAATTTCATCAAAATCGGTCTAGCCGTTTCGGAGATTAGACGGGAAAAACAGACAGACAGAAAAATTGGTTTTTTTTGCTATGAGAAGTACCGTGTATACCGTTTGATAAAAAGCTGTTATTTTTACATTTCAAACATTCTTCAATTTTATTTATTTGTATAGATTTAGATACAGACTTTATAAGTTCCTGTGTATACAGGGTGTAACAGAACCCTGTTGCTATCCTTAAGCATTAAAGATAACAGCTGGTATAGAATCACTATACATAGTTTCAGACCAAAATAAAATACTCTAAGAATTTATCCCAAATTTTCGGTTTCATGTTTCTTAAATTCAAATCATAACAAACGTGTCACAGCACTATGTAGGTCAATAACTTTCGACGTTACTTGCCAATATCACTATAAATCTCTTCCGAGTGATGTGTGTTTCAATTTATTCTGGTATCAATGTATTAAAAATTCTCATAACTTCCGAACATGTAGAGATAGGATTAAAAAACCCTTCCAATATCGTTTGATATCATCCAAAGAAGCCGTGCCCTTGGTATGTATACACCCTTTCCGTTACACGTTGTATAAAGGTCCTGACTACTAGAATATCACATTGGATGAGTTTGTGATGAACATCAGGATTATGTATACGCATCTGAAGTCCGATGTGCCATCGCGATTAGAGAGGCTCACCGTACCACAGTACCAGTGTAGCACATTATCTTGATGACATTCCGTATCATCATCTAGGGTTCAAACAGGGCTAATAGATTAGTGTTGTGATCTTGTTTTTGGCTTCGCATAGACCTTCCTTTTTTTTGTTTAAACTATTTGGTAATGTTTTAATTGTTTTCATGATTTTGTTAGATTTAATGTTCTTTTTGGTTTTATGAATGCTGGATGCGGGAAGCACAGAACCGGTCGAAGTTTAGGGGAGGCCTATGTCTAGCAGTGGACGTCTTTCGGCTGAAATAATTATGATTTTCTGTGCATGTTCCAAATTAAATATTTTTCATTGTTTATTTCTTTATTTCCATAAAGTTTTTCTGGAAAACCTAAAAAACTGCTTTGTTACGAACATCTAGTGTGAGATTGGTACTCATAAACTGCTATTCGAAAAGCCAAATTATTTCCCTACAAAGTTGATACTAAATTTTTCCATGTTTTGCTGCAAAATAACTGGATCTGAAGTAGCAGCTCCCGAGATGCAAAAACTTAGCTGACTCACATATTATAAAATGAATGATAAGGTGCTACCCTACCCTAAAACCTACTTTTTACTATTAAGATTACCTACTGTGCCCCTCAAATATTGCAAATTGCTATTATCAACTAAAACAAAAACTTTCAAATATATCTTTATTAATCTTAATTTCACAATTACCTTCAAAGCTTCATCAAATCTTAATCACAAACCTCTTAATAAAAATCATTATCGTCAGATAATGCTGAGGACTTAGCCTGAACAAGGGGGAGTCATGTCCCAGCTCCTAACAACAGATTGACTTGCGTTAAACGCGTAAGCTGTTGAGTAAGACAAAGTCGCGTTTAATCCGCACCGTCTATGCACCATCTCAGCTATTTGGGGAAGGATTTGGATAGATTAAAGGCCCCCATTCACCGTGCGACTCGATTCTTTTTGTAGCCGTAATCTTGTTGTGAACTGGCTTAGAAATAAATGTGTCATGCAATGTAACGACTTGTTAATGATCTTGTTTTGTTTTTATGTTGTTTTTTTTGGGATTATTTAATTGTTCGTTTATCTTATAATCCTGATCAACTTGCTCAATAGTTTATGTGATACTACATAGATTTTGTCAGCGGCTTCACTCGCGTGTCAATATCTAAAATTATACCACGGGAGCGTACTACCGGAATGAAAAGTATCCTAGGTTAATTCAGGTTATAATCTATAAGTATGCTTAATTTTATCCAAATCCGTTCAGCCGTTTTAACGTGATTGAGTAACAACCATCCAAACATCTAAATATACGAACTCACACATTAATATTAGTAGGATAGTAGTACTACAGTGAAACAACTTTATCAGTTCAATATTTAAAAGAAGTTTTAAATTATTGTTTTGGTTTTGTGATGTAATACACTCATAATCAGCCTCTAACGTCCCCACTGTTGGGACGCAGACCTCTTCTCCGTTAGAAGGAGCGAGTTACAATCCACCACGCAGGCCCTGAGCGGGTTGGTGGATGTCACGTCTACGACTTTTTTGGTTGCAGAACGTTTCCTCACGATTTCTTCCAGCAGTGATGAAGAAATTAAATACACAAAGTAGAGTGCCTGCATGAGCTCGGGCTCACCACCAGTACGTAAGTTGGGGTTGATAACACTGGTCCACCACTGCTCCACGTAATAGTTCAACTACGGTAAATAGTATAATGAAAGGGAATGCTGAAAGTTATGATTATCTCATGTTTGTCTAAATAAAATTGGATAATATACGGAAAGTTCCTAACAGTTGAAAATTGGTAATTAGGTTAATTAAGAGTAATGACGAATTTAATTTAACTTTGGTCTGAAATGTAAAACATGGAAATCGTCTCGACGGACGTGTGGTTTTGAACAGGGTACACTAGGCAAATGGGATAGGTATGCACGCAAACTAATAAATATCAACGCGTTACTAAGTCAGTCGGTTAGAAAATCATAGACAAAATAGATTCTCTTCTATTTGTGAATTTGGGAACCTTGTAAAGTAATCAATGTATCGAGGTGTTGGTCACTGCATGACATTTCACACTCTCATACCTATTAACACTGTAATTCGAAAACATCGTAATGGCAAATTATTCTACAAGAGTAACCGTGGTTTTTCTTGATTCACTGGAAACGACCTATACCAACCGTGCACCGAGCTTCTGACGTTTCATAAGTGCCCATGTCGATTTATATGAGATGAAATGTTTTTATTTTGATAGGAGAATCAATATATCACACAAATCTTGTTCTCGTTCTATTCCAATAATGATAATTGACTCCCGTAAAGACTTGATTTCTTTTTTGTATATTTTAACCCTTTGCTTTAGCTACTTATTATTATATTCTTATTACTATATATTATACTAGCTTTTGCCAGCGGCTTCGCCCGCGTGGAGGTCGGTGTATTATATATATAAACCTTCCTCTTGAATCACTCTATCTATTAAAAAAACCCGCATCAAAATCCGTTGCGTAGTTTTAAAGATTTAAGCATACATAGGGATATAGGGACCGAGAAAGCGACTTTGTACTATGTAGTGATTCCCAGGCGAGAGTTCTCGGAAAAAAAGCTTGACCGATATTAACATTGGACGTGATTATACGTTCTGATTGATCGCAGACCTATTCTAATGAATAGGACTTCGATCACACAAACGGTTAATACGTTCCTTACTTTCTTTCTTTATAGTACAATCACATCACGTGAATGTCTACGTTGAAAAGAAATTCAACTTTGTGCCTGGAACTTCCGACAAATGAGATCTCGCAATATTACTGCTAGCACTAATGTGCACTACTGTAGAAAAAGTAGTAGTAAGTACGTAGCTGAATACTTATCTCTTTTACTCACTGTACAACACAAAATGTACCAACCTAACCGTTATCCATGTTAAGCTCGATCCGGTTAACCGTTTCAAAAAACTGTCGCTGATCCCGTATTGATCTGCAGCCGGGTTACGGTATGAGTGTTAATTCATATATAGCTCGTTAATTTTCCTTAACGCCCTCTGTGAGCCTCATACCCGCGTACTAATGAATTTCAATTTGTACGCCGCGGACGTGTGCGGAAAAAATCGTTGCAGTTGAGCGAGTATTAGGCAGTTTTTTTTTTAATTTTTGCCCGGGCGTCGACTGTTTTCGCTCACTAGGTGTTTATTTGACTAATTCGTTCGCTAGGTTCATTCGTTCATTCGTTGCTCTTTTGAGCTGAGTGCTGTTGTGTTTTGTTTTGAGGCAACGTGTTTCGGTTTGGACATGGAAAATTACGTGGTTCACTTGTCATTATGCTTTACATGAAAATGTTTTGTACCACTGAATTAATTAATTTAGGTACCAGGCGTTTACCTATCTACCATGCGAGAAGCACAGAAGACGAAGTGGCAGTGCTTGAGGGAAGCTTCCCTAAGGCTAGCAGTGGACGTCTTTCGACTGACATAATGATGATGAATTGCTGACTTAAGAAACATAATGAAGACACCTTAATAACTTAGTAAAAGGCGGACGCGGATGTATTTGTAATACAAAGAAAAAAAACTCAAAACGAAAAAGAGACACCCAGCCCTTTTTATTCGTATAAAAATTGTTTTCACACTATTGCGTGTTTCCCGTCAGTTACTTGAGTGAATACGCAAATAAAACTGAATTCTATTGCCACAAACGCGACGGACCGCGAGGAACCGCGAAGAACCGCGAGGACTTCATTCATATTCGTGAACACACCTGTTAGTAAATTGAATAATGGAAGGTGAAAGGAAAGTTATCATAATGCGAGTGGTAAGGAGTGGTAGCGTGGGGCTGCGACGTGGTTTTATAAATGGCAGTGTGTTATAAAAGCATTTTTATCTTAAAATGGAATTAGTTTTTTACTACGTGATAAAAATAGCACTGTATAAATGAACGAAAAAAAGAATAGTAAAGAAGATTTTGATAAACAACTGTTTAAATAGACGAAAAAATCATGTGCAAATCGCACATGAGCTTTGCTTTTATTCAAACAGTCATGAGCCCCGAGAATGTTAAGACAATAGGGCCTAGACAAAACACTATTGCTTTGTAAGCGTTTCTTAGTTATTAGTCCCATACGATTTTGAGTTTTCCATCAACGTTGTCGCTGATAGATTGTCACTTGCTCTCAATTCACTTCATTAATTAATTTTGCCTTTTTACTGTTTTAAAATTCTCTGTACCTGTAAAACTCGATGTGCCTGAGTACCAGTATTTTACATGGAGCGACTGCCTATCTGACCTCCTCGACCCAGTTATTTGCAATGGATAATACAATATCCCTTGGT
Organism: Polymixis lichenea; assembly: GCA_949091785.1. Lineage (NCBI taxonomy): Eukaryota > Metazoa > Arthropoda > Insecta > Lepidoptera > Noctuidae > Polymixis > Polymixis lichenea. The sequence goes on from OX420951.1 coordinate 8,098,916, forward strand.
AAGACTGATTGTCAAACTTTCGTGCTTCTAACGACTGTCAAAAATCCACAAATGACAGCCGGGACCAACGGTTTAACGTGCTTTCCGAGGCAAGTAGGGGTTTTGGTATTTAAAGATGGTCAGCCATCCACGGACCAAGTGGAAAGCATAGCATAACCTGATCGATTGAACTATGCGGCTGTTACTACTTAGCCACAAGCCCCTGTTTTATAATGACTAGTAAAAGGTGCAGGAAGCCTCAAACGGCGCAAATATAACAACCTTATTGGGAGTTATATCTTTGAGCCGTTTGGGGTTGAAACACTAGGGCCGTGGGGTCCGAGTGCTCATCGAGTATTTCGGGACATCGCCAAGCGGTTGGTCGACTCTTCACGTGACCAAATGGCTGGCCTATTCTTTGGTCAAAGAATCAGCATTGCCATCCAACGTGGCAACGCTGCCAGCCTTTTGGGCACTTTTCCCACTGACAGCGATGCGGACGAATTCTTTGATGCCCAGTGAGCTCTTCCCTTTTTTACTTTATTTACTTGTTCACTAGGAAAATAAAATCAAACTTAGTCTACAGTTAAAGGTTACTGATTAGTTAAATAGCTTAGAGACAGCTTTAGTATGGAGTGTTGGGGTGACATTCTGCCCGCTTGTCAACTGAGCGGTCACGGTGCTACACGCAAGCTTGAACTTTCCACCAACTAAGTACGTGTTGAATTGTAAGTTCGATACATTCTAAGTTATCATAAAGGTACATACGTAATATCTAAGCGATTGATTAAACGTATAGTTTGTTTTTTGTAACATCTTATGGAAATAGCATTAACAGCAAACAGAAATAACTAGATAATGTAATCGAATATGATCGATCAATTGCAGTGGTGTTAGAGCAGTTGTGGCCCAGTGGTAACGGCTGCGACTTGCATTTTCCCGGTCGTAGGATCGAACCCAGAGAGGCGCTTTTCCTTGGGTTCCATCACAACTGCTCTCAAAACGACGAAGGAAAACATCGTGAGGAAACCGGTATGTCCTAGAACCAAAAATTCGAAGACATGTGACATCTACCAGCCCGCACTGAGCCCACGTGGTGGATTACGGCTCACTCCCTCTCACCGAGAGGAGGCCTGTGTTCCAGAAATGAGAATCTTATAGGCTGAATTTGATGAAGATGATCAATTGCGGTGGATAAGTATGTTATACAATTAATATGAACAAGTTTCTTTGATAATGAAAGATCATGTGCTCATGTGTAAGAAGAAAGTTATAAAAAATGCGTCACAATAATATACAACGTGTAACAGAAACCCTATTGCTATCCTTAATAAGCACTAAAGATAACAGCTGGTATAGAATCTCTATACATAGTTTCAGCTCAAAATAAAATACTCTAAGAATTTATGCCAAATTTTCGGTTTCATATGTTTCTTAAATTCAAATCATAACAAACGTGTCACCGCACTACGTAGGTCAATAACTTTCCACGGTACTTGCCAATATCACGATAAATCTCTTCTGAGTGATGTGTTCGTTTCAATTGGTCCTGGTCTCAATGTATTAAAAATTCTCATAACTTCAGAACCTGTAGAGATAGAATTAAATAACCCTTCCAATACCGTTTGATATCATCCAAAAAAGCCGTGCCCTTGGTATGTATACACCTTTTCCGTTACACGTTGTATATGACTGGGAGAAAGCCGTGTTATCATCTCTATTAAATATTCCAAGAAAGTAGCGTAAAATTCGCCAGGTGCTAATAGTTTACAAAAACACGAGCGTCCATTAAAAAAGTAATGTTACAGATCTACTTTTTTTTTTCTAAAAAAAATAATGACACTGTTACACAATAATCATTTCTAACTGCATTTCTTTACTGCGAATAGCCATTGTTTATGTACCGTTTAGACTTTTTTGCAACAATTTCTTCCAGTGTGCCCCATTTAAGTTGCATATTATTAACATATTTATAACTGTAGCTGTGGAAAGGTCCTTGTTTTTTTATTCATTACTTTTAGACAGTTCTGGGCTCTACTTTTTACCGATTTGGGCCAATTGCTTTGGGACATTTTTATATGGCACTGTAAAAATTATGCATTAAAAAGGTTCACCGTTAGTCGAGCGCAAACACGTTGGATTTTATTTAAACTTGTTTTAAAAGTAAATTACGGTTTATACCGCGCCCAATTACCGCAGCACGTTGGGATAAATGTAACATTGTAAATTGGTATAGGTAAGTTAATTCTGTATTTATCAATAAGATTAACTTAAAATTCCATTTATAGTAATGAAATCGTAATAAATCTTAATTAATCCGTTAAATTTTTATTATGGAAACATTTATTTATTAAAATATGAAAACGTAATTTATATTTTATCTGGAAAATATATATGAATCGAATCACGAAATTAGCACGGTTAAAATCACGATGCGAGGTGGAATATCTTGTTGAGCTATGCTTGTTTCCTTCCAACCTTAGAAGTAAGGAATTGACTACAACGTGAGGCCACTGAAGACACGTTGAACAAAAAACAAAATGCTCGCATAAAAATATTACCAAATTTTTCAAACTTAAAACATTCACATCAACTACTCACCTCTCAAACCCCACACAAGAACTTTCAAAACTTACAACATTCTAACCCTCAAACGCGACACGAACTCCAAAACGGCCCGACCCTCTTTCCTCAATCGTAAATCATAACAAACATCTTGCTAACCCTTCGACCGCCTTGCTAACCCGGCGGCCAGTTCGCCGGCGCCCAAGTGCTGTTAATTGGCAACCGGTTGGGGAAATTGGTCCGCTGTACTTGCTTCCGTGAGTTAATGACTAGCCGCCCAGTAGATGGACGCTGAAACCCATTTAGGCGTGTGCAATTTGCGTATGTGCAGCGGATTAGACGGGTGGGATTTGGTGACGCGGTAGTTATAGGGTTATGAGCTGCGGCTCGAAGATCGTTGAAATTGAGGTTTATGTGAGAATATAGTTGTTAAGATTTTAGTGGTAGTTTGGTTGTTATATTAAAGGGGAGGTTAATGTGGCGGAAAAGTTTATTTGAGTGATATTTTGTTATAATTTCTGCTTACTTGATTAAATTATTTGCTTAGAAATATAATATAATACTCGTTTATTTATAAAAAAGGGGCATTTTTACAAAGTATCTTAACAATTAAAATAGGGCACAGATACTTATTGCCTGAACTAGGTTGAAACTGTGCTTCAGGCTAGGAAGTGCATAAATACTTAATGTAATAAATTAACAATGTGTATGAAGTAAAAACTAAGTTAAAATTAAGAAAATAAAAGTAAATAAAAACAGCATGTTAGTTCGTTCTATTTGCAGACAACAAGTAGATATTCTGTCTGTGCATAAGCGATGGTTAGTAAATATTTAATTATAATTTTCTTACAGCTAAAGTAATTTAATTTATTTTTATTACTAATGTACAGAAATGGGCCTAAGAATGTAACAAAACTTTCTACGAAGACATGTTTTGAGTTTGCGTTAGATAATTGCATAAGAATATGGTAAACAAGAACTGGCATACCTACAGTACCTCACTCATGCCGAGGAGGCCTTTGTCGAAGTAATGGGTACATTTTGGCAGATTAAGTGTGTATGTACCTACAGCATACAGCACTATAACTACATAGTTAGTTTGACAATGTTAAAAAAGCGGCTCTGACGTCTGGATTATTAATTGAGCAAAGAATATAATATTATATTTTCTAGATACAAATCGAAAGTACGACTAAAAAACTAAAAAGTTTGTTTAATTCGTCTACGATACTGCTACGCGCGTAGGCGTCGTAGCAAGGTCTTTCGTAGCACAGTACTACGCAACCTCTACGAAAGACTACGATCTCATATATTAGGTACCTGTACCTAAATAATAACATGTTTATTTAGAAAAATATATCTAATTCTAAATTCCCACATTTTTCTGTTCTTGAACTCAACATTTCTCTCCAACTTTCCTGCCTTACAGATTCTAAAATAAAACATTTCTACCTAAGGAAGTGCCTAATAAAAATAATTGTTTTAGAGAAAATTATTGTAACACCACAAAGGTAGGGTTTCTTACAAAACCAGTAGCGTTTGTGAGGCTAGGGGAATATTTTATAACTCTATTTAGTTACGGGTATTATACAAACAATATTTTGGGTCATTTTATGATTTTTTATTACGTTTGCCCTTTTATCTTTGCCGGCTGTCGGCTTGTTAGGTGCCGACTTTCTACAAACATTGCTCTTGGTTATAGTAGGATCGTGGTTTGTTTAGTAGAAGGTCATAAACCCGCAGATGTGATGTTTTTGGGAAGGTAATCAGACTTGTTTTTAGGACTGGTTAAAATGTAATTTAATTTGAAAGTTTATTGGGATTTGTGCAGTTTTAACAATCGTTAAGGGTCATCAGAAGCCTGAATGTCTGACAACCAGTCTGGTTTCTGATTTATTTATGTAGGGCTTGTGTTATATCGACCAAATTAAGCTACGCTTGCTTGGTCAGTGGATGTGTGACCGTCTTAAAATACCAAGACCCCTCCGTGCATCAGAAGGCACGTTATTGGTCCCGGTTGTCAATCGTGGATCTTCGAAATTCGATACGGGTCACCAGAAGCCAGAAAGTCTGACAACCAGTCTTACCACGGGGTATCTGTTGGATGCTGATCTGCAGGATATTCAGCTGCAATCGGTTTGATTGGAAGCTGACAACAAATTAGTTATGAAAGAGCTTGACAATGATTTGCATTTGTTTTTTTTATGGTATGGCATCTCGCAGTTAACCTTGAGAGGCTGTGACTGCTTAACCGGGCTTTTCTGTGGGGACAATTAGCTTTTAGACTAAGAGCCTCCAGCCAGGGCTTACAAAACTACGCTTAAAAACTACAGCAACCGCTCGCTGAGGCCATCCCCTGCGGGGTTCGGGCCTCGGCTCAGGGCGTCACTATTTTCGGGAGGACAGCAAGTGGGGACAGGCTGGATCAAAATTTCATTATTATTATAAATCGGGGATTTGCATTTGTGCATATCCGGTGACTATGTAGGTTCGTGCATAGGCACAGTGTATTGTTATATTTCGTTAGTGGAGTGGTAACTACAACATTGATTTACGAGAGTGTCCGTCGGGTTTTTTGTCCATTCTTCTCCATAGGTACAAACTACGCTTCGGAATGGACAACTATCTTCTTCTTTCTGACTGAGCGACACCTGGACAATACAAAAGTGCCTGTAATTGGTTTATTTGTAATAAATTATTTCAGTTTGAGTTTATTGAGAAATTTAAGTATCCATGTATAAGTTGACATGGTTACACGGCATCAGAGCCGGATTTAAAAAATAGTCATCATCATCATCATTTCATTCGATATACCTCCACTGTTGGACATAGGCCTCCCCCAGAAAAAATGGGGGGTTTGCCATAATCGCCACGCTTGGCTGGCGGGTTGGCGAGAGCAGTATGGTGGTCAAATGCATAGAGAACGCTGCTGCTCATTCTCTAGTAAGTCCCTTAGTTGCCTTCTACGACACCCACAGGAAGAAATGGGATGGTGCTATTCTTTACGTCCGGCACCACACGGAACAAAAAAATAAAAAATAGTACAGAATGCGAAACGTGTAGGTTTTTTACACATTTTTATAGTCAGGTTTAACATAGATAATATTTCCAAAGTGCATGAGAAATGGCTTAAAATTACGTGGAAATTAAGCTTCTTGCTTAAATTGCACGTAATTTTAAACCATTTTTGACACAACCGATTTATGACACTACCAATTTTAATGCTAAGAATGTGTTAAGTATTTTCAGAATTTGTCATGCAAATTGGTATCAGAATGGGATAAACATAAGTTTATCAGAAATGGTTAATTCATTGCTAATTAAGAACTGATAAATACTGAACTTAATTTTTAATTTTAATATAGTATTTCGGGTAACCAAAAATAATGTAAATAAATCGGTCACAGCAAGCCGAGATTCATGCTCTCATAAAATTGTACAAAATTTAATTATGCAACCATTTTGTTATTAAGTGAGGAGAACTATTACGAAAATATACGAATAAAATGTTACAAAATGAACTCGAAGACGAGCGTAAGCCTAGCGTAATCTACGCCGCCGAGGTGAGAAATATGAAAAATGTATGGTGACGCATGAAACTTATTTTGTCTTGTGAACACTTAAGATTTGAATTATCGTGCATCAATACTAAAATACACATAAATTCACGCCTTTTGTAATGTTTATCTTTTTTGTTATCATTTAATTACATTTATAATGTATCTCTAATATTTTATATTTTTAGTTTCACAATGTATGCATATTTATTTATTTAAAATAAGCACACCAATAGCACTATCACTTACAGTTCAATGGACTGATTCTGAAATAAATGAATTTATTATTATTATTTCAAGGCATCACCTGGGAATTGAACCCAGGACCACATGTTCAGCAGTAGCGCTTGCGACCACTAGACCAATGAGGATGTCAAAATCATAATATCCAATTAACCCTCTCGAACAATTTCAAAACACCCGCACGCGAGGAAAAGCGTCATACATGGAAATGTTTCCATCAATTTATTTATCCGATTCATTAGCCGATCGAAGTGTTTCGGGGAGATTTATTTTTTCCTCCTTTCGGACGGAAGGAGCGGAATAAATATTAATAATAAAGGAGGGTTTGCCTTCAAAATTACGCAGAGGAGGCAAAGCGTGTTGACGACTCCTAATTTGACGTAATTTGCATAGATTATGCCAGTTCGTTGAGTGCCAATCTTTTTAAGTGGCTTCTTCTACTCATTTTGTGTTCCTGCCGCGGCCCAATAAGGAATTTATTATATCCAAGTGCTTTCTTTGCGAATATTTTATGTGTTTCATGAGGTAAGTTCTCGTCCCCCACTTGTTTTCTGAAACAACACGTTACTTTTTGCATTTAAATATATTACATTTACTTTTAAGATTTTCATTGCGATATCTCCCTTAGTTTTGCTGTTTATAGGAAAGACGCTTGCAAAAACCGCTACAGTAGAATTATTACCAAATATTGTATGTAGGTACAGCATTAGATGACTAAGTAATATAGTCTACAAGTTATTGACATCCAAATGAACTCACAAAATGTCACTAACCGTTCCACAGATCCACTTTATTTGTCCCACACTCCCACCGCGTCAACGCGCGGTTCGGACATCACGCCGCGTCGCGCCACCGCGGTTGCCGCCTTCACATTCCGAACGCAAATATCACCTAATCCTACCCTGGCCCCACTCTGTAAGCCAACATTATCTCATGTTATTTTTCGATATTACCCCGTTACAGCGGCCGGGGGCGCGTAAATCAAATTTATAGCCTTTTTATACAGGCATTAAAATTTTATCAGCGAGATTTCTTTCTGAATTGTCCAGTATGGCTCTGTCGCCCCTTTTGACTTTCGAGTGGGATGACGAGGGATTTGTCTGTTATATTTTTGGGATTTTTGCGAAGTTTATTATTGATTCTAATCGGAAGAATTGTTTGAATAAAATAGACGTTAAGATTGATTGAGTCACTTAGGTTTTTCAATCGTGAAAATGTTGAAAAATTTGGTAATTATGGCAATAATTGGACAGTTAGATTTAGATGAAAAACTAAGTTTCCAAGCCAGTTAGACAGGCCTTTCCTTCGAAGCACTCCCGAAAAACGCTCAGCACAAAAAATCATTACCTATATTTTAATGGGTGCTAAGTGGTATCTGTGCGATAAATCCATCGACATTTAGGATACCTCCATTTAGAATTTTTACCGGGTCGAGCCCGCGGCGATCTTCCGTCGAGCGGGTTAAAAACGGGTTGAAACAATAAAAGCAGGTGCGATTGGTGCGATGTCGATCTTATCGATATGTGCTGTCGCGTGCTCGCCGGCGGCGGCGGCGGGTTAAGCCGCGGTTCCTGCATTGCGACACGGTGGAATTAAAACGTTTTTATTTTGAAGTTACGTAGGCACTGTTTCGCTTTTATACGTAAGGGTAAGTACATTCGAAAGCTGCTGGGCTCAATGATAGCCTGTTTTTCGTGATTTCAGGCCTTTAGACGCAGTGATCTAAATCGTTGTAGGTGGTGCACAAATGCTGTACTTTAGTGTGTTTGTGTTTCTATAAGAGACGCTCACAACTTTATCATTTTCTCCATATTTGCAACGAGCAGGTTGACTGAAAAGTAGTTCAATTCAAAATCGTTCTTACTGTTGCCAGTCGCCTTTTCTGTATGAGATGAGGCCCTTGTCCTGCAGCGGGACAATTAAAGGCTAAAAAAAGATGGTCTTTCGTGTATGCTAAAGATCAAAATCAGCTATCAAGAGAAGTTGTCAAAGACGACCGCGGTTTTCTATGAATTATGTTGAGTAGAATAGTAATATTTTTCTAGGAATCAACTTAAAATGCTGGCGTAATACGTGGCTTATAATCCAACTAATATTATAAATGTGAAAATTTGTATGTTTAGATGGTTGTTACTCAATCACGCAAAAACGGCTGAACCGATTTAGATGAAATTTGGCACACACCTAGTTTGTAGCTTGGAATAATACATAGGATACTTTTTATCCCGGTAGTACGATTTCGCGGGATAATTTCCGACCTCCACGCGGGCCAATCCGCTGGCTACAGCTAGTAGTAAATAATTCGATGAATTGTTTCGTCACTTGCATTCGATCATAGGTGTCCCTACCATATACAACATGCATAAATTCTACGTCATAAACAGAGTTCACGCAATAAGGAAGATAAAGAAAAAAGCTATAAAGATATAAACACACATGTCATTTCAGCACCAGATAAAAATTTAAAGGTGAACACTAAGCAAATTGGAGTTTTGTTTTTGTCTACCATACAAAGGATGTCATGCTCGAGTCAATAAAACAAAATGAAACAGAGCTCTAAAGGCACTCATCGGGCTCTTCGTTAATTTTCCTTTAATATTCCTTTCTACAAACACATGGGCAGGTTATAAACAGACCACCGCTCACACATGGACAGAGCTCATATTCATAGGTACTGCGGCCACTAACGGCACGGCACGGTAAGGGATTTTTATGCAACGAATAGTATTTAACTTATATATAAGACATTAAAATTGAAATTTCAATGATCATGCATAAGAACGTCGCGGCATGCCTAAAGATACCGCGGAATCATTGCCGTTTAAATTTCAATTTTATTGTGACATTATTAAGTTATATTTCTATTCGTGGGATAAAAATACCTTGCCGTGCCGTGCCGCCAGTGGGCGCGTGCCCATACTGTAATCACTTGCGGATTGAAAACATACGTGCATTGGCTCAAACAAAATTTCAAATTCAGAATATATTCACTGACGCGGCCGTCTGGCCACAAGTTTTTAATACAGCCAAATAGGAAGGTTCACTGTATGGAATGGTTGTACCAAAAAGTAAGTCAACGAGTGCGTGAATCAAAGGGGTATGTAATGAGGTGCTTCTATTCACTAATGCATGCGACCGAGTTGGATATGAATTTTGTTTTCAGTTTTTTTTAAACGACTTCAAAAAGGAGGTTATCAATTTGGATGGTTCATATATTTTTTTTAAATGTATGGGCATAACTCCATCATATATAGAATTTGCAAAATATTTTTTTTTTTGTTCGAAAGGTGTTTATTACGAAATGGTCTCATTTAAATTTAATATAGATCTGATGATGAGTTTTGGAGACAGACAACGGAACTCTTCAAAAAATGACAGCAATTCAACCGCGATTGCTGCTAATGAATAAATATGCACTACTCAAAGAGGGGACTTACCGCCGGTGGTTCCTGTTTCGAATAAGGCGGGAGGAAACGCCCGGATGTTTCCACTGCGTAGATCGCCCTGAAGACACGGTGGAGCGTACGGTGGAGGTCTGCCCGGCTTGGGCGGAGCAACGCCGTGTCCTTGTGGAGGCGTTCGGCGGCGGTGATCTCTCACGTCCGGCCCTGGTCCAGACCATGGCACGGTCCGAGAGTGCATGGGTAGCCGTCACCTCCTTCGAAGCAGTAATGCTCGCAAAGAGGAGGCAGCGCACGTGAAGGAAAAGCAGTATATGCGCCCTCACGGCCCTAGTCGCCGCAGGAGACGCCCTGGGTGTCGGGAATCCCAGGCTGATTCCTGGCCACCGTAGGCCCGAGCTTGCGGATGGCGAGTAATGGGTAGCTCGCTGTCTGGTAAGGACCAAGCCTGGGTCAACGGCGCGTTGTGTTCCACGCGCGCCTGAAAGAGATGTAAGCACCAACTGGTGGGGTCCGCAAGGGTCGATGCCTACCAGGGGTGCGGGTTGTTCGAAAGAGATACCGCGGCCCCTGGCACACAAGCAACTGAAGGAACACGGGTAGGTTTTACTTAGTAAAAGTCAGACATGTCCTCCTGCTCTACCCAGAGCGGGAGAAGTTATTTGATGATTTCCCATCCTCAAAAAAAACAAACGCATAAACATGCGCAATCATACAATATAACATCACGACTGTACACTCGATATTCAGTATATCAGGGTAGTACCCACATCTTCTATCAAAGTTAGTAGTAGTTGCATATTTTTTCGTTGAGGTGGAAAAGTATATTTTGGTAGTAAGTAGTTTCTATTCACGGCTCTGTGTGAAGACCTTTTTTTTAGAACAAGCCATCGGCTTGCTTGGATACCACAATCTAAGATGCTGTGATGGCACTAATAGATGCTGTATTCGTGAGACCAATGTGCAAATATATTTGTATCAATAAATTGAAAATGGAACCGGAAAAACACAGTAGAGAATATATTGATGAGAAGGATGAAAATAAACTTTATAGGCCTAGTTAGGCATAAATCAAAACAAATAACAATGACAACATCATCCAAATTGTTTGCGAGTCAGAATAAAAAGTAGCATATGTTCTTACTCAAGTCGTGACGAAAGTAACTCTCTGTCTGTCTGTCTGTTCCGCTTTCACGCCTAAACAACTGAACCGATTTTGATAAAATTTGGCAGAGATAGACTACACCTTGAGAAAGGACATAGGCTGCCTTTTATTGCGAAAAAAGTCTTGAAGGGGTTGAAATAGGGGGGATGAAAGTTTGTATGGAAGGTCGTCATTGTCGAAGATAAATCCATATTTAGGCACTTGATAAGAAATAAATAAATATTTGTTCTGACGTTTTTGAAGCTACGGCCTGTGTGGGGATGAAATAGGTATATTGTTCGGAAACATGTGTATGATTAATAAATACCAATATCATGAAGCTGAAGAGTTTGTTTGAACGACCTAATCCCTGGAACTACCAGTTGGATTTGAAAAACTATTTATGTGTATGATAGCCAAATTTTTAGAGGAAGGCTATAGGTTATTTAACATCACGCTATGACCCTTAGGAGCCGAGCAAAAATAAAAAGAGTTTGAAAGAACGCGGATGCGATGCGATGGGGTGGGTCGGGAAAACAATAAAATTCCGCGCGGGCAAAGTCGTAGGCAGAAGCTATTATTATTATTATATTTCATCAACAGCAAATGATAAATTGCTTTTGGATTCTTTAAAACATTGAAATATCTAAATTAAGAGGTCACGAAAAAAGGCTTATCCAATATATTAGTTCATATCCACAATTTTAGGTATCCAAGAGTTGTTTGAGAAGCGGCGCGACCGCGGGTGCCTGCAATCAACTAACCAGATCAGCTGGGAGCAAACACAATTGATAGCAGCCAGCGGCCCATACGCATATATGTACTAATGCCCTTACACCTTTGTGATGCGATTTAGTCTTTTGTACGATGGGCATATGTTTTGATTGTCTCTAGGTAGTAGTGATTAAAAAATTGTTCAAGTGATTTTTATCTCAATTGTAAGCGAGTTTTTTTTTATAATTTTGTAGGTACCTGTTTGCATCTCATGACACCTTTAAGTCATTGTAATTTACACACTCTAAACCTTGAAAAATGTATTATTGATGATGATGAGTAAGTACCGTCATACACTTTTATAAATGATTAATATTATTCATTATAATGTGAATCTTAGTGCTAAGAATTATGAAGTGTCTACTGCTTAATTATATTCAGGAGGTGTAAAGAAATAAAACAGTGTCTGAGTACTTACAATATAATAAGGTCAGGTCATGCCAAAATAATTTCAACTAATATTGTTACGAAAATTGTCACCTAACTTTTCACGCTTATAATTTTTAATTTTCTTAAGAATATTAGTTGAAATTATCGTCAAGGAAGACGAGCACTGTCTTACCGTAATACGTAATAAAGTGATTACTAGAAAGAAGTTACAGAAGCGATTTAATCCCAGACTACCAGTTCCCGTAGTGAAATTATTTTTGTATGACGTGACTTTCTACCATTGTAAGTACTCAGTCACAATTTTATTTCATAATACACCATTTGAGTATAACAGGAAGTAAGTAGGCATGAAATAAATAATATGTGAAGGAATATAACAGGAAGTAAACAGGTATGAAATAAATAATATACGAAATCAAAATCTTTAATAAATTCACTGACAAACAATGCACGGTCTAAACCGCTTAGCCTAGAGTCTCCAGGCATGATTTTATTCACAGGCAATTCTGGATTTTTTAAATTTATCCCCTAAAAGGTTTAATTAGGGGATGAGTGTGTAATTTTTGCGAATGGGAACATCGGATACACGGTTTCAAATAATACATTTAATTACTAACTAGTCCCAACTTATGAGCCTCGCAGTCTTTTAAGAAATTGATTAGACCCTTATTAATCTGAACAAGTACCTACCTAAGTACCCACATGACATTTTCTTCAAATAAAAGTTTCCGATTTTCTCAAAGCCTTAGAGTTTAAAACTATATTGTAAAATCAAGTAAGCTGAAGAATTGTTATAGAAATGTTTATCCATCTTCGATGGTTTTGAAGTCTATCCGTCGCAACATTTTTTCAGGAACATTGAATCTGCCCACCTAACTCCCGCCTGATAACGATGAGCCAGGCCGCCGATAACCGACTTTGAAGCTAGCCGTAGCTTCGGGATTAAATTTTTCTCACTTTCCAATACTTACACTGCCATCAGAAGCCGAGCACACCGCCACTGGATTGTGATTGAAAATTAACGAAGTCAGTACCAAAATTGCATAGGTGCTGTACCCGTCAAATTGTGAACTGAGGGCATTTTGCTCAACCATAAAGGTTTTTATGTTGTAAGGTAAGTATTCAAATGCCTTTAATGAACCCAAAAAATACTTTTGGAAGTATTAAATGGAGTAAACATCCGCGTAAATACGATCATGTCTCTGCGGTCCCTTCTTAAGTGGTTGCCTAAACGCCAGCGCAGAGAGCAAATGGCGTTGACCTTGTTCTCATTTCTTGATTCTTCCTCTTTATCATTACATTTGCGCAAGCCACAAGAAAAATCTACGCTCATCGCATAATCGTCTTCTTCAATGTCCCACTCACCGCACAGACTTCATTCACTCTTCTTTCTTCGTCCAATTTATCTCTCTGTGGAATGCACTTCTCCAAGAAATCAGGATGGCAACCAACCGATTGACCTTCAAAATTAAAGTTCGCGACCTCATTCGCAAAAAGTTAGCAGTATCAGTACATAGGTAATGTTTTCTCATTGTTTGTCTCATTCGTTTTTAGTAAATTCGTTTATTTAAGTGCTTATATTTATATATAGTCAGGTATATATATATTATATTTCTAGTTTAGTTTTACGCACTTATATTTATTCCTCTAATTTATTGCACCTACCACTGTTTGTCTCTGAATCACCCAAAAGTCGACTGGTAGAAAATGTCCGTGGCATTAAGTCCGCCTCTGTACATGTTTGTGCTTAAAGGTATTAAATAAATAAATAAATTGGTAAATAATTTTATTCTGCGTGTATCTATTTTTTTACCGACTTCCAAAAGGAGGAGGTTCTCAATTCGTCGGAACCTTTTTTTTTTCTTTTTTTTTTATTGATTATTATCAAATTTTACTCACATGCATTTACCCTGCTGCAGGAAAATATCTTGTTGACATTTTATGACTCCATTCTATATTAGAGGAGAACCAAGGTAACCGACATAGCCCGAAGAATTTGCAAACAGAAGTCGCAGTGGGCAGGGCACAATGCTCGCAGAACAGATGGCCGATGGGGCCGAAAGGTTCTGGAGTGGCGACCGCGTACCGGAAGACATAGAGTCCGAAGGCCTCTCAAAAGGTGGACAAATGACCTTGTGAAGGCCGCAGGAATCCACTGGATGCGGGAAGCACAAAATTGGTCGAAGTGGCGGAGCTTGGGGGATTCAGTGGACGTCTTTCGGCTGAGAAGATGATTATGATGATGATTCCATATTGCATTGGAACTTAAACTTGTGGATACTAGAAGTAGCTATACCCCTACTGAACCCTTAGGGAAAAACAGGCGTGATGTTATATAATTCCATCTGAATGTAAAAAATCAGACCAAAAATGATCGCGTTTTTAAATTCACTTCATTAAAAATATCTCAGCAATGAATGTGCCGATTTGATTCATCCTTCCTGCGTCAGTTTAGTGTGTGTGTGTTTATAAGCGTTCACGCTTAACACAACAATAACATGTGCGATGCACATTGTGTTCGTTCATTAACTTGGATTTCATGAAAGGTGAATGCTTGTAGCTTTTGCCGGCGGCTTCGTCCGCGTGCAGGTTGGAAATTATCCCACGAGAACATACTAACGGAGTAAAACATATCCTATGTGTAAATCTTGGTTATAAACTATCTACGTGGCAAATTTCATCCAAATCCTTTCGGTTGTTTTTGCGTAATTGAGTAATTAACAAACATTCAAACTTTCACATATTTTAAAATATTAGTAGGACGATGATGTTGTATTTCTTTTTTTGTTAATGTTACTCAAATGTATCTTAAGGGGCTTGTGGCTAAGTAATATTAGCCGTACGGATCGATCGATTAGGTTAAGCTAAGCTTGCCGCGGTTGGTCCGTGGATGGGTGACCATCTTAACATACCAAGACCTCTCCGTGCCTCGGAAAGCACGTTAAGCCGTTGGTCCCGGCTGTCATTTGTAGATCTTTGACAGTCGTTACGGGTCGTCAGAAGCCCGAAAGTCTGACAACCAGTCTTTCCAAGGGGTATCGTATATTACCCAGTAACTGGGTTGCGGAGGTCAAATAAGCAGTCCCTCCATGTAAAATACTGGTATTCAGCTGCATCCGGTTAGACTGGAAGCCGACCCCAACGTAGTTGGGAAAAGGCTAGGCAGATGATGACTCAAATGTATCTTAACTTGTTTTTGGCCAGACAAAGCATTTGCCAACCCAACTTGTACTTTTAAATAAAAAACCTAACAAAATTATGTTGAAACGCAGCTGATGTCACAACTTATTAGCAAAAAGTAGGTAATAAACTGGACTTTGTGACAACAAAAACCGTTTTCTCAAAACTTTAATACTGTAGAAAGTCATGTTTATTGCCGGAACATTTATTTTTGTATCCATAATTAATTCACTCACTCGTCCTTAATATGCAATGAATTAAGAAAATATTTCGAATTCGGGTTGTGTTCCAAGTAGGTAATAAAAATCAGTGTTAATTTCGCAGAATCTTTCTTTTATCTTGTTATCTCTAAATACATATATACATTTCGATTATACATTGCCAACTTGCAGACATTTATTGTACATTTTGTTCGTTTAATAAATACCCTTTTAAACTATTTACAATTATACATTTGTCTTTCTTATCCATTAAAGTAATCAGTCGTTTCTCGAAGAATATTAAAATTTTCATTTATACATTTACAAATCAATTTACATTTATATTTACGAGATAATTATCATAAAGATAAGCTTGAACACATCTGCAATAAAAGTAACAAATAATCTATCAACATTTACTTTTCTAATCTAAAGTCTAGAGATCTAAAATAAATCTAACAATAAATATTTGATATAAATCAAGGGATTTTTAATACCTATATTATGTACAAGCTCATTGGTTTATCACATTTCAACAGATCCATCATCACGAGGGATACTTAACTAAGAACTCTAGCACTAGCACTATTTAGTCAATATGGCCGCCAAACTGATTTATGTGTTGGTATCGTGCCGTTGGAGAGTTTGGTGGACGTGGGACTAGAAGATAGCACTCTCGTGGTGCGTTGAGAAGGAGCCTTCAGTTCATTTCGGACTCGCGGCCTATCAGCCACTGTGGAGTCAGCTGCCTGAACCCTCTTCATCTCTTGGAGCTCAACATTCGCTGGTCGCGTTGGATGGAATGCAGATTTCACCACTTCAATAGGCTCTTCGTCTGATTCATCCGTGATCGTTGCGTCATGCATCGAATTGACTTCCGATTTTGAGTCGGCTTTCGATCTGTCAGGGCTAGCGTTGACTATACTCCTTGGGCTACCACTTTGCCTGCTGCTAGTTGGTGACAGTCGCGCGCTTGATGTGTCCATTGAAGACACGTTGCTTTGTAAGTGTCGCAACGCTTCGTAAGGGTTTAGGCCATTCTTTAGCGATAGCTCAGGTGGTAATGATTTCATTGCTAGGTCTGCTGGATGTGGTGCGAAAGGTAGAAGACCATTGGGTGGTAAGAAGGCACCAGGAGGAGGGATCAGGCCTCCCGCTGGCAGGTTCGCCATCGCTGGTCCGAATGGGAACAGTTCTGCTCCAGGTAACGTTACTGGGGGCGTTGGTATTGAGCCTGGACCACCTGTTGACAAAGAAGAAAAATCGTTAGTGATGTCATTCATTTTAAAGGTTTTGTAATCTTAAGTGTTATAAGATTTTTAGTCGATGGTTATGGGAAGAATATTGAAATATATCGAGCTACCGTTGGCTGATTTGCCAACATGACGTAATATGAGAGACGAGCCCGGAGGGATTGCCCGTGGCGCTCGGGCACTCCGTCTATTCCCTGAACAACGGGGGTGCATAATCGTACTAAGGATAATGTACAATCTGTAGGCGTTTAAAGGCGGCATCACCGAAAGGGATGTTTTTTTAGTGCGATATCAGGAGGGTGAGGGTGCAATATTTATTTATCCGAACACGACGTAGTTCTTTGCAACACAGACACAGAATTCCGTAATTTGGCACGATACTCTTTCTGTGACAGAGAGTATCTGTAGGCCCATTATTGATGCAGGGCACGTGTGTAGGTGTCGCAACGAACACGTGTGCACTCCACAAAGCCGAGAGCATCGCGATAAGGAAGTACACCTATCTCCGCACACGCCGGACAAAGAGAGCTCGAAATGTGAAATTTTCATTAGCAGCTGTGTTCAAAAAGTTCTTGCCGGGGAAGCTTTGATTCTCGATAGCGTGTAAGAGAAGCTGGCGCATAAAAAGGACACGACGGAGGCGCAGATTGGGCCACAAAGAGCTCGGAGGTGGTGCTACGTTCGTTACTCTTTTGCACTGTTTCTGTTTGCAGCAGTGGCAGTGCGCAGACCACTTTAAAAGGCAACGGGGGTGGAAGGGGCCGTAACTAGGGGGTAATTTGGCGAGGTGGGGGCCAATATCGGCGTTGCGCCTGATTGAGGTGATTCCCGATCGTTGAATTTGATTCTGTTTTGCTTTGGCTGTTATTTTTAATTAGCATTTATTAGGTTAACCGGGCCCGGTCCCTAGTGTGTAGAGCATTGTATGAATAGCACGTGTATGAGTAGAATTTACTTTTAATTTTCGTGATGTAATTCTCCGTACTTTTTGTGCGATAAGCTTCGCTGGAGAACTTCATATAATCCGAAGTGTTTTGCTTTATTTCCATCATATCCTGATGCAAAAAGCGCAAATCAATGTCACATTTACAAAGTATGTCTCACGTCTGTGAGCGCCGTAGGTACTACGTAGGTTTAATAAAAGTCTGTAGGTGTTTGAGTACATCGCTCCTCGCGTTTCAGCGTCGGAAACAAAAAGTGGCTGGTGGCGCGGTCGCCTACATTGGAATAAAATTGACTCCACACTCTCTCGAACGTGAAGGCAGTGCTTTTTTGTACGTTTAGTAGGTCCCCCCACTTCCCCCCGTGGTGCGGACTTCAGCGGGTGGTTTTGCTTCGGTCGGGCCGGTGTTGTTTTGCAGAGTTCAAGAGTCGCTTCTTTTATTTGAACCGCTTTTGCGTTGTACGGCCTTGAGGGGCGGTACTGTTTCGAGCAACATGTTTTTGAGTGCTGTTTGCTAAATCGGGAATTTTTAAATTAACAAATACCGTTATTTTGCACCGATCGGAAGTTTAAGAGGTACTCGAATGTTCTGATTTTGTAACACAATTCTTTTGCTCAGGCGTTTGATGCGAGTTTTTAACAAGTATTTTTAGATACTTATTCATAGAAACTTCTCTACCAACTCTTTTCAACCAACGGTAGCGTCTATCAAATTGATATCACGAATACAAACAAACTTGTTGTCCCTAAAACAAATTGAAAAACCTAGCTTGAAGCGACAAAAAAAAATATACGATACCTTTTATAAGCGAGGCGGTCTGGTCTCGCATTTGTGGCGGTCTGAAGTAGTCTACCCACGCATAGTTAAGGTAGGCCGCATCCAGCCAGCCGGGGTTCAACAGGAACGGGCTGAATGCACCCGGGTGACCGTAGCCGTAATCTGCAACAAAGAAAAAAGAATTGTAATGTCTTGTTGAGGACATATTGAGGAAATAAACACAGTAAACATATCCAGAAGATTTGATTAGTTTTGGTTGTTTCCTGGACTTGTATCTGGAAATCCAAACATGTTTTATGTGTCTAGTCAGACCTATTGATTTGGTTCTATCATGACCGGAATCCGCAGTCGCCGCCAAATGACAATGTAAGTACGGATCCGAGGAATGGCTTATTAAGTAGATATGGACGCGGCGAGGTCACTAACGTCTTGATCCACGTCCGCAAGCACTAAAGTCACAAAGGGTGGCCGTAAAGGCGGCGACACACGGGCCGCGCTCTGTTTACCGCCCGTCGACTATAACAAGGGCTCTGTATACAAAACGAGCCAGTTTACTACTGCAGTTAGCCGGCTCCTCTGTGCCATACGTTTTTACGACCCTCCAACGTCACGTTGCCTTTCGCCTTTCATAGCGAAACGCTTTTTTTATTTGTTTAATCGATACACTACTGAAGACAGCGGCCATCGTCTATTTTCGGGTTTTTACTACATTTTTAATCCAATCTTGAGACATCCCAATTGATGCGATCAGGTGTAACGTTTTTATTACCGGATTAAACTGTTTACGAGCACTTTGTCTACTTTGTTTTGAACTTTGTATACGCGGTGCTTCTTAGCGACTCTTAATACGAAGTTTGTTGTTGCGAGTTTTGTTTGAGTAGCCTAATTATATCGTAAGCTAAACAATGCATGTGATGGGGCTCTTCGTCTTTTGTTTTTACATAGATGACGTTTTTATCGCGTACTAAAATGTTGACGAAGCAATTAGTTTATTTATGTAAAGTTGTAACGCAAACCCCTTTTCGCGGGCAGATTAGCGAGTGCTTCCCGAGAGCGTTTCCCAGATCGCGGGCATTTTAAATTAAGAACTTGATGGATGGCCCGTCGCGCTGTCACGCGCCGATCCGGAGCTGAGAAGCGCTCCGACATCATGGAACAATAATAAGTTAAATGTGGAACTCGGAAACGGGCCGCTCCATTTGTTAATGCCAGTATTCAATTAAATTCAGTTCCCCGACCCTTTGCATATGCGGGGCTCTGAATATTAACGCGGTAAAGAGAGCATTTCTAATGTTGAGAAGTGGTATATGATTACTGAGTGCTTGAATTAATATTAATTCGGGTAAGTGGGGACGTTAACCGACACAGACTTTGTTCGGAGTACATTTAAAGCTAATTTGATACACTAAATATTTTCTGTAGGACTGTGAAGAAGTAGTGTACATGGACAGCGTTCGATTTAAATCAGTTTCAGAATCAAAAAGGAAAGTTTTGTGCTCTTGCAGGCTCTTCGTAAAATCCACCATTCAACAATCCTCTAACTTCGATACAATATAACCGAAACGCACTCAATTTCCGACGACATCCAAATATTCGAACCGGAATTCCAAACGAAAATACTGCACTCGCACTGTGAAAGTGTTGTGAATCTATAAAGTTATTTCTGCGTCCGTTAATCACCGCCGACCTAAAAATGTACAATGGTTAAGAATGTGGCTCGGATCAGAACGCGTCGCGGCCGAATTCGTACCGCTCGAGACAAATAAACGGACCATACGACATATAAGTGTCAGAATGAGCGTTAAATATCTCGACGAGATGAGATGCGAGCCGGTTGTCACTCGTAAATTAATGTTAAGGAGTCTCTTGAATAAATGGAATCAGAGTTATGGCTCATAATTTGGAGGGTGGCGACGATGCCCCATAACTAACACCGCATTTATACGTCTTTGTTTAATTGTCTGGTTTATGGCAATTTAGTGCTATCAGTTCGTGATCTGAATTTGGAAATGGTGGGAGGAAACACGCGATTTGACAAAGAAGTGGTTATTAAGTTTAATTAGGGATAATTAATTTGTGATCAACTTCCGTTTGAATGCTCTGCCCAAAGTCACAAGGCTTCAAGGAATATTATATAGGACAGACAGCTTCGCTTCTTAGAACACAGTGTCGGTCGATATACTGCGGGTACGGAAGGAAATATATGGCCCAACTTCTCTAGTAGTTTCAATGACTTTTAGTTCAAATTTTCCATAAGTCGTTTGGTAATGTTGGCAAGGTCCTCGCAGCTGGGTGGTTATGAGGGTCACTGCTATGTATGCGGTATTTTAGCAGCTAGCCGAGACATAAAATCCATATTTTAGAGGCACCGGCCTCGGGGTGCAGGCGGGGAGATCAAACGGGACTTTACGACGCGGCCCGAGATTGTTTACATCTGTTACGGCCACCGCCGCACCGACGAACCGGCGAACTTGGTAACCGCTGGTACACCAAGTATTATACCGATGTACCATGCCGACGAGATTCTAGAATACGTCTGAATTATTTTAAACGATAAAACTGTGTTCGCTAAGACGCAGTAATAGAAAGATAGCTCGGTTCAACAGTATGGGAAGCGGAATTAGAAATGATATTCGCGGTTCGCGAATTCAGTTATACCTACGTCAATAAAATTAGCACGCATATTTTTCGACATGTGTATTTTAATTGTCTAAACAGATGTATCTTTGATGAACTTTGGACTAGTTTTGAAACTTTTGAGATATTTTTTTAAAGCAGTAGATGTGTTAGTTATTCGGCAAAACATTGGAGATCGTAATCCACAAGACCGTTTTCATATCATCTTACGTCAAAGAAAATAGTGATGCGAAAAATGTATTTTTTATATCCGCATTAAAACGAAAACTATATATAACCGCTCTAAACCACGTCAAAAACTATTTATTTACTTGGATAATGTGTCTAAATGTTAGTTATTTTACTAACTACATGTTAATTAGAGCGTACGGTCATTAAGGCAGCTCCATTGATCGCTTTATGAACTCGTCGTCTTTGAAGTTTATCGCCCAAGGATGTTAGTTTTTCCGCATACTGTCTTTTTATTATTGGTCGAAGTTTGGGCGCAACTGTTTGTTTACACAGACGTCTCGGTGCACGTTGTAACATCTAAAATAGATTTGTGGTGTGAAAACATTATGATTTGAGTTTAATTTGTTGATTGCTTTGTGTGTGTAGTTGGATGATTATGACTTCGTTCGTTTGATTGTGATTGATGGCGTCTGTCGCGGATTTAGCGGTCGATTTTTTTCGGGCAACTCAATTGTTAGAGCAGTTTCTAGGTGTGAATTTATTGGTTTTGATTGAATGTCTTTACTAGCAATTTGTTTGTGTAATTTGAAAGATAGAATTGATTCGTTTTGTCTGTGCCAAATATTGTTTTAAAACTTCCTGGCTCGTACCTATTAAGAGTTTAAGAACAGGTATGTAAATAACATTAATTCGCCTGTATTTATTGCATTGACTACATTTTTAGATGGATACTTTCGTGCTTCAGATCGCATTACTTGGTACATGATTATTTTTAATAATCTGCAAATTATTTCCCCACGCAACAATCTAAGAAGCTTCATGAACATTGACCTTCACCATCCTCATATTAATTGACTTGTATATTTAGACATTTACACAGCACACGAAAGTATAAAAGCGTGTTCTTGTAAACACCAATAACCATTTATAAGCCCCACGTCAAAACATGACGCTCCTTAATGTTAACTCCTTACTCACATAAAAGCAGACAATCGGTGTTATTTCGAGAGAGAGCTGTCTTAGCCGTAATTCTTTACGTAGTGAGGAGATTAAACTGAGGAGGCAATTAATGTCCCAATGATTGACTGTCTCTGTTTCGTTCACACAGATGTCGGATAATTCGGTCGGCCAAATTTTTCCCCGCACTATTTTTATTAAATAAAAAAAATGAAAGTGAGTGTTGTTCTCGCGTTGAAAAAAATATTAGATTTTAAATGTATCAGAAATAAAACTCATTTCAATGTGGTTGAATGTTGCGGCGCCGCAAAATCGACCTCGGCTCTGTGGACTGGCGTGGAGCCAGCAACTCGCGCACGCGCATCCAACAAACGTTTTTATCAAGATTGATAAATTTTTTATTGTTTCTGAATGATATTTGACAAATGGTGATAAATGCTAATGTTTATAGTGTACGACGCTAAATGTAGGTCGATACTTTTAAGTTGGTTAATTTTGGATGCCGTAATTTGCGCGTAGCGATAAAATATTTTAATTATTATAATTATTTTGGAAAATTACGTATTATTTAAATTGTACGTAGAATAGAACATAAAAACGGTAATTGAAATAATTATGAACTCTAATAGCGATTTTTCTTACGGGTGTTTGTGAAATTTGAACTGATTTGAGCAAATTTAATATATTTATTTTTTAAACCTAAATAATAAAAGGAAAGCTATATAAACATATTTAAATACCTACTCCATAGGATAAAGAACCTCTATGCACAAGAAATTAGAAACCCAGAAAACAATTTAAAAGTAACTTTGAAGTAGTTTGAAACTTACTTTGCTTGGTTCTGGGTTCTCTGGGGCCGTCGACGGTGACTTTGATGGCTTTCATGTAGGTGGCTACTTGGTGAGGAAACGAGCTGATGGTGATGGTCAGCGAAAAGGACTTCCCTCTTCCACTACGACCCACGAACCTCAGGTCATTAAACTTCGCGACTTGGTTCTTCATCACCGCCGTGCAGTTCCTCAATTCTGCCATGGAATTTTCATCATTGCCAGCCTTTATAGTGACCATAGTACCGTCCTGAACATCGTCCAAAGCCACCACTTTGAAAGCTACTGGCAACGACTTGTTGGACCTCCAATGGCCGGGTAGCACCGAGCACAGCACCGCCGGGGAGCCGGTCTGCACCAGCTCGCCGTGGCTCTGCCGGTAATACTCATGGATATGAGCATATACGTCCGCCATGCTGAGGGCCGGAGGGCTCGCGTGCGGGAGGTGCATCGACTTCAGTCTACCCTCTACGTACACCGCACCGACTCTCGACACGCCACTGAAGTCCTCTGTCACGCCACTGTAGTCTAAACACTTTGGTAAAAGTTTCGAAACACGCGAACGGTTTACAAACTCGCGGGAAGTGAGCGTCGCGTGCGCGGAGCGCTCGAAAAGTTGTGCGAAGTACGGGCGCGAGACTCCGTGTGAGCCGCGAGCTGCGAGTAGCGTCTACACCACTTGTTGGGCGCGGACGGCAAGACGCCGGGCGGGGGACTCGGAAAAATAAACGGCGGCTGGGTGACTCGCCGACACCGCAAGCCGAAGACTCACGACGCGCACCGAAGTCGTGGCGAAGGGACGCGTGCTCGCGAGAACTCAGTTTCAACTGATGACTGTGATACGACGCGACTTTTTCCGATGGTCAATATTTTGCGTTCGCGCGGTCGCCGCCCCCACCCGGGTGGCGGCCCCTACGTCTCGTAAAAAGCGGGAAGGAGACGAAGGGTGCGGGTGATGCGGTGTCGCGGCGGGAACGAGCGGGACGGCCGCGGTCGGTGTCTGCGTTTTTATAAAAATGCTTGTTGGAGTGGGACGCCGGCGCTCACCGCCGCCTAGTGGAAGAGGGATGGGTGGATTTTTTTGAATCACCGCGGTGACGTATCGCGAGGCGGCGGTAATTAGGCCGCGGGGCGGCGGGAAACCGCGGCCGGCGCGAAAACCTATCAACGAGCTCATGAAAAATTATGATTTTCATGTTTGGAGTCGGCGCCGCTCGCGGGGTGGCACTTCATTTTGGCTAAAGCACGCAAGGAATTTGATGACAGGGGTTTTGACTGACACTTTTAATCACGCCTGATATTTGGTGGACTATTTTTTAACCCAAATGAGTGTAAAATGCAGTAGCTGAGCTCAAGTTTGATAATAAACTAATACCATATTTAAATTGAATTTTCTTTGCAAGGTGCTTTGAACTTATCATAAGATTTTCCAAATCCATTTCAGAAAGATCTTTTAAAGCATATAAAGTAGGAACTTACGTATATGTCCTAAATGCATTAAAATACTACCAAGCTTCTAATACATTGGAACAAAAAAAAAATATTAAAGAATTAAAACAGAAGTCGAAAAATTCGCGTAACTACAAAGAGTTGATATGGGCCGCGTCCGCGTGCGGTTAGCCGCGTGTTGCGGTGTAAGACAGAGACCGCGGTGAGCGAGCGAGACGGCAAGAGAGGGGGCGGGGCCAGGGCGGGCCGGCCGGAAAACTTGTGCGGAACTTTCCGGAGTTTCCCGCGCTTTCCGCGAAGTGACGCGCGGCAATGCACGCGTTGACGGCATTAAGTTACGTGTTTCATGTGAAATTAAATAAAATTCAATTGGAACTGTTTTTTTGTGATTTTATTTGTGATTCGTCATCGTTTTAGTGTCCCTTATGTTGTGTTATTGTGTTAATTTTCTTAGAAAACTGCTGTCTGAATTTCTTTGATCTAAATGTAGGTATTTAAAAGACATTTTGTGACGTGAAATCCCTACTTCCCTACTAATATTATAAATGCGAAAGTAACTGTCTGTCTATCTGTTTGTCTGTTACGCTTTCACGCCTAAGCCGCTGAACCGATCGTTATGAAATTTGGCAGAGATATAGTCTGGATTTGGAGAAGGACATGGGGTACTTTTTTATGCGATAACCGACATCCACGCGGGCGGAGCTGCGGGCAAAACCTAGTAAATATTTTTTTTCAGTAACAGGTATTCTGAGTGTAGTCACAAAAATTCTAAGAAAACCATTCGTCCATACGTTATCAGGTGTTAAAAACCTAATTTACCAAATTAGTCAGTTGATAAGGAACCACAGGAGTAAATAAAACCAATTTTCAGAACCGAATAATTAAAATTTATTAGGTTATGCCAAACTCTTCTTATCAAAGCTATAAATATTTACTGTTTTTTATCTAAAACGAGGTATACCCAAAACAGTCCCATTGTTTTACGAAAACTTATGGTTTTTATGGGAGGCGGTCTCTTTGGCGGCCTGTCTATTGTACCAATATGGCGAAGACTCTATTGTCTATGCTCCTGCCGTAAAGTTTTTACTTTATGGTTTGAAGTTTGCGAATAAAACAATTTGCAAGGCATCGTAAAGAGGTAGGTGTAGATTTTTATTGCTGTGCACATTTGTGGGTAGTTCGGTTGTCTGTATGGTTAGTAACGGTTCTGGTATGTAGGTAGATATGGGAAGTATATTGTTTGGTAAAGAGTTCTTAATTATTTTATTACTTTTTTAACCATTTTTGGGCAGCAATCTCGGTTTGCCGGTTTGATATTTGTATGGGGTTATTAAATCATTTCGTTTTATGTTTTAGTGGTGGTTATCTTTCAGTAGGTAGATAGGTAGGTGTATTTACTGTGCGTAGGAGGAGTTATAAATGTTTTATATATGTAACGTATTGTTTAGTTGAGCATCAATCATTACCGACGATTTCATTGAGCTTTATCCTTCTTCTTGTTCTTTTCGAGTCGATATTACTTTTTAGATTATCATAGTAGGGCCATTAATTGCGGCATTAGTGTTATTTTTCAGGTTCTCAAAAATAAAGCTGTGACACTCCAGCAAGTGTATCAGGTAATGGACAGGGCCACCGCACTCACATCGGACGGGTCTATAATCCTCCATTTTGACAAATTATGTTTGCAGCGGTAGAAATTAAATTATGTGTTGATAGCTGATAGAATAGAAAGTGCAGTTATGAGCATTTATACAAGATACAAAAGCATTTCTCGCCTACAGTATTGATGGAAATTTTAAAGTGTTACGAATTTGGTTTTATCGAAACCATGAAATATTTTGGTCTTTCTCAAAGTTGCAATAGTTATTTTATCGCTTTTGAGTTTTGCGTACCTACGTGTTAATATATGTGCTCGTCACTTTATCTAGAATGCTTTGACTTAAATTCATTTGGGATAAGATCATGTTGGATATTTCGGCATAAAGAAAACAGTTCATAACGATAATAAAAGATATAATAGGGAAAACGAGTAAAACACGACTGTACAAAGCTTGAACTAAAAACGGAGATGTGTCATGGCAAAATCAACTGACGCCTGTCATAACACAAAATAGGTTGCGCTTATAACTACGATATATTCTAACATACCAATCATCATATTCATATAATTATTCTGAAACTGAATTAAAAAAAAAACAAAGCCCTGGCTCTACCACTGCCATTACGACTACCATAATGATAGGTAATTGTTTTTACAGTGTTTTTGTTCCACGAAACGAGCCGCGCTTTACTCGTGATAACCAAGTGTATACACACGCTGTGAATGTATGCATGAACACGAGTAGCGTCAGCACATACACACATACATACTTCCGACTTCGTCATTGCCTTGCTTGCTCGTGAACGGGTGATCCTTGTGGTAACTGGTCGTCTTGCTGACCATGATTTTGTTATTGTTTCTAATATTACCTACCTGTTTATTTAATTTCCGTCGATGGTCCTATGTTATCATTTGTGAACATAATCCAGCATTGCATATGTAGGCTATCAGGCCATTTATACCAGGAGGCTTTTATTTTGGTAGTATGCTTTGTTTACTTTTTTATTTTTTGTGCTTGAGTCAAATTTTAATTTTATTTGTTGGTTTATTGGCATGCCTCGCTGACATATGACAATTATTTAATTTCCGTGTCTCGTAATGTTGATTACTTTGCCCTAACTATGTATAGGATAAGTCTATCTAACTAAACAGACAGCTATGCTGCTGGGGAGTTTGTTGCGCCACTTCTTCTTCCCAGCTAAAGCACTAGAAAGTAGTGAAGGGCGAGCGTTTTGGGGGACTGTCTTATGTAATTTTGACATTCGAAAAGTGCTGATTCTCAGCCTAGTTTGAATAAATGACCTTTGATTTTGATTTCTTGGACGGTACCAAGAGCTCATACGCTTACAAACACATTCACAGCGTGTTTTACACTTGGTTACCACAAGCAAAGCACGCGTCGCTTCGTGAGGTAGAATACTAACCTACCGTGCACGGTTCAGGCACAAGCGATAGATAGAGACGCACATAACGTAGTTCAATAAACCTTCGAGCAACATTTTAGCAGAAACATTCCCATTTTTTTTTTTTAGGTTTGTGATTGAATAATAACAGCTGCACGGGTCGATCGATCAGGGTAGGTAAGCTACGCTTGACGCGGTTGGTCCCTGGATGGGTGACCATCTTTACATACCAAGACCCCTCCGTGCCTCGGAAAGCACGTTAAGCCGTTGGTCCCGACTGTCATTCGTGGATCTTTGACAGTCGTTACAGGTCGTTGGAAGCCCGAAAGTCTGACAACCAGTCTTACTAAGGGGTATCGTATTATCCAGTCTCTGGGTTGTGGTGGTCAGATAGGCAGTCGATCCATGTAAAGTACTTGTATTTAGCTGCATTAGACGGGATGCTGACCCTAACATAGTCGGGAAAATATTAGGCAGATGATTCCCATTTTATGTTCCATAACCATGAAGGTGTCAAATACATCGAAAGAAGTAAAAAAATAAGAATGAACTATAAAAAGCCGATTGTAGAGCATAATCAACTTTGAAAACAACATCTCAGTAAAGAAACGTCATAAAATTTAGAAAGTTCAAATACTAGGGTTGATGACACCGCTGTTCTCACAGGGGTTGTCAAAGACATTCACTCAATTACGGCAATAAAAATAATATTGTAGCCAAACATTGGGAGCTTTGAAGTTCGCGCCGGTAGCTACCGAGCGGTTTTGTGCAAGCGCACTAAGGCCCACAAACAATGCGTTTGCACACAATACAACTTCGGCTTCTAAGACTCCCTATTATGTTGGGCCAAACATTGGCATTCGCGCATTGTGGGCCCTTTTGTTACCTATTTACCGACTTTTGGGTTGTTACATTCAAGGGGATGCTGACTGAAAGCCGCTCGGTAACTCGTAGAAAAAATGTTCTCGATCTCTGTGTTCGTGAATAGATCCATCGACGGCTAAATAATCAGGTAATTGAGATGTACTATTTAGGAAAGCGATTATTGTAGTTTTTTGGTTAAGTTAATTAGAATGGAATTATACTGATAGTCAAGTCAAGTCTGAGCATTTATTTCAAAATGAAATTAGTATTGATTCTAGTCCCCCCCCCTTCTAAAAGGTAGTTTCTTATGGAGAAGAATGGGCAAGAAACTCCACTGTTATTCTTTTAAAATTTCTGCAACCACGCACAGATTAAAAAAAAAACAACCACAATGCGTCAGAATAGCACCATCCCATTTTTTCCCATGGGTGTCGTAGAAGGCGACTAAGAGACTTACTAGAGAATGGGCAGCACCGTTCTCTATGCATTTGACCACCATACTGCGATCGCCAATCCGCCTGCCAAGCGTGGTGATTATGGCAAATCCCCCCCTTTTGGGGTAGGCTTATGTCCAGCAGTGGACGTCTTGCAACTGACATGATGATGATGACGAGATGGCAGATAGATATTGTTTGTTTACAGGGCCCAATTCTGTATCGTTAAATGATTCCCCGCGGAATGTTACTGCGTTCAAACTACGTCAACATATTTTTTTTAGAAAGCAATGTAACGGTAAGGAAGCGATATGTCTGTTCTGTATGTTCCAAGACAAATATTATTAGTACGATATTAGCAGAATTCGTGTGTGGTTGACGTGGTTACGAGCAATGAATCGTTAAGTGGTCATAGTGAATTCAGGCCCAGGTTATGTTAACAATATCTAGTCCGCTTTACTTACATAAATGTTGTATTGGGGTTTTATGCGAAAGCTATGACTTTAGATGGAATAACGACCCAGAACTGGTACCGAAAATAATTTGTATCAAACTAATCATACGTTATTACCGGCCAGTCTTACCACGGGGGATCGTGTTATCCAGTATCTACCTGGGTTGAGGTATGATAGGTCTGATAACTGCATCAGGTTGGACTGGAAGCCGACCCTAACAGAGTTGGGAACGAAAAGGCTTGGTAGATTTATTGATAGTAATTGCTGGGTCAAACCAATTCGTCCTAGGCGCATTAGAATCCACTGATTTGCTTCGCCCTAAGTTATATTCATATTGCAGAATCAACATACCTGATAAAACTTGAATGAGACGTCTCAGATCCCCAATAAAGTTATATCTGATAGATATATACAGCGTGTAACGGAAGGGGGGTATCAACCCTGAAGGAGGTGAATGTGCTCATGAAACTCAACAACTTTCCCCAAAGAACATAGGTCGAAATATGAAAAAAGAATTTGGCCCTCCCATAGTAAATCAATCAGCTGGTAGTCAGTTTTGTAAGGGAGGGCCATTTTTTTTTTCATATTTCGACCTATGTTCTTTGGGGAAAGTTGTTGAGTTTCATGAGCACATTCACCTCCTTCAGGGTTGATACCCCCCTTCCGTTACACGCTGTATATACCGGGTGGCAGCATCACCTTTGTACGTATTTTCCTGTTCCTTTCTTCTTGTCTGTTTATATGTGTGCATAAATGGTTAAATAAATAAATAAATACTATGGATTCAGTAGGTACTTAATTCTAAACCCACACAATTATTTTGTTCCGTGTTTCAAAAATGAATTGTTCTTTCATAGAAAGTGCAATACGTAGTGCCAGCGCGTTCAAGAAGTATGGCAGAACAAATTTTACTAGTAACCAAATGTTAATAAAGTGCGATTCTATATAAAAAAATACCTATATAGTACATCGATATATCGATTGAATGAATATGAAATGCGTTGAATGCTCGATCATACAAACATTCGATATTTTGAACACTCGATGTATTGAATGTTCGATTTATTAACCATTCGATATTATGATCGTTCAAGTATTAGACATTCGATTTATAGTGGTCGATCAATTGACATTCGATTATAATTTGGCATTCGATTTTGCATAATACATCCGTCGCTGTCCGTGCTACCTTGTATTAAACTTCCTAAATAGAATTTTATTGTAACAAGCAAGCTCTTTTGACCAGAGCAACTTAAAGAATTAAAACCACATATTTTACAATAAGAAATCTCCACACATTTAACCATCGGATCTTGTAACATGTGTTCGAAGCATGAGCTACAACATAATCGTCGCACGGAAGTAGGTACGGCCGACGACTGCTGGGTAGAGGGTTCGATTCCCAACAATAACGATCGCCTAATTGCCTACAAATGTTTCTTTTGCTTCACTGAAGGGTTAAAGACTTTTAAACGGTTTTATAACTTGTAAGGCCGTTGTGGAGTATTTTGATGAGGTAACGCCTTTCTTTAATTTGAGATTAATCGCGTTTGTAGGGTTTTGTGTTTATTAAGATTATTGATTTTTGGTTATTATGACTCAGTGTCTCTATTAATTATTATGTTAGTATAAGAATTGAAGTAGATTAAAGAGCAATACTAATTGGTTGGACTATCTCGTTGGTCTAGTCGTCGCCAGCGCTGCTGCCGAGGATGGTGTCTTACTTAGGTTCGAATCCCAGGTCGGGCAGAGTGTTACTGGGTTTTTGGTTTAATCTGGATTTGTGCCCCATTGATGACAATAAGCTCACTCTCTATTACATGGGATTTAAAGACAACTGGAGAAATGTACTATAGGTACAGTATACCTCTGCCTAACCCTTCGGGGAAAACAGGCGTGATGTTATATGTGTGTTTGTGTGTGTACTAATGGATACTTAATCTGGTTGAAAGCTTGCAATGGCACCACTTCCACGTTTTTCCTAAAAAAGTCAGGGAGTACTTTTGTATGTGAAGAATCGAAGTTTTTTAGTATTTCGTGGAACTAAGTAAACAAGGGTCCATTATTTTCCAAATACAGTAATGGACCAATAATTAAGTCCATTAAATCCACTTCAAAATACATTAAAATAATTACCCAAAAAATATAATGCCCAAACTGTTAATGCTCAAGAGTTGTCACAAAAAGTACGTTGCACATACACAAAAGCTCAAAATCAATTTAGTACTTGAATTGGTCCTGCTGTGTTGTTGAGCTATTGGTCCGCAATGTTGCTAAACGTTGAGCTAGCACAAAACTGTGAATGGTCCTTGAGTACGCGCGTATGAAGACCAAACGCAGCTCTGTAATTGGCCACTTGAGTTTTAAGGGAAACCGTTCCGGATGTAGAGTTAGGAAGGTATAGATAGTGCAGGATATGAATTGATAAAAATGATTTGAAAAATTACTCGTACCTCGTCTTCCAGAAAATGCATCGTAGAATTTATTGTTTGCAAAGTATCTATGCATTAATAATGACATGGTGTAGGTACGATGAATTGTTACGGGAATCGCTGCTCTCCTGGTTAGATACTAGCAATCTAAGTCTCTCTCTCTGTCTTTGCCTAGCCTTATCCCATTTCAAATGGGGTCGGCTCTCCTCGTCATTCTTCGCCAGACGGTTCGGTTCTGGGTCGTCGAGTCATTCGCTTGGGCTTGCTTCAGGTCATTGTTAACACAACAAACATCTAAGTGAGAAGGGGTCTACCTCGGTTTTTTGGACCTGGATTCATGTGGAGGACTTGCTTAGTCATGTGTTCCTTGGGCCTTCTCATCACATGGCCATACCACCTCAGGCGCTTCAGAGAGTTTTTCTTCGATTGGGCGGATCTTAAAACTTCCTCGGATGTGCTCGCTTCTTACTAGTAATCTAAGTAAATAATATAAATACCTAATCATCTCATATTGATTCAAAATTCCTCTGTTACTAACGTATGATTGGTGTATGTTTTTCAGGATTTAGCCGACGTTCCCAGGGGCGTTAAAACACCGCGGCAGGATTTTTTCGCGCACTGGATTTTCAACGCACAGCTTAGCGCCGAGAGTTGAAAATCGAACAGAGAGGATTTTCGACGCGCTGGGATGCACTCTGTTGGATTCTTAACGCTCGGTTCAACACATAGAGTTGCAAATACAGTGCGCGAAAAAATCCTGTTTTTAATACGTCTGTGGATACGTTGGGCTGGTATAGAAGACTCTGAGAGCTACAATTGTGAGCATGAAACTTACAAAAGTTTTATTAATTTATACTAATAATATTATAAAGCATTTATTAGCATAAAGGTCAAATTTATTTCTTGAAAGTTTGTACGTAGGGGGTTTAAAAATAAAAATCCTACTGGTAGTGTAAGAGACACTACCAGTAGGATTTGAAAAAATCTTTTAGTATTTGATAGCTCAATTATTGTGGAAGGCCTTATTATTATTATCACGCTACAACCCTTAGGTGCCGAGCCAAAAAGAAAAAAGTCTGTAAGAACACTAAGTAAAAAAGAAGTTATAGCCCGGGTGGGTGATGGGATGCGACGCGGCGGGTTGCAAAGTGTTAGTGAAATATAAAACCACAATAGTAATATAGTCCAATTGGTTTTATAATTACAAATGTGGATGAAAAATTGTTTTCAATATAAATCATTTCTAATTCATCTCTTTTACCATGCGAGCAAACCATTAAAATAAATCCTCTCGCCTACTCTCGTAGACTCTCTATTACCATCCAGCTAGCGGCAAGTATTGTGCAAATAAAGTAAATCCGGTAAGCGCCCGCGGCGATGTGTACAGTCCTGCACAGGTGAAGGGTGCCCAACAATAGTTGTAGGAATTGAGTTTTGAGACCATATAGTTGAAAAGGAAGTCCCTAATTACTTGAAAATCCGATAATTTTATAATTATTATCGAAGCAACTTTATTTTCATTTCTTTTTTGGTGCTTGAGTAGGTATTATTGGCCATGTAGGTTTGAAGTGAATAAGCTTTTTTTTCTTTTTTTTTTTGAGGGTGGGAAATTATCAAAAAACTTGTTCCGCTCTGGGTGGAGCAGGACGGCGTGTCAGACTTTTGCTGACTAAAACCCACCCGTGTTCTCTCAGTTGCCTGTGTGCCAGGGGCCGCGGTATCTCTTTCGAACAACCCGCACCCCTGGTAGGAAGTGAATAAGCTTATTGTATCATTTTATGTATGTTTCGGTTTCAAGTTCGATATTTGAAAGTACCGTTGATTACCATAATTTTAGTAGATCAAGATGTATCCGGTAATTGCAATACCTGTCATTTAGACAACATTCATTGAGTTATTTACTCTATAGGGCGGACGAATGTTTCAAACAAATGAGTCGATAGATTAGGAAATTTCTCTTCAAAATCCTTAGGATTGCTAAATAAATTGTTTTACGGCACACCTAGGTTGTCATAAGTACAGTTAGTCTCTTATGGGAAAAATATCTGTCCTACTGAGGACTGAAATTTTTCCCATAAGAGAATAACTTCTCAAAGTACAAAAGACCTTGTGAGTACTAAGCTCATCATTACAAAAAGCACTGTAAAACGAGTAATAAACTCTCTATTCCATATTTCAGTTGAAAGTACTAAAAAAAAGAACAAAAAAATCATCGTCCAATGAAGTGCCTCGCATACCGACCGAGTAAAAATGTGACATCATAAATCCAAATAATCAGAAGTATGCGTTGTATGTGCGAAATTCCATAGTAACATGTCGGGGAGGTTGGGGCCGAGTGGAACTCATTACTGGCACGTGACACGGCCTCACCGCGCCCACTCCCCCGACACTGTTATATTTCGCCAATGAGTTATTGAGTGCGCCGAAAGCTCATGTGTTAACCCGACGGTATTAATGCTTGACTTTGATGGAAACATTAAAAATGTTTGTTGAACACACAGATTTTTTTGTTTGTTTTGTTATTAGGTGCTGGATTTGGGCATTATGTAGGTAGTTTATCTACTGTTATTATGAGCAACCAATTTTGTGTACAAAACATAACACCACTCCATGTTTTCCCAAAGGGTTAGGCAGAGGTGTATTAGTTATGTTCAAGTCCCATGTAACAGGGGGCGAGCTTACTGCCATCAACCGGGCACAAATCCAGACTCCGAGCTGCTACTGAGAAATTCCAGATAGAAAAACCCAACGACACTTTGCCCAACCTGGGAGTCGAACCCAAAACCTCTTGCTTAGTGGGTAGTGCTTACGACCGCTACACGAAAGAGGGGAAAAAAAGAATTTGATTTTATATACGTTGATATTATATAGCATTGATCATGTTTCGTTAAACTGTAAGCCGTGTCTAAAATGTTACCTAAAGCGGTTAAATATAAAGTTACAAAATACTTTTGTTATAAAAATAACAACTAAACATAAATGCAAGCTTTTAGAAGTTGATATCATAATAGTCCACCAACAATTTTATAGCACGCCACTTCAACAGCAGTCATTGTTAATTGCATTTGATTGATGACGCAATACAAAACGTCAAATTACCCTACAAATGTGGCCCGAACTGCGACAAAACCCGACGTTTTTCGTTCACACCCGCCGTATTTTTCTAATTGAATCATGTGTGATTTATTATTGGTCTGATGATGTATCATTCTTTCAACGCCAGCCGCGGCTCACCCCATGGGCTTGCGGGCCAAATTATTGCTACAAATGTTCGCATCCGCGCTTTTTAACTGCTGCGTCGCTCCCCGACCTCCCCTCTGTACGATTTTTATTAAAGTGAGTAATCGATTTTTTTGACGGTTTATTGAACGTGATGCGTTGTTATAGTGTTAAATAGATCCATTGGAACTAAGATTTGTGATTGTGTATTTTTTCTAAGCTATTGTCAGTTTCGAGAACGTCTACAAACCAGACTTACCAAGGCGTACTTATCGTATCCAGTATCTGGGTTGTGGAGGTCAGATAGGCAGTCCATGTAAGATATTGGTATTCAGCCGCATCGGTGTGACAGGTGTGCACGCAGATAATAATCATTATATCAGTTTCGAGAACTATTTTAAGCAAGAAAGAAACATAAGTTTCACTACAAAAAAAAACCACGTAACTTTTTGATAAATAATATGATAAATTCATGAATAATGGGAGTCAAAGTTTATTACCTTCGTACGACCTTCTCGTTCCAGAGTGAAATGTCAGTCAGCCACACTAACTGGCAGCTGCAGGCTTGTTGAATTGAAATTGTAAAACGGTAAATTATATGAGAGAAAACATTTTATCAAAGCTAAGAATTGCAAACTCTGTTTTTGTCCTGGCAATCTGTAAAAAAAAAGGATTTATTCAGATTTTAAAATCCTCTTTTATGTGGGCGCCTTTGCGGAAGAGCAATAAAATGTTTCTTTAAATGTTTAGGTACCTATGTATGTTTAATTAAATGTTCATAAACCAACGAAAAAAGTCGGAAGTTCTCAAGTAAGCTTCATTTTTGTACAGTTACTATCACCACGTAATATAGTCGTTGCAAATCCAGAGTGCGTCATTTGTATTTCAAATGATTGACATGACATTAAAGTTCAAAATCGATGACTGCGTGATACTAGTGCGCTCGTGAAATGCTACAACTGTACCTACCAACGGCACTTCTATCATTTTAACCCATTTCTCCGCCCATACAATGCACCCTGACACAGCAGGTAGGTGGGTACTCTCATCCCGGCCTCATCAGCTAAGAGATCCTCTTCCAGCCAGCGCGCACATTGTCGACACGACCATTGTCACGTGCCCAGAAACAGATGCTGGAATTTGAATAGTGTGAGCACACAGTAGCAGGGATAAAGGGTTAAAAATACTAGTGAGTACATAGGAACCTTCTGTGTTATGTTTTGATGTTTGTAAGAACATAGATAAGTACGGTGATGATTCTGTTGTGTACCAACTAAACTTCATTTAGGCTATTGCTATCATTTTCCTTCTCAAACAGGAAACTGAAATGAATATGGGCTGTCAAATTTTGTTGAACTAAGATTTTCTTCGACACAACTACGACGAACTCAGTTCTTCGTGCTTAAAATCATGCCAAATTCAAGGCATACGAGACGTTATTTACATAATTTGGCAGTTTTAAAGCGTCACTTGTCTTTTTCTGTCGTGGTCTGGTAGAAAGAGATATACTCTTAACTCAGTTTAGGTGGTGACCAAAAGAATCGGCACCAGTGTCTAATGTTTGAAGAAATTTTAAGATACCTACAGTTGCCACAAATGATACAGATGACTTATTTTCTACAGTGGAAAATGAAAAAAGGCAGTCAAATTACAATTTCCCATGTCTTTCGACGTACTTAGCCGTACTCTCTGCACAATTTCATCAAAATCGGTTTATTAATTTTGGCCCTGACAACCTACCAAGCAGACATGACAGACTCACATTAACATCACTTGATCTTCATGGGAAGTGAAGTTTATTAAAAATCACGTCTAGCTTTCGGCGTTTTCATATAAACAGATAAGAAGAAAAAAACAAAGGTGATGCTTAAAGAAATTTCTGCCAGCATATTGCTGATGGGGCCGTTAATTTTACAATAAAACAAAGTTTATTTTTTGCATTTATTGATACTTCACAAATATTTAAATTAATTTATCATCACATATAGACAATTTGCAAAGTGACACATTCCATTTCACAAAAAAAAACTAGTTAAAAATAAATAATAATAATGACAGAATTACCTATTTTGTTCATTCTTTTTCAAATATATCCTCGGTCGGGGCGGGTGCGGCTCCTAAGGGTTGTCACAATGGCCGCGCAGTTTCCGCGCCGCCGCCGCTGGCCACCAACAAAACTGCGAGCACGCGGACACGCTGACACCCCTAATGTCACTGGTACCGTGTGTGTGGTGTGGGTACTGTGACTTGTGAGGTTCGTATCCTTGTATGAGCTGGTGGTTAGGGTTGGTGCTGTCATTTCTACAACTTAAATTTGGTGAACACAACACAACCCGAACTTCAAACGGCGTAAATATTCCAATCTTATTGGAAGTTAAATGTTCGAGCTGTTTTGGGGTTGAAACTGAAGTGCCCACATAGGTTTTCGAGACATTGCCAAGAGGTTGGTTGACTCTTTACGTGACCTATTTTTTGGCAAATGAATCAGCATTGTCATACAACGTGGCAATTATTCATTATTTCATCCTCTAACACAAAAGCCACCGACCTACACAGCCACACTAAAAACCCAATCCACATCGCTAATCAAATCTGACATCACCACACGTAATACCCTCGCGCCAACCCTACGAGCCTGGTGTAATGTGGGCAAGCGCGCCGCGACGCCCCGTCGCGTCATTGTGAGTCCACTCCGTATGACGTCACGCCTTTGAATGCGACTTTTGTTTTGCACAGCCCTTAATTATCTTGATTAGGAGCGTCGAATTTATTCAACGGATGTGGATGTTTCATACATTTGCTTTATTTCAAAGTATCCTTTTGTTGGCTTGTCTTTCACACTCGGAAGAAGTGGTGGTTTTGTAAATTTTTTGGGTTTAATTTAGTTAATTGTTGATGCTAAGTCTAGATTGATACGCGACGGACTGACTACTGAACAATAATTCGAACTTGCATTCATGGGTCATCACTCATCACTCATCAGAGAGACGATGTAGATGACTCATGCTAAGTATGTAGCCAATAAAATGTAGTTGGGAAGGTAACGTCCCCAAAATTATATTGAGAAAAAACAAAAACATCTTGTGTTTTTTTAAGCTAAAAGTTTGTTTATTTTTCTGTTTGTTGGTTTGAACGCGGTAATCTCTGGAACTACCTGTCGGATTTGAAAATTTCCTTTTGCGTTTGATCCTTGAGAAAGGCTAGGCTATTTATTTTATGGCCAGCTGTGAGTATACAGGATAAGTTTTTATCCAGTGCGCAAACTGTAACCATGAATTCAGCATATCATTCTAGACCCCCCAGTGCAGATAATTTTCGTCAGTATTACAAAAAGGAATCAGCTGTTCCACACTTTTTGACCGGGACTTACTAGAGAATGGGTAGCAGCGTTCTCTATGCATTTTACCACCATACTGCGATCGCCCACCCGCCTGCAAAGCGCGGCGATTATGGCAAAACCCTCCTTTTGGGGGAGGCCTATGTCCAGCACTAGATAAAAACTTACCCGTATAGTGGTTGGTGAGTCAAGAAGAAGATAATTCGAAAGAGCGATCTCCTGTTACTATTATACAGGGTGACGGGACGGTTCACCCTTGTTTGATAGAACAACGTTTGATATAATGTTACTAAATCGAATTTTAGTTGCAATAAAGTCATTTCGAAGAATTATGCATTTGACCGAATAATTAATTGGTAAATTTTTATTTAACGTAATTATTTATTTGAACTAATTTCATTTGAAAATTCGTTTCTGTCACGGCTCCGGCGCTGCGGGGCTACGGCGGTCCCTCGCGAGCTTATCGTCGCAGATGGTTTAACACTCACCACCGCGGCTTCGGCTTGCTGGCCGGCAGAGCCGGCCAGCCTCGCCCTTCCGCGCCTACGCGATTCTAAATTACACTCTAGGGGTAGGGCAGACAAGACTGCGTGGAGTCGGATTTATAGCGATCCGTTTCTGTCAACCTGAAGAACCTAGTTTTTCTTTTTCACAGTAATTATACAAATTTGGGGTTGCGAAAGGATTCAGTGTTGCGTTGCGTTGCGTTGCGTTGCGTTGTGTCGTGTTGCGTCGCGTCAACCGGTGCGAGTACGAGGGACGGTTCGCGTACTAAATGTGTCTGTCTAACTAATTATTACGTACGCCTACATACACAACAAGCCATGGGCAAGAGGAGAGGATTTCCTTTATTCGATAGTATACTCGTAAATTTCGGGAACAGCGATATTAAAATAATGCTTCTTCGGTAATATTGTCTGAACATTATACCTTTTGATCATTAGCGCAAATGTTGTTATAGCAAATAAATATTCGATGAACTGAAAATTCTGTCAAACGATATTATACAAAGTGATGATTTTCTTAAACGTTGTTCGATTTAGTAATATTATATCAAATGTTGTTCTATCAAACAAGGGTGAACCTGACGGGACATCTACGCGCAAACTGTAACCACGAAATCAGCATATGATTCTAGCCCCCATATCGTAGATATTTGGAATCGGTTATCATAAAAAAGGCTACTGTTGCGTAGAAAACTGCAGTATCTACTCGGCCAAAATGTATAAGAAGAACTATTTTTAACCGACTTCAAAAAGGATGATCAATTCGACATGTTCACATTTTTTTAAATGTATTTTCGGGAATTACTCTGTCATATAGGTATAGACGGATTTGCAAAATTCTTTTTTGTTCGAAAGGGGTTAATTCCTAAATGGTTCCATTAAAATTTCATATAGATCTGATGATGAATTTCGGAGACAGACAACGGATCTCTTCAAAAAATGACAGCAAGTCAACCGCGATTTGCTGCTATCACATAAATATGTATTGTTTGAACCACGAGGATGTCGACATTTCGAATTGGTGTGGGGTAGGTACTATAACTAAAAATTGAAAAATAAAAAAGTTTTATTTAGAAAAAGTTTTTTTTTTATATAGGTTTCAAAATCACGTAAGTACTGAATTCATGGTAAAAGATTGCGAGTCGATGTCCCAGCTGCTACCCTGTATTATACTTTGCAAGAAGTGATAAGAATAGCCATATTCTCAAACGACAAGCTGTTGCAACAAGATTTAGTAACATGCGCCATATTTTCAACTCTAGAACCTCAATTAATCCTAACATCAATTGGCAATTAAATGAAAACAATCAAATAAACAATAACTACCAAGACCCTACCTTCATCCCCTCAAAAGACCCTTCCCTAACCCATATAGGTACTAAAATAAAAATAAATAGCACCAATTGGTATTCTACAATTATGTTTTAACCGACACCGAACGGTTCAGGGCAGTGTGTAATGGTACGTGACCATGGTACCACGCTCTGCTGGTCACAGGCCAATTAATTGGTACCACATAAGAAACTATGTGGTATATAACTTTAAGAAGGGCGTGAATGTGTGCAGTATTCAAAGCTTTTTTTCCGTGATGTGTCTTTTTTAACCGACTTCAAAAAGAAGTTATCAATACGACATGTTTGTTTTTCTTATGTATGTTCGAGCATAACTCCGTCGTATATAGACGGAGTTGCAGAATCCTTTTTTGTTCGAAAGGGGTTTATCGCGAAATAGTCTCATTTAAATTTCATATGGATTTGATGATGCCTTTCGGAGACAGACAACGGAACTCTTCAAAAAATAACAGCAAATCAACCGCGATTGCTGCTATCGCATAAATATGCATTGTTTGACCCCAAGGATGATGAAATTTCGAATTGGTGTGGGTACTATAACTGAAAAGTGAAAAATAAAAACGTTTTCCAAAAAACAAAACAGCTGACATCTGGAAACACTACAAAGTGAAAAAATCCCAAGACACCGCCTTCCGAAATTAAATTTATTTCCACTTTGTGGTGTTTTTCCGGAAATTAGTTGTTTTTTTTAGTTTTTTTTTAAATCTTGGTCACTTGTGGGCAGAGCACTAATGGCCCAGTGGTATCTGCCCCCTGACTTACGAATTGTAGATCGTGGATTCGAACCCAGGCAGGCGTTTTACTTATTCGTAAATAATTTCATCACCACTGCTCTCAAAACGGTGAATGAAAACATCGTGAGGAAACCGGCATGTCTTAAAACAAAAAATTCGACGACATGTGACATCTACCAATCCGCACTGGGCCGCGTGGTGTATTGCGGTCCACTCCCTCTCACAGATAGGAGGATTGTGTTCCAGCAGTGGGAACATTATAGGCAGATTATGATGACTTGAGGGCGTTTCAATGAAGGTCGTGGTACTTAAGCCCATCGACATCATTTTATTTCTACATTTTTTGTTTTTTATCTAAATATTATTTTCAAATTTTTAATTTATTTGCATGTATTCTTTTATACTTGTAATACGGTTATGTTTCATGCTGGATTATATTCGAACACAATGTGAATTGTTACTAAATGTTTTTTTTTCCGGCCAAAAAATCTGCATTGCCGTACAACGTGGCAATGCTGCCAGCCTTTTGGGCACTTTTTCCATTGACAACGACGCGGACGTATTTTTTGATGAGCTATGATTATTTTCTTTTAAATACCTGTACATATTATTGTTTTAAGACCGTAGTAGTCTTTATGTATTTAATTTAGAAATTCGATTAAAAGTTATTTAGTCTGAAATAAATAGAACTGAGTCATCAATGACGCTACTCAAAAGTAAGGTGTCCGGCCCTGGTCCACGCCATGGTACGGAGCGAGAGTGCATGGTTAGTCACCTCCTTCAGCGAAGCAGTGATGCTCGCAAAGAGGGAGGCGGCGCACGTGAGGGAGAGGCAGTACATGCGCCCTCACGGCCGCAGCCTTCGCAGGAGACGCCTTGGGCGTCGGGAATCCCAGGCTGATTCCCGGCCACCGTAGGCGCGGGCTTGCGGACGGCGAGTAATGGGTAGCTCGCTGTCCGGTAAGGACCAAGCCTGGGTCGACGGTGCGTTGTGTTCCACGCGCGTCAAAGAGATGTCAGCACCAACTGATGGGCCCCCAAGGGACGATGCTTGCCAAGGGTGCGGGTTGTTCGAAAGAGATACCGCGGCCCCTGGCACACAGGCAACTGAGGGTGAGCACGGGTGGGTTTTAGTCAGTAAAAGTCTGACACGCCCTCCCGCTCCCCCCAGAGCGGGAGAAGTTATTTGATGATTTCCCACCCAAAAAAAAAAGTAAGGTGTTTAAATGCAAATCAGAAATGAACTGCTGATTTGTCACAGCGCTACCAGTATTTCAATGGTGGTCTGATGGTCTGTACAGTACACTGGCGCCTTTTGAGTAGCTTCGTGCACGATGGGCCTTAGCCTTCACCAGCGACTGGCTATAGAAAACAACGCTGCGAAAGATAAGAAAGTAAGTGATATACAATTTTCTGCCAAAGGAACCACAGTCGGGATACTTAAGGCTCCCCGAAACGATCCATTGCGATTTATCAATTGCTATCAGTTGTAATTGTAGTAATATTGTCAATTGCTTCAATTTTATTTGGTAGACGATCAATTTGCGTGTCTATGTTTATCAATCACGTAAAAATTGGCAATTGCGCTTAATCGTTTCGGGGACCCACGTCAAATTTGCATGTCAATT
This sequence comes from Polymixis lichenea, assembly GCA_949091785.1. Taxonomy (NCBI): domain Eukaryota; kingdom Metazoa; phylum Arthropoda; class Insecta; order Lepidoptera; family Noctuidae; genus Polymixis; species Polymixis lichenea. The sequence continues at coordinate 8,141,328 of OX420951.1, forward strand.
TGTAGTCTCTTACATACATATGTCAGCAAACCATACTTAGAGGCGTTAATGCAGATGGAGTTCCGTAGACTATGGAAATTATCACAGTTATTTCAACCTCCGTTGATATATTTTCTTAATAACTAGCGACCCGCCCCAGCATCGCGCGGCTTTTACGGCTTGACGAGAAATTGAGAATGAATTCATGGTTACTTTGCGCACTGGTTGCACATGATTCTGGATCCCGTGGCGTAGAACTTTTTCGTCGACTATTTAAAAAAGTGTGGTGTTTCATAGAAAAGTGCAATACCTACGCGTTCAAAATGTATGGAACAGCTGATTTTTTTATTATTATAACCGACGATTCATTTCTATGCTAAAGGGTCTGGAATCATTTACTGAATTCATGGTTACAGTTTGCGCACTGGTTAAAATTTTGTCCTGTATGTAAAATTTATATTAATGTATTGTAAATATAAACCTTACGGAATGCATTTTCTGAATGATGGTGTAATTCGCATTAAAATCCGTTAAGAAGAAAAAGGCGGTCAGGCAGACATGAAAAGTAACTTTAGTCTATAATTATGTATAGATTAGATAAGTCGAACGGGATCTAGACTTAAAAGTCCAGTTGCCTAGATCTTAGTTATTCGACCATTATGTTATTCCGATAAATGGAAGATACCAAATTGCATAGTTTAAGTATAATATGTTATCCTAATGTCTAGAAATCTGCATGAATGACTTTTTAGACACTCAATTCAATTAAGTTTTTGGGGTTCCGATTATTCAATTAAAGGCCCGCAGACAGCCAGGTGTGACTCTACAAAAACGAAAACTTCATGGAAATTGTTCTACTAGTGTCGCGTCGCACCCACCGATCTGCGGCAGCCATTAGTCATAGACTAGCAGAGACTCGCTTCGATTATCGCATATCACATTTCCAGTTTCATGAAAAAACAATTTAGTCATCCATCTTCCAAGAAAAAACCAAATTTAACTATTTAATTTAAAAACAAAAACCTTCGTTTAATAAACTGACACATAACAGCAGGTTGAATGTTAAACGTTGATAATTACCCAGGGCTGCCTCGCCAACTGACACAGAGTAAAAAAAAAAACAGATAATCCACCTGTTACAGTTATATTTCACAGTTCCGGAACGTTTAATTTTATTTGTTTAGAACGGTTAAAGTAAACGCCGCCATTAGGTTAGCCGCAGGAGATGCGGAGTTTATGTCTTTATTGACTTTTTATTATTACGACTGCTAAATAATGTGATACGAGGCCTAATGCTTTGCAGCTGACGGTTTTGTTGAGGCGTTTAATGTGTTGCCATTTCGAAGGTTTGTTTCTGTAGCGGTTTGGGTAAGTTGGAATTCAGTGTATTACTTACTAAAAACCGGCCAAGAGCAGGTCGAGCAAGTAGGTAGGTTTCCGTACCTAACTACACTGACCAAACACTACAGTACTTGTCAGAAAGTGGTGGTCAAAGGGGACCAGTCACATTCCATTGCAAAGTTGGCCCCAAAACCCAAAGTTGTTTTCATTTTTCAACTACATATCAAAAACAAGTATGTACGTACCCTTTAATAACCCTTTTATGAATGAAAAGTGTTTAATTTATTTTCGCTGATCGGTAGTTATTTATTTTATTAAATTGTATAAAACTTCGACGACCTTGTGAAGGCCACAGGAATCCGCTGGATGCGGGCAGCACAGAACCGTGGGGGAGCTTGAGGGAGGCCTATGTCCAGCAGTGGACGTCTTTCGGTTAAAAATGATGATGATGATGAAACTAGATTTTTCAAATTAAAAAATCAGCTGAAGGGACGGTCATAGGGATTTGGCGCAATAGTGAAAGTGATAACGAGGACTTCCCCGAACTGGTTAGCACATTTTTTTCGCTTGTCTTTGGATTTAGGGGCTAATATGGCTGATTTCCTTTAAGGGTACAGAGCATAAAACTAAACAACTTTCTCCATGTGACCAACATAGCAATCAAGAAAAAATAATCAGCCGTTCCATACATTTGGACCGAATAGGTGTTGAAGTTTTGTGCGGCACAGCTGATAACCTATAGTCCAATCCTGATAATGTTTTTTGTAAGAACAATATCTGAATCATTTTTACCAACTACAAAATTTGTCTCCGCAGCTTCCTTATATTGAAGTTCAGACTATTCCTATAAAGGCAACATTGTTTCTTGAAGTAGGTATACGCAAAAGACAGTGAGGTTGCGGAATATCGCTCACGTGGATCGGAAGCGGTGTCGCGGGAAGCCGATACCGCCGCCGTACATTCATGATAGTCTAGGAGACAGAGGCGAATTCCTAGACACAAATAGGACGTAGCACAAACAGTATAAACAAGTAGAGTATTTTCTTGTTGTTCATTCGATTAATCGAGTCCGGTCAAACTAAGCTGAGGTGCATTTCATTCATTCAGTTCGCTTTTCATGATGTTCGTTGTTGGAGGCAGGCCCGCATAACTTAGAGATGTGTCGTAAGCTCGTATGTGGTCACGATGTCAAGCGATTCAGAAGAAGTGTCAGTAAATGTACGGTAAGAATTTTGTATGAATACATTGGTAAAAATCATGTACTCACCTAAGTAGGTATAGTAAAATGCGAGTAAACATCGCACATTATAGAACAATATTCCGTTTGTACGAAAATTAAAGAATAGTGTGAATTTAAAAACAAATTCATGTTTCTGAGCAAGCGAACAGCGTAGGTCTGGTTGTCAAAGCTTGAGGGATACATAATGTATTTGTCTACTACGTCCTTTTTTACAACTAGAACCAACTAATGATTGGTCTAAATTTTAGAGTTATATTTCATGTTCACAACGTTACATTCGCAGGCTTACCGCCGATGTATTTTTTTAATCACCGATATCTACCCATCCACTAGCCTCCAAAGAATTGCAACTAGTGGGCCTTGGTTAAAAAAATATATTTTGTTTCTTTTGTAACTGAAATTAAGACGTAATGACATTAGTTCTCCATCCAACCACGGCTATTACAAAATCGTTCAAAAAATTAAACACATACGAAACTTTTGAAGAACCTAGCTCCTATCCTATATATCTGCTAAGTCAGCTCCCGATCCTATCAGTGGCGTCAATTGCCCGTGCCAAATGCCACTTCCCGATCTTCGTCCCCCGATCTTCGCCCCCTCACCCGCCCAACGTCGTCTAAAGACGTCTTATCTTCGAGTGGAGGAAAAAACGAACGTGATTGAATGTTTCCGCCGATTTCATGAAACTGATAATCTTTGTGTGAAAACACAATCCTGAAATGATGATTGGAAAACTGATGGGGCTGGTATTTATTGGAAGACTATATTTCATCAATGCACGTTGCGCGTTGCTAAGTGGGAATGTTAAACAAATATTTAATTTTTCCGGTGTTTTTCCTTTTGTTAATTAGTATAGTCATATTATGTAGGTAAGTGCATACTTGTAACTTTTATTTAATGTGAGCAATGTGTCAAGAATCGCACATTACTTATTATTGATATCTGCATTTGTGTAAGTTTTTTATTTTTTTATTTCGCTACTTCTATTTAACCTAGCCCTATTAATGCCGCGAAACTCGGTAATTGGCTTAAGAGATAATTGTTTTTCTGAACTCATGTAAATTAATTATAAGCTGTTTAGTTTCCAATTAAATAAATAAAGACTAGCTGACCTAACAGACGTCGTCCTCTCTTAACTATGAATATTAAATTCGCAATAATATAATATTAGAAAAGTTAATAAGGTTGTTAAGTTATCTTACATTTTCTAATATTACGCGCAACTTTCTTGTGCTTTACTTTCATAAGAACCTTCTCCTGACATTAACAAACACAACACAAAAAGAAATATTGATTCATTTTTATATATATACTTAGATATAATTGAAACCAAAGAGGGTATTAATTAAAAAAAAATCAGACGTCATTTATTCAAACTAGGCTGAGAGTCAGCATTTTTTGAACGTCAAAATTACATAAGACAGTCCCCCAAAACGCCTGCCCTTCACCACTTCCTAGTGCTTTAGCTGGGAAGAAGAAGTGGCGCAACAAACTCCCCAGCAGCACAGCTGTCTGTTAAGTTGCAAGAACTTGATTCTATACAATAATAAGTAAGTAATTAACATTCAACAATAAATGAAAAGTTCATGAATAAAATTAAAAAAAAAATGGTTTATACAGTCAAATAAAATAAACAATGATATGAAGTAACTCATATGACCTGATCAATGTATAACACACACATAATCGAGATCAAAAAGATTATCCTGTCCATTAAATCCAAAGCCGTGGGTTGCGATGATATCAGCTGCCATATGATTGTAGCAGCTATTGATCAACTCCTTCCTGCAATCTCCCACATCATAAACTTCTCCCTGTACACCAGTGTTTTCCCTTCCCTGTGGCGTAAAGCCCTTGTTCGACCCCTGCCTAAAATACCCAGTCCCTCTCTTCCAAGTCACTTTCGCCCAATTTCTATCCTTCCTTTCCTATCTAAAGTGCTCGAGGCCAGTGTGCATAAACAACTCTCTTACTTTATTCACCGCAACTCCCTCATCAGTACATTTCAATCCGGTTTCAGGCCCGGGCACAGTACCACATCTGCTCTCCTAAAAGTGACTGATGATATAAGGCGTGGAATGGAAAACACTAAAGTTACAGTGTTAGTGTTAATAGACTTCTCCAATGCTTTTAATACCGTCAGTCATGAACTCCTTTTGTCCATTCTTTCCTATCTTATGGTCTCTCCGGAGGTATTGGAATGGTTTGCCTCTTATCTTCAGGGACGTCAGCAGTCTGTTCGTGCTGGAGACTCTTCATCGAGTTTGTGTGATCTTGCAGCTGGCGTCCCTCAAGGCGGTATATTATCTCCTCTTTTGTTCTCTATTTTTATTAATCTCATTACCACCGAGCTTCGGACTGCGTATCATCTTTATGCGGACGATTTGCAGCTTTACTGTCAGGCAGATGTTGATAACATAGCAGATGCGATTGAGGAGCTAAACCGGGATTTAGGAGTGGTTAAGAGCTGGTCTGATCGGTTTGGGGTGGCGGTTAACCCTGACAAGTGTCAGGCTATCATTCTAGGGAGTCCCCACAGCATAAGGAAGTTGAATAGCTTGACTGTGCCACCTGTAACATTCGACAGCTCAGTCATCCCGTTTAGCTCCGATGTTAAGGATCTTGGCCTACATATCGACACTTGTCTTGACTGGCGAAAGCAAGTCACGACTGTTAGTCAAAAAGTCACCGGAACGTTGCGGTCGCTCTATCGGTTGAAAAACCTTCTCCCATCATACATAAAGGCAATGCTTGTACAGTCCCTAATCTTTCCCATAATTGACTATGGCGATGTGTGTTACTATGACCTGAATGCAGATCTCCTCAATAAACTTGACCGGCTTCTAAATAACTGCATTCGATTCGTTTTTAATCTTCGTAAGTATGATCATGTGTCCGCGCACCGGTTGTTTTTAAAATGGCTACCCATCCGTCAGCGCAGAGAGTTGCGAGCTCTGTCAATGTTGTTTTCTATACTCGACAAACCCACTTCTCCTTCTTATCTGACTTCCCAGGTTCAATACTTGTGCTCTGCGCATAGTAAAAATCTTCGTTCCACCAATAATCGTCTTCTACGATGTCCCTCTCACCGCTCTGGTTTCATCAAATCTTCTTTCTTTGTCCAGGCAGTGTTTCTTTGGAATGCACTCCCTCTGAATATCAGGATGGCAACCAGTCGGCTTTCGTTTAAAGTAAAGGCACGTGAGCATATTCGTAAGAAATTGGCAGAATCATCCCAGCGCTGACTTACTGGATTCGTTTTCTCCTCTACCTATCGTTATTTCTCAAGACAAAGTTTTATTTTCGTTATATATATGTATGTATGTATGTATCTATGTATTAGTATGTATTATTTTTCGAGTAACCTATCCCTTATGTTGCACCTGCCATGTTTTCTCTCTGCATCACCCTAAGGTTGACTGGTAGAAAATGCCTCAGGCATTAAGTCCGCCTTTGTACAGTATTTTTTTACTTGTGCATTAAGTTTTAATAAATAAATAAATAAATAAATAATCAGCTTAAAATGTTCCCACTGCTGGGACACAGACCTCTTCTCTTTACGAAGGACTGGGCTGTAATCTACTAAGGCCCATTGCGGTTTGGTAGATGTCACATGTTTTAAAATTTTGGCTCAAGAACATGCCGGTTTTCACACGGTGTTTTCTTCATCGTTTTGAGAACAATGGTGATGATATAATTTACACAAAATAAACTCAAAAGTCGCGACCTTTACCACTTGGCCACCACTGCTCTCAATAATCAATATTGGTATCAAAATATTTTATGTCACATAAAACACGGGCACGGGCACGGGCACGGATGAAACGTCAGAGGTGCACGGTTTAAATTGCTCGTTTCCTATGGAGAAGAGTCGGAAAATCCAGTGTTACTCTTTAAAAAATAATTAGTATTTATGATGTTTTCAAATTGCAGTATAAGGTACTCAATAAAATGGAAAAAATATGAAGTGAACAAGGCCAAAATTGCAGGTGGGGCCGGATTTGGCAGAGAGCCAGTTTGGTTTCCGCAGGGGGCGCTCCACGGTGGACGCCACCATGCGCGTGCGAGCCCTCATGACGGGGGATGCTGTGGCCTGGGGTGAGGAAGTCTTGGCGGTGTCTCTAGACATCGCCAATGCCTTCAACACCCTGCCCTGGAGTTGCATCAGGGTGGCACTCCGGTATCACCGGATGCCGACCTACCTCTGTCGTGTGGTCGAGGCCTATTTGACCGACAGGGCCGTCATCTGGGGTAGATGACGGCCGGCTTACCAAGGAGAATGGAACCGGCGAGGGATGTCGTGCGGTGTCCCACAGGGATCGGTCCTGGGGCCGTATCTGTGGGACATCGGGTACGACTGGGTGCTGCGCGCCAACCTCCCTAGCGGCGTCGGCCTAATTTACTACGCTAACGATACGCTGGTCCTGGCTCAAGGGAGGTCGTATCAGGTGGCGGCCGACTTAGCGACACACGGGGTTGCGACAATCGTAGAAAGGATCTGGCAGCTGGAACTTGAGGTGTTTTCATGGTCCTCGGAATGCGCCACCAACGGGTTCCCAGATAACGGAAGGAGGGGCAACTAGGCCTCGTCCTCGACAGCCGGTGGAACTTCCTGGAACATTTCCGACGTTTGGCTCCCAGACTGGAGCGGGCCGAGGCTGCCTTGAAGTGGCTCCTGCCCAATCTAGGGGGGCCAAATGCCTCCTGCAGGAGGCTCTACGCGGGGATCGTGCAGTACATGGCCCTCCCTATACGGGCACCGGTGTGGGCGCCTACATTGAGGCGCCAACCAGCCCGCAAGTTGAAGGCGTCCAATAGGGTCGTGGCCATCCGTATGGTCCGGGGATACCACACGATCTCCAGTGAGGCGGCGGGCCTCCTTGCCAGATTGCCGCCATGGGATCTGGAGGCAAAGGCCTGGCCTCCTCGCGCATACTTGAGATTGGCGCGAGGAGTCCAAACGCCGGGGCGTAACTCCGCTGCCGCGGGAAATCACGGCACAGCGGACAGAGCTCCAGCGGGATCTCATGGCGACGTGGAGAGTGCGATTATCACAACCCAGTGCTGGGCACGTGACGATTGCGGCGGTAAGTCCCCTATTTGAGAAATGGCTTGACAGGCGGCACGGTGGCCTCACCTTCTACCTGACGCAGGTCCTCACCGGATATGATTGTTTCGGGAGGTTCCTGTTTCGGATAAGGCGGGAGGAAACGGCCGGGTGTTTCCATTGCGAAGATTGCCCTGAGGACACGGTGGAGCATACGGTGGAGGTCTGCCCGGCTTGGGCGGAGCACCGCCGTGTCCTCGTGGAGACGATCGGCGGCGGCGATCTCTCGCGGTCGGCTCTGATACAGACCATGGTACGGAGAGAGAGTGCATGGGTAGCCGTCGCTTCCTTTAGCGAAGCAGTGATGCTCGCAAAGAGGAGGCGGCGCACGTAAGGGAGAGGCAGTAAATGCGTCCTCACGGCCCTAGCCTTCGGCAAGAGACGCCCTGGGCGTTGGGAATCCCAGGCTGATTCCCGGCCACCGTAGGCGCGGGCTTGCGGACGGCAAGTAATGGGTAGCTCGCTGTCCGGTAAGGACCAAGCCCGGGTCGACGGCGCGTTGTGTTTCATGCGTGCCTCAAAGAGTTGTTAGCAATAACTGATGGGGCCCGCAAGGCCCGAAGCCTGCCAGGGGTGCGGGTTGTTTGAAAGATATACCGCAGCCCCTGGCACACAGGCAACTGAGGGAAGACCGGTGGGTTTTAGTCAGTAAAAGTCTGACACGCCCTCCTGCTCCACCCAGAGCGGGAGAAGTCATTTGATGATTTCCCACCCAAAATGTAAAACCGCACTAATGCAAAAAAGTTTTTTTGGTATTGCCCCACTTATATGTAATAAAGTACCTAATATTATAAAAAATATGACTACAGTAAAATTAAAAAGGACGCTAAAAGAAATTTTAATTAAGAAAACCTATTACGCGATTAACGATTTTCTGAATGATGATTCACTAACTGACTGACATACGGTTACTCTGACTGACATTATTATTTTGATCCTGGTTTTTATTTTCTGTTTGACATTCTATTATAAAGTCGTATTTTTTTATTGCTGTGACCACGCTGACATTTTTGATTTGCACGTTTCTTTTTTTCTTTTTTAATTTGTAATTCCAATGTTTATTTTTGAATTTTAATTAAGTAATGTCAACCACCTTTGCATGCCCTGACGGTAAAATATGGAGAACTTTATTATAAAACATCTATGTACTATACCCATGTTTGCAAAGAAATAAATGATTTGATTTGATTTTGATTTGATTTGAAAAAAAAAAGCCAAAATTTATAAGAATTTATTTAAATAATAGATACATAGAATATAAAACCCATTTAAACCAAGTGACACGATTACCATAGGGTGGTAAGGTGAGTACCTGACTATTGGTTTCGTCCAGCGACATCTGTGGAGCAGTACAGGTTGGATGAGAATGAGTCGTATCAGGGGCCCTACTCTAAAGCCCGTCCGAAAAAGGTTCATTGCACAGTTCAGTGCACACCGGGAATACGGACAACTGTCAAATCGTGTTTTTATTCATTCTTAGTTCAGGCCCCGATCTAATCTTATGTCCGAAGGTGATACAGAGTGTAGGAAATGCCCGTAACTTCGGCAGAACTACGGACTTTGTGCTTAGGCAGTAGATTGGTAGTAGATAGCTGACTGGTTTGGCAGCTGACATTAATTCGGTCAGGAAATGACTTTTCAACGGATGGCTCGGATTGCGGTTCATTTTACTATTAGTTTTCTTTGTCTGTATTATAATTTATAAATAATCATTTAAGTTTGCAATCGCTACTCCCAAGCCTTTGATAAATAAATCAGCCAGAAAAATTGCCTACCAACACAGCTACAGTCAGCAGACACCGCATACAGCTACACAGTTGCAATGCAATTCTCTCGTTCAGAATTAACGCATGTCAGGCCAAATTGACCTCCCGTCTGCAAGGAACGATCGATTATCGTTCCACGGCTTAATTGCCATGCGTTTAAACAAAAAGTCTGGCAGGCCTGTTGCCTAATGACGCTATAAACTCGAAATTATACGCTCCGTTAGTTCGACCAACCGTTGTTCTTCCCATACGACTGGTAGGGTTCATTGCGTTTGATATGCCTTGTATGAACGTGGGTGAAGGTTGGTTTGTAAGTACTTGAGTTTGTTTGTGGGTGATTCTCCGTATTCGACTGTATGCCTCTGATGAAAGGCGAGTTATCATTGCACAGTGCCTCAGCGAGTAATAACACAGGTCTGTGAACTTGTGTAAGAGCAACTGGGGCTTTCTTGTATGATAAGCTTAAGGGAAGGTATAGTAAAGGGACCTAAAGTACCGTACGCTAAGTGCGCGCTTTGACGTGGAGTTTTGGATACCAGCCCGTATTAGCTATATTAAAGTAATGATTGAAGAAACATCATCATCATCATCATCTCAGCCGTAAGACGTCGATTGCTGGACATAGGCCTCCCCCACGCTCCGCCACTTCGACCGGTTCTGTGCTCCCCGCATCCAGCGGAGTAACGAATGATTGAAATTAGAAATGATGATCATCATCCTACTAATATTATAAACGCGAAAGTTTGTAAGTATGGATGGATGGATGCAAAAACGGCTGAACGGATTTGGATTAAATTTGGCACACAGGTAGATTATAGCCTAGATTAACACATATGATACTTTTTATCCCGGTAGTACGTTCCCGCGGGATAATTACCGACTTCCACGCGGGCGAAGCCGCGAGTGGAAGCTAGTTACATATAAAAACAATAAAAAATCTGTCTATTCAATACACCTCGGCATTGTTTTGGCTGATATAATTAACTACAAGCAAGTAACTTTAGTACGGTCATCCACAGTACCTAACTATATGTATGGATGTTGAAACTGTACCAGCCATGGGTATTTGAATAACCAATTAATTATTAACTTAACTTAACTAATATGACGACTTAGTTTGTATAAACCACCAGAGACCAGAGAAAGACTGCCCTATATTGCTCCAAGACTTCCATCACGGCTTACCCAGAAGAAAAAATCTAAAACAAAATCCCACACGTTAGCATAATGTAGTATCAAATCGAGCAGCACGGACGTCGCTATCGGATATTGAAAGAGGCGGGTTCCAACAAAGTTGTTTTATCAGCGGCGATAAGGATGAATCCCATTTATGGGAGCTACCGAGCTATTGCTCCGAGGCGCTGAGCCGTAGCCTGGCGCCCGCGACTCAACCGCGTTCTTCCCGCACCGTTTTATGAGTCTCCTAGGGATAAAGACGCATAAAATTGTATGTTCGAGTTACGTGAATGTATGGATTTCATTTTGAGTTCGATTTGTTGTCACCGAGGTTTTATGTTAGAGGTTAGTGAACAATCTAATGGAAATCGGTAACTGCTTTCTTAGGGCAAGTGACTTGCTGACGAGTTAAATATCAATCTTGGAAAAATCTATTTTCCTAAATGTTTATTATTTCCGCTGGTTTTCGTATATTTTGCGGCTAGATTTGCAAACGCATCTAGGTCGAAGTAAGTCACACTACTTGACTATATCCTGAATTACATAAAGATGTGACTTGTGTCTATTTTACGATACTTTCGATCATTTTGTTAGATGACTAGAAGACAGTTTGGGGTCACTTCAATGGGAAAAAGAATTATTTTTCCCATTGAAGTGACCCCAAACTTTCTTTCAAGTTCCTACCTCTTCCTTCCAAGTTCACATGCAAGATGAATTTCCTCTGAAATACCGAACTCACTGAAATAAATCAGATAAACCAACATACGCAAAAAAAAAAATATTTTAAATGAAATAAAAAGTATTCACCACTTACGTGGCAGCTAACTGACCTTTGAAAGGAATACCCTGCATATAAAGCGAATAAAAATATACAAAAAAAAACTCGACCAGATTTTCGTGTGGTCAGCGGAAAAAAACCGGGAAAAACTATCATCCGTGCGCCGCGCGACTTTATAGCTACGATAACGAAGCTGCAGGATTGGGGCCTGAGCGATCCAATGTTATCTCACTGCGCGGCTTTTGCGATATAAAATAAATGTTTGAATATCGAATGGATGAAAATGTATTTTTTTAATGAATGAGCCTGTTTTCAATGGTTATTAACAGGACAGACGCATATGGATTCGATTCTTACAGCAGATATTAATAAATGAACTCGAAAATGGGGCGTTAAAAGATAAAACGAATACTTACGTCACATGAGTAACCAACGTAGCGTTATGGACTTTTTTGATGTTCTGTTTTGTAATTGAATTAATCCTCACATCCTCAACGTAACTCAATACTTGAACAAAAAAACAGAGCACAATAAAAAAGAGCCGGAAACGTCCATAACACTGCAGAAATTAGTCGATATTTCAACATCAAAACTTCAATAATGTCTGCAAAAATGTAACTTCACCGTAAACGTTCGACGATTTTTTTTTCCAAATTCAAAATTCAAAAATGTTTGACACGCATCATCGTGCGCGCGAATGGCCAGACACTGCATAACACTGATATGCACAATGTGTCACTTTGACGAAGGTCACAAGCCCGAGACTGGCCACGTGCCCGGACACGGATATGACGAGTTTCGTTCCTTTTTTGAAACGTGTTAAATGTGACAAATATGCGTGTGGCTGATAGACGGGTGAGAAGTGAAAAGTTCTGTGGATAAAGCCGGCAACAAATCTGGCATTTAAGATTTTTTAGTTGAGTAATTATTATGATCAAATAATGGAACTAACTGAGGTTTGAGTGCTAAAAGATTCCAATTATCATGGTGTAATTATAGGTAGGAAAGTTACTAGACTTTTGAAACAGTTCTCAACGATATCAGTGTCAAATATCAAACTCAGGACCTTACATTAAGCAGACGCGCTACTAAACCATGCTTCATGTAAATACACAAACAGTCGATGTATCGAATAATGCAAACTTATTACTTACGTCAATACAAATATGTGCTCACACAAAAACATCGTAAATATAAATATTTGTTATGAATGCAAATCGTATTACCAAACTAGAAATAACGCAACGGATAACTACCTCGCTGACCATTTTTTGAGCGCCATTGTTGTCCTCGGATCAGTTTTCTACATGACATTTCAATACGAAATGCTTGTCGAATGGCAAATCTCGAGCAGATGTTTATTCAGTCCATTCAACAAAAATTATCGCAACAACGAAATCTTAATCCATACACCATAACTAATTATATCCACCGTGAAACGTGTATTGTTCAACCGACGCTTTTGTCAGAACCCGAATTACTAACCTAGTTTTGGGGATATTTGGAGAAAAAAACGTTCTTGAGATATCACGCTTTTTGGTTTCGAATGCGAGTAATATTTTTCTTTTGTCGGTGGGGTATTAGTGAGCGGTATTTAGTTACGTCGGTGTATCGCAGTTTGTTGTTACGAGTGAGGTAGAGTTGCCCGACATTGTATTACAAAAGTTTGACGGCCGATTCGTCGATAGGGTATCGATTTAGCTCGGCTGCATCAGATTCTGTTCGTTTATTTTTTACGAAATCGGACGTATGTAGGTTTTCGGGTTTGCGGTGCGTCTGTGTCCAGTTAGTTGTAGGTGGTCTGTTCGAATAAAAATGTCGTGTTTCCTGTTTTTTATTGAGATTTTTCTATTTCGCGTGTCAACAGAATGCGGGATTTTTTCGTTTGCCTTTTTGCAACTGTATTGAGTAAATGAATCTGGATTGATTAATCTGGACGCGTTAGCCTTTTAACATTATTCTGGTATAATAATTTAAAAAATTCTTACGTAATTTACGACTGGTACTAACACCATACATACGGCTTTATTAGTAGGTATTTTCTTCCATGCCCCGATTGTGATTCCAATTAAAATGTTAGGCTATTTCAAAACCTGTAAGATTTAGTAGAACCAATGACTCTAATCTTTGATTGGAACCAAATATCAACAACGATGGAGTAGGTAGCTGTTACCTATATTTCCATGAAACTGAAGAGTTTATAAACATCGGCAACATTAGTTTATTCGAAACATAGGCATCGAAAACACGGCGAACAATTGCAATAATTCTTCATAAATGACTATGACTGTATTGATGAAAACATGGGTACTTACTTGTGTGTCGACATTTTCAAATTATCCTATTTTTCGATACACATAATGAGCAAGGTGGGCAGTGAGTTGAACAGTGTAAGTGGCCCAGTGATAACGGCCGCGACTTATCCGTCGTAGGTTCTATTCCAGCTAGGCGCTTTAGCATCGTAAGGAAACCGGTTTGTCCTAGAACCAAAAATTCTAAGATATGTGACATCTACCAATCCGCAGAAGGCCCGCGTGGTGGATTACGGCCCAGTCACTCTCACTGAGAGGATTCCTGTGTCTCAGCAGTGGGAACCTTATAGGCTGGATATGATGATGGGCAAGGTATCTATTGAATCTATTTACTGCTTGACCAAACTGTACTGCCTTTACACCTTTGTATTCACACTTCAAATCATAACCACCCAACTATAAGCATATACACTGAGAAATTTTATTGGTTGTTTTCCCGCGGCAGAACAACTTGCCATAAGGAGTACTTTCGAAGCATAGAGTAAAAGTAAAAAAATAAAGATTTTTTTGTATTAAAATAATTTAAAAAAAAAATCATCAACTTGATAAAACACTACTCAATAGTAACACTAGAGGTAACTTGTAGATACTACTCGAATCGCACGCACCGCCGACAAAAGGAACAGCGATGCATAAATGTTCAAAGCAAAATAAACTCTCGCACGTGGTGATTTTTCACAATGGTTAATCTGCCATTTTTTGTTTCTAATATTTTATTTGTTTATAAAACGATTGTATTACCAAGACAAAACCATTTCACTGCGGGAAAACAACCATTAAAATTTCACGGTGTAGAGTCCGTTTCAAAGTTATCAGTTTAAACAAGCTCTGTTCGGGATAAATTCTTGTGCAGTCACTCACTGAAGTAACAGGTTCGTTTGTATTTCGAAGGTTTTACTTTATTAAATTGTAATAATTGTGTAATCATCAATGAAAACTAGCCTCAATTGTCAATAATGTAAAACATATGTAAAAACTTTTTCCAAAAAAAAAAACAACCGAATTCCCAAGAAACACTACTAAGTGAAAAATTATTTCGGAAGGCGGTGACTTTGGATATGTATTTAAATTTTTTGTCACCGCCTTCCAAAATTAAAGTTATTTTTCACTTTATAGTGTTTTTTCGGAAGTCGGTTGTTTTTTTGGAAAAAGTTTTTATTTTTCACTTTTTAGTTACAGTACCTACCCCACTAATTTGAAATTTCATCATCCTTGGGGTCAAAACAATGCATATTTATGCGATAGCAGCAATCGCGGTTGATTTGTTGTTATTTTTTGAAGAGTTCCGTTATCTGTCTCCGAAACGCATCATCAGGTCTATATGAAATTGAAATGGGACCACACGGAAAGTACGAGCTTTCAAATAAAAAAAGAATCATCAAAATCGGTTTACCCAGTCGAAAATTATAAGGTAACAAACATTTAAAAAAAACATACAGTCGAATTGAGAACCTCCTCCTTTTTTTGAAGTCAGTTAAAAATGGAATCAAAGTACTTAATTTGTACGTACGTTTTCTGATCCATTTGTTTACATTTTCAGTTTATATGTTTCGAACAGACCATAGATAGTTACAGCATATCTTAGCAAGCACATACCGTTACATCGGCTTGATTGAATAGCCGGCATATAAATCTATTCATCGCGGGATAAACTTTTATACAAACATAACTAATGAACGCGGCGCACCCAATAACTTAGTTACGATCGTGGTAGCTCTCACAATCCATTTTTTTTTTCAGTGTACGGAGTTGGTTATTGGTTTAACGCTGTTATTTTTTTTTATTTTTTTTTATTGCATTATTTAACGTATTTTTGTGAAGTTTGTATGAACTTTTATTAAGGCTCTTGCAGACAGGCGTGATGCGACCCTAGAACAATTTCTATGGAAATTTCAAGGTAATGTTTCTTTAAGAGTCGCGTCGCTCGGGCCTGTTTGCGGGAAGCCCTCAATAGCAGTAATAGATTGATTAGTTCTCGTTGCTCGTTGCTCGGTAATGCGCGGATCGTGGTAAAAAATTGCAGGACGTGTGCTGACGCAATGAAAGGACGTCATCATTTCAGCCGTCGTCCACTGCTAGACATAGGCCTCTCCCAAACTCTGACACCTCGACCGGTTCTGTGCTTCTTGCATCCAGCGGATTCCTGTGGCCTTCAAAAGATCATTGACTCATCTTGTAAGAAGCCTTCCAACGCTACGTTTTCCGGTACGAAAGGACGTAAGAATGACGAGACGTTAATTGTAATGATAGATTGTAAAGTAGGCAATGCTTTACACAAACATCACTAATTAACGCAGCGCATCTAGCCCCAGTACCTTAATCAGAATTGTGGAAACGCTCATAATCCATTTATTTTTTCAGTCTACGGAGTTGAGTATAGGCTAAACGCTGTTATTTTTATTTACGGTGGCGTATTTTTATAAAAAGTGGATTTTACAGCAGCAATATAGGTTATTGTTACGGAGGTTAATGGCGGGGTAGTATGTGGAGTCAGGTCACGAGTTGCGAGACGTGATTGCCGAAATTACGCTAGAACCAACCAAACAGAATGGCTTAATATTAGCTGTAGTGAATCTTCTTCCTTGTGGTATCAATGATTCCGTTTATATGTTTGAAATAAAATTCGACTACCAGAATTGTCAGTGTTATCGTTGGCCTCACAAAGGTGCATAGTGCAGGTGTTATTGAGCAGCGAATACGACAAGAGATGAATTCATCATCGATTATGATGTGGCTCCACTGTTGCATTGTGGCTCATTGGAGTACTCCTCCTGACTAAGTTGTGCTTGCAGCGCTAGCCTACCTGTCTTCTTAGTCGACATAAGAGACTTCCAGGTTGTCCATCGTAGTTGGTGGCCTGCTGGAAGTTTTCATTTAATATAGTCAGCCGGAAGGGGGGAGATTTGATTAAATTCTAAATGCAAGCAATGTTTTAAACAAACATCACTAATGAACGTGGCGCACCTAGTACCAGTAACTTAGTTACGATCGCGGTAGCGCGCTTACGATCCATTTTTTCCGTCCGTCTAATATTACTATACTGTGTACCGAGTTCAGTCCGCATCCGTTAAATACTGTTATTCTGACAGTTTTTGTTCATCATCATCATCATTTCAGCCGAAAGACGTCCACTGCTGGACATAAGCCTCCCCCAAGCTCCTCCACTTCAACAGGTTCTGCGCTTCTCGCATCCAGCGGATTTCTGCGGCCTTCACATCGGTCCATCTTGTGGGAGGCCTTCCAACGCTACGTCTTCCGGTACGCGGTCGCCACTCTAGAACCTTTCGGCCACATCGGCCATCTGTTCTGCGAGCAAAGTGCCCTGCCCACTGCCACTTAAGTTTGGCAATTCTTCGGGCTATTTCGGCTGCCTTCGTTTTCCTGCGGATCTCTTCATTCCTGATTCGATCACGTGGGGAAACCCCGAGCATAGCCCTCTCCATTGCCCTTTGGGTGACTTTTAGCCTTCTGATAAGGCCCATTGTCTTTTGGCCCACAGTTTTTGTTGGGTTGAGTTTATTATTGTAAATTATATCTAAACAACAAATTCATCATCCTCCACAGCCCGACTTCACCCACTGCTGGGCTTCTCTTTTCTTGTGCCAATCCCCACGCCCTTGTGTCAGCCTCATTGAGGTTTTGCCCGCGATGGCAACAATGTAGTTCACCCATCTCAGAGCCGGACGACCGACATTTCGGCTTCCAGTCCTTGGATCTACTCAGTCACAGCCTTACTCCACCTGTTATTACTGTGCCTCGCCAGGGGTCGTGCCCAACTCCATTTGAGTTATACGGTTTCTGATATCGAAGACCTTCGTACGTCTTCGTATCTCGAGGTTTAGAACTCGGTCTATTAGCCTGTTGCCAAGTATGGAACGCTCCATGGCTCTCTGTCGAACTCTCAGCCTAAACAAATTAGTTTTACAATATTAAAACTTGATTTCCAGTTAAATACTTTTTTCTGAGATCGCGAAATGAAGAGCATTAAGCCGGAACCCGATTGTGTCAAAAGCTTTAGTAAAGTAATGCTACATTTTGATGCTGTTACTTTGTTGATACAGTTTGCCCAGAATCCTCAATTGATGCTTAACCTTTCATGACACCATGAAACATTTTTTTTTTAATTCGAGCACGGACTCACATTTCACTAAAAATCATTTCTGTATTTAAAAATAATGGCATTCGTTGGCAAGAAAGATAAGATGATCTCAGAGAACTTCGACGGCTTCATGAACGCTTTCGGTGTGGTCTTCATCACCCGTCAAGCAACGCTGTCACTCCCACAGTGGGGCTCCGCAAGAGCAGAGGCCCTTCAACCTGATCATCTGCTTCATGTTTAAGACTACGGAATTTAAGTTCAAACCTGGCGAACAGTTCGATGAGAAGAGGGCTGATAGAGGTAAGTTAGTGAGCACGTTCGAGGGATAAGTTGACTTTAAAATAAAGTTGCGTTTGAGAATTTCAGCCATTTATCTCATTATTCCCATGACAAAAATACACCAAACACAAGTACTTATCGTAAAAAACATCACAACGAGACCACAACTGCACCGTTGATATTATCGCTGAATTGCTTTGTGCAGCCGAGTGTCCAATACATAATATCTATGTGTACGCTGGCTGTATATAGAGCGTAGTGTAAATAAGTACATGAGGTAGGTGTTTAAACAGTTTTTCACTGGCTACAGGCCTGTCGTTGTAATTCACTGACAAACGCATATAAAAGAGTCCGGTGGCGGACAGCGACGGCTGTGGAGACGACTTTGTTTTACGATGTTTTTTTTTTGACTGTGACGTGTTCACTATGGCAAAATAGTGTTTCTTTTTACATAGTTTCTTTGAGATTCACCGAGTCTCACATATTGACAATAAACCAGTAACCTTGGTTAACTTCATTACTACACCTAGCAAGAAATGCAGCTAAACGAGGTTAAAACATTTTAAGTAAATGTAGTTTACCCATGGAAAAAGAATAAGTACGCCTAACTTTTATCCATCGTTCGAACCTTTTACGGTACGGTTAAAACGGTCCGATCGACCGAAATTGGAAGAGCAAAGCGTTTTAGTAATTACAATAGGTAGCCCTCATCTATTTATCTACCTCAAGAGGCTTTTGATGGCTGGCTATTTCCAGGGTCTGTTAAAAAATGCGTTTCATATTTATTGTAATAAATCACTTCCTTCTAATATGATAAATGTGAAAGTTTAGAAGGTAGGATGTTTGTTACTCAATCACGTAAAAACGGCTGGACGGATGTGGATAAAATTAGGTATATGGACACATAAGGTACTTTTTATCCCGATGATTTCCGACAATCACGCGGTTAAAGCCACTAGCAAGAGCTAATTAGAATGTAAAAAAGCACGCATGTGTTTAATTTCGCTAAATTGTTATGATAAGTTTTGCATAGCAGATAATGATAAAATATAATAGCCCTATTCATGTTATGTAACATTAATGTACTACATATCTACCCATATTATGCAAATACATGTTCTGAATTGATTTGATTTTATTACTGTTGTAACGTGGTTCCTATCACCCACCGGAGTCATAATTGATTTTAGTTTTTGAATTTTTATTGCCTGAATCTCCACCATCAAAATGACTGATTACAAGCAAGTGAGAGTGCCGTCAAAGTATTTATTCGCACTTTGGTTGCAAACACAGAATCCAGATGCTGATGATGATACCAAAAATGTAGGCAAAATGCGTACCTGCTGTATTTTTATAGTTCATTATAATTGCAAATCGCTGACACAACTGACGATAATTTTGAAAACAAAAAAGAAGTAAAAAATCATAAAATGCGACCTTCGCTACACAATGACATTGTAACTCGCAATGTCAACGCCTAGCGATGTCGCAACGGCTACTGGAGCCCTACTAGTGCGGTTAACTTTCTAGCAGGCCTCATCAGCGTTAAAAATCACTAGTTTGCAGACATAAAAGTGAAAGAATACAAACGAAAAGAAAACAGAAAAACAAAATCTAAACAAACTCGATTCGACTCCTCTGCTACCGCTGTCCACCGGTCGCGCTCGTATCCTCGCGGGAGGTAATTATGCATGGCCGCTTTTTAGCGCGTCCACCAGCGAATAAAATATAAAACGCGCCACAACTAATGATTTCACGTACACTCCACGTTATATAATTATATACTTCACGTAATTGCACCGTTATATACTTTGTAGCAGGTAAGAGTGACCTCGTTTGTTTGGTTTTTTATATGCTCAACTAAGCTTTTTAATGTATTTTATTATGTTAGTAGGTTAATATTGTTACTGTTGAATAAATTATGTTTATTGAGATGAGCTGAAAACGACAGAATATTGCTGGTCTCCAGCAATAGTTAAATTATCTTGTATTTCGTTTATTGAATGGTTAGGTATAAAGTAAGTACATACTTGGTTTAACTAATAAGTATACACTTTAAAATGAATTTGTAACATCAAAAAGTAACCAATTAATCAAAGACAGGTAAATCATAATCAAGGAATTGAGTTATATTAACTTAACGTAATATAACACTACTCCCCCTTATTACAAAACTGGGTTTTTTCTTTAGATAAGGTTTAAACCACTGATCCAGTTATTGAATTAAGAACCTGACTGTAACAGAGTTATTTATACAAAAATGACAGCTTAGTTCGGTGCTAAGTTGTCATTTTAGTAAGTATGTAGGTATTATGAAAGCCTTAACCGAAATAAAGTTCGGAATACAAACACTAGCTCAAAGGTTTAGGCAAGAACTAAAGTTAATTTTGGTTTTGTAATAAGACGTGAGACATCAGTCTTTCACGAAAAACTTAACCTTTTAAAATCAAAACAAAAAAGAAAAAGCTTCGTTTTTCAAATAAGTCATCACACCGCCATCTGCATAAAAACACAGGAACTACAGAGCTTTCTTTCTGAGTTGATAAAACTTCCGAGTATTTCCGCTGAGCGAGGAGAGCGCTGCGATCGTTTTAAATGTGGGAAAACTCGGCACTTTTCTCCTTCATTGTGTGGAAATGTTGTAGAGGATGGACGTCTCGCTTTCGTGAACGCGAACGGGCTAGATATTAGACGATAACTATTTACGAGATACCACCTAGACGGAATTTTATTTCAGAATTCCCTGAAAATTTTGTAAGTAATCTAAATAGAGTAAGCAGTTGTTAAATGCAATTTAAACGTGTAGTTTTCAGGTAGGTCGTTTTATTGAATTTTTTTAGTAGGCTGAATAAAATTTCACCTTGCAGTAAGCACGGCTAGGTAAGCCGATGAAATTTTATTTATACATTCGGTTATTAACGTTAGGTCAGTTTAGTTTCATGTGTCGTTTAATGCGTATGATCATGTTGCAGTTAAGTAGGCGTAACCATGCAAACTTATTGGTCAAATATCAACGGCCCATAACCGTAACTCTATTAGTACACCTACTGTATTTACATTGTAGGTATATGCGTGTACCGTCATCATTAGATACGTAAATACACAAATGCTAATTAGTACAATCGGCAGCTGTAGTTACATTAGGTAGATTAATAGCTCTTATACATACAGGATGTAAGCGAAACGCTTCCGAAAACGAAGTTAGTAAGGTTAGTGATTCTTGATGTAGTACCATAAAAAAATCTAGATTAAAAAAGAATACCTACTTTTTTGCATTTTTTGTTTACTATGCTGTGAGAACAGTTAAATGAACAAGCGCCGCCAAAATAAAATAAGTAGAAACATTACAGAAGCGTCAAACGTTTTAAATTGATATAAAATAACCAATTTAAGGCGAAAGGTTATTAGTATCGGTTATTAGTTTACATTTAGTTGCATTTCACCTACGTTCTGGCTTCAAAAGCGTTCCCCATACTCCCTGTATAGACATAGAGAAGTATGGAAGCAAAATATGCATGTTGCGCCGATCCTAAACTAACAGGATTAAAAAGGGCAGTAGAATGATGATACATAGGTATAGACATTATATTCATTAAGGTACCTACCTACCTAGATAAAATCCATCTTCCGGGCTCTGAGATTGTTCTGAAAGCCGTGGAATACCTCTCCACTCCTCAAGCACATCAGGAAGTGTTGTCCCCCTTGTCGCTACGTCACTATGTGCTAGCAACGGTTTCCGGGGGACCATTACTGAGTGTGTAAGTCACCCCCTGCCGTTTTATCTGTGTATATACAAAACATTGAACAGGCAAGAGCCATAGTAATTCCATAGTTCTTGGTAACCAGTCCATTTTAGCCACCCAAAAACATATTCCAACATCTTTTCTTCCGAAATAGGGCGGGAGGAAACGCCCGGGTGTTTCCATTGCGAAGATCGCCCAGAGGACACGGTGGAGCATACGGTGGAGGTCTGCCCAGCTTGGGTGGAGCAACGCCGTGTCCTCGTGGAGGTGATCGGCGGCGGCGATCTCTCGCGTCCGACCCTGGTCCAGGCCATGGTACGGAGCGAGAGGGCATGGCTGGCAGTCGCCTCCTTCAGCGAAGCAATTATGCTCGCAAAGAGGGAGGCGGCGCACGTGAGGGAGATGCAGTACATGCGCCCTCACAGCCGTGGCCTTCGCAGGAGACGCCCTGGGCGTCGGGAATCCCAGGCTGATTCCCGGCCACCGTAGGCACGGGCTTGCGGACGGCGAGTAATGGGTAGCTCGCTGTCCGGTAAGGACCAAGCCCGGGTCGACGGCGCGTTGTGTTCCACGCGCGCCTCAAAGAGATGTCAGCAGCAACAGAGGGGCCAGCAAGGGCCGATGCCTGCCGGAGGTGCGGGTTGTTCGAAAGAGATACCGCCGCCCCTGGCACACAGGCAACTGAGGGAACACGGGTGGGTTTTAGTCAGTAAAAGTCTGACACGCCCTCCCGCTCCACCCAGAGCGGGAGAAGTTATTTGATAATTTCCCACCCAGGAAAAAAAAAAAACATCTTTTCTTCCAATATTGCAATAGTCCAACACAAACCGAGGGTTGTCCTTGGGTGCACTTTCACAGTGCATAGAGGGTTAATCGTCGGTTGGTGCCTCATTCCATCTAAAATGTCTAAGGGCCTCTGCGAGTTTGCTTTGCTATTTTAACATATATAAAAATACTAGCTGACCCAGCAAACGTTGTTTTGCCTTATAAATTATTTAGGGGTGGACTACCCCTAACATTTAGGGGGATGAAAAATAGATGTTGGCCGATTCTCATAGATACCGGATAAGCACAAAAAATTTCATCAAAATCGGTCAAGCCGTTTCGGAGGAGTATGGCAACGAAAACTGTGACACGAGAATTTTATATATTAGATTAATTTTATTTATAAGATCATTCAACAAGTGTGCTTTAGAACCAGTGGAAAACTTAAACTCGATTTTGGAATTGAGATGCACCAATGCAAGATTTTGGAATTGGGCCTTGGGCCCGCGTGGTTGATTACGGCCCACTCCCTCTCACAGAGAGGAGGCCTGTCCCAGCCGTGGAAATATTTATTATAAGCTGTTTCTGCTTATGCTTAAGATTCGCGAAAAACTTAACCTTTTAAAAGCCTGCGAAAGAAGTGTTTAACACTTTTTTCGCAGGCAACATTGACGGGATCACCTTAGTTAATGCTAAAGGGGAGTTTGCATAGGTGATGTGACAATAGGTATTCAAAAGAGGTATGTATGATTAGTTAAGGGCTTAAAGGGTAAAATTATTGGTTATAGGATTATTCCTATAACCAATCATGTTAGCCTTTTAGTCCAAGATTTAACATCAAGTAAGTATAATGTAAATTTTTTCTAATTTTAACTGAATTGCATTTAATCTTTTATATTTGTACATCTAATACTTTTGTTAATGTATCATGCTGGATTATATTCGATTGCAATGTGAATTGTTACTGAATAAAAAAATTCAATTGAACATTCAGTTTCAGAGTACCTAAATATTGAAAATAGTAAATACCTGTTGACGTTCCTAAGTAGATACTCCCTGTGGCTTCGCTTGTCTTGCAGCATTTTATGTGCTCATCACGAGTGCAGAGCTTTTTCGAAGCCATCACCAAAGCGGTTTTTTGTCTTTTGGATACCCCCACCGAGTCACAACTGCGGGATAAAACTTAACGTGGATAATATAATACTTTTATCGTAAAATAAAACCATCACACAAACAAAAATACTCAACATTCCATTAATAAAAGGTCACTCAAAAGCGTCATTGTAAACCAAAATTCAAAGTTTGACACCACAAAAACAGAAGCGTCGCATTACCTTCTCCCAGACAGCTTGGCACCAACTTTTTACATACATCTCTAAACCAACAACTTGGATAAATGTCCCAACATGTGACCAATAAATCTTCAGACCGGATATGGTCACAGGATTCATACACATGGTCTAAGAGTGACAGGAACACCGAGGACGCGTGGCGATGGCGATAAAAGAAATTCTGCCATATTTTTGGGAAGAAAAAACTATTTTTTTTGCATTTTTTTATAGGATTCGATTGTGAATTGTGTTGATGAAAACGTTTTGTTTTTGTTTTGTTTTGCATACTGGTTTTAACAGACCTGTGGGCACAGAGTGCTTATTCTTATTTTGTGTTATGAAGTTTGAATACGACAAACTTCGGTCGGCCATACCAAACCTATACAACAACCCTCTTACTAATAAACACGGAATAAAGTTATACTAAAGCCTTTGCAGCCTTAGTGAGAGTTTCATTTAACCATCTCGATCAAACGCATCGAGAGTGTTTGGCGCTCCGATGGAAAAAAAAACCAAACCAGGGCAGATTGGTTTTTTTTTCCTGGGTGGGAAATCATCAAATGACTTCTCCCGCTCTGGATGAAGCAGGAGGGCGTGTCGGACTTTTACTGACTAAAACTCACCCGTGTTCCCTCAGTTGCCTGTGTGCCAGGGGCCGCGGTATCTCTTTCAAACAACCCGCACCCCTGACAGGCATCGGCCCTTGCGGGCCCCATCAGTTGTTGCTGACATCTCTTTGAGGCGCACGTGGAAGACAACGCGCCGTCACCCCGGGCTTGGTCCTTACCAGACAGCGAGCTATCCATTACTCGCCGTCCGCAAGCCCGTGCCTACGGTGGCCGGGAATCAGCCTGGGATTCCTGACGCCCAGGGCGTCTCCTGTGAAGGCCACGGCCGTGAGGGCACATGTACTGCCTCTCCCTCACGTGCGCCGCCTCCCGCTTTGCGAGCATCACTGCTTCGCTGAAGAAAGCGACTGCTAGCCATGCCCTTCTCGCTCCGTACCATAGCCTGGACCAGGGCCGGACGCGAGAGATCGCCGCCGCCGATCGCCTCCATGAGGACACGGTGGTGCTCGGCCCAAGCCGGGCAGATCTCCACCGTATGCTCCACCGTGTCCTCAGGGCGATCTTCGCAATGGAAACACCCGGGCGTTTCCTCCCGCCTTATCCGAAACAGGAACCTCCCGAAACAGCCGTGTCCGGTGAGGACCTGTGTCAGGCGGAAGGCGAGGATGCCGTGCCGCCTCTCAAGCCACTCCTCAAAGAAGGGACTTACCGCCGCCATTGTGGCGTGCCCAGCCCTGCATTGGTGACGGACTAATCGGAGCGCCGAACGCACTCGATGCGTTTGATCGAGTTGGTTTAATGAAACTCACACTAGGGCCACTTGTCGAGGTGTGTTTACAGACGAAATGTGAGCGGTCGCTGGAGTGAGGAGAGTTTCCTTACAACTACTTGGTTGAACATTATTGTCTTTTTGCTTTTGCATATCTTGTGTTAAAAAAGGACGACTAATTAACCCTACCAAAAATCCAAATTACATACCACCCATTTAAAAACTTACACGAAAAAACACGGTCAAACAAACCGACCCCAACATTCCGGGGCCCATTAAATAAAACGATCACAAAACCTAACAGCTCTTCAAACAGTATCCGGGCGAAATTACTCCCGGGCCGGGTAAACAAAATCATCATTGTAACACGTGTAATTTCGCGTTCACCGGTCATTACTTTTGACCGGGTTCCCGGGTCGCTGCTTGAATAATTGAGCGGTGTGAGAGAGATGGACCTCCCGAAAATATGAAATGATCCTGCCGGCGCGGAACGGTTAACCTGTGATTTCAGGTGTTGCTGACAAATGGGGCTCGTTGAGATGTCAAGGGTTGAGTCCAGTTCGCAGTTGGCGAGCAAATATGTTTTATATGGGGCTTGTGGCGCTGCGCAGTGCATATATGTACCTACGTGTGGACGATGATAGACTTTACCTGTTATGGTAAATTCTAAGTATTTGCAATGTAAATGTTATTATTATTATTATTCAGGTATGTTTCTAAGATTCTAATATACATATTATAAAACAAAGTCTCCCGCAGCGTCTGTCTGTCTGTTCGCGATAAACTCAAAAAGTACTGAACAGATTTTGAACTGAAGTAATATTGAGATACCCACCAACTTGGCAAGTTATCGTCATCTAATATTTTTGCATGTTGTAGTTTCATCTTTTTAGTATATTAGGGGGCATCCATTAATTACGTGAGGCAATTTTGACGATTTTTCAACCCTCACCCCCGCTCTGTTAAAATGTCGTGAAATTTGGCCTAAAACCCCCCATAATATTACCTGAGATATTTCAAAATGCGTATTTTGAGTCTAAAATGTTAATCTGTGCTTATTTGCTTTGGATTTATGCGTTGTATTTGGCTGGGTCGGCTGGCTGGTCGCAGCTTAACAATCTAGGAGCTACTGTGCTACTTTGTGGTGTTCGCATAACCGCGGTAATTATTATTTTGTAGGATTTAGCCATTTTGGCGGATAAACATGTTTTACTTAATTTAACCTAGTATTTTAGCAATTTTACATTATTTCTTTGTGGAAAAAATAAATAAGGTATAAATAATAATAACGTGATATTTGCCGAGACCCCTTTATCCCCCACGTGAGATTGGGTGAGTTTCGACTCGACCCCCTCCCCCCTTAAACGCCTTACGTAATTAATGGACGTCCCTTTACCTACCTAGGTCCTTCTTAAAAACGTACTTGTTCTTACGAATGTGGCTGCGTCGTTGGTGTAATGGTCGCAAGCGGTACTGCTGAGCATGAGGTCCTGGGATCAATTCTCAGTTTGGGCAAAAAGTTTCTGGAATTTCTCAGAATCATCACGGAGTCTGGATTTATGTCCAGTTGATGGAAATAGGTTCGCCCCCTATCACATGGGACTTAAACATAACTGGCGAAATGTGGCTTTACTATAGGTACACCTCTGCCTAACCCTTCGGGGAAAAAAGGCTTGAAGTTATGTATATATCGTTCTTACAAAAGAAGGTAGGTATCATTTAACAAATAACTATCCCTTGCTTCATAACATAACCTCGAAAACGCACACGTGAACATCAAAAAACTTAATCTCTCCATATAAAACCGCGTGTCGGCAGCACACGTCGAGTGTCCGACCGGGAAGTGAACCCGACACCCGACCGCGGCCCACCAACGTATCTTCCTCCGCGCCAGATTGCGCTGGCCGCACTAAATTTATGGTTCCGGTCACCTTTTACTTATACCGTAGACACGTGAACAAATATAGACGAGAGTAGTTAAAACTTTTTGGTTGGATGTCGTGATAAATTGTAATGAAATGGAATGTTTATTTATGTAAGTATAGATCTTAAAAGACACTTTTACACGTCAATATTTTGTTAGTCAATATTTTTAAAAACTAGATGGCGCCGGTATTTCCAAGCTGACTGTTTCCTGAGAAGAAAAGCCGAAACAAACTCAGAAGTCATGGTCTCTTTTAAAGTCCAAACATTATATTATTAAAATTTTATGTGAGTCTAACAATGCAGGGTAATGTCTGGAAGGGCCTTTTGAAGAAAGAGCCATTGCAGCTTTGAGATGACCTGTCTCAACAGACGGCATGTATGTAGCAGTCACCGTGTAGCTCAACCCTATTTTAGTAAATATATATTTTTGTATATATAATATTGTAATGATTGGCATGACGGATTAGGTTAGAGAAAAAAGTTAAGAACGGTTAAGTTAGATGGCACTGGGCAAGGCACATTGCTCGCAGAACAGATAGTCGATGAGGCCAAAAGTTTCTGAAGTAGGAGTGTAGTTGGAAGGCCTCCTACAAGGTGGAGTGCTGATCTGGTGAAGACCACAGCAATTCGCTGGATGCAAGAAGCATAGAACTAGTCGAAGTAGCGATGCTTGAGGGAAGTCGATGGCCTGAAGAGGATGTATTTTGGCTGAAATGATAATGATGATGCAAAAGTTACGAGGGTGTTAGGTAAGTTAAGTGTTGTTTTATCTGCATTGATGACAAAGTCATTAGAATATGAATATAAAAAGACGTAGGTCCAATTATGTTCATGAGTTCTATGTTGCAACATAACTAGGTACTGTGGAGGCCCAGACGAGCCTCCAGGTACCGGGTGTGTAGAGGACATAAATTAAAACATTAAGGGGCGCTTGAACTGTGGGACTCCACATTTATTTCAAGAGTTTAGAAGATAAAATCAGACGCTTACAAAGACGCGCCTGTCTTTAGAATCAAAGCTCACGGAACAAAAACTATCTAAGATTATTTGACGTTCTTATTTTTGAACATGCTAAATGCTCGAACATAGACACAGCCTAATCATCGGATGCCAGTATGTGTGTGACGTTATTCACTAAGTAAATAGCCTCTACAGTACCGCAAATCAGCTCACAGAGCTAAACAAATTTAAAATGTCCTTATGATTCTGTTAATCAGTTGAATATGGCCAGAGACGAAATGATGATTCAAATCTGTAGGTAGTGATTTGTAGGTACTGCAAACGGGCTTTAATGACAGATTCCGTAATATTTCAGGTAAGAAGGTATACCAAGCTCATAAGATGCTAAAGCTTGAAGTTTGGCACATTAAGGGATCTCTAAAAGTGCTCTTACACGGTATTTTTTTTTAGCTATTAATGCTCGGCAACACTAATGGATCTGGATCAATTAACTGGGGCAATCTGGAGCAACAACAATAAAAAGCGGAAATTGTTTCGGGAATCTTGCTGCTGATTGGTCCATATATTTCACATTTCTCAATGTCGCATATATGAGTTGTCGAATATCCAATCGGTCTGGAAATTTTTACTAAATTTCTTTCTATCTCGTTTTTGTGAGAGGAACCGGCGGGCGCCGGAGACGTTGGGGGTATTACCTAGTTTTTAAGTTGCTCCATATTGCACGGTATTGTGTGGCCGTATCTCTGGCAACAGGTTGCTACATGTTGCCATTGCCCTAAATTGCTGGATGTAGTCGTAACGTCATAGTTGACGAGAATTGACTAGGATGGAGCACTTTTAGTTGCCCGTTTAAACACACCTTAAGGTTAATAAATGTATTTACGTGTTTGAATGTTATTTTTATCTGTCCCAGTTAATTAAAATCACCTTTGTCTAACAATGGAAACATACCAAAGAACCAATTATAATGGTTAGAAACATTAATTATTTCTAACATTTAATCACAACAAAAAAATCAAACAAACACAACCCCTTAAAATTTCTTCGACATAAAATACATTAAATTCACTCATTTTGAAAACTCATATAAACGTACACACCCCTTTCTATATGCTTATCATCGGATGCCTATCTGAGACGAGTCATTGTGTGTAGACGTTCATAATATTTGACGTATGCGCTTAATGAAGTGGAGTGTGTATTTATTAAGTTAATTAAACCGTTCTTGAAGCCCGAGGCTGGGGTCCGGACGAGAGTAGGCACCTATCTATCTGAGTACGATAAGATTTTGGCTCAGATTAGAACGGGTGGAAGGTATTTTGGTATTTTGGGTTCAAGAATTTTCTCTGTATGAATAAGAATAGTATGTTAGCGGGTTGTTAAGGTAAAAGGTTTGGTCCTGCAATTTTGACACATTTCCATTTGTGAAAATAATGAGGATAGGGGCCAGTTTTTTTTTTAAATAAGCCTTATAAGTGTTACTGGCTTGTCGTTGACTGTGTGACGTAAAAATATCGCGGGGGGATTTTCGCGCACTGGATTTTCAAAGCACTGCGTAGCGCCAAGAGTTGAAAATTGAACAGTGTGTTTTTTCGACGCGCTGGGATGCACTTTGTTGGATTCTCTATGTTTGGTATAACATCAAAAGTTGAAAAGACAGTGCGTTACAAAATCCCGCCACAATATTTTGACGTCTGTGGTCTTACAAGGTATACGATTGGTAATCAGGAAATTATCTTACAGGGGACCCATAGTCAGTATATGCGCCCTCACGGCCCAAGCCGCTGCCGGAGACGCCCTGGGCGTCGGGAATCCCAGGCTGATTCCCGGCCAACGTAGGCGCGGGCTTGCGGGTGGCGAATAATGGGTAGCTCGCGGTCCGGTAAGGACCAAGCCCGGGTCGACGGCGCGTTTTGTTCCACGCGCGCCTCAAAGTGATGTCAGCACCAACTGGTGGGGTCCGCAAGGGCCGATGCCTGCCAGGGGTGCGGGTTGTTCGAAAGAGATACCGTGGAACCTGGCACACAGGCAACTGAAGGAACACGGGTGGGTTATAGTGAGTAAAAGTCTGAAACGTCCTCCTGCTCCACCTAGAGCGGGAGATGTTATTCGATTATTTCCCACCCAAAAAAAATGGGTCCCATGTACAATATTTCTGTTTTTTTCGTTTCTTGATTTGGCTGTAACAAGTTGACTAACTTTCGTTGATAGTAACTCGAAAACGGCTGAAACAAAGTTAGGTAATGATGATGCCGGGTCTAAAACCGTCCTTTTAAAATCTTCATAACGTAACGAATTAACGATCAAGAATATTCTGATGTAACTTTACAATGCTTATTATTACGTACACTGTGGTCGTTTTATTTTAGTAAATAAATTGTAACTTTTCATTAAATTTAAATAAGCTTACATTTTTTAATTAATTCCTCATTCCTACCCAAACAAAATAACAAATGTTTATAAATAAATCTTCTTAAGTTGAGCTTACTCATACGAGTCTTAATTTTAATAACGTAAGCAATAATGAGACATTATTAGGCGAGAGACTCATATTTAACTTTTGAAGAATCGACTGTTGTTTAATGAACCGGGGGGAAACAATTCATTAGTCAAATAGTATGTAGGTATAATTTAAGTGAGTGTATTAGTATGGGCATATTTTGTAGGAAATAATATGATGGGATTAGCTGAGCTCGCCATATTATTATTATTATTATTTTTCAAATTGCAGCTCTGTTTTATGTCGTTAATGATCTGAATGTGATTCGCGACTGTAGGAATTATTTATTTACTGAATAATAATCACTAATTTCTTATTAATTGTAAAACTTTGGAAATTTGTGACTGCCTTTCTGAGCTGCCTTTCTGAGTTTACTTCAAAATCAAAATCAAAATATTTTATTTTACATAAACCTGCAAGGGCACTTATGAAACGTCAGAAGCCAGGTGCACCGTTCCAATTTGTCGCTTCCTATGGAGAAGAGCCGGCAAGAAACTCCACGGTACCTCTTTTAAAAAACTTAGTAACTAACTTATAGGTATAGGTACAATCAGCAACAAAAGTTGATTAGAGGCCATTAAGTATTACGTAAGCAGACTTTTTGCAATTATTAACCCCCTCTCCCTCGTCAGCAAAATTAAGCAATGCTCTTACCACCCCCTCCCATGCTCACGTAAACATGCTTTTTTCAATGTGTTCTGGTTTATTTATTGATTCATGAGCAACAGTTATAAGTCTAGAAATAAGGAAATAGGCTTGGAATAGAGGACTTTAACGCATATTTATTTAAGCAAGATTTATTAAGATGGTATTCAGTTATTATAATCTTTATACATTAACGAACAAAACAAACTCCTTTTAAAATTTTGGTATTTTAATTCAAAATATCTGGATGACCGACCTGTGCTCGGTTTTTTTTTTGGACGTTTTCTAAAAATTATTCCTAGCTAGATCGATTTATCGCCCCCGAAACTGCATACTAAATTTCATGACAATCGTTGGAGCCGTTTCCGAGATTCAGATTATAATATATATACATGTAAATATATATACTAGAAATGGTCGTTTAAAGGAGGGTGTTTTATAATTCTAAAGCATTATTTATTTTTCTTAGTACCTAATAATCTTAATTAAAGGTAACAATTTTTTACCGTACCTGTAGGTATTTTATGTCGGGTACATTGAGTGGACCACCTATCTATTTTATTTACCTACGTCCGTGTGTCACTGCGGGGTGCCAACTGAAAACCAGCGCTGGGTGTCTGACGCCCAGCAAATGCTGAGATGGTAACCCTTTCGGTATGAGCACGCTCAGAACATTTTTACTGCAATTTTATTGTCATGTTTATTGTTCTTTTTTATGTGTTTGTCACTGTTTTGTTGTGTCTGTGTCGATTTAGTGCACACTATTCTTTGTATGACGACTAAAATGTCACGGTGTATAGTACCTACCTATTATGTGTTACACATATTTGCAAAATAAATGTTTTTTCTATTCTATTCTAATAAACATTCGATTGAACTAAATGCAGCAAAGGGTACAAGTACAGATCGATACAAAACGCGTACAGTACAACAACTCCAACTGAACACAAAACACTTAATTAATACCCAATACCCTACGTATCTCAAACTAAATCACAATAATATCCCTCTAGAGATCCATCTCAATTCGAAACATGGTGTGGAGTCCTAAAACATAGATCACTCGAAGACAGCCGAAGCCTCTTCAGTAATGAAGACAGCTCTCCTACAAACTATAATACGCCATCTAAATGCACCGTCGACAGGCATAAACAATTGAAATAATTATCAGGATAAGCCCGCCGGATCAGGGAAAGCCCTCGAGAATCTCAACCCTTCTTGGAACCTCCTGACAGCGTCTTATGCAAATTCACAAACTTGCCAAACTTAACGAGTAATCACTTATGTATTTGCACCCTACAATCAAAACCCAACCCTAACATCGGCTACTTAAGTAGCTTTTCCAACACAGGTGAAGTGATTTGTGACCTTTTTGTTAAGTTCGATGGTAATAGCCGCTCAATTGGCTCTCCTCTATGATATGCTAACTTATGTTTTGTTTGGACTCTTGTAGTGATAACAACTGCCACTTAAAATGTTTTGAACTTTGGCAAACATCTGCCTGATGTAGTGAATGAAGGGGATATTCGAAAGTGATGAATACTTATCCTTTTAATCGTAGAGTATATTTGTGATCTATTCTACTGCAAGAATATACACACATAATAAATATAATCAGCCTATAGTGTCCCCACTGCTGGGACACAGGCCTCCTCTCTGCGAGGACAGATGTCATATGTCTTCGAATTTTTGGTTCTAGGCGGCGTACCAATAGAAAATGGTGTCTAGGGCACGCCCCTTCGTAAATTATCTTCTCGGTCTACACTGAGCAAAGCTGGGTCACATAACCTTTCTTGACCGATTATAGCCTTCAATAACGAAATTATTAATTTCAACTTGCTAAGCAATCGCTTGCAATGCTGAAATTTTAAGAGAATTTGAATAGAAATCGGCAGATTTCGAAATACGGTTTCATCGCCGTACTGCACGTATTCAAGTAGCTCTTCAGATTTCTTAGATATGGGTAATAGTACGAAATGGTTTATTGATGTTTTTTTTACTATTGGTGACTTTTTGCCCCCCTTCGAAGGTGCCCAGTTACGCCACTGGAAGGACATGCCGGTTTTCTCACGATTTTTTCCTTCGCCGTTTTGAGAACAATGGTAATGAAATTAAAAACATAAAGTAACGTGCCTGCGTGAGTTGGAACTCACTACCGACACTCGTAAGTCGGAGCTGATACCACTGGCCCACCACTGCTCCTGGAAGAACATGCTCGTGAAGAATAATAGTTTAGTTAAGTCATTATCATCTAGCTATTTCACAACTATGTTGGGTCGGCTTCCAGTCTAACCGAATGTAGCTGAAGTTCAATATTTTATATGAAGTGACTGCCTATCTGACCTCCACAACCCAGTTACTGGGTAACACGATACTCTTTGATAAGACTGGTTGTCAGACTTTCGGGCTTCTGACGACCCGTAACGACTGTCAAAGATCCGCGAATGTCAGCCGGGAGCAACGGCTTAACGTGCTTTCTGAGGCACAGAGGGGTCTTGGTATGTAAAGATGGTCACCCATCCACGGACCAACCGGGGCAAGCGTAGCTTAACTTGATCGATCGACCTGTGTGGCTCGTTTTACTTAGCCACTAGTTTAGTTAAGTAAATGTATTAATTGGTGCTACTTTGAGACTTTATGTACAAAGGTTTAAATTCGAAATTAACTCAAGATTCATTTCGATTTCCAACATACTCTTAAAAAAACAGTTTGCTCTTTTTGATGGATCTCATTTCCGTAGGAAACGAAGCATATATAATAAGTACTAATTCTCGTGTTAGGTATCATAAAAAAAGAAACGCCAATGCTTCTGCAAAGAGCAAGTGCAACACTAAATAAAATTACAACCAAATAACATTAACAGAATAAAACAAACATCTTAACAAAACTTAAAAGAACCGACTTAACACATTAAAACCCAATAAAAACACTTCGCCTCTAACAACTAACGAATCAAATGTTTATTTTTCCGTCCAGTTCCTTTAATAAAATCCTCCTTACCCGAACTTGCTTCGTGTTTACTCGGCAAACATCGGCGTAAACAAAATTTAGTGATATGTGAGCCATTGGAGCGGCTGTAAACTGTGGTCGAATGAATACACAACGTATAAATGTGATAGTACGTGTGTGTTCATAGTAAAATGATGCAAATGATGAGAGGTTGACGGGTGAGGTTTATTTTTAAGGAAACTTAGAAACGTAGAATGAGTATAAAATAAAAGGAGCACGTACTACTAATTTGTCACTCTCGGTCGAAATGAAAATATTATAATGTCATGTGTAAAACTATCAAACTATTCTTAGGGCTAACTTTTCAATAGTTAAATAACTTCTATTCTATTCTATTTTTAAATATGGCAAGCAAAGCCGATGTCGATTATTCTGCCAATGTCGAAAGTGAATTGGAAAAGCATGTGCGCATGAATTATTACAAAAAAAAACCGATAATAATCTTCGATTATACAGTTGGGCTTAATTTTTGAGTCAGATTACTTATAACTAAGGAATAAATATGTCGGTTTGACAGCTTTTATAACATAGAGAATTTGCCAGACTGTCAGATTTATTCTTCAAATAAAAGTTTTCTGATTATTGAAAAATCAGCCCATAATTATATCTACTAATACGAGAGCAGTGGTGGCCCAGTGGTAACGACCGCGACTTACAAGTTGTAGGTAGTAGTATCGAATCCAGACAGGTGCTTTACTTTGTGTAAATTATTTCATCACCACTGCTTCTAAAACGGAGATGGAAAACATCATGAGGAAATCCTAAAACCAAAAATTCGAAGACATGTGACATCTACCAACACGCACTGGGCCTTCGTGGTTGATTACGGCCCACTCCTCTCACAGAGAGGAGGCCTGTGTCCCAGCTGTGGGAACATTATAGGCAGATTAAACTATACCTACTAATCTAAAATCATTTATTCAAACCTGGCTGAGAGTTTTTTCAGCACTTTTTAAACGTCAAAATTACATAAAAAACAGTCCCCCAACCCTCTGCAATTACTTTACCTGCTTTTTCTCTTTTTCATAATTTTCTAGTTCATGTTCATTTTTTCATAGGTTTATAATAAAATTAAAAGAAAAAAAAAACTCTTTTTAAAACAAGCTTTTAATATTACTTGTTAATGAAACGTACTAAAAAGTTAAAAATTATTTCATCTTAATTATTTAAATAAAAGCGTGTTACATTTTGATGGCAGGAGAAATGAATAACATTTATTTTAGCATTGTACACCTGCTTCGAACCGTCAATATGTAACACACTTTTAAAAAAAATCATTTTCAAATTGCCTAAGCTATCAGTCATTATAAGAAAATAACCCTACAAAATAACACACCCAATTCGTTGTCAAAATTGGTTCTTTTCCTCAAATATAAACGCTTCATCTGAACGTACAGTCGGCACCTACTTAACGTAGGATGTGGTCACATCAAAAAGAGATCTGTTCCGTCTTGGAGGGCGGAGGGCAGAGGGTCCGAGGTTACGAAATTATTCCCGAATCAAAGGCGGTGGGTGGCCAGCTATAACAATAATTGTTTGGACCTCAGAGAATTCGTTGAGAAAACGCCGACAAATATCTAATTGGAATTTCTAATTAGAGTTGCGAAACGCGGCCCTAATTAGTTTTCAATTGGGGTGGGTGATGATCAAAAAGGTCGATGTGTTGTTTGAAATCTAACCGGCTTTGGCTGGGTATTAGAAATACTTGATGTTTGATTACAACAGTGGCTTGAATGTATCGAGTTTGATATTTACATTTTATTACTTGACTAGCGGCTGCCCGCGGCTTCGCATGCGAAGATGTCAGCAATTATCTTACGAAAAGTGCTACCGGGCTAAAAATTATATGTAGACTACTAGCTTTTGCGAGCGGCTTCGCCCGCGTGGATGTCGGAAATTATCCCACGGGAATGTACGACCGGGATGAAAAGTATTCTATGTGTTAATAAACATAATAATAATAGGCGATCACTGCGTCAAATTTCATCCAAATCCATTCATCCATTTGTGCGTGATTGAGTAACAAACATCCAAAAATCTTCACAAACTTTCACAATAATTATATTAGTAGGAAGTAGGATGTTACTCCTTATAACATCAGCTATCTACAAATAATAATCCCAGCAAAATCGGTTCAGCCATTTCGGAGATTAGAACAAACAGACAGACGGACATTTAACTATTTTTTTTGTTATCTCGGTACCGTATATACTTTCGTATGCATATAGTAAGAAGAAAAAAATGACATTGCACACAGACACTTCAATTTTATTTATTTGTATGTATATATGTAGTAGATAGTATGTATGTATTGTATATATTTTAGAATCAACTCTCTCAATTAGTGAAAGTTTTTTAGAAGTCAATTAGAAAAAGACAAGGACTTTCTCTCTTTCAGAACTTAAAACTGTTTAACTAAGTCTTAGATGGGCAACTTAACGACAGTCTTTCGAGTGGTACAGGTGTATGGACACCTGTAACACTCGAAAGTCCATCATACAATATTAATATCTACTCTCTATTGTTAGGTTAGGTCGTATATCAATTATTGTTAGTCTATTGATGTGTCAGGAAGTCATGCATTCGTGAATTTGTTTATATAAAATGTTTTAGCGACTTATTCTTTAATTTGCACAAATGATCTTGTGTTAAGAATTTATTAGTAGTTTATTATTTTATCACAGTATTTTAGTTGATTTATTAATTGTTGTTAATCACTAATTTGATTAAAGCTTCGGGTACTATGGCGTGAATGCCATGACGGACGCCATTATGGCCTGTCGTTGGGAACAAAACGATTAATATAAATAAATGTGATGTAACACTGAGCGAAGTTGCCAGTGAAAATTGTATTGCGGTGAGTAAAATAAAGGTATAAGTTTGTTACGTTACGTGTTTTATTCCTGGCCAAAAGGTCAGAAGCGGGATATCCAAGAAATTTTCACATTTTCTTGTCACGCCCACGGCTCGGAGAAACGTAACTAACACACTCCGAATATTTTTTTGGGATTTTGGTAATCATAAGACATACAGAATTGGGAAATCAGGTGTTTTTTTTTTCTCCACTTACTTTTCAAACTTGCGGTTAAATCTTTAAAATGTATTTTGTTCAAGATGTTTGAAAATACTTGAAAGTTTGTTTTTTCGTTTTTTTTTTACCTTAGAAAATCTAGATAAACGCGTAAAAGTATGGCAAAAGGTTCGCCCCATTACATGGAATAGAAACATGGCGATATGTGGGATTACCATATCATTATTGGGTTGTGGAGGTTAGATAGGCAGATGCCCCATGTAAAGTGCTGATATTTATCTGCATCCGGTTGGACTGGGAGCCAACCCTAACACCTGGGTGGTGGAAAGACTAGGGAGATGTATGCATGACGTATGGGTTGGCGAAAAAAAAAAAAAAAAAAAAATACCAATCACTTCGCTCAATATACGCGTGATGATATTAATTTGGTATGTGTAACTATTGGTAGCACATGACAGATGCTAAGCTCATATTTGAAGTTTCAGAGCTCGCTGAGATGGATAGATATGAAGGAAATGCTCGAGGTAAAGAGCCTTATATAAAGGGAACCCGAGGTAAAGGGTGTTATGGAGAAGGAACCCGAGGTAAAGGGTGTTATGAAGAGGGAACCCGAGGTAAGGGCCCTGTTGGCAACAAAACCCGAGGTAAAGGGTGTTATGAAGAGGGAACCCGAGGTAAGGGCCCTGTTGGAAATAAATCCCGAGGTAAAGGGTTAAGGAGTACTTGTGATGTGACCAGCCGTGGGGAAGGGCTGGCACAAGTGGAGGAAGGAGAACCCGAGGCAACGGGTCAAAAGCAAATCGTGGACGATTTGAACTTGGAAAGGAATGCACACTGCTCGAGGCAAGAGCAGGAGCACACAAATTCGGATACAAACCAAAGTATTATTTTGGGAACAAAATATCAAACGGAAAATGAAAACTGGAACGAAAAAAGAAACACACAGAACGGAGGCTGCAAAACGATTATCATGGCGACGCAGGAGGCGCTGTTATTCTACTACGTCTACGGATTCGGCAGGTGAATCGCCATCACCAAAAAAAAGAAGGAGATCAAAGGGAAAAGAATCTGATAGTCGGTTAATGGATCAAGTTCTAGCTATTTTAGAAAAATGTAAGGGTTCTGATAAACCTAAGATGTCTTTTAACACTAATGTTATACCGGAGTTCGACCCTTTGTCTAAAGAACAAACCATATTGACTTGGTTGACCAAAATTGAGGAATGTGCCGAAATTTACGGCTGGGAAGATAAAGAAATCATTCATTACTCTCTGCCTAAACTAACCGGTGTAGCAAAGACATGGTATCAGGGTCTAACTTCGATATTGCATACATGGTCGGAATGGAAAAGGAAGCTGATTGAATCTTTCCCATGCAGGGAAGATTACGCAGAGCTCTTAACGGAAATGCTAGCTAAAAAAGCAAAATATGGAGATTCACTAGAGCATTATTATTATGCGAAGGTTAACCTATTAAATAGATGTAATATATATGGCAGGCAAGCAGTAGATTGTCTTCTATATGGAATAGACGACCGTGCAGTGAAGGTTGGCGCTCAGGCAGCTCAGTTTAATGAACCAGAACAGGTACTCAAATATTTTAGGACCGTTAAAAGTGGTCCTAGTAGAGATTCGCAAGACTATACGCGGAAACCAACTGAGCGACGATTTGCTAGCAACTCAAATCGACCAGGTTCATCTAAACCAGGTGCGTATTTTAATAATAATATAAAATGTTATAATTGTAACGAGGTTGGTCACCCAAGCTTTAAATGTGAAAAAGCTCTTGTGAAATGTACAAATTGTGACCGACTAGGCCACCAGACCACTAACTGTCTTAGGAATAAGAGGACAAACGAATCGGACAAAAACAAAACACCAGGTAATGACCAGACTTTAAGACAGGTTTCAGAAGTCACAACAGCTGCCTCTGGTTTAAACAAGTACGTGTTGGATATCAAGGTGAATGAATTGACAATATTGTGCCACATTGACCTGGGGAGTCAATGTTCTCTTATTAAGGTAAGTGATGCAAATTCTCTAAATCTTCAGATCATTAATCGCCCGAATCTACCGGTACTCAGAGGCATAGGCGGTAATTTGATACGTCCGCTAGGAGTTACCGTAACTTCCGTTGAAGTTCAAGGATTGCGAGAAATAATAGATTTATACGTTGTAGAAGATTATGTACTGGTACATCCCGTTTTGTTAGGCCACTCATTTACAGAAAGACCTGATATACTTATTATTAAAACTCCAAATGAGATAAAATTCCAGAGACTTCCACCAAACAAACTAGACGTTATGGTGTCTACTGACACTGAAATTCCTAGCAATACATTACAAGCGGTAAAAATCTGTATGCATGCGCAGGTGGATTGTGATGTTTATGTAAATGGTACTTTACGAGGTACTGATGGTCATGAGCATTATTTACTTCCTGGGCAGTACGAGATCAAAAACGGTAGTGGAGCAGTCTTAATTTATAATATATCAGCGTCTTCTATGCACATCACTAAAGGCACCCTTTTAACTCGTTCCCTGCAAAGAAAC
This sequence comes from Polymixis lichenea, assembly GCA_949091785.1. NCBI lineage: Eukaryota > Metazoa > Arthropoda > Insecta > Lepidoptera > Noctuidae > Polymixis > Polymixis lichenea. The sequence goes on from OX420951.1 coordinate 8,181,205, forward strand.
TCTGTTTCATCGACACATACACTAAATACGTTTAGCGTCACGTTTGGCGATATTCAAATGGAAACCTCAATAAAATGCAATCCTCATTTAAATGAGGACCAGTCCAAGGAACTACAAGGTTTACTTGCAAGGTATAGTCATTGTTTTTCTAGTGGACTACATGACTTGGGTTACACATCAGTTACCGAGATGACCATCGAACTCAACGACGCCGATCCGGTGGTTTACCGCCCGTATCGCATGTCGTTTACTGAAAGGTCAATGGTAAGAAACATGGTACAGGAGATGCTAGACAATGATATAATCAGGGAATCATCGTCGCCTTACGCTAGTCCTATCGTCATGGTTCAGAAGAAAACAGGTGATAAAAGATTGTGTGTCGATTACAGGGCACTTAATAGAAAGACCAAAAAAGACCACTACCCTTTACCCAGGGTGGAAGATCAACTGGATCTACTTGCAGGTAATGCTTTGTTCACGTCCTTAGATTTAGCTTCTGGCTATTATCAGATTGCAGTATCTCAAGAATCCCGTTTTAAAACTGCTTTTGTGACTCCTGATGGGCAATATGAATATAATCGCATGCCCTTTGGGCTAGTCAATGCACCATCGGTTTTTCAGCGTACCATCAACAAAATACTAATGGAAGCTAAATTAAAATATGCGATTATTTATATGGATGACATTCTTATTCCATCCAAGGATTTCAAAGAGGGACTACAACGGCTGGAAGAGGTACTACAGCTACTCAAAAATGGTGGACTAACTTTAAAACTCAGCAAATGTAATTTCCTAATGGAATCCCTAGATTTCCTGGGTTTTGATGTGAGTGCTAGTGGTATCAGGCCGGGTAGCAGAAAAACTGATGCAGTCTCCAATTTCCCAACACCTAAAAATCAGCATGAAGTCCGGCAGTTTCTTGGACTTTCTGGGTTTTTCAGACGATTTATCAAAGGATATGCCGTGATCACCGCATCTTTGACGGATCTACTAAAAAAAAATACTAGGTGGACTTGGAGTGACGAACAAGAAAAGGCGTTTACTAAGGTAAAAGAGTTACTTATAAGTCGCCCGATACTTGCTTTATACGACCCGAAGGCCGAGACAGAATTGCATACAGACGCCTGTAAGGATGGCTTGGCAGGTATATTACTTCAACGAAACGCGAACGACGCACTCCAACCAGTATCGTACTTCAGCCGTAAAACAAATATTGACGAACGTAAGATGCATTCTTATGAACTCGAAACGCTGGCGGTGATCTCATCGTTAATTCGTTTCAGAGTTTATCTGGTGGGCATACCATTTAAAATCATGACTGATTGCAATGCACTTAGGTCAACGTTAGTCAAACGGGACCTCATACCTCGAATCGCACGTTGGTGGGTTTTACTTCAGGAGTACGACTGCACTATAGAATATCGTCCCGGAGCCCGAATGGCGCACGCAGATGCGTTAAGTAGAAATCCAGTGGATAACCCAGTAAGTGAACCACATATTTTGGACATATTACCAATACAGCAATCTGACCAAAACTGGATCTCAACTGTGCAATCCGCTGATGATGAAGTTAAGAAAATTAGAGAAATTCTTTTGGATCCGTCTGTTGAAGAGGCCGTTGACGTGCATAAAAATTATAAACTAAAGAACGATAGAGTTTTTCGTATCGTTGGAGAAGACTTGAAATGGCTTGTACCGAGAGGCGTGCGCTGGCAAATCCTCAAGATGAATCATGATGATGTTGGTCATTGCGGGTTTGAGAAGACATTACATCGAATAAAGGAGCATTACTGGTTCAGGAAAATGAGCAGGTTTGTTAAAAAATACGTTTCCTCCTGTCTGGAATGCGCTCACCACAAGGCTCCTGGCGGTAAACGGGAAGGTGAATTACACCCTATCGAAAAAGTCAGTACACCTTTTCATACCATTCACGTAGATCACCATTTGTAAATGGTCCTACCATTTGTAAAGAGCAAGGCAGGAAATTGTTATCTAATGGTAATTGTAGACGGTTTCACAAAATACGTTAGTATAAATCCAGTCAGAAATACCAAAGCCATAACTTCAGTGAGGGTGATGAGGCAATTTGTTAGTTACTTTGGAGTTCCAGCACGTCTTATTTCTGACAAAGGTACGAGCTTTACGAGCAAACACTTTCGGGACTTTGTTGAATCCTATGGCATAAAACACGTCCAAAATGCGGTTGCTACACCCAGGGCGAACGGGCAGGTGGAGAGATTCAACAGGACCATTTTGGATGCTTTATCAACCTCTAGTCATGGTGGAGATGATAAGTCATGGGATGATCACATTTCTGACATACAGGTAGGTATTAACACAACAAAACATAAAACGACTCAGAGGAGCCCGTCGGAACTGTTATTCGGATTTAATGTGACTAGCAGAACTGAAGGTAAGTTAAACGAAATTATCAAAGAAACTCTCAATCGGACACCTGTGGAAGAATTAGATGTGTTAAGACAACATGTAGGCGAAAAGATAAGAGAGCAACAGGTAAAAGATGCAACTAATTATAATAAACATAGAAAACCTTCAACCCAGTATAAAGAGGGTGACTTAGTAAGAGTGGAGAGACAGGTGCCACATGATGGTAAGTCACAGAAACTTACCGTTAAATACCAGGGTCCCTACCGCATAATAAAAGTGCTCCCTAATGATAGGTTCCTGGTTGAGGACACACCTCTGACTCATAAACGAGGGAGAAAGTATGAAAATGTTATAGCAATCGACAAGATTCAACCCTGGATGAATTTCACTAGAGACCTAGAATCCGATTCATCTGGAAATGATTGCCCCAGTGACAACGAACAGACGTGTGTCCAAAACAAGGAATAGGTAACCAAAATATTAAGCTTTTAAAGTAATAATTTAGCATTCCTTTTTATTTGTTTTAAGTTGGTTTTAGTTATAGATAAATCATTAAGCAATGTAATAAGGTTATTCAAAACAGGCTTCGAGGCTTTTCGACAATCAAAATTCTTAACTGATAAATAATTTGAGGTTATTTGTGTTTTATGTTGTTATTTTTTTTGTTCTTTTTGTTAAAGTTTAGGTTGCCTACTTAGATTCGTTTAGTGGATTAGTTTATAATTTTAGAACTTTTGCATGTTAATAATAACTGTTAAATATGACGGAACTTTTAGGGTACTTACTTAAATCGCCATGTACTGTACCCACATTTGAGAAATAAAATGTCTACTAATTGATGCAAATAAAAATAAAATAAAAAAAGTTAAAAAAAAGCGATGGGACTCGCTTGAAACAGGATGGCCGAGCTGTTAGGTTAGGTCGTATATCAATTATTGTTAGTCTATTGATGTGTCAGGAAGTCATGCATTCGTGAATTTGTTTATATAAAATGTTTTAGCGACTTATTCTTTAATTTGCACAAATGATCTTGTGTTAAGAATTTATTAGTAGTTTATTATTTTATCACAGTATTTTAGTTGATTTATTAATTGTTGTTAATCACTAATTTGATTAAAGCTTCGGGTACTATGGCGTGAATGCCATGACGGACGCCATTATGGCCTGTCGTTGGGAACAAAACGATTAATATAAATAAATGTGATGTAACACTGAGCGAAGTTGCCAGTGAAAATTGTATTGCGGTGAGTAAAATAAAGGTATAAGTTTGTTACGTTACGTGTTTTATTCCTGGCCAAAACTATGTAGGTAAGCGGTTTTTTTTGAGGGTGGGAAATCATCAAATAACTTCCCCCGCTCTGGGTGGAGCGGGGGGGGGTGTCAGACTTTTACTGACTAAAACCCACCCGTGTTCCTTCAGTTGCCTGTGTACCAGGGGCCACGGTATCTCTTTCGAACAACCCGCACCTCTGGCAGGCGAAATGCCAATTGCCCTTGCGGACCCCACCAGTTGGTGCTGACATCTCTTTGAGGCGCACGTGGAACATAACGTGCCGTCGACCCGGGCTTGGTCCTTACCGGACAGCGAGCTACCCATTACTCGCCATCCGGAAGCCCGCCCTACGGTGGCCGGGAATCAGCCTAGGAAAGTAGAAAAGCGGTGAGTTCAACTAACTTTACAAAAAAAATTGGACACTGCTACTTTGACTTTTGTTTGATCCGAACTGCTTCAAACACTTTTGTCATTCTACTAACTCAGTTTTGTTTCCCATAAACACCAAAAAACACACAAAAACGAAGAAAAAGAAACAACCCACCTGGGCTCCGAAATTAGCCATAGAACACGCGAAACAAGAGGGAACAATTCCTCTGACCCTTTCACATAAATTGCAAGTGCGATTTCTATTTAAACACACGGAGGGCATTAGGGTTCCTCTGGCATGTCGGAGGGACGCTTGACCGTACGGACCCCGCTGGAAGAAAGGGCTCATTTTCATTAGCAACCAAGCGTCCTACGTAGATTTATATAGAATGCAAATTAACGAGGTTCTCAAAGTATTATTTTAAAGGTGGTTTGTTTTGTGGGATATAGATTAGAATACTAGTTTTTTAAAGTTGCACAGTTGAGTATCGCTTGTATATTTTCATGTGTTGCATGATGAATTAAATACCACTAAACCGTTACTACATGTCATAATTACCTCCTAGTATTCAACTAAACCATTGGGAGCGTGACGGCATATCCAAGCACCAGAAACTCTCCTATCGCTGGTAAAACCTGTTCCAATTGCAAACCAATGCCATATGCAAGAGGCATTATGCTAAGTGGAATGATGAATGTAAACCGTCTTATAAGAATTTAAATTCCATACTTTTGACCGAGAGTTATAACAGCTACTCCTAGCAATCGCTTTTAATTACAACTCTAACAATGAATTGGAATTAATTTAAGTTAAATTTCAACGATCGATTTAAATTATTAACTTAAACTAACTTGTACTGCATTTCTTGTATTCATTGTGAAACACACTAACGGTAGGAATGGCTTTCATTTTGATAGTTCAACAACATTTATTGCGTTATTTACGATAAACAGACAATTTTTTCAAGACATGAAGCAATGGATAAGTAATATCCTACAAAATTATTAAAATTCTGATTGACAATGTGTTACCAATTAGGGTGCTGGTTAGCATTAGAAATAATAAATTTGTAAGCAGCTTTGATACTGATTCTATCCTGCAAGACAAGTACCTTAACACCTGAACTAAATCTCATTGTAAGACCAACTAATTACCTCAACTTTGAGCACCTTAGCCCTCGCTAACGAGAGGGCAGCGCGTCCGGCGACCCTTCGTTTGAAGCCGGGCCAGCACTTTTTGTGTGCACCTACATTCCTAGCAAGGAACTCGACGCACGCTCCAAAGGAGACGATCGCTGAAGTATGTGGACGCTTGGCCTTAGATGCCTTTCTGTCTGCCTTCCGACAGGTATGTAGGTAGGAAGGCTGGGTGAATAACCCTTCGAACGTGGATCCACGCGAAATAATATTTTTAATTACGGCATTCAATCAGTTTTTGTGTATGATTTGACTTGGAATATTAGCTGATATCGCATACTTGGCAAAGTGTCTTTTTTCCGTTGTCACTCATAACGGACTAGATAACTGGATTCCTTAATACAATATGTAACAAAAACCCTGTTGTTCCTTCTACCCACGTTTTCAGAATCGGTAAACATACGTAATAAAGCGAGTCATTTGTAAAAACTGTTCAACAAAAATAATTAAAATAAATATGTAATTATGAATATTTGTAATATTTAACTGATTTTGATCAGATCAAAGAAAGCCGCCGAGCTCGTAGTCTATTGTGCGAAATAAGGATACTTGTAAAAACAGATACTGTAAACATTTTTTTGAATGTGTCGATTTTAATAGTTATTTGATATTGAACTCTCGACTAGCCAAAGCTTATTTTTTTAAATTATAACTACACCAATGTTGTGCTTGTAGGTAAGTGGATACGCCCCTAAAAGGAACAACAGGGTTTTTGTTACATATTGTATAAGCGCACTGTTCAGTTTTTCAACAATTCATTCAATTCGGCTCTAAATTTCAGTGAATTTATTGCTTACTAGGTTTTGCTAGCGGTTTCGCCCGCGTGGTGGTCAAAAATTATCCCACGAGAACGTTCGGGATAAAAAGTATCCTGTGTGTTATTTCAAGTTACAAACTTTCTGTGTGCCAAATTGCATCTGTTTTGGCGTGATTTAGTCACAAACATCCAAATATCTAAACATGTGAAAGTTTTGTCATTTCACATTTATAATATTAGCAGTATGATATTGCGCTACGGATTATAACATTAGTAGGTAGTCGGTTTGTTAAAACTATTTAAGCATTTTTGTATGATTACTTTTCTAGAACGAGTAGATAAGAAAATCAAATACCAATAAGGAGTTTTTGGCGGGATCGCGTTGGAACATGTCGCACGACTTTTTATTTTAATGAAATTTAGTGAAGTAGCGAATAAAATTGTATAATTTTGGTAGTGAATTATGCAATTTAATTACGTGTGAGTGCACAAGTGTAGTGAAGGTGAAAATAAGTGACTAACGTGGACTTTTCGTGTTCCCCCCAAAAACTCCTAATAGGTTGTTGTAAAGTTACTACCGCTTTACAATAACCTTGACTTAACTTTGACTTGACTGACTAAAGACGACTATGACTGTTTTGTAAATTCGTGCCCGATATCGGGCCATTTACTTGATCAAAATGAAAAATTACTTGACACTGGCTAAATGCACAAACCGTGCGAAGCCAAAACCCAAAAAAAAAAAACAAAAACCAATAAGACTTTGTAATGGGCAAACACAATGAAACATTCCTATAAGTATCGATTTTATATCTATCTTCTTCTCAGCTAAAGCAGTAGGAAGTGGTGAAAGTAGGCGTTATGGTGGACTATCTTATGTAATGTTCATGTTTGAAAAGTGCTGATTCTCAGCCTAATTTAAATACTTGACTTTTGATTTGATTTATAAGCTGAACTGTTTGACCATTCCTTGAAACAGCAATATTTCTTATTAGACTCATTTTAAATACCGGTAAAGGCTTTTTTAAACAGACGAGACGCAACACTCGTAGAACAATTTCCATTAAGTTTTCATAGAAATCGTTATACGAGAGTCGCGTCGCGCCTGTTTGTGGGAGCTTTAAAAACATCCACGTTCCTGCGTTACCCGCTTCCATAGACATGCTGAAATTGGTCTTCAATCTATTTTTTGTGCAAGAACTTTTCAACGCTTTTAACGCGATTAAAGTTTTGCGCACATACGTAGAAAGTACTGACACATTTTACCTGTGTATGTCTTTCAATGAAAAACCTACGAAGGAAAAACTTACTAAGCTTTCCGGAACAATTTATTATTTAATTTCCACACACATTTACAAAGCACTGAACACGTCCAAACCATTATCCCCTACGAGTGAGTCCGACTTTTGTTTTAAAATGTAGAAAATTAAAGTTTCTTTTTTCGTTGGAACAATTCTAAACCCCGGCACCAACTTGTATTTTAGCGGCCCACCCTCACATGTTTGTGGAAGTTTAAAAAGTTCCTACATCAGACTTTAAAACGGCGATTCATTTCACTTTAGCCCCACAATACGGTGGAATATTTTAATTGGTCCTGCGATACGGAATACCTACCGGCGCGTGAGTCGTAAAAGAGATGTAAAATGTTATATTTTACAACGTCGCTGGGTGGGGCCGCCGTTCTAAGAAATCATAAATGTGAATTAATTATGTATAAAACTGCAGGCTATTGTTGTAGTGGCAGAATGACGTCATAGTGAGAGAATCTGGTGGAGATCTGGTTCTGGAAATAAAAAGCTGTGTTTTTTTAACATTATTTCCACGTGTATCTTAGCCGTGTGAAAAACCTGTAGGTATTAAGCTATCATCTGAATTTTGTCCCCCTTATTACAAAACAAGTGTTACTTTTTAGATCAGTTTAATACTACCAATCCAGGTTTTGAATAGTTATTAAAATGCACTTTATACAAAACTGTCAACAGTTCTAAGTTGTCATAGTCATTAAAATGCAATTCTTTATACAATACTAACATGTTAGTCCGGTACAAAGTTATCGAAATAAAACTGGCTCAGAGCTTTAAGCTGGAACTGAAGTTAGATTCGCGTTTTGTAATAAGAAGGATTCAATCTTTCACGGTACAAAAACTAAAGATCACAATAAGGTTATTTCTCAGCTTTCTAGGATCTAAAGTAATGCACTAATACAAAGTACCTACCTCTATAACTTTGCACCCTAAATCTTTTAACCTGTGGACCTGTGGTTATTTGAACACTCAATATATAAGCCGAATGCAGGACGCACCACCGCCACCGCTTTGTCGGTGAGCGCTTGTTCTGAATGGTTTACACTGACAGGTTGAGGTGTAACCATGTTCATTACGTGATGCTAGGCTGCGTGCTGCCAGGGGTGCGGGTTGTTCGAAACAGATACCTCGGCCCCTGGCACACAGGCAACTGAGGGAACACGGGTGGGTTTTAGTCAGTAAAAGTCTGACACGCCTTCCTGCTCCACCCAGAGTGGGAGAAGTCATTTGATGATTTCCCACCCAAAAACAAAAAATGCTAGGCTGACTGTATGATTTGCCTGAATATTCAATCAATTTACTAGACAATGATAGTGTGGGTGTCGATATGTATAAAAGCACCAGGGTAGCCCGTGAAATTAAAATTTTCTTACATACCTACATAAAAACATAATATTGTTGTTGTTGTTTTTCCGAAGGGTTAGGCAGAAGTGTACCTACCTATTTTGCCAGTTATTTTTAAGTCCCATGTTATAGGGGCGAGCCTATTGCCAACCGGGAAAAAATCCAGAATTCGGGCTGCTACTAGGCAGCTGCACGGGTCGATCGATCTATTTCTGCTATGCTTGCCATGGTTGGTTAGTGGATGAGTCACCAATTTTACATACAATCCAAGACCCCTTCAAGCCTCGGAAAGCGTGTTAAACTGTTGGTCCATGCTTTTATTCGTGGATTTTTGACAGTCGTTGCGGGTTTTTAGAAGCCTCAAAGTCTGTCACCCAGTCTTACCACCCTTGGTAAGACTAGTTGACAGACTTTCGGGCTTACGAACCCCTACTCGTAATCATTATCATCATTATCATTTCAGCCGGAAGACGTCCACTGCTGGACATAGGCCTCCCCCAAAAGGGGGGTTTTGCCATAATCGCCACGCTTGGCAGGCGGTTTGGCGATCGCAGTATGGTGGTAAAATGCATAGAGAACGCTGCTGCTCATTCTCTAGTAAGTCCCTTAGTAGCCTTCTACGACACGCACGGGAAGAAATGGGGTGGTGCTATTCTTTACGTCCGGTATCACACGGAACGTTTGTAATCATATTACCTACTAACTGGGTTGTGGAGGTCAGATAGGCAGTCGCTCCATGTAAAATACTGGTATTCAGCTGCATCCGGTTTGACTGGAAGCTGACCACAACACATTTCGGAAAAGGTTAGGTAGATGATGATGATTTCCTGCTATGAGCATGGGCTTTTCTTGCGGAAAAAATGTCTTGGTCGATTAAATTCAAAAATATAAAAGTTGACGTTGAAAAGTGCCTTTTATGAGCCTATTTGAAATAATTTCTTTGATTTTGGCGTTGAAACGTAGGTACAGGTACCCCACTACCTATCTTTTTTTCCACCCACCTTGGCCACATAAAAGCTACATACATACACGTGACGTGATTAATCAGGCTGTGCGTTTAGGCGCGACTGCAGGCACAGTAATTAGATTTAAGAACAACTGGGCGGCGTCAGCGGGAGAATGGCCTGCATTAATTTGAGCTTCTCTAACGAGGGCGACGGACGCTACAGACTAGGCAGGACCTTGGAACACAACTCCAGTGGAGTCGGTGTTGTTTGTAATGTATTATTATTATTCGTTTTAAAATTGTAAAGATTTTTTAATATGTTTGTAAGTTTTGTAATCCCACCATGGTTTCAAAACCCACTAAATGGATTTTACAGATACCTAAACTTTAAATATAATCTCTAAATATATAATTAAAAGTAGTTATCCTAGCGTGAACTCCTGTTTATCCTATGATTTTGAATATACACATTATTTTAATGATAAATTTAATCATCATCATCATCATCATTTCAGCCGAAAGACGTCGACTGCTGGACATAGGCCTCCCCCAAATTGGGGGGTTTGGCATAATCGCCACGCTTGGCAGGCGGGTTGGCGATCGTAGTATGGTGGTAAAATGCATAGAGAACGCTGCTGCCCATTCTCTAGTAAGTCCCTTAGTCGCCTCTTACCACACCCAAGGGAAGAGATGGGATGGTGCTATTCTTTACGTCCGATAAATTGAATATGTTTAAACAAACAATTTTTTCTAAGAAACAACGAAATATCTAAAAACCTTATTTTTGGTATAAATTTCTTTATCAATATGTCGAAAATAATTCAGTCAATCAATTGACTAATCAGGACGCCAGCGTCACCAAGCGGCGCTCGACAGAGTCTACAACATAACGCTCGACCACAGTAAGTTCAGACTTACGGTGGTGGTCAAGCAGTGAACACGTTTAGAAACTGTCGCGCGTTCTATATAGTTCTGACATATACCTACAGTGTGTGATTAGCTAGGGTAATTAATTTGTTCGTAAATTATAATTTGATTTGAATTGTAAACGGTTTTTCTATTGCGCAATAACCAACACTTCCCATAGTACGCCCACATTAGTTAAAATATGGCTGATGATAACGAGAGAGAAGTCCCTCCTCCGACAAATATAAATTTTATTCAACGGGCCCAAAACACATACAAACCCATATGCACAAAACCAGAACTCAAACACATTCTCCGCGTCTCTACGAAGGCCTACGTCGTCCGTAGTCAACCTGTGTCCACCGTAGCAGTGTGCTACGCGTGCACTACGCTACGTTTACTGCAATCGAAAAAGAAGAAAAAACCAACTCGGGACCAGCTTTCTTCACGCAACCAAATTCTGAAGTCAAACTTAAAGCATTTACTTTGTCAACGAGTCGGTCAGTCAAAAAGATGAAGCCTATTGCAAAACTTAAGTCAAATCAAATCAAAATATTTTATTTCACATAAACCTGCAAGGGCACTTATGAAACGTCTGAAGCTAGGTGCACGGTTCCAATTTGTCGCTTCCTATGGAGAAGAGCTGGCAAGAAACTCCACGGTCACTCTTTTAAAAATAATTGGCTTTTACAAGGTTTTCAAATTACAGTGATATGGGAGGACGGTGCGTGCCTGTCAATAAGTACCAGGTACTTAGAGGAATGAAAATAAAGAATAGAAAATCGTCTATAAATCTCCAGTCTGTAAGGCCTACAACGTTCTCTCATTCACAATATGTAAAAGAATCTATATAAGTAAAATCAACCTGTTTAAACCAAGTGACATGATTTCCATGAGAATTCATTGCTAATAAATAGTTGTTAATAGAAGTGATGTATTATGTCAAATAATGACGAGAATATGTCAGAAGTTGTAAAAAATAAAAAGATTAAAAATTAACACTGTAATTTGGGCGCAGTTAATAGACTCTCGAATAGTTATGCTGTTAATGAGGTACCGGGGAAGCCACATGTGCAGAAGGAATTAATGCCAAACTTCTCTGTCTTCAACGTAGTCTTTTATCTTATAATATGCTTTTTTGATCAGGACACGTTTTATGTGAGTTTAAACTTTCCATCGCTAAGTTCTGTAATCGACTTTGGCAACTTGTTATAGACGCGGATACTGTTTATTAGAAATTACTTGCTAGTTTTAGTTAATCACATTTTGTATTTATATTATGGAAGTCCCATGTTTTTTTTGAAAAGATCTAAGTTTTTGCAAACATACAAGATATTTTCTAGGATATAAAGAGAAGGCAGAGTTAGTATATCAATTTCGTTGAATTTGTTCCTAAGAGACTCGCGAGGCCCGATTTTATGGATTGCGCGGAATGCCCTCTTTTGTAAAATGAAAACTGAATCTACGTCAGCTGCCGATCCCCACAGCAGAACGCCATAAGACATAATACTGTGAAAATAAGCAAAGTATACTAACCTAGCTGTGGCTTCATCAGTCAACTGCCTTATTTAGCTTACTGCGTAAGCACCTGAGCTTAATCTACTTGACAGAGCTCTAATGTGGGCACCCTATTGCAATTTTGCATCTAAAGTAATTCCTAGAAATACAGTTTCCGAAATAGCATCTAGTTTCTTGCCATCAAGATTTAAATTAAGACCTACTTGGGGTACATTTGGTAATGAGAACTTAAAACATTTAGTTTTGTTTGCATTGAGTAAAAGATTATTAGCCGCAAACCATGTCGAGAGAACAGTTAGACTATCGTTGACATGTAAGACATCCGTATCTTTTCTATCTATTCTAAAATTAAGAGAAGTGTCATCAGCGAATAAAATTATATCCGAGAAGTTAGCCATCAGGTAAGGAAGGTCATTAATATAAACTAGAAATAAAAAAGGGCCAAGAATTAAACCTTGAGGACCGCCCATCTTAACTAGAGAACCCGAGGACTTTGTCCCGTCAACATTAACTTTTTGCTGCCTGTTTCATAAATAGGAAAGTACAAGATCAGCACCTCGTCCACGAATTCCGTAGTGGAGTAATTTACAGATGAGTGTATTGTAGTCAAAACAGTCAAATGCTTTTGAGAGGTTACAGAAAATGCCAATTGCATCCTGGGACTTCTCCACGGATTCCAAAATGTGACCGATGAGTTTTACTCCCGCGTCAGTCGTCAATCTACCTTTCGTGAAACCAAACTGTCGACTATGTAAAATCCCATTTGAGTTAAAATGTGACAAAATTTGGTCTAGCATGATTTTTTCATAAATTTTGCAGTTCTCAGTGCTGGACGCACAGATATAAGTGTATAATTAGAGGGACAACCTTACTAGCCGATTTTAAAATTGGTACTACTTTAATATGTTTTATTAAGTCAGGAAACGTACCGGTGTCTAAACATTGATTAAATATGCCTGTTAGGACAGGGGCAATTGTGTCAATGATATCTTCAAGAACCTTAACAGAAATCCCCCATAAGTCTTCAGTGTTTTTCATGTTAAGACTTTTAAATGCTGAGAGCTTTTTAATGCTTAGAAGTTCCTAGAAATTCCATAAACGCAGTCTTATCAAAATATTGGTTACATCATTCATCAATGATGTGCACGTTAAAGCGTCCATAGCCGAAAAAAAAAACATTTATCTAAATGGAAACCTACGTCGTCCGTAGCCAAGCGGCGTAGTGTGCTATGTCTCCAGTAAGCTATGTTTATTGTAATCTGGTGGTTTAAAAAAAGGACAACTCAATACCAACTTTCCTCACTCAACAAAACTCTCAATTCAAACACAAACTACGCCGCTCTACGGAGGTCTACGTCGTCCGTAGTCAAGCTGTGTCTGGCGTTGTGTGCTACGCGTTCAGTATGTTTATTGCAATCTGGCGGTTTATTTAAAAAAAGAACAACTCAAAACCAACTTTCCTCACTCAACAAAATTTTCTCAATTCAAACGCAAGCTACGCCTCTCTACGGAGGTCTACGTCGTCCGTAGTCAAGCTGTGTCCGGCGTAGTGTGCTACGCGTCCACTACGCTATGTTTATTGCAATCTGGCGGTTAAATGCCCGTCTGCTTAGTCCGCTTATACCGCCCTTTTGTTACACCGGATTGCAGCCCCCGTATATTTATGGTATTTCCTTTTAAAATGCTCAAATTAAAAGTATGGGTACGTGTGTTTTTTATTGTCTGGCGAATAGGGTGTAAGGATTTTCGGGTAGTTACTTTAATTTATTTGGGTATTATCTTATTTTATAAATAAAATATTTAAATTAATCTGTTAACTGTGATTCTATATTATTTGAAATTAAATGAAATGAAATGTTTATTTATGTAAGTAGATCTTAAAAGACACTTTTACATGTCAATATTTTGTTGGTCAATATTTTTTAAAACTAGATGGCGCCGGCATTTCCTAGGTGACTGTTCCCTGAGAAGAAAAGCCGAAACAAACTCAGAGGTCATGGTCTCTTTTAAAGTCCAAACATTATATTATTTAAATTTTATGTGAGTCTAACAATGCAGGGTAATGTCTGGAAAGGCCTTTTGAAGAAAGAGCTATTGCAGCTGACCTGTCTCAACAGACGGCATGTATGTAGCAGTCACCGTGTAGCTCATTTAGTATTGTAACACGTAGGTAGGTAGTTTGTTGAATTTATTAAATTATCTTATAAAGCTGCCTTGACTATGACATTAACAATTTGTTTGCCTTCGGCTCTTTCATCTATCTACAAGAAAAAGACACCATTATTTTTATATCACCTTTTGATTATAACTCAAAAGCATAAGGACCAAAATATCCCATCTCAGATCATCAGAACCACTATCTCCATAATCGGAATGGGCGTTATTAAGTTAGGCAAGCCGCTTGTCAAGCGATTATGGAATTACTGTCTCAGTCTCCCTGATAACGGTCTTGAGAGAATCGTTAACGGGAATATGGCAGATGATTAGGGAATGAGATTTCATTATCATTGTTGATAGGATGTTGATTGACTTAATCATTACTTTAAGAACGGAGATAAAGTTATTATGTTTTGTTATGTTCTTTAAGCAACATGTATGGATAATTAGAATATAACGTTCCCAATGCTGGGACACAGGCTTCCTCTTGGTGAGAATGAGTGAGCCGTAATCCACGTGGGCCCTGTGCGGGTTGGTGGGTGGCACATGTCTTTTATTTTTTAATTCTAGGACATCAGTTTCCTCACGATGTCTCCCGTCACCGTAATGACTACTGTGAATGATTCACCGTTCCTTATGTCTTCCTTAATACGGATGCTTGCACCTAATCTCAGTCACAAACTAAAAAAAAAACTACAAACTTACAATGATGATGCTAAAACACATTCAGTCTTTTAGTGTTCTACTACCCGGGATTTGACCCTAGGACATCTCGTTCGGCAGAGGGGTTTATGAATGCCAAAACATGACTGTTTGTCTTTTGAGTAGGTATTTACAGTGTTCCTAATTCACACAACAACAAACCAACGAAAACAACATTTTAAAACGTAACCTTTATTATTTGCATGCTATGATATGTATAAGCTCAACATGTATGCTCCCTAATGTATTCTAAAACAACTTCATATACCATGTTTTGCGCAAGTAATTATTATTTCTAATTTCACATTAATTAAGACATGCATATCTATAATATTACCACCCGAAAATTAATCACCCCTGTACCTATTTTTCTGTTCTAATCTTCTTGTCTGTTTATAAATATGTGTACAAAAATGGTTAAATAAATAAATAAAACAATCGCCTTTAAATCATAAAATAATTTAATCCGCTCGTATCACCGGTCATCTAAAAGGGTTGTTGAACTATCTCCCTCAGCAACTGCCCGTGCATCCCTTTGTGTGCCCGGACTTAAATAAAAGGTTTGATTTCGTGTTGTAAGGGGGCTATGATCAATATTTGTTGAGCGGACCGAAGGACCGACCGATCTGCATACCTACCTTTATTACCATTGGTCCTTTGAGGTCTTTTACCCGTGTTTGTGTTCCCTTTGCGGATATAGAAAAGTATCCGAATTGTGTGGAGTATATGGAAAAGTATGCGATTTGTAACCCTGTTTTGTTTAGTCATTGTGTTTGAAGGTTTTCGGGAGCGCTTTTATAAGCACCAATTTGCTTGTTTAAAACTTTGCGCCTTACAAAGTGACGTTTATAGTATGAGTGTTCTTACCAACACGCTTCACCAGTTTGACCCGCTGCAATGGAAAAATAAATCTTCTCATACAGGATAGACACGAACAAGGTCTACTACACTTGCAGAGTGTATGTTGAAGATTCCAAATTCATAAATCCATAGAATTCACAATAGGTGTGTCATTGATTCCGAAAAAAATACGTCCGGTACCTACTTTAAAAGTCACATCGGTAGGTACCTGTTTTAAACTCGCAATCATAACATATTTTTTGTAATAATATATTATTATATACACTAGCTATATACCTACACCTTTACAGAGTACCAACTGTGTAAGCAATATTTGTATGCCTTGCAAGGCAGCACATACGCAGGACTCAATATATTTTTTTTATTTTAATACTTCATGTACCTTACATCTACCTTATACCTTATGTATGTATGTACAAATAAAGAAAATTTTAATTTAATTTTGCGATTAAGTCTATACGGTCCTGAAACAAAAGCCTTTAGGCCACACACGACTTTACACTTAAGACAATATTAAATACTAACAATTTCTTAAGCACACATAGTTAAGAGGCGCTGCGTTGCTTGTGAAAATGACAGCTGCAGCAAGCCGCTCTAATGGCTGTCCTAAGGTCCGCACATTGCAGTTCCCACGCCGACTATCACCGCCCTTAACACGGGACAGTAGAGTCGATATTCCAATAGCGATAATGAAGTAGATAGTGGGGACACAAAGCGAACCGTCAATGGATTGTTGTAGGAAATTTATTGTGTGAGCACACGTTCGGAAGCTTGTAACGGGGTGCGTCGCAAACGATTTGTAACTAGGAGATGGTAGATTATAATAAATGGAGATGTAGGTAGCTATAGTGTGGCAATAGTGAGTTATAGTGGGACTGTGGAATGATAAGACTGTGAAGTTGAATTGTGAGTATCTGATAAATGAGGTTTGGGTGGAATCGGGAAAAAACATTTAAAATTATCCACAATTATAAACTACACACATTAGGATTTGACTTATTCTACCTACATGTATTTGTGATAATCCATTTTGAGGGAAAAAAGAGTTATAAAAATGAACTAAGTTTTATCGTGCCTTGCACCATTATTCCCAGCACCACGTTGTTAGTATACTTAGATGTCATATTAAAGTCAGCGAAAATTAAGTTAGTAAGTTAAGTTTAAATATTTCGGCTACGTATACTGCGAGGTCCTTGCTACGACTTTGCTACGAAGTGCTACGGCGTAGCACTAAATATTATCTGGAAGCAAATTGAACACTTAGTAACATAGGATGTTTTTTTACTATAGGTAGGTACATCCATTTCTATTAACAAAAATAATAACGTTATGTACCTTAGTATACCTTTCTCAAACACTTTTAGTAAAGTATAAGATTTTCAAGATTAACGTGTCAGTAGTGTTTTCTCGAAAGTAGTTCATTTTAATTGCATTCACAAGATTCATTTTCCAATACAGGCTGCTGTTGTCTGAACACAATTTGCATTCAAACGATCACCATAAAAGTAATTTTCTCCCTACGCACACTAAGGTCCATAAAATTCGTTAATACGGCTCCCAAAAGGTAGGACCTAATACTTATCCGTAAGCAGATTTTGTGAGTCCAAGCAAAGTGTACGTCTAACAGGCTTCGTTAACTCGATCTACTGCACCCCTATCCCGACTCATTATGAGAACACTGTGCGACGTCAAATCACTATAGTTACCTCACTTTCAATATGAAGGAGTAGTGTGTAGCTATGTTTAGTTTGGGGTGGTGTACGTTCGGTGTTTGAGTTTTAGAAAATTGGGTAAGGTTTCCTTGAGTATAGATTTAATTATTCTTTTGTGAGTTTATTTGTGTTGCGAAATACTCGTATGTAGACAAGTTTGGGTTAAATCATTTTGTTAACACTCTCTGAATTCATTTTAGAAACAAAAGTCTTTGTATTCTTAATTCACTTCGCGTTATTTGCATTTTTCCCAAAATGGAGCGACTGTGGTGACGGTTGGTTGGTGGTGGTGGTACATCGGCGTGGTGGACCGGCTGCCAGCGGATCGGCTGCTAAATGCCGCAAGAGGCGTGCGCTGTCCCGCTTGCACCGCCGCGCTCGGCGCATCTCTCGCTCGCGCCGGCGCGAACACGTGTTTATTTGTATGTTTTATCCTTCGGCGGCTTTAAACCCAACCCACCCTGACCGCAAAGTGCGCTCCGCCGCCCGCCGCGCCCGCGCGCCGTCGCCGCCTCTCGCTCGCCGCCGCCGCTGCCGCCGAGCCGCACCGACTCACCCGCGAAACTTTGTCCGAAGTCGACGGGCGCGGACGTACGCCGCGTATTAATAGCCACCGCGAGTGGTCACCGCAAGCGAGCGCTGCCAGCCCCACGCGCCACGAGTCGCACCACGACCGCGCGCCACGTCGCACGTCCCGCCACGCATCCCACTCGCGTAAACACGAACAAGTAGCGCGCGCGAAAGCGAAACTCAAAACAAAACTACAAAAAAATTAAAAAACTTCGTCGTCAGCGGCGAAAGTGAGAGCGACGTGCGTGCGGCGATCGCGTAAATACGCGGTGCGCTAAAAGTGCCGCCGTCAGTGGAACTAGTGAAAACTTTTTTCGCCACGTACGGGGGAGCACCCCTCGACGCCGGAAAAAAACGGCCCCTCGCGTCCCTCGCCCACCCGCCGCCGAACTTTTCATTCACCGGGGAAAAAAGTGTGGCAAGGCCGCCGTGACGTCACCGCGTCAAGTGGCCACGCGCGCGTTCCCTAGCAACGTGTTGACACGTCTCATCACCGGCCCTTCTTGCCGAACTTGGTGTCTTGAGTGCGAGCGACGTCTTGAGTGTGAATATGTTATCAGTGTGCGACGATGGTGGGTTGTGGCGGTGAGCACCGGTGACGTGTGTGCGGCAGTGTCATGTAGCGGGGGCTGGGTAGTAAACTCTATGTGTAGCACGCAGCGCGCGCGGGTGTCGAGGATGCACCTGACGGGCGCCACCAGCGGCGCCGTGTCGCCCGACACCAGCTCCTCGCTGCTGCATGAGACCTACACCAAGATGACGTCCGACATCCTCGCGGAGAGGACGCTGGGGGATTTCCTGTCGGAGCACCCAGGCGAGCTAGTGCGGACGGGCAGCCCCCACTTCGTGTGCACAGTTTTACCTCCGCACTGGCGATCGAACAAGACTCTGCCAGTAGCGTTCAAAGTGGTAGCTCTAGGCGATGTCGGCGACGGTACCCTGGTCACCGTGAGAGCCGGTAACGACGAGAATTGCTGCGCGGAGCTGAGGAACAGTTCGGCGGTGATGAAGAACCAGGTCGCCAAGTTCAACGACTTGAGATTCGTCGGCCGCAGCGGTCGCGGTGAGTGCTGAAGGTGCAGTTATGTGATACAATGAATTTTAGTGATTAGTAGCAGCCCCAAATTATTCTAAACAATGACCGATAAAAATAAAACCATTCTAAAAAGTTTACAACGATCAAAACGCCAGTTAAAGATACAAAATAAATCAAAAGTTATTCGAAACAGTAATTGAAAACCAGTCCAATCCTCGAAAACAATTCACGCGGGAATTTCCGACAAAAAAACGCGACGGCATTTACGAAAAGCGAAAAGTTAAAAGAATAAAAACAGAGTAAGTTAAACATTTTAAAGTAACGAACAAATCCAAGTGATTACAAGCCCAACAAGTAGCTTCACACAATAATAACATTTAAATATTATGTCAAACTTTCTTAAGAAGGGGAAGCGTCGGTGACATTGCAAAGTACTCGAAACTTTTTCCGGGCAACTTAAGGAAATGCGCGAATGTCAAATAAGGAGGGCGGGTGGTTTGGGCGGCTATTTCCGCCCAATGAGTGTCCCGCCCGCCCTTTCTAAGAAAGTTTACTTTTTGTGAAGGGCAGAGGTTTTACGCGAAGTTACTTGACCGAGGACATGGACGTGATAAAAAGTAGGAGTTGATCACAAAATATTTCTAATATCGGTTTTATTAGTAGTTATTGATGTACTAGTTACATTTGATTGCGTTGAAGTAATAAAATAATAGAACCAAATAATATAAACAAACAAATCATAAAAAAATCATTTCCCGCCGGTGTTTGAGATTTTAACTGTTTTATTAGATTTGTATATAATTTCATTTCATTATAGATTTAAAATATTCATAAAAGTAATTCAATTAATACAAAGCCTAATGCAACGATATTTGGATTTATAATTCTTAATCCCTTACATTGGGCACTTGGTTTAGTAGCTATGTGTTTCTCTAGTGTATTACTAACATGATAGGTTGCACCTAATAAAAAAAAGGTAAAGTAACGTGGATAAGCTATCAGCGAATCATGTTTAAAAAAAACAGTTATATTAGCTTTTCAAATATTTAACTTGGTTGTTTGAAATTTCATTTAAATATTAAAAATTTACAGCCACCCGTGACGACATCGATACAGCTTTATTATGTTTATTTCAATACGAATACAGCTTCGATGTTTAGAAAATCACATGAAAATCCATTAGGTATACAGGACAAGTTTTTTAACCAGAAACCAGCGCAAACTGTAACCATGAAATCAGCAAATCATTCTAGACCCCCAGCGCAGAAATTTTTCGTCGGTTATACAAAAAAAATCAGCTGTTCCATACATTTTGACCGCGTAGGTACTGCACTTTTCTATGAAACACCTGATTTTTTTTTTGTATAACCGACGTATACACTTATCCTGTATAGTTTCGATGGGCACGCCTGGATACAAAAACCGACAATATTTAATAGATACTATTCATATAAATAAATAAAATTATTGGCAACATGGTTTAATTACAGAAAAAAAATTAAACCCTGGCTCTGGAGCCAGGGTTTAATTTTTTTACTCTAGCCTAGCTCTGGAGCTAGGCTAGAGTATCTGTAGTCTTATCCAGCAAGGTAACCAGATTACATTACTTAAAATTTTAAGATAATTAACAAAAATCAAACATTATAGAAATTATAGAAATAGACATTTTAAAGAAATGCAAGTACCACACAACATAAAGCAATTATTAATATTGTTATAGTAATTGTTTACAATATTCGAAGAATGAACAACACAACCTAAATATTCTGTTTGGAAAAATAATTTGCTAATACCTATCCCTATTTAACCCTTTAAAATGCTTCGTGTTTATCCTAGCGTTTAGCGAACTAATCCAGGGTCGATTACTGATTGTCTACTTATTGAACTAAAGATCTACCTTTTTAATTGCTTTTGGTGTATTGGCATCTTTTAACAAATGTAGTTATGGATTTTTATTGGAAAATCTGAATAGTATAATTCAAAACAGAAAGCTTACTTATACTTTTACTTGTCTACTGTCGAAAATTTTAACCCATTTGTTTTAATTTTTTTGAGAGTCTATCTGCCAAAATAGATTTGGCAGTGTCTAACAGATGAATTAAAAACATAACCCTGCTTCTAACGCCGTCGGGTGAAAATGGAATAAAATGATTGAAAATTATTTTCCTGATAAACAAGCCGCAACTTATTTAGATATTATTTTAATACATGTTGATCTAATCCAATTGAGTTGTTGTTTGTTATTTTTGACAAACAATTGCCACAAAAGCATGCTATGATAATAATTTAACTGAAAATACTTTCGTCTGGTTGTTGTGGGGGGTTCTGTAATGTAATTTAGTTCGGTAATGTTAGGGTCCTCAACAAGTAGATTAAAAAGACCTTTGCACCGAATAATTTGATTAGGTGCATAAAACTGTCTCAAAGAACTAAAAGAGCTTACCCTGGATCATGAAGTAAGTAAGTAGTAGGTATGTATTTTGAATTACCTCTGATACCTACGTTCATAAATTTATCATAACATCACGCCTGTAATCTCCGGAGAATCGGCTCTGCCTAAGAGGCGTACTTAACCTATCTATACCTAGCTACGTTTCTTTTCAACTTAAACTCTCCTTTATCATTTAAAACTACTTGTAATAAGTATCATAAAAATATACCAACAAATTCTGATGGCCCTTTTCAAATTGAATTTTGCATTAATCATTGCACATCGCGTATGCCTTAATTAATGTGTGCGCGTATGCCCCAGTCATCAGTGAGTAAACACCCTAGTAGGGCGAAGGCTGGAGGGTGCCGATTATTGCAGGTACCGTTTTGAATATTGCTTATTTCATTCTAGTTTGTGCCCGCGGTTTCGCCCGTGTCAAGATCGGACATTGTTTCACGGGAACGTACTGCCGGGATGAAAAGTAAAAAAAACATATGTTAGTTAACATATGTTGTGTTATGTTGCTTATATGAAATTTTATAAAACCTGTGTTAGGACACAGGTTTTATAAAATTTCATATAAGTCCGTTCAACTATTATGGCGTGAAAATAGTAATAGTAATTTATTTCCAAATTTCATTATACGTTACATTAATGAGGTCTTGACTCTTGAACTATGTATGACACGGGTCGGAAAAAAGGTTACGACAGACAGACTGATTGACAGACAAACAGAGTTATTTTCGCATTTATTATATTACTAGCTTTAGCCAGCGGCTTCGCTCGCGTAGGGGTCGCTGTATTATACATATAATCCTTCCTCTCGAATCATTCTGTCTATTGATGAATAAAATCCGTTGCGGAGTTTAAAACATCTAAGCGTACAAACACGAAAAATGACTTTGTTTTATACTATGTCAAGATTAGTTTGGATTCAAAGATAAGGTAACTAAAAATAAGGGAACTATTCTTCATACTCCTGTCCTTACGTTAATTTATTAGGGGTCAGCGTCACGTCTCTACTTGTATATTCTTGTCTCGGTAGTCGCCCCTTTCCTAGTCATATCATAACATTCAGACAATCCATCTATCTTTTAACTTTTTTTTGGTTGGTAATTCATCAACTAACTTCTCCCGCTCTGGGTGGAGCAGGAGGGCGTGTCAGACTTTTACTGACTAAAACCCACCCGTGTTCCCTCAATTGCCTGTGTGCCAAGAGCCACGGTATCGGCATCGGCCCTTGCGGGCCCCATCAGTTGGTGCTGACATCTCTTTGAGGCGCGCGTGGAACACAACGCGTCGTCGACGCGGGTTTGGTCCTATCTATCTTTTGATTGATCTTCCTCTACTCTAAGTGAACTTTAAGATGTATGAAAAGGCACTATGTTATTATTCTTAATATTCTTAACTAGCTTTTGCCCGCGCCTTCGCCTGCGTGTAGTTTGGATATTATCCCACGGGTACGTACTACCGGGATTAAAAGTGTTCTATCATATGTGTTCATCCAGGTTATACAATATCTGTATGCCAAATTTCATCGAAATCTAATCCGCCGTTTTTACGAAACTTTCGATTGTCTGTTTCCTAAAATCCGTGCCAAATCAGACAGCTATGAAACAATAATGCATCAAAATAAAAAATAAAATCAATGATAATTGTCATTCTTCGGGTTAAACCAAGGCAGCCTTTGACGACACTGTTATCACTATAGTGTGTGTTTAATTTGAGTGAAAAAAAGAAAAAAAATGTTTATTTTTCACGACATGCAAGAAAAACATTAGAACAAATTAAAAACTAAAATTAAATAAAAATACAAGATATATATAATCATTTTATTAGTAAGACACCACATCCGATCTACTGATAAATAAAACAGTTTCTATTATCATGCAAACGGATGTGGTATGTAATTATTGCACATACAGTCACAATTAAAACAAAAAAAAAGCAACGAATTCCAACAAGCTCTACAAATTGTGCGGGAATCGAATCCACAACCCACGTCAGGGAAAACGAACACTACACTTGCATTAATGAAATTGCTATAACGGGAACGCCCCTTTATCTTTTTGCTGTGGGTAGCTATACGAGGTGACAGGTACATCGATGCGCAAACTGAAATCATGAATAATAAGCACACACTAGACCCTATCTGTACAAACATACGCAGATAAATAAAATTGGATTGTCTGTTTGTAATATTAAAATAACCACTTTTTTACTAAATGTATATGGTTGTATACACGGTACGTATACCGAAAAAACATTTTTTACAATTTTTGTCTGTCTGTCCGTCTGTTTGTTACGGCTAATCTCTGAAACGGCGGGGTCGATTTTGACGGGACTTTCACTGCAGATAGCTGATGTAATAAGGAGTAACTTAGGCTACTTTTATTTTAGAAATTTTATTTATTTTTATTAATATTATAAACACCGTGAAATTTTAATGGTTGTTGTGTCCCGCAGCGAAATGGTTTTGTCTTGGTAATATAATCGTTTTATAAACAAATAAAATATTAGCATATTATTATTACAAAAAATTGCAGATTACCCATTGTAAAAAATCACCACGTGCGAGAGTTTATTTTGCTTTAAATGTTTATGCATCGCTGTTTCCTTTGTCGGCGGCGCGTGCGATTCGAGTAGTACCTACAAGTTACCTCTAGTGTTACTATTGAGTAGTGTTTTATCGAGCTGATGAATATTTTTTTAATTATTTTAAAACAAAAAATCTTCATTTTTTTACTTTTACTTGTTTCGAAAGTACTCCTTATGGCAAGTTGTTCTGACGCGGGAAAACAACCATTAAAATTTCACGGTGTATATTACGTATAATATAAATAAATAATAAAAATATATATATTCCGCGCGGACGAAGTCGCTGGCACAGCTAGTATTCTATATAAATTTTTCATCAGTTATAAAAAACCGTGCCATTTCATAGAAAAGTGCAATAAGTACCAACGCGGTCAATCCATGGTAACAGATTGCCCGCAACTGTAATTATTTCATTACTAGCTTTCGCCAGCGGCTTCGCCCACGGGGAGGTCGAAAATTATCCCAAGGGAACGTACTACTGCGATAAAAAGTACCCTCTATGTTAATGCAGGTTATGAACTATATGTGTGCTTTTCATCCAATTTCGTTGAGCCGTTTTTGCGTCCTCATCATCCAAACATCTAAATATCCAAACATCTAATGAAATGAAATGCACCGATCCCAGCGTGGCTTGACCAGGCTCGATTAATCGAATGAACCCCAAGATTTGCACTAGCCCCTTGAGCCTCATGCTTTATAGTGTTACAGAGGCCATTGCATATCAAGAAGTAGACCTGGGAGCGCTGTAATGGTCAGGTAGACGTGCCCATAGGATAGGAAAGGATTGCGAGCCTACCGGATATGCATCCTTGAGTAAGAATTGGACTAGTGGATAGACGGGTGGTATTTATTTCTAGGAGGGCATCTTTTCACGACGTCGCCTGCATGTTGATTCAGGTCGGGCTCCTTGGGTACGTTCAACTGTTTTCTTAGCTCTTTTCTATACCGTTACTTCGCTATGTTCTATGTTATTGTTTTCGTAGTAATCTTCTGAGTTCTCGATGCTATCAGTTTCTGGTTTTGGTTTGAGATATCGCTAGCCGCTTTCTTGATCTTATTTCTGTCTCCAGCCATGTCCTTCCAAATCTTGATTGCCATGTCGAAGTATTTCATTGCTTGCTTTAGATTGTCATTCCATGTGTAAATAGGTCGTCCGACCTTCTTAGATTTGGCCTTGTACTGCATTGCTGCCTGCAATAGGTATGGTTTATCCCGTCTGAAGACGTACGACGTACTGAAGACGACATCCTGTGGTTCTTGATGCGTTTTGTTACGGTTTTTCCGTCTAAGATTTGGACATACAAACTTTCAAATTTATAACAGTAATAGGACTAGCTTTTTCCAGCCACTTCGCCCGCGTGGATGTCGAAAATTATCCCACGGGAACGTACTAGTATCGGAATAAAAAGTATCCTATTTGTAAATCCAGGTTACAAACTGTTTATCACATTTCATACAAATCCGTTCAACCGTTTTTACATACAAATATCCAAACTTTCACTTAGATAATATAAGTAGGATAAATATTCAACATGAAATGTAGCGTAGATGTCTTTCTCCAGATCCCAGGGTAACACGCAAAACTCGAATTTTATTACGTTCCGAAGGATGGAAGGGCTTAGATATGTAAAGATGGTCACCCATCCACGGAGTGACCGCGGCAAGTGTAGCTTAACCTGATCGTTCGACCCGTGCGGCTGTTATTACACCACAAGCCCCTAATATAAACATTAATATAAAGAATAAAGTGCAGTATTTAGACTAACTAATGCGATATTTAGTTTGTGATTATTTCCGTCGTATACAACTGCCATTGAAATACTAGTGAAATACCTGCGTGTTGTGGCATTTTGACTACTCATTGGTTATTTGAGTCTGTTTGAAGATCTACATGGTCTTCAAATGATCTGACCAAGATTATTTCCGGATTTTAAATACACATTGACGAATTTTATATAGAAAGAAAATATTTTTATTCAAAAGTAAATAATCGTAGTTATAAGCGTTAGGAATATTGAAATCATGGAATTGTAAAAATAGGGTGAATGATAAATCGGAGTTGTTATATTAGGAATTTTGACCCATTCGGAATTATGAAAATCGGTATTTGTGACCTGATGGAATAAAGTTTTTCGTATTTATGTAGTGTAGTGTACTCGTTCATTGGTGTTATTAATTGATCACCAGGTAAACAAATAAGCCGTCGGTTCTTTAGTTTACTCCTTTTGCAATTAATGTGAATCACCTTTGAAGCTACGTATTCTTAATTGTACAGATATGCTTCCTACGGCGTATTATTAGGGGACGGTTGCTAAGAAACTATCTGAGTGCGTCCATGTAATGAATATGGGTATCTTAAGAGGAAGCGCCAAGGTACCCCACAAAATTAAAAATTTCATACGTTTTTTTTTTGTAATTTGCAGGTCATTTTGACTAGTAATTGGTTCTTTGAGTCTGTTTGAAGATTTACATGGTCTTCAAATGATCTGACCAACATTATTTCCGGATTTATGTTATATTTATTATAATCACCAATACAACCCTCAAAGTTAATTTAATCCCATTAAATGACTTTTTCGTGAAATAGTCCTTGAATGCGACACACAACCTGGTACTACCTACAAATAGCAAAAAAACGTAAGATTCTTCCTTAGCGCAGGCTCCTTAAGGTGCCTACTGCTCGATTTTTGACGATCAATGTGTGTTCTTAATCAAAATTGAGTTAATATGTTACAAACATTAAAGAACGTTATCGTATTTTTATCAATCACCACTGTGTATCGTTTTTGTCGATCGATAATTTAACAAGTGATGTTCGATGTTTTCCGCGTTATTTATCGATTGGTAACAGGCAATTCTGAACTAACAGATTCATAGATATAATTTCCATAGACAGATCTCAATAATTATTAAAACATGAATTTATCGAGTGCCAATACCGATCGACCAAAATCGAAATGAATTTTTGACCTTTGGTACAGTCAAATGGTACCAAGGGTCAAAAATTCATTTAAAGGTCTACAAACATTGTTTCATAATAGTTTATCAATGTCTATACATTCAATTAAGTACACAATGTATAATATTTTGGCTATACATATTGATAAATTGATGCCATATTGCTGAACAAAGATTGTAGACATTTTAATTCATTCTGGTCCATATATAGGGTGACTGGTAATTAGTGATCGATATTTAAACACATTATTGTACTCATCATAACAAACAACTTTCCCTAAGAAACTATTTTTTTTATTTAACTAGCGCATGTCCCCAATTACCCCAACAGAATATTGAGTACCTAACAAGAATAATACACCATCACCTGTAATTTAATTTAGTTACCTGCAACCATATCAAAACCAATTTACCAAGCATTTTTCTTTTGTCATTTACTTAACCACCGTACGGACCGCGTGCGCGCTATCAGCTGTGAGTCACTTGACCCCGGGGTCAAACGTTTCACAGCTGATAGCGCGCACGCGGTCCGTACGGTGGTTAAGTTAATGACAAAAGAAAAATGTAGGTAAAATTGGATTCATTTTTTTTGTTTGTAGGTAACTAAATTAAATTCCAGCTGATGGTGTATTACTCTTGTTAGGTACTCAATATTCTATTGGAGTAGTAACGTTGGAGTCAATAAGGTAGATAAATTTTAAAAAAATCGTTGGCAAAGTTGTTTGTTCTGATGAGTACAATCATGTGTTTAAATATAGGTCACTAATTACCAGTCACCCTATATACGTCTTTTCAAGGCTTACTGTATTTTTATTGCTACGTACAAGCTCACTCTGTCTAGCCTTTTCCTAACTATGTCTGGGTTGGCATCCAGTCTAACCAAATCCAGCTGAATACCAGTATTTTACATACTGGAGCGACTGCCTATCTGACTTCCACAACCCAGTTACGGGGTAACACGATACTCCTATGTAAGATTAGTTATCAGACTTTCAGGCTTCTGACGTTCTGTAATAACTGCCAAAAATCTACCAATGACGGGCGAATATACCAAGCCGGGACCAACAGCTAAGCACAATCAAGTCTAAGTACTTTGTGTAGTTCGTGATTGTTCAATTCTGAACATGAATATCCAGTTCCTTTGCATGAACTTTTCATGGTATATTTAATGTTTTTTACAAAAAATGCATAAAGCAGTTGAGCAGT
The DNA here is from genome assembly GCA_949091785.1 of Polymixis lichenea. Taxonomy (NCBI): domain Eukaryota; kingdom Metazoa; phylum Arthropoda; class Insecta; order Lepidoptera; family Noctuidae; genus Polymixis; species Polymixis lichenea. Next base: position 8,209,438 of record OX420951.1, read on the forward strand.
GGTGGCCCAGTGGTAAGCGACGCGACTTACGAGATGTAGGTCGTAGGTTCAAACCCAGACAGGAGCTATACTTTGTGTAAATTATTTCATCACCACTGCTCTCAAAACGATGAAGGAAAACATCGTGAGGAAACCGGCATGTATTGGAACCAAAAATCCAAAGACATGTGACATCTACCAACCCACACTGGGCCCGCGTGATGGATTACGGCCCGCTCCCTCTCACAGAGAGGAGGCCTGTGTCCCAGCAGTAGCAACATTATAGGCTGATTATGCATGAGGCATTCATGAAACCTTGAATTACTTGCAAGAACGTCAGATATGGCATGAGCTAGTAGAAAATGTGCTTTATTTCATGTGTTTAGCCTCCGTTTTGTTTGAGCACCATTAGATATGTTTGATCATCTATAGGGATCAATTTCATATGGGTGTATTTTTCAATATGCGGGAGCGCCATTGACAATAAAATGGTCGCGGTCACAAAATAATTATTGCACAGAGGGGAGTGAAATGCCCAACATCCCGACTTTACCTATTAAACTATGCTAGAGGCGGCACGGCGTCCTCCCCTTCCGCCTGACGCAGGTCCTCACCGGACACGATTGTTTCGGGAGGTTCCTGTTTCGGATAAGGCGGGAGGAAACGCCCGGGTGTTTCCACTGCGAAGATCGCCCTGAGGATGCGGCGGAACATACGGTGGAGGTCTGCACGGCTTGGGCGAATCACCGCCGTGTCCTTGTGGAGCCGATTGGCGGCGGCAATATCTCGCGTCCGGCCCTGGTCCAGGCCATGGTATGGAGCGAGAGTTCATGGGTAGCCATCCCCTCCTTCTGCGAAGCAGTGATACTCGCGAAGAGGGAGGTGGCGCACCTGAGGGAGAGGCAGTATATGCGCCCTCACGGCCCTAGTCTCCGCAGAAGACGCCACGGGTGTCGGGAATCCTAGGCTGACTCCCGGCCACCACAGGCGCGGGCTTGGGGGCGGCGAGTAATGGGTAGCTCGCTGTCCGGTAAGGACCAATTTGGATCAACGACGCATTGTGTTCCACGCGCGCCTCAAAGAGATGTCAGCACCAACCGGTGGGGTCCGCAAGGGCCGATGTCTGCGGGTTGTTCGGAAGAGATACCGTTGCTCCTGGTACACATGCAACTGAGGGAATGCGGGTGGGTTTTACTCAGTAAAAGTCTGACATGCCCTCCTGCTCCATCCAGAGCGGGAGAAGTTATTTGATGATTTCCCCACCAACCTGTGCTGATTGAAGTTGAATTTCTTGGAGGCGGCAAGTTTAATAAAAATCTTTGTTGTTTGCATTTTCAGCTTTATGTATACATGGTACGTACAAACAATTATGAAACAAGAAAATATTCAATTATCTGAAAGCCAGCCAAGCCTACTCGTATGACACTTTGCCCTAATGCATACGATCGCTTACTGCTAGAATGTTTTGTTTTGTAAGGGTAGGTGGCATACGACTATGGCTTTCAGATGAGAATATTTTCTTAGAGCGTGTCTTACTTTTTAGAGCCTGATTTTTCAGTAGTCTGGTTTTAGTTTTTGAACATACTTTTTATATAAATTTGTTTTGGGGTTAGCTAACAATATTTAGAATTTAAAAAATGTATTAATTAAGCCCTTAAAATAAATTTATACCCAACAAGGCACCAAATGTTAGACTAACGTGCCGGATGTGACCATAAATTATACTCCGTTATCTAGAGTAACAAAATTTACGTACCTGGATCACTGGGTCACTCATGACCTGGATGATGACCTGGACATAGAAAGGGAACGCACTGCGATGGCTGTCCCAGGTAATATGCTGATCCGCAGATTTGCGCATTGTACGACGCAAGTCAAATTAACCCTTTTCAGAACATACTGCCAGTCTTTTTACACGTGCAGTGTGTGGCTTTTTACACGTGCAGTGTGTGGTCAGGTATACGCTGAGGGCATACGACGTCCTGCATGTCCAGTATAATAATGTATTCAGGATGCTGTTTGGTCTGCCATCCTTTTGTAGCGCTTCCGGGGTGTTCACTGAGGCCTGGGTTGACGGTTTTCATGCCAAAATGTGGAAACGGTGCGCTTCTATTCTCGGTAGAATACGTGCTAGCTCGTAAAGCATCCTGAGTGTAATGTGTGATAATTGGGACAGCCCCAAGCTGGCTCACTGGAGGTCAAATAAGCAGTAGCTCCATGTAAAATATTGGTATTCAGCTGCATCCGGTTAGACTCCAAGCCGACCCAAACATAGTTGGGAAAAGGCTATACAGGGAAAAATTTTAACCAGTGCGTAAACATGTAACCATGGAATCAGCATGTCATTCTAGACCTCTCCCTAGAGTAGAAATTTTTCGTCGATTATACAAAAAAGATCTACTGTTTCATAGAAAAGTGCAATACTTACGCGGTCAAAATGTATGGAACAGCTGATTTTTTTTTTTAGTATAACCGATGAAAAATTTCTACTATCATTCTAGACCCCTAGTCTAGAATGATATGCTGAATTCATGGTTATAGTTTGCGCACTGGTTCAAAATGTATCCTGTATAAACAGATTGGTTGTTGTAAGTGGTTAAGATATTACGAGGTTGACTATATGAAACTAGACGCAGATGGACGGAAAGACAAGAAGAAAGGAAAATAAGTTTAATGACAAAAGAACGAAATCACAAAAAAGATTGATATTGAACTATTGCATAATGACGATGCAATAAGACCTTTATTCTCGTTAACACTTATTAGTAGCGTCTAAATCTTAGTGATGGTTCGCATAGTCATAATATCAAGCACATTATTCTTAGATGAGGTCTAAATTAAGGGGATGTGCCAAGGGGACCCGCGTTTTCCACCAATGTGACGTTGGGTTTCTATTTTTTATTTATTTATTGATTGAGACCCACCAATTTTAAGTCTTTTATATTTAGTTGGATCAATTAAACAAGTGTCATAAATATTTCTGTACCAAGCAAGAGTCTTTAGTGTCCAAATAAGAGTTGGAAGTACTAATGGTACTAATTAAACAACCGTCAGAATATTTCTGTACCAGAAGTCAAACTCAAACTCAAAGCATTTATTTCAATTAAACCATTTACAGGCACTTTTGAATTGTGAAAAAGTCGATCAGTTGGAAAGTTGAAGCTAGTTGCCCATTCCAAAACGTAGATCTCTATGGAGAAGAACGGGCAAGAAACTCCACGGACACTCTTTTAAAATCAAGTTGAAATACGAGTATTACAAAATCTTGGGAACATTATTCTTGTTGCTTCTGTATGTGAGAACAATGTAAAAAAAAAATATAAACAATTCTAAATACAAGATAAAAATAAGCCCTGGAAGTTAGAAGATGACCAGTCTCAACCGACAGCGCCCGTTCACGAACTTGACGCGTGGATCAGCACCATCCAGCTCAACCAATTTGTAGGGAACCGAATGATCCAACACATGCGCCACCATCCAGTGTATAGACATATATGTGAGCATGACATACTCTCAACTGCCATGCTTTTTCAAGTCAAAGTACATCATAACAACACAATAAACGGATGCATGGTACTCACATTTACAAAATTTAATCAAAATGCTTCTAAATTATACAAAGCTATAGTTTGCAATCTATTTGAAATATTAATAAAATTTGATTTCCTAAAAGAAATAAAAAACATTTAATATATATTGACGTATATAGTAACTAACACTTGCAAAAATAAAACATTCGTAATGTCACAAAAATTATAATATTATGAACAAAAATGTTCGTAATGCCAGAAAAAATAAAAAAGGGAAGCTTCTCTTTCAAATATTAAAATTTTAACTAGTATGCCCAAGTGGCTGTGGAGCAGGACCAGCATTAAGCCAAGCATTTTTATCGACGATATAATCATCTAACTTATAATATGCTTGTCTACATAGTTGTGCGTTTTATGCATGATTTAATTTTTTTTTAATTCAGTTCAACAATATCGACTGGTATTTTATTATAACATTTTACACAGTACCCCATAAAAGAAATGTGTACTTTAGACAATCTGAAACGTGGTTGATCTAATTTGTTCCTATTTCTAGTGTTAAAATTGTGCCTATCACTTATCTTTCTAAAAAGATGTAGATTTTTCCGAACATACATAATGTTTTCATAGATATATTGACAAGGTACCGTCATGATGTTAATTGTTTTGAACAGTTCCCTTAGAGATTCGCGTCTGCGGAGGTTATATATGGCTGACTCGATATCCGCAGCCCGTCTCCATAGCAAGATACCGTAAGACATGATGATATGAAAGTAACTAAAATAGACCAGTCTCGCGGTATCCACGTCTGTTAATTGGCAGATCTTCCAAACAGCGTAAGCGGCAGAACTTAGCCGCCCTGCAAGTGATGTTAAATGAGGACCCCAATGTAGCTTTGAGTCAAGCGTGATCCCCAAGAAAACCGTCTGTTCGACGAATTCTAGTATCTCCTTATTCAATACAACATGATATTCACTACTTCTAACATTCGGTAACGCAAATCTTATGCATTTAGTTTTCTTTCCATTTAATACCAAATTATTTACAGTAAACCAATTATGGACCTTAACTATAGCATTATTTACGTCGTCAAGCTCCTGTGCACGTCTCTTAACTTTAAAAATCAGTGATATATCATCAGCAAATAACACCATTTGAGGTCGGTTTTTTAGTAAAAAAGGTAAATCATTTATATATACTAAAAAGAGGAACGGACCCAATATTGAGCCCTGCGGTACACCCATTTTGACTTTTAAGCCCAAGGAATTCACACCGTTTATTTGAACTTGCTGCAGTCTATCATTCAAGTACGATTTTAGTAAGTTAAGCGCAAGTTCACCCAGTCCGTAATGCCGAAGTTTGAAGAGAAGTGTTTCATGATTCACGCAATCAAACGCCTTGGATAGGTCGCAAAAGACACCTATTGCATCTTGCGCCTCTTCCCATGCGATAAAGATGTGTTTCAATAAGGTGACACCAGCGTCGGTTGTGCAACGTCCTTTGGTGAAACCATACTATTGATCGTGTAGGATGTTATTACGATTAAAATGATTGAGCAATTGGTTTAACATAACTTTTTCAAACACCTTGCTGAAAACCGGCAAAATCGATACACGGTCCAAATAAGAGTTGGAAGTACTAATGGTACTAATTAAACAACCGTCAGAATATTTCTGTACCAGAAGTCTTTAGTCCCCAGATAAGAGTTGGAAGTACTAATGGTACTAATTAAACAACCGTCAGAATATTTCTGTGAATCTTTAGTGTCCAAATAAGAGTTGGGAGTATATATATAGTCATAAATTTCATTAGATAGGCAATTTCGAATGATTTTTTAAGTTTTCGTGTGTTTTCATAATTAATTAAAGGTTGCAATTCAAAGGAGAATGGTCATCAAGTATGAAAAAGAACCCAGAGCTAACAGATACAGAATGTATCTCAAAATTTTATTGATATTTGGTGATATCATTCTGTTAATATTTCACTATTAAATTCGATGGCTAAGTGTGTGATATTGTGCTATTTGTTTTTCATCAGGGGTGATTTTCTTTTTCTTTATGATTTCTTCGCTTTGGGAATATCCGACGATATTCATACATATACTCACGCCCATAATCCCATAGGAGTAGGCAGAGACTGCAGATTGTCAATCAACAATCTATTCTAAAATTCTGAGCTACATCCTATCCGTTCACTCTGGGTTTTTTACCATTCTCCTTTTCTTACGTTTTTTGAAATTTGCAGGTAAGTGTCAGATTGTATGTCGATTATAATTCTGTAAATACACACTTGTTATTGTCGTAAATCGTATTTTATTAACATCACAAATCAAATTGCACAAGCAAAATACGTTAGACTATTTGTATTTCGTAGGCTACTCCGGTGCTTACCCTGTAAGTTTGAATGCACTAATTGAAACCAAATCAACTAGACGTCACATAACTATGATAACTCCGTGGTGTAGAGCCGTACTTAATAGTTCTGAAGGCTAATTCTCGCTTCACGAGAAAGACTTTAAAATCCAAGTCGCAATCTCATGTCAGCGACAATCAATGGTGATGATTCTGCACAAACTGAACTTAATTTAGACTATTGCTATATTTTTCCTTCTCATGAACACAACAAGAAAGAGACGAACTAAATTAATCATGCTTAAAAGCACGCCAAGTTCAAGGGAATCAACTAAATTACGTCTCAATTTAGTTTGACATTTATAAAGCATCACTTGTCTTTTTCTTTCGCGGTCTGTCAGTAAGAGATAGCAATACTCTTAGTTTACTTTATGTGGTAAACAAAAGAATCGGTACCATTGTCACATGTAGGTTCCATTAATGGTAATATTACAGATTGTTTAACATATTGAGTCTATCTCAACATGTCAAAACAATCTGTAATATTACCTACCTGTCAAATTCCAAACTCCAGATTGGAATTTTAATGTTCTTAAACATACGGAAATTGATCCTCTGTAATGGGTAATTATTTCGTTTACTTACCGAGATGCGTTTCTGTGTCATTAACATCGTCCCTTTTTAAAGATATTTTACCAGGAAAACTATCGGAAGCCTTTTGATTTTCATGCTTTTAAACTTAAACTTACTGAAGCGACTAAAACTGGTAATTTAATGTGACATGTAGTTCTGCTTTTCATCTAAATCAAGCTGAACAAAACAGCACAAAAAAATGTAATGTTTCAGTTTTAAACCCATTTGTAAATCTCAAATACTCATTCCCACCTTAACCCTTTCTTTCTTAGACTTAAGGTTGTTAAAGCATAAAAAGTACAGCACTTATTCTGTTAATATCGCGATTATCTATACTAGTATTTTAAAGAGGTAAAATTTGTGAGTTTGTGAGGTTGTAGAGGGTAATCTCTAGATCTCATAATTTCAGCCGAAAGACGTCCACTGCTGGACATAGGCCTCCCCCAATATGGGGGGGCTTGTCATAATCGCCACGCTTGGCAGGCGGGTTGGCGATCGCAGTATAGTGGTAAAATGCATAGAGAACGCTGCTGCCCATTATCTAGTAAGTCCCTTAGTCGCCTCCCACGACACCCACGGGAAGAGATGGGGTCTACTGAACCTATTTTGAAAATTCTTAACCCGAAAATGAAAAGACTTTTTCGTGGTAGTCGGACTTGCAAAGTAAGTCGGACACAAAAACGGTCGAAAGAAAACGTTTCTTACGAACGCTGCCTTAACGATGAGAGTTATATGATTGAATTCTAGAGAAAATTTGTAGAGCTTGATAATGCCTACAAAAAAGTCAGCGACGCATAGGTCTAACTTCTATATTTAAGTTATAAAAAAGTAGTTTTTTTTAATTTAAAAAATAATTTAAATCGTTAGGTGATGTTTATTGGTCATATTATCAACAATTATGAATTATTACCAAAATAAGTAAATTTATCGTCTCAAATGGACCGTAATTCGGACGATTCGACTCATAATTTTGACGAATAGTTATAGAGATAATACGACTTATGTGAACGTGTCGTAATCTATTGAGTGATACAAAAAATTTTAGCGCCCAACGAAGTGGGCACGGCTCCGCTAGTCTTGTAATAAAATTACATAGGTACCTACTAAGGCAAAATCATTATCATCTGCCTAGCCTTTTCCCAACTATATTGGTGTTGGCTTCAAGTCTTACCAGATGCAGCTACCAGAATACCAGTATATTTACACAGAGCGACTCTCTCTCTGTCCTCCTAAGACAAAATAAGTAGGTAGTCGTTTCTTAATTTGATTAAGTGTACTTATCTGATAAATAATCAAATAGAAAATGATTTCCATTGAAAAAGTCTCCGTGCAATATCATTTTACCGTCTTAAAAAAGTACGAAAAAAGAGGTTTAAATACTTCGCTAAAGGAAAAGCCACCACAAGTTATTAATGGAAACTGAAGATCCACTGCATATTACTTAGGCCGGCTGCAAACAAAAAAAAGTACGTCTCGAGAGAAACCGCAGTGAAGTTCCACGTTGCGCTTTAATCTGAAGCTATATTTCAGTGCTGTGCAAATGAAAAGTTAGTCTCGACGAAGACTTGAAGAAAGGCCCGCCTTCTCGCTCGCCAGCCAATAGAAAAGGTCGGGAAAGCAGCTTCTTCCGTGGAGGCGGGGCGAGCACGGCTGCGGTCGCCTCGCCATTTGAATAAAATTTTTCCTTTGAAGAGTTCTTCATTTGAATATATTGTGGGTGCGTGGGACGATCGCGTTACGCTTTAGTGTAGCGCTTTATGATTCGCCTTTTGGTCACTAAATATTTGTTGCGCAATTCTTTTTTTTTGTTGACTTCGAAAAATCATTAAAACTGTTGTGTCAACTTGTTTTGTATAAGTAAAATTAAGATCACGTCATGACAACAATTAAACAAAATCTTCTAAATAGGTCAACACAAAAACACATCCTTATTAATCCAAACTCCACCCATCAAACGCCAATAAAAAAAGAGCTGACGCACAAAACGCAGAAAGGTTTGTCTACACGCAAACATCGTGCAGACGCCGCACGCACGTCCCGTCACCCACAACAGCCCTTGTCAACCATAACGCGGCCGCAGCCGGTTAACCGGGTGGCGGCCGGACCGGTACACCAACCCGGTTAGCCGGTTAGCCACGGAAAACTACCATTTCATTTACGGTCGGTCCTTGGTTTCGGGTAGTTGGTAACGGAACCCGCAAGTTACGTAACTATGCTTTGTGGCGCCGACTCACTCACGCTCTATTAACCGCCGTTTTGTTATTAGTTTACGTATTGAAGTTGAATGTGTGCTGAAATATTGCCTAAAGAGGAACGATTGTACTTGACAACGTTCTTTGCGGTGCAGGGATGATTTCTACGCAATAGCGGCAAAATATAACTTCAATAAATTGAAATCGAAAATATGTCTTTAGGCCGCATGTTCACATGCGTGTTATCAACTTCAGTCAAAGTATTTAAATTGTATTTTTTTCAACTCACCCATTAAAACCGCATTGTGTTTTTATTAAAAAAAAACGTCTGAGTTTTTTTCGGCCTTTCTTCTCAGAGTAGTCGGATAGGAAACGGCGACCTCGTCTAGTTTTTTTTAATAATCCTAATTGACGGGTAAAACTGTTTGTCCATATCTACTTAGAGAAATAAAACCATTTATCATTAAAACGAAAAATAAAAACAAAATGCAAAACAAAAATCTTGCAATTGAATTGCAAACCAAATAACACAAAAAGTCCGTTAACCTCCAAATCGCTCAATCATCTAAAATGCCGACATATTGAAACACTTACCTTACACGGGCATATTAATTCACTCAATTAGTACACGAGGGCATTAGCAGGTCGTTATCGGTTGACGACAACGCTTAGTAATCGTGCGACTGCGACAACGCGACGAGTGTATTTGACAGCTGTCAAATTGGATTGCATCCAGCTATTAGGGAATGTCGTCGCCGGCAACGGAATAGTCTGGATGCGTCGCGCGATTCGAGAACGGCCTTAAAATTTTGTGAAAAAGATTGGATTTTTTTGTAAGTTCTTTGTTTTCAAATAATGATTGTTTTAAACTTGGTTTTTCAAAAGTTTTTTATATTGGAACGAAGTTCCTTATCGCGCGTTGCGAAAGGGCTAGACGGAAAAAATTAAGACCAAAAGTTGTAACGACACTTTTAATTAAGGCCAAAAGTTGTAACGACAATTTGCTACATTGTTGTAAGCCGTGCGGCGTGCGCGTGTTTCTCTGCAGACAGAGACACAGACAGAGGATGGATGGATGGATCTATGGATGGATGGATGGATCGCATGGATCGGATGGATCGGATGGATCGGATGGATCGGATGGATCGGATGGATCGGATGGATCGGATTGATCGGATGGATCGGATGGATCGGATGGATCGGATTGATCGGATTGATCGGATTGATCGGATTGATCGGATTGATCGGATTGATCGGATTGATCGGATTGATCGGATTGATCGGATTGATCGGATTGATCGGATTGATCGGATTGATCGGATTGATCGGATTGATCGGATTGATCGGATTGATCGGATTGATCGGATTGATCGGATTGATCGGATTGATCGGATTGATCGGATTGATCGGATTGATCGGATTGATCGGATTGATCGGATTGATCGGATTGATTGAACATCCAAAACCAAACCAAAAGACCAAAACCCAAACAAAGTCCAAAGACCTAAACTTGTACAAATCCCATAAACCGGCCAAACTGCGTGACGGTTTATCGGCAGGATTACCGCTCGTATTAAACAATTTAATCAAACATCCAAGTAGGACATTGCATTAAGTAGTTCAGTTTTTGGAACGAAATTTTGGAACGAAGTTCCTTATAGCGCGTTGCGAAAGGGGGCTAGACGGAAAAAATTAAGAACAAAAGTTGTAACGACACTTTTTGCTACATTGTTGTAAGCCGTGTGGCGTGCGCGTGTTTCTCTGCAGACAGTGACACAGACAATATATATATATGTGTGTGTGTACGTATATGTACAATTTTTAAAATGTTATTACAATTCCTTCACTAATTAATCGAAAGGAACTTCGTTCCATCCGGGTGTCCCTTGACACCTCTCAAGTGTTTTTTTTAAATAGTTTGTACTTTCTGCCTCATTTAATTGATTCAACTTAAGTTTTTAATTGTCAAAACAAATACACAACTTAATATAAGGTAATAACCTCGGCACAACTTGATATCAGACTGTGCTATTTTTCGTTTTTTTCATCGTCGGCCTTGCGTCTAGGTTCTATACCCAAAGAAAGAAATCTAAAAGGTCAGTATAATTCACAAGGGTTCCTTTTGTGTAAAATTTATACAAATTGAAATTTGAATAAAAACATTTTAAAAATTTGTGATGCGCACGCTCCGGTCAAGAAATGTTTAATTAAGGAACCGTCATATCCCTGGATAACAGATACAATTAAATTGATGATGCACCTGCGGAATGGCGCTCTGACCGATTACCGTAAAACGAAATCAGATTCCAAAAAGGCATACTACAAGCAGCTTAAATCTCTGGTGCTAATCTCCACATTCCGAGAAAAAGTTGCATATTTTAAATTTAAAATAAATAACCAAATCAAAGAGACTAAAGCATTGTGGAAAAATTTAAAAAACACTGTATTACCAAACACGAAACAAATTGATGACCTTCCTTCTCACTTCAGAGATCCAAACGAGATCAATAATCACTTTCTGAATGTTCCTGGTAACCCTGTCTGCAATATATCGCAACGTACTTTCTTTGAGTCTCATCGTTATGGTGATGATAGCTTCACATTTGCATTACAAGCAGTAACTTCTGATCAAATTCTAAAATATTTTCGCCAGCTGAAATCTGACGCTGAAGGCTGTGACAAGGTGACTCTGAATATGCTTTTGCTGACACTCCCATATACACTAAAAGCCATAACTGACATTGTGAACAGCTCAATTGTCTCAGCAACATTCCCTGACATCTGGAAAATTGCCATTGTTAGGCCATTGCCTAAAAACACAAATCCGACTGAATTAAAAGACCTTAGGCCTATTAGTATTCTGCCTTGCCTTTCTAAAATTGCTGAAAAGGCGGTATGCCAGCAGCTGTCAAAATACCTAGAAGATAAACACATTCTACCTGAGCTTCAGTCGGGTTTTCGCAAACAGCGTGGTACTTCTACGGCTCTTTTGGATGTGACAGATAACATTCTCGTAGCACAGGATAAGGGCTTTTGCACACTTCTTGTTCTACTCGATTTTTCGCGAGCTTTTGACTGCATAAATATAGATTTGTTTCTGTCAAAGCTTAACTACTATGGATTTGACCAAAATACTATAAAGTGGTTCCAAAGCTATCTTACCAATCGTCAGCAGCGTGTGGAACTACGACTAAGCAATGGCTCATGTCTTGTTTCGTCACTTACTTCTGTTTACAGGGGGGTCCCGCAAGGTTCAATACTTGGCCCCATCATCTTCATTTTGTATTGTGCGGATATCATAAATACCTTGAAGCGATGTAGGTACCATATTTACGCTGATGACGTACAAGTTTATATCTCCTTTAAGCCAAGTGAATATGATATCGCGCTGAAGGATCTTAACGATGATCTTGACAGGATAGCATGTTGGGCTGAAGATAATGGTTTGGTACTTAACCCCACTAAAACCAAATATTTGTTATTTGGAACCAAGAACCAAATCAGTGCGGTCCCGGCAACACTCAACGTTACCCTGCTGGGTGAGTCGGTCTGTCGAGTCAGTGAGGCACGTAATCTGGGTCTGAACATGGACGTTGGGTTGAGATATGAAGCGCACGTGGCAGAGTCAGTACGCACTTGTTTTTACCGGCTTAAGGTCCTTTATAAAATAAGGCCTTATCTATCAGAGGAGCTTCGGATCCAGCTGGTTGAGTCACTCGTGCTATCCAATCTAAACTATGCGGACGCAATTATTGGTCCTCGGCTACTGGCAAGAACTGATCGACTGATCCAGAGGGTGCAAAATGCCTGCGCTCGGTTCTGCCTCTCAATCCCACCAAGAAGTCATGTTACACCATTTTTAAATAAGCACTCAATCCTCAAGATGAAGTCACGTCGTAAGTTGCACTTAGCATGCCTTCTATTTGGAGTTGTAAAGTACAAGCAGCCATCCTACCTGTACAATAAACTGAGCTGGATCGCTAGTAAAAGAGAATGCGCAAGTAGACAGTGCTCCCAACAACTCACCACTCAATCGCACAAGACAGCTGCCTTCAGGGGAAGTTTTAGATATGCCGCATCCAAATGCTGGAACAATAATCCCCCGCCGATAAGGAATCTTAAATCTATTGGCACCTTCAGAATTCGACTGCGACAGTTTCTTATCGCCTCGCAGAAAAAACTGGGTATGGCGATTTCGAATACGTCCATAATATAACTGGCTGTCGTGTTCTTCTCGATTTGTTCCGTTATCTTCGCGCAACTTATCGTCACAAATCTGTAAACAAATGCAATAATGATTGAATAATTTATGAGTTTACTGTTGGATAGTAGTTAACACATGCCTATTTTTATTTATTGCAAACATTATTATACTCACACGAAGGTACGCAAATATAGTAACATTACGATTACTCATTTTCTTATACATTATACATTTATATATTTAACCCATCAAGTAATCGAATACACAAACATCAACAAGAATGCTTCCAAATACTAAACTTTACTGTAGAATACATTACTTAAACATTGTGGGTACTTAGGTACTTACATAATTTTACCCCGCACGTTCCACTTTTCACAACACCAATAATAATTACTCGCGTAGTAACCTCATCTGCTCGACGTCCGTAGGTCACTGCAGGGATCCAGCAGAATATCAGCGTCAGGTACATTTGCCTGACACATGCTGAGCTGGACTCCCATTTGGTGCAACTTTGAGACGCACACCTCACTTTTGCACTCCACCGCACGTTATTTATTTTGAATGTTAACTTGTGTCATAGCCTAAAGTGTCATCACTACACTTATGTCATCACATTTTCATGTAATTAATTTTAATCTCATCGTGCTTTGTTTGTTGTGTTATGTCTTTTTTTATGCACCAAATAAACGATTTATCTATCTTATCTATCTATCTATCTAGGGTGGCAGGCCGCACCACCTTCTACCATTACATGATTCTAAAAAAAATTAACGTAGGGGACTTCTCCAGTTTTAAGATTTTTTAAAGCCCTGGCTGGCAATTTTAATTTATTAAGATTATCACAGGCAAGCCCGGTTAACCAGAGGACAACCTCATAGGTTGAACTGCAAGATGTCATTCCCAAAAAAGAAACGTAGGGGACGTTAGGGTAAAAGCCGGATCCCACACCGGATCACACTTTCGAAATCACTCTATATCTCGCAGTACAAAAAGCAAGATACTTTGTTTGTAAAACTGACCGCTACTTTGGTTTTTTATCTACTTTATGAAAAGTTAACAAAACATCATCTTTAATATTTCCAAAGCATTAGCGATTTTTGCGGACCTTCATATTTTGGGATATCTATCCCACATAAGGGGTGGTTGACTAATCCATACAAATTGTGTTTCGGATAAATGCCCCGCCGAGAAACAGGACACCTATCTCGCAAAAACTTTGATCGCATTTTGCCTTACGTACTTCATTTATAGACATGCGACACGGTCAACTTAGTGGTAGTTGGAGAGTCTTTCGATAGATTAACAAAAAAATAGCATTATATTCATCCGCGAAACTGGAGTGATTAAAATTGGGGCAACTTTACCCCTGGGTCAACTATCCTGGTTTTACCCTACATTTATCGTCGGTAATTAAAAAAAATTGCTCTGCCATATATTTTGACCGCGTAGATATTGCACTTTTCTATGAAACAGTTGTTTTTTTTTTAACGACTAAAAATTTACGCTTGAGGAATTAGGTGCTGAATTCATGGTTTCATTTTGCGCGTCGTCGATGCCCCTGCCGCCTTGTAAGTACGAAAAGGTGTAAAATTCGGTCTCGTTGGAATGTCCACAAGTTGATCGACTACCTCAAATTGAGATGTCGCATCGCAACAGAAGTTGAAACGGTACAGTGTCGCCGTAACGTCACTAGTGCGACTAAACGTCGAGTGTGCTCACTAATTGTATCAACTCATCGACTTTGGCCCATAGTAGCACTTTGGAGGAATAATACAAGAATTGCTGGACAAGGCTTAGGCCACAAATCACTTAAACATTATTTTCTTTTTGTCAATCATTTGAAGATGATAGAAACACAATGATGTTTTAGATAGGTATATTTAGCGCTTACCGCATGTTTTTTGTGGTTCAAAAGGATCTTAAACGTCATTGTAATTTGAGCGGAATTTTGTATGTTCTTTTGTCACTTCCTTCTCTTAACAACGAATTGAAATAATTCCTTAAGGTGAATCTAGTCCACACTTTTCCCATACAAACTTCGGGAGGGTATTACTCCACTGTCCGACAATGTACATCAAAAATTTCAACATGGTATGGTTTTGTCTTATTATTAATATTGTCTGTACGGAAACAGAATACTAAAACAAAAAGCCATTAACAAGTTAGGAGCCAGATTCGTTTTTCTTGCTAATTTAACCTAACTTTGGGCGTGTTTAAGTAATAAAAGTAGTGTAAAATTTGAAAAACCAAGTCGCTACCAACAAAGCTCAATATTGAAAAGTTCAATAAACTTTATTGGTCATTGATTTATGCAGTGTTTTTTTCATAAAACGCGATCTTCCGATATACATATATATATATACCATTTAAAACGACGGAAGCTTTAAATTCGTCCCCCGATGTCTCAATTGATTTATTAAGAGCGAACGTTCCAGGCTGCCCTGTTGAATTTCAATTTAAGCACATAAACCCTATGATAGTTTTAAAATGTTTTCGGCAAATCACAATCAAACTGACCGAAGATCTATGGGGAATGTCTATAAAAGTTTGTACAGCTATAATCGAGACCATAGCACCATACTTAGCTTTGATATTTAATTTGTGTGTAGGTCAAGGAGTCTTCCCGGATTTAATGAAATATAGTAAGGTTATACCTCTATTCTAATCTGGGGACAGCAATGACGCCAACAATTATAGACCAGTATCCGTGCTGCCGGTATTCAGCAAAGTGTTCGAAAAGATAATGCTCAATCAAATGCTTAATCATTTTAACACCAACAAAATCTTACACGATCAGCAATATGGTTTCACCAAAGGACGTTGTTCGACTGACGCCGGTGTTACCTTATTAAAACACATATTTACTGCTTGGGAGGAGGCCCAGGATGCCATTGGTATCTTTTGTGACCTCTCCAAGGTATTTGATTGCGTTAATCACACAACCTTGCTCTTAAAACTTGAACATTACGGACTAGGTAAACTTGCGCTCAGTCTAGTAAAATCTTATTTAAATGATAGACAGCAACAAGTTCATATAAATGGAGTTAATTCACCTGGTTTAAAAATAAAAATGGGTGTTCCACAAGGCTCAACATTAGGTCCTTTCCTCTTTTTAGTATATATTAATGATCTACCCCATTTATTAAAAAAACAACCACAAATGGTGTTATTTGCTGACAATACATCCTTAATTTTTAAAATAAATAGACGCGCATCACATCTTGACGACGTAAATAACGCCCTACTGCTGGTGCAAAATTAGTTCACTGCTAATAATTTAGTATTAAATGGGAAAAAAAAAAATGCATAAGATTTGCTTTCCAAATGTTAAAAGTACTGATCGTGACATAGTATTGAATAAAGAGAAACTAGAATTCGTCGAAAAACTGTTTTCCTAGGGATCACGCTCGACTCAAGGCTACAGTGGAGTCGTCATTTAACAGCTCTTGCAGGACGGCTAAGTTCAGCAGCATATGCTGTAAGAAAAATCCGCCAATTCACTAATGTAGAAACCGCGAGGTTAGTCTATTTCAGTTACTTTCATAGTATCATGTCTTACGGTATTTTACTATGGGGACGGGCTGCAGATATCGAGTCTATTTTTATTCTGCAGAAAAGGGCCATCAGAGCAATATATGGCCTCCGTAGGCGAGATTCTATACGGGAACTTTTCAAAAATATAACCACCTTGTCAATATATCTATGAGAACATCATGTACGGCAGGAAAAATTTAAATCTTTTCAGTAAAAGAGGTGAAAGACACACCGTTGGGACTAGAAATAGGAACCAATTAGTTCAACCAGGCTTCAGACTGGCTACTGAAAACGTTGTTGGAGCTGCTGAAGACTGTGAAAGACTAGATATCTTTGCATTGTATAAATTCAAACTTCTAGTATTTTATAATTGCATAGCATATGTGTGAGCACTATGTTCCTACTATAAAGCTACCATTTACAGGGTACGTCTTTCATTGACTTGAATGTGCCCTGGCAGCTGAGAGTATGTCATGCTTACTCAAATGTCTCGCTGGTGGTGGCGTGTGTGTTGGATGATTAAGTTCCCTTCAAAATGGTTGAGCTGAATGGTGCTGATCCACACGTCATGTTCGTGAACGGGCGCCGCCAGCAGGGATTGGTCATCTCCTAGCTCCCACGGCTTATTTTAATTTCTGAATTGTTATTTTATTTTTGTTTTAATTACGGACGCTTTAATGTGCACGTCTTTTACATCGTTCTCACATTGAAAATTTCAACATAATGATGTAACCAACTTTTTGTAACAATATCATGATTTTAAAAGAGTGTCCATGGAGTTTCTTGCCCGTTCTTCTCCATAGGTACCTACGCTTTGGAATGGGCAATTAGCTTCATCTTCCTAACTCACCGACCTTGACAATTCAAAAGTGCCTGTAATTGGTTTATTTGAATTAAACGCTTTGAGTTTGAGTTTCCGAAGGACTTTTCTTACTATAAATGATTTGATGTTGCTTTTCTTACTATAAATGAATTGATGATGATTCTGTTGTACTATAAATGATCCTGCATCTCACTCAATAATGTTGTGCGTGTAGACTAGCTTCTAACTGCTCATCACTGATACTACCTCTGTCGGACACAATACCTGGTGAGACAGTGTGCTTTTTAGCCAGGCCCATCAGTGAGTTCGAGCCCGCGACTAGGTTCCCCTTAAGTAACAAATATAGTTCTGTGGAAATAGTATAGATATGAACTTAGAGGGTTGTATAGATGATTTGATTTATTTTTTTATTTTGATTCGTGCGTTCGAACCCAGCCAGGTGCAATAATTTGTGTAAATAATTTCATCACCACTGCTCTAAAAACGATGAAGGAAAACATCGTGAGGAAACCGACATGTCCTAGAACCAAAAATTCGAAGACATGTGACATCTACCAACCCGCACTGGGCCCGCGTGGTAGATTACATACCACTCCCTCTGATGAAAAGGAGGTCTGTGTTCCAGCAGAGGGAACGTTATAGGCTGAGTATGTTTACGACCTGACGCTGACCTACAAATTGCAATAAAACGTAAGAAAATTTTAAATTCGCAGGCTACTTTATCGCTTCCCCTTTAAGAAAACTGACGATTGACACGATAACAACTCAAAAAATTGGGTACCACAAATTTTCTCGGTAAACGGTATTCACTTGAGGATAGTACTTTATCAGAGTGATGTGATGAGTCGTTACTTTCTGCCGATAAGGCATGGCTATGATTCTTTGAACTCATATTAGTGCGACCTAGTTACCTAATAGGTAAGCAATGTTCTGGGATTTATGCAATGCTTTTTCCAGCGGTTTCGCCCGCGTAGAGGTCGAAAATTAACCCACAGAAACGTACTACCGGGATAAAAAGTATTATATGTGTTAATCCAGGTTATAATCTATCTGTGAGCCAAATTTCATCTAAATCCGCTCAGTAGTTTTTGTGTGAAAGAGTAATAAACAAACATCCAACCATCCTCACAAACATTCACATGTATAATATTTTATCGATCCTATCAGGAAATACTTCATAGGTAGGTTATAGGTATATTATTGCACTTACTACTTTCATCCAAAACTACTGTTTACTTCACACTTACTTCGTGCTATACCCAATAAATCAGCCAAAGAACAAGGAACAACAAAGTTCCCCCGTCAATCGAAGGTTGTCGCGGCTCGAGTGAGGAAATTGTGAACTCATAAAAATGGCGCTAGGTATCGTGTGGGCCCCACATTAACTAGGGTTATTTATTTAGGCGCGCCGTAGTCGGTACCAGGCGGTATCGGTACCGGTACCAAACTGCTTTCACATCACTCATTGCCTTGTCTTGGCGCGTTGTTACTACAGTTCGTTTTTGATGGGTTTTCGGGAATGGAAAAAGAATGGCTAAAAATTAAGTTATAAATGTAGTTATTGATACTGAACAATGCTCTATGTTAAAATGTGAATAACAGAAAACAAAGCTACTGAATTTAAGGTTTTTTATACTAAATGACATTTTGCGTTGTTTTTAAATAATGCAACTCGACTGAAAGTACTTACAAAATAAAGAAGTCTCTGAAACGTACAGATGATTGCAATATTAATTAAACTCTTTATTGCTTCATGTAATTAAAACGTATTATATCGCCGTATCATCATCATCGAGGATACAATACATTTGTATACTACAGTAAATATTCAAAACGAACATCTAAAACGACGAAAACATCGGCAGTTTGTTATAAAATGTTCCCGAAAGCGTTAAGCATCGCCAACACTTGTTTTGCGAGCGGTGCAAGCGTTCCTCCGGCCGCGTTAATAAACTCGGATAGGCCACAACAAGCTGGCTGCGTGTATGGCCTCCATTTTTAACGAGCCTCACCGCCGGGCCCGCAGAAAGTAGCCTACACATGAAATCACGTATGAATGAGGCTTTTTTCAGTTTTTTCGCGTGTAGCCAGCGGCCAGCCGCTCCGGACCCATTAAAGCTTACATGTCACTCTCCCGCGAGCCCCCGGGAGGTGGCGTGAGGGGGGCAACGGAAAAATCACAAAATCGGTATTGGCTGCATCCCGCAGCGCGGACGCCCGCCAAAGCGCTCTACAATACAGCTTTGACGGACGGTCATTTAATATTAACTGTGGTTTTTCCGCAGATGGAAATGTTTTTTTTATTGCCGGCGTTACGCTGTGATGAAGTGGTCTGCCCGCTGTTTGTGACGTGCGCTCATGTGTTGCGGACGAGTTGCTCTTTTACACACTCCATGTTTGAATGAGATTGTTTTGATTCAAGTGCTTGTTCTCGTTTGAATTTATTTTTTCAGCGGTCGCCTTTGAAACTGCTCTTCTGTTATAATTGCGATATAAGCCAATTTATTCGAGAGTTGATATTGAAACAGTGTGGGGTCGGTTGAGTATTTCTGATTGTCAGTGTTTGTGGCGGACGCGTAGTGACTATACCATATAGAATCAATTGATTCGGTAGGTACGTACAAATTGAAAACGAAGCGGCAATAAATTTTTAACTTTTCGAACAAGTGATCAAAATCGAACTACAAAAAGTGGGCGCCCAGCGAAAAGAGTGGCGACCACGGATTGAATTTATGGCTTGCGTTCACTTTGAGTGAAAAGTTTGCGCAAATAATATTTTCAGTTTGTGATAATTACTTTTTCACGACGGCGCGATTTAATAAAATGCGACGCTGTATTAAGGGAATGCCGTTTAAAGTTGTGACAGCGAACATAAATACGTTTATGAATTTTGTTTTAACGTTACTTACGAAAACGATTCATATGTAGGTGCTATGTATACTGCAAGGCTATGAAATACTTTACTTAAGTATTTCATATTATTCAATTTTATTTCAATAGAGATCCACTGAGGAAATGTATTGCAAATAGGTTGTGTGGTCTGATGAAGATACGTAGTCAATGATTAATTTTCCTTACAAATTTAGTTTAAAATAATTTAATTTAGATTTAAATAGTTAATAAGGTAAAGGCAAAAAAGGTAAAGGGGTTGACATATCCGTGTGGCTAAAAACACATTTTAAAAACATTTTTTTTAAATGTTCTTAATACGTGGACAATAATAGCATCTTAGACCACATTTACCATCAGACAATCCATACTCGGATAGTTAATAATTGTTAACTATAACTGCAATCTGTCTACAGTGTACACCAATCCCTTTCTTCACCAAATACTAAAATTACTTCTAATACTAATAGTTGATATTTCTTGTTTCAGGTAAATCGTTCACGTTAACGATAACCGTGTCGACGACGCCGCCGCAAGTAACCACGTACAACAAAGCCATCAAGGTGACGGTGGACGGTCCGAGGGAACCACGCTCTAAAACCAGTTAGTATAACTGTTTCGTTTTGGTTTGGGAGTGACGACATTGCAAAGATGGAGGCAAAATCGTACTCGACATTTATACGGACGTAATAAAATCTAGTCGGGATTTTTTGGCGCACTGGATCTTCAGCGCACTGCTTAGCACTGAAAGATGAAAATCGAACTCTGTGTTTTTGACGCGCTGACCTGAGACTCACTCGCGCTTCACTAACAGAGTGAAACGCGGATTCTCAACTCTCTTTTCAACACCGAGGGATGAAAATCCGGTGCGCGATTTTAATTTCCTTAGCGATGCGTCACCATCAAGAAAAAATATGCATGCTCATTATAGGTACTATTCAGACAATAAAATTATCTATGCCTCCAATCTTTGCCGCTAACGTAACCATGGCCGTTGCTGAGCTGGTTTCTGGAAAGACGCCCATTAGTTATGTTGTCGAAATTTGTGAACACAGTGAGATATTTTAGGGAGGAGGGTTTGATTTATTTTAGATAGAAAGAAATAATGAAGGAAAAATTGATTTGTTTTGTCACAACAACACGTGTGTAGAAATCAGAATTACTACACCAAGTAACACAGAACACAAAAGGTATACTCGGCAGCTACACGCCTTGATTGTGACAAGAAGGCTTCTACTCAGCATTATGCTGTGCTATGGGACCCACAGCGCAAATGTTCAATGGTCACCTGAAAGCGACGTACAAAAACCAAATCAGGTTGAAGGATTTTTACATATTAGACAAAACTAGGTAGGTAATCAAGTAAAATAACATAAACAGTACTAGCGAAAATTTCTAAAAGACCGATAGCATAGTAACAATTCGGCCGAAGTGACTTTTGTGGCGATATGTATGTCATATGTACCTAGTATATTATTCCAAAGAATCAACACGAACACTCGACTATTGTGCACCTATGCACACTATGCATTCAATAAAGCCTTCCGCAAACAGCTGCGACGCGATTCCGGTAGAACAATTTCCATGAAGTTGTTTTCTGCCGCGTTGTCGCGCCTGTTTGCGGGAGACGTAAAGGTGTTTGATCCATTTTGATGCTTTGAAAGATGCATAAATTACATTATTATATCAAACATATTCAATACACTTGACATCTACCGTTAAACAAACCAAAAGCAACAAACAGAATCAAAAACATAGCTGGAATATTTTTAAACAATAAACAAAGGCAAGTTACGACAAAGTAAAAACTGGCACAAGACACGCATCCCAGACCAATTAATTCTACGTCACTAGTCTATTTACGCATCTAACATCAAAGCGTCCAAATGTCTAAACACTCGACAACAAACGAGCACAACCGCAAAACATTGTAAAACACACTTAATGAAGGTAATTTATTAATAATTTGCCAAAACGTACCTTTTTGAGATCAGTTACCGTGAAATGGTGGAGGGTCTTCTTGAGAATATTTGCCTGAAATGTTAGTATGATGGTTGTCGGTTCCTCTTTGATTTATTGAGCATACTTTGACGTGATGGTTTTTGACGGTTGCACGAAATTTTATCGATTGAGGGAAGATTGTTTGTCAGACAGTGTCGAATGGATCTAAAGGTGTTTTGTGTAATGTGTATGTCTAAAGTTGTTTTTTTTACGTGAACTTTTATAAATAATATCTAAGGATTGAGCAGAAAAATTTTGACGTTATGATTTTCTTTTTCGGACTTAGATAACTATTTTTCTTTTTGAGTTTTTAATGCAAAATTTTAATATATTGGCGGTATATCTTATAATTCCCTGTTATTGACAATATTTTTTTGATTTCAAACAACATGTAGAAAAAAAACCATAATGGATTTTTTTTTTGCAGATGCAGATGAAGTATTTTAGCAAATACTCCATAACATTAACTTAATAGCACTTAACTAACACACAACAGAAAATAGATCAAGAAAGCAATTTAAATAGTTAAAGGTTGTGGCGACGGTAACAAATGACGGGTGCCGACGGTCACCGAATCGCACCTAACGCTCGATCAATCCTCATCACATGGAGAAATTAAAATAATTGGGAGCGCCGCGGGATAGTGTCGAGCAGGCGACCCCGCCGACCCCGCCGACCCGACCGGGCCTTCCAGACCCCCGCAGCAGGCGAAGGGTTGAGTACAGTCGGACTAGCAGATTAGGAGGGAATTTTACTGTTAACTCCATTTTAGTATTTGCATATGTGTAAGACATTTATCTACGCGTTTTTAGTAACGATGCAATTTTGCGTTTTTAACCGTTGAATCTAAAATACATAATACGTATTTTTAATGAGAGTAGGCAAAAATAATAAGTTATCTGAGTGTGTAATCAGGGTAGATAGATAGATACTATATTTTTCAGTAACAAAAGATAAGTAACTAAGTTATCTAACGTTTTTATAAAAATAGGTACAGTCACCAAAAAGAGATAAATAAAAAGAATCGTCGGATGTAGTTGAAGTTTAGGATGAAATCGGTGGTTGTTTACGAATAATTTGAATTTAATTAATAGAAACCAAAAAGTTTATTTATCAAATTAAATATTCAAAAACATACGTCGGTTTCATACAAAAATTCAACTATATCCGAAGACCTTGATTATTTATCTCTTTTGGTGACATGAAAAATTAATTAATTATTCAGAAAAATGCTAAAAAAAACTAATAGTCTAGCCAAATTAAACACATATTTCACTGGAGATAAAATTGAGAACATCTCAATGCTATCCGTACGCCGACTAGACGAATGTGAGGGCACAAAGAGGCTGCCGTAATGAATCGGTTGTTTAATTAATTAGTCAAGAAAGGGCCGGGGGAGGTAACTCCCTCACCGCGTATGCATGTGCCCTGCATATTGATTTATTATGCCTCCAGCCTCTATACGGAGGCCATAAATTATTTAATTCTAGTAAGTTCCGACGCATGTTAACATAGGATCTATACGTACTGGCGTTTATCAATTCATGTGAGGAATTTTGTTCGATATTTCGTTGTCTTACTATTCGGGTTAATATTAGATGGGCCCTGTAGATGAGCATCGGCGGAGTAAGGGTTAATAGCATAGTGATTTGAACTGATTGAACGATGTTTTTAGGATTTTGTATAGGTACTTAGTAATTTAATTATAACTAGCTGTGCCCGCGGCTTCGCCCGCGTGGATGTCAGAAATCATGTCACGGGACCGTGCTACCAGGACAAAAAGAAGCCTATGTTAGGTACTCCGCATACAGTTATCGTTTCATAGATTAGGCAGAACAAACAGACAGACAAACAAAAATGTAATTGTTTGTTTTGTTTTAGGGTAGGTACCGTACTTTCATAACCATTATGTACATATATAAAACTGTTATTTTGACATTACAACAAACACTTTAAAGATGTATAGATTTGAAATATTGGTACTTAAGTTAATGATTAAATTATCATAAGGAATTTTATACGGAAAAGAAGACGTGTTGCATCGACCCCAATTAAAGTAGGGTTACGGCAAAAGAATCATGATGCTTATCACTTAGATAATGTCAAATTATTTTCTATTTTTTTCTATTTTTTTTTTCAATATTTTTTTTATTATTTTCTTTTTTTTATTCTTTTTTTTTTCTAGTTTTAGTTCAGCTAAGGCTGTAAAAAAATGATTGCCTAGATTGAAAAAGTCTTTTTGTTTTATTTGGAAAGACACTGATAGTAAAATGAAACTGTTTAGTCCAAACCGGAGTAGGTTTATACAATATTATTATTTTTCTACGAATTGCCTGACGTTGCTTTCCGCCAAAATTATCCCTAAAATTGATTGACACCTACATCGACACGAGTTTGTATTTTCAAGAATGTACATACTAGGTAGGCCACCAATAACCTACGTCAAACATTCCAACGCTCCTTCTAAATTCTGATCTCCAAATAAACATTCCAAAACAACCGTTAATGATGTACACAGACTGAAGTAGTTACCGTGCGGATATTACGGACACACTGTGTACAACCCTTACCCACTATTTTTATCCGCCGGGTGGGTGGCGCGTTTTATCGCATACAGTAGCCGACAGAAGCCGACTACAATTTAATAATCGGCCCGTCTAACGATGTTTTTCTTCGTGTTCTGTTCGGCTGGTTTCGGGTTATTTCGGGAACAGTGTGCACGGACCACCCGCGCGCGGCGCTAGCGTCGCCTGCGCCGATCTTAATGTTTACGACGATAAAGTCCGTTGTTTACTTCACACGGCGACTAAGTTCATAACTTTTGTGCATTGTCTATAGTGAAGGGTGATGAACTTTTGGATTTTTTAGTTTAATGGGTATTTAAAGTCATTAGAGAAGCAGCGTTCTATAAACTTACATTTTTAAACCATAGTGCGATCCCCTACCTGCCTGCAAAGGAGAGGCCTATCTCCAACAGTGGACGTCTTTCGGCTGAAATAATGATGATGACTAAACAAATATTTTATCGTTAGCCATCGATAGTCTTCAATTTAATTCAATACCTAATACTATTTTTTGACCCATCCGACTAAAATTGTAAAGACCCAAACACATAAATAACACATCCAGCTTAAAGTCCAGCTTAAATCTTCTAAACGAGCCACCATCAAGCAGACGACAGAGGCTAACTAGTAGAAATACTTGGCATAATAAATTTAACTAGACCGGACGCCACCCGGTGTAATCCTTTAATCAGGTCCACAGTAGCCCTTGCCCGCACCCTATTTTTCCCTCCCATTTGTAATACACCCCCTCCCACTGGGGGGCCGAACGGTGCAAATGACAGTTTCTAATTCCAACTTGCCATGAAAGTGTGTAATTGTTGCGTCGCTGATTTATACACTGGAACCTTTTGCACGGGAACAGAGCATGTGTGCGCTTGATAGGGCTGTCGAGATGTTGTTTTGTAGCGGTCGTGGTATCTTTTTGACTGTGTTTTGTAAATTGAACATGATAGCAACTGTGTTTTGAAATTCGAACTAAGCTTTATATGAACTAGCTTAACAGAGAGTAGTTTTAAGAATGTTAACAACCTGAGTCTCAAGCTTTTTGACAAGTTTTTGACATTTGATTGTCGCCGAGATGAGACTGCAACTAGACTTTGAACGTTTTTAATTACGAGAATTGGCCTTCTGGCCACTTACAGGAACAGTGATGATGTGATGTGAAGGAATACGATTCTTAGTCTCAGATCCTCAGCCCTTAAAAACATGATACTTACCTGGAATATAAATAATAGTACAGAAACCTATCACATTTTTAGAAGTCCCGGTCAGTCATTACTCAACTTATTTATTCTGCAAAAAGGAATCCTCTCTACATTTCGAACCGACGAAAAAACAGGAGGAGGTTCTTGAGTCGACGTCGAGGCTGGAAGTCATATTTTTTTTTTCAGACGATGTAAAAGGTTACCATAAGGTTAAAATTTAAAAACGAAATCCACCCTAAATTGAAGAAAAAAAATTAAACATGCTTGTCAGTTTCTTTTTCCATCGGTTAAAATTTTTGTTAAAAAGTTTTCTCTGCTTTTGTTATTCGTTGCCGAACTACACAGCCCTACGGATGTCGAAGCGAACTGTGTCCAATGTGTCCATGGCTCCAATTGTTTTTGTTTGTGTGCGTGCATTTGTCAATATATTGGCCGCGCCCCGTGTAAGTGCATTTATGCATTTTTGTACTCAGTATGAAACTATGAAATATATTGTGATGTATTGTACATGTAGCTGTTTATTAAATACAGAAAGGAATTTAGAGAAAAACGTATTTTTGGGTTTGTTTGATTAGTGTAATGATTATTATAGTAATAATAATTCACATGAATTTTCTCGTCCCAATCGGGCGAATTCTCACTTTTAAATACTTAATATATTACGTGCCGATGATCGCAGCTTCGCCTGCGTGTAGGTCGAAAATTATCCTACGGGAACGTATTACCGGGATTAAAAGTATCTTGTATGTTAATCCAGGCTACAAACTATCTGTTTGTCAACTAGCCTTTTTTACGTGATTGAGTAACAAACATCCAAACATCTTCACAAACTTTCACATTTATAAGTAGGATTTTCTATAGGCGACTCGCATGAAGTTAATTTATTTGTGGGCGAGTCGAAAACTTTGTTTAGAATTGTATGCAATATAGTTGTGAGAAAAGGTAAGCAAGCAAGCACATGATAAAATTGTTGAGTTGGATGTTCATATAAACTCCTTCCTAGATTTGTACCTAAACCTAATTCTCCTATTCGACATAGTATTTCTATTCTTATTGCTGTCTCCCGTACCTATATTCGGATAATCTCAATAGGTACCTACCGGCACAGTGGTGTAACATGTAGCGAATAATTGAGGCGACAAAGCCGCATTGTCTGCGACACTCTTCATGGCGACGTAATTCAATCTCGACGCACGGTGACGCTCCATCCGATAGATATGTAGCTTCTGGTTGCCTGCTAATCAGAATGAGCAGTGGCACGAATGCGTGTTTATTTTGGTCGGAAATAGGCTGTGTATCTCCAAAACTGGCGCAGAGTTCTTCAATTACTACTATAATTTTGATGAAATTGCGCGAAGTTTTCATTCGTGATTGCTAAATGGAGCCGAAAGTGCAATGAGAAATACTTACGCGTATTGAATGACGATTTTAACACTCTTACAAAGGAATATCAAATAAAATCTCATAGAATCATATTTGTAGCAAAAAGCCTAATATGTATTAAAGCTAAAAAACTAATATTTTTTATCTAATTTGTTGACAAAAGTAAATATCTAATTTGATGAAATATAATGTTTATTTAATTAATAAAGTTTCATAAAAATATTTGTTTTTTTTTTTTTTGGAAATTGCAAACGTTATATTTTATTGAACTAATTACTAAATTAAAACTATATAAAAAATATTAACTTATCATCTAACTAAACAAATAAATACAAAAACACAAGGAGACTTAGGCGTCAAAGTATTCGTCCGCATCGCTGTCATCAGGAAACGTGCCCAGAAGACTGGCAGCATTGCCACGTTGAATGGCAATGCTAATTCTTTGGCCAAAGAATGACCCAGCCCTCTGGTCACGTGAAGTGTCGACCAGCTGGCGAGAAATTTCCTTAAAAAGGAGACGTGCACTCGGGCCCCATGACCCGAGCGTTTCGACCCCAAACGGCGCAAAAATGTAATTACCAATAAGGTTACAGTATTTACGCCGCTTGATGGTCTCAGCAGCCGCAGCAGCGGCACCAGCACAGCCCGCCGTGCTAGGAACATGAGATGGCGCAAGGGTGTCGACACAGGTTGCATCCCACACCAGAGGTCTACCCATCTTCCAAGGCAATAACGTCATCCCGTCTGGTCTTTTCCCATCGTCACGTACCAAGCCGTTTGGTTCTAATACCGCTGGTACGCCGGCGGTGACAAGGGCTCGACGAATAATATCGTTGATGCTGGCGTGGCGTGCTATGCGACCTGCGCTCCTGCAGCAGGACAGGCCATGGTGCCCGAAAATGTCGACAGTTTCACCGCAATGACACCGATGCGGAGCAACACAAGGTGCGCCCAAGCGGAGACAGGTAGCAAGCCGAAACGATGAGTCATCCATCATAGTGCCTATGGTGGATGGCGGGAGCGCCTGAAGCCACAAGCCTGACTCCCATTCTCCCACAGCCAGCAGACGGGCACGCTCAACAATATTAGATGACGTATTTATCAGGGTATTCCATATAATATTGCAGAGCGGCACGTCCCACAGTTTCTGGGAGGATGGGTTATCAGGTAAAACCGTATTGGGACAAGCCATTTTCCAAGCGTTCAACGCATCAGTCAAACACGGCACTTCAAAATCGACCAGTGAGGAGGATAAAATGTTCCTGGTTAATTTATCCGTGCTGTGGACCGAGGAGAGGAAGGCCGGTAAACTAATACTTGAAATTTTGCGGACGCCAAGACCACCCACCCAGGCGAATGGGAAGTGTGGCTTGCTGCCAAGCTCGGTCGTCCAGGGCCACATTTAGGATTGAAGTTAGTGCGTTTCTAATAATTTGGTCTACTTTTTCTAGAAGTTGTGGATGCTTCCAAAGATGGGAGGAGCGAAGGCTATATGTAAATTTTGGTCCAAAACAGCAGTATCGAATGAGCGTGAAGGCCGAATGAATATTAATTTTGAAAAGTCGTTCCGAGACATCATTGAAATTTTTAATTTTCTCCTCAATAAACGTTGGAAAGGATTCGTCAAAAATTGGGGACCCTAGTAGGTGTAGAGAGTTTCTTTCTGTAATTTTGATATCTGGTGCTACTGTACAAAATTTTGTAATGGTAGTCTGTCTGTCAGTGGTTTGGGGAAGATAGATTTCACATTTTGAAAGGTTAAGGTCTAGGCCAATCGAATTAAATTTTTCTTTTAGAAAAGTTAAATCTTTTAAGACTGTGTCTACATCACCTCCTAGGGTTCCGTCATCCAAATACCATACGTTGAATTTAGAATTTAGCTGTCGAATAATTGGATTTATTGCCAAACTAAAAATGACTGGCCCAAGAGGGTCACCCTGTTGACATCCAACGGCTGATTCCAAAAGGTTGTCTTTATAAAGTAATTTAGAAGGATGCCTGTAACATTGGTAGAGAAAGCTGTAAATTTTGGGTATTTCTTTTTGAATTTCCGTCAACAAAGTGTCCCTGTTTACGGAATTGAAGGCATTCTTAATGTCAACCTTAAGGATGACCTCACCTTTACCGCTATTGATATAAGTTGATAATGCATGTACCGCAGCCTCACAGCCCCCTTTAGACCCAAAGCCCAGCTGTAGGGGCTGGAATTTGCTGGCCAGTGTTTCACTGTACAAAGCACAGCAAATTTTGGCTGCGGTACGACGGTAAGTGGACCCTACGGCAATGGGACGAATGCCGCCATCCTTCTTGCGCAGGGCACATAGATTTGCACCATACAAAATATCAATGACGGCTTCGTTCACATTGTCGGATAGCATGAGATTGATGAGGGCCGTAAGCTGCTTCAAAAGGGACTCACCAGCCTCCCCGGCGCCTGAACACATTAAGTCTTTAAGATGTTGAGGTGTCAGGCCGTCGAGGCCACCGGCGGATCCACTTTGTAAAAATATTTGTAACAAATATTTCTGACAGACATTAAATGAGCTCGAGGATTATTTTTATCGTGCATGACTCGTAGATAAAAAAAAACGAATATTTTAATCTAATTTGATGACAGAAATAAATAATTTGATGAAATATAATGCTTATTTATTTTAAAAAAATAAGCATAAAGAGCTATGATGGTTCTTGTAGATATTTAAAATAAAAACCACATCTCTGATTTGTAATAATAATAGCTATTTTCTCATACAGTAATGCATCTGATTTAGATGGTACTAATTACATAAATTGGCAGCCTGTTGTAAAGAGCGATCGTAGGTATTCATTATCTTATGCATTGAATGTTAAAACAATGCTCACTAATTCTCGATCAAAATGAGATAGTCTCAGTCGATTAGTTTGATAGTGCTGACACTTGTCTATCGGTACTTTTTAATAGCGATGTACCGACTACTTGCCGACTAGTCGGCCATATTTGTAGTTCGCGATTAGTCGGCAACTAGTCGGTGACTAGTCGGCTAAAAACGCCGACTAGTTGACCCATTTTTACTCGTATTAATATGCTTAAAAATTAAAAGAAGGTGATCGAAATGAAATTGAAATCTTTACTGTTGTTATGTTTAGTATAGAATTAATTTTACAGTTTACTTTCAGTATAATCTAGAATAGGATAGGAAATTAGCATAGCAAGAAACGCCGGCTCGCACGTAAACAATGATAGAATAAATGCAAAGTAAACAAAAACATGTCCCGATACTTCCGCCTGATCGCCGGACGCCGAAAGCGTAGTCCACGAACATTACCGATGTCACCCGAACTCAACCGAAAGCCATGATTGGATTGGCCGACTAGTCGGTTAGTCGGCCAAAGTCATACTACTTTTTAAGTCGAATATTGACAGGCTAGGTAGGGTTCCATGGTTTTACTAGAAACTTTTCACAACTGTTAAATTAATTTCAAAGACCTTACAGCCACCTTTTTCTGAAATGGTTAGAAAGGGCTAGGTAACTAGCGAGATGACGACTAATAAAGAAGCAATCATCTGCCTAGCCTGGTCTCAAGTATATTGGGGCCGGCTTCTAGTCTATCCGGATGCAGATGAATGCCAGTATTTTACAAGAAGCGACTGCTTATCTGACTTCCACAACCTAGCTACGAGGTTATACGATACCCCTCAGTGCAACAGCGGATTTAAGGCAGACGGTAATTTTGTGTACTGTGGAGATTTCATCACAGTACATACTTAGAAGCAAATCAAATTATTAGAGTTGTTAAAATATATTAATAAAAATAACAGAAAGAACATGAGTGAAACTTTTGTCTATTTCTGGCTGGAATTGCTAATTTTGTTCGTTGCATCCCTTTCACGCACTTGCAAATGAAATATGATAATCAGCGTTTGCGAGAGCGGTACGGTAAATATTGGAACTCTTTGTGACTACTAGCACTGCCGAGCGATCTTTCTCCACCTTACGCCGATTAAAGTCATATTTTTGTTTGTCTTTGCAACAGGATGACAGAAGAGCGTTTGAATGGATTGGCTTTAATGCATATCCATCAAGACGTGGCGGCAAAAATGGACAGTAAAAGATGTGCTGGACATCTTATACAGGAAACATAAAAGAAAACTGTGTTTAACAAACATTCAATTTTTTTTTGTTTTAACACTTTCATAAACCTTCCTATACATACTTGAACTTTTAGCAACTTGTAACAGTTTGTGTTGATTTTTTTGCCCGTTCGCCCCTGGTGGTCCTCCAGAAAAAAATCCTGGATCCACCCTTGCCTCGGTGAGACTTGGTAAGAAGACTAATAGAGAAGTATGAAATAAATTGGAATAAGGGCAGCAGACTTATCATCAGATTAGCGTTGTTCCAACTTTCTTAGGGTCAGCTTCCAGTATAAACGCATGCAGCTGAATACCAGCATTTTACATGAAGCGACAATGAAATATATCGGATCCCCGACATAATCTACGAATATCAAAGTTCAGCCTATACTCCTGATTGTAAAACCTCAACAAACATTCCCGCTTTAATATCGTTCACATGACGATAGACGTGTGGCTCTGTTGCACGCGGGAGGGGGCACCCTCCCACGTGCAACAGAGCCACACGTTTATAATGTATTGGCGCGTAGACGAAGCCGACCTTGATTAGCCTTGATTGGTCCACAGCGCAATTCGGAAGTGTTGAATCGTGAATCTGGATTGAGTATTAGATGTGTTAATTTGTTGTTGTAATGTGTGCGCGTGTAACGAAATTCGTGAACATGTTTATCGGTTCCTCTTTTTTAATGGAACTTGGAGATACATGTAAGCTTAGCAACTAGTTAATTGTTAAAATTATAGACTCCTAATTTTAAATATTTATAAATATATTTTTAGTCAAGGTACAGATTGATGCTTCTCCTTACTTACAGTCAGGTGAATAGGCAGAAGCATACACACCATTTTTGTTTTTCTCAAATTATCACTGGTGTAAAAAAAATAACTTTTTGTTAACTTTTAAACCAAACGCTATATTTTTTTACAATTATGGCACACTGTCTTCAGTGTCGAAATCAAAACGAAATGAACGAATAATGTCTAGTGTGAAAATATGAACAACATTTTTGATTTAATTCTTGTTATAATAATATCGTCATTATGAAAAATTGAGACTTAGAGTAAAATTTCAAAGATTATAAATCATTAAAAAGATAACTTATAATTGCCGAAAATTAAAAGACAAGTTGTAAAATTTCGCGTTTTAGCAAGTAAACAAGACACAAACAGCATCAGGCATTAAACGAAAGCTGATTTACAAAATTTAGGCGAGTACCTAGTGAGATAAATATTTTGAAATCTCATTATAAAAGATGACATCTACAAAGCTGCCGGCTATTATCTTAATTATGGCACAAATGGATAATAAGGAATAACTATAAATATTAAGTTCCATATTTCGATTCAGGGGATCAAATACTACAGATATAGTGCAATTTCAAGTAAATGATAAATTTGATGTAGACCATTGAATTATCGTTTTATATCGTCACAAATATTCTTAGAACGATGAAAGACTTTGAAACAAAACTAATATCCATACTGCAAGATCAAAATATCATTAATTACTCCTATTTAATTACAACTTTCAAACGTAGCCTTGTCAATGCACATACACTTAACAAATAATGAAATATTCAATAATAATTTCATAAAGTGACGTTGAAACTAAATTGAAATTCCAATAAGGCTTCGATATTTCAAGGCGGCAAGTTCTAACTAATTCGTACACGAGGCAGAGAGGGGCGACACGGCGATGTCACTCGAGTGTCAATGAATTATCGAGTGTCTCGGGACTAATCGAAGGGTGTGTGAGGTCGTGGGACAGGGCACTAACACTTGCATGTGTTACTATTTACATGACCGATTAAAACATAACATCACGTCTGTTTTCCCCGAAGGGTTTGGCAGAGGTGTACTTATAATAAACCTACATTTCACCAGTTATGTTTAAATCACATGTAATAGGGGCGAGCTTATTGCCATCAACCGGGCACAAATCTGGACTGCGGGCTGTTACTGAGAAATTCCAAATAAAAAACCCAAAAACACTTTGCCCGACCCGGGAATGGAACCCAAGACCTCATGCTCAGCAGTAGCGCTTGCTACCACTAAGTAGACCAACGAGGCTGATTATGCCATGGTACGGAGCGAGAGTGCATGGGTAGCCGTCACTTCCTTCTGCGAAGCTGTAATACTCGCGAAGAGGGAGACGGCGCACTTGAGGGAGAGGCAGTACATGTGCCCTCGCGGCCTTAGTCGCCGCAGGAGACGACCTAGGCGTCGTGAATCCCAGGCTCATTCCCATTCACCATTTTCTAGTGCTTTAGCTGGGGAGAAGAAGTGGCGCAACAAACTCCCCAGCAGCACAGCTGTCTGTTTAGTTAGATAGACTTGATTCCATACATAGGTAGGCAAAGTAATCAACATTACGAGACACGGAAATTAAATCATTTGTCATATGTCCGCTAGCCATGCCAATATACCAACAAATAAAATGAAAATTTGACTCAAGTACAAAAAATAAAAAAGTAAACAAAGCATATACCAAAATAAAAGCCTCCTGGTATAAATGGCGTGATAGCTTACATATGCAATGCTGGATTATGTTTACAAATGATAACCTAGGACCATCGACGAAAAATAAATAAACAGGTAGGTAATTATTAGGAACAATAACAAAATCATGGTCAGCAAGACGACCAGTCACCACAAGCAGCACCCGTTCACGAGCATAACGCAAAGATCAGCCATTACCCCCTCGGCCATATTTGAGGGAAGGAAGTAACCCGATCCCCAACGCTACCGCAAGCAGTGACATCTACGGGAGCATGACGAACTTGCTGCCGGTTGCTCAGGCAAGAATAGAATGATCAACTGTCGAGGTCGCTAGCTAACCATAATGCCATACAACTCATCATAAAAAATATTGTTATGAGTAGTGTCAATAAGTAATGAGAAAAATTTATTATAATTTAAAAAAATAAAAAATTACTTACAGTCAATAAAAAAAATATAAATAGTTACAAGAACCCATATAGCCTGTCTCTAGGTATGCTAACTCTGGAGAAAGAAAATAAACATTGTCTTGAGGTAATCACAGCGACCAACTATTCTTGTATATAATGAAAAGATATCGGTAGTCCGATACTAACGCATTAAAATAATCAC
Organism: Polymixis lichenea; assembly: GCA_949091785.1. Lineage (NCBI taxonomy): Eukaryota > Metazoa > Arthropoda > Insecta > Lepidoptera > Noctuidae > Polymixis > Polymixis lichenea. The sequence goes on from OX420951.1 coordinate 8,243,948, forward strand.
GCACACCTATTTTTTGAGCAGTAGGTACGATCACCAAAAGAGATAGGTAACCAGGGTTGCCGGTTTTCTGATAACATTTAATTTGATTTGAAAACAAAGAGTTGAAATATCAAATTAGTATATTTCATTCGAAATTAATAATCGGTTTCTTCCTGAACTTCAACTATTACCCTAGTTATTGGTAACAGTAGCACTAGTTAGTAGTACAGTTAACAAGAGAGAAAATCTCTTCTACTATCTGTACATTGGATTTGTACAGTAATAACCCAAATAATGAAATTTATAATTGTTTCGTCATACTAGTCCCGCAGGTTATTTTAGTTTTAATTACCAGTCCGGAAAGGCCACATGATGACAGCATGTTTCGTACTGAGGATGGTGTGCCTCAAATTAAGGGTCTGTGAGACCCGATTATACATATTTTTATGACATGAGTAATGTCAGAATTATTGTTAATCTAAAAGTGCAACACATTTCGTTCTTAAATAGCAGGTACTCTTTCTCTCACCTCACATATGGGTCTATGGGACACAGCTGTAATTTTATGGGTTAGATCAAAATGGTTTCTAATTTCAAAGTCTCTTTCTCCTACAAGATGTGGGTCCTTAATACCCCACTATATTTTTTGACCGTGTTATAATAAACAAAAGAGATAGAAAATTCTTTATTATGTATACCATAAAAATCGATCTCAGTGATGTACCGCACTCTCGCTCGCCTTCAAGATGTGGGTCTATTAGACCCCGCTGTATTTTATGTGTCATATCAAAAGTATTGTTAATTTTAAAGGGCAGCATGTATCGTACTGATGTAGTGCTCTCTCTCCTAGGGCAGCAGCAGCAGTTCCACTTCGCGTTCGGCCAGAGACCCTTCCCGTTCCCGCCGGACCCGCTAGGAGGGTTCCGGATGCCACCCATTACTACCTGCCAGAGTGAGTATTGAATATTTCATTATTTATTTAAGATGTTTGTTTTAGGTTTTATGGGGAACAGTATATCTGTAGGTCGTGAAATGGAAGTGATTGTCAGATTAAACACATTTGTCATTATGCAAAAAATTAAACAGCCACACAATTTGTTATGTGAAAATAAAACCATGTTAATAATGAAGAGTATAAGTAAACAAAAACGAAGCACGAATTACTTCGTTATTCTTTGACCTATCAATAAAAAATACAGTAGTGAAACAGAATAAATAAACGTGTAGGTAACTGGAAGAGATACCACGACAACTCCACAACATACAGCAAAAAGATTTAAAAAAAATCGAAACCAAACCAGAAATCTAAATCGGAATGATGCCGCACAAACCTTACAGGCACGTGGCTCAAAAGTGAATGAGTCGCCAAACCAAGCGATACGCTAAACTACGTTCACTAAAGCGCGGATTCAATCAGTCGTTGCCAAAAAGAGGACCGAGCTGAAAGCCGACTGCGGGTGCAATCGAACAAGCGTGCTGGAGCCCACTAAAATCCACGACCACCCCAAAACAACTGATGCGGCTCAAAACGGGAAAAAAGGCATTCGCAAATCGACGGCGGGAACGCGTACCGTATAAAAACCGAGTCCACCGATCGCCGGCCAAAAACGGAACCGTGATACCGAAAAATAAAAGCCACTGATACCGGGAAAAAATAAAGTGTACGCAGTACAGTCGGCCGCCGGCCGCGCTCGACATCTTCATAAGTGACCGAGTTTGCTTTTCTGCGCAAACATTCCTGTTTGAATTGATAAGTACTGAATACACAAGTTTCAGGCGCGACAACTCATGACATACTTACAGCGGGAATACGTATTATTTGGCATAATTGTATTTCTTCCAATCATAGAGACAATATAATTATTTTAAACCATGTTTAGTGCTAGACTTTTGCACAGTTTAATGGTTTCCAGGTAAGATAAAGTTGTGCAAAGAAGAAGTAAAAGATGTGCGAATCATGATCATCTGCCTAGCCTTTTCATTTTCTTTTATTATATAAGTATTCTGTTCATAAATTTGTGTGACGTGTTTTGATAACTTATTGTATAGATTATTTGAAAACTTGTCAGAGTAGGTTGGTTAGTTATGACGTTATTTCGGAGAAGGGGGGTTAAAAGTTTGAATAAGTTTACCTCGAAGGTTACTTGCAAATATATAGATTGAGGTCAGATTATTCTGGCCATCTAATGAACACAGCAATCAACAAAAATTCAACCAACGAACAAAATACTGGATTTTGAGATTTTCGCAGATATTGCCGGGCTATGTGTCCCTGCTGCGTGTCACGGATTCGATTCCCGTAAATACAAAAATATTTTTTTAAGACCTACCGACAGCTTTTCCAAGTTCACCTGACACACCTGGCACTGACTGTATAGATCCACCCATATATGAGTGGTACCCTCCTCAAAAGACCATTTCAGACCCTTATCTCATTTAAACATTAATTAATCAATTAATAATCTACATGATCTCACATGACCTGACCAAGACTATGTATGAACTTCAAAAGATACCTCTGTGTTTGTCTTGGTATTTCTTTTCAGAGTATAGTCTGATAGGAAACACTTTATTTAGTTTTTTTATATAACTAATAAAACATTTATTGTATTGATTTTTTCATTAAGTTGTGGAGAAAATAAAAGTTTTTATTATTATTCTTTTATTCATTTTAGATCTTATTTTATTACATTTTTAAATATTTTTATAAAAGTAACTTAAAAAACATTTAAAATATAAAAAATTGCGGTCCGCCGGTAACAGGAGCAGGGTCCAAGCTACCGGTGGTTAGGGCTCCAGAGACAGGAACCTCCTCACGATGCGAGCCGTATCGAGGAGTACTGCCTTCTGGATCAGGCCTTTGATCCAACCGCCTAACGAGAGCCTCGAGAGATGTTGATCGAGGCTTTATTATTATTATTATTATTTATTTATTTTATTTATTTTTAAAACTTACACACACTATCTTCACAGGATGACCCAATACAATAGTGGTGGTGGTTATCATTAAACGATGTAGCTATCGTTTGATGTTAAATGAATTTTAGTTGTTTTTTTAGGAATTTCACGTTTAGGTACCTACGTATACCTACAGAAGAAATTCCTAGATTTAAAAAAAGAAGATTATTTTTACCTTTCCTTCTTCCCCAGACATGAGTCAATTCGGCTTGAGTTCGAGCAACTCGCACTGGGGCTACGGTGGCGCGGGCGCATATCCGGCGTATTTGCCGTCTTGTGCCGCGCCGGCTGCGTCACAGTTCAACCCCCCGGCGCTGGGCTTCGCCGGAACTGTGCCTGATCAGGCTCCCACGCAGGACTTTACGGCTAATAATGCGGGTAAGGAAACCTCTTATAATATGATTTGATTTTTATAGACAAAAAACTGGATGAAGGTGGGGAAACGAGAAAGATTGTATCTGTAGGCATTCAGGTATGAACACATAGAAGGTACTCTTGTATTCAGGGTGGCAGGGACATCGACTCTCAAACTTTTACGATGAATTCAGCATGTTTCTAGATAGCACAGAAATATTTCGATGGATACAAAAAAATATCTGCTGTTTCATAGGAAAATCAAATACCTACGTGGCCAATATGTACGGAACAGGGGCCTACTCCCTAAGCACGAAGTCCGTCGTTTCGCTCGAAGTAACGGGCGTTTCCAACTCCGTATCACTTACGGACAGAACATTAGTTTGGAGCCCGAACTAAGAATTAATGACAACACGATTTGACAGCTGTCCCTACTCCCGATATGTTTTGCTCGTCCAATAAAGTTAGTTAATTGGCTGTAGGATTCACTAAGAAGTTTCGAACTACTTTCGGTCGGGCCCGTATCTTCGTTGACGGAGATCTGCTTTGATTTTTTTTGGTTCAGTATCAGGAATTCATGGTTTCAGTTTGCAAGTCGTATAATTTTTGCCTAAATTTTTAAAATCTTTTATTTTTAATTTAATGTATACCAATAGTTTGTATGCAGATTACTTTTATTGATGTATTATTTATCATAGTGTGTCGATGGCAAATATTGATTGAAAAAGTCGGTATTTTCGTTTGGCCCAATTAATAGGCATGCAAAATTTTAGCGTTTTTGATTTACCAAGCTTTATTTTATTTAGTTATCTTTTACTACTATATTAAAACAGAATCTTTACTATTATACATCGCTTGACATAAAAAAAAACACATACATACATACACACATACATTCACACTCCCTCTCCCTTCACACGCACACGCATACACACACCTCAACATTATCACTTATTTTATTATTTGATTAATACTAGTTAATTAATATACATTATAATGGTGAATCGTCACACTTTCACTCTTGTGAATATCGGTTTGATTAAATTCAAATTTCGGCCGATCACTGTCTCTTAAGATACAGGTCCTCCTAGTTTAAGAGACAGGGTTCATAATTTTTTTGTATGCATAGACTTTGTAGACCTAAATGTAAATAAACAATTTTATTATTATTATTATTATTTTACCTAGTTATGTGTAACAATTCACATTAGCCAATTCCTGTAAACTACCCGACACAACAGAATAACCAATCAATAACATTGTCCGGTTTACGTCTCCTATAACTCATTAATCAATATACAGTAGGGTGAAATTAAATCCACCAACACTTTTACGACTCACATCCTCCTTCAAATTATATGCACAGTTGCGGATGACACAAAGAGTATGCAGGGCTATAGATGGTACAACCCGAATTTGACAAAAGGGATCACAACAGCAAGATTAGTCTTAAATTAGTAACCTATTCTTGCTCAGTAGACAGATATGCAAACGTTCTTAATAGCCAATGATATGTGGCCATAACAGGAGATTAGAGCAGGCATTTGTTTAACATCTTGGAAGCAGAATAGTTCAGGCAGTTATGACTTACCATGTCATCAACTTCATAATCAGCCTATAATGGTCCCAATGCTGGGTTTCCTCTCTTCGTGAGAGGGTGGGCCCAGTACGGGTTGGTAGATATCACATGTCTTCTAATTTTTGGTTCTAAGACATACTGGTTTCCTCACGATTTTTTCCTTCACCGTGATTAAATTATTAAGTGGAAGACATATAGTTCCCAAAACTCAGTAAAATTATGTTTATAATGAAACTTTTATGCTAAATAATCCTGCATTTAATACAAATACAAAGCTTGCTCTCCGTAGGATGATCAGCCATCTTGTCTGTAACGAGATTGTTGGCCAACATTATAATTTATCATGTACCAACTCTCATTTAAATACTCTAAGGCACATTAACCGGCTCTCATTATAATTTACAGCGGCTCGCACACGTCCGATCCAGCCGATGAATTTATTGTCGATGCGTGCCCGATGAACGAAAAATATAGCCATATTAAAACCATACTAAAATTCTGTCGTACATCAACAATTACTATTTTTGGATATTCCACAAGAATAGAGCCGTTATGGGCGGTATATCGACCGGGGCATTGTTTTTTTTTTTTTAACTGTATTTTTTTGCTGTTTTTATATCCATGTCTGACTTATCAGTCTCTAATCAAATATGTTTTGTCCATACAGTTCTTCCGGACACGACGGGTGTTGACCTGGATCAGCAGCTATCAGGCCTTGTAGGCTCCTCGCCATCGCACCACGGAAGCCTCCTACCACGCTACAATAACAACACAGACTACAGCCTCTCGACAGGCCCGCGGTCACTTAGCGATAACAGTTCGCAACCAGAGTCACCGGTACAGGATGACCTGCTCACTTCTAACACATCCACGAACATCGGTCACAATCACACAAACAGCTCAAACTTCCCTTCATTAATGGGATCACAGAACGCTTCGTACGGCGGCAGTAACTGCAACAACTCGTTGTACCCCGTCCTGCCGGCGAGCTTGCTGTACAGTCAGTTATACACCGCCGCCAACCAGACGCACAACTTCCACCCGTTGCACTCTAATTCGATACACTCGACGCAAAATCACCATAATGAGCTACAGACAATGATGGACCAGATATCGTCGACGACGAACAATCACAGACAACACGGGAATCATGGACAAGATTTGCTCCTGGGTGGCGGTAATTCTTGCGCGGCGGCCGCGGCTCGGGGCGAGGACGGGCGGGTGAATAATCTCGGACAAAGAGGTAATCCGCAACCAGACAGCAACACAGTGTGGCGACCCTACTAAACAAAGTGATCCTCCTTTTATTGTACCCATATGAACAATACGTGTTTGTAGATATGTCTGTGTCGATACCTCGAATAAACCAGTAGTGTGTCCATTTTGTATTTTTCATGTGACGAAAAGTGGTTTTACACTGTTTCGGCGTTTCGATTGCTGATGAAATTCACCGTAGTTTGATATAGAGAGAGGTGCAACGAAATAGATATGCGATAACGATTTAACTAAATTAATTTGTATGTAAAATACGAGATACAGGTGATTCGATTAGTTGAAATTTGTATGTACCTAGTTCCAAAGTTCGGTCCCGTCCTAAATTTATACGATTTTGTTGATTTAAATAATAAAAAAATACAATTTAGAACACTTTGGTCATAGTCTGGACTAGACTAGAAAAATATTTGGATACGATGTTGGTATAAGTGTGGTCAAATTATCAGATGGATGTAAATCTCATTACACTTCGCATCTGAGCATTTGAAAGTTAAATGCGTAAACATCACATTTGTGTGTATCAACCAAAGCTTGGTTTCAAATATTGGTTAGCGAACAAACGAATTTCATCGCTCCGTGGCTTATATCTTTAACGAACTTATTGTATACGAATAGAGCGATGGATATAAAATTAGACATTTGATCATGTTGGCTACAATTATTTGAACAAGTTGCAAGATGTAAAAAGAACTTTACTTTATAAATGTCTGTCTTTTATCGACAAACTTGTAAATAAGAACTGTGAATACTAATTTGTTGTAAATGCATCTTGTAAAGTGCAATAGATGTGCAATTATGAAGTTGAGTAGATGTATACTTAGTTTTAAGTATCTGTTGAGTATGTGAACTCTGTCCAGTTGTAGATATCTTTAATTATGTTTTTTCTTTAGTTTTGTTACAAAAATTATATTGTCTAGTTTTCATTTTTGTAAACTTATATTTCGAAATTAATGTGACCACGATTTTGGCCGTCTGATGATAAGTTTTTAATGATGCTATGATAAAAATAATCTGTTATTATGAGAGACTTTTTCAACGTTTTATTAATGTATTTTTTAATTAATAATAGAAAAGTATTTGTCCGTTAGTGTTCTCCGATATTTCAAATAATATCTGTAACTATTATACTTTGTGCAATATACTAAATATTTGATTTACTTTGTAACATTGATTTAACTTGCATAGCAATTTATATTTGGTCGTTTTCTCTTATGATTATTTCTGTTCACTACAAGTAGCGGAATTCATTTTACAATAAATAAAATCTACAAATTCATTCCTAGTGTTTTACTTCAGAAAACCTTTTTTTTACTTTGGATTAATTAATTTTAGACCTCCCCCACACACGACACAAAGCATCTTTGATTATAAACACTTTCTTTTTGTGTATATTTTAAACACACTAGTATAATTAACTTAGTTACGACTTTCCATACACCATACTAGATTTTCAGCTACACATACAAAATCGAATTCCACGACATTCTCACCAACATCAAAATCAGAACTTCAAATTCACGCTTCGCACCAAACCATCTCAGTAATTACAAATTCACAAATATCTGGCGCCGTGGCCCGATAATATCGACTTTAATGAGCTCATTACTATAGCCGGCTGTTTGTATATACCTGTCATATAGGTGAGCTGATATTTTGGCAACTGCAAACGAAACTCTGAAATAAATATCCCACCCTCATTAATTTGCGCCAATGCGATACGATGGACAGATGGACGTACGCCCACAGCAGGACGGCCATGTGTTCTGTAGTTGTGGGATAAGTTTTATTTCGTTTAAAATGAGACTACATTTTTTTTCGTCTGTTGGGTAGTTGGCTGTGATACCAACTTGCTGATTGGCTAATCTTCCCTCATAGGTCGTTCCTATATGACAAAATAAGAAGTCTTGAAATGATATAAAGAAAGATTCATAAAGTTGTTCCATTCTACAAAGCTTGAAATTAACAGTGTATAATGAATTGACCTGCATTTTTAACCTTTTGCCGAAAATCAACAACTGTGTCAAGAATAGGTAGCCAGAATTGATTACAGTACCTATCTATCTAAAAAAGTAACTGTTTTGAAAATGAAAAAGTTAAAAAAAGACAATTATTTATCAATTAAAAAACCTGTGTACTGGTCTAATTCTACTTGCGATACACAAATGAATCCTAAAACACATAACCATAAATTATATCAATATGAAATCCCCGTGAAAACTAAAATAAATAAATCGCCGATTGGCCATCCAACCAACAAAAGAGTATTAATGGCATTACCGTTCCAAAGCCACACTAATGCCATAATGAAATGATTGTCACCTGAGCAATGACGATAATATATGCGATTGCACCCAGAGCTTCGACACACACACGGAAAAATCGATGCCAGACCAATTTGAATGACTATAATGAGATTTAAAATTGCCAAGTAATTAATGAGGATTAGTACAGCAATTTCCATGATGAATTTTAACGTGGACACACCCTACTGATGTTTCAGAGCATAAATCATTTAAAATTATGTGAGAGATATTTTTGTAAATGTCATTACTCATTATGTTAAATGGTTGTTTTTTATGACAAAGTAGCTATGTAATACACATATACATCATCACATCATCATCATCATTGTCATCTTGATACATATGCATCAAGATGACAAATTAAGAAATATTAGCGAGACATTAAAAAAAAAATACCGTGCTACGAAAGTGTTTACGGCTTGGCTACGCACTACGACATTTTTCTTCGTAGAGCTACTACGAAAGAGGTTTCGTCAACTTCCTAGTAATTATTTTGACAGTTTTTTCACAAGTAGATTTACGTTGAATATCAGTGTGACAAAACATTACACATCAAAGTTTTCAAATAAATTATTTATTGGACTTAGCAAACAAGATTCAAACGTCGCCATTGTACCATCAGTTTGTCCACAGCAATACAATTTCCATTAAAAACAATACACAAACTGTATTAGCAGTATATTCTAAATTGGGTGGCTCATTGTATAAATTGATATTTAATTTTATCGGTTGGATGTTTGCAATTAATTACAACAATCAATAATTTCGCGCTTCGCCGAGCGAAAACTACTACACAAACTGTATGGGGGAGATAAAGCGTGGCTATACAAATAATAGCGGTGTTGTACTGTTAAATATATTCGACCGATGGGATATTGTTGTGAGTTTTTAATTTATGAGCAAGGAAGTTATTTGTCGTGACGTGTCGTTATTGTAAATGCGTTGAAGATACGACAAGTAAACTGTGAGTGACTGAGTGAGACAAAAGCTTTTTACACGCTTTATATTAGCTTCACTTGTATGTTTGTATGTAACCGACTCCTTTGGACGCTATTTTGACCCACTTTAAACGGTCAGATTTCATTTAAACTTTGTAGACTTTCGAAAAAAATAGAAAAAAACACGCTTTTGTAGTTAGCAAAATTAAAAAATAGAAAATAAATAACAGTTTAAAAATACTAAAAAAACACGCTTTAAAAACCAAACTAAAAAGTAGAAAATAATTTAATTCTATTAAAAAGCGTGGGGTGCTTGATATTAATTGATTATGAAAATACCTCAAAAAGCACCCCACGCTTTTTAATAGAATTAAATTATTTTCTACTTTTTAGTTTGGTTTTTAAAGCGTGTTTTTTTAGTTTTTTTTAAAACTATTATTTATTTTGATACTTTTTTTCGGTTGCACAATAAAGACACAGTCATACTGCCTTCTCATAGTTTATCAAAACTCAACTTTCAAAGTTTCAAAGACACTGCATTTGCTTGCAGTATCTACCAGTTTAAACTTGTGAATTGAGAAAAAATATGTCTTAAAGTATACCTAAGTTGAAAATTTGACAGGTATGTAGTCTGGAATCCTGGTGAAGGACATAGGCTACTTTTTGTTTTGGAAATTTATTATGTCCTTTATTTATTTTCTATCCCTATTAACTAAATTTTGGAACATTTTTATAAAAGTAACTAAAAAAAACTGTAAAAAATATAAAAAATAGTGGTCCGCCGGTATCGGGAGCAGGGTCCAAGCTACCGGTGGTTAGGGCTCCAGAGACAGGAACTTCCTCACGATCCGAGCCGTATCAAGGAGGCTTTTGATCCAACCCCTAACGAGAGCCTCGAGAGATGTTGATTGTGGCTTTCAGCTACCAGTCCATTGGCTGACACGACAATCGGCACAATTACAGCCGAGTTAACATTCCACATGTCAACAACCTCGTACGCTAAGTCAAGATATTTAATTTGTTTATTATTATTTTTAATAATTTTATTTCAGAATTCATTCTTTATAAAGTTAGTAAATAATACATAAAAAATTACAAAATACAAAATAGACGCTCAGGAAGTAGCGTGTAACAATTAGTTCATAAGAAAATAAGCTGAGCCTCTAAATCATTACTGAAAGTATACATTTTATATTGTTCAGTAACAACATAATGGTTAACTATTTCAACAATACAACTCCAACCTAGTGATTAGCCATCATTATCTCCAAAAAGGTTACCAAAATCGTGCCCTTTGACCATGACCCAGTGGGATCGTTTTTACAGTCAATAAAGTGACTCAAGGGTCGCCCTTCAAATAAGGGTGGCCGACGGATCGCGGCGACTAGGGACAGCATAAATTAATGTCGTCAAGGCTTCTATAAAAAGTCCTTTTCTACCCTTCAATAGGTATGTAAAGACAGGTAAATAAATGACTGCGAAGCAAATTGACGACTAACTCTAAAAATCTGTATTTTAATTTTGAAATACCTCTAATACGGAGAATTGACGTAGGATGTCAATTTTCTTAACAAATTCTTTCACTGACTGTATTTGTGCAAGTTTCTGTCTTTGGTAGCGAATTCCTCCAAGGGAAATTAAAAAGGTTGTATTTTTAACGGGTCTCGTGTCTTTTTCTTTTTGCTCGTCTCGTAAGGGTTCTAGCGTGATGTTATATAATATATAGCCTTCCCCGATAAATGAGCTATCCAATACTATTTTTTTTTAAATTCGAAATAGTAGTTCCTGAGATTAGCGCGTTCAACCAAACTAACAAACAAACTCTTCTACGCGAGCGAAGCCGCAGGCAAAACCAAATAATTTAATAAATAATAACAAACGATACAAAACTCGAGTTCATTTCGTATACCAATTCGCTCAACGTTGCGTCCCCTGTACAATCTAGAAATATCCATAAGCACCTACTTTATTACGTGAACAAAAAGCATTTTCCATCCATAAAACTACCCAGTTATCACATATAAAACAAGGCTTTCGAAATGACGGCCCGGCTTATCATCGTGTCATTTTCATAATGTATGGCGCGTGCATTTTAGCCCGCCTATATAATGCAAGCCCGATGCCACACCGACGCACTATTAATTACATACATACACAGCTTAATTATTGATTTTTAGTATTTAACACGAACTCTGAACACTTTGGTTGGGAGCTGTTGGGACGCTGCCGGTTATGTGAACGTGTTCTGGGTACTTGCTGATCTGTTTTTTTTTTGTTAAGAAATGGGTTTTTGTCTGGTTAACATTTGTTCTTAGTACTTTTACATACATTCGTTGTCATGATATAGATCTAGACTGTAATGATTTTAGCTCAAAGAATAGCCAATTTTATCCGACTACGGCGTAGCAAAAAGAAGGATGTTGATTTTGACCGGATCATAATTATTAAATATCATAATTTGACAAATGACTTTTCGTCGGAAACATCTTGATCTTCCGCTGGTTATAGGCGGATAGGTGACGTCACATTAAATCCTGCTAAAAACCAACCCTAACTAAACTATACCTAGTAAGTGATCATATAAGATTGAGGCAAAAGTGACATATGACCACGGATATCCTCTGAACATCACTATGAATATAATTATATTAAATACATTAAAATATATGACGTGTAAGTTTATTTAACAGACGATACATATTGAATAGTTTGAACATAACAATTTCAGATCAGAATTTTTTTTCTTGTTTCATACTTTTTTAATTTACTTTATTTAAATATGCTTACCAGAATACAAAATTAGACAGTTCTCCCCGACATTCTTTTTCTGTGACTTTTCTGGACATCTACGGTAACGACATCTGGTGATAGCTAGATATGGCATGAAGTAAGACACCACCATCCCTATCAGCGCATCTGTCTGTCTGTTCGCGATAAACTCAAAAACGAGTGACCGGATTTTCTTGCGGTTTTCACCTATAGACAGAATTATTCATGAGGAAGGTGTAAGTGTATTTGTAAAGGATGTATTTAAATTGGTTAACACGGGCGAAGCCGCTGCCAAAAGCTAGTTGACAATAATCTGACAGTGTATTACCTACCTATTAAATGTAGGAACCAAAGATATCTGCTCTATCGACTATCAAATCAATGCAGCATAATATCGTAAACAGAGAACGAGGAGAACTATCGTACCGTAATACAGTTTAATTTACAAATAGAACGGGGGTCAGGGTGAATCGGTGTCGTAATAATCTGAATTTATTGGTAACTAGCCACCCGCCCCTGGAAAAACAGTGCGAACTGTTTCAACCATTTGATAAAACAGAGATGTTTTTATTATAGTTGGTATAATTTAGAATGTGCCCACTACATGCTCCCGCTGCTGAGACACAGGCATCCTCTCGGTGAGAAGAAGTGCGCCATAATGCACCACGCGGCCCAGTGCGGGTTGGTACATGGCACATGACTTCGTATTTTTGGTACTAAGACATGCCAGTTTAATCACGATAGTTTCCTTTACCGTTTTGAAAGCTCAGCACTGGTGATTAAATAATTTACACAAATGTAATTCCTGTACTACCTCCCTACTTAGCATAATCATAATATAAATATTTATTCCGGAATAAATTCAATAAATAATGACGAAAACCGCATTAAAATCCGTCACGTAGTTTAGTAAAACAACCGTCACACGAAATGTGATTTTAATTTTGACTAGAGATAAATATAGATAACATCTACAAGTCAATCTTGTATCGGAAATATAAAAAAAAGTAATTAGGTCAGTTTTAAGTCATCATTAAATAGTCGTTAATCTTATGATCTGTTAATCTTAATGTTATTTCCTAAAGAAATAAACTATTTGGCTTTATTACTGTTTGGGACATCCGGTAAGGTGGTTTCAACGTTTCAAGAACGAATTGCAAAGTAGGTTTTCAAGTGTGTATTTTAATATCTATTTCATAGTAGTAAACAGATTAAGGTAGACACTGCTATGCATTTAAATTAGACCAATTAAATGTGCCATTTGATGATTTTCATTTGATTTTTGATTTGGACGGCACGGTTGGCGCAGCGGTTAACCGATTGACTGCTGCGCTGCGTGTCGCGGGTTCGATTCCTGCACGGAACAAATATTGGTATGACCTACAAATAGTTGTTCCGGGTCTGGCTGTTTGTGTACCTATGTGAGTTTAAATGTTTGTAAACGCACCCACAATACAGGAGTAATTCCTAGTGAGGGGCAACGTTTTATGTAAAAAAAAAAAAATTGAGCTGGGCATTTATCATGAGCACTAGCTTTTGCCCGCGGCTTCACCCTCGTTTATTTCGGAAATTATCCCGCGGGAACGTACTACCGGGATTAAAACCCCTTATAATAATATGTTCCTAAAATGTTAATCCATGTTATAAACAATCTGTGTGCCAAATTTCAGCCAAATCCATTCAGTAGTTTTTGCGTGAAAAAGTAACAAACATTCATCCATCCTCACAAACTTTCACATTTATAATAGTAGCAAGAATGTTGAGCTGAGCGATGTTGAGTTAGTAACGGTTTTTAACCGCCTAGGGGATGATTTTACAAAAACGCCCAAAGGCTTTTAATACCAATTTTGTGGGCTAGTTTTAAAATTTACGGGTTTATACAGATTTTCCATCCCCTTTTTTACCCTCTTCTGGGATGATTTTTCAAAAACGCTGATACATGAAATTATTAATTACCAACCAAAAGGCTAAATACAAATTTTCATGGTTTGAACTACAAAACGAACGGTTTTCACATTTTTACTTTTATTGATTATGCTATGCTATTAGAAATTCTAAGTCGAATTGCTCTTCCCAAAACATCAAAATATACACTATCTGTGACATAGTGACCAATATCTCTAAAGCCAAACATCAAAACAACATAAAGCTAGGTATAGACACACGAAATGATCAACTATCCGCTAGACGGCATGTCGAACTGCAATCGTTGGGAGGGGGGACGTAATTTAAAACCACACTGCACCCTTCACCCCCCTAGCGAAATTAAGTGCGAGGCAGCGGGTACGTGACACCGGCAAATGCGACGCGCCTACCCGTGTGTACCCGCCTTAATTGTGAAGCTTCATTTGTTTCGCGTCACAGGTTGTGTGCTGCCTTTGTATCGGTGGCATTGGTACATTCTTCGTAAATGAAGTAAGGTTTGGTAGGTAGGTCAAATTAACTAAGTACTTGAACTGTGATGGTTTCTTTCAGATAAAGGATTTGGACTATGTACTCTAAGGAAGAACAATCAATGTAAATGTGATTTAGGCACATATGTGTGAAGATTATGACAAAATACAGCTTCAGCTTATAATACCAAACGATAGATTTGTTTGGGTTGAAGACGACATTTCAGAAATTGTCATAAAGTATGTTCAGTTTATTAGCTTTCATGCCCATTGTTTCCAACTATGGTATGCTTTTGACAGAAATCTACAAGGATTGGTGCTAAAGACAAAATCAGCTTGTCATACCAAGTATATTTGTTAGGGCATTAGATACCTAATATTTTAGAAAATGTCATACGAACGTGAGAGTAAAAAGAATCTGAATAAAAAGATTACACAATGCAGATCAATGAGCAAGACGATAGTGTACTTACTATGGATCTATTAGTTTTAAAGACGTTTCTTTATAAAAAGACATTCTTCCAAACTCCCAGTTCCCAGTGAAATTTCCTCGCTAGTTCATGAGCTCATTATTCAAGTCTTGATGGAACATATTCTGTGGACACAAACCACTGCGAGGTTTGACATATCAATCATACATCCGCTCGACACGCCAGTTAGCCGCGGCCGCCGATTTTATGATGTGTTGGCAAAACTACGCTAACACAAACCATTGTAATTAGGCTGACCATCGGCAACGAAAGTAAATATCACATAAGACAGTCCCCCAAAACGGCCGCCCTTCACCACTTCCTACTGCTTTAGTTGGAAAGAGGAAGTGGCGCAATAAACACCCCAGCAGCACATTTGTCTGTTCTTCTGTGTCTGAACTTGGGTATTTGAAAGACTCAGTCAAGAGTTTTGAATGATTTTAGAAGCTTTTTAAAATCGACTTGAGCCCAATTTTGGCTGACAGCTGTATTTTTGTGTTAGACTGATTAGGATTGGTTATGTTAGTAATAGCCCCGTGCCCTGTTGGTATCGTGGTTGCAAGCGCGTCTGCTGACCGTGGGGTCCTGGGTTCGATTCTCAGGTCGGACAAAGTGTTATTGGGTTTTTCCATTAGGAATTTAGTAGTAACAGCCCGGAGTTAGAAAGTTGACGGTCATGTCAGTTTGCCATCCCATTGGATTAAGAGAGTGAGGGAAGAGTAAGTGCTCTCGTGTCTGCGCACACATTTGTGCACCATAATATGTGCCGCGCCAAAGGCTAGTCTCCGTTGAGATTAGCAGCTATGGCAGAAATACGGTCTGGAGAACTATATAATAGTCACTAGTTCATCATGTTATTTCCCAGGTTCTAATGGAACACATACTGTGGCTAACCGCTGCGAAGTTTGACACATCAATCATACATCCGCCTGGCGCGCTCGCTAGCTGCGGCCGCAGATTTTATGATGTGTTGGCAAAACTATGCTAATACAAACCATTGTACGTATTTGAAGGAATAAGTCAAAAGTGTTGATAGTGGATTATTCACCAAGGGGATAAAGTAGTGTTCTAAAACGGGTGCTATGATAAAGCTTGCCCAACACGCATTTATGCCCGAGGATAGTACTGGATTTGGTCAGTTATAAAAAGCTATTCGTTTTTTTTTTTTTGTAAAAGTTGGTCTTAGAAAGGTCACGTGCTCAATACTCGCAGTATCATTAGGAATAGCTTTCATTTTGACAGTTCCACAACATATATGGCGTGGTTTACGTTGCTAAGCAGATAATTTTTTCGAACAAATGAAAGAATGGACCACCCTTCCTCACAATCCTAAAGTTCCTCCCTATCTGCGGGACCGTTTTCCTACGCTCGTCCTTCAGATGCGCCTTGCAGGTCGCATCTTCGGAACCTCCTTAACCGACTTCTATTCCTACTCCTTCACTGTGCACGCGGTGCGGTTGTGGAATACACTTCCGCCAGACATTAGAGACTGCCAAACTGTTGCAGTTTTTAAAAGAAGAGTGAAAGAACACTATCTGTCAACATCGTAATAGTTGTGTATGTATTATTTTATGTACATTTTCATTTATTTATTTTCATACATATTAAGGATACGACGACGACGACGGACTGGAAGCCGACCCCAACATAGTTGGGAAAAGGCTAGGCAGATGATGATGATGACATATTAAGGATATTTTTAAACATTAAAAAAAAATATATACAAAAAGATTTAAAAATATAAAAAATAGTGGCCCATCGGCATCAGGAGCAGGGTCCAAGATGCCGGTGGTCAGGGCTCCAGAGAAAGGAACCTCCTGACAATGCGTGCCGTGTCCAGGAGTACTGCTTTCTGAATCAATCAATTATTTACATTATTATTATTAATATTTTAGTGATATTTATTTTAGAAGTATGTATGTTTGTAATAATGTATGTAAGTATATTCCCATATTATTTGTTTAATTTATTAAGTGAATCATTGTTTTTTTATTATAAATGTAGTTTATTTTCTCTTTTACCCTTACACATGCTGTCTACATCTCTTTATCTTCTCTCCTATCGCAGGTATGCTGGAAGAGATTTCTTTAGAAATAAGCCTACCACCACCACCGCCACCTGTGTACCTATTTTAATATTCTTGTCTGTTTATTTATGTGTGTACATAAATGGTTAATTAAAAAAAATTGGGAGTTTTTGGCGGGATCGCGTTGGAACATGTCGCACGAATTTTTATTTTTATGAAATTTAGTGAAATAGCGAATAAAATTGTATAATTTTGGTAGTGAAGTATGCAATTTAATTACGTGTGAGTGCACAAGTGTAGTGAAGGTGAAAATAAGTGACTAACGTGGACTTTTCGTGTTCCCCCAAACACTCCTAATAGGTTGTTGTAAAGTTACTACCGCTTTACAATAAATTTAACGTTGACTTTACTGACTAAGGACTACTATGACTGGTTTGTAACTTCGTGCCAGATATCGGGCCATTAACTTGATCGAAAAGAAAAATTACTTGACACTGGCTAAATGCACAAGCCGTGCGAAGCCAAAACCCAAAAAAAAATGGATTAGCTGGAATCTAATTCGTTTTGAAGGTTATTCTTCAAAACTATTCAGATAGCAGTGTGTTACGCAATTATAAATGTATGAATATAAACGAAATAAAAGCTGTAAGGTAAAGATCGTATATAGCAGGTGGTGTCCTGTAGATTCTGTCTACCCCTGTCGGAAGAAGGTGTGAGTTTATGTATCATCATCATTTCAGCCGAAAAACGTCCACTGCTGAACGTAGGCCTCCCCCAAAAAGGAGGTGGTGTGCCATAATCGCCACGCTTGGCAGGCGGGTTGGCGATCGCAGTATGGTAGTAAAATGCATAGAGAACGCTGCTGCCCATTCTCTAGTAAGTCCCTTAGTCGCCTTCTACGACACTCACGGGAAGAAATGGGATGGTGCTATTCTTTACGTCCGACAACACATGGAACAGTTAATGTATGATTTCTTAGATTTAACTCACATTACTACCTAACGCATTATAATGAAATTCAGTACATTATTAATTCCCGGCTAAATCTCAGGGCTAGAATGATTGACTTTAGGTTAGGTTTGCATAAAATATAATTTGACATAATCGAGCAGGTGGCGTGAAAATGTTTTAGAGCCTTTTTAAACTCGACTTCAAAGCTAATTTTGGCTAAAGCGGACAGCCGTAGCCATTTGTGTTCGACCGTTACCGACGCGCTAAGGCTTGGTTCGTGGAGTGAGCCATTGACATCGCTTTGATTCTGCGCTACGGGTCGTGAATTTGATTCCCGGAAGGAAAACAATGTAAATGCATAGTCTATCTTGTATTATGCGTAATAAATTAAGTATAAGCTTTGTATCTGCAACTGGATATAATTGGTTACAAAGTTCCAAGGCAGTCCATCTGAATCTACTACTCGGGGTTATTATTGCGTTATCACTTATTGCTGCCGCTGTTGCTACGGCTACATTGTCGCGATAACATGAATTGCATTTCGCGCGCTCTTCTCGCACACCGCTCGACGTCTCGCTGTCCAACAGAGAGCACGCAAACTGTAGCTCGCGTTATGGCGACAATCTAGCCGTAGCATAAAACACCTAGGTTAAAAATGATTTGCATATTAATTATTGTTTCAAGGCAGAATGTATTCTGAAGTGAAAATGACGCTCTGTAATGCCGCGCCTACATTATTGTCGCGATAAAGCGACGCGCTCTCTGTTGTACAGCGAGTCGTCAAGCGATGTGCGAGAGGAACTGCGCGAAGTATAGATCGCTTTATCGCGACAATGTAGCCCGAGAATTAGTAACATTCTTTATATCTACAACATTTTATGCAAATAAAGATACTTACTTAAACAGGGTGTAAGGGAAACGCTTTCGAAAACGAAGACAGATGATAGGGCTAGTGATTCTCGATACAGTACCATAAAAAAAACTAAATTAAGTCCTGGCGGCGAGTTTAGGTTTAGGCATCCTTTGTAAAGCGCCGCTAAAATAAAATAAGTAGAAACATCACAGTAGCGTCAAAAGTCTTAAATTGATGCAAAATAACCAATTTAAGGCGGAAGGTTATTGGTATCCGTTTGCATTTAGGTTGTATATAACCTACATTCTGGCTTCGGAAGCGTTCCCCTTACACCCTGTATACAGTAGTTTTTAATTGCGAAAAGTAAGTTTAAAAACTAAAACCTTACTACTGAAAAATCATGCTCTAAAAAGTATGCAAGCCGTGTGGTCATATACCACTTTACCCGAAAGCTTATGATCGTACTTTAATGTATTGTTGAGGTGGGAATTCTTTTTTAGTTCATCACTTTACCCCCTCTAGAGGCCGCCATATTCATTCGATACCTCATTTGTCAAATTATGATAATTAGTTTAGAAGTTCAGAGGGAACAGGTGAACATACATACATACCGGTCAAAATCATAACTCTCCTTTTTGCTTCGCCGTAGTCGGGTAAAAACTCTTTTCTTTCCTTTCAAACCTCATGATTACCTTCCACATAAAGACAAAGAGACAAAACAAACACCTACCTACAGCATCCAACCATCGATTCTTACCTTTGTCTAACAAAACACCGTGTAAAGACGAGTCCCATTGTTTGTAGACGTTCGAATGTATGTAATTACTGCACCTTTCATGTGGACCCTTCTAATTACGGGTGGCTTTGTTCTGAGACAATTATTGTGCTAAGTAAATTATAAGAAGCGTGTCTTAGATGTTGCTTTGTTATTAGGTTGTAGTACGTGTATTGGGGCTAATTTGGTAGGGGGTGTCGTTTTGTTGCAATTCTGAGTGAGAATTGAGATTTTTACTTAGGTACTCGTATAGAGCTCCTGTGATCCTACTGTAGGTATTATTGGATGTTTTCTTACCCAATCACACAAAAACGGCCGCCCGTATTTGGATGAAATTTGACACACAGATAGGTTACCTGGCTTAACACAAGGAATACTTTTCGACTACTGCTGGCAAAAGGAAATTTATTTATTTTCTCTCACAATTATGAGAGCTGGTGCCTGATGTAGGTTTAGTAAAAACCTGTGTTACTAATAATTTTAGAGTCGAGTCTTTATAAGTAATAATTAGTCCTCCAGACCGTATTTTCGCCACGGCGGCCAAACTCAACAGAGACTAGCCTTCGGCCCGGGAGATTTTATAGTGCCCAAGTGTGTGCGTAGACACAGGTGCACTCTCTTCCGTCACTCTCATAGTCGATGGGACTGCACGTAATCCGACACGAACGGCGCGAGAAAGCCAGCGCTAAGCCGTTGGTCTCGCGCCTGATAAGTATTATCAAAAGAGTTGAAGGTTTCCTCACGCTGTTTTCCTTCACTGTTTCGAGGGCAATGGTAATGAAATAGTTCACACAAAGTAAAGCGCTAATCTGGGTTCGAAATTACAATCTACAACTCGTAAGCCGCGTCCGTTAACACCGCTAAATAAAAACACCAATAAAAACCCGTCATCATGATCATCATCATTTCAGCCGAAAAACGACCACTAGATATAGGCCAGCTCCGCCACTTCAGACGGTTGTGTGCTTCCCGCCTCCAGCGGATTCATCGGTCCACCTTGTGGCAGGCCTTTCAACTCTCGCCGCATGTCGTGCGGTGTTCCACAGGGTTCGGTCGTGGGACCGCTCCTGTGGAACATCGGGTACGACTGGGTGCTGAGGGGCGAGCTCCAGCCGGGCGTGGATTTGACGTGTTACGCGGATGACACGCTGGTCACGGCCCGGGGGAGCTCGTACAGGGAGGCAGCGTTGCTGGCAACGGCTGCGGTGTCACAGGTCGTGACCCGCATACGGCGCCTAGGCCTGGAGGTGGCCCTCAACAAGTCGGAGGCCATGGTCTTTCATGGCCCCCGGCGGGCGCCACCGCTGGGATCACACATCGTGGTCGGGGGGTCTCGAATCGCTGTCGAGTCCACCATGAAATATCTAGGATTGGTGCTCGACAGCCGGTGGGATTTTAGCCCCCACTTCCAGCGGCTGGCGCCCAAGTTGTTGGGCGCGGCTGGGGCGCTGTCAACGCTGCTTCCCAATCTGGGGGGCCCGAGCGCCGCCTGTAGGCGGCTCTACGTGGGGATCGTGCGATCGATGGCCCTGTATGGGGCCCCGATCTGGGCGGCTGACCTGACGGCCGGCAGCATCGCTGTCCTGCGAAGGCCACAGCGAGCGATGGCCGTCAGAGTCATTAGGGGGTATCGCACGATCTCCTACGAGGCGGCTTGTGTACTGGCCGGATCCCCGCCCTGGGACCTCGAAGCGAAGGTACTCGCGTCACTGTACCGGTGGCGCGAGGACTCGAGGGCGCGGGGCGAGTGGCTGACGCAGCGACATTTGGAGTTGCGTCGGTCACAGCTTCGCGCAGCCCTGGTGGCGGAATGGCGGGACAGGCTTTCACGCCCTACCGCCGGCCCCGCTACCATCGGGGCGGTCCGGCCGGTACTCGAGCGCTGGCTCGGGAGGAGGCACGGCTCCCTGTCGTTTCGGGTGACACAGGTGCTCTCGGGGCATGGTTGCTTCGGGAAGTACCTGTGTCGCATAAACAGGGAGCCGGACGCTCGGAGTCACCACTGCGTCGACTGTCGGGAGGACACGGCGTGGCACACGCTGGCAGAGTGTGCCGCTTGGGAGGAGCCGCGCCGTGCCCTTATCTCAGGAGTAGGCAGTGACCTGTCGCTGCCGGCCGTTGTCGACTCGATGGTCGGCAGCGAGGAGTCCTGGGACGCGGTGGTATCCTTCTGCGAAATAGTCATGTCGCAGAAGGAGGCTGCGGAGAGGGAGCGGGAGATTGCTTCCGCTAACCCGATCCGCAGCAGACGCACTGGGCGTCGGCGGAGGGCGGATAACGCCCTCTTCCAGCCCCCCTAAATGGGTCCAGGGGCGACAGATCCGGGGAAATCTGTCGCCCTCTACTTGTTTGGACCCGAGATGGCGGCGCGTAGTGTTCCACGCGCGCCTCTCTATGACGTAAGGGGGGAGTTTAACACCTCACTCCCCCCCTATCGCGACGTGGCCCGCAGAGGCGGGCCGGCACTAGCCGGGGATCGCGGAAGTCACATCAGTTCCCGTGATCCCCGGTGCAAGTGAGAGACGGAACACCGGGGTGGTTTTAGTCAGTAAGAGTCTGACAGACCCCTCCGCCCTCCCCGGGGCGGAGGACATCCATGAGGATTTCCCCCCGTAATCAAAAAAAAAAAAAAAGGCCTTTCAACTCTACGTCTTCCGGTACGCGGTCGCCACTCCAGAACCTTTCGGCTCCATCGGCTATCTGCTGTACGAGCAATGTGCCCTGCCCACTGCCACTGAAGTTTGGCAATTCTTCTTTAATAATAACAGTAACGCAATCTAAATAAACTAAACTCAGCAATTATCCCAGCAAGGTTCGTTTCAATCAAAAATATTAACTCACAGGTTCCCCCAGAAAAATGAGGCACCCAAAGATATCAATGAATACTGATTAGGGTTGTCTGTTTTAATGAAATAATGCTGGTAGAAGCCGGGGCTGGTGGATGGGAATATTTTAATTATCACCAGCACCAAGCTTGCACGTAAATTTCCCACGACTGCGATAAAGAATAAACATCGGCATTGTCTTAAAGCCCCACCAAGAATTACTGCAAGCAAGGGTTGCTAGGTGTAAAATAATTAAATTATATGTGTGAGTACTTAAGTAAATATTTGTTAAATACAATAAATTTTGATTTTAAACGCGAAAGATTTCGATTGTTTGTGAATAATAAACCAAATTAAATAAATAAATTAATTATTAATTTGACCAAGCTTATGTCTGGATTTTAAAAGAGACTGTGACCTCTGAGTTTAGAGTCACAGTCAGATAAGAAACACCAACCTCATCTAGTTTTAAAAATATGATTGACGTGTAAAAGTGTTTGTCCAAACCTACTTACAGAAATAAAATCATTTATCATTTAATTAAAGAAAGAAAGAATAAAGCTTACTGGACAAAGTTCGTGAAACACAAAATAAAATCATAAAATGAAAAAGTGAAACTAAGGGTTTAACAACAATACAATCACGGCTGCGCCAAATAGGCCGCCAATTTGTTATGACGATATTACCTTACCCTGATTATCAAATTCAAACCGTGTCGTACCATCGAAGACTATAAAGGAAGAGAAAGAGACAAAAAGGTGGAAAAACTCACTTAACATCACTTACCTACCTAGTATAATGTTTTTTTCGGTCGCTGATCACCAATTCAAAAATAAAGGCTCCACACACATGCCGGTGGCACAACCGGCGGGTTTTTGCTTTGCGGGTATGTTGCAGGTGTTATTAGGCTGCCGGCACTTGCCGCAGAAACCGAGTATGCCGCCGGGCTTGTTGACGGCATGCCCGCCTGCCGGACCGCCGGCATAGTGTGTAGGAGCCTTAACATCATCCATTTAAGCATGCACTTCTTTTAGTCAATCGTCTCCTCCTTTTCAGCAAGTCTTATTGCGGATCATGGTCTTCGCAAAAAGATTTTTTTGTTTATTTTTATATATTTTTTATTTTCTCAGTGGCAACCCTATTCGGCAATGGCTCAAGTCGTGGAGCGGCCGCCCCCGGCGGGGCCATTACGCGGTCACCGCCTGATTACCGCCCCGTCTTGATTTCAACCCCTTCTTTATCTAACTACGTCCCACCAGCAAGATTCACGACCCCTTAAGTAAGTGTGGGTGAGCAGAGATACTGGCTTCTTTGGATTTTTAGCTGCAATGGTAGTATTGTTTTGAATGGGTGGTCTCTTTAGGGCTATTTGGTAAGTGCTTAATAGCTAGTTTTTTGCTTGACCTAGATCTAGGCCTCTTTATCGGTATCTAGCTTTGCAGCTACATTCACAAAGGCACAATTTAAAAAGAAAAGCCTCTTATACTTTTCTTACGAAGTTACATCAGAGGCTAAGTTACTAAAATCAAAATTTAATTCCTCTTGAGCATGTTTCGTGATCTCTTGTTCAAAAAACGTTACTTCACAAATATTTTGAACTTAAAATACTAAATTCAGACGGCCATATTACAAGGCAAGGTTTTTCTTTTCACATGGTAACATCGAACTAGTTTTTTGTAATTCGAACGTGACTATGATTTAAATAGTTCAGCAGTTCTTTTTAAGAACTTTTGTCGGAATAAAGTTCGAAATTCAATAATGGCTCTTTGGTTTAAACTTGGTTCTGACGATGAACCGTGTTTTGTTACAAGACGGAGAGCAATCAGAAACTTAAATATATTTTTTTGTAAGAATTTCCGCCGTTCTCAAACTTTTGAGAGATTTCTGACACAAACTCAACACCATCTTAACTGCAAAAGGGCGATGTCTCTTACAGTCCCGTGGCGATAATTTTGTGGTCACCACTTGATGGCCCCTCGTCTTCATTTCAACCCTTCTTTCAACCTCTGCCTCTTAGCGAATGATTTTTATTATTTTTATGACCATTTTACTAGCCCTATCAGTGATTTCTACTTAGAGATTTGCTAAAATACGGATAATAATAACTTAAGAACAGGTAACCTTCAGGATTAAAGACTTTTATCATGGGTATGGTTTTAATGGATAGTGAACAACAAGCTCATCAACTTTTTTGCTTGTCATATCGAAACGGTTCGTTAGGGCAAGCAGAAAAGAAACAGCTCGTAGCACTGTGTAGCTCAACGTAGCACCGCGTAGCACGGCCGTCGCGTAGCACACGCCTACATTTTACTTTCTGTAATGTATTCTCGCTTATGGACGTGATTTTTTTCCTGACTAGCTATAAATTCCTTTCATGTGTTCTACTACTAGGTACTGCTATTAAATTAACTTAATCAGCAACAAATAATATACCAAACTGAGCGATCCCTATAACCAACAACAGCGCAACTTTAATGAAGGTAGATCGGTACATTAAAACATAGCGGCGCGTAATGTGACCAGCGAGAAATAAATAGTCCAGAAAATTACCAGCACCCCCCATCCCTCCGCACGCCCCCCCCCGCGCCACCACCTATAGTAGTTAATGTTTGTAGATAATATGCTGGTATACATACACGTACTTATATGGAGCTGTTAACATACTTATTGGCGCCATGTTGTATGTTACGTAATGAAGTTTTTTATTGAGCTTCGATTACCGTTAACTTTCGATTCCTTACCTGATATTTAATATGATGTGGAGTTTTGTTGCTACTCTATTCATGCATGGGTAAATTCCTGCTCATCGTCGTAGTTTCAAGTTGAAAGAACTGTCATTGTGATTGACAGACTACTAACAGACTGATGTGGTCTATAGATAAGTATAAAATCGAAATTAATGCTCAGACTAGCAAAATAAGTAGGCTGGAGAGCCTCTTATTAGTTACAGGTTGCTGTGAAGTGTTTCAAGGCCTATACATACACACCTACAACATGTAAGTACGGCTTCGTAGTTGCTTTGTGTGCCTTAAGGAGGATGCACTAAGGCAGCTCGCGAAATTAAAATTTTCTCACGTTTTTGCAATTTGCAGGTCAATGTCAGGTTGTTACAAAATGATTCGCGACCGTAATACTACCAACTAAGTTCTGCCAGGGGTTCGGGTTGTTCGAAAGAAATCCCGTGGCCCCTGGCACACAGGCAGCTGAAGGAACACGGGTGGGTTTTAGTCAGTAAAAGTCTGACATGCCGTCCTGCTCCACCCAGAGCGGGAGAAGTTATTTCATGATTTCCCACACGCAAATAAAAAAAATTAAAAACCTCTAATTTCATACTAACCCATTCAATGACTATTTTATGAAAAACCGTAGGAAAAATTGCATTTCGCGAGTTACCTTAGCTCATAGGTACCTCTTAAAAAGACAATTTACAAAATCCATATCAGTAACCAATCAGAACCGAATAGCTTCATTTTTATTTTTGCAAAAAGATCGGTGCTTATCGGCAGAATGTTTGCAATCGTTTGTACCAACTGCCTCAAATTAACTCGATCATCCCGCTCTAAAGAAAGTACAAAAGTCTTAATAATACGGCTTTTATAGTTAATGCTATAAATACCACCCCTTATGCTAATTCCGCCATACCGGCAGTAATATCGCTAAAGTTTTCCGATTATCATTAAGCAGCACTATCACCGGAAGGGACGCCTGTTCCACTAGTCTTCAAGGACTATTAACCGCTAATCAGTCTGTAGACGCTCCATCATAATTAGTGTTTTAATAATGTACTTAAGGTGGGGGAGATTTTCTTGAAAGTTTTGGTCTTATACCCACCCTTAAGGGATATTATCCTCCAAATAGAACTATTTAAAATGTATAGTTGGCCAGTTTTTTTTTCTTCTATACGTACATCCCAAGTAATGTTATAAATAAGATAATAATAAATTTATTGAACCAATGTTACAATTATTACCTTATTATTTATTATTTATATATGCTTTATTGTACACCAGAAAATACATTACAAAAAAAAAAAAAATTAACACTAAAAGCATACAATGGGCGGCCTTATGATTAAATTAACTTATTTTGATCTGTATTGTTAGCGATTTTCGTTTTGGTCTTTACGCCGGACCCCAAACTAGGCGGCGCCTGTATTTTAGGGACCAGAGTTGTGAAACATAGTGCTAATTACCACTGGAGTATAAGGTGACAATGGGTAAGTAATTGCAAACGATTATATAAAACTTAATTAAATTAAAATTGAGATCAAAGTGAAAGTGAAACTTAAATCGTAAATTATAACAAACAAAAATAAAGCTTAATTTGTAGTAAACAACGCATTCAACTAAAATATTTAACAATTTTAAATAAAGTGTTATACAATCAAAAATTAAATGTTACACAATCTAGGAGAAAAGTTAAACAATCAAAAATAAAATAAAATGTTAAAAAATCAAAAATGTTTATTTGCTCAAACATTCAAGACACCTACAAACTGTCAGGGTGCAATAGATGTTAATAGTAAACTTAAAGACAGGTATTACGTTTGTTTGCCATATTATACAATGGCATAAAAATATTAATACAGTAATTTATGTCACGAAGAGTCTAATTATTTTAAAATGCAAAAGCAAATGCGTAAGTAAGTATGTTTGTTGTATGTTAAGCTTTCACGCAAAAATGGCTGAACAGATTTGAATGAAATATGGCACACAGATAGGCCATGACCTGGGTGGGAGCATGCAGGCAATTTTTTTTCCAGGATCGCAGACGAAATCGCGGGCAATAGCTAAGTAGTTATAATTATTATTATTTTGTTTTTAAAATTAATTTTCTCAGGTTCCAAGAACCTGGTATTTTTTTAAATTTCACGGGTGTATACCAAGGTGAGATTTTAAGTTTCAAAATATTAAGTGTTTTGTACTGCATTGAAGTTATTGTCTAAGTCTAATTGTAGGAATTTCCGAACTATGCGACATGTGTTTAACATAGCTGCTCTCTGCAGTGTGAGAAAAGTATATTTGGAAATATTAATTACATTTAAACTGATAAATAGTTGTTTCAGGATGATACCTGTCATTGATATCACTATTGGCACTATGGTTACTCTGTCCTTATGATTAAAGTCGATTTTCGTGTCTGTCTGTGAGCACATCGATCTTCTAAACTCCGTAACAGATTACGTCATTAAATTACATGTCAATCAACTCTCAGCGTTAGAATTTATTTAAAAATATGTTACCTCAGGTACAACAAGTTTGTGGCATCGTTATAAATTAAGTCGGTCAAACCGCGACAACTGACTGTAAAATAGTGACATAGGTTATCATAATATATAATACTAAAAGGTAGACAACTTAGATTCACTGAAACTATAATAAATTGTGCATAAACAATATTCTATCTTGCTGAAAAGGTGCAGAAGGGTAAAATAAAGATCTGAATAGACGGACGGGCGGCTAGACGCGCGACCTATACAAAACGAAATTACGGGTTCCATTTTGGGAATTTGGCTACGGTACCTTAGAAATGCATTTTGAACTAATTTTGGATGTATCAATGGATCCTATTAAAGTACACTACAATAGCTTTACATAATTTAAGACTAGCTATCAGGTCATCATATCAGCCGAAAGACATCCACTACTGGACATAAGCCTCCCCCAAAAGGAGGGGATTTACCATAATCGCCACGTTTGGCAGGCGGGTTGGCGATCGCAGTATGGTGGTAAAATGCATAGAGAACGCTGCTGTCCATTCTCTGTAAGTCCCTTAGTCGCCTTCTACGACACTCACGGGAAGAAATGGGATGGTGCTATTCTTTTACGTCCGGCACCACACGGAACAAAGCTAGCAGGTGATGTGACTTCTTGTGACGGCGAGTAATGAGTAGCTCGCTGTCCGGTAAGGACCAAGCCCGGGTCAACGGCGCGTTGTGTTCCACGCGCGCCTCAAAGAGATATCAGCAGCAACTGATGGAGCCCGCAAGGGCCGATGCCTGCCAGGGGTGCGGGTTGTTCGAAAGAGGTACCGCAGCCACTGGCACACAGGCAACTGAGGGAACACGGGTGGGTTTTAGTCAGTAAAAGTCTGACACGCCCTCCCGCTCCACCCAGAGCGGGAGAAGTTATTGACAGTGTCAAATCCTTCACGTTAATCTAAGCAAGATTATAGACGTGGAAGCACCACGTTTAAGGTAAATCTAGTCCACATTTTTCCCATACAAACTTCGGGAGTGTATTACTCCACTGTTCGATAATGTACATCAAAAATTAAACATGGTATGGTTTTGTCTCAGTATTAATATTGTCTGTACGTAAACAGAATACTAAAATAAAAAACCATTAAAAAGTTAGGACCCTACAAAGATTCGTTTTTCTTGCTAATTTAACCTAACTTTGGGCGTGTTTAAGTAATAAAAGAAGTGTTAAATCTGAAAAAACCAATTTGGTACCGACAAAGGTCAAATATCGAAAAGTTCAATAAACTTTATTGATCTTTGATTTATGCAGTGGTTTTTTCATAAAACTCGATCTTCCGAAGGACTGTTCTTAATTTTTTACGCACCTGTTGTACTATAAATGATGCTGAATCTCACTCAATAATGTTGTGCGTGTAGACTAGCATCTAACCGCTCATCACTGATACTACCTCTGTCAGACACGATGCCTGGTGAGACAGCGTGCTTTTTAGCCAGGCGCACCAGTGAGTTCGGGCCCGAGACTAGGTTCTCCTTAACTTGAACTTTGAATAACTATGATTCGAGATACATTAAAACCTAAAAATTAAAAGGGTCGTGTAGAAAAATCTTAGCTTAAAAGTGGATGACTGAATTAAGTTAGTAGCCTACCTAGGTAGGCTACTAATTCGACTTTCAAAATCTTCCAAGGCCAAAATAACTCATATATAATGAGGCGAAAAACTTTACAACTAAGTACTTGTAGCCTATTCACAACTTACACTAACAACAACGTACAAACAAGTACTCTCAAATCCTACTAACATTAACAAAACATAATTTAACTAATCTAAGTGCCAAGTAAACTCACACATGCTTACAACTAATCTTCTAAAAGCGTTTCCAAGTCATCTTTCAAACGACTATCGAGTTTCAGAGACTCATTTATTTCAGCGGAAACCACAAGACCCGGCAACGCCATCTTACGGATATTTTCCGTACTGCTTGCACACTAGCGCCATTGTCAACACACATTTTTATCCCTCTGTACGCACACTCACCCACACACGACCGCGGAAAAGTTGCCAAAAATTGTCTACGCGACTTTTGTTATAAACTCTTTGCGATGAAACAAGCGATTGTAAACTTTGTGTAATTGGACTAAAGTTGAGTTTTGAATGTAAGGTATAAAAAATAATAGCTATTTTTGCTTGTAGAGAGATCATCCATGCAAATCCAAAACGATACTTTGTAACGTTTTTCTGTATGGACTTACGCCGTTCTTCAACCGGCAGTTTTGAAAGTCAGTAGCGCAAAACTAGAAGGTCGTACAATAGCGCTGAAAAGTGTCACATACGACGTTTCAACATGCGCAGTGAGGACTTCGTTTCTTAGGGGAGAGTACACGGTTTGAATGTGTGAGTGGGGCAGTGTACGGGAACTTTCTTCCAAGGAGTTAGCTTTCTTAAGAACGCGAAGAAACTGAAAATGTTCGCACTTGAAGGCGTTTTGTTAAAAATAGGGTGTAGATGGTTCGCGCTGTGTCCGTTAGAGGGCGTTTTATGAACTTTTTTTGTTAATATAACTATGCATAAAACAATTGCTATGGATTTTAGTTCTTTGTTAGAGCTTACTCTTGTCGCTACGGTGAGTTTGATATTAGTTTAGAGAAACGGTTCGGAAACGTTTTTAGGTGTGTTTGTACTAATTTAAATACGTTAATAACGCATTTCTGTAGGGAAAAATGTACCTACGTAGGTTAATTCTGCCATTGGTCTAACAAAACCAAATTAAATCAATTTATCCTATAAAACAAACCCTTCAACTATTTCCTAATGCTGATTCGTCGAAAATTCAGCACTTGGGGGAATATAAAATAGATAATCAACACTCGTAACCGCAGCGACCAGTGGCGAGTCAGCCGCGCGAACAGCCCCGCGACAAATCCTGCCAACTGTGTCCACAATCACAGCCCATTATAATCTTAACGAATAGCGTTTCGCGGTTAACCGCAAAATTACCGCAATCCACCAATCACAGCTCTCAACGACATATATTTTCCTCTATCTATTTTTCCAGGGGTGAAAATCTTAGAAACCACACGACTAACCGCAAAGGTCAGGTAATCGACCAATCAGAGGTTGTAAATATAACCACAAGCCACGCCCTTTTAACCGCAAACCAACCACAATGCGAGACGTTCACTTCACGTCATCGATCGTGATAACGGGAACATTTTTTTTTCGAATTACGATCAGCGGTTGGTTATTTACAGCGAGATGGCTCGTGATTTATACGAAAAATGTTGGCGGGTTAGATTTATGAAGGAGACGGAGACTTGGGAGGGTAACGTAAACCGTTGTGTGTTTAAAATAGTTTTTAATTAGTTGGTGCGTGTCGTGTGGTATGTTACAGGATAACATTAAATCGGTGGCCGTGCTCCACAAAGATGAAATATTGATTCCACCGCGTAGTAGGAAGGCGCGCCACCCACACACGCGTGTGCCACGTACCAACGCACAGACACAGGCGCGACCGCATTATATTCATAATGAATACAGCTATCCCACTCGCCAGTCGTCTTTGACTTTGTATAAATATATTTTGTCTCTTTCGCTCGGCACTTGAGCGAGCGTTTCCCCCTCGCGGGAGAGGGACGGGTGAGGGTTAGGAGTTTGTCTTCGAGAGGTCGCCAATTTCTATTTCATTAAGTGGCGCGCCTGAAACCGCAGCGGATCGATGGAACTTGGCCACCTGAAAAATGTGTGTTCGCCA
Organism: Polymixis lichenea; assembly: GCA_949091785.1. Lineage (NCBI taxonomy): Eukaryota > Metazoa > Arthropoda > Insecta > Lepidoptera > Noctuidae > Polymixis > Polymixis lichenea. The sequence continues at coordinate 8,275,349 of OX420951.1, forward strand.
TATCCTGCAGTAAAGAGATGTGGGTGATCTTAGGAAACTTAACTGCTTAATATCTTGGTTCAAGATGAAGGCATTGAACGATAATATGCTTCTCGATAAGAACAGTAGAAGGAGCATTGGTAAATTAGGTAGAAAGAGCATTGGTAGAAGGAGCATTGGTACATTAAGTAGAAGGAGCATTGGTAGAAGGAGCATTGGTAGAAGGAGCATTGGTAGAAGGAGCATTGTTAGAAGGAGCATTGTTAGAAGGAGCATTGGTACATTAAGTAGAAGGAGCATTGGTAGAAGGAGCATTGGTAGAAGGAGCATTGGTAAATTAAGCCAGGTGGTTGAATAGTGCAGTGGTGGCCGTGAGCCAGTGGTAACGGCCGCTACCTACGAGTTGAAGGTCGTAGGATCGAAACCAGACACGCGCTTTACTCTGTGTAAATAATTTCATCACCACTGGTCTCAAAACGGTGAAGGAAACAATCGTGAGGAAACCGGTATGTCCTAGAGCAAAATATTCGAAGAAATGTTACATCTACCAGCACGCACTGGGCTCGCGTGGTGGATTATGGCCTCTCTGTCAGAAAGGAGGCCTGGGTCCCAGCAGTGGCAACGTTATAGGCTGATTATGCTATGAGTGGATAACCTTCAGAAGATCGCGAGGAAGACCTGGATGAGACTCGGACCAGGGAAGCATAGCACAAAAGCGATGAGGCTTAAAATCAGCAATTATGCTTCGAGATACTTCACTTGGGCAGTTATGCTTGACTGCTTGCTTATCAACCAGCTGCAACCACGGCAATCGCCATCCTCAGAACGCGAGATTCTACATCCAATACCTATACCTAAGTCTAAGTTAATAAAAAAAGTTTTGTCGGAATTGGACTGAAGACCTCACGCCTTGCTGCCAAGCTCGGGAAGTCTACACCTGCGGCGCAGCGGAGTAACTTCAACCAAATATTTTGTAGTTACGTACATACCTACCTCGAGACTTTCTGCATGATGTTAATAAAGCTACTTTTTTCTAGACACGGTTTAATCTTGGTTTTCCCACTGACCGATTGATGCGGAAGAGTTTTTTGATGCCCTGTAACTCTTTTCTCTCCTTTAGTAAAAACAATTTTATATGATTAATATTACTTTATGTCTTAACATAATTAACGTAAGACCACATACATCTCAATTAGAGTATTGAGGTAAAAACGTATTACAATGACCAAAACTTTTTTTTAAGCTAACTGTTATCAGTAAAACGTGTTCACCAAAGCATTACTGTATGCATTTAAAATTGACTCTTATTCCTTTGAAACAAGATTGAAATTACTTTGGCCCAATTGGCTGTAGTTATGGTAAAATACATTTTTTTTTTAAATACCTTTATTCAAAATTACTGAAATCAATTCAGTAGTCAGTTAGGAACAAATTACTGTCAGGTCTTGCGTTAATTCTGTTATATCTTGTACGTTATGTAGGTACCTAAATATTCATCCTATTTTGGATTTTAAATTATCAGCTTAAATTTTTGCAGCAACTGGATTTATAGGCTCTGTCTGGCGTAGACTTTTGGTTGAATTTCGAATAAAATTATCAAACCTTTTACACTGTTGCCATGTCATGCACACTCCTCAGAACTTAGCGATCTTTGTAACTGCTATTATTTGTAAAATTTTCCCGATTTTCCCATTTTTTTCCGGATACCTATCTACAGGGTGTAACAGAAACCCTACTGCTATCCTTAAGCACTAAAAATAACAGCTGGTATAGAATCACTATACCTAATTTAAGCTCAAAATAAAGTACTCTAAGAATTGATACCAAATTTTCGGTTTCATATGTTTCTTAAATTCAAATCATAACAAACGTGTCACCGCACTACGTAGGTCAATAACTTTCCACGTTACTTGCCAATATAACGATAAATCTCTTCCAAGTGATGTGTTTGTTTCAATTTGTTCTGGAATCAATGTATTAAAACTTTTCATAACTACCGAACATGTAGAGATAGGATTAAAAAATCCTTCAAATATCGTTTGATATCATCCAAAGAAGCCGTGCCCTTGGTATGTATATACCCTTTCCGTTACACGTTGTATACGTTCGGTCACAATTTAACTCTGAAATAGGCAAATACGTAAATAACTATAGATTTATTTGAACACATCCCCATATTTTATTCAGTAGTATTTCCTTTGAAAGTGGAATTCTTATTGTGATTTGAGTGCGCATTAACTATTCATTGGAGGACATGTGGGCGAGGAGTTTGGAAGGCACCTCATATTTTGCCTATCTACATAATATAATATGTACCTATGTAAAGGTATATAAGTCAGGTACTCGTGGAGATATTGAATCTAATGAGTAAACTAAAAGCTTTTGACAAAACTGTTTCTTTTTTTTGGGTTTTGGCTTCGCACGGTTTGTGCATTTAGCCAGTGTCAAGTAATTTTTTTTTTTCGATCAAGTAAATGGCCCGATATCGGGCACGATGTTACAAAGCAGTCATCTTTAGTCAGTCAATTCAAAGTTATTGTAAAGCGGTAGTAACTTTACAAAAACCTATTAGGAGTTTTTAGGGGGAACACGAAAAATCCACGTTAGTGACTTAATTTCACATTCACTACACTTGTGCACTCACACGTAACTAAACTGAATAATTCACTATCAAAATTATACAATTTAATTCGCTATTTCACTAAATTTCATGAAAATGAAAATTCGTGCGACATGTTCCAACGCGATCCCGCCAAAAACCAGAAAAAAAAATCAACTAAACTGTTAACCTTGAAATAACAGTTTTTTTTTAAACGGAGTTGACCACAGATACATAACATAACATCATCCCTTTTTCCGCGAAGGGATGGGCAGAAGTTTACCTATAGTACAACCACATTTCGCCAGTTATCTTTAAGTCCCATATTGTAAAGGGGGTGAGCCTATTGCCATCAACCGGACACAATTCCAGACTCCGGGCTGCTACTGAGAAATACCAGAAACAAAAACTCAAAAACCATCACTACGGAACCACGGAAATCGGGGATCGGGAATCGGAATCGTTAACAGCAGCACAGTTTTGATTACCGTCTTGGTGTTTGGCTTCTCATAGATAATATTAAACAGAGCCAATGCTGAGAATGACCTGTGAAAAATTGGCTCAGGTGTACAAGTGACAAGCGAGGGGTTGTGATTCGATGCCTCCTAGTACTTTCAAAGGAGGTATTCCTATTTTTATTAAAAGCTTGTTCGAATTAGCTTGAAGTATAACAAGAATGCTGAAAATATTTAAACACTGATATTTCACTTTTAAAAGAACCAAAGGGATCCTTCTGAGAGATCTCAACCATACTGGGAGGCAGGGACATCGACGCGTAAACTGTAACCAAGAATTCCACACATGATTCCCCCTTGCGTCTAAACAGATGAGAGGTTATCAAAAACAGCTGTTTCATAGAGGAAAACTGCTACTTACTCGGTCAAAGTATCTAAATACTTAAAATGATCGAAAAACAGAAGATTAACCGTATTATCAATCACTAGCTGACCACTGCCCACTTCGTTGGGCGGTAAACATTTTTACTTGTGATGAAATTATGAGAGTGGTTTTTTCTTCGACTTACTTTACAAATCCGACTACCACGACAAAGTTTTTTCATTTTTCGGGGTAACATATAGTCTATGGCACTCACAAATAACGTGTTTTTTTATTGGTAAAATATTTCTTTAAAATCGGTTCAGTAGATCCAGAGATTACCCCTACAACCTCAAAAACTTTACCTCTTTGTAATATTAAGTATAGATATACTTACCTAGTGCATAAATGTTACTATTTTAGAATAAGATTTATTAATTTGCATGATTAATTAGTAGTGTTGTACTAGTGCTCTTCCTTTCAATTCGAATATGTAACATGTGGATAACGTAGTTAATTACGCACTAATAAACCTAGATTTTAAGCTATTGTTAACCATTATACACCGTGACATTTTAGTCGTCTTACAACGGCAGCCCACTTCATGTACCCAATGACTGCTATCTACTACCATTCATTAAAAAAATTTTTTTTTGAACATTTGCATAATCAAAAAGATGAAAATATCACTAAGACGCATGACGTAGTTTGAAACACCCTGTTATGGAGATGGAATTAATGATGGAATGTAATGGTAGGTAGGTAGATGTCTTCTACCGTTTGATACGTAAACATTATTAACAGGGAGGGTGTTTCATAATTCTAAAGCATTCATTATTTTTCTTTGTACCTATTATCTTAATTAATGATAACAATGTTTTAATCGCGCCTAGAGGTATGTTATGACGGATACATTGAGTGGACCATCTTTTTAAGACGACTAAAATGTCACGGTGTATAGTGTGTAATTGCTGGTTTTCCCTAATAAATTAAATTAAATTATATAAAAGTGTGTGTGGAACAGAAATATATTTTTTAAATAACCGACGAAAAATTTCAACGCAAGGGGTTTCAGAAGCATGTACTGTATCTATGGTAACAGGTTTCACTACGATGTCCTGTCACCCTATATACTTAAGGAAGCTTTCGCTGAGTCTATATTACTCACATAAACCAAACAAATAGCGATTTAACTAAAACTAATTATTCCATTGTGATTTGAAATCAAAAGATTAATGAAGTGTGCAGGCTTTGTCGCCAGCGCAAGGTGTAGGCGGTAACTAAGATAAATGGATTATGGGACGGTTTAGCTCATAGGCGCCGATAGCCCGATAGATGAGCTTTAATAGTGTCACTAGTGTTGCTCAGCTATATGCCTATGGTACATCAGGCTCTGAGTACCCAGACTTTCTCTCTCACATAGATTTATTTATTTACCTACATACCCTAGGCTAAGGAGGGGCTCGTGGTTAAGTAATATTAACCACACGGGTCGATCGATCAGGTTAAGCTACGTTTGCTAGGGTTGGTCCGTGGATAGGTGACCATCTTTACATATGAAGACCCCTCCGTGCCTCGGAAACCACGTTAAGCCGTTGGTCCCGGCTGTCATTTGTGGATCTTTGATAGTCGTAACGGGTCGTCAGAAGCCCGAAAGTCTGACAACCAGTCTTAGCAAGGGGTATCGCATTACGATGTTCCTTCACTATTTTGAGAACAGTGGCCATGAAATTATTTGCACAAAGTAAAGCGTGTGCCTGGGTTTGACGACCTACAACTTTTAAGTCGGGTTAACTGCTCTTGGCTTCGTTGACTTAAAACTCTTTGGCCATGTTAATTGATGAATTTTAATTCTACCTTTTATAGCATAACAATCTAACACCAAGCTTGCACGGACGTATAAATATCGCGGCGGATTTTATCACGCACTGGATTTTGAACTCTCGGTGTGGAGCCGAGCATTAAGAATCCAACAGCGTGCACCCCAGCTCTTTAATAAACCACACTGTTCGAAAGGCATACGAATTTGTATATGGTAGGTATCACAGCTGAATGTGTAAAAAGCTTTAATTTCGGAAGTCGGAGGCAAAAAAAAAAAATTAAAACCAGACATAAAATACATAATAATATTAAACGTATTTTTTTTTACTTTGTTTGTTTTAATGAAATAAAAGGAAATAATAAATACTTAATAATAAAATAATAATAGTAATATTTTTACAGAATAGCAGTACTTACTGGAAACAACTTTTCAACGACAAAGTTGCTAAGCATTTCCTCCAAGATGGTTTCTACCGAAGACCACATAACAATCCATAATTTAACATAACACTAGTAAAACACCAAAGGCTTTACTGCAAGCCTCTAAATTAAAGATAATTCAAGTTAAGCTCAACTCAACAGCACTTATATTAATTAGCCGGAATATTTTGGGGGATATTATTTACGTAATAAAGCCTAATTTAGGGCCCCCTAGATAAAATATGAGCAATTGAGGAGAATAAGTACTTAGCACGGTCGTTTGTACTCACCTCATTCGGAGTTAGAAATGGGGGAAATGTGCTGTTTGGTGGAGTGGTACACAGTCATAATTTTAATTGGTTATTTGTACTGTGTGGTGTATCTTTGCTAACTTTTTGGAATAAGACATGAGGGACATGGGACTAAATGAAAGCAAATCATTTAGCTCCATCTTACGAATACTTTTAAATCTAGATTAATCAAAACAGTGACTCGTCCAAACAAAAAATCATCATCACCTGCCTAGCATAGTATGTTGGGGACGGATTCCAATCCAGTCTAAACGGATGCAGCTAAATACCAGTATTTTACATAGAAAGATTGCTTATCTGACCTTGACACCTCAGTTACTGGGTAACACGATACCCCTTGGTAAGACAGGTTGTCAGACTTCCGGACTCAAACTATGCTCAAACAAAAATACCTTTACTAAATATAACAAAACGCGTAGGTATCTGCTACTAAGGAAAGAAACTAACTGAACCGTTGTTTAAAACAAGGCTTCAAATAGATAATCAATTCATTACTACAACAGGCAGTAGTCAGTTCACATTCATAATTGGAGCAATTTAAGCAAAAATGTTCATTCGAAATATATACCTTATTTGGAGTACATAGATCACAAAAACTCGAAATTGTCGAGGTTGTGGGTTGGATCATTTTTGCTTTAATCGGTCCAATTAGACATTCCAATAGATTTTTATTGTGTCTGCATCATAGCGTTCCAATATACGTTACCCCGAACATATTAGTAACAAGGTATTTGAGCAAAGTTGAGCAATGGCCGCCTTGTCCAAAAATAAGATCAAACAACAGTCTCCTCAAATTCCAGTAAAACAATTAGTTACACTCAAAATTTTTACCCAACCCCACCTAATTCAGACTCTTCAGAGAGCGTTCTGCCGTGATTCGATCACGCAAAAAGTCAGCGTACACATTATTTAAATACAATGGTCGTTCGTTAGGCTGGCCTCAAGAGTTCGATGCAAGATTTAATTAAATCGCCCCCTCCTGGGAACTCGCCCCCTCCCGCGCGACTCACCCCCGGCCGCGTCGTCGGCAATTTCCTCGAGGGTTGATTTATTGTCGCCTCTGGCCGCGAGGTGCCGCCTCGCAGGCCTACGGTAAAGGATTGGGCGATACATCTATGTTGCTTGAATCTGTTCTGTAAACATATAGATTAGCTGTGTGATATATAGTTTGTCTTTGGTGGCTTGTTGCTGTGTGAGCAAGGACTGTGTAGCAACACAATCTTGGCCGATTCATGGTTCTTAAGCATCATCTTAGGACCTGATATACCACTACCCATACTGGGAGTCACCAAAGAGTTTACTACCTTTTTTTGGAAAAGTGAAAAGCCAATGAAGGTCTAATAACAGCGTACTCTTTGAACTATTTCATCAAAAAACCTGCAAATGATGTTCAGCTTTTTAATTATCCTGTCAAACTTGTTGGTGTTAACTTGTAAGCTTCGATAAAAACTAGGCAAAGTATCCCCATACCACATTTCATTTAAATCGGTTCAGCCGTTTAGCCGTATAAGTGTAACGAATGAACAAACTCACACTCGCATGTTTTATGATATTATAAATATATGCAGCCGAATCACAAAAATACAAACGACTGCCAGATTTAACCCGCTATACGCCAAAATACTTCACCAAATCCTTTTCCCTCCCAAAAGGCGCAAGGCATCCCACCTTTTCAATAAAGAAGTCCAAAAACTTGATACAAGTACATCGTGTTAAGTGTATTCCTATGTCCGGCAGGGTAGGGTTACTTTTTCTTGCAGTATATTAAGGCGGGATCAGACGGGTGCGTATGATTTATGCCGCGCAGTGACGCGCGGCCCCAGGGCTGCCATTTGTTATATTTACCGTACGAGACGTTTGCCAAGACGCTGTGTGGGGAACTTAGCTGGTATTTATTAATTGGGGTGATTAAGGATACTGTGGTTCGGCTTGCTATGGCAATCTTGGGTGATTTATTTGTATCTGTTACCACTGCAACTACTTAATAAGATGATTCTGTTGGTGCATCAGGCCTACATGTAATTTTATCATTTGATTTTACTCGCTTATAAATCACCTTACAAACTGTTATATGGAAGTTTTTAGATCTAGATCTCATTTCACCGGAATTTTGAAAACAATAAACTGAATTGAAAATAAGTTGGTAGATAGCAGACGTAAAAATATCCAACATAAATTAGATACAGTGACACATAGAGAAAAGGTTGATTTTTCAAGTGTAATTTTAGCAACCCTAGACGGCAGGGGACGGTATCGCGGGCGATACGTCACTCGGACACCGGCTGACAGTTCACGCGATAACGCGATACGCATCAATGTGAACACGCCTTATCTTCGCAATTTATCCATAACAACACTTGTCGATACTTACTGCGCACGTCTTAATTCGTTTCTACAAAGCTCACCTTAGAATGTTGTAGGTTATGACTATATTTTGGTAAATTATGTTAGATCACGTCAAATTTGAGCAAATCCGTTTTCTCAGAAGCATTTGTTATAATCATGAGAGTTTAATATTATTTTATGTCTGCTAGCCTTTATTCCTTTAAATATTTATCCAGATTAGTAGCAATAAATTCAACACATAGATACAAATACAAAAAAATACATGAGAGTACAACTCTATTATGGCAAATCTCAAAACAAGGTAGCTTGCCCACACCGACCCTGTATACTTCGAGGGCTTGGTCTTCTTCAAAACAATATAAATCTTAAACATTAAGCCATACATAAATTAAGGCAGCCCTAGTGAGTAACAGAGGTAAAATACTTGGGCATATTTGTTTTTACATACCTATCATATCAGAGATACCAACTCAAATACAAAAGGAAAAAGAAAAAAATAACAAACACGTATACTTTAAAAAATCCTGACACAAACGAGAAGTTATTTATGAAGAGAACACGAAGATGTCCTAATCACAACTCTGACAACCCCTCGTCTCATCAAAGCGTCCAAGTTTCACTCAAAAAGACGTTTTGTAGAACTTCCCTTATTAAGTCAAACAAACTCTGAAACTCGCCTACTTTTCATATCAGCCTTACTAATTAATCAGCTATCCGGAATACAACAACAAAGTATTAAATTACAACTCGGAAATGTTCTAATAACGTTAATTAATAGAAAACTTTTGGGACCTCAACGGGTTTTGGGGATTGATTTTGGATCTCATTGTTGACATTAGATACTTGTGGCGATGGTACCGTATATCCATGGTTACAATAGTACATACAAGTATTTGAAAATTCTTTTATGCTGTTTCTCTGACTACCTCGTTGTCATTTCATTTTCATTTATTTATTTTATAAACAAAAATATGTTTGTGTCGAAATATATGAATACACCATGAACGTTACTATCGTGATTAGATTTTACCAAAAAAAAAAACACTACAGCGAGAATACATAAATAAATTTTTTTTATAATTATTACATTTTATAGTAAATTATTTCAATACATTCTAAAATTAATCATTTACCAATAATTACTTTTTTATCCTAACAAAATCCGTCAATACTAAAGTTTATTTCTAAATACATTCAAATTCGGAATATTCTTTAAGGGTTTTCACAGCCTGGAATCTGGATTTGAGTCCGGTTGATGTCAATAGATAGCCCTATTACATGGGACTTCCTAATAGCAAAACCGTAAAAATATGAAAAAGAAAGACAGTTGGTGGTGCTCTAAAGCACGTTAAGCCGATGGTGCTGCGCCTGACTCCCTCTGGTCGTGTCGGACTGAGGTAAGAAAGTGTGCACCTGTGTCTGCGCACACACGTGTGCACTATAATATTACCCGCGCCAAGGGCTAGTCTCCGTTAAGATTGGCCACCATGACCGAAATACGGTCTGGAGGACTATACAATGTGTAACGGAAAGGGTATATACATACCAAGGGCACGGCTTCTTTGAATGATATCAAATGATATTGGAAGGGTTTTTTAATCCTATCTTTATATGTTCGGAAGTTATAAGAATTTTTAATACATTGATACCAGAAACCGAACTATTCAAATTGAAATAAAAACATCACTTGGAATAGATTTAAGATGATTTTAGATCTTTGGCAAGTAACATGGAAACTCATTGACCTATGTAGTGCCGTGACACGTTTGTTATGATTTGAATGTAAGAAACATAGGAAACCGAAAATTTGGTATCAATTTTTAGAGTATTTTATTTTGAGCTGGAACTAAGTATAGTGATTCAGTAGGTATAGTGACCAGCTGTTATCTTTAGTGCTTAAGGATAGCAATAGGGTGTCTGTTACACCCTGTATATACATGAGACTTAAAACTTTTTTACAACGAAATTTTGATTTACTACAGATATCGTTTTGAGTTACCGTTCTGGGAAACAAGAGTCGAGGATTTAATATTTAGTCTATACTGGCCCACAGTTGAGTAAAAACCTTGCTTCAACTCTTTCCAGACGTTATTTTATGTTATGTAATTATAGTGAGACAACTTGCTCGTTGAATACTAGGTTAATAAAGACACATCTGAAACGTACATAAATTCAGTATACAAATTACCAGATACATATTTAAAGCCCTAGCGCCTCTAGAGAAAGCAATCAGTGTACGACAGCCTAGATATATACTGGACCATACAGAGCCCAGTAGGGGTGGCTACCACGCAATATATCATACAGGTCCCATAACTCATACGCACAAGAGTGTTTATCATTTCTTTGTCCACCCTGGAGATTTATTGAGGCGATGTGTGACGACCCTGAACCCTTAGACCTTAGGGACTTCCCTACGACGATAACTCAAATAAAATGTTATTTATTTGCTTCATATCTAATAAGATAACTTTGATGGGTTGACAAGTTAGAATGAGATTATAATATGTGAGAAAAAGTAAAAAGTACACAAGCCTTTGCCCACGATTTTGTCTTTGATCATAAAAGTAACCAATGTTCTTACCCAGGTTATGGTCTATGTGTGTGCCAAATTTCATTTAATTCTGTTCAGCCGTATTACCGTGGATAAACAAGCAGACAAACTTACTTTCGCATTTATAAAATGACTAAGGAAGTTAGGATTACGATTACAGGCTTACCTAAGCAATAGTGTAGTCTCTTATAATTATAATGTACACTAATAAGTATAGCCCTGCTCATAAAAATGCCTATTCTTTGTTACCATAGTGAAACAAATTCAAAACAAAGACGAATCTAAGAAAAATCTAAGCACTGTAAGAATCTCAACAACATAGCTCTGGCCGCATCGCTGGATCGGTTGCTATTAAAGGATTAACGTAGTACAAAGCGATGGCATTTTGTTCGCCTTGCCCCTTGTCCGGTCACCCCCTAGTTTCACCCCTTTGCCCCTCACACCGCTTGCCCTTCTGCTAAGACCCTCAAGACCTTCGCACATTTGCATAGCTTTAGAGCTTAGGTTTTTTTGCTTTCACTAAGTTCTTAAAGGATAAAGAAGGAAGCGAAAGATTTTCTCTCGATATTTTTTTCTTTAACGGATCGTAAGTAGCTGAGAAAGTAGTAGTTAAGAGGTATGTTGGTGTAACGTTGTCTTCATGAAAATCTTATTATGCATCAGAAATTCACTGACAGACAACGCACTGCCTAAACGGCTAGGTATAGAAGCATGAAATTTTACTTCGAAAATTCATCCCACCTTCTTCATCTTATCAGCCGAAAGACGTCCACTACTGGACATAAGCCTCCCCCAAAAGGGGGGATTTGCGATAATCGCCACGCTTGGCAGGCGGGTTGGCGATCGCAGTATGGTGGTCAAGTGCATAGAGAACGCTGCTGCCCATTCTCTAGTATGTCCCTTAGTCGCCTTCTACGACACCCACGGGAAGAAATGGGATGGTGATATTGTTTTACGTCCGACACCACACGGAAAATTTATCCCATAAAGGAGTTAAATAAGGAATCAAAGTTTTCATAGAGGTTCGTCATTTTTGCCGATTCAAGCCAAGCCGGCTTGTACTAAAATAAAATAATGTTTTAAAAGGATTAGCTGTCATATTTCCAATCTACGGCTGCGCCTAAAATAGCGCCTATAGACTAAAATACTACCTACAATCTCTTGGCTTAAACAAAAGGCTTAATAATAAACAACTGTTCACAGAATAGCATTTAAACTGTGGCGGTGGTTTTATACTTACGTAGCATTTTAATTTTAGTTCTAACTTTGTGCAGATCTAATGTAGTTCAAACTTTTTCTGGTATTATCTGGTAGTTAAACATAACAAAATGTTAATTTGTTAGAATTTTTTTAAATTACGACCGCCTGTGTGTGATAGTTAAAATTATTCCACTGAAAGACCATAAACCGATCGAAGTAGTTTCTAAAAACAGTATCCAAATCTCATCGCCTGATTGCTAATTAAGAATCCTGTACATTTGTCTATAGGTAAGTACTCACTTAAGTACTACACGTAGTGCTCGGGTGAGCTCTTAAGCCTGCTTTCGCTTTTAATTATTAATTCAGACCAGCAGCTGAACACACTGCCCGTCTGCATATTCATGTGGAGGACTAACATGTCTATAATATTCAGCCAAATACAGTAACCCGTAAAATATTCACGTCGTTTTACAAAATGTTGGAGCTTTGAGGAAAGTTTTATACGAAAATATGCAGATAACACATGCCTGGCTTCAAAACTGTAGGTGTATAAGAACTAATTTGTTAGATTGAAACTAGAATTATTATTTATTTCCAAAATATTGTTTGTTGAAATATTTTGTATGAAATATTTTCAGAGTAATGTAGGTACCTATTATTTCTCGTGGCTAAATGATTACAGCCAAACGATTCTATTGAAGTTTAAACTACGCTTGCCGAGGTTGGTTTGTGGTTGGGTGACCATCAATTAGGTATTGAGGCCCCTATGTGCCTCGGAAAGCACGCCGGCTGTCATTCTTAGGATCTTTGACAGTCGTTACGCGTAGCCAAAAGCTCAAAAGTCTAACAACCAGTCTTATCAAGGGGTATTGTGTTAACTAGTTACTCGATTGGAGATGTGGAGGATTTGGATGTGCGTTACTCGATTGTGGAGAACAGATAGGCAGTCGCTCCATGCACAATACTTGTATTCAGCTGCATCGGTTAGAGTGGACCTCAACATAGTTGGGATATGGCTACGTAGATAGATTGTATTATCGCCTGTGTACGAAACAAAATTGGATGAAGTAGAGCCCATTCTCACAGTATTTACTTATCTATAAGTGTAGGATAAAGAGGCGACGTATCCTAGTTAACATTGCATTAGTTGAAAGCATAGAGGAGTGGCTTCGAACGATTGCTGATAAGAATCGTCATCAGCATTTCAGCCGTAAGACGTCCACTGCTGGACATAGGCCTCCCCCAATTTGGGCGGTTTTGCCATAATCGCCTCGCGTGGCAGGTGGGTTGGCGATCGCAGTATGGTGGTAGAATACATAGCGAACGCTACTGCCCATTCTCTAGTAAGTCCCTTAGTCGCCTTCTACGACACCCATGGAAAGAAATGGGATGGTGCTATTCTTTTACGTCCGGCACCACACGGATCCTGAACCTGATCCTGATTAGAATAAACAAAACTTATTGCATACAATCTGTTCTAGGCCAAAATAACTAGGTAAATATGTATCCATAACCACTGTACTACATCACTGGCACTTATACCGTCTGGCACTTATCCTTTATTTTAAGTTAAACTAACATTATAAACAGAAAAATAATGATATTTTGTATGGTTGTTTGTTATGCTATCACGCTAAAACGGCTAAACGGATTTAGATCAAATTTGGCACATGAGTAGACCCTGGCCTGGACTAGATTAAAGGATACTTTTCATCCCGATATTCTTACGGGTTTGATACTTAAGTGGGTGAAACCGCGGGGCGTAGCTATTTAACTTTTTAACCGACGAAAAAACGGAGGAGGTTCTCAAGTCGACGCGTATATTTTTTTTTAATGTATAACCACGCATAACTTTTTATAGAGTAGTCCGATTTTGATAATTATTATTTCATTGGAAAGGGTTTACCCCGAAGTTGGTTCCATATAAATTTGAAAAAAAAAATCCAACCCTAAGGGTAGGAAAACAGGGGATGATTGATTGATTGTTCAGTCACAGATTTTAATGCCGAGTCGTGTATTACAAGAAGTAATAAAAATTAAGCATGTAGTAATTAGTAGATAATAGCCACAAAATGATGACTTTGGATTTGTTTTTTAATTTTATGTCACCGTCTTCCGAACTTAGTTATTAAGGTTAACCAAAAAAGGTTTATTATTTTTTGCTTTTCAGTTTTTTCGGTGGCATTAAATTTTTTTGTTAAAAAGTTTTTCTTTTTTAATACCACATGGTTGGCTCTTTCTAAAACTTAAGCAGTTTTATTTTCGGTTAACCAAACCAACTACCTTACCTTAGATTAGGCATTAGGCAGCTCAATACCCAAAAACAATACCGCTCTATACCCCTTTCACCTTCGAACAATGAAGTACCAGGGCCAAACAGCGTCACATTCCAGTAGATCAGCAGGTGCATATCTTACATAGCTGGACATTGGCACGGCACGCTCGGCATGCCGAATTCTGACGCCGACCAGCAATATTATTGTCACATTCCGACTGGCACAAATTAATGTAAAGGGAATTTAAAATAATCATGCTTATTACAGCCATTGGGTTGGAAGAACAAAAGACTTCGTTGTTCTGATTTTTGACATAGATATAGGCTGTGTGGAGAGAATACAATCCCGGGATCCCGAATCCCGCGTTCTCAGGATCCCGACCGTTTCTGATCCTGAAAATTCCGAGACTGTACTTGGCTAATATCGGGATTTTTGGGATTGGCACAAACAGGCCTAGTTTGCACTCCGTAGTCAATTGCGCCTTGACATTAACCTTGCCTAGAATATATTAATAGACCAGTCACTTTACTCTAGAAGTCTACAGCTACCTAAAACTAGAAACTAAAAGGCTGGAAAAATAGTCATTTATTACATAATGACAAAACATCAACCCTTAGATGCGCCTTATGATACACTACGTAATATGTCTGTCGTAGAACTTAAAATATGAAAAAAAAAACATTTAAGTATTCAAACTAAGCTGAGACAATTCTTACTTGACTATATTTTCGTTGTTGTTTTTCTTTTCTTAATATATTGAGATTTGGGTAATGCAAAAATATTTTTTAAATTAAGAAATTACACAAGTTTTATTTTTTTAATTTCAGTCCAACTAGAAGCCACATAGTATAATACCGAGATAGTCTCGGGATCCCGGAATTACGCGTCATAAATCCCGTAGTCCCGTGATTGAAAATTATATGCTCGGGATTGTATTTTCTAGCTGTGTGTGATAATATTCAGAGATGAGTGGTACGAGTGGTGATCTAGTGGTAACAGCCGTGACATACGAGTTGTAGGTGTCGTAGGTTCAAACCCTGACAGGCCGTGTCCCAGCCGTGGGAACGTTAAAGGCTGATTATGCTATGCTGTGATCGGCTGTGTCGGAGCCAATCAAAATCCAGTTAGTTATTATTATTTTTACTATTTATTTATTTGTCAGATATCAGTATCCAATATGGTAAGCAACAATACGAGCTTAAAAACTATATTTGTAGGCAACGAATTTAAATATAAACAATAATCAAAACATTTAACAATAATCAAAACATTTAGTAACGTCAAAAATGTATGATTAATCAGTCGGTAATCACTACGCAATGTTTAAAAATAAGGGGGTAAGTACCTAATAAACGGTTTATAATAAAGCGCCTAGTGTATCCAGCGGCTTTGCTTCGATAGATCGGCGGCTTACTATTTGTATTGGCCTTATTTTTGGATATCTTTTATTTTTATTTTTGAAAATTCTTAACATACAGAAAGCGTAGTTCTAATGTATGGATTTTAAACAAAGTGTGACCAGGACGGATTTTTCACACATAAACTCAGGCTTTCTTCCTATGGGATAGGCAGATACTGCAGAACGATTCTTACGTACTATTTTTGCCGCGGTTACGTTCCCACATCTGCGGGTCTAAAAGGACCCCATTAAGCAATTCCTCTAAAAATGATTCATTGCCTGAATTCCCCTATGATTCTGCTATTTGACATTTTACTTTAATAAAGCAATTCATAATTTGGTGACCATTTTACGAATGTCCATACAAAACTGTCAAATAGATGAATTGCGTGCTGTCTACGCAGATAATATTATGAATTATCAGTTTGTGACCATTTTACGATTTTAAATATGATTCTACTAAAGTGGCCTTTTTAGACCCCCTGGTCATACTCGTACACGCATATGCACCTAATCTTTCTAAAGAACACCAAGAAGGTCATTATACAACGTGTAACAGAAAGGGGTATATACATACCAAGGGCACGGCTTCTTTGGATGATATCAAACGATATTGGAAGGGTTTTTTTAATCCTATCTCTACATGTTCGGAAATTATGAGAATTTTTAATACATTAATACCAAAAACCGAAGTTTTCAAATTGAAATAAACACATAATTTGGAAGAGATTTATCGTGACATTGACAAGTAACGTGGTAAGTTATTGACCTGCGTAGTGCGGTGACACGTTTGTTATGATTTGTATGAAGAAACATATGAAACCGAAAGTTTGGTATCAACTCTTAGAGTATTTTATTTTGAGCTGAAACTATGTGTAGTGATTCTATACCAGCTGTTATTTTTGGTGCTTAAGGATAGCAATAGGGTTTCTGTTACACCTTGTATGTCCTCCTAGTGCGGCCCCTCCCGGCGGCGTTTTCACTCACGTCTACCTTGTATAAACCTTTTATTAGTCAACTTACATTCATCTTCTCAACATAACCAAACCATCTGAGCATAGGTATCTACTTTTTAAAATTTTTGTCAATACATCTTCTTTTAAAACGCACCGTTGCCTTTACGGGTTTCACTACACTTAAGTACTCAGATATGGCTCTTTTCTAGGGCAAAACAATTCTATTTGAGACTTTAAGCGTTAAAGAAAGGACATAACAACTCACATCCTCATTATATCGACCACAGAGCATCACAAAAAGCATTAGCAACTCACAAATGCATGTCCATCCACGTAAAACTCAGATTATTCTTCAACTTACATATTGCTGTCCCCTTGCACCTTAGTGCAACGTCACAAGGGTTAATTTTGCCTGGTCAGTAACAAGGTTGGTAAGTGAAATCTCAGCCGTGTATTCTTCAGAAAGGCTCAGATTTTGCAGTTATCTTGTAACTTATCCTGAAGGGTTAAAGACGGTTTTTGCGTGACTGGGGTGTAGTATGGTAAGTGAGGCGATATTGGCGTGATCAGTAAGTTGACACGAAGGCTTCGACTAACTTCGCCGACGTCTGCCCGTCTGCTTTGCGCCGAAGATATCCGAAGTTTCACGTACCAGTCCGGTTATTTGTAAATTGTATTCGTGTGAAATGTCGGATATGTCGATACATGGTGGTGTTCAGTTAGATATGTATTATCTTTCCATGCTGTAGTATGCCTATTTGTTTCAGTGCAGTAAGAGCTTGTAGCATACCTACCGGTATGCACAAGCTCCTTGTAATTTTATTAAAGTGATTTAACAATATTTCTTATCAATACATAACGGTCATTTTGTGTGTCTTCGTTTTTAGATTGGTCTGGTCTTTTAATGTGCACGTCTTTTTACGTCGTTCTCACATCGATAATTTAAACATAAATGATGTAACCAACTATCTGTAACAAATTGTTAATAACAATTTGATAATTTAAAAAGAGTGTCCATGGAGTTTCTTGCCCGTTCTTCTGCATAGGTACCTACTACGCTTTGGAATGGGCAACTAGCTTCATTTTTCCGACTCTTTGACAATTCAAAAGTGCCTGTAATTGATTTGTTTGAAATAAATGCTTTGAGGTTGAGTTTGAGTTTTAATTTTAATTTTCCATTCCGTTCAACAACATTCATTGCGTTATTAACGTTGTCGATCAGATACATCTTTCTAACATACGAAGCAATGGATTAGCAAAACCTCCAAAATAATTCAGATTCTGATTAATAGTGTGTGACGTAACTAAGGTACTTACTGTTCTTAATTAATCCAGTCTAACCAGAGTACCAGTATTTTATATGGACCGACTGCCTATCTGACCCCTGCAACCCAGTTACTGGGTTATATGATACCCGTTAGTATGACTGATTGTCAGACTGTCAAAGATCCACGAATGACAGCTGGGACCAACGGCTTTACATGGTTTCCGAGGCATGGAGGCCACTGACCATCCATGGAGGAAATCGTAGCTTAACCTGATCGATCGACCCGTGCAGTTGTTATTACCTACTCAGCCACTAGCCCCTCAACATATTTCCAATATAAAGTTAAAGTCCGATCGACAGGTGGAATGCAAATATTCGTGAATATGCCACAGTGCGCACGTTCATCATTCTCGCACCCCTGTGGCCGCTAGTACGAATTTACTGTCGCGCCTCATAGTGTAGGGTAGCTGTCAATAAATATGTAACATATGTGGTTCAGTATATATAGATAGATAGGCTTGATAGAGAATTTAGAGGGTAAAAGGGTTCTCTAATTTTATAAGTTTTTATTTTAATGTTTTAATTTTAATTTTATTAATCCGTGTTTTTTTTTTCCTTATTTTTAGATTGTGTAATTGAAGTTTTTTATTTGTTTGTTGTTTAATAGCCCTAAATTTTATTTTATCTTGTAGCTTGCTATAATGTTTACTATATACATATTGATATACATACTTACACGTGCTATCTATAAGTCAACCATTTATGACGGGGATCGGAATTGTTTCTCCTAAACACAGGTTACTTTGTAACCTATCTAGTAGAAACCAAACTCAAACTCAAACTCGAAGTATTTATTTCAAATAAACCAATTACAGGCACTTTTGAATTGTCAAGGTCGGTGAGTCAGAAAGATGAAGCTATTTGCCAATTCCAAAGCGTAGAACGTACGGAAACCACTAACTAGATTAAGAAACGTATGCTTGTGCTTCATATTATATTACCTTGCCATGTTATCTAGTCCTAATTGAACAATAAACGTTAAAACCAGGATTGTTGCCCCGATTGTAATGACTCTAGTTTCGCGCATGAATTTCATGCAATTTTTTTTTATCTATCTAAAGACTGTCCAACTACCACTAAGTTGACCATGTCGCATGTCTTTGTGCGATTACACAGGAAGCCAAATGCGAAAAAAAATTCAGGGTAGATTTCTCGGCGGGGGCATCTATCCTAAACGTAATTTATATGGATAAGGCAACTATCCACAATGTAGGATAGATGTCCTTAAACATAGTGGTCCGCAAAAGCGATAATACTCTGGAAATATTAAAGATAATGTTTTTTACTTTTCATAAATTTGTAGATAGAAACAAAAGTATCGGCAAATTTTACAAACATAGTACTTATTTTGCTTTGTGTACTGAGAGATGTAGACTGATTTCAAAAAGTGTGGCAACTATACGACTTTTACCCTAGATGCTAAGGTACCTAGGTTTGAAAAGGGGAGCTGTTGACGTATGTTTTGGGGCGGTGATCAAAATCAACCGATTTAAACTCTTAAAAAATTTTACGTTTTGGACCAACCATTTGAGGCTTAGTACTAGTTCACCTGCAAGGGGTGCTGGCTGGGCAAGCCGCGATTGTGGTGGTAAGTTCCCTTTTTGAGGAGTGGCTTGAGAGGTGGTACGGTGTCTTCACCTTCCGTCTGACCAGGTCCTCACCGGCTACGGTTGTTTCGGGAGGTTCCAGTTTCGGATAAGGCGGGAGGAAACGCCCGGATGTTTCCACTGCAAAGATCGCCCTGAGGGCACGGTGGGACATATGGTGGAGGTCTGCCCAGCTTAGGCGGAGAACCGCCGTGTCCTTGTGGAGGCGATCGGCGGCGGCGATCTCTCGCGTCCGTCCTGGTCAAGGCCATGGTACGGAGCAAGAGTGCATAAGTAGCCGTCGCCTCCTGCCAAGCAGTGATGCTCGCGAAGAGGAAGGCGGCGCACGTGAGGGAGAGGCAGTATATGCGCCCTCACGGCCCTAGCCTCCGCAAGAGACGCCCTGGGCATCGGGAATCGCATGCTGATTCCCGGCCACCATAGGCGCGGGCTTGCGGACGGCGAGTAATGGGTAGCTCGCTGTCCGGTAAGGACTAAGCCCGAGTCGACGGCGCGTTGTGTTCCACGCGCGCCTCAAAGAGATGTCAGCACCAACTGAAGGGGTCCGCAAGGGCCAATGCCTGCCAGGGGTGCGGGTTGTTCGAAAGAGATACCGTGGCCCCTAGCACACAGGCAACTGAAGAAACACAGGAACACGGGTGGGTTTTAGTCAGTAAAAGTCTGACACGCCCTTGAAATTATTTGATTATTTCCCGCCCAAAAAAAAAAGTACAGGTTCATAATTTCTTGTTCAAAGTTTTGAGCCAAAATTGATTGTTTATTTCGCACATAAAAACAAATCTCATAATTCGGCAAAGCAATCAATGAAAATATACAAGATGGCTGGGCCAGTGATGCTCTTACTGAAACCATGAATTCAGCCGATGATTCTAGACCTAACCTAGCCATAGATTAAAAAGTTTACGTCATTTGAACGCCCTGCCCTCCTGTAGGTAGACAAAATGTCCATGTAACATTGGTTTATGGGTTCATGATGAACTCCGACCCAAACCATCAGAAAGTAATACGATTTCGCTGTAACACATGATCAAAATTCTATTTCAGATAGATACTTAACAATATTATCAACATGTTGACACGTGACGTGCAAATATTTCCCTATAAACATGCTCGGAATACCTTCCTCTCACCCTCTCGCATACATCACTCACTCCCGAACGTTATGTAGTACCTCTACCTGTCGATAAAGTCATGCTAAATATGTAGGTGTATATCTGAAAATACTAGCTGTGGCTCGCGATTTGTTCTGCAAACCGAGATGAAATGTAGGTTATGTCCTTTCCCACGTCTCAGGCTACTTGTTTGTCAAATTTCATAAGAATCCGTTGCCGTTTTTGCGTGATTAAGTCACAAACATCAAAATTTTCACAGGTGAAGTCTTCACCCGCGAAGAGGGCGGAAGTTATCCCATGAGAAGGTACTACCAGGACAAGAAGCTTGTGTTACTTCTTATAACATCAACTATCTGCCAGTGTAAGTCCCGTCAAAATCGGTAGCGCCATTTCGGAGATTAGCCGGAACCAACATTCACCATTATTCGTAAAGATGAATAGATTAGCAGGATAAAAGGAATAGGGTATTTTACTCTATATGAGAAAAATACAAAAATAAATTATAGAAATAACTTAGGCAAAATGCAGTAGGAAAATTTAGCTCATGAAATAGCAAAAAAAATTTTTGAAATTCAATTCAAAGATTTCAATTTTTTTATCTGTTTTTGAACACTATGAAATAGTAGCCGCCATGTTATTACGTCATACGGCGCCGGCGTATCAATTGAACAACTTTGTACTTTCATTATTTTCGTAAGCGAAGTAATTTTTATTTAAATAATATTTTGTATTTAGGAACAGCAAACCAATGATAAGTAGAATAATAACTCATTTTTTAAATTATAAACGATTATCACATAAAATATCAGCGCATTTTTCTACACAGCAAACTGACGACATACCCACAGAGCAATATGGCGTCCACTGCGTCCAGCGTTTTCGTAAAATTACGCGCGAAATTTGAAAATGTAAAATTCAAATGCATTTTTACGGCAGTAATCGATAAAATAAAAATGTTGTGTTTTTTTAGTGGTTTATTAACACTTTAGAATCTAATTAGGACACTTTTCATAAATGGATGTAATACTCTATTAACTAAAAAAGCCTTTCATTTTGTAAGTGTGGGTTAAAGACTGACAAACGTTAGTCAAAGGAGAAAACTGCCACAGTTTAGCAGCTGTAGCAGTTTTGTCCTTTGACATCTGCCACGATTAGCATCGTGGCACATAATTAGACATATCGTTCTGTTGACCCCGTCGCAAGAGGGGCTTGTGTCTGAAAGGTAACAGCCGCACGGGTCAATCAACGACTAAGCTATGCCAGCCGCGGTCGGTTGGTGGATGGGTGATCAATGATCATCCATTACTTAACGGAACTTCTCCGTGACTCGGAAAGCACGTTAAGCCGTTGGTCCCGGCTGTCACTCGTAGATCTTTCACAGTCGTTAAGTGTCGTCAAGGGTTATCGTGTTACCCAGTAACTGGGTTGTGAACGTCAGATAAGCAGTTGGTCCACGTAATCAGCTGCATCCAGTTAGACTGAAAATTGACTCTAACGTAGCTGGGAAAAGGCTAGGCAGATAAATTCATTTTTTGATCAAGGAAAAACACGTTTCGATCAGAAGATTTTCGTAACAGTGTTTTCTCTAAAACCTAGATTCTACTCGAAGAACAAGAATAAATGCTCAAAGATTCTATTTAAAGCTATAATATCCACTCTCCCCAACAATCTTCAATAGCCACTGGACAGAACCCGCATCACTAAATGCTCAAGATCATAATACAATTGACCTCATATTTATAGCTATTTGTATCGTTCATCGTACGTTTTACTGCTTTCGTAATAAGGCCAAATAATAATGTATTCGGAAGTAGAGTTATAATGTTCTTCGATCAGTTCTTGGGCTGGTTTATTGCGGATCCTTTGCCAAACAACGAATTTACCAATCAATTTATTGTCTCGATGTATTGGCATAGATTTTTTATGGGGCGTGGTGTAATTTTGCCGTTGGTAAGTGGTGGTTTCATGACGAGAACTTCCTACTTCCTACTAATATACGTTTTGGGGGACTCTCTTATGTAATTTTGACGTTCGAAAAGTGCTGTTTCTCAGCTTAATTTGAATAAATGACTTTGATTATGTTCACGCAAAAACGATCGAACGGATTCAGATGTAATTTGGTACTCAGATAGTTTATAACTTGGATTAACACATAGAGTAGTTTGAATCCCGGTTCCCGTGAGATAATTTTCAACCTACACGCGGGCAAAGTCGCTGGCAAAAGCTAATGTAACCTGGTCTTGAATTCACTATGACCACTTAACGATTCCTTACTCGTAACCACGTCAATCCAATCACACACGAATTCTGCTTATATCGTATTAATAATTTCGACAAATTGTCTAGGAACATACAGAATATGACTTTTCAATTCCTTACCGTTACATTGGTTTCTAAAAAATATAATATTGACGTAGTTTGAACGTTGTAAGATTCCGCGGGGAATCATTATAACGATACAGAATTGGGGCCCTGTATGGTTACAATAACTTTTGCTGTATGGTTCTCGCGTGTTCTTACCACAGTGAGAGAGAAGAACTTAAGGTACTTTCATTCTTACTATTAAAGATATAATCTTTGAGTACCAACGTAGTGTATTTTGAAGAAGAAAACATAATGTACAAATTGTAGGTACCATCGTGTTTTATGCTACAAATCAATCAATTACCAAACTTAACACCACTAACTTGAAACCACTTCAAGTCTTAGAACATCACTCATAACCGACAGGCACCCTTCAGCGAACTTATCTGTAACTTAGCCTCTCGGATGTACCGAGCATACAAATATCCCGCCCGGAGCCCTTTCGGCGCACTTAAGACATCCGTCCCGTGACCCTAGTTGTATGGGATATTTTACTACCCATGGGAACTAGCGCACAGTTTGAAAACTTTATTGATGGCCTGTCAGTACCTTTTAAAGGAGTAGCCTTTTTGCTGTCCAGTTGGGTTTTGGTTCGATGTAGGAGTTATTTGAATTTGATAGTGGTAGTAGGGCTTTAAAGGGCCGTATAGGGTGATTTTTTTACCTATCGAACATGTATGCTCCTATAATTATTTTGTAGTAGAAAATAACTTATTCTGTATGTTACCTATTCACGTCAAAATTATGAAAGGATTTCTATAAAAATTGGCTAGTAATAAATAGCATCCTGGGAAGGACATTTCATGTCAAAAATAATTTAAAAGTTGTGATTTAAGGGATGAAAGTTTGTATGGAAAACTCAGGTTAGGAATATGTACATTCAAATTTTGGGATGATTTTAAATTCACATGTAATACTGAAATTATTTAGTACTTCTTTTAAAGAAATTGCATTGGTCAAAAATACAGTCATAGTCTGTATTATGAGGTAACATTTATTTTAGTCTTTATTTCATCAAAATCAGATTACAATTTAAAGTCTTAAAATAACTTGGCTAACATGTAGGTAAGAGTAGATATAGTATAACGTGGTCAATGGTGGCGAGCATTTCAAATAAATTATGATAATTTTAAAAAGAAATCATATTATTTTTAAGCTACACATTTAAAATCATAAAAACCAGTTTAATTAGTAATAAAAACAATGATTATTTATACGCATTAATTATATGTCTGCCCGTTTGTTACCTTTCACGCCGTAACGGCTGAATAAATTTGGATAAGTCATGTTAGGACCTGGGTTAGGAGATATGTTTTTTTTTCATCTCTGTAGTACTTTCTCGTGTTGTAATTTCTGAAATCTAAGCGAGCGAAACCAAGGCAGTCAAGCTAGTTTAAAAATAAGGTTTCAAAATTATGCAAGTACATAAAATATTTCTTGTTTAATCGCAGCTTAACCTCATTGCGATAATCAAAAAAAATGAGCCATTAAGCAATAAGTATGAAAAATAATCCGCACTTTAACATAATTAATTACACAGCCGTAATTACATTAATTGGGAAGTTAAGAGTAATAAAACCATACCCACCCACATTTTGTATACGACAATTTAACAAGCGCAAGAGAAATCGGCTGCCATTATTTGAGTTATTATAGAAGAGTTCCAAAGAAGATAAACTTAAGCTTTATGTGTTTTTCTTTGAAGGATAAAGGTTAATTTTAACCCCTCTTCGAACTGCGATTTCGAGCTTAGCTTTTTAACTCGAAATTGACACCCGTGTTCCATCTGGCGGATACTGTTCTCCCAAAAAGGCGCTCAGCGACAGCGTCTGGAACCAGCAGTACTTATAAAATTCGTGGCGCCGAAAACGCGTTGAGCGCTCAACTTTTGTCACATAGCCTTCGTCATTTGTACCACAAGAGCAAGTACACGGTGACATGCTTGGTTTGTATTGACAGCGGTCGTCGAAGCGTTGCCGTCCTCGGTGTGTTCACCACTATTATAATAATTGTATAAAATTATTAAACCACTCGGTAACCGCACAAGTAAACCGCCCAAAATATTTCTTAACGAAAAAAAAACTACGTATGTAAAAAAACAATAATTTCTAGCACACCCACGCAGTCAAATGTCAAGTTATATTTCACGCCATCGAGTTCTGTAGGGGCGATATTTCTTACTGTTGCCTGTTTATGCCCTCAGACCAGACAGGCATTTAATTCAATAAGTTTCAGAGAGCTACGAATATACAACATAAGTTGATATGTACACATTGACACATATTTTTAGTACTAGAATTTCAGTAAGACACTTCGGTAGCTTTATAATCATCACTTCAGCCGAAAGACGTCCACTGCTGGACATAAGCCATAAGGGGGTTTTGCCATAATCGCCACGCTTGGCAGGCGGGTTGGCGATTGCAGTATGGTGGTAAAATGCAAGAACGCTGCCAAATGGGATGGTGCTACTCTTTTACGTCCGGCACCACACGGAACAGTTTTATAATAAACTAATAATTAATAATTGTAATAATTCTCACTATTCTATTATTACTAACCCGCACTGGGTTCACTTGTGGTGCCGGACGTAAAGAATAGCACCATCCCATCTCTTCCCGTGGGTGTCATACGAGGCGACAAATGGACCTACTAGAGAATGGGCAGCAGCGTTCTTTATGCATGTTACCACCATACTGCGATCGCCAACCCACCTGCCAAGCGTGGCAATTATGGCAAACGCCCCCAAATTGGGGGAGGCCTATGTCCAACAGTGGACGTCTTTCAGCTGAAATGGTGATGATGACTGGGTTCACGTGGTGGATTACGGCCCACTCCCTCTTACAGAGAGGAGGCCTGTGTACCAGCAGTGGGAAAATTATTGACGAACTATGAATTTTAAGCTAAGTACTATTAAAGTATACCGTTGCAACAACGGTATTCTTTAACAGTGCTTAAATACCTGAAAATATATTTTAAGTGTGACTATAAGCCGAGTTTTTTAATAACCGACTTCAAAAAGAAGAAGGTTATTAATTCGACATGTTTATATATATATATATATATATAACGGCGCGTGACATTATTAAATAATGAAAATCAGTTAATTTCGAGAGTTGTAATTTATTCTGTTATTTTAACGATTAATCGATTTGAATTCAACTAAATGGTAATTTTAATTAAGAGCGGGTAACACCGAATGGAGTTGCGTCTGTCATGGCGGGCGACGTCGTGTTAATTCAGTCAGTTGTTGACAGCCGTTGCACGTGATGATCACTCGCAAACCCATTGGCTCTAAATCGTTAATTATTGCTGCAATCCTTAATTGTTTAAGTCATTTAAGTGTCTGTAAAATTAAAATAGTGAACAGTCAACGCTACAGCGTATTTATTTCAACGTTTCCTGAAGTTTAACGCCCACTATGGATTCCCGTGCTGACGAAGTCACGGATCAGCAATCAGATGCAACAGCCCGGCCTTCCTGATATCCCGTTATATATATATATTTAAGTATGTTCGGGCATAACTCCGTCATTAGACGGATTTATGCCCGAAATGGTCCCATTTAAATTGCATATAGATTTGATGATGCGTTTCGGAGACAGACAACGGAACTCTTCAACAAATGACAGCAAATTAACCGCAATTGCTGCTATAACATAAATATGCATTGCTTTGACCCCATGGATAATACAAATTTAGAAATAGGTGTGAGGTAGGTAGGTACTATAACTAAAAAGAGAAAAATAAAAACGTTTTCAAAAAAAAAAAACCGACTTCGGATGTGTCGACCGGTGACTTTGGATGTGTATTTTAATTTTTTGTAACCGCCTTCCGAAATTAAAGCTATTTATTACTTTGTAGTGTTTTTCCGGAAGTCGGTATTTTTTTTCGAAAAGTTTTTATTACTCAGTCAGTTCATGAAACACAATATTTATACAAACTAAATTAAACTACTACTACTTACTCCTACTAATATCCAACTAATTTATTACAGTTGTGAAGGTTCGTATGTTGAGATGTTTGGATGTTTGTTAGGTACTCAATCGATGTAAATGAAATTTGGCACATTGATAGTTTATAACATAATTTTATAATTATAATTTATTAAGGATAACTTTCAACCTCCACACGGGTGAAGCCGCTGCAAAAGCTAGTAGTGTAATTAATGAAAATCCAAATGATGGTCACTTCTTTACTGCCTTTTTTTTAAGTAAAAACTACAAAATCATAACCCATATGTATAAGGTTCTGCCATGATCCGGCGAAAAAGGACCAATTAGTAATGAATTCTTTAAATGTGTGTACTGTACTATAGGACACGTCAACTATGACCAATTTATTTTTATCAGCTGTTATTAACTAAACTAAATACCGCATCCAATACATAACAATCTCGACCAAAACAACTGGGGTCCGGTCGGAAAATCACTAAGTACTCACACTGATTGAACAAGTTTACGCCATTGCCAAGCCGGTGAAGCTCACTCTCGTGTGAAATTAGCCGACAGATCTGATTGGCTGCCATATTTTTTTCTTTCGTTGCTCATAACTTGTAATTGTAATTAGCAAGTCTGAAGAACAAAGCTAGTTAGTAGATGACATACTTTTATTCCATGGGCTCGATTCTCAGGTCGGGCAAAGTGGTATTGGGATTTTCTAACTGGAATTTGTTCCACAATGGATCGTACTCAGGGAGAAAGTCGAAAATGTTAAATACTACTGACATGCTTTATTCAAGGATTTTAGTTCATCTCTTTAGTTTAAGCTGTGGCTTTAGACATTGAGAATTTGAAATCAGTTGTTGGCTTTGGAATGAGTAAGTACTTTGCAAGGTGAAATCGACGCATAAACGGGAACCGGGAATTTTTAGACGATTATAAAAAAAACAATCAGCTGTTTCATAGAAAAATCAATACTTCGCGGTAAAAATATTTGGAACAACGAAGTTTTTTTATAACTGACAAAAAATTTAAACGTCCCATGCGTTGATATTTTCAAGTTCAGAATCATGTACATATACTGAATAGAGGGTAACAGTTTGTGCGTCGATGTCTCTGCCACGCTGTACTTTATATGTAACTTTGAGACTGAACAAAAATATCCATCATCATCAACATATTATCCCCATAATCAGCCTATACCTAATGTTCCCACTGTTGGGATACAGGCCTCCTCTCAGAAGGTGGGGGGGACATCCTTACTTTACAAAAATAATTCTATAGGTGCCTAATATGGGTAAATATGGGTAATATTACAGTTAGTTTGTATTAATACCAACATTAACAAACGGCGGCAATCACTTGCGTCCGGCCCTGGTCCAGGCCATGGTACTGAGCGAGAGTGCATTGGTAGCCGTCACCTCCTTCTGCGAAGCAGTAATGCTCGCGAAGAGGGAGGCGGCGCACGTGAGGGATAGGCAGTATATGCGCCCTCACGGCCCTAGTTGCCGCAGGAGACGCCCTGGGTGTCGGGAATCCCAGGCTGATTCCCAGCCACCGTAGGGGCAGGCTTGCGAATGGCGAGTTATGGGTAGCTCGCTGTCCGGTAAGGACTAAGCCCGGGTCGACGACGCATTGTGTTCCACGCGCGCCTCAAAGAGTTGTCAGCACCAACTGGTGGGGCCCGCAAAGGCCGCTGCCTGCCAGGGGTGCGGCTTGTTCGAAAGAGATACCGTGGCTCTGGCACACAGGCAACTGAAGGAACACGGGTGGGTTTTAGTCAGTAAAAGTCTGACACGCCTTGCTGCTCCACCCAGAGCAGGAAAAATTATAACTTTAACAATGTAAGCCAATTCATGTCATGCATATGAATAGGCCATGCACAATTTGTATGAAGATACTGTATTTATCATCTAGGTACATTTTAAATAGCCCGCCGAAATTACTGCCACAATTAGTTATATGAGATTAATACATATGGTACAGGTATACCTATTATATACCACACCTCATCTCCATCTTGACATATGGCTAATGTCGCTTCGACTGTGTAATTATCAATGACAGCTAGTAATCTCCACTAATGCTGAGTAAATACCTCCCTGTCATCCTGTAATTAGTTAGACAGCCTCATTTGTTTGAATTACCTATTGAATATGATTTATAACATCATGTGTATGTGACAATGTTTGGTAGGCTTCTTTTTTTTTGAGGGTGGAAAATCTTCAAATAACACTTCTTCAGCTCTGGGTGGAGCAGGAGCAGTGTTAGAGTTTTACTGGCTAAAACCCACGCGTATTCTTTCAGCTGCCTGTGTTCCAGGGGCCACAGTATCTTTTTCGAATAACCCGCACCGCTGGCAGGCATCGGCCTTTGCGGACCCCAACAGTTGGTGCTGACATCTCTATGTTTGATAGGCTCAAAAGACCATTTTTGATATTTTTTGGTCCTCTGATTCGATTTTGTTAAGTGGCCGGGCCTACGTAATTAGGGTATCTAAACGTAAACGCATGTGCAAAACGCCAAAATCATGGGGAAAAAATTGGCCTGCGTGCCTATATAGCCTTATCCCAACTATTTTTCGTGTCGGCTTCAGTGTACCCGAATGGCGTTTCAGAGGACTTTCTAATGAAATTTTGACTTTTGAAAAGTACTGATTCTTAGCCCAATTTGAATAAATGACTTTTGATTTTGTTTTTTTTGCAGCTGAATACCAGTATTTTAGGTTGAGCCTATCTGACCTCCACAAACTAGTTACTGAGTAAAACGTTCGTTCGACGAACGTTGGTAAGACTGGTTGTCAGAGTTTCGAGCTTCTGACGACTGTCAAAGATCCAAGAATGACAGCCGGGACCTGTGCTGTAGGCACGGAGGGGTCTCGGTATGTCAAGATGGTCACCCATCCACGGACTAACTGCGGCAAGCATAACTTAACCTGATTGATCAACCGATGTGGCTGTTATTACTAAAGTAACTATTATTAAAGTTCAATCTTCAGATTAATCAGAAAAATAAATTAACATTTCAAATTATTATTATTTATTTATTTCCAAAACACAGCTACACAACGAAAACCTGTAAAGGTTTGTTTAGACACATCTTTTAAAATGGCTCACATTTTCAAGCACTAAACATTTTTCCAACAATTCATCCTTACCATAGCTACCATCAACACATTCAAGTTAAATGAAAAAAGATCACGATAAAAGAAATTCTTAATCGAAGCAAAACGATCACCAGAAAGCTGTAATCCCCAAAGAATTTTCCGAGTCATTCGCATCGAGTTAAGCGACAATAAGATTTAATTTAGCCGACAACGCGGACGGCGTGTCATGTGTTTACCGACACGAGATGACGGTGATCGAGCGTCCCTTGGGCGTAAGGCGTTACCTTCAAGCTGAGCGGGAAAAAATGCCACGTCAGCAGTAATGGAATATTTTGGAAATGTATTTACGATATTTTTGGAGCTAAGAATTTTTTTTGTAAATGGTGTATTAACGTGGAGACAAGTATAGAATAGGTCTTTTCCTCTTTAACCAGGATTATTGCAGCAGCATGTGTAAGTGTCTAAAGTCTAGGCTTGAAAACTAAATGGTCTGTACTTGATACTTAATGTCTGTAATATGTAGGTTCTTCTCTATTTTGTGACGTCATAGGTATTGTAAACTGTAGAGTTGCAGACCATTTTCGATTTTATTAAGTACCTGGTACTTGTTGACAGACCTACACTGTACTCCCAAATCTATTAATAATGTAATTTGAAAATATTAAAAAAGCCAATAAATTTTAAAGAGCGTGGAGTTTCTTGACGGCTCTTCTCCACAGGAAATATCTAGTTGGATCTGTTCACCTAGCTTCTGCCCATGTAGCTTTATGTTAAATAAATTATCTTTATTTTGACTTTGATATTGTTTCCAAAACTTGGAATTCTGAAACAGAATGAAAATTTGTCACTTCAAAACACAAAATGTAAATCTTGAAATCAAATAAGGTCAAAGTTACACAAACAAAGAAAAAATTGGGTAGGTATTCGTATTCTATGTAATGTAAAGGTCAGTCTATATAAATCTACAGACAATCATGTTCCTACAATTAAGTAGACAAACATATCCCAACTCTGTATAAAATCTTGGAGCATTGTCGTCTAACAACGGGTCCTATCCGGTCCGGATCCGCGAGGTTGCGTTTATTTACCCGCCGGTCGTCCTCTCTTTACTTAGTAAGGCTCTCATTTACGAAGTTAGACGTCCGGCAAAGCCCCGTCTGTCTTATTTGGATAATGCTAAGCAAATATGTAGATTTTCAAGCATTATGTTCCCTACCAGTTTTTGACAACGTTAAAAATGCATGAAGTTGAGTCACCCTTTTTGCTACCTACAAAGTCTACGTGCATATATAATTTGTTTGACTAAAAAATTCGGGATTTTATTGCTCCCTCCTTAGAAGGCATTAGTAGTCGGTTTTTATAGTTTTTTTTTACATATTTTGTGTGTATATTGTGTCGTATAGCGATGTTGGCGCGACGCCGAGCCGTGACAATAAAATTTCACGCAGCATAAAGCAAAAACACACCCCAACGCATTACCACTGTTATATCTAACGACCACATTATCATGACCTACCAATATTCCTCCAAGATCCCTTAAATCCTGCTACTTCTTCGACATAAGGAGGAGGAGGAGGTCAGCTAGTGTGGTAGATAAAACACATCTTGTTATGGTAGTGCGGAAATTGAGGAACTTAGTCGGATGTTGAGATAACAACTATGAAAACTAGAACTATAACTGTTCACGTTCGGTTTAATGAACATCGTGTTTGTCTGTTTCGGTATGCTATTTGAGAAAATTTATTTTAGCTTTTCTTGGCTCCACCATTACTTACACAGATAATTAAGAGGTTGTCTAACTGTACGCCCCTCCACAAAAATAAAATACAAATATTAACAATGAATGTGCAACAAGCAGTGAGGCAGATCATCCTCAGTGACTAGTGAAACTTAACAAAGTTTCTTATTTTCTACTAATAAAACTATATCTCAGTAGGTATGTAAGTATGCGGTAGCGCAGTAAGTATTTATTTTGGTTTTGCATTTCTCAACGTGTTGAGTACACTATAAGATCATTTTCTTATCTCCTCCACTATGACGCACCACTCACTGGCGCGTAAGGTGTCATTTGTTATTTTAACCATATTTTTGTAAGTCTAGAAAGTTCTAGATCATCAAGGTCGGTTCTGATACGTTATACGTTCTCTGCTTGTAAACGACATAAATAAGTAACTACCGAAAAATTCGAAGAAATAAGAAAAAACAACGACCCTTGAGCTCCTAATGAATAAAATAAATGTTACTCAAGTATGAAAAGTTGGTAAAAATAAGTCAATCAATATTCGCCTCCGAAGGTACACCGACTCGTCGGATAAAACCTGAGAAACAATCTTGATACTCGAATAGAAAATTTACAATCTTTTATTGTGTCATATGGACACACCAGATACTGTGTGCAGCATTTTTTATACTTTCTGTATCTGTTGTATTGTACCTTAGTTTTAGTACCTAAATTTTTCCGCTCTTAACGTGTTTTGTGCTGAAAATGTGAATATCTTCGTCAAAATAATAACAAGAAAATGGTAGAACACAGATAAAGTCTTAGTCACAGACATAATCAAGATATCAAATAAGAGACCACATAACAAACGAATAAAATGCACCAAACATGCATCCATTTTGGTGCAAGCTATATACCTTGTGTCGTGCTTAAAAGATATTTTATCAAATTGGAAATGGAAAACCACGGTGCATCAATGGGACGTGGAGCCATGTCTATTTAATTAATAAAAATAAGAATAATAAAAATCGAAATATTTTATTTTACATAAACCTACATGGGCATTATGAAACGTCAAAAGCTAGGCGCACGGTTCCAATTTGTTGCTTTGTATGGAGAAGAGCCGGTAAGAAACTCCACTTTTACTTTTTTTTAATAATTGGCTTTTACAATGTTTTCAAATTACAGTGATAATAGGTATATAGGAGGACATAGTAGGCCTGTCATTAAACTGTTTATAATATATTTTTTTATTATTAATAATAAAGGAACAAACAAAATATAAACAGGAACATCACAAAAACCTCAATAGGTTTGTCCGGATGTTGAAACACTTATCAGCAATCTTAAAACGAATACGACGATATGAATAATGTTACGATAGTACGTCATTTATTATACTTAGTATAAAGTAACAATAAAGATGAAGGGTTTGTTTGTTTGAAGGCGCTAATCTTTGGAACTACTAAGCGGGTATTTTTGCTTTTGATAGCCCAATTCTCAATAAAGATTATCCAATTCTCAATAAAGATTATCCTTACTTCACTACATATTATAAAACAAAGTCGCTTTCTCTGTCCCTATATCCCTATGTATGCTTAAATCTTTAAAACTACGCAACGGATATTTCTTGCGGGTTTTTTAATAGATAGAGTGATTCAAGAGGAAGGTTTATATGTATAATACACCGACCTCCACGCGGGCGAAGCCACTGGCAAAAGCTAGTAATATTATAAACGTGAAGGTAACTCTGTCTATCCGTCTGTCTGTTACGCTTTCACGCCTAAACCGTTGAACCTATCGTCATGAAATTTGGCAGAGATGTAGCCTGGAATATGGAGAAGGACATAGGCTACGTTTTTACGCGATAACCAACATGCACGCGGGCGGAGCCGCGGGCAAAAGCTAGCAGGCTATATACCATTTTAAGGGGACGCGCAATATGAAAACAGTCAGAACGCTAAGCAAAAACGAATTAAAAGCGCGGGTAGGCGATGTGATGCGGTTGGGTGGGACAGGGCAGCAAAGAAATTTCTCGTCGACAAAATCGCGGGCAAAAGCTAATACTAAATAACAAACATCTATACATACATCCATACTTACAAACTTTCACATTTATAATATTAGTAGGATGTGAAAGTTTGGATGTTTGTTACTCAATCACGCAAAAACGGCTGAACGGATTTGGATTAAATTTAGCACACAGATAGTTTATAACCGGGATTAACACATAGGATACCTTTTATCCCGGTAGTACGTTCCTGTGGGATAATTTCCGAACACCACGCGAGCAAAGGTGTTGACAAAAGCTAGCAAATAATAAAGTATCAAATCGTCTCGGTCGCACAAGTTAATCTTGTAGAATTTTAACGTTTGCGCTCGTTAGTCTGTAATAAGACGGAGTTGTATCAGTCAAATATTGATGCTGAGCTACTTCATATTGATTAGCGGGGCCTCGCCCTGCTGGTGCCCTTATCTATCTTTTTATGTACCTTTCTGGGCATTATAATATGAGTAACTAGGTATTGATTTTTTTGCGTCAAGTTCGTGAACGGGCGCTGTCGGTTGAGACTGGTCATCTCCTAACTTCCAGGGCTTATTTTTATCTTGTATTTAGAATTGTTTATTAATATTTTTTTTACATTGTTCTCACATACAGAAGCAACAAGAATAATGTTCCCAAGATTTTGTAATATTTCAACTTCATTTTAAAAGAGTGTCCGTGGAGTTTCTTGCCCGTTCTTCTCCATAGAGATCTACGTTTTGGAATGGGCAACTAGCTTCAACTTTCCAACTGATCGACTTTTTGACAATTCAAAAGTGCCTGTAAATGGTTTAATTGAAATAAATGCTTCGAGTTTGAGTTTGAGTTTGTTTTATGTTGATTATTTTCTTGTTGTTAGGCTCGTATTACAGAACTTTACTTAAGATTCAAGAATTACTTAAAACTAGTGCCAACCAATCAATTTTAAAGATCCTGTGATACGGGCCTTATAAGTCTTCTGCATCATGATCAACCGAAATACGTCCACTGTAGGTACATGTGCTTTCCCGAAGCATCGCAACGTGTTAATGTTTTGCAAAAATGACTTTGTGAAAGTATCTACTTTTCTTATTTTTAGTAAATGTAGTCACAATAGGAATCGTGGATCTTCGACAGTTGTTACAGGTCATCAGAAACCCGAAAATCTAACAACCAGTCTTACCAAGGGTTTCGTATTACCCATTTACTAGGAAGGGTGTGACAAGCAGTCGCTCCATGTAATACTGGTACTCAACTGTATCCGGATAGACTGGAAGCTACCCCAATATAGTTAGGAAACGGCTAGGTAAATGATGATATTCACAATAGGAACTGAACGTATTGGTTTAAATAGTTATAGAAACTGAAAAGTGGGTTAAAAACAAACACAAGACCTCTTCGAAATCGTGTGATACTGATTTGGTCCAACGAAATATAGCATTGTGTTAACCATTCTGAGGGTACAATACAGAGACACGAAACTTAACGAACGTTTTTTGTAACAATATTTTGATTTCAAAGAGAGTCCGTGGAGTTTCTTGCCCGTTCTTCTCCATAGGTACCTACTACGCTTTAGAATGGGCAACTAGCTTCATTTTTCTGACTGACCAACCCCTTGGCAAATGAAAAGTGCCTGTTATTATTAGTTTATTTGAAATAAATACTTTGAGTTTGAGTGAACTCTCAATCTGTGAAAGAAGCGCCATTTTGTACCGATTTTGATAGATCGAAGAGCAAGTTGCGTGTCAGTATCTTACCTATACAAAACAACGATCTAAACAGGAGTTACCTCCTCCATGTGACACAGTACTGTCCGTCTTCATTAGTGTAAGGCAATCAGCGTGAACGTTCACGCCAGCACGCACTCACTCGCTCTTACTACACATTACTACTATTGGATTTAAACTCGCAAACTTCACTATACGAAGTCACCTAGTCAAACTATATGAGAACAGGCAAGGTAGGCCTTTCGATTTGAGTGGTGTTTAACGATGGCTCAGTTGACTCTGGAAATTAAGAAATACAAAAAAAAATCTATTTTTAATATAGTAGTACCTAATTATCTAAATATATATACATTATTTAAAAGCTAAGTCGTAAAACAACAATTATCATCATCATCATTTCAGCCGATAGACGTCATAGGTGTCCCCATAAAAAAAAATGATGGAATTTGTCATAATCGCCACGCTTGGCAGGCGGGTTGGCGATCGCAGTATGGTGGTCAAACGCATAGAGAACGCTGCTGCTCATTCAAGTCCCTTAGTCGCCTTCTACGACACCCACGAGAAGAAATGGGATGGTGCTATTTTTTACGTCCGGCACCACACGGAGTAACAATAATTCACGGTAAAACAACAATATGTGCGGAGTATATAAAAGAGCAGAGTATTAAAAGAAAAGACGCACGGCACGTATGGCATCAAAAAATCGTTCGCATCGTTGTGTACCAGAAAGGTGCCCTAAAGGCTGGCAGCATTACCAATTTGTATGGCAATGCTGATTTATTCACGTCTTGTTTCACCGAAGGTTTTGGCAGAGGTGTACTTATAATACATCCACTTTTCACCAGTCATGTTTAAGTCCCATGTAATAGGGATTGGCCCTGTTTTTGTCAACTAGGCACAGATCCAGGCTCCGGGCTGCTACTGAGAAATTACAGAAAAAAACAGTGGCACTCCGGGAGTGCCGACAAAAGTGAAAACTTGAACCATTACGTGTGTATTTTTTGAATCGTCAGAACATATTTTTTGAATCGTCAGCGTATACTGATCAAGCTGAACTAAAACTAACTTATATACAGAGGTGTTGGTAAGGGTGTCGCGAGTTCAATTGGTTTTTCCTACCTATCTCAAAAAAATGCCCCACGCGCCAAAAGAAGTTTTCACTTCAAAAAACCAATAACAACTGTACCCGACGTGGGAATCGAATCCAGGACCTCATGCTCATCAGTAGCACATGCGACCACTGGACCAACGAGACAGTAGACGAACACGAAGGGCTCTCAAAAATTCAAAACATATTCTGAGAATATGTTTTGAATTTTTGACAGCTTTTTCAGACTGGAACTATCTTGACGTAAACTTCATTTCACGGATTAAACATATCTAACTTTGGTCAAATCAGCCCCAAGTTTAATATTTCCTTCACGGATTACCAAGACAGGTAGATCCTAGCAACCAATTTAAATGTCTATTCGTTTACAAAGCTAATGAGAAATCAGCGAAATTTCACAACTAAATACGAGTGACCTACATAGAGGGAGCTCATTCTGCCACTAACAAGTTACGAAATTAAGCTTCAGCTCTACAAAGTGATCTCTTCAATTAAATGTCCAATGAAACTATGAAAATAGACCATTTTAAGCTACTATAAGCTTAAAATGGTCTGTTTAAAATAAAGAATAAATAGGTATGCCATTTCAATTTTTCAAGAAAACTTACAGAAGAGAGAATATTTTACAATGCTGTAAGTAGTTGTGTAAGAGACAGTTATTCCACTAACTGCATTATGAAAAACCTTAGTTGAATAATCGGAAAAATAACACATGAAAGTTTCTTTTTTCATCCAAATTGTGATTGCAGCCATTTTGAAGATTAATCTGTTCACGCGTAACGAACTTTCAACAAAAAACCGACACAAAATACGTCATAAACTTGAAACTCGAACCCAAAATTTTCAACGAAGGAACGTTATAAGGGGAGTTACATAAGAGCGCACCATCACCGTGTCGGCGTAGCATCGTAATTGTTGGAGCTTGCGTCGCGTAGTAACGCCCGGCGCTGTGTGCCGGCGCGCGAAGTGTGAACGACACCTGGCTTGCTACCTGAGCCTCATCGACCACTGCCTCTACCGTGTGTACGAGGACTTATTTACGGTAAGATTATTGTGGAATATTGAGATGTTGAGGTTATTGGGATTCGTGTTGGTGTAGAAGTTATCTTAGTTAAAAATGTTTTATAAAGCTGAAAATTATTGAGCGAAAGCAGGTATCTCTTTTTGTTTCACTACATAGATGACGTTCCAAAAAGTGATTGCTTGTAGTTCGAAAATTTAGATCAAAATACGGGTGCTACATAAGTGCTACGAATGCTACGTAAGTACTACGCGTGCTACGAAAATACTTCAAATTTACATTAAATTGCAAATTAATTGTTTCTTTCAATAATCTTGGGAAACATTAGTCAATATCCTTGATTTAGATATTATATTTACGTAGATCATGCTCAAAATAGTCAGCTACACCCAAGCAATTCATCAAACAAAGATTAGCACCATCGAATACAGAATGTGTCGCTTCAAAGAATATTTCAATTGATGGAGGAAGGAAAGATCACTCACAACAAAGAGAGGATCCGGAAGTGCCTGAGGGTTGAATAGTTTGAGTCCTCCGACCTCCGAGGTCAGAGGGAAGGGGAGGGTTTTGATGTTACTTTATTTCCAAATACATAAATAGGTCAACTAGGATTGGTAGAATTTTTTCATAGATTTAGATGAGGTTTTTTTGTGTAATAGAAACCAGAGATTAAACAATTAAATACAATTTAGAGATAATATTTTAACAGTCTGATAACTTTCATCTTAAGAATAAATTGACAGCTTAGCATGGATTTTTTTTTAATGAAAAGTGTAACGTGTGTATTTATACATCATACCTGAAAAAACCGGCCAAGTGCAACTGCCGACGCAAGTTTAATGACATAGCGGCAATAGAAATACACACGATGTGAAAATTTTAACTGTCTATCTATTACAGTTCATGAGATACAGCCCGCTTACAGACAGACGAATGGATGAACGGTGCGCGTGGACGTACAGCGCAGTTTTAGTAACAGGATCCCGATGGTAGGGAACCCAAAAAATCTGCCCTAATTAATAATGTTATTAGAATAAGCTTTTTGAGTACTGCTCATAACTTACTACTATCGCCATCAGTCTTTTAAGCGCGGTAAAGAAGCAATGTTCCCTTTGTTGCGACACTTTTTCTGCCCAGCTAAAGCACTAGGAAGTGGTGAAGGGCGGGCGTTTTGGGGGACTGTCTTATGTAATTTTGACGTTCAAAATGTGCTGACTCTCAGCCTAGTTTGAATAAATGACTTTTGATTTTGATTTTTTTGATTTTTCACCGTCAACAGTATTAGTCATTATTAACTAGTTTTTGCCAGCGGGTTCGCCCGCGTGGAGGTCGAAAGTTATTCCACGGGAACATCCTACTGAGATAAAAAGTACGTGTTAATGCAGGTTTTAAAATATCTATTTGCCAAATTTCATCTACATCCGTTCAGCCGTTATACCGTGATTGAGGAACAAACGTCCAGACATACATAAATTCACTTTTATAATTAGTAGGAAGTAGGATAGCAACACCCTTGCAACGATGAAAAGATGTGTAGTGATCCTTCACTACACATCTTTTCAATTACTCAATAGGGGTTATTTGCAAGCAATGTGCTGCTAAGACACATTGCTTCCAAATAACCTCAAATATTCACTTTATGAATAAAGTGAACAACAGTCTTGGACCTCTACCTGCCCTCCAAACGTTGCCATGAACACAACACATACTTATAAACTTGGTAGCTTCTCCCTGTTTCTCGGACACGTCTCGTGGGCTGCAAGGGATGTAATTTGAACAAATGAGCGACGGCTACCGAACCAAATTAGATTCTCGCCGGTCGACCGCCGGACGGCGCCGTTGCCGGACGGTCGCCGGATCGCCTCCACTCTCCAACAGATTACGGCACTTGTGTCGGGAGCCGGTGCAATTTGTATCGTCTCGATAAATAG
Organism: Polymixis lichenea; assembly: GCA_949091785.1. Taxonomy (NCBI): domain Eukaryota; kingdom Metazoa; phylum Arthropoda; class Insecta; order Lepidoptera; family Noctuidae; genus Polymixis; species Polymixis lichenea. The sequence goes on from OX420951.1 coordinate 8,315,009, forward strand.
ATCTTATGCCTTTTCGGAATCAGATTAGGGCACAATGGGGTCGGTATTGGAATTGCGTCGGTTGTAAATGATATTAAATTAGTTTTTTTTTTCGTAATAGCCGTTTGGGTAGTAGTAGTAATACTAACAGATAGACATGGCTATCATTATAAAACCTATAAGAGACAGATTTCGTTTATTTTAACCGACTTCAAAAAAGGAGGAGGTTCTCAATTCGACTGTATGTTTTTTTATGTTTGTTACCTCATAACTTTCGACTGGGTGTACCGATTTTGATGTTTTTTTTTATTTGAAATTTTTTGCTCGTGCTTTCCGTGTGGTCCCATTTCAATTTCATATAGATCTGATGATGCGTTTCAGAGACAGACACCGGAACTCTTAAAAAAATAACAGTAAATAATCCGTTCTTGCTGCTATCGCCCAAATATGCATTGTTTTGACCCCAAGGATGATGAAATTTCGATTTAGTGGGGTAGGTACTATAACTAAAAAGTGAAAAATAAAAACTATTTCCTACAAAAAAACAACCGACATCCGAAAAAACACTACAAAGTGAAAAATAACTTTAATTTCGGAAGGCGGTGACAAAAAATTTAAATTCATATCCAAAGTCACCGCCTTCCGAAATTAAAGTTATTTTTCACTTTGTAGTGTTTTTTTCGGAAGTCGATTGTTTTTTTTTTGGAAATAGTTTTTTATGTAGCATAATCAGCCTAAAACGTTCCGACTGCTGGGACACAGGCCTTCTCTGTATGAGAGTGGGCCGTAATCCACCACGCTGGCCCAGTGCGGGTTGGTAGATGTCACATGTCTTCGAATATTTTGTTCTAGGACATGCCGGTTTCCTCACGATGTTTTCCTTCACCGTTTTTAAGAGCAGTGGTCATGAAATTATTTACACAACGTAAAGCGCCAGACTGGGTGCGAACCCACGACCTTATAACTCGTAAGTCAGGACCATTACCACTGAGCCACTACTACTCATGTATTATAAGTAAGTACTTGCTCGAATATATTCCGGAGTCTGGAATTGTGCCCGGTTGATGGCAATAGGCTCGTTTCCTATTCCTTGAACATAACAAACGAAATGTGGTTTGGGAGTGGCGTACAGTTATGGTATGTTGGCCGAATATACACTCAGTACGTATATTTAGGCAAGTACATATATAGGTAGTGAGCTGAATGAGGTGGGGCTTGTGGCTAAGTAATATTAGCCTCACAAGTCGATCGATCAGGTTAAGCTACGCTTGCCGCGGTTGGTCCATGGATGGGTGACCATCTTTACATACCAAGACCCCTCTGTGCCTCGGAAAACACGTTAAGCCGTCGTTAAGCTACGGGTCGTCTGAAGCCCGAAAGTCTGACAACCAGTCTTACCAAGGAGTATCGTATTACCCAGTTATTGGATTGTGGAGGTCAGATCGCTCAATGGAAAATACAGGTATTCAGCTGCATCTGGTTAGACTGGAAGCCGACCCCAACATAGTTGGGAAAAGCCTAGGCAGATGATGGACATATAGGTAATGAGCGACAAGTTTTTCGACAAGAGTTTCCGCAAGCTACACAGTAAAACTCATACCTACTTATAAAATAAAAGATGGCGTCACAGATTGGGGCGCGTGCTATAATTATTTACACACAACAGTAGTTCTATTCTGTAAAAATGTCACCGTGAAAACTAAGGTGAAGTGAGCTTTAAGTGAGCTGTCAATCGGGTCAATGTCAAGCATCGACAGCTTACTTTAAGCTCACTTCACATATGCTTTCACGATGAGATTTTTAAATAATCGTTAAGCCTTACACTTCTTTCAAGAATGAATGCATCCCACCAAATAACAAAATTAAAAACACCTCCAAAAAGAGCAACTTAAAAAATAAATCAAATCAATACTGGCCGAATGTAAATAAATGCCGTGTTATCCGGTGTTTAAACAGTGTAGGGCTCCCCCACCGGCTCCTAATCAAAAAATTGAACTTTCAATAAAGGGAATCATTAATTCTGCTTAGGGAGGGATCTCGTAACATCCTAACGAACTCCACAAGAATCTTGGGATGTTTTTGTCGGATAATTATTTGAAAGAAATACTTAGGAGCACCGGGCCTCCGTCCACAGGGGAAATTGTTTTCGACGCTTTGCAAACAGCGGAGAAAAATGTCTTAGTTCTACTTGTGTGGGTACTTTATATAGCTATGGAGATACAAGTATGTTTACGTTCGGTATTGATAGACGATTTATATTGAATTTCATTTCAAAATTAAAACTTACTCCCAGTAAGTTTTAATTTTGAAATAAGTTTGTTTCGGTTTAAGATAGAACCTTTAAATAAATTTTTATATTCCCAGTTTCTTTAAATTAGAATAAACAATTCCACTTGACCAATTAAACTTGAATTCTAAAGGTTCCCAGAGACCGGTGCGACGTGAAACGCGACGCGCCTCTAGTAGATCAATTTCCATGAAGTTTTTATAGAAGTTCTTCCATTAAAGTCGCGTCGCGCCCGTATGTGAAGTGCGTTTAAAATTCAAGTATTTATTAAAATTTTAATAGGGAGGTACAGATGCTTTTTCGTTTAACATTCACACTCAGTAACAAACATAAGAAAAACTCTGAAAACGAAGTCTAGATTAATTCTAATGTCTGTCATCTTATGATTAACAATTGAAAGGGAAGAGATTGCAAACAGAAATATTTTGCCCTCAATTAATCTATATTCTACAAACAAACAGCATCAACAAACAAGCACCAATTAACCACAACAAACAGAATCTCGTGGATATTGATCGGATATTTTTCTCAGACGCTATTACGGTAATGCAGCCAATCTCCCGACGAGCAAGGAGCCGACATCGCGACCGGCGGGAATTAATGATGTCCTTTATTGGAGCCACCATTTTTTGATTCCGTCCCGCACCTAAAACACGAAATTTTATCATGTTCTTTTTATTTCAACATACATTACGCACTTTTTGTACATCTAAAACCTTCCATCTTTAACGAAGCACGCATTGTACTTCCACTTTGGAGAAAATTCGGTCTTTGTCGGCTCTAGTAGGCTTTTTACTGAGAACAATCGCCGGAGGCGTAGGAAGCCAACAAAATCCTTGTTTACACGATCTGGGTCCACATTAAAAGCATACCCCAGTCGCTTTAAGGCATTATTTGGATCTGTCAGGGATTACTGTATTATATTATCAAAAAGGGATGTTACAATTTCGATTTGTTAACAAATTGGTTAACCAATTTTTATGTTATACGTTTTGGGGAATTAAGTAATAGGCACAGTATCAGACACCATCATACAAAATTCAGTTATGTTCTGTAAAAACTTATGAAAAACTAGGTTTCGCCCGCAGCTTTCCCAGCTTGAAGGTAGGAAACTGTCCCACGGTAAGGTAACTTACTACCACTACCAAGACCTACTGAAGACAACTGAATGGCCTCAACTGTACTTTATAATAAAAGACGTAGTGGACTGTATTAAAATAGGTGTAGTACAGACGCCAGCACATCAAGCTATACCAATCTGTCAAATTTCTTTGATAGATTTTCAACTTTATTCCATACGTATAAGATTCATGTTCAATTGGGAATATTTGACAGTTTGGGGTAGCTCGATGTGCTGACGTCTGTCTGTACCATCACTGACTTGAACAACGCAAACAGAAACAATGAAATACCCGTATTGCAACGCGTCCATGAGCTGAGTTACCTGTTTAAAAGTAGGTATTATATGTCCTAACCTCATGGTTTATCTATGTGCCAAATTTAATAGAAATCTGCTCAGCCGTTAAGGCGTGAATAGGTAACAAACAGACAGACTGTTACTTTCAAATGTCTAATATTAGTATGGGATATAGATAATGGTACATATCTACTAACATTAAACAGCTAGGTTAAAAATAAGTAGAGAATGAAATCGTGATAAGACAGTTTTTTTTTTTAATTTCCCAAAATTTTTTAGCCTTGGACTGGTTCTTTGGGCTTGTGGTTGTAAGCGCTACTGCTGAGGTCCGATTCCCAGGTCGGCCAAAAAAATTGTTGTTGGAATTTTCTATCTGGAATTTCTCAGAAGCAGCCTGGAGTCTATATTTGTGCTCGATTGATGGCAATAGGCTCACCCCTATTATAAGTGCACTTCTGCCCAACCCTTCCGAAAAACAAGGCATATTGTTCTGTAATATTTTAGCCAAATTGCTCTCGGGTCGACCAATGAGCTCCAATGACGTTACAACTCCCGTATACCATGTTGCATACGCTTTTAGTTCTCACAGCATCACATACAGACCACGCTGACCACCACCCTAACAACTAGCACCTAATGATAAAGCTAGTGAACTCTTTGACCAATTACGACAGATAAGCGATACAGCGCACACGCAGCCGCCGACTGATCGCATCGCCTCCCACAGAAGCGAGCCAATTAATTGAAGGCACTAGAAATTCAGTGTCGCGCTGAGCCCGGATTAGCCAATGAGCGTGTGTCAAAATAGCGTTCATTAGTAGAAGTGTCGATCTTGTGCTGTCTAGTGATTGTAGAATCGGTATTTAGGTCGGTTTTTTTGTGCGCTTAGGTTTTTTGACGGTTTTCGGTTTAAACAAGGCACAACGAAGGTGTAAGCTCCGGGGTAGCTCGTAAAATTCGTATTTTCTTACGTTTTGTTGTGCAATTTGCAAGTCAATAGTAGTTTGTCAGTCAGTTGCAGTTGTACCTATGTTGATTAAAATATGATTCGCGACCGATATATGGTTGACGAAATATGATTCGCGACCGATATATGGTTGACGAAATATGATTCGCGACCGATATATGTTTGACGAAATATGATTCGCGACCGATATATGGTTGACGAAATATGATTCGCGATTTGTTTTCTTTAAGAATACTATAAATAGCATACAGTAATAACTAGAAACATTGACAGATTAGGTTTATTGTACTACAGCAACATCGTGGACGTTACAGAGCAATGCGAGAATCTTATTAGAAGGGCTTAAAGACGTTTTCAAAATAAGTGTTATTAAAATAACTGACCAGCAGGAGCAATGAACATAATATATATTTTTAGTAGTTCGCTTGTATATTTTAATCAAGGTTCGTCATAAAAAAGTTGCCAATAAAAGAAAATAAAAAAATCTTTTTATTATTTCAACAACCCAAAAGAAATAAAACTATCTAAAACATAATTACTCTAAATTCTGACTGCTAGTAATCTCTTTAAATATCTAAATTTTTCAGTAAAATCGTCCATCTAGTCTCCGTCTTCATCGTACGTATCAATTAGGCGGGGTGCAGACGTTCGCGCCACTATCTTCACGGCGATCGCGTTAATTATCGCCAAACGGTTACCCAAGTTATTGCCCCCCCGGATACTTGCATCTTAACTAGATTAGCTGTCGAATTGTGCTTTTTACGACCTCTCGTGTTCATAGCTTCACTTTTGACTTCTATTGTTGTTGGATAATGGAATTGTTGGACTTCATATCTCAGACTAGCTGTTGCCAGCGGCTTCGCCCGCGTGGTGGTCGGAAATTATCCCGCGGGAACGTACTACCGTATATAAAGTATGTATATGTTAAACCAAGTTATAAACTATCGTCGTGCCAATCATTCACATTTCATCCAAAATCGTTCAGTAGTTTTTGCGTGAAAGAGTGAGTAACAATGATCCATCCATTCTCACAAATTTTCACATTTATTATATAAGTCGGATAGGATAGGATTTGTCTCAGATAATGGAAAATGGCAGGAGGTGGCAGGTGGGCAGGTGGCAGTTGGGGAGATTGAATACGTTGATGGTATCTATATCTTGGACAAATAGCCTCTTTCCAGGCAAGACAAAACAAAGAAGTTGCAAGGGTGAGTCCAAACCTGACGAATGCGCCACTAGCGAGCCGCTTGAGAACTGCGCGCGTGCATTTCATGTTCGTAGACTACATGAAATGCACGCGCGCAGTTCGCAAGCGCGACGGGCGCATTGGCGGCGTATTCGCCAGGTCTGGACACACCCTAATACGCACCGAGAACGCCTGGACGAGCTATTGGGTCATGAAAGAACTAATGAAGGGTGATCTTCGTTTGTCCCATAAAAGAAAACTCATTTACGTGTGCATACTTCCCATCCTTCACATATGGTGGTTAAACATGGTCTTTGACAAATCAGCAGAGGTCCACGCACGAGGTTTCCAAGACGGTTATGTCACGGAGTATTCTGGGCATCAAACTATCAGACCGGGTTAGGAATACGACCATCCGTTCATTCACAAAGATAACTGATGTCACTTGGAAAGCTGCCACACTAAAATGGAATTGGGCTGGACACATCTGTGGCATGTCAGACGACTAATGGGCCAAACTTACGACCCAATGGGTGCCTCCTAATGTCAAGCGACATGGTGGTAGGCCCAGACGGAGATGGCGGGATGAGCTGGACTCCTTCAACAAGAACTGGTCACTAGCAGGATTTAACAGAGAGAAGTGGAAGGAGGGTAGAGAGGCCTTTGCCCTGCGGTGAGACATCACAGCCTTTTAATAATTATTATAATAATGGAAAATGCATTTAAGGTTACGTTAAACATGCATAGGTAAACATTTTCCCATGGGGGTTGGCAGAAACTAACAAAACGCCACCACCTGCTACTATCCTTACATACTCTTTTAACTTCTTTTACGTTCACACATCTAGTCATACACACACGCACTATATGTCCTCCTAGGGCAGGGATGGTGGACCTCTAAACCTCTACGAGCCATTTTTCTAAAAAAATAAAAATAATATGGCATTGACGTGCGAACAAATAATCTTGAATTGAAGAGTGTCTGAGGAGTGTATTACTCCTCTGTTTGACAATGTACATCAAAAATTAAACATGGTATGGGTTTTTATTGTTATTAATATTGTCTGTACGGAAACAGAATACTAAAATAAAAAGCCATTAAAAAGTTAGGAGCCAACAAAGATTCGTTTTTCTTGCCAATTTAACCTAACTTTTGGGCGTGTTTATGTTATAAAAATAGTGTGAAATTTGAAAAACCAATTCGGTACCGACAAAGCTCAATATCGAAAAGTTCAATAAACTTTCTTGGTCATTGATTTATGCAGTGGTTTTTTCATAAAACCCGATCTTCTGTAGAACTGTTCTTAACTTTTTACGCGCCTCTTCACTACATAGTATAAAACAAAGTCGCTTTCTCTGTCGCTATATCCCTATGTATGCTTAAATATTTAAATGTTTGAGAATTTTAATGTTTTGTTGTTTATATGTATAATACACCGACCTCCACGCGGGCGAACCCGCTGGCAAAAGCTAGTTTATTATAAATGATCCTGCATCTCACTCAATAATGTTGTGCGTGTAGATTAGCTTTTAACTGGTAATCACTGATACTACCTCTGTCGGACACGATTCCTGGTGAGACAGTGTGCTTTTTAGCCAGGCCCATCAGTGAGTTCGAGGCCTCGACTAGGTTCCCTTAAGATTTATTTTCAATCCAAATCGACCTTTTACGTGGTTTTTAAAAGACCACATCGACATCCATAAATAGCCTTTCATTCATTAAAAAAAACCGTTCCCACCACAATTTTCTTGTCAAATTACGTATAGAATTACGGAAGTGGAAGCTTGTAACAGTAACAATGGACATCGGGTAAGGACGTCAGAGTCGTGTGTCCGTTACAATCAATCCCATTTGTTGCAATTAGCGAGACTCAGCCTGCAGCCGTGTGACCGTGTCCACGTCAAAGTTGAACCGTGGAAGTTTGGAGCCAGTGTGTAGGATCGCGATGTCAATGCGATGTTGTTTTACAATAGTCAGTTCTCAGCTTTATGAAAAGAAAAAATAACGTTCCTTTTTTATGAACAGAAAGGAAAACGGTGCGACCTAATGGTACAAAGTAACTATCTAAAAATTCTAAACAATCTCACAAACTCAAACATCTGCGAATTTTGATCAGCCAAAACCGATGCGACTAAAACAATTAATGTCTTTCATCTTCACTTCCTTCGTCATTATACATAGACCGCAAAAACTAACCGCCAAAAACGGAAAACTAGACGGCAAAAACGGATATAACCCAATTATTTTATCTATACACTTAGGGCTGTCAAAGTCAAAACATTTGTAAGATTTAATTCACCCTTCTTTCTTTTCTCTGTGACCCACCCACTTCCCGTCTAACCTCACCGCTGACGACTACCAGTACGGTCTGCACTGTTATTTATTATGAGAATACTGTTGCTGACGCTACCAATGCAGCCATCACGTTAATATGTTGAGGTGCACAGGTAAGAAAATCGAGTTAAACTACTACTTTGTCATACATTTGTCTAGAAAAGAATCTTAGAATGTAAAAGGCGGAAAACACTCGCTTATCTCGCGTCTCTGTCAATTATTTACGGACTAGAAAGAGAAAAAAAAAAAAACAAGTTGATATACGTTAAGCTAACCCCGACGTACCAGTATGACTGCCTCGCTCAGACTTTCAAAACAATATCGTTTCTTCATCGTTTCGATATAGAAGCAGCTCAGCTCGCCAGGTCCATGATATCCCATCGTAGAGTGTCGTTCTGCCGGTGTGATTGGCTGTCCACCGCAGCAAGCCGAGTTTTCTGCTAGCGGTTTTCTAATCTGAGCACGAAATTCGTTCGCGTTTTCGACAGTTGCATTGAAATGTTTTGTAACTGAAATATATGATAATATAGTTTAGTTGAAATAGGCAGTATTATTTGGGATTGTGACTCCTAAGTGAATGTATTTTCGGCACAAGTTCATAAAATACATAAAAATAAACAGGAAGTGTCACGATTTCTAAATATTAATAAGATTTGTAGTGATTTTAAATAATAATTACAAAATTAAAAGCTCATTGAAAGTACCTATGTAATTTGGGTCAAATGATTTTATATCAGTGTAGTGACGTTTAAGAAGTATCTCATTTGACACTTATCGAAAAAATACAGGTTTACGAAATAGAATGGAAATAATAATAAGATCTTTTGGAGCATGCGCCTAGTTTTCTAAGTCAGTTCTCTTCGAGCGTCGAAATCAAAAGGTTGTTTTCAATAAGTCTTTATCGACTTTATGGGCTTATTCCACTTTTCCCCCCTGAAAGAATCCCCCTCAGGGGGGAAAACTGGACCCTAATATAAAAGATGTCCAGAAAGTCCCCTTTTCATTTTAAGTGAGTCCACTTTTCCCCCCTGAGAGATCTCTCTCAAGGGGGAAAACTGGACCTTAATGTAAAAGAAATCCAGAAAGTCCCCTTTTCATTTTGGATCATTCCACTTTTCCCCCTCATTATTAGTTTTCGATTTCTACGCTCTTAAAGTAAAAAAAAAATGTGAAAAAAAGATACAATGAGACAAATAAAAAAAACAACTGTATAATATATAATCATTAATCAGTCTTTGGTTACACAGAATTTTGTTTTGATTTCTACGCTCTTAAAGTAAATAAAAAAATCGGAAACAATGTAATTAACAGAAAAACGACAATATAATATACATGCATTAATCAGTCTTTTTTTTTCACAGAATTTTGTTATAATAAAATGAGATTAAGAGTAAAAACAATCACAAACCAACAGGGATGAGGGAAATCGGTTGATTTTTGCAATAATAATAATTATAAGAGTTTAAACAAAGTACACACCTAGAAAAACTAAGTTATTTTGCAAATCCTCCTTGAAAGTTTCCCTTAAAAACATCACTTACTTAGATATAAAACAATTTTATCATGTTTTCGGAAATTTGCAGAAAGTAAAAATAGAGTAGAAAGATAAAGAGAAAAAATAATGTAAAACAATCACTTGTAGACGACAACACGGTTGACTAGTAATTCGACAGTTTACGAATACTTAAAAAAAATACATTATTTATACGTACAAAAATATAAAAAAAAAACGATCTAAGTAATACTAATAACATCAAAAAATCCTAACAATTCAAAGTAGAAATTAATCTTATAGGTAAATGCACAGAGAGTAAAACAATCACAAACGTACAACAATAATAAAAACTATGTAAGTAATGCTAATAACAATCAAAAATACTATCAATTCAAAGTAAAAATAAATCATAGGGGTAGGTAATGCACCGAGAGCTACAGCTACCGAGAGTTCGTGGTTGGTCACACTAGGTTGAGGTTTTGTGAGTGCACGTGTTTTATGATCTTGTTTACGTAAAGTTGCTGTTTCGTTTCCAGGAAGAGGTCCGTGAGAAATAATACCAATGGGACCTACGTACCTAATATAATATTGGTATTATTTTAAAATAATTTGCTTGTAATTGAAAATAATATGGTATGTTCAATTAGCGATTTTCTTAAAGTCATTAATGTTGTTGCTTGTGACTTCGGTTATATTGCGTTCCCTAGGGAATTTTAAAGTATCTATGTACTTTAAAATTTCGAAACAAAAGTATCCTATGTGTTTTCTCAATCTCCAAACCAAGTTTCATAACAATCGATCAAGCCATTGTTGCGGCAGCGTAAAGAGCTATCAAATCAAATAAACAAACAAACGCACTTTCACCGTTATAATATTATAGTTAGAATCCTTGCTAATATTATAAACGCGAAAGTGAGTTTTTTTGTTAAGCTTTCACGCTAAAACGACTGAACGGACTTGAATGAAATTTGGCACATAGGTAGACCATGACCTGGACAAGGACATAGGATTATTTATCCCGATATACCTACGGGATCGAGCTAGACTGCGGGTGTAACCGCGGGGCGCAGCTAGGTATGAATAAATAAGGAACAATAACATGTCTGTCTATTTAAAGTATTTAAACTCGAATTACATAAAATAATTCAGTATACATTTTACATTAGCCTTATTGAATATGTCGACGAAGGGCTGCTTGGCGGTGCTCCTATTAGTGTGTGAATGGTTAAAAATTATTCCCAAGCTCGCTTCGCTCGCTCCTGCATTCTAGGTTTTTTAAGTAAAATATCTGCCGGCGCCCGCGGTAAATATTTTAGCAACCAGCACTGGCGAACAAATCGGTGCCGAGCACCGGTAGCAGAAGCACTCCTTAAATTTTAATGACCTCAGGGGGGATTTCTGGACGTTTGTTTTTCAGATTCCAGTTTTCCCCCCTAAGGGGGATTATCAGGGGGGAATTCCAGACTTATATTTTTTTAGATTCCAGTTTTCCCCCTCAGAGGCATTTTTAGGGGGGATTTGTGGAATAAGTATTTTTTCAATTCCAGTTTTCCCCCCTAAGGGGGATTATCAGGGGGGAATTCCACACTTTTTATTTATAGATTCCAGTTTTCCCCCTAGGGGGGATTTTTAGGGGGGATTTGTGGAATAAGCCGACTTTATGTAGAGTACTTTATTGATATAATTTGTTGGATTTTGCTATATACCAGGTATGTTTATGTGCACGAGTATAAATACAAAAATATTTAAACTGGAACAGGTGTTTTCATTTCAGAAGTTTGTAAAAAGGTTGACCTCGTCACAATTTTTTATAATGTCAACATCACTTGGTCTTTGCTTTGTCTATAGTTTTTGTCACATGTCAAAATCTGTAAATATTTCAATAACGTCATTTAGGTAATGCAAAATTTTAATCATCCTTATTTTTATTGAATTTGTATTTTTTTTTGTGAAAGTAAAACTTAATTATGAAAGATAAAAACGGTAAATGAAATTCTAAACTAATTGCATTTATTTTTTGATACTTTCGTGTGAAAATATCAAAAACGTTACCCAAACGCAGTAAGTACTGGCCGTAGTAATTGATTGAGAATCATTCGCTTTTCTTCATTTTCAGCGTTTGTTCTAACGAGCATGGTTAGAGTCATCTTAATTATCATTGGCAGCCTTGTTCTGGCCTCTGCCTTCGTCCTCTTTTATGCCATGCTTCCCTGTTCTGGAGTCTCTCCCATGCTGATTTATTTACTTTCTATTTGACATAAAACGGCTATCCGCCAATTAGTCAAAGAAAATTTGTCAAAAGTAAGTGTTTGACTTACTTCATAGTACCTGCAGACATTTATAAATGACTTGATCATCTTGAATTCGTCCGCGAACACATCACAATCAATAGTTCTTAGGGGTTCCGTAACCAAATGCCAACAACCTATTAATAAGTTTCCGCTGTCCATCCGTCCATCCTTCAGTCTGTCTGTCAGCGGGCTGTACCTCAAGAATTGTTATAAGTATACAGCTGATATTTTCACAGAGTATGTATTTCTATTGCCACTATAATAGCAAATAATAAAAATAAAATAAATAAAACGGAGTAAAAACAATGTATGTTAAATATTGCGCGGTGGTACAGACCTTTTCGTGTACGATTCCGATTCGCACTCGGCCGGTTTTTAAACGCCTTTTACCTTAGAACCACGCGTTGCGATGTCGTCGGGTCACGACTCGATGTCGTATCGTGTGTGAGTATTTAGGCACTTTTTCACACCATTGTCAAGTTCTGTGCTCTGGGTATAACCAGACAACGCCTGGTCTTCAATGGAACTTCTACACAAGGGTAAAAGCATTTGTAAATAAAAATATTCACCTGATAGAGATAACTGATACCTGTGAACCTGTCCAGATACGCATCGTATCCACATCGGGCAGCCCACAATGTAGAAACAAATGTCGATATATCGGACATTGATTGCCATACATTGACCACAATGACTGGCATTCGATTTGTACCTCCCGCTGGGAATATGAATGTAATTCACCAATGTACTGTATACCATTTTAAATAAACATTGGTTATCCAATAACTGTGTTTATGGCATTGGCGACTTCAATGATCAATTATCATTGTCTCTTTGATACGATTATTGTAATCATTATCTTGAGTTCATTTTAGTTTAAAGATGACACTCTTTTGTAAGGAAAGTGTTCAAAATACCGCCTCCAGCAACAGCATCCGAGGTGTCTCCATGTTTTGTGGTCAAGTCAAATAATCAACTAGCTAATTTTAATTTCCCCTTTCAAGTTAAATGAACATCGTGTAAAATGAGCGCGGCCGTGAAATCTGCTCACATTCGGCGAGTGAAGCCTACGCTGCCGAGACCCGACAGATTTTATGTCTTTGATGATGGAGACGATTCAGACTCTAACGAATCTGAGGAAACTAAATGTACCGATAACAGCACACAAACTAAGTCGGATGAAAGTAAACAATATTTTATTTCTATAAACAGTTAATTCTGTTAAATTCTGGAGAATTTCTTTCTTACGCCTACTCATAAATGTGAAGACATCTTTCAGTTTGAAGGGTTTTTGCCTTTTGCGCTATTGGCAGACATTTGGTGGTTACCGTTTGATGTTATCGAAGCATACCAAACTGTATAACCAGGATCACATGTCTGCCAAGAGCAGCACTAAATTTAAAGACCTACTGTAGTAAAGTCGTCACAAAGCATGACAACTAGTCTTACCAAGGGGTATCGTGTTACCCAGTAACTGGGTTGTGGAGGTCCGATAGGCAATCGCATCTTGTAAAATACAGACATTCAGCTGCATCCTGGACTGGAGGTGGACCTCAATATAGTTGGGTAAAGGCCACGCAGATGATGTTGTAGTAAAACCCTTTTAGATCATTCTAGAAAGATTTTCTTTTCCACAAAAAAATCCGAACCTCATTATTTTCACATTGCAGATCAAAACTGTGTTGATAATAAAACAATTAATGTTATGTTTAAGGGCTACGCTCATCACAAATACTTGAAACATGTTTAATTACCCCAAGGAAGAAACTAAAGAGAAAAAAAGGTAAGAAAGTGTTTTTACTGTATTTTACATCCTGATGCAAAGCAATGCCCTCTCCTTATTACTCCCAAATATTTCTGAGAACCACTCATCTCGTTATCTTTGTCGTTTACCATGACGCGGTCTATACAAGGTAGCTGGCTTATTGACTAGCAGCCTGCTACCATGGATTCAGTACATGATTCTGATGAAAATACCGACAAAAAATTCACCAGTTTGGCTGGCTGCGGTGAAATTTTTGTCGGTCATTTTTAAAAAGTAGCTTTTGTCGTACATTTAAAACATGCTGGTGCACTTTTCTATGAAACAACAGATTTTTGTTTCAAATCAAATCAAAGTATTTTATTTCACATAAACCAGCAAGGGCACTTAAGAAACGTCAAAGCTAGGTGCACGGTTCCAATTTGTCGCTTCCTATGGAGAAGAGACGGCAAGAAACTCCACGGTTACTCTTTTAAAAATAATTGGCTTTTACAATGTTTTCAAAATACAGTGATAATAGGAATGGGAATGAAAATAAGAATTGAGGAAAAACACCTTTTAATTTTCAGCAAAACTTATGGATTGGAAAAAATACCACAGACTTAACGTAATATATTCATTTATTGATGATCTAGAAAAAGACTTTCCATCAATTTGTACCGTAACTGTGATAGGAAAATCTGTGCAAGGAAGAGATATTAAGGTAGACACCTAATTATTCAGTAGTAAAAATTGTGATTTCTAAGAACTAAGTACTTACTAAGTAGACATAAGAGTGCTGGTTGATAACGAAACATCATCATGGCTGCAGTACATCATGCAAATAAATCTATACACAGGATAAGTTTTTATCCAGTGCGCAAACTGTAACCATGAATTCAGCATATCATTCTAGACCAGATCCAGCGCTGACAATTTTCGTCGGTTAAAAAAAAAATCAGCTGTTCCAAACATTTTGACCGCGTAGGGATTGCCCTTTTCTATGTAACAGCTGATTTTTTTTGCATAAGTTACGAAAAATTTCTGCACTGTCTAAAATGGTATGCTGAATTCATGGTTACAGTTTGCTCACTGGATAAAAACTTATCGTTTATAAAAGCGAAAGGTCACTCGACCTTTCGCTTTTATAAACGATAAGTTACACACGATAAGTGACCGAAAAGATAACTGATTAATCATTTCACACATTCAAATCTGGCACAGAGCAAATTAAATTTATTTTATCCGAGCAAATCCCATATTACTTCAAATTAAATGTCACAATATTGTAAAAACAGTTTAGGAAGTAATTTAATGTCAATGCAATTAAAATAAACGAATGAGTAGGTACTTGTTGAAACATACAGGGTGTAAGTGGAACGCTTCCGAAGCCAGAACGTAGGTTATATACAGCCTAAATGCAAACGGATACTACTACTACGGCACGGCACTGCTTGAAAGAGGACTTTTGGCCGAAAGGCGTCGTATATCGACGTTTCCGAGGACGGCTTTTTTTTTTTTTTTGTGGGTGGGAAATCATCAAATGACTTCTCCCGCTCTGGTTGGAGCAGGAGGGCGTGTCAGACTTTTACTGACTAAAACCCACCCATGTTCCTTCAGCTGCCTGTATGCCAGGGGCCGCGGTATCTCTTTCGAACAACCCGCACCCCTAGCAGGCATCGGCCCTTGCGGGCCCCACCAGCTGCTGCTGACGTCCTCCTGCGACGGGTCAGTACAGTGGCCCCGCCGCCAACCACTTTTCGGCCGCAGGGGATAGGGAGAGCGGCCAACGCTATACCGACACTCCTCTTCCCCTGCGGCCCCACCGCGTCCGCCATCAAACGGTGGCGGCCCCGTCCAGGCTACGGAAGGGAAGAGCGCTACTCAGAAGTACCGGCACTCCTCCTCCGCCGCAGCCTGTAACCCTCAGCCGCGATGCCTCCCATTCGACATCGCGGCCCGCCTCAGTTGCGATGCACCTCACCGCAACCTACTTTTTGGCCGCTACGTCGTCGGCTTGGAGGCACAAGCCCTGACGAGCGGCCCCACCTTGGGGTTCCTCTTCGCTTCACCGTGGGAGGGTGACCACGGTTACTGAGCCCCCCCGCAACGACAATGCGGGAACCCCACTGGGGGTTTCCGAGGACGGTTACGTGACACCTTGCAGCGAAATACGACGCCGTCAACTTTACGTGTTTAGTTATAGTTATAAGCTGGTTTTTAAAATGTATTAGTTTACCATTATTGCTTAAGATTATTTTATTATTATTATTATAACCTTTTAAATTGTTTTCCTTATCACCTGTCTTCGTTTTCGGAAGCGTTTCCCTTACACCCTGTATGTATATGTATATGAGTCCTCATAGTCATTTGTAGACCAAAATCATCAGTAAACAATTAAAACCCGACTACTGAAGAATCATGCTCTAAAAACTGTAAAACAAGAAATAGTCGTTTGCCACTTTGCCCTTATGATCGCTTACTACTGTTATAGTGCATTGTTCTATTGGGTAAGTTTATTATGGCGTCACATAACCCATAACCAGTGGAAAATCAAGACGCTTTCAACAATACCTCATTTGTAAGTAAAGTGAAGTTATGAGGGAACAGATGAACATAGAAACATATACAAACATACATGCCTCTCTTAAAATCTTAACCAAGGTGGGTTAATATTTTAAGACATTTTTTCGCCCTAGTCGGGTAAAAACAACGGACATCTAAATGACGATGATCACCCTCTTTCAGATGTTAAAGGTATCGAACAGCAATGCAGGCAACTCCGGGGTATGGCTGGATGCTTGCATACACCCCCGGGAATGGACCACCACAGCAGTCGTCACGTATATGGCTAACAAGCTTGTCAGAAACTTTCACACTTTTTCAACTGCTGTTACGAATAAGGATTGGTAATGAGTCAATTTGTCATCAATCAACTTGGCCTATTTCAGTCCATTGCTGGACATAGACCTCTCCTAGGCTACGCCACAACACCCCATACTCCGCCTTCCGCATCCATTCTGTCCATCTAGCTGGCGTCCTACGCTACGCTTGCCGATACGTGGTCTCCACTCCAGGACTCGTCTGCTCCACCGGCCCTTCGACTAACATAGCCAGACATAAAAAACATGGCTAAGGATTTATAACATACTAGCTTTTGCCAGCGGCTTCGCCCGCGTGGAGGTCGGAAATTATCCAACGGGAACGTAGTACCGGGATAAAAAGTATCCTTCGTGTTAATCCAGGTCATAGACTATCTGTCTGCTAAATTTCATACAAATCCGTTCTGCCGTTTCTGCAAGATTGAGTAACAAACATCTAAACATGTTAATATCCAAACATACAAACTTTCACATTTATAATATTAGTAGGATATGTGGTAATCCAAGTTTTAAAACTATCTGTATGCCAAATTTGAAATCATATATAGTCAATCAGTCTTCCAGTTTCAGTGAGTTTATCGAAAAGACCGCTCATTTATCGTGAAATTGTATGCTTGGGAAAGCGTCAATTCTGTAGTGCATTAATAATATTTACACTAATAACATTATCATACATCGGTTTAGTTCCCAAATCTTTATGTGAAAAATCCAGTGGCAACGCATATTGTAAAACTAGCTTCTGCCTGCGACTTTCCGGCCTACCCAGTCACATCGCCTACCCGCTCGCTTCTCATCGCCTACCCGCTCGCATAGCATCGCCTACCCGCTCGCATAGCATCGCTTACCCGCTCGCATCGCATCGCCTACCCGCTTGCATCACATCGCCTACCCGCTCGTATCGCATCGCCTACCCGCGGTATTACTCGTTTTTGCTTAGCGTTCTTTCTGATTCGTTTTCTTTCTGCTCGGCTCCTAAGCGTCTTAGCGCGTCACGTCTACCTCATGAATTGGGCTATCAAATGCAATAAGAATTTTTCAAATCCGACTGGTAGTTTCAGAGATTATCGCTTTCAAACAAACAAACAAAATCGTCAGCTTTATTATTAGTATAAGTACTATCCCGCATACAATTCAACGACTAGTCCATTGTTTTCAGGCATATCGTACCAGTTTTAAATCCAGATGGTTATGAATACACGCACACACATGAACGCATGTGGAGGAAAAACCGAGCTACGTACGGAGGAGAATGTGTAGGTGTTGATCTGAACAGAAACTTTAGGTATGTATCGGAACTAGCGATTTGCAGTAGTTCCATGTGGAACTAGCTACATGGAACTACTGGGAATAAAGGAATTTATCAATAGGTGTACCTTATTAACGTTACCATCAACCTTAAAGCGACCGTAAAATTCATAATGACACTAACTAAAGTTTTTATGACATAGAAAACAATCGGCCCGCCTGTGGGCTAATTGCTTAGCACACTAAACAGTAGGAATTACTTTCATTTTGACAATTCAACAGCATTCATTGCGTCATTTAAATTGTTGAGCGTACAAATTTTTCGAACATGTAAAGCAATGGATTAGCAATAACCTTGAAAATGATTCATATTCTGTGTTACGCAATTAGGGTGCTGATGGCAAGTAATGACCGCCGCCTAGACACCTGCAACTCTAGACTGATATAAAATACAAACAAATAATGCTTTTACTTGTTTGAAGTCTGTTCGCTGAGAGTTGATAAATATTATGATAGGTCTCCAAATAGCAACTGTCGCTTAATTATCGCAAACTGTATGGCGGCTGTCGCTTATCTCCCGCTTTCGCCGTTGTCGTGGTACGAGGCAAGCATAATGTTGTCAACTGCGGCCCGAACAGCCAGCGGACGCGGCTGCCATATTGACATTTTTTTTTTTTTTTTTTTTTTTTTCTGGGTGGGAAATCATCAAATAACTTCTCCCGCTCTGGGTGGAGCGGGAGGGCGTATCAGACTTTTACTGACTAAAACCCACCCGTGTTCCCTCAGTTGCCTGTGTGCCAGGGGCGGCGGTATCTCTTTCGAACAACCCGCACCCCCGGCAGGCATCGGCCCTTGCGGGCCCCATCTGTTGCTGCTGACATCTCTTTGAGGCGCGCGTGGAACACAACGCGCCGTCGACCCGGGCTTGGTCCTTACCGGACAGCGAGCTACCCATTACTCGCCGTCCGCAAGCCCGCGCCTACGGTGGCCGGGAATCAGCCTGGGATTCCCGACGCCCAGGGCGTCTCCTGCGAAGGCCACGGCTGTGAGGGTGCATGTATTGCATCTCCCTCACGTGCGCCGCCTCCCTCTTTGCGAGCATAACTGCTTCGCTGAAGGAGGCGACTGCCAGCCATGCCCTCTCGCTCCGTACCATGGCCTGGACCAGGGTCGGACGCGAGAGATCGCCTCCGCCGATCACCTCCACGAGGACACGGCGGTGCTCCGCCCAAGCCGGGCAGACCTCCACCGTATGCTCCACCGTGTCCTCTGGGCGATCTTCGCAATGGAAACACCCGGGCGTTTCCTCCCGCCCTATCCGAAACAGGAACCTCCCGAAACAGCCATGTCCGGTGAGGACCTGTGTCAGGCGGAAGGTAAGGACGCCATGCCGCCTCTCAAGCCACTCCTCAAAGAGGGGACTTACCGCCGCAATCGCGGCGTGCCCAGCCATATTGCCATTCCATGCCATTTAAATAATTAGCGGGCCGCAATTTGTAATGAGTTAAGAAACCCTGACTTTATCAACTCTTGGCGAACAGATTTTACAGTACAATATAACATATTGGTGTTTCAGTTATGCATGGGGACAAGGAGAAGAAGGCTCGTCTGACGAACCAAAACATGTTTTCTACAGAGGTCCAGCACCATTTTCAGAACCAGAAGCGGTCGCAGTAAGGGTAAGTTTCCTATTTGATCCCGACGGAATCATCGAAACCATCGAATGTCAGAATACTTTTGGCTGATAATCTTATTTTTTTTTTTAGGATACCATACTAGGATCGATAACGCCTTTCAAGGTGTTCCTGTCCTTTCATAGTTACTACGAGTTGATAATCTTCCCGTGGGGCAACAGGACGGATCCGTGTCCGGACTACATCCGCCTACTGGAAGGTGGCAGTATCATGGCAAGGGTAACTCCACGTAAGAAACTAGTAGTAGCTACTACAGATCATAATGTACTAGTAGAATGGTTTGTTCCAAAAGTGACTTATAAAAATGTAAACAAATGGATCAAAAGAACCTGTGGATGCCAATTTATAGTGCCACTTACATATTGAAAGCTTTGTTTTGATTATTGGAATAGTTAAAACCCGAATTTGTAATTTAAAATCACCTTAAAAATGTTTTTAATTCGACAATTATGTAACCGAGGATTTGGTGGAAGCCTTTACCCAGCTGTGGCACAGTATAGGTTAACAAGACAAAACCGTATAACCAACTGGTGAAATGGTTAAATTTTATAACCTCATTTTTGGTATATAATTTTTTTCAATCACAATTTAATAATGTCAATCACAATTGGAAAAAGCTATGGCATATAACGTTGAAACCTTCTAAATACACATGAATTTTACAAATTCGTGATTGTCTAAGTGTTTAACATGCAGGTTAATTCCGTAGAACACAAAGCGAAGGAATGGCTTTCATTTTGACAGCTCAACAATATTCATTGTGTTATTAGTAGAGATCGGATAGTCGGATGCATATTTAACTAAAGTTAATTTTTGGTAAAAAAGTCCCGGGATGCCAGTAATACCGGGAATGCATAACTAGTCAGGTGTATAGTATGGAAGCGACTTCTAAATTATTAGGATTGCATAGCTATTCAGACACATGTTTATTTAAAATTAATCGCGATGCAAATATGTGTAAGTAGGTATAAAGTCTGTAAGAATGGGGGTGGTGCGTGTTAGTTAAAACATTTTTTAACATTAAATGAAGATTTTTTCGATACAAAAGCGCGTTCCATATTAGCCAACACCGCAACTTTAGGTGAATATGCATCCGAATATCCGATCTCTGGTTATTAACGTTATTGGCCAGACAAATTTTTCGAACTTAAGAAGCAATCAATTCGCAATATCCTTCAGCATCCGATTGATAGTCTGTTACGCAATTTGGTTGCTGAACAGGGTTTTTTCTTGTTTCCTCAGACATTTTTGGAGCAGACATTAGTATCATTGCAAATATGTACCGCTATCAATACGTAAATAGTCATGAAAATGCTTCATGTTGTAGCGAATGCCTTCATATTGATTTACCTTTCAGGCAATCCATGAAACTACTGGAAAGACATACAGGGTCGGGAGCACTAAAGACCTCACTTACAACGCATGCGGGACCAGCATAGACTGGAGCTATTCCATTGCGAATATTCCATATTCTTACATGGTGGAGCTAAGGAGTAGAAAGTACAAATTCAGACTTCCAAAAGACCAAATTCTGGAGAACTGCACGGAAGTCTGGAATGCTGTTCAGAAATTAATGGATTTTGTCGATGAACATTAAGTAAAGCCAAGTCTTATACAGTTACAGTGTGATGTCTATAACTCTGGTGCAGTTTCTAATACTTTTTATTGAACTGCCACCAATAATGTAAGTGTCTGATTAAAAATCAATATGAAATGGGTGTTTCTCTCATTTCGTGCAAATCACATGTTCACCTGAAAATACACAAATCTACACGTTCTTAGGCGACTAAATATTTTTTATTGAGGTGAGTTAAAAAGGTATATTTGCCATCATATTTAGTTTTTGTATTTAAGTATTTTAAAAAAAATAGGCACAAATATCATTACCAAAACTGTCCACAACATGATTTTTTTTATGGACCGGATATAACAAAATAATTTGATGCTTCACTATGCATTATTGTAATGAAATGTTTAAAGTACACCTCTATACTATAAAACTATTTAAATATAAAGTTATTTACGATTGTTACTTACGTTCACGGGGACAAAACATTTTTGTTAAAAAAAAAAACTCATTACCATTCATGCAGATTGAAATAGGGAAAACCGCCGGTAGATATACGAACGAACGAAGTTCTTGTACTTCAACCCGCGCTTGGTGCTCCAGGTGCTCCTCCGACTTCGACCAACGAAAGTTGAACAAGGCGAAACCGCGCAACTTTTTTTTTGAAATTTTATCAACACGAAATTTTAACTTTTGTAAGTTTTTTTTTCATTACCATTCACGCTTCTGAGAGAACATTACTTATTGTGTTGGAGTATTTTTAATGCCAACATAATCATAATTGAGTTCAAATAGTTTTAAAATATTAAGTACCTTGGTATTGTATTAATAAGGTAGTTAATCTAAAGAAAGTGCAAAAATATCAGTACCGTTCCTGTCATAATAACCAGCCACTATTAGAGAAATGGTAATGATCATACAATTACGGTAATGATGTTACACTTATGGAAATGATCTTAAAATTACGGCAATGATAATAAAACTATGGTAACAAAAATAAGTAAGGAAGAGGTAAGTTTGTATATTTTCATTGTGTATCGATATAATTTCTTTACAATTAGCTACATTTATACTACTCTAATCTGATCATGAATGCGGCTTCAAAACGTTATTTAAAATAACGTTTTTAAAGCGTTTCGAACAGTTCTCGAACAAAATGTTGTATATATTTGTTCCGAACGAAAGCGAAGGTTTATTCCACAGGGCGCAGCCGCGCACAGGGCGCGGCGACAAGCGTAAACTAGTATGTTTTAATTTCATTACATTACATTAAATGATCACTTCAGCCGAAAGACGTCCAAGCACGCGCAGCTGGACATAGGACTCCCCAAGCTCAACTACTTCGACCGGTTTTGTGCTTCCCACTTGCAGCGTCTTCCGGTACGCGGTCGCCACTCAGAACAGAACCTTTCGGCCCCATCGGCAATCTGTTCTGCGAGCACTATGCTCTGCCCACTGCCACTGTTTGGTAATTTATCGGGATATGTTTGTTGCCTTGGTTGTTCTGCGGATCTTTTAAATATTGATTTGATTACGTAGAGAAACTCCAAGCTGTCTTCATTGACCTTTGGTAGACCTTAGCCTTCTAATAAGGCCCATTGTGAGTGACCACGTTTCAATGCCATAAGTCATCACTGGCATCACGCACTGGTCAAAGACTTTCGTCTTGAGACACTGCGTTATTTGGGACGAGAAGATATTGCGTTGCCTCCCTAACACTGCCCAGCTGAGTCAGATTCGACCATTGACCTCTTTCTCGAAGTTTAACCTACCTTACTGGACAGTTTGTCCTAGGTAAACATACTCGGCCACAACTTTGAGTGTAGCATCTTCGATCGACATAAAAGTGGGTGTTACATGGGCTTTGATATGACCTTTGTCTTGTCATGTTCATTTTAAGACCCACTCTTTCGGAAACTCTACTGAGGTTATCGAGCATTGTACTGAGGTCCTCCATAGGCACTGCCATGACAACTATCGAATCGAAGGCTTTTTTGTTGACTACAAACTCTAAGCAGAGAAGCAGGTTGTACTCTTCGGGGTTCTAAATAACCTGCCGTAGCGTATGTATGTGGTCTACGGTGATAAAACCTTTACTGAATCCGGCTTGGTCGGGAAGCTGGAAGTCATCAAACCTGCGCGCGAGAACAGCTGGTAGACATGGCTCAGAACTGAGATGCGCCTATAATTTTTAAGAAGGGTAATGTCACCCCTGTGGCGTTTTGCTTTCAAGTATGACGGAATCAAACAGCTCCTAGAGGGCCTTAAAAATGTGTTTTCCGTGAGCACTCAGGAGTTCGGCCGTAATTCCGTCATTACAGCTGCTTCAGAGCCATCCTAATCTCATAAAAACTGACGTCCGGGATGTCTTCGGTATAGTGTCGGGATAATCTGGCTAGGTCTGGCTGGTTAGGTCTTTTGCCAGATTCGTAACGCTTATTGACGTGTATAACTGTGCATAGAATGTCTCAATCTCCTTCTACAGATCAGGTTTGGTGGTTACGATCCTGCCATTATCTGTCTTTAGTTTCACTAGCTGGCTTTGCCCAATAAATGATTTCTTGCAAAGCCCTTGGAGCCCTTGTTCCGTTTTATCGCGTCCTTAATGCGGTCTGTATTAAAGTGGCAAAGGTCGCTTTTCAAGAGAGTTCCGTCTATTGTGGTGTCGGTACTTTAGCGCATCGTGTGAAGACTGCAGGATCATTTTGCGCCTGTCCTCCCTAAGGTGGACAGTAGGATCAAAGAGTTTCTTTTTACCATTTGTACGACGAGTCTTGAAGACTTTAGACCCGACCGTATGGGCAGTTTCGACGAACCAATCGTGAAAATCATCCACTGGTCTCCCTAGGCACTCGAAACGATCCTGAAGTTCAAGCTAAAAGCTCTCCGGGTTTCGGATTTGGATCAGAGCTGGACGGAGCGTAGACTTCATCAGCCGAGATCTTTTTTTTATCCTTTATTAAGGAGCTTTGTCACAATACTGACTATGTCGCTCGATCATAGCCAAATTTTGAATTTTATGTTAGTTTATATGATTGTAATATATTTTTTTTACATAGTTCTAGCCTCTTCTGACATAGGCATAGCTAAAACACTATTTACAGTACCAACTCCAGACATATTTGTGGAATCAAACAAACTTCTCCTGCAGCGTTCGCCCCGCTCACACTCCATTAAGATATGATGTACGTCCTCCATTATTCAATGTAACTCTTACCATGCGGTGACCGCTTCCGGTTTTCACCGCGTTGATCACAGAGATATCATTGAATATTTCCAAATGTATGTGTATCCAAATGTATGTGTAAGTCAATCTCGTTTTGATTTGCACCAGCAAGTCTCTGCCAGGTCCACTTTCTGTATTCACGCTTTCTGAAGTAGTAGATCTTCATAAAGAGGCCTTCCTTTTCCATAAAACTGGCCAGTAAGTGACCACGGTGGTTCCGACGTTCAACTCCAAATTGCCCCACTCTCAGCTCATCATCGTCTCGTTTGCCCAGTTTCGCGTTGAAGTTCCCTGTGACAACGGTGAAATGAGTTTTAGAGCATGATTTTCGATATACACTCATACATTGTCTCCACCTCATGGTTGGGGTGTGACGAGGTTCCCCGAACTCGTAGACCTGTATGACCTTCAATGAATATCTTCCGGATATTCTGAGTATAAGATACGCCACCCTGGTCGACACACTTTCGATCTTCACCACGTTGCTCACAAGGGACTTTTGGACAATAACCCCAACACCGTCTTGGGACTGCTGATGGCTCTCCCGGAAATATAAGAAGTTACCGGATTTAAGGATTATCGAGTCCTCCTTCTCCAGGTTCTTTGGACTTCACATATCCCTACTATAACCCATCGTAACCCGCTCAATTCTTCGCCAAATTCGGTGATCTTCTCGTCGCGCGTCGGTCCGAAGTGTAAGTGTGTTAAATGTCGGCAACATTTTACACACGTACAGTTTTCGGTTGTTGTGGTAGCCAGATCTCTTCCGAAGATTCTTAGCACCCGTTTCCTCACCATAGTCGTGACTGCTACCATAGCCAAGGGTAGGTAGGCCGCAGGGTACTAGGAGCCATTTTGCTATAGTGCTTGTCTTTTTGAAGAGTTGTTGCCAAATTCGCCACGCTTAACAGGCGAGTTGGCGATCGCAGTATGCTGGTAAAATGCAAAGAGAACGCTGCTGCCCATTTTCGGGTAAGTCCCTGTGTCACCTCCTACGACACCCACGGGAATGTGATGGTGCTATTTTTTAACGCCCCACACCACACGGTTAAACATTTAATAGTCAGAGAGAATAAATAATACTTTAAGCTATAACGAAAAGACAACTCTAAGCCGCACGGCCGTGAAATACTTACTGAATGAAATTTGTAACATTCGTAGTTGCGTATGGAAGACCGAACAACCCAAAAAATTGACAAAAACGGTTAAAATCGGTTAAAACGTTTTATTAATCGAAAACGAAATAAATTTTGTTCTTCTTCAATAACGTTTTATTTATCGTTCTGTTGGAACGTACCCGAAACAAATAGTTTCTTAAGTATTTAAGATGAAACCGTTTCGAAAAACATACCAGTATTCGGGCCCTGCATGAATGTAGAAAACGTTGTTTTTTTATAAATGGTTAGGTGTGTCGAAGAATAATTATGATTAAAATAATTAGCAATGTTACCTAAAAAAGCTTTTAGCTAACTTTAGCTATTTATATTTTTTATATAAAACCTCAATCGGAATTGTTTTATTTAAATCTTCACTTCCAGTTTTAGTTTTTCATTACGATTATAACAAATAATTACTAGATTACATTCATCATCACGATACCCAGGAAAACTTTTAGGTCCGTGTATCCGGCAGTTTTGCGTATAATGTAGTAATATCTGGATGACCGAGCTTCGCTCGGTTTTTTTTTTTTGGTTTGACGTTTTCTAAAAATGAAACCGCACTGCATACTAAATTTCATGAAAATCGTTGGAGCCGTTTCCCAGATTCAGATTATATATATAAGGTGTACACACAATGAACACGTGTATAACTTTTACTTAAACCTGAAATCGCGAAAATAAAATCAGCTGTTCCCTACATTTTTATGGTCGCATAACTCGTCAAAATGTAAGGAACAGCTGATTTTATTTTCGCGATTTCAGGTTTGGGCCAATAGTAAAAGTTGTTCATAATGATGAGTACAATGACCCCTTATGAGGTTAACGGTGATTAAAATTACACCTTGTATACACATATACACGAATTGCTCGTTTAAAGGTATTAGATATCTCAAATCAGGGTGTTTATTTTTCATGTAGCTTTTCATGAAAATTAAGAAAAATAGAAATATCCTTTCTCTCAATTTCTTTGAAAATGCACGAAATGCGAGGAACACCCGAATACGAATTTCGCATTTTAATTTATATAATCCATAAGAACTACTTTATAGTATACTACCATTTTAGACACCAATCTACATGGCCTTCACATGATCTGACCAAGATTATGTGAGGAATTTAAAAGAGACTGTTATCTCTGAGATTGTTTCAGCCTTTCTTCTCAGAGTAGTCACTAGTCAGATAGGAAACGCCGAACTCATTTAGTTTAAAAATATGATTGACGTATGTTTGTACAAACCTACATAAAGAAATAAAATTATTTATCATTTATCACATTTTTTCATTTATACAGCAAAAAACTTTAGTACAAACTACAAACGTAGTTGTTTGGAATTAACAGTACAGTTCAAATATGGCGATTTATCAGCAAATTCAACAAGGGCTTTTACACCATTTAATATTTCTTTACAACAGATTATTATTTCGTCTTTAGGTAGCAGGAACTTATTCTGTTTACTTCTC
Source organism: Polymixis lichenea (assembly GCA_949091785.1). Taxonomy (NCBI): domain Eukaryota; kingdom Metazoa; phylum Arthropoda; class Insecta; order Lepidoptera; family Noctuidae; genus Polymixis; species Polymixis lichenea. The sequence goes on from OX420951.1 coordinate 8,341,942, forward strand.
AATTCGACAAGATAGGAGAAGGGAATGCGAGCTGTTCCATAACTCCAGTCGATACTCGTACCAGAAGCATAATACATGATATCCTTGAAATTTCCAACTTTATACATGCGACCACTTGTTTCGAAGATGGCCTGAAAAAATAATTAGTAATTTTAAGATTCAATCCACGCGGATGAATCGTCTATGGCACTGAAACGTGGCCACTCACAATGGGCCTTATAAGAAGACTGAAAGTCACCCAAATGGCAGAGAAGACTATACTTGAGAGGTTCCGAAAATGTAAAGATCCGTAGGGGAAACAAGAAAACGTACATAGCCCGAAGAATAAACGGCAGCGAGCAAGGCACATTGCTCCCAGAACAGATGGTCGATGGGGCCTAAAGGTTCTAGAGTGGCGACCGCGTACTGGAAGACAGCATTGGAAGGCCTTCCAAAGGGTGTACCGATGATCTGGTCGCAGTAATCCACTGGATGCCCGAAGAACAAAACCGGTCGATGTGGCGGTGTTTGAGAGAGGCCTCTATGTCTAGCAGTGGACATCTTTCGCCCGAAAGAATGATGCTGATGGTGAAGGACAATATCTTTTCTGATCTTACTTTAGCCATAGCAGTTCCTCCTTCTAGTAAATTGACATAATCAGGACACGGTTCCGCTGTGTGGCACCAAGGAAACGCAATGGCTTCACTATAGGAATGAAACGTCAGGAATATCTTGAACGGTGTCCCTGAGTACAGAATAATGTCCTATAAAAGCATTTAAAAGTATTTCTTGAATACTATGGAATTTAACAAAACGTTTAAACCAAAATCATCCTACCTTAATGGCTGTGGTTTCAGGTTCCGAAAACGGTTCTACACCACGATAATTAATGTGATTTGGATCACCAGATGAGTGGTCGTTACCACCTCGTCCCCAGAAATACCTGCAATATAAATCAAGAAGTGGAATTCATACATCAAAATCTATGAGAACCTTTATAAAAGTATAAGGATTTTACCCAAAATTTCTGTTAAGGTCAACTCCAGTAATAGTATTTCCAAAACGAGCTCTGTTTTTTCGCCACATCCTATCCCCTGTGTGACTATAGTTGTATCCATCTGGGTTAACTACTGGCACAATATACCTGAAAAGTTTAATTTTCATTTCATCCTTTTACTTTTTCTTGTAACAAATCTATTACTTTTTCTGTTTATTTCCAATTTGGAATGTTATTTACCAGTCTTTATTTGTGAACTTTGCACTAATTGTATCGAAATGTCTAGCTAAGTAGTCGGCTATGTACGTAACAACTGAAGTAGTGATCCACTCTCGCGCATGAGTTGCACCGTCTAACCAGATTCCTGTGTTATCTGCATCGCTATTTGAAATTTTAAGCATCTGAAAAGTTAAAAGCGTTTGTGTAGTATCTAGTATATCGCTTTTTTCTCAATCATTTTATAATAATTGTATTTTCTTGTAAGAATCAGTTTTGTTTTCTTGGCATGGATTTTTTTATAAAGCAATATTACTGAATTATTTCTTGTGTTGTATCATATTAAAGCGTTATTCATAGTTAGTCCATTTTGACCTCTACTTGTGATGGATAAAATATCATTTGAATGTAACCATGGTCTACAGACCTTTATATCTCTTCCTTCTGAAGATCTTCCTATTACGGACACTGTACATGTCGACGGAAAAGCAGTTTCTAACTGTGCTAGAAAATGGTATACGACGTGAAGTGGATAAAAGTCTTTCCAATCTAGACCACGTTCTGGAAATCAAATGACAATTTTTCATATATAATTTACTAGTTACTTTCGACCGCTTTCTTCTAACCGCAAAGATAAACTTAGTAATAAACAAAAGGGGGTGGGCAGGTCTGATGTGCGGCATGGCCTGAGATATCACACAGCATGTTAAGGTGTATAATTTGAGTAATATTAACCTAGATGGCTCTAGGTTAATATTACTCAAATGAAACACGTGCAACGCTGCTTGAAAAACCGGCATACTCTGGCCAGTCAAGGCCGTCACCATTGCCAAGAAAATGGACCTCGAAAACTATTGTGATATAGTTCGTGCCACACGAGTGGAAACGAAGACCTATCGAGTCTGACAATAAAAACCAGCCAAGTGCGTGTCGGACCTCGTACAATCAAGGATTCCGTAGTTGGGATTAATTTTTCCTAAGAACAATTATAACATTCTGGTGGAAAAACATGTTCTACCATACACTGTAATACAAATGTAAGTTGTTCAGCACAAAATGACACTTAGCGTCGAGTACTCGTCCACATCGCATTGTATATTAAAAAAGAAAAAATCATAAATCACTCCACACTCCACAGCTGAGTTTTTGGAGAATACCACTAACATTTCGACAGGTCCCAAGAACAAAGTCGTATCTTCAAAATTGTCTAGTTGCAGTGCGAAGCATTAAAGTGACGCAAATCAATTACGTTGCTAAAAATTATTTGTAGAAAATGTTTAATTGTGTATTTTATTTTAAAAAATCCGTTTTCAATAAAATTTTAATTTTTAGCAACGTAATTGATTTGCGTCACTTTAATGCTTCGCACTGCAACTAGACAATTCTGAAGATACGACTTTGTTCTTGGGACCCGTCGATTTGGATTATCACCATATGACATTTAAGTTAATGATTTTATTCTTCTCATTGGTTTAGATGTTGTTAAAATGGCTGTTTCTGTGTTTCTGTTTTTAATGTAGATTTAAGTATATTCTAAGCTGCACTGTCTTATGTTCTTTTTCTTACATTTAGATTACATTATGTTGGCATTGGTAAGTGTGTGTTAGTACGTAAGGATTTATGTATTAGTATGTGAGTAATCGAGTTATTTTATTTTAAATGTATGTCTGTGGTTTCGACACAACTAACTTTCTTATTACTTGTATGCTCTCGAGTAAAATGTAACTAACTGAGCATCTTATTATATGTAATGCATCCTATTGTAATGAAACCTACATTTACGAATAAATTTGATTTGATTTGATTTGACATTATAATGTTTATAGAATTAGTTCAAATATTATAATCATACTCAAAGGCGATCGTAGACGTCCACCCGACGACGTACGGGGGCGGCGGGAAACGCCAACGTAGGCGTTAGAATCGCTGACAATCACTTCGAATGCTATCTCCCTCTCCCGAAAGAGTTTTTCCACTTGCATAACACGCTGACCCTCCACCAGCACTTCCATAGAGCATTGAGTCTCTTTGTTGATAATTATAGCTATAAAACAGTAAAAGTGTTCTCAGTAACTTTATTTAACTTTGGCTTGATTGAAAATTTAAAGTGGGGCCAAATATCTAAAAATACAAAAAAAAATATTGGTAAAGGAAAAGGTGATGAATGATAGACTCTTACATAAAATACAATTAAATTTGTACCCCAAACTAAGCGGGGATTGTATCTGCCTCGGAGTGCGAATGAGCAGAAGGAATATGTCGATAACCATCATAATCATTCCAGCCGAAGGCCATCCACAGCTGAACAAAAGCTCTCCAAGGATCACCTCTTTGACCGGTTTTGTGCTCCTCGCATCCAGCGGATTACTGCGGCCTTCATAAGGTCATCGGTCCACCTTATGGGAGGCCTTGCGACGCTACGTGTACTCATTTACAAATTTAGCCCCAAAATGCACACAGTAATATACCTTGCTTGTTGTGACAATGTGTGGTGGCAGTTCGGCAAGTAACTTCTTCACCTTCCTTTCAGACGTGCAAGTTGAGGCCTAACAATATAGGATACTGTAATTTTGACCTCTTCCATAACCACTATAAACGGAAATACAGAACTGCTTACCGCCTTTGTTGTCCAAGTTTTTCAAAAAGGTCTTTTGGCCCTCTCTCGAGCAATGTACCTCCCATATCTGGTATCTAGCGTCTTTTCGTGCCACTTTGAATGATATGTTGACTATTAAACTTTGAATTTAATCTAAATTATTTTTGAGCTTTAACGAAAATTTTAACAGACACTTGACATTTCAAAAAATTATTTGACACAAAATTGACACGACACTACGTCACATAGACATCGTAAGTTTAGTAGAGAGAGACCTAGAAAGAGGAGACTCTATTTTTTCTCTGGCATGAGCAAGCCGCAAATCGATTATAAATTATTTACTCATAACCTCCGTGCTGAGAATTCTAAGAACATAATTATTGTAGTGGCCCAGTGGCCTTGACTAACAATTTTAGGCTGATGGTTTGAACTCATAAAAAATCGTGGCGTCGTGAAGAAACCCTCCTACAACCAAAAACTCGAAGACATTCTACATCTACCAACCACACTGGGCCCGCGTACTGAATAACGGCCCACTCCCTCTCACAAAGAGGAGTCCTGTGTTTACAGCCGTAGGAACATTTTAGGCTGATTATAAAATGTGTTATTTCAGTTTATACTTTATCTACCTTGGTATAAAACTGTAAAGCCTACCTTTTCAAACAAAATTGTGCTTAAGCGTCCTATTTAGAATCTGGTAAGTACATTCAGCAGTAGAAGTCATTGCTTTTCAGAATTAAATACTTTTTCTGTTGGAGTTGGACCCTTGCAGAGAGAATGTCTGTGACCCAGTAGTGGGGGCAGTATAGGCCGATAATGCTATTTAAGTAGTAGATCGTAATCCCACTAATATAAAAAATATTTAATGTGAAAGTTTGTACATCTGGATGATTAGATGTTTGGATGTATGTATGTTAGTAAATCACGCAAAAATGGCTGTCAGATTTGGATGAAACTGACTCACAGATAGTTTATAACCTGGATAATTTATACTCCGGTAGTATCTTCTCGTGAGAGGATTTCCGAACTCCACGCGGTCTAAGCCGCGGGCAAGAGTTTTCACTTACCTACATAATAGGTATTTCAATGAACTTCCTTTGTTACCACCATCTTTACAAAGTGTCTGTCCACCTTGTACAATGTTATTGTAACGAAAAATTGTAGCTCAATGCTCGCGAGTCGGGCGAGTTGCTCGATAATTACATGTAATCAGATATTTTCTGTAAGCGCTCCGCTCGCCCTCGTCTCGCCTATGCACTCCCCACTAATGAAACAGAACCCCCTACCATCGGTGTGTGGTGTGGAAATACTCACCTTGTTCTCGCTTTATGTGATTCTGACATCTTCGAAGAAAGAATCAGGCTGTAAGTCGTAAGTTACATAATGTCGTTAAGATGAAAAGTGAATATTGTGAACAAGGAGATGTCAGCACCAACTGGTGGGGTCCGCAAGGGCCGATGCCTGCCAGGGGTGCGAGTTGTTCGAAGGAGATACCCCTGTCACACAGGCAACTGAAGGAACATGGGTGGGTTTTAGTCAGTAAAAGTCTGACAAGCCCTCCTACTCGACCCAGAATGGGAGAATTTATTTGATGACATCTCACCCTCAAAAATAAAACAAACACGCGCGTGAAATACAACGCGCCGTCGACCTGGGCTTGGTCCTTACCGGACAGCGAGCTTCCCATTACTCACCGTCCGCAAGTCCACGCCTACGATGGCCGGGAATTAGCTTGGCATTCCCGACGCCCAGGGCGTCTCCTGCGAAGAGTAGGGCCGTGAGGGCGCATATTCTGCCTCTCCCACACGTGCGCCGCCTCCGTCTTTGCGAGCATTACTGCTTCGCAGAAGAAGGTGACGGTTACCCATGCACTCTCAACCGCTCTTGCATCCAGAGGATTCTTCACAAGGTCATCGGTTGATATAAAAGGTAGATAACCTACAAAGTAAACCAGGACTGGAGCTGTTTAGTTACGGGTCGTAGCATTATGCTGAGCGATGGCCGTTTTGCGTGGTTGTGACGCAGATTTCCCCCAACTTGTTCTTTTTTGTGTTTGTGTTCTTTTTCTGCATCATGTTTACCGTAAATAAACTTTTTTTTCCTACAGAATCACAAGTAATGAAGAACAAATAAACAACAATACGTCGATGAACACAGTAATTCATGTAGAGATCCTCTAATTTAAAATTGCACGCGCCTCCACTTCTTCTTGCATTGGTACAAGACACATTTCAAATGTTTTGTAGAAATTTTAGTGGAGGGGCGTGCAGTTTTATATCAGACTAGCTGACCCGACAGACGTTGTCTTATCTTAACTATGAATATATATATGTTACGCGCAACTTTCTTATTTTTTTCTTTCATAAGAACCTTCTCTGACAATAACAAACAACAAAAAAAGAATTATTAAAATTGGTCCAACCGTTCATGTGTGATGTCGTGACCAAGGGAAATAAGGATTCATTTTGATATACATAGATGATCTCTACTCTTCCTACCCGCATACTGTAAAAAAAGCACCAACGACACGAAAGAATATTAGAAACAGTAGTAGCTGCAACTTGCTCATAGCAAGTTGTACCAGCAAACTGGGTTACTTGTGTGCAGCCGGTCGGTCAATCCATTCTGTTCAGTGCCACATGAGTATTACCTTTGCAATCCCAACTACCCGCTGAGTAAGTAACCCTGTGCTGCGGGACCGATATTTTGAGGTCAATAAAAGCCAAACGGTGTTGCTATAACAAGTGGATCAAAACTCTCAGCGAATATTATTTTGGGGTCGAAAGAATATTGTGCACCGATGACAAAAAAATAGTTTGTCTACATCGAAGATAACATATCTTACAAAGGTATGGTGGAATACAGCGATAGCCAAGTACTCCACGGTAAACCTGGGCACGCTCACTCCATCATAGACCTCATCCATCGCTTTCCATCAGGCGTGATCGAGGTCAAGAGCATGCCAATTCAATAATTAAAAATGAATGACTATTTCTTAGAGAATATACCTTATTTTAGAAAGACCAGAGTGGTCTTCATAAAATAAGGTATATTCTCTTCCTCTATAACGAGGAAAGAGTATTTAGACATAATTTCTATTAGATAAGACAAAGACGTGGCCAGAGGTCACACAGAGTCCAGGCTGGACGCCTTATTTTTTAAGGCAGCCCGAGGCAAGCCGACAACCTCCTAAGTTGATCTGCGTGATGCCATAACCAAAAAAAGAGGTCGCACAGAGGTCGGATATGGAGGTTTGGAAGGATAAAGGGGCACAGTAAAACCTAACATAGATTAACAAAAAAAGTACAGACTTTATTTACAAGCTACAGAACTTAAAGAAAACTGTAAAATATTGAAATAGAAACAATTAGTAGGGACAAGATCTGTCGGTATCCCGCTAACCAGCCGGTGGACCCCAAACTGCGACCCGCCCGACTGTCACCTCGGCTCGGTCTTACGCGCGTTTATCTTTTTAATTGTACACCCTCGCCCCCCTTCCTCTCCTCTTCGCAGACTGCCTCACACCAGCGCTTGTTACTACCTCGTTAGATTTAGCGAATCACTCATACGTCTACTTATTTATTTCTTAAGGAAGATTTAGGTCCGCTGCTTTCTTGAAGGATTTTTTGGTGTTAATTATTTTTGTATTTTTCTCATGGACGACACGGGGCATTATTTTTTTGGAAAAGTGTATATCATTTTGCTTCTTGTCTGCCATTGGTACATTCCAAAATGTGGACTTAGGTGGTTGGCTTTTACAAAAAAAATATCATTGTGGACCCTGTCGGACACAGCAAAGTAGGATAGAGGTACAGGGCTACACATATTTTGAACACATACACACACATTGTGGACTGACATTTGCCTCATTGAAACTAGGTTTTATTTAACTCGGTATTACGATGGCAGTACCTACTCTATAGAATTTTATCGTAATACTATATTTATTTATTTAATATTTCACAGACAGAACGACTTTATGCCGAAGGAATTTTCTACCAGTCAACCTATACTCCACTCTCTCTACTCTCTCTCTCTGATGCTATCGTATAGAGATATTTATTCTAAATTAGTCTAAATGATAAAGTACACCTCATTTTTTTGGCTCGCTAACCCCAATGTATCTCTCCTGCAGTAAATACTTACTATGGTCCTTTAGTCACCGAATTCAACTATTCAGCTGATTTCCTGCAGTATAATTGCCGGATACGAAGTAAGATTAAAGTTACTTTGAAACTGTCCCACAAACCAATTTTTTTAAATTCATTCCTAACAGTGCCACTAACACACTATAAAAATTGTTTACGTTATTGCAGTTCTTCTCTTCATTTTTTATTCCTCATAAGGTCTACTTTACTTTGGTTTAAACGAAATAAACAAGGATTAACAATTAGTCGCAAAATGTACGCACCAACGCTTAGTGGGTGTTCAGGGGTGGTAAATCGGTAGACCCTACCACGATGTAAGAGAGATCAGAAGGATTACACTAAATATTTCAAAGACAAAGACATTTATTCTATGTTGTGGAACAGTCACCTGTCCTAGAAAATAGCAATTACTGGCGTCTTCTGGGCACGTTCGTTCCAACAAAGGCGTGGTCGAGGTCAAGAGCAGGTAATTCAGAAAAAAAATACTGTACAAATTATATATTAAAAATCTAAAAACACGCTTTAAAAACCAAACTAAAAAAGCACAAAATAATTTAAAAAAAGCGTGGGGTGCTTGATATTAATTGATTATAAAATACCTCAAAAAGTACCCCACGCTTTTTTTAAATTATTTTCTCCTTTTTAGTTTGATTTTTAAAGCGTATTTTTAGATTTTAAATTTATTATTTATTTTTTAGTTCTGCTAACTACAAAAGCGTGATTTTTTTGTTTTTTTTTATTATTATTGAATTGTCATCGGTCTTCGATAATCGATTTAATCGTCTACAAAGTTTAAATGAAATCTGACCGTTTTTATGGGTCAAAATCAAGTCCAAAGGAACCAGTTACAAACAAACATGTTTGTAACATACAGGTGAAGCTAATAAAAGCGTGTTAAATAAAAATCGGGAAAATAAGATACCAAGCAAGCTTAGCTTGGGTAAATTATATCAGCCGCATGGGTCGATCGAAGGTTAAGCTACGCTCACCGCCATCGGTTAGTGGATCGGTGACCATCGTTTACATATCGAGATCCCTCCTTGCCCCCAAAGCATGTTAATCCGTTGGTCGCGCCCGTCATTCGAACTTTAACTGCTGTCACATAGTATGACAACCAGTCTTACCAAGAGTTATCGTGTTACCCTGGGTATTGGAGGTCAGATAGGCGATAGTCGCTCCATAGAAAATACTGGTATTCAGCTGCTTCTGGTTACATTGGAAGCCGACCCCAACATATTTGGGAAATATCTATGCAGATTGATTGATCAGGATGTGCAGATATTATTACAACTAAACACAATATTGACATAAGCGAAGTGCAGAAGAACCATCTTCATATTTCCCAATCTTGACGAAACAGTCCTTCTGTTAATATCCATGTGCTGACTCTGCTTTGTTTTTCATTAGACGCTGCTTATGGGGCACCGTCGTCGCGTCGCTAAGCACTTAACTGCCATCCCTGACTTAGTATTCAATGAGAAAAACGTTTTAACGATCTCTTTGAAATCAGATGACCCTTTTGTTCTTAGGTCTACCGTGACTAGAATGTTGCTTAAATTTCTGCTCTGTGAACTGAATTATGGAATCAGGTATGACAGGATTATAAGACGTCCTTAAGAGAAGTCTCCAGAGATGAATTGCATTGCAAGGTGCAATAAAGAGCGCTAAGCCGTGCATAGGAGATAGTTTTCAGACTGCAAATAGCGAGTTTTCAACATGCGTTTCAACTTGCTTAGAAGCATGTGTCTTATAGGCTGTCGAAGTAATGCATGCACGGTGACATGCGTTAGCGCATGCATCTTGACGTGTGGTAACGCATACTGTTTTCGGGATGCAAGAGAGTACATATGTTACTGCATGCGCCACAGGGTTTGATGCATACGGTATTGCCAACGAGCTTCAGGCGTGCGCAACTGCGCAAAGGCATGCATCTGCGCTAATGCGCATACGTCTAACGCAAGTTGAAAATAAATGTTGTTTTCAACTTGCTTTAAATACTAGAATGGTCATCTTGGTATAATTTTTATTCTAGAACTAGCTTTGAACTGTAGGTCGGAACGAAAATATGCAACCGGGATCAAAATTATCCTATGTTAATCCTGTGTGCCAAATTTTATCCAAATCCGTTCAGCCGTTTCTGCGTGATTAAGTAACAAACTTCAAAATATCCTAACATACAAAATTTCACATCTATAATATTTATTAGTAGACTGGTGCACAAGTTCGAATATCCAACAAGTACTCTTACCATAAAAAGAAGCTGTAAGAAAATCAATCAAAACTATTTTTTATTCTCAATTTTTATAATAAAAAAAGATCTGTCAGTATGGCACCAATATTTCTCACACGTCATTTGACGAAACTTGCTTCTAAAAACACAATGCCATCACATAGAATCTAAAAATACCCTAAAAAGCATAGTAGTAACACATGTATATATTCAAATCAGTAACATTACGCTTCCTTAAATAATGGACCCGTCAAAAGATGATACGAAAAACAAGCCCTGCACTGACACAGCCGAAACTCCATTCGACAAACTTCTCCGTTGCTTGAACTGTTAATTATCATGTCTAAATCAGCAAAAAAACCTTACATCTCGTCGTCGGCTCGAAGGGATTTCTACCGAAAGTGTCGCGTACCGTACGTACCTCGCGTACGTAAAGTACCTCGCATCCCATACGTACCTCAAGCCATAAGGGGGTCACATTCTTATGGCCCTCGAAGTCAGGAGTACGACGAATACATCGAGTTATTCGAAGACAGCGATGAGAGTGACCAAGATACGCTAACTAACCGTAGACAAAATGATGTCAACACGCTGCAATGTATAGTACATGAAAAGAAAATTCAAGGAAAGGCCCCTGGTAAACCCATCCTACAATGTTATAGTTCAGACGCAGGCGGCAGGAACATTGTCAACAACCCGCTTGCCGCAAAGAAATCGGCTCCTATAAAGAAGATAAGCTTCGCTCTACCAGGCAAGTGGTTTGATTTATAGAAACGTGTAGATATATAACAAACTTTTTCAACAAAAAAAAACCAACCATGTTTTTTTGGAAGTCGGTTTTTTTGTTTTTCACTTTTTAGTTATGGTACCTACCCCACACAATTCGAAATTTCGTCATCCTTGGGGTCAAAACAATGCATATATATGCGATAGTAGCAATCGCGGTTTGTTTGCTATACTTTTTAGAAGAGTTCCGTTGCCTGCCTCCGAAACACATCATCAGATCTATATGAAATTTTAATGGGACCACATGAAAAGCACCAGCTTTCAAATAAAAAAGAATCATCAAAATCGGTTCACCCAGTCGAAAGTTCTGAGGTAACTAACATAAAAAAATTAAAATAAAAATACAGTCGAATTGAGAACCTCCTGCTTTTTTGAAGTCGGTTAAAAAAAGAGACAAAAACTATAGCCTTTAAGTCGTACGTCTAGTTAAGATTCAAAAACCCTGAAGAACTGCTTTGTCTACAGAGAACAAAAATTATATATACAAATAAATTAGGTATGTTTGTAATTAATTTGCCATCTCTTCTTTTTAGATGATAAATATGTTCTGGACCATGAACCTATGGACTGGAAAGACTACCATCCACTCGAAGTAATATATAAATTCATGGATGATCTTGAAGCAGACTTTCCCTCTATATGCACCACTGCTTCCATTGGCCAGTCCGTAGAAGGACGGAATCTAAAAGTAGGGCATCATGAACAGACAATTTATTTATAATAAACTTTGTTTAACATAAAACATAACATAACATCACTCCTGTATTACCCAAAGGGTTAGGCCGAGGTACACCTTTAGTACACGCAAATTACGCCAGTTATGTTTAAGTCCCATGTAATAGGGGACGAGCCTAATACTAACAACCGGGCATAAATCCAGAAGGCCAATTCTCTTAATTAAAACGTTCAAATCTAGTCGCAGTCTCATCTCAGCGACAAGCAAATGTCAAAAATTTGTCAAAAATGTATGGGAACTCGAGGTATTGCTACTTGACAGATTGAGACTGAGATCAGACTGTTAACGTTCTTAAAATTATGAGAATTGCCCTCAAGAATACGGGCTGCTATATCACTTTGCCCGATCCGTGAATCGAACCTAGAACGTGATGCTCAGCAGTACCGCTTGCAACCACTAGACCACTGTGGAGAAGAACAAAGACAGCTGCAACCCTTTTTTTTCTGTAGTACTTAAATATTTCCTTTTAACTTAACTGACATTAGAGGAATGTTCAATTCCGTATTTATTTGTCACTACACATATGTATAAGCTTCGTAGTCAAACAAATGCAGGGGAATATCAATGACATGGGGCAAGAGTCATCTGACTTCCACAACCCAATTTGTTGGCAAGACTGATATTCTCAAGGCATCCCAACTGACTCTCTTTGTAGCCTTTAAAATGGAGATAATGCTTAATGTGTGAGACAACAAAGAACAACACATAATCGTGCTCTTGTTGACCTTCTGAAGTGTCGATATATAAAGTTTAATGCATATGGTTATGCCTGTGGAATAACCGTAGCCAATAAATCTCGTAGTTTGATCCTCTCGAACAACTCCACCTCTTTATCTTTGCTCCTATACTAGATTCTAAAGATATCGAACAGCAATGCGAGCAACGTAGCAATTTGGCTGGACGCAGGCATACATGCACGCGAGTGGATCGCTCCCGCTGTCAACACGTACATCGCAAACCACATCAGCAGGAACTTCGAGACCCTTCCTGAAAGTGTTACAAATAAGGATTGGTAATATAATTAAATAAGTATTGTTTTTACTGATATAATGGCGCAGTCAGAAACTGTTCCTTGCTGCCACTCCTGAGGATTCAATAGAAATACACAAAAATAATCACATCGTAGACCTTTGCTTCCCTCTAGACGAGATCAAGAGCATCAGGAGTTAAGAGAAATCCCACTAAAAAAAGATGTTCTGGCCTTTAAATATGCAATATAATCAACTCAACCTGTCGCAGTTCACTAGTGGACATAAGCGTTTACCAGGCTTCGTCTCAACACTCTGTCTTCCACCTTCGGCATCCGGTCTGTCACAGCCACCTTTTTAAGGTCTTCGGCCTATCTAGGTAGTATGTAGGGCTTCCCACACTACGCTTACCGATACGCGGTCTCCACCCCAGGCCTCGTCTGCTCCACCGGCCATTGTCCACTGCCACTTCAGCTTGCTTAATCTGCAAGATATGTCGGTAGCTCCGGTTCATTTCCGGATAATTGAATTCCTGGTTTTATCCTTCCGAGCATAGCCCGTTTCATAGCGCGCTCAGAGATCTTAAATTAGTGGACCAACCCAACAGTCAGTGTCCAAGAATCACACCGGTTGGAAGACCTTGAACTTCAAACATTGCGAGATAGGCCACGAGAAGACTTGACGAAGTGTAACAAATGCTGTGCTGTGTAGACAAGATGTGGATTGGACTCGGTAAGACGGGTGTATTTCCAAATCCTGAGTCCAACCCGCCGAGGGGTTCATTTTTCCTGTGGAGCATCCGGTCTAACTGTTTCAGCTTCTCTCCCATTATGACAATGTCGATGCTATATGGTAATGTTGGTATTTTTATAAATTCCAGGTACTTTCTTCCAGTAGTCAATCCAGATGGGTACCATTACTCGCACACCACAAATCGCATGTGGCGTAAAAATCGTTCTTGTCACAATGGCCAACCTTCCGGAGTCGATCTCAACAGGAATTTCGGGTAAATCAATTGACCTTCTGTAATAAATGTGCCCGAATCCTGAAGGCCGATGACCTTGTGAAGCCGCAGGATTCCGCTGTATGCGGGAAGCACAGAAACTGCCGAAGTGGCGGAGCTTGGGGGAGGCCTATGTCCAGCAGTGGACTTTCGGCTGAAATAATAATGATCATGATGAATCCTGAGAGACGTCTTCTTTTCTGTAAAATTTGTACTTGAATACAAATCCATTGCCACACAGCACTTTACAAAATTAACATTATATTGCTTTTTTTTTAAATAAAGCATTAAAGTTACGTTATTTATAGTCATGCCATCATTAACTTTACTTCCAAAATTGGTTAACTCATCTTGTTTTTTAGAGTTGGTTGGGGTGGCAAAGGTTCGTCAAATCAACCTGCTAATTCATTCTACAGAGGACCTCGTCCATTTTCTGAGCCTGAATCATCTGCAATGAGGGTATAAATATTTTTAATTCATAACATCAACATATAAGTTATATTCTATTCTTAACATCAAAATACAAACAATGGTCGGGCAGTTGGCCACCTGCAGGCAGCGCGACACCCGTCTGTTTGGACGATCCCCCCTCTTCTATAGAGGATGAGTGAACTTTATAAACCATGGACTACATTAGAAGTTGATTTACTGTGCAGACATATATACCGGCATCATTCACCAAAACACAATCATCATAATACCTACAATGAAAATAGAACCAACGCACAATCAGCCAACAGAAAATGTAGGAAAACGCCGACTATTCAATCCATTTGCATTTGTAGATGGCCCAAATGATCACTGGAGTGGGTGCCCACGATCATTTAACTGTTATATGCCGTTGATGCCGAATTCGTGTCATTGCCGTTCCAAGCAGAGATTAAACTGCAAACAGGATTGCGCCGTAAATCATTTTCACAACGATTTAACATAATTTTTTAACAATAAATTTAATTTGCTGTTTGCACTTATAAATGTTACCTGGGAAGAATATTGCATGAAAAAGCATGCCCGAGTAGTTAATTACTGAATGCTTTAGTGTAAAAAAGGAAGCAATGCAGTTGATACTAATATTATGGTATAATCTATGGTAACAAAGAAAACAACAATCAACAATCTATTAACTTAAGAAAATTATGCATCTTCTTTAAATTCTTTGACTTGAGCTGTAGACCAAATTCATAAAATAAAAATTATGATTTCATGTTATAATGGTCACTGTAGTTGTATCCCGGAATTCTAGAAACTTTTATACTGTAATTGTTTGGGCTCTAATAGCAAAACAGATAGAAAAATTGTACATAATAGGCCCATATCAATAATAATAAATAATGCTTTTGTCTAATTTCAGGACGTACTGGCAAACTCAGGAATAAAGTTTCAAGTGTATATAACACTGCACAGCTATGGGCAAATCATTATATTCCCGTACTCATGCACTACAGAAATGGCTCCCGATTACGTTAACTTACTAGAAGGAGCCACTGTAATGTCAAAGGTAATCATTCAATCAAAATGGCTCCCTCTAAATCGTAAAGGCATTTCCTAAATGACAGCAAGCTTTTTTTATAATGAATGAAAGTTCAATTTATCATTATCCAATGACGTATTGATGTAGAGATTTTTTTCCAATTTCTTTTAACAAATTTGATTCGCTAGCTTTTGCCCGCGTGGATTTCGGAAAATATCCCACGGGGACGTACTACCGGGATTTTATCGGTTAGCTTTAAAATTTACGGGTTTACTATACACATTTTTCATCCACCATTTTACGTTCTTCTGACATAATTTTTTAAAAACGCTGATACATACATGTAATTATTAATTGCCAACCAAAAGGCTAAATACAAATTTTCACGGTTTAAACTATAAAACTAATGGGTTTCCCATTTGTACGTTCATCCGCTATTTTACCCCCTCGGTGGTTGATTTCCCAAAAACACTGAAACATGTGTTTTTAATTTTTAATCAGAATGCTATACACCAATTTTCATGGTTTAAACTACAAAAAAGACGATTTTCCATACAAACTTTCATCCCCTATTTAACTCCCTTAGGGGTTTAATTTCGAAAAATCCTTCCTTAATCCTTTTTTACATTATAAAAGGAACCTCTGTGCAGAATTTCAGCTTTCTAGGTCCAAGGGTTTCGGCTGGGCGTTGACGAGTCAATCAGTCAGGACTTTTCTTTTAATTTATATAGGTAAAACAATACCAATGAACATTTTAGTTGTATCGAAAACTGATAACAACTCCACTGTTTGCTGCCAACAGGCCATCTATAACACCAACGGCGAGACATACAAGGTGGGTATTTCAAGAGACGTCATGTATGCAGCCGCTGGTACCAGCAACGACTTTGCACATGGCGTTGCCGGCATTCCTTACTGCTACCTCATCGAACTAAGAAGTAAAAAACATAGATTCAAATTACCAAAAGAGGAAATAGAAGATACCGGCAATGAAATACTCAGCAGTGTTCTAGCGTTGATGAAATTTGTTGATACCTATGCGTACCAGGAAAAAATTGACCAGAAAATCGATTTACTACTGGAGAAGAATGACTCTGCTACGGGGAACTGTTCTTTTCCGAAAACAGCCAAAACTCACGCGAAGCAATGCGCTTCTTACAATAGGCCATACTATTCTTACCTTAAACCGAACGATCCTCTCGTAAAAACACAAAGTTCATACGTTAGATTGACCCACTTCCCAGGGGTAATATATGAATCCATCGCAGAATCAAGTGATGCTGAGTGGTCTGATTGTACCAACAGCAGTGATAAATCTATGTTTAAGAACATCACTACTTCTGAAAAGGAAACGGATGTATACAAATGTAACGAAGATAATAAAGACTCAAGTGATCATTTACCCTTAAATTACGATTCATTCACTCAGAATCCCGAATTTCCTAACGATGCAAGTGATGGAACCGACTCTTTCGTGGATCTGACTGAGGCTCACATGCACAGAGAAGATTCTTACGAGGCCTGGAACAGTTTTTACAAGCAGAAGACCGATTTTCAGGAGATGAGAAACCATTTAATACAAACTGGCGCTACTTTCGTTGGAGCTGACGTTCAACGGTATTTTTTTTTTTACATTTTCATTTTCTTAAAGACATGTTAAACAAACTAGAGGTCTTACTTGTCTTACAGTTTCCTCTTTTCTATGTATATAATATATTATATTCGACCATATAATTTTTTTCCCTAAAATCGATTGTCTCTTGCACGTCATAAAACAACGAGCTCTAAAAATGCTTTAACCTAACCTAACCTAACCTAACCAATGTGAGAGTTTGATGATTTCAACCTAAGTGAAATTTCAATCTAATAGGAGCACAGAGCACAGAATCGTCGTGCCGGAAGCTCTAGATACGGCAGTCGTGGCACCGAAAATGTGTTGAGCGCACAACTTCTGTCACGTACCGCCCTCAAAGCCATCAGTTTCTATAATGCACTAGCGATCCCGACAGACATTGTTCATCCCAAACGCAGTGCCACCTACCAGGTCTTATTGTAAATCTAAACCAAGCAACCCTTTTAAATACATACAAAACAATTCCTTAAAATCGCCGTTCAGGAGGCGGCCAGCTGCAATCGAGGGATATCCATGCTCTGTAACTGAGAGTTTCGTCCAAAAGTGGTAAAGCAAATACGAGCTTAACAATACCTAATCATTTTACTCGCAGTACTCACTAATCGCGAAATTCGTAATTTCGGCCGAAGTTACGAATGTTTCCTACTCCGTTACACCTACGGACATAAGATTAGTTCGAGGCCCGACAGTAATTGTCAAATCATGTTGTAAAGACAACTGTTGTCTTTACAGTTGATGGTTTTTTGCCGCCCCCCCCCCCCCGAAAAAGTTATTTTAATAGGAAGTATGGTTCATTCCAAAGTATCGAACTTCTTTCAGACGGGCCCGTATCTTCGTTGACAGATTTATAGAGTAGGCCTCCTGACAGGGTAAGAAGAGATCTTTCAAAGCGTTGCACACTATCAGGCAATCTGGCACTTATCGCAAGTCAATAATGGATCTTCTTTATAATAAAATTTAATTCAATAAATAGAAAAGAAACAGTTCACTTATCGAATATTTCTTACTGCACTCCCAACTAAGTTCATCGACCTTGGTTACTTATCTCTTTTGGTGACTGTACTGAAAATCCTGTTTAAAAATAGCAAACTTAGAACCTCAAAACATTGAAACTGTAAAAACACAAAGCTACTGTCAAAATAGCTTTATTGATGACAACCACTGATGACATTTTATTCTTACCGAGATTGTCAGTGCGTCATTGCACATCAAAATTTTCAGTAATGTAAAATAAATATCAAGTTGCCAAATATCTTTGTGATCAATATACCAATATATAACAAAAACCATTCTTTCTATCGAAGAAATAACGTAACTCAGTCAAAGTGGCTCCGACAAAGCAACTATCCCAATTATGGGAAGTAAGATTCCCTGAAGAAGGTCAAAGACAATTCGTGAAAACTTTGGACTCTTTAGGAGGTGCGTACTAGACCTGACTGGCGTGGTCCTCACAATCTAAAGGAGATATAGAAAGTCAAAAAATCCATCTGATGAAAATGTCTCGTTGGAATCTAAAACGTAAAACTTCAGAGGAAGATCGAATGAGGGTGGTATCAAATGACGACATTTTGGCCGGGATTTTCTTCTTCATAGCACAGTTTATGCAAGCGGCGAACAGTCGTCAGTACCATTTTTTTTTTGCAACTATGTAGGTAACTGCACAAACCTTTTGAAACGTAGCTTGTTATTGTTTGTTTACAGCCGTCAATATATGGAAAGAGGAACGTAGTACAATGGACATAATGGTTGACAGCTCTAGGACCGGCCAGGTGTCTGGATTATTGCACGAAAGGGATATTCCGTATACCATAGCCATAACAGATATAACCGCATTACTGGATCCAGAACAAGCTACTAATATCTCAATAAATTTATTGAAAACTAAACGTAAGAATAGAAATCGATATTCAGATAGTAAATCAGCAAATTTTTTTTCGGATCGTGACCTCGTAGTGTTTTTCTCGACATATTCATGGCACGTTTGCACCGTAAATATAGTCAATTCCTCCATCAAACCATTGGTAAAGTTCAATAACAAGTATGAATGGTAGTAACTTACCCAAAACTATCAAGAAGTATTCATTCCTGTAGTAATTCGCAGCACCATGTCGTACGCATATCTTTATTGACTCGTATATCAGACTGCAAGCATACAACTTGACAATCAGCGCAGCGAAGCGTGAGGTCATCTACCCTCACCCCGCGTTCCAATTCACACTCTTCAGATCTCGCCTCACCCCATCTAGCCGAATTTCTTTGACACCAGTACACCAGACTATAAATCCTCTTGGAACGCTTGGCCGCTATACCTATTTTTTTCCGTAGAATATTATAAACAAATGCCTTAGAAAGATCTAAGAAACACGCACAAAAATGTGTATATATGAGCGTAAAGTACTGAAGAAGTGTTGAGTACTTACGCACAGAGTACTGAACAGTCTTGTATTTGAACTGAAGATTTCACACAGACGTGTGCAAGGCTTAAGGTAGCGCTAGGGTATTTAAGAAGTCATTCAATGGGACTAAATGAACTTACTATACTAGTGGCCGAAAGCTATGGCGTTTTCGGCCACCAGTCCCAGCCTAAACCCGAACTGTACCTTAAGCAACTGTAAGTACTGGTCTCATTGTATGCCAAGAAAACTATCGAGCAGTTTAGATACCACAGTTGCTAGAGAGGTGGGCCCATAATTGAAGATAGCGTCTTATTCGTAACAATAGGGACAACAAAGTAAACCGTTGCCAGCACCGTCTGTATAATCTTAATGTCCAGTATGTTCAAGATGCTCAATGCTGACGCCGCCGATCGTCGCCGAGTGACTTACCTCGCTTCATACTCTTGCCACACGACCAACTTGCTTACCGTTAAATGAAACTGTGAAATTCTTCCCTCTACTGTCTCAGCTCAGCATCGAACATCCCCCAGGACCCAGTGATGATTTTCCACAAAATGCGTCATAAAATCATAGGTAATCACTTTGAAATCTGATACATCTTCAACGCTCACAGACAGGCCCTATTTAAAACTTCTTAATTCACTTCTAGACACTAAGAAATTCTTTTTAGCATACTGTCTTATAAAAATGTCATTCATTTTATGATTATGATTAGTCATCGGAACAGTTATCGTCTTTAACAATACAAATTCCTAACCCAATCTATCATAGCGCACCTATTAACTAACAGAATTATCTGTAACAATATTACATTAATTAGTGCTATTACCAAATTAAATCGTAATGAGCGTAATAATATCATACAGAGTCGTCATCAAATAAAATGATGGCTACAATACAACGATTAGTGCAATTGTGGCACGTAATAATCGCCAGCCTTTAAAAACAGATATGTTGTTAAAAATTATGCATTCATTCATCATTACATGTACAATTAGCATCAAAACCAAGTGAAGCTCCAGTGAAGACAACTTAAAGTAAATTTTAAAAGAATAATATTAAATTATTTTGTCCGTCCGCATTTCAGCAAAGACCATGGATTGGAACAGCTATCATACGTTGGAAACGATCTATGCCTTTTTGGATAGTTTGCAGGCTGAATATCCGTATTTATGCTCTGTCCATGTCATTGGAAAATCAGTGGAAGGAAGGGATCTAAAGGTAAATATTTATTTTGAATATACCTACTGTTTAATTATCAGCAGTATCATTGACTTAGAAAAAAGGGAGCCCACCAGATAAGGACAGGAAACTGGTTAAATACCAATGGCCTTTGTTATAGAAATATTTATTTTATTCAAATGTGTATTTCTAAATGATGTGCGTGGATGGGTGATCATCATTAGAATCATTACATACCAAAACCTCTCCGTGCCTTGGAAAACACGTTAGGCTGTAGGTCCCGGCTGTCATTCGTAGATCTTTGATAATCGTTACTGATCGTGGGAAGCCCGAAAGTTTGACCACCAGTCTCACCTAGAGATATCGTATTACCCAGTTACTGGGTTGTCGAGATCAGATAGGCAGTCACTCCATATAAAATGCTGCTAGCTGCATCCGGTTTCACCGGAATCTGACCCCAAAATGTTTGGGAAAAAGCTAGGCAGATGATGACGTATTTCTGAATTATTATTTGCATTTGACAATACTATTAAACTAAGTCTAAACACAATAACAACAACAACATTGGCAACATGGTGGACAAGACAACAAAATTCTGGCAATATCAAGGTGCCAATGTCAGCGATAATGATGGCGAATTACGTTATTATTAATTAGTTTAAGTAGACGTTCAACGACTACAGCAGTTTCTTTAACTTGTTTGCCTATTTCAGGTGATAAAAATTTCTAACGGTAAGAAGGAAAACCCCGGTGTATGGTTGGATGGGGCCATCCACCCACGTGAATGGATCAGCCCGGCTGTGGTCACCTACCTAGCAAATAGGATCGTCAGATCATTCAACGATATGCCAGAGAGTGTCACCAATAAAGATTGGTAAGGAAATATATTTTCATTATAAACATTCACTTCGGAAATCGCTCGTCTTTTTGTGTCACATCGCACCTTTAGAATTATAGAGACCTAATGCGAAATTAGCCGCAAGCAAAATAGGTCTTTATAATTCTAAAGGTGCAACATGTCAAAATGTGAAGTTGTCAGATCCTTGCCTTCGGGTATCGCCTGCGTTGTGGTCTGTAGCAGATCGTAATGTAATTATAATTATGCTTAATATAAGTTGACAGTTTTTAAGAAACCAAGGACCTAGTAATTTGATTCATATTTCAGCGAAATATTAACGTAACAATTATTTTTTCATTAGTGAAACCAAAGCTTTTTAATATATGTTTTATATGTTATATATTATATATTATGTTTTACTTTGACAGTCTTATGTTAGACGATTTCCATTTCGTATTTTGTATGTTATCTTATAATAAACATTGAATACTAACATTAGACTAATGCATAGTGCCATATTATGCGAGTGGGATACACTAACTACCATTCAGTGTTGTTCCATTTAAGACCATTATTTTCGTACGTCTATGGGGGGTAATGCAAAATAAACTTTATGTCGGACGCATAAAGACTGTTTCTATTTACAAATTGAAATACAGTCAATTACAAAAAATAGGTATCGCGCTTTGATTCGCATACAATGTCACGTGACCAATGACGTTATTTATACGTAATTATTTCTGATTATTAGTGTTCCAAAATGAAGTAGTGTTTTGATATTTTTAGCTTAGACTAACCATTTTACGAAACAAAATTCATAAAGTATTTTTCTTACTATCACCTAGCTCAGCAGTTAAATTAAAATGCCTTAATAATAGTCGTTTTTCTTGTAATATTTCAAGATTGTATCTGCCGTAAAGACAGATATTATTAATAACGACGGTTATCTGACCAAAATGTTTGAATACTCTGTTATTTTAGTAAAATAAATTAACAAAAATAAGTGTTTTCTTTTCTAGGTACATTCTTCCAGTGATGAACCCAGATGGGTACGCGTACACTCACACACACGACAGAATGTGGCGGAAAAACCGAGCGCGCTTCGGAGAACTAGTAGGTGTAGACCTTAACAGAAATTTTAGGTAAGTACAATAGTATTGTTTTTTTTTGGTGGGAAATCATCAAATAACTTCTCCCGCTCTGGGTGGAGCAGGAGAGCGTGTCAGACTTTTACTGACTAAAACCCACCCGCGTTCCCTCAGTTGCCTATGTGCCAGGGGCAACAATATCTCTTTCGAACAACCCGCACCCCTGGCCCTTGCGGTCCCCATCAGTTGGTGCTGATATCTCTTTGAGGCTTGCGTGGAACACAAGCCATTACTCGCCGTCCGCAAGCCTGCGCCTGCGGTGGCCGGGAATCAGCCTGGGATCCCCGACGCCCAGGGCGTCTCTTGCAAAGGCTACGGCCGTGAGGGCGCATGTACTGCCTCTCCCTCACGAGCACCGCCTCCCTCTTTGCGAGCATCACTGCTTCGCTGAAGGGAGCGACGGCTACCCATGCACTCTCCCTCCGTACCATGACCTGGACCACAGCTGGACGCGAGAGATCGCAACCGCTGATCGCCTCCACGAGGACACGACGGTGCTCCGCCCAAGCCGGGTAGACTTCCACCGTATGCTCCACCGTGTCCTCATGGCGATCTTCGCAATGGAAACACCCGGGCGTTTCCTCCCGCCTTATCCGAAACAGGAACCTCCCGAAAGAACCGTGTCCGGTGAGGACCTGCGTCAGGCGGAAGGTGACGCCGTGCCGCCTCTCAAGCCACTCCTCAAAGAGGGGACTTACCGGCGCAATCGTGGCGTGCCCAAAGTACAATAGTGTTAAACTTCCATTTCATTCAAATTTACAGTACCTTAGGTATGAAGCGATGGTTGCCCAGTAGTCAGTCAGTCAACAGTCACTTTACTTTTTATAAATTACCACCACTAGTGCTCTCAAAAACGGTAAATGAAAACGCCGTGAGGAGACTGGCATGTCCAAAAAGGAAAAATTCGAAGACATTGACAATCACTAACTCGCACCGGGCCCGAGTGGTAGATTACAGCCCACTCCCTCTTCGAGAGAAGAGGCCTGTGTCCCAGCAGTGGGAACGTTGTATGCCGATTATGCTTATGTTATGCTACTCAAATTCAAAGTCAAATCATTTATTTCAAATAGTCAATTACATGGCACTTTTGAATATCAAAATTGACAAAAAAAATTGAATTGATTCTAATCACCCCTACCAAAGGGTAGTATCGTAAGGAGAAGAATGGGTAAGAAATTCCACCGTTGCTCTTTTAAAATGTTTCACAATATTTCGTACACATCAGTGGCGACGGGTCAATACAAGCAGATTCCCATCGGCTTACCTTTAAGAAATCCCACCGATCCACAATGCCTACATTATTTCAAAGTGCAATTATTATGTGTTTCTCTTAAGTATTACTGAAAAAATGCCTGCACGAAATAACTCAGTATCAGTGAAAGTAGGGCCTTATCTTCTGACGAAACTTTAACCTTGCATCTCGCGGTGTGTGTTTTATTTTTTGGAAAGGCTTATAAAATACTATACCACATTCGGTAAAAAGAATTAAAAATAAAGCAATGACAGGTTCATTAATTATGTGATAGATACTAAAGACTATACAGCTCAAATGGGGTCAATATAAGGCTCCTTATTAAAACAAAACTATGCCATTTTATAGTGAAACTATCCACAAAAAAAATCTGCAATTTTGATGAAGAAATATGTTCTAGCTACGGTTTTGGTGAAAAAGGCGAAGAAGGCTCATCAGATGATCCTGGAAGCGTATTCTACAGAGGACCGAAAGCCTTTTCTGAACCAGAGACCGCTGCAGTCAAGGTAAGATACGTAGTTCTGTAAATCGTTTCAACATGAGGTTCTTCCTTAAAGTAGCCCGCGAAATTCAAAGTTTCTTATATTTTATGCAATTGGCAGGTCAGTGTCAGACTTGTCGACATAATGTTGATGATGACTGAAGTCCATGCTATGAATGACATGAAATACAGGGCTGCCAAAGGTGGGTCGATAGGTTCTGGAGTGGCGACCGCGTACATGTTCCGTGTGGTGCCGGACGTAAAAGAATAGCACCATCCCATTTCTTCCCGTGGGTGTCGTAAAAGGCGATTAAGGGACTTACTAGAGAATGGGCAGCAGCGTTCTCTACGCATTTTACCACCATACTGTGATCGCCAACCCGCCTGCCAAGCCTGATGATTATGGTAAAACCCCCCTTTTGGAGGAGGCCTATGTATGTATGTGGAAGTCTTTCGGCTGAAATGTTGATGATGATGATGACTGCGTACCGGAAGACGCAGCGTTGGAAGACCTCCCACAATATAGACCGATGACTTTGTGGAGGTCGCAGGAATCCGCTGGATGCGGGAAGCACAGGACCGGTCGAAGTGGAGGAGCTTGGGGGAGGCTTATATCCAGCAGTGGACGTCTTTCGGCTGAAATTATGATGATGACAGGGCGGCAGCCATGACGACGCGCAATCTATAACCATGAATATTCAGCTCATGTTTCTAGAACCCCTAGCGTAGAACTTTTCGTCTGTTATCAAAAAATCTGCTGTTTCATAGAAAAGTCCAGTACCAAAATGTACTGATCAGTTATTTTTGTTTTCATAAAACGCCAAAAATTTCGACGCAGTTTTGTTCAGAATGATGTACTTACTGTATTCATGGTAGCAGTATTTATAAAAAGAAAAATCCTATGCCTTTGTAACACAGGGCACGTAGTCACAAACCGTTTAGCCTAAGAGTCTGAGCTTTAATTGAAATGTAACACCTTCTACAAGTCATTAATTTATTTTTCTTCAGCGCGCGATTTTAGATGCGCCGAACAAGTTCAAGGCATTCCTGTCGTTCCACAGCTACGGCGAAGTCATCATCTTCCCTTGGGGATACACCAGTGATTCTTGCCCCGACTACGTAGAACTACTGGAAGGTGGAACTGCCATGGCCAAGGTAAGGACACTGGGGAAGATAGATGGTATTTAGGATATTTATTCTTCATTTGAAACATCTAGCACGTTGTTCAATGAAGAAATAAATGTAACACAAACTGTTTTTTTGCCTACATTTGCCACTGCTACTACTGAGACTGCAACGCAATCTAAGCAGGTGTGCACTTCTCTAAGCTCAAATTCTAAGAACAAAATGTAACAAAAAACTTGAATCTCATATTTTTAGCTTGCCGCGATCTATTTTGAACTTTAAGCCCACGTTCCCAAGGACGTAATAAAATCGCGGCGGGATTTTTTCACGCACTTGACCTTCAACGCACTGCTTAACGCCATGAGTTGAAAAACGAACACTGTGTTTCTTCGACACGTTTTGACTCATTGGCGCTGCCTTCTGTGAGATTGTCAATGCTCAGTTAAACACAGAGTTAAAAATCAAGCGCGCGACAAACTCCCGTCACGATTTTATTACGTCCGTGGAAACCCTTCTAAAACTTCGGAAACTAATCTGCTAATCTACTTGAGATTAGCAGATTAGTTAAAGGTGTGTGTAGACGTAAACTTGGTGACCTCCAATTTAATAAATATAACGATTGTTTTATGTTCCCGACAACATTATTTCATGAAATCCTCCTTCCCCTAGGCTATTTATGGTTCGAGCGGTCACACGTACAAAGTAGGCAGCACAAAAGACCTTATGTACTACGCCGCCGGTACCAGCATAGACTGGAGCTACGGAGCGGCCAATATCAAATATTCATACATGATCGAACTCCGAAGCAAAAGACACAGGTTCCTACTGCCCAAAGAAGAAATCATTACCACTGCCACAGAAGTTGAAATGGGAGTGTTCAGACTTATGGCCTTCATAGACCAACGATGTACAGGAACACAGACTTGTCCTTGTCCAAAATAAATCATGACAAATAAAGAAGAGTCAATTTGAGGTATTCTGGCAAGAAGGGACCTAGCTAAATCAATTTGAAGGTATGTGAAGAAGACCTCACTATTACAGTGTTATTTACACCAATCAGTTACAGTTTACAACGTATTCCTAAGTTATTGTCTCAATATACACTATTTAATGACATCTCGTTTTTATCATTTACTTCTATAAAATAATATAAAAAAGAAATAAGATATCTACAAAAAAACCAGAAACTGATAGCAGCGAGAACTCAGAATACGACTACGAAAACAACAACACAGAACGTAGCGAAGCAACGGCATAGCAAAGAGCTAAGAAAACAGTTGAACTTACCCAAGAAGCTCGACTTGAATCAACATCATGAACGTCAACGTCGTGAAAAGATGCCCTCCTGTAAATAAATACCACCCGTCTCTCCACTAGTCCAATGCTTACTCAAGGATGCATATCCGGTAGGCTCGCAATCCTTTCCTATCCTAAGGGCACGTCTCCCGACCATTACAGCACCCCCGATCTACTTCTTGATATGCAATGACCTCTATAACACCATGAAGCATGAGGCTCCAGGGGCTAGTGCAAATCTTGAGGTTCATTCGATTAATCGAGTCTGGTCAAGCCACGCTGGGATCGGTGCATTTCATTCATTCATTCATTCATATACTTCCATAAAATAACATAACCCATAATGTAACATCACGCCTTGATTCCACGAAGGATTAGGCAAACGTGTACCTATACACACCCACATTTCGCCACTTAATGTTTCAATCCCATATAATAGGGGGCCATCAACCAGGCATACATCCAGACTCCGGGCTGCTACTGTGGCGGCCAACAATGCCACATACAAAAACTTCAAATCAACAAATGTGAAAAACACAAAAAGTTAAGTGGCGCCATCTACAATGCAATATGCGAACTACTCAAGACGACGTCACACCGCAGCTACATCACGCAAGCAGAGTTTACCACGCAATCGACATATATAACACAAAATCCCGACATCAATCGTCGGGCAGTAGCCCACCAGACACAACACCCGTCTGGTCGGAGGATCCTCCTTTACCATAGAGTATGAGTGAACTTTACACCCTGTTCCTCATGCCTCTATACAACTAAGAAAATACAGATAGAAAAACCTCATTACATTTTTTCCGACCTGGGAATCGAAGCCAGGACCTCATGCTCATTAGTAGCGATTGCGATTTTTTTTTTGGAATTGACATTTCGTAGGTTAACTGGTTGTCAGCCGCGTAACCTAACTTGCCTGTGGCCGCCTTAATAAATTAAGCTTAAAACTAAGCGACTACATACAACACCCTTGTGGGGTACGGACAGTAGCTTAGGTTTAGCCGATAATAACTGTTTGACTTATTTCGCTGTAAAATTGATGATATTCGATAGAGCGCACTTAATTACGTTAGTTGGCACTCTTATACAGGGTAATCTACCCTAGAAAGATATGCTGAATTCATGGTTACAGTTTGCGCATTGGTTAAAATTTTATCCTGTATTTAACAAAAGCGACTATGAAGTTTATAGCACATAGCACAGCGTCTAAAGCTATAGCTACCTGACCACTAGACTAATGCGGCAGTCCTTATACTACTTTCGCCTAATAAGCTCACAGCGTAAACTCATTTGATGAACAAAATTCTACGAAACGAAACGAAAATGCCATTGTCACTTTTATAACGAGATGTGTGCCCTTTCTAATTTTCAAGCCAGCTTGCAATAAATACAGCCTATCAAGCCCAGCAACTTTACTAACACAGTTCAAGCCACTTAGTTAATTTAGGGATTTAAACAAAAGTTGTAACCACCTTTGAATAATCTAGACGGGCTAAAGCCACAAAGTTCTAACTTTCAAAGCAATGAAACTTATGACATAAGTAGTGTGATTTACAAACCTTATAGCGCATTAAAAATAAATATTTGATATACAGGCATTAATGAAAAGCTCAGTAGGTAAATACACGGGGATAAAACATTTCATTTCCATACATTGATAATGCCTGAACGCAATGACCTGTGCCAAATAGCTGGCGCTGTGGTCACGAATATAATGGACACAATCCAAAACTTTTTACTCGTGCAGCTTTATAAAATATTTATTTTTGTAGCTGTGTTTTTAATTAATTAATACATAACAGTTTTTAGATGGATAGGTATTGAGTTTTGATATGTGGTTGGTATTCAGTTCCGTATATTGGTAACAGTTTGTGACAATGTCGGCTGGCGATATACAGGGTGTAAAAAGAGACATCATATAGCCGTCAACTACGCTTTCTGTACATCAAGCTAAGTAATATTGCACAAAAATAATTGCTAGCTATCAAAATTTGCTGTTTGCGATAGTGTGCAACATTACGCATGCAAAACATTGTGCTTATGGGTGCATAAATAACAGTACAGGGGTCAACGGGGTATTTCAAGTTGTGTCATATCATTAAAATCTTATTTGCGCCAAAAATTGTCAGTAAAAGTTGGAATGTTGACCTTCAATATCTCCGTAACCAGAAGTTTCCCTAAAAAAAAAGATTATATTGACTGGGAGTACAAGTTACTCTCTTGGCTTCGTGAAGTGTATTTTTACACCCGATATATCGTTTGGATTATTATAATAATTACATAACCCACTGTGTCTCCCCTTGTAAAATTTCTACATTTATTTCTGTTATTTTTATGGTGTACCCAGTATTGAGTATTCCATATAATCTCTCTATCTTACACATCCACGAACCAATAATGTCTACAAATGAAACACCTCGAAATAAAAATTTCGATAACTTTATTTACAGATTTTTTGCATTATCTTATAATACAGTCAACAATTCATTAAACGTTACGATTTGAAATTCACATTCAGTTATCTAACGTAAAAACACCTACCGATCGACATAAACACAATTTTACCGTTTCCTTAAGACAAGCACAATTTTTTGAAGTGTCTAATATCTCGGGACGGGAATGTCGTACGTGATTGTACAAAGTTAAAACTGTCCACTACACGTATATAACATAACCTTTCTCTAAACCACATGAGGTACACTCAACAACACTTGAATTTAAAATCAAATTAACGTATGTTGTAGCACAACACGGCTAGCTTCAGATTTACGTCGATAGAGGTAAGTCTTTTTTGCTAATTGTCCTTTTGTCGTGACGAAACGTCTAAGAATCAAAAATTCCAAGACGTGACATCCACCAACCCACGCTGGGCCCGCGTGGTGGATTATGGCTCAGTCCTTATAGAGAGGAGGCCTGTGTCCCAGCAATGGGAACAATATAGGCTGATTCTGTCCTTGGTTACTTTGGAGCGTTTCATTGGACTGTAACGACAGCACGTCTGCGTCAAAAAAAAACGAAAATACTCTTTGAATTTCTGCACCAACAAAGTTTGTTCTGCTCATCCATAATCAGACATATCAGTGGACAGTAAGGTTTCCTGTAATTGTCACTAACACGACACTAATACGGACGCCACACATCGACTGGCCGTCTTTCCGACGTAATCAGCGACTTGCTCCTTGTCCTCATTCCTTGTTCTGACCATTCCGGGGACGCAGGACGTTTCTTCCCAGTTCCTGAAGCTGTCGAGCTTTCCTCCTCTCTTTCTGGACTTGAATTGTTTGAGTCTTCTTGAGGGGGTGGCGGTCGGAGCCACCAGTCGTACCCTCCATAAAGTTGGGAGTATAACCACGCTGGTGGGGTTGGAAGTAGAGGAGAATTGAGGAATAATTGAGCTGCTAGTGCACTATGGAACAAGGTTGAAGGTGCTGGAAGAGGCTGCATCGGTTTCCTCAACCTGGTGACTGATGTGAATGCCCCTGGACGGTCATCTGGTGGTGGGGAGCTGGATGCCGTGACGGAGATGTCATCATCTTGCGGCGAGCTTGGACGCGAATTTGCCGGACTCGTCGTGCTATGCGCATGCATCGTTATTGGATTATCTGACGTTATATCTGCAACGAAAAATAACTCTTGGGTATAGGGAACAATAAACAGAATCCTTTGTAGACTTTTGGCTGTTTTAATCTAAGTAAGGTGTATTTACCAGTCTCATGCGGTGGTGGAGGTACATGTTGAGGTTGCGCGTGCGGCGGTAAGACGTGCGGCGTGAAGTGCGCAGGTGTAGGCAGCAAAGGAGGTGGATAGTGCCGCGCCAGCGCACCCCACTCGCCGCCTGGTAGACCCGCCAGTTGGTGGGCTATACCTGGATAAATTGAGAGGAAATTCAGACTATTGATGCGTTAATACATGGCTTGATGGATCGAGGTATCTGTATAGAATAAGTAATAAAGTTGGCTCAGTATCTCCTATCTAAATTATGTTCTGTTTGAAGAGTCTTGCCGACTGTAATATATCCAAAATTTTGTTAGTGTATTTTGTTCAGAATAAATAAGTGAATCGATTCCAATAATTTAAACACCATGTTATATTTTTAACAAAATAGTTTTGGAAGTGTGATGGAAAATTTTATCACCAATTAATTACAATACAATCACCGTACGGTTAGGTACCTACTGCCTAATTATTATAAATGAGCACAATACGAAGCTGGACGCCGCGGGGGGCGCAGCGGCGCCGCGTGTTGACCATGTTTATATCGACACTAGGTAACATAACAAGCTTATAACTTTGTGATTTTCGTGATACAGTCTTAAAATTTTGTACATAGATTCTTTATATAAAATAATAGACACGTGTTTCGGGTTACGCATATACTAAAACTAGGGTTTCATATATTCCATGTATTTTTTTTAAACAGAGCTCAGGTTCACAGAAACCATAGCGTAGAAGTCTCAACTTTAAACTTAGCCTCATCACCTAGTTTCCACCCTACAACTGCTCAAAATTCAATCAACAAAACAATGGCGTTAAGAGTTATCGCGTGAAACGCTCCACTAACGCTAACGCGCTACTTAACGCACTCATCAGAATATTTAAATAATGAGTGGAACTCCCCCCTCGCGGCTTGTACACTTTGCGCCTTATCTCCATAGACACTCCTCAATTGTTGCAGAGTTTGATTGTTCATATTGTGGAATCTGAGCTTAAAGTTTGCTGAAGTGCAATTTGAAAACGTATGTTGAGAAGAACATAGAACTTAGATAGGAGTGTCTTCATTAATTTTAAAATAAAGGCGTCTGTCATTAGAATGTGTGATCTCTTAAAGTATGTGAAGTGTGTTTGTGTGTGTGGTGTGTGGTGTGGGTGTGGTGTGTGGATGTGTGTGTGTGAATATATATATGTTTTAAGATAAAAAGACTGCAATATGCGTGTCTTTTTTTAATCAAAGCCAGTGTCTGGCAAGACACACCAAAACAAATTCAACATTGGAAAACATTGGTCAGTGAGCATTAAGCCCCCTACTATTATGATATACTAGCATTCACCAGTGGCTTCACCCACGTGGCTGTCGGAAACAAGACCACGGGAACGTGCTACCGGGATAAAAAGAATCCTAACTATGTGTAAATCCAGGACAGCTGTTTTCACATACAAGCTTTCACATTTATAATATTAAGTAGGAGGGTGCTTGTTCCCGACTTCCTAAACACTTTCATCTTTGCCTTTATCACCCAAACCCATTTGTTAAAAACAATAACATGTAAATAAATACAAATAAGCTATTATCACAACAATCGCAATCATACAAATAGGAAATGTGTTTTGGCGTCATAATTTTCAGTTGACATTTTTAAGCGCATAAATTAACAAAGTTTGCCGGCGCCGCGACCCCGTATATTCGGCTTAACCCTTTAGCACCCACCTTGGGTAATTCCCACCCCGAGCCAACCCAACCCTTTCAGCAATAGAATAAATTACAGGCCGTTTTATGTCGCAGATACCGACGCTACGAAAATGTAAAACACATTATTTTGAATCCGACCGCTTAGCCTTTATAGGTGTAGTGCTTTATGAGTTCGTTGCAATTAGACAAGAGCTGCTTTTTAGGATTAAGCCCGGCTTAATCTTGCCTCCGAGCGCCTCACGGCTTTTACGATAATGATTTGAGATATCGAATCGCCGGCGACGGGTTAAATAGACTATTATCTACTTAATACTTCATCGCAGTTTAGATCTGATTGAAACCTGATTTTTATTGTTTTATTCAGATTATCTTCATAATTACTTTTCGGTAACTGACCCTTCGCAGTGAACAGAAGAGCAGTGGTGCACCGTGGTAACGGCTGCGACTTGCGAGCTGTAGGTCCTAGGTTCGATCCCAGACATGCGCTTTTTTTTGTTAGCCTATACTGTGTCCCATAGCTAGGCAAAGGCCTCACCTTGTGCCTTCAAAACCTGACTGTTTTGTGCGTTCTGTGGCCATATTGGCCCTACAAACCTTTTCAGATCGTCACACCACCTTCGCTGTGGTCTTCCTCGACGATGTCCTTCCAGTGAGTGACAATCTTTGCCCATCTCTCCGGGCAGGCAGGTGCTGTACTTTGTGGAAATTATTTCATTACCACTGCTCTCAAAACGGCGAAGAAAATTATTAGCCCACGCGTGGTGGATTACGGCCCACTCTCTCCCACCGATAAGAGACCCGAGTCCCAACAGTGGGTACATTATAGGCCGATTATGTTTCAGACCATTCAATGTCTTATAACAAAGCCCTTAAGTGCAATATGCATCAATGAGCAATACAAAGAGTATTTAATAAGTGCAGTTAGTGAACGTTATGCCAGTGGCCCCGGTGCTCGGTATTCAAAGCCTTCTTCCAGCTAAGACGGATGCTCTTAGCTCACACAATATCCGCATCGCTCCGAGCAAAAAATAACACTGAAGCGCAAGATTACTCGCTGGCTCGCGAACCCGGATTATTCTCCACGGATTCGAGAAGAAGGTTTGTGGAATAGACGGGCTATTTTTGACTAAAGTCTAAGTTTGTAAAATTTTAAATTTTTCCTGAAATTCCAGCCTTATCATAAATCAGACGCCATTAATATTTTCCTTTTAAAGCAGACTGAGCAAATTTATAAGGGAAGTGGTCTATGGACCAATATTGATGCAGTTATTATATTTGTTTAGAGATACTTCATCTATAACTACCCTTGTGCGAAGAGGCATCAAAACCTGACCCGAATTTACAGAAAAATATATACCTACTTTTAAAATTTACAAGAGTTTCAAGGGCAGGTATCTTAGCCACTGTAGCTACATAAAAACGTTCTTAAAAGATTTCTTGTGACCTTTTTAAACGTTGTGATCTGCTTTGACAGATTTGGAAAAAAAGCTGCCCTTTATTATAAAAATGCATGTTTCTCAATATTGCCGGTTCAGATTTTTATGCCGCTTTGCACAAAGGTATCATATCGCTATTGGTCCATAGACCGCTTTCGCCCTTTAGAATGTTTTTTTACAGTAAGCAAAAAACGTTTTCTAACGTTCTGAAAATATACTTTTAGGTGTTAGAAATGAGGCTCTTCTATGCCCGTCAATAAATTACTTCTGAATAATATAACTCTTTCAGTTCATGACATGAAAAATGGCAAGGAATTGTTTCATTATGTATTCTCTGTTGAAAGATTCAAAAGAAAGGGCCGCACTAGACGATTTGCATTCGTTAAAAAATGTTGGAATTCTTTGTTGTGTGCACGATGCGTAATCGCTGTATACCACGATTTAGCAGTATTGACCCTTGAAGACAATAATTTCGATATTGTACTTACTGTTAGTTCCAAATAATGGTTTAATGCAATTTCCACCCTATAAAGCAGTTAATCAATAATTACTAGACAGAATGCCTGTTTTGCTTTCAACGCTGTTTGACGGCGGGCTCAGTATCTTAGATTGTATAAAGCTATAGTCAGACTTACTAGTGAGTAGTACCCGAATTGGGTGACACATTATCAATTAGAATCAAAATCATTTTGAAGGATATTGCTTATCCATTGCTTCATATGTTCGAAAAATTTGTCTGCTAAATAATGTAAATAACGCAATGAATGTTGTTTTACTTTCAAAAGGAAAGCCATTCCTACTATTAGTGTATTATGCAGTTACGCCGTAGGTCTGCGTACGGCTTAAGCTGCAAAGTTAGCTCTAAATAAACTTTTAGAACTAACTTTAACAAGTATTATCTAACTAAAAATTTTGTTGTATCAACTTCATTATTAATCCAGAAAGTACCTAGGCGTATGTGGGTTTACGATACATGTTTGCTTTCTAAGAACACAAATTATTCTACATTAAGTAGGTATAACAAAGTTTACTGAATTAAGTCTGGGTAGGTAGTCTAGGATTGAAAAACTTTTATCGCTCAAATTCTTGCAAGAAAACAAAATAAAGTATCAAAACTGCCCACGCGTGGTAGTAGTAGATTGGCCGCATCCGAAGACGTGCCAGTCCGCTACGTTGGCCCCGACGAAGGGGTTTTTTCTTCGACTTTGAAAAATCGCACCGCGCTGCGAGAGGGTTGAACCCAAACATTTTAATGCCATTTGCTAGATTGCGTCTTGCATTTTTCCTGCCTCCGATACTACAGCGCTAATCCGCGAAGACGACCGGGATTACACGGATAAAAGTATTTACGTTTTTAGTGTGATTTCAATGTGCCGGGATTAGGAGGGAATTTTTTAACGACTCTCTGAGACCCTCGGTGATTAGAGAAAGGGTTGGAAGCACTTTCCAGTAATTATTTTACATTTCTTCGAACATCATTTATAGAACACTTAGTTGAACGACTTCCCTTTTCTTTTGTGTTGGAACAACTTCTATTCAAATGACTTTTTCACTGTGGAGAATATTGTCTTTGTAAGCTTATGGTATAACGTAGATTATCTCCTCTATTTATCTGAATGAGCCACTTATATTGATAACTTAGCGAGATTACTGTGAGATGCAAAAGGGTAGGAGTGTTGATATTAAATTATTTCTCGCTGAAACTAACAACTTAAATTAATTTTCGCGTACGTTTCTCTTGTCACGTGTCTACCTTGAGTTTCACTATTTTGATTGTCGGGAGTGGACAACTAAAATATACTTGTTAAGTCTTCTCACTTCTAAAAATGGCTTATCTATGTTGTCTTAATTCTGTGTTAGGTTATAAAATAGTGTTTTTTTTTACTTTTCCTCATGAATAGGGTATTTTACTGTATGTGAGAAAAAATCTAAAAATATATTATTGTGATAGCTTAGGCAAAATGCAGTCGGAAAATGTTAGTTTTGGTTCATGAAATAACAAAATAAAAAATACAATTTAAAGATTTCAGTTTTTTTTTCATCTGTTTTTGAACACGATGAAATAGTAGCCGCCGCGCATACGGCATGTCAACTGAGCAACTTTATACTTTTATTATTTTCGTAACCAAAGTAATTTATATATAAATAACATTTTGCATTCAGGAACAGCGAACGATAAGTAGAAAAGGAACGAATTCTTAGAATTATAAACAATTGTCTTGTATAATTTCAGCGCATTTGTTTATATAGCAAACTGACGTCATACCCACAGAGCAAAATGGCGTCCACTGCGTCCATCGTCTTCGTCAAATTATGCGCGAAATTTGAAAATTTCGATTAAATAAAAATGTTGTGTTTTTTGTGTTAGTTTATTACCACTCTAGAATCTAATTAAGAGACTTTTCAAAAATGAGTGTAATACCCTATTAGGCTATCAAATGCAAAAGCAGATTTTGCCAAATCCGACCAGTACTTCCAGAGATAAGCGCGTTCAAACAAAAAAAATAAACAAACTCTTCAATGTGACGCAGCCTATGTCAAGCAGAGAACTCTATAGGCTGATCATAAAGATCTTAGTCATTGCTACTATGAATATTAGGATATTATGAGGAGAAAAATTATGTTTGTAAAAGTGTGAAGGATTAATGAAGTAGATTATGTAAGTCCACTAGATTGGTAACCACTATTCTAATGGTCTATACCTACCTCTATATAGAACATTAACTAGGGTATTTATTTAACAGCTCAAATAATGAAATAAATATGAGAATGATGGATTGTGTTAGATATTGCCGTTCTGCTTTCTCTTTACTATCAAACCAAATGGTTAATACAATTACATCTCGCCTTGTTTCCCCGAAAGGTTGGGCAGATGTATACCTATAGGTACACCTCTGACCGACCTAGGAATCGAACGCAGGACCTCATGCTCAGTAATAGCGCTTGCAGAGCATAATAATTAAAATAACAAAAAATATATATATAGATAATACTTCATAATTATACTGCAAGAATAATAAAAAACAATAATGAACAAATTTTAAGCGAGTAAACAAATAAGCATTATTTAAATATAATAAAATAAATAATAAATGAATAGATAGACTTGCACATTTAATATTAATATAATTAGTAAATTAATAGAAACATAAAATACTTAATAGGATATAAAATGATTCAAACGAAAATTTAT
The DNA here is from genome assembly GCA_949091785.1 of Polymixis lichenea. Lineage (NCBI taxonomy): Eukaryota > Metazoa > Arthropoda > Insecta > Lepidoptera > Noctuidae > Polymixis > Polymixis lichenea. The sequence continues at coordinate 8,378,468 of OX420951.1, forward strand.
AAAGCGGTCTTCCTCTCACTAGTTATTTAGTTATTAAAAAAAAACTGTACCCGACAGGGCCCATAATTGTCTCATTTTTTTTATTTACCACCTGTAAGTGTACATTATGGATTGCAATAAACGATTTAATTTGATTTGATTCGATTTGACCACTCAACCACGAAACCAATGAGGCAGGCACACACACACAGGCTCCTGCAAATGCCAGAGGAGGAATGTACTGCACATTGCACAACGAATTACAAGTAATACTATTGTAAATTAGATATGAAGTGGTATAATCCATAACCCTGTCTTGAGCCAGCTTGCTCCACATCGTAACTTATGACACCATAAGCTCCTAGTTAGTGCTGAGGGCTGACGTCACAGGCCGGAGTTAGCAAGACGGATGCCCTCCGTACATCATAAGGTTAATAAGAGGGCTCGTGAACTAACGACGACGCTTTGTCAACGCGCCTTAACCCGCCGCCGCCATCTTGGACGCCATGTTGGATTTCAATCTGCTTAGCGTTTAATGAATTTGCGTCTATTGATTTTGTTTAACCCCTTTTTGTTTTGCTTAATTAACCTTTCGGTGTAGGAAAGTAGCTGTGACAAGGGAGTTAACGGGTAAAGGTTGCCATCTGATAGATACGATTAATTAACTATAACTTTGACCCTTGTTGAAAGTGTGTCTGGTTTAGTACAACTTTCACACTTTTCAACAATATGGCAAACAACTGTACATAATATGATTAAATACATTTCCACCAATCATACTAAAACGACTCATTATGAATTTATAACAACCACGCTGCTGTAAATGTTGAGTAACACGTCACGTCAATAAAAATGACGTCACATTTGGAGTTAATCGCGCGGGAGTCGTCATCATCCGAATCCATTTGAAACCGTTTAAAATGTACAGTGAAAGCGCGAATCACGTCATACAAAAGGTTGTATGAGGTGGGTGGGACATTTAAAATTTACAAATGCGTAATTATGCACCCGCATTGTCGCGAGCACTGAAGGGTTATGTGGCCCCCGTTCCTTCCCCCCTGTCCCCCACAATCCCGGGCTTCCGGGCCTAATGCTATATTTAATTTTCTCTAAGACTCCCTCATTAATAATGCGAAGGCTGCGACTTTAAGTGGCGCTCACACGGCGACGTGAGATACACAGATGTACAAGAATGGATTGCGACTGGATGTCTGAACCAATTAGGTGTGTCAGCTCGTGTGCTGGTTTTGCCGTTAGGGATTTGACTTAAATAGTTTGGAACTCAGATTGGTCAAAATCTTTAGATAGGTAGCTGCTGCTGGCGCGGCGATTCCGTGTTATGTGTAAGCCTACCTTTTTCATTTATTTTTTATTGTTGATTGGAACTCTTGACCTCGATCACGCCTGATGAACAGTGATTGATTAGGTCTATGAGGGAGCGAGCGTACTCAGAAGAAGCTTGTTCAATCTTGCTTTGCTACATATTCTACCTATTTTTTAATTGCCCATGCTACGTGACCGTATTCTTCTTCTTAGGGTATCGATGGTAAAAAGTTCAAATATCTTTGGCCCAAAATTCAGCTGCGCGAACTCTGCTCACTGACGCAGTTATAAGATCATCAAATGCTCATGGACATGCGGCGTAGGTGATACCAACAATTCGAAGACATGTGAGAACCCGTACTGGGTCCGCTTGGTGGAGTACGGCCCACTCCCTCTCACAGAAAGGAGTCCTGTGTCCCAACAGTGGGAAGATTATAAGCTGATTTTGATGGACTTGTTTAACATCCAGTATTGCAAAGACTTCACAGACCGTGTCCAGACAAGTTGTCGCTTCCATATTTTACTATTCATGTACCAAATTCGCGTGTATAAGAGGAACGCGCGAACGTGAGTGAAGATAATTTATCATGATTTCACAAGGGTTATTGGTGCTGGTAAGAGGGCAGTGGAGACTTGCCTTCTGAACAGCCGCGAAGCGAGGAATTTACATATTGAAGTGCTTGCTAAATTGTTTCTAAAGAGAAACAAAGAGACGCCGTGGTGGATGATGATGGCGTTGAAGTGAGCTCGTCATGTGCGTGTGTTTAGGTTAATGAGATACTGGAGAGGCTAGGGATCTACAGAAATAATAAATATATCGGCCGTTTTAGGAGACTAATTACAAAATATCTTATGTACATTGTACAGTCGGACATCCCAAAACATTTTCCAAAAAAAAAACAACCGGCTTCCGAAAAAAACACTACAAAGTGAAAAATAACTTTAATTTGGGAAGGCGGTGACTTTGGATATGTATTTTAATTTTTCTATCACCGCCTTCCGAAATTAAAGTTATTTTTCACTTTGTAGTGTTTTTTCGGAAGTCGGTTCTTTTTTTTTTTTTGGAAAATGTTTTTATTTTTCACTTTTTAGTTATAGTACGTACCTACCCCTTTAATTCGAAATTTCGTCATCTTTGGGGTCAAAACAATGCATGTTTATGCGATAGCAGCAATCGCGGTTTATCTACTGTTATTTTTTTTAAGAGTTCCGTTGTCTATCTCCGAAACGCATCATCAGATCTATGTTAAATTGAAATGGGACCACACGGAAAGCGCCAGCTTTGAAATGAAAAAAAATATATCAAAATTGGTTCACCCAGTCGAAAGTAATGAGGTAACAAACATTAAAAAAAAAAACATACAGTCGAATTGAGAACCTCCTCCTTTTTTTGAAGTCGGTTATAAAGAGATTAGTTACCAGGGTCGTATAGTTGTAGCTATAGACATAGTTGAAGTTTGGTAAGAAACCGATGGATGTTTTCAAATAAAATTGAATTTGATAAATTATTTTTTTGTTTTCTATTAATTCTGCACAACTTCCTGAAAAACACTACATAGTAAAAAATTACCTTAATTTCGGAAGTCGGTGACTTTGGATATTTGGTTAATTTTTGTCACCGCTTTCCGAAATTAAAGTTGTTTGTTCCGTTGTTTCGTTTCTTTTCAACATTATAAAATTAGACATTATGAAAAAGTATATAAAGTAAAAAGGGAAGAGCTCACTGGGCATCAAAGAATTCGTCCGCACTCAGCGCAACGCAACGCAGCGCTTTTCTCACTGACAGCAGTCAGTGGGAAAAGCGCTCAAAAGGCTGGCAGCGTTGCCACGGTGGATGGCAATGCTGATTCTTTGACCTAAAAATAGGCCAGCCCTTTGGTCACGTGGAGAGTCGACCAAATTATATTAAATTTAATTCGAAAACATCCATCAGTTTTTTACTAAACTTCAATTTTATTCGACGACCCTGGTTGCTTATCTCGTTTGGTGACCGTACCTATCTATGAGTAGGTATACATGAGACGCTAAATTGTAAGTAGAGGAGTGTTTAGCTTACAATCAATAGTTACCTGGTATCTGGAATACCAGATAGACCGATATCCGAGATACGATCACAAATTCCGTATTCCGACTTGTTTCAGAAAAGTAACTATCTTAGGTGCTTGTAAAACATTAATTGATACTCGTTTAGCTAGCTGTTTTACGGAGTATATAGCAGCTGAACTGTTGAATCCCCAACATAAAACTTAACTGAATCTAACACACAACTTCACGATCACGAATCAACCAATTCAACCTCATTACAGATCCGATATAAAATCCTAAGTAAATTAGCATGCATTAATTCCGGTGTCTTGGCACGCTTGGTGTCGCCGACGGTACCTACGTGCAGTGTAATTGAGTTACAGCCCTTTGACACCCGACGTAACGAGGTTTGCGACGACACTTGCGTACTACGAGAGAACGACAAGCGCGTACTACGAGAGCGTAGTGCGCGAGTGATAAAGGCAGCTTGAGACTTAGTAGCGTAAGACGGTAATCTTTTGTTGTGGTGTTGGAAGCTGGACAAGAAAAGTGCTATAAGGAAAATGGTCTTTGGGTTTAAGTATGAAAGAAAGATACACCTAACATGAAAAAAGCTGCAGATCCTGCAGACTTTTTTCTATAATAAAGCGGACGGAGAAGTATGAATTTTGGCATAGTTACAGTTTGTATGGAGAAGGAATGCAGTAAGCTAATTGTTTTTTAAATTATGGTCCAATTTCGACCACTGGGCGCAATGGTTCTTGTAAGTATGCCTATTAACATTTTAACTGGAGTTAAAGTGCTATAAACTGATCAAATGAGATAATAATAAATTTATTTTGGAGTAACGTAGTAATAAAATCTGCGAAAATATACAAGGAATATTTGTACTTATTTTGGCTCTTTTTAATAATGCGACACACAATTACATCGGTGTTTATTAGGTGCAAGTGAAGGGAGCGGGCGCCTAGCGACGCGACACCCTGCCGAGCGGGCGTCGCGACGCGTCGCACAATATTGGGGAAATCTCATTCACCTGCCGTATTTCTTACGGGAGGAAGACATTTTCGGGTTCACTGTTTTCAATTTTGAGACATTTTAGGGGTGTGTAAGTTTACAAGTTTTATCCTGCAGTAAAAATCAATTTGTGAAACGTATCATTTTTATAAACCTAAATAAAAAGCTAGTATTAATTAAGTGCACTATTCTCACATCAGTATTACCTACGTCTTCAGAGAATATGTAACATATATGTATATTCGGACAGCACGGTTGGCGCAGTGGTTAAGCGATTGACTGCTGCGTGTAGCGGGTTCGATTCCGGCACGGAACAAATATTTATATGACCTACAAGTAGTTATTCCGGGTCTGGCTGTTTGTGTATGTGTATTTAAATGTTTGTGAACGCACCCACAGTACAGGAGTAATTCCTAGTGTGGGGCAACGTTTTATAAAAAAAAACAAACATTCAACCCATAATGTTCCCAGCACTGGGACACAGGCCTCTTCTCGGTGAGAGATAGTGGGCCGTAATCCAGCACGCGGGCCCAGTTCAGATTTGTCCAGATGTCACATGTCTTCGATTTGTTGGTTCTAGGACATGCTGGTATCGTCAAGATGTTCTCCGTCACCGTTTGAGAACAGTGGTCATGAAGTAAGGCGCCTATCTGTGTTTGAACCTTCGACCTACAATCCCAATAATTTTATGTTTCGTAACGTTAATTACTTACTTATTGTATAGAATCAAGTTCTTCTAACATAACAGACAGCTGTGCTGCTGGGAAGTTTGTTGCGCCACTTCTTCTTCCCAGCTAAAGCACTAGGAAGTGGTGAAGGGCGTTTTGGGGGACTGTCTTATGTAATTTTGACGTTCAAAAAGTGCTGACACCAGCCTAGTTTGAATAAATGACTTTTGATTTTGATTTTGACTCGTAAGTCGTTTTCTGGCTCATCAGGCTTCACTTGGTTCTTAAGGGAAATAGTACCTACCTACTTATACCAGTAGGAGTTTAAAATATTATTTTATCAAAACGAGTTCCAAAAAAGATGCGAACCCGCGCAACGACAATTCTTGTTGAAGCTAACCTCCCAACACCTATATAAAATAATCTCTCAACGCGTCACTAACAAACTTAAGAAACTTGATCATTGTTAATGTTTCTAGAATATTAAAACAGTTCGTGTACTCGCAGGTGTCAGGCTGAGGCCCCTCAAATTGATAATTAATTGTCACGCAAAACTTCTGGACCGTATTAAATCCCCTTTTGAGGCGCAGACGAGGAGTGACAACGGTCCCGGCTGACAATTTAATATCTTTCGGATGGAAACATCGTGCCTCGACTCCGACAGGGAATAGGTCAGAACTCAAGTTTGAGGAACGTCATAATAGATGACTATAAGCAGGCGCGTCAAATAAAGACTTTAGTTTTTGAACAAAACACAAAATAAAGCACCACTGCAACTTAATTAGTTCTATCATACAGATATACAGGCGTTGCGTAAAATGAAGTCATGATTAGCGTCTGATTAACCATAATTTTTTTCTATGTTTAAACCTGTATTAACTTTAAGCTGCCTTTATATTATAAACTAGCTACCAATTGCATTGTAATGCCTTTTTCATTTTATTTTCGACAAACCTTCTCCGGTGTGGACGCACCGGAGGTGGTTCGTCAAAAATAAAATCAACTTACCAAAGTTTTATCACAATGAGTTTTTAGCGTTATTGCGAGATTAACGCACGGCAATTGATTTATATATGTAAACATAGACAGATAGATATGGGGATTTACAAAGAAGTCTGTGTAGATTCAACCTTGATTTCGACGTTTTCAATTACCTAATAAGAGAATGCAGGATCGAGTAAATTATATACATATATTATAGGCGCTTTACTACTACTTACTATGGATCATTATCTTTCTTCGTTTAAGAACGTTTTTATATTTATCAAGCCAGACATAAATCAGGTCGAAAAATTCTCATTGATAGAAACCAGTTTTTTGTCAAGTATCAAAATCAAAAGTCAATTATTCAAACTAGGCTGTGATTCAGCACTTTTGAACATCGAATTTACATAAATGTAATACATAATGTGTTTAATTACCACTATGCTTTATCTCATAGTTGTTAATAGATTATTTTTAAATCAATTTAATTTTAAATGTTAATGTCCAAATTTAATTGAAATGAAAAGTGATGGCCCGAAACACAGGTTTAAATAAACCTAGATCGGGCGGGTCGCTATCTAATATTCAAATTCCAAAACATTATCACTTGCACTTGTAATCAAAATATTTTAGAAATAGTTTATTTTTAGGAACTATAATTGTATGGGAAATTTACTACTGTTGGCTAAATGTACTCTTTTTGTATACGTTTCTATGAAATAAATTATTATTAATTATTGTTAATAAGACAGTTCCCCAAAACAACCACCCTTCACCACATCCTAGTGATTTAGGTAGAAAAAGAGATGTAACTAACTCTCCCCAGTAGAACTACTGTCTTGTGCAATCAAGCTGGCTGACTCTCACGCACAGTTCTACGAAACTTGAAAGATGTATCAGACACCCTTAAAGCTAGATGTACAGTCAGTCTTAAAAAAGATGTTTACGTCAACAACAATTTACTTAACTGTCTACAATCTTTGTTCCGTATTTTTGGATAAATGTGCAGCCTCAAAACACAAATTGGGTCCTTAATGGTAGCTACTTACACATTGATGCAGTATTATTAGATAGAATATATTAGATAGAACAAATTGTAGCCGATTAACTACAATTTGTAATTAAATGAATACTTGAGGATGTATCCAGACTGGTGTAAATTATGTCATGGCCACTGCTCTCAAAACGGTGAACGAAATCATCGCATCGTGAGGAAATCGACCGATGTCCTAGAACCAAAAAAATCGAAGACATGTGACGTCTATCAAACCGCACTGGGCTTCAGTGGTGGCTTATGGCTCACTCACCGAGAGTAGGCCTGTATCCCAGCAGTGAGAACATTATAAGCTGCTTATGTTTCCGATATATCTTAAACATAATCTTTTTAAGTCTGAAAGTATTAGAAACTAACATATTAATTTGTATAATAAATTATAAAATTACCTGATAACTTAAAAGGTAGTGACCCCATCAAGGGATCAGGCGGAAACCGTGGTCCGAAGTGGAAGGGATGGAAGCCGTGGTGCCTGGTCTTGGACCTCGGCTCCCGGGGTCCATCCACCGTCACCTTGATAGCCTTCTGGTACGTCGCCACTTGAGGGGGGGACGTCGCCAGCATTATCGTCAGGGTGAACGATTTACCTGCGAGAGAAAAATAATAATATAAGGAGAAGATAATCGTGATAAATGGTGGGAGTGGTAAACGAAGTTCTTCACGATGACTGACGCATGCATCGCCCGTCGGGACAGGTCAGCTCAAAGCTACAATGGCTCTTTCTTCAAAAGGCCTTTCCAGAAATGACCGTGCATTGTTAGACTCACATAAAAGCCTAATAGTGTAGGTACTTAATGTTTGGCATTTCTTCTCAGAGATCAGTGAGCTAGAAAATTCTGGCGACATCTTGTTTTAAAATATTGACCAACAAAATATGTTGTGACGTATCGATAAAGATTCATTTTAAGTCGATGACAAATGACAACGCAACTACGAGGTTGGTTTATATGTGTCACCGTTACATTTTAAACATCGTCATTTATAAACTCAGTTAAAATCTCGGGAGACTACAAAGTATCGAAACATTGTGAACTGCAGCCCGATAGTTAATCAACTCAGCCTATCGCTGCCTGCGCGACAATACTCTATCCTCCGCCTTCCGCATCCAGTCTGTCCCACCCACCTTTTTAAGGTTGCCGGCCCCACCTAGCTGGGGGGCGTCTCACGGTACGTTTGCCGATATACGGTCACCACTCCAGGACTCGTCTGCTCCACCGTCCATCGGTCCTTCGACAAACATGGCCAGCCCACTGCCACTTCAGCTTGCTCAATTTACCAACCAGATAGTACCTTGCGCTATTACTAAATAGCCAAGTAACTGCCACGTGTGGAAGTAGCACTCGCTGGCCGCAGTCGCGGCACCGCACGCTCGCTTCGCTCGCTCGGCTCGCGCACGGTTGGTCGCAGTTCTAACCTAACTTAACTTATTTTTATTGCAAGCAGTATGGTGCAGTTCACAATTTATCGATAGTTTATAATCTCGCAAGATAGATTATAAACTAACGGCGTTCACAATCATACGGTGACATATGCATTGCGCTTAGTGGCCCTAAGTTCCGTGATCTCAAAATACCAGCCACGAACGAATCTCACATCATTAAGTAGATCATAAAGCAGAATTGTATTCGTCATTCATTTACTACTAACAAATAAAAGTCGTCTCTTGAACAACACTGAACTGGCTAAGTAATAACAGCCGCACGGGTTGTTGGATCAGGTTAAGTTATACTTGCCGCGGTTGGTCCGTGGATGGGTGATCATTTTTACAAATCAAGACCCCTCCTGCTCGGCTGTCATTCGTAGATTTTGACAGTCGTAACATCGTAACGGGACGTCAGAAGCCCGAAAATCTGACTCTTACAACCAGTCTTGGGTATCGTATTACCCAATAACTGGGTTGTGCAGGTCAGGTAGGCAGTCATTTCATGTAAAATAATGGCATTCCCAACATCGTTGGGAAAAAGCTAAGCAGATGATGATGAACAACACTGAACCGATGCTGATCTCAATCTTGTTTTTTTTTATGTGTTGTGATATTCATGATCTTCTTTGCCGTATCCACTGTGACGTAATCAAAATCTGTATCCATTTGTTAGAAGCATATTCCTTAACCTTTAAAGTTGTAAATGGCGTTAAGTCAAACCCCATTTTCAACAACCAAAACACAGCCCACCAAAGCACGTACAGAAACCATCTAGCAAGTTTCAACCTTGGAATGTATAAAGAATTCGCGGCGGCGGCGTCGTCAACCCATTCGGTTGCCGTCGGCGCGACCTCGGTTGATTTGTGGAGCCCCGCCGGCCGAGCGATCGTACCTCGAATGCCGACACGAACACACGGATTACTAGAGCGTCGATTTACTGAGATGTTGAGTATTTTGAAGAGAAGTGTTGGTATGTCGCTTGGTTTTTGTTTTGGGAACGAGAAAGGGGGTGGCCGAAATGGTACACAAAAAAAAATGGAGACGGTACTGTAGAGGATATTTACTTAGTGTAAAACCTCACGCACATACTGGCAGCCGATGATTGGGCTATGTCTATGTTCAAGCATTTAGGATATTCTAAAATAGAACGTAAAATAATTTTAAGTAGGTGGTATCCGCTGAGCTTTGATTTTAATTGACAGGCGCGTCTTTGTAAGCATCTGAAGGTCTTTCAGAACTCATGAAATAAACGTGGAGCCCCACATTTTAAGCGCCCCATAATCTTTTAATTTTATACCCTTACACACCCGGTACCTGGAGGCTCGTCTGAGCCTCCACAGTACCGTCTCCCTTGATTCCAAGGGCGAATTTCACCTACAAAGAAAGTCTTAATCAGCACATTAACTACGTTTAAGGCATGTCAGTGCCATCATTTTCTATGCAATATTGATACTGCAGCTCTTGAACGCGTTCAGTTTCATTGGTGAAATTTGCACTAAGTAAACTTTGCCTGCATATACTACAAATAAATGATTTTATTTCGGTGTAGGTTTTAAACGTCAGCCATGTTTTTTAAACTACATGAGGTTGGCGTTACTTAGACAACTACTCTGAGAAGCATAGCCGACACAAAGTCAGAGGTCTCTTTTTTAAAACTTCGGGACTTCCCCTCTTCTCTTCTTCTTCTTTTTTCCTGACTTTAGTCCAGACATAATCTTGGTCAGATCATGTGAGGACTATGTCTAAATTGGTCTTTTGAGGAAAGAACCACACAGATTTGAATGGGCCTGTCCAGTCAATGCAGAACTTAAGAATGCAACTTAATGAAAGCAATTAAATTACAGGGCATGGTTTTGTTATTTATTTGCTGAGATGTCTTTATAATTATAAGTCCTTTCCACTTTCAAAAGACTGCACAGTACAAGATCTTTCGGACCATTCCTAAAGCTTAATTTCCAATTTTAAAACGTGCACACATCTCATGATTACCCTACTGCTTATTTTTGAGCTTTTCCACCCAATAATCAAGTTCCAGTTACAGCCCAACCGCTCAACGCACAAAATGATAAGCACTGTGTGTAAATGTGGTCGTGGGCATCCTATCACTTAATAAGTGCTGGAACTCGCGACAATGCCGTCACGTAACGAGGCAATATCCTAAACAGTGACCATCGCCGTAAATGTACCATTCGACTATGTACAGCGTTTGATAATGAAAGCAATGGATGCTTAACAATCGAGTATTAGCGTGTTATATAGCGATGAAATCGAGGAATGGTAGGTATAGTCGAAATGCCATCGTAACACATCGACCGCAGAGCGACCACAAACACGGCGGCAAGCGTTTGAACAATCACGGACGTATCGACACACATACCGAATGGTAATTCTGGTAAAGTTCATCGGTTGACATTCTACACCCCTGCCGTAATGAATGATCATAGGCGCTAATTGAATAATTGTATGTACTACAAACTGGATGCGGTATTTTTCGAAATGAATTGTTGAATGATTACGCAGAAAGTATTATTGGACTGCATTTAATATAATTGTTATTTACAGAACATTATTAAATTATCAGGTTTCTCGGACCATAAATAAACACATCAGTAAAATTGTATGTTAAAAAGCTAGTTCTGAATAATTTATCTCTTTGTAAACAAAAGCAGAAGCTAAACAAACAACGCTAACAAACACTATTTTCCTCCAGCATCCCAAACAACGAAAGATTTCATATTTAGATCCCAAATTATATTCTGAATAAAAGAAACGTACCGGGATAACGTTCCGTGCAAAACAAAAGAGAGACTAGTATTCCCAGCGTCTGGCTTGAAGCCAAAAGCCGCGGCGGTGGTCCTCCGAGCCATGAAAACGACATAAACACCCCCCCTGCGCGGCCCGCGACCCCACCGCACCCCCTCGACCCGAAATGAGCGGCCACCCGCTTATTTTCATAAAACCCGCATAAACTCGGCGAGAACTTAAGAGAGAGACCAAGAAATTGTTTTTGCGCAAATATACGCAGAAAAGAAAAGTTTTATTGTCTCCCGGACGGAGATACGAATTACCCATTTCGACTACTTATGTAATATGGATGGAATGGAGGCACGAATCTACATGAGATATGGCTGGGGAATGTTTCGTTGTACGCTGGTTAGTATTCATAGAGTATCCGGTTATTGGCAACTGTTTGTCAAAGGGTAAATAATTACGTACTTACTGTAATTGAACTTTTGGTTTTTTTCCGCCTCGTGTTACGTAGAGTCGAATAAATTTCCGTTTGGTTATTGTCATTTATAGTTATTTCAGTTCATACTATTTGTATCTTGGTATAAAACTGTGTTCCGTGTGGTGCCGGACGTAAAAGAATAGCACCATCCCATTTATTCCCATGGGTGTCGTAGAAGGCGACTAAGGGACTTACTAGAAAATGGGCAGCAGTGTTCTCTATGCATTTGACCACCATACTGCGATCGCCAACCCGCCTGTCAAGCGTGGCGATTATGGCAAATCCCCCACTTTTGGGGAGGCTTATATCCAGCTGTGCACGTCTTTCGGCTGATATGATGATAAAACTATACAGCGTACCGTTTCAAGCAAGATCGTGATTAAGCGTCCTATTTGGTAACTGGTAAGTACATTTAGCACCAGACGTTATTGATTTTCAGAATGTGATATTTTTATTGTTCGAGAGCCATGGTGGCCCAGTGTTAAGGGTCCCGACTTCCGAGTCGTAAGGTCATGGGTTTGAACCCACGCGACCGCTTCACTTTCTGTACCTAATTTCATCACCAGTCCTCTCAAAACGGCAAAGGAAAACATCTTGATCAAACGGGAATGTCCTAGAACCAGAAATTCGCAGACAATGTGACATCTACCAACCCGCACTGGGCTCGCATGGTAGATTACAGCCCACTCTCTGTCGAAGAGAGGAGGCGTGGGTCCCAGCAGTGGGAATATAGGCTGATTATGATTTTTGGAGGTCACTGTTCATTAATTTTACCTCGTAACATACAACCAAAAAAATCAAAAACCTTCGATGCTAAATATACAACTACACATCTACAAACAACCAATAACAAGCTACCAGCAAAAACCTTCAGAAAAGCAAACATAAAGCCATTTTCTAACTCCATAAATCATTTAGTTATTCATAAAAAGCCTCTCTGCCCACCCCCGACGCCGCGTGCTAACATATTGCACTTGCACGTGCTACTCACTTCATAAACTGTGTGTATCCCGGCAGGGGGAGCCACTGATTGTTCATAAAAATATTGTGCTTAGCTCCGGTTATTGAAACATTTTTTGAAGGGGTGATATTGATATTTTTTTATTTAAAATTTTGGGTTGAACGGAATTGGTGGAAAATCTAAGCGTATCCTGAGTTTCATGAATTTGTTCATCATAGGTAAATAACAATAATAAACGGTCCTTCTTGGATAAAAATAAGTCGTCTTGGTTTTATGGTACACCCTGCGCCATCTATCGAATCAGAGCGACATTTTTTACGTTGGCAGTGTAAAAACGGTAACCAAAGGTGCAGAGACGTTCATAGACGGACATAATTCTCGTGCATAATGAAATCAAATAATACATTAAAAGAGGTTTTTTATATAATAACATCGTTATACTACGTACTTTGGAAAAGTAAGTACCCCACCATTCTAACTCGCTACCTAATAAATAACTACCCGAAAATACGCTCACGAAAACTGATAACAGTTAAAATATTATTCCAAATTCAACTTCAGTTCCAAATTCAAATTCGGCAATTTCCCGTTCACGTCGGATTAAAAATCAGCTTTATAACGTCATAAAGTAGGCGGGAGGCACGTTAAGATAAGAGTTCTCTCTCGCAAGCTAAATAAAAAATGAGCCACAATGGCAATGGCAGAAAGCTTCTTTGATCTCGGTTACACGGCTTACTGGGGATTTTCGTCTTAGAGGAGCAATTTGTATATAAAATACCGAAAGCCAACCGATACGCATTACGAACATTAGCGAATTGACTCCTCATATATGCGGAAGATTTATTTATTCATATTTGCATCGTAAACTGTGTATACGAACGATGCGGAACAAGAATCTACGATAAGTACGTTTATTGCGTTATACTTCCTCAGCAATATAAAACTTCTTCCCCAACCAATAAAATAACTAATACAAGCGAGACACCGTAAAATCCGAGTTTATTGAGGCGTCTCAAAAGAACAAGAGGAAAAGTCAAAAGCGTGCACAATTAAAACCAGTCCCCTAGGAAGCGCCTACCAACGAGCCGAGCGGTCAATATCGCGAGACGAGACCCTCAATTTTCACCACTCTCCCCAACGCTAATAACAATAATTAGGAATGAGTGGTTCAATAATTAAAAACGGAAAGAGAACAACTCCAAAAAGACGTACCAATATGAAAAGAAACTTGAGCTGTCCTGCTTCGGCTCGGAGAAAAGAGTATTGCTATCTCCGTCACTCGACCGTCTCAATTTCGCTTATGAATTTTTTGTACCCACCCAATGGTTCTCTTTTTAAATTAATCAAATTTAAATGGCTGCTCATTTTAAACCGTGGTGGTAGTTAGCGATGCTCTTAACAATTACGTTAAGACTTATGAGTACAAGTGTTTTTAAGATGCTAAATGTCTGTACTTCTTTTCTGGGCACATAATTTAAGAAGACCGGTTTTTCTCGCCTATAAACTTAATTACAAGTTAAATTTACCTAGCCTTTGCCAGCAGCGTCACCCGCGTGGAGGTCGGAAATTATCGCGCAGGAAAGTACTACCGGAATAAAAATTATCCTGTAATAATCCAGGTTATAAACTGTCTGTGTGCTGTAAGTTTCGGTTAAATCCGTTCAGTCGTTTTTGCGTGAAAAAGTAACAAACATCCATCCATCAATGCTCACAAACTTACACATTTATAATATTAATACGATTCCTAGGTTAGAAGAATAGTTCGTGCTGTCTAAACATTCATATACCTATTATGAAGGAACTCCTTACAAAACCACACTTTATCCTAAATCCCCATTTACAATATTAAAGCTCGTTCTATTCAAATAACATACCCTTGAAAGGCTAATTTACATCCTCAATCATCCCATAACATACAGCGAGAGGTATTCAAAATAACGGGGCGAAATTGAAATCATTAGTTCGCAAAGGGGCATGGGCAGTGCATCAAAGGGGGTCGAGTTAATAACGAAAGGTGAGGCCGAGATCTTTTTCGACGTTCTCTATTCAAAAATAATTTTCCCGGGGGTGAAACAAGGTGCAGATGGGGTGAAGACTGGGCTCGAGAGCCTATTGTGTTCTACCGACACTGTTTGGTTAACTGCACTGTAGACCTTTGTTAGAGCTCAACGATTAGGAATGCCTACGTAGGTTTGTTTTGCAATCGTTGTCTGACAAAGAAAAAGTAAAATTTTCTGCCTTAAACCGAGAAACAAAGGAACGTTACCAGTAAGTAACGTTGTACCGTTTGACTGATTATTATGATTTAACTTCAGCACCTGATTTTGACGTTTCGTAATTATAGCTTGTTGATGGTGAGGCCTTCGATTTGATCAATGGTTCCGGCAAATTGTAGTTAAGTACCTGACTTGAGGGATTGGAAATCTTGTGAAGTTCTAGCGACTTCATAAGTCGATGGTTGCTCAACTTCAGGCAAATCTTAATCTGCATACATTATATTACTAGCTTTTGCCATCAGCAAATTATCCGCCGCGTGGGAAAATTATCCCACGGGAACGTAATACCGAGAGAAAAATATCCTGTGTTAATCCAGGTTATAAACTAAGTATTTGTATGCCAAATTTCACGCAAAACGTTCAACCGTTTTTTTGTGATTGAGCAGCATCTAAACATAGAAACTTTCACTTCATAATATTATAGTAGCATAGAATAGTAAGAAAAGTAGGAGTAAAAGAGCGTAGAAGTGTTAAATCAATAAATCAACAATCACTTTTAGTTAAATCACGACTTCCTACGCAATCAAAACATTTTTTCAAAGATGTTTCCACTAAAAAAATTCCAACGCACGATATAAAAAGGCAATTACAGACGCTGCGTAGAAGATCAGGGACAAGGGACAAATGAGACTAGGGGCGTATTTTTTACCGAGTCTAGCTGTAAGGTGGGGGTCAATCAATCGATTAGCAGATGTCGCTGCTTGACTACTGGTGCGTTAAATTGCCCTCTTACTACACCACTCGGGGGCATAATAAGGTAAGGTTAAATTTAAATCAGCCATGAATGGAAATTTTGTAGACTAGGTATGCCTTTTTAGTTTTGTTGAGTAAGTAATTATAATGTACTTAGTAGTGTACAAGTATGTATTTTTTTGATCCACCATTTATTTGATCACAAAAAAACATGGGTAGCTTATAAAGAACGTAAAAGGAAAAAATTACTTGAGGATTTCTGCCGTCAAGAAAAAATTAAAAAATGCGTTTTTTTTGCCAGTTGATACTATGGGTATTATCATGTTCCGTAACAAGTAATTGGATATTACACAAGCTCCAACATAATTTGGAAATAAAGAAAATGATCTTACAAGTAATTAATAATTATTTTCTAATACGAAGTATAAAGGCCTTCCCGGCTAGCTGACACGGCAAACCATGGCAAAAAAAGTGGTTGGGGGCCCTCATTAAATTTTTCGCTTATTAAAAATTCCCCGCGCCCCCTCCCTCGGCGTTAGATACGCAACTTTTTATCCCGGAACGAAGCAAAAGTTATGTTCCACAGCGATTCCCCTTTGTCTTTTTTACCCGATAATTTGAGTGAGATTTCCTCGCAATTTAAGATAAACAAAGAGAGCGCTTACCCTTAATTGGAAAGCAGAGCGTTATTCAGGAAGGAACGTGACAAATAGACACCTCTTAACTTCTTTTCCACTTTCTCGCCGCTCTGGGCTATATTGGTTTTTTTCGTGTACACGCTAGCCGAAAGCTTTTGTTTGTTTAAGGCATTTTTAATGAGGGTTATATTTATACTAAGGGGACGGAATCCACTTTATGTTTCACGCGTCTATCAGCTCCATTTGGAAGAAATTAGCGCTCTTATACCTACAATTAGCTGGTAAGTCGACTTTGAAAAACAGCAGTGTTGCCTCTGAAGTACAATTCTAATCAAGCATGCAGTGAAGTAGGGACTCTGATCTCCTGAAACATACGTAATTTTACAATAGCAGCGATTCTTTTAATTGCTACCTAAACTAAAATAAGAGTATTGCTATCTCTTAATGACACACCGCGAAAGAAAAAGACAAGTGATGCTTTAGAACTGTTAAACTAAATTACGTCTCGGTTGCCTTGAATTTGGCTTAATGAATTTAGTTCGTTGTAGTTGCGTTGAAGAAAAGCTTAGTTCAACTTTTGACAGCTCTTATTTACAAACGTCTTTTTCTTGTTTCAGTAGAAGGAAAAAGAAATAACCTAAATTAAGTTTAGTTGGTGAAACAGAATCATCACTGCTAACTCTCTTAGTACCAAAAACCCAGAGAGATTCCCATCATTTTACAGTGACAACCTAGTAAAATAAATTGACATTAAAACAAAATTTTACCTCCTCCATGTATCACAATAACTTGGCAACGTGACACTTCCTCAAAATCAAAATGTAAACAAGAACACGTTTTATTAACATGATTATATAAAATAAACAATTTATCCCGCCTTCGCTTGTTTATCCGTCATCGACACGGAAAGCTGTGACACGCCTGACATATTCAGTGATATTTTCTTACGTCATGCAAAAGGTTCGCGACCCCATCTTCCTTCGTTAGCTCCCCTGCACTATTTGAATATGAGACGCGAGGCAAGTTTACAGTTCGTATGCTCCTGTTTGCGACCCCTAACTTTAAGTTTGTTTCCGCTCCGTTGTTCATTTACATCGATCCGAACTGTTTACGTTAATTCTGGTTTACGTTACGTTGATGGTAATGAGATTTTGTTTATGTAATGGGATATTTTACGCAAAAGGATTTATGTTTCACAATTTGCTGTTTGGGCATTTAAAATTATTCATAATAATTTTGGATGGTCGGATAAATATTAGTATGCACATAAATATAGTGTATGATTCAACATAGAAGAAGAAACACAACACACAAAAGCACCATCAAATGAAAAGCACCAAGTAAGTACCTACTTGATAAGTAGTACCTACTGATTTGGTGCCAATGTGCAAGTGACACTATGACAAGAAAATTCATATAAAGAACAACCAAAATGCGGTGCCAAGTGCATCTCAAGATTGCACCAAATGTGAGTCCACCAGCTGGACTCCCACGTCATAAGTCGAAACTCTACAAATTGCTTAACTTAAATGTAACTTCTACACGTATGTATGTTACCGCTTAAGTTGCGTGTCTTGTCGCTAATAAGGGTTAAACACCAAAGTATCAGTTTTAGCTGTAAAGAGATCCGCACAGAAGTGCTATAAGTGCGTAAACGATTACAAATTATTCCACAGAACTTGATACTGTTATATCGATTGTAGGGATGACAATCAGTAATGATCCTTAATTATCATACACAGGATTGCCATACAGGATTATAAATCAGATTAGCTCAAAGAAAATAACCGAGAGCATCATCTCGACGTGGTGTGGTGCCTGAAAAGAGTTTTCAAAATTCAATGTTCAGCAGAAACTACGATTGCGTCGATACCAAGGAATTTGAAGGCACGAATTGAATGATATCCATAAAACCTTCAGCCGGTCCATGAGCTGAATGGAACTACAACTTGGAAAAAAACAACCTTCTTAAAAAGCTGATAGATGATCACCATCTGCTTAACCTTTTTCCAGCTCTGGTAGTGTCACTTTCCAGTCTAAACGACAGCGCTGAATACCAGTATTTTATATAGAGCGGAAGTCTATCGTACCTTACAACCCAGTAATAATACCCCCCCCCCCCCCTTGGTAAGACTGGTAGTCAGACTTTCGGGCTTCTGACTACCCGTAACGACTGTCAAAGATCCACAAATGACAGCCGGGACCAACGGCTTAATGTGCTTTCCGAGGTATGACGGACCAACCACGGCAAGCGTAGCTGATCGAACAGTTCAGCTGTTATTAGTATGCCACAAACCCTTCAGAAGATAGATGAAATAGAATATAATAATATAATATTGCTTCTAATTGCTCCATATATTTCATGAGTTGCCGAATATCCAATCGGTTTGGAAATTTCTAGTGAAATTTCTTTCTATCTCGTTTATACGTATAGCTATATATATGTATAACGTCTCGTTTTTGCGAGAGGAACTGGCCAGCGGCGGAGGCGGCGGGGGAGGCGCATTGCCTAGTTTTTTAAGTTGCTTCATATTGTGTGGCCGTATCTCAGGCAGCAGGCAAAATAGAAGAAAAGAGACCTCGCAATTGTAGTCCGATGCGCTTGTATGACCAAATCGGCACACACGAAGCCAAACAGATGGGCGAAAACCGATCGACTTAGATGGCTTAGCATAATCAGACTTTAATGTTCCCAATTTAATGTTCTCCTGGGTGGCCCAGGAGTGGGAACATTAAAGTCTCCTCTCTTCAAAAGGGAGTGGGCTATGATCTACCACGCGGACCCAGTTCGGGTTGGTAGATGTCACATATCTTTTGGATCTAGGACATGCCGGTTTCTTGGCGATGTTCTCCTTCACCGTTTTGAGAGCAATGGTTATGAAATTATATAGGTACACAAAGTAAAGGCCCTGCCTGGGTTTGTTTCCACGGTCTACAACTTTTAAGTCGGGGCGTTACTACTAAGCCACCATTAAGATGCGCTGCGAACCTTACTTGTGTATTGCATTTACGTACCTATCGAGACTCACCCATAGAAGTTTTTTTTTATATAATCCATGAAACAAAACCCTTAACCATTTCCTACTAGATTATAATCCAAGAGGTTGCCTCCACGCAACTAATCGGCCACTAGACGTTCACATCTGAATCACCTCAAGTGTCGCCGTCGCGACAACGCAGAGGCGGTTGACCGTGCAATTACATTGGCACCTACTATGATATCAAGTACGGTGAACTCTGTGGCATGTAGCGCTTTAGAGATACAGGGCTTTTCTTTAACAATCAGTAATATGGAGGAACAGCTAGAAGGAAATGTAGAATTAGATATCGTTTGTCAATACTATCGGCTAAAATTATAACGAGAAAAGATTTGATTTGTTTTTGTTTCTTTGTTACGCTTTCACTCTGAAACGTCTAAACGGATTTGGATGAAATTTGTGACATGGGTAGACCATGACCTGAATTAGGACAAAGGATACTTCTTATTTCGATATTCTCACGGGATCGAGACTTTTCCGAGTGGAACCGCGGGTTGTAGCTAATTTTGCAAACAAGGTGAGGAGAGACCTTCTCAGACAATCAGACACAACCAAGGATCTGATTGTTAATAAAATATGAAAATGTGAAATTACTCATTTATGTAGTTTTCTGGCCAGTCATGTAACTGGAAAATTGGTTGACATTTGGACATAGGCTTCAGATTCAATAATGAGAAGGGTAATTGCATAACTCAGTAACAGTAGGAATTGTTCGTTACGTTATATTTACCACAGCAATGGATTAGCAACATCCATCAAAAATTTTCAGATTGTGTTTGATAGTGTGGTACGTAATGGGTGCAGGTTTGATTCGTTGGAACTAAAAAAATATCGATAACCATTTAAGAATCATTAAGGTATTCGTTACGTTTAAAAATGGTGAGTGCACAAAGTTTGAAACAAAATGTTTTACTAATTTAATTTTTAGAGTAACTTTGTAGTTTAGTAAAAAATGCTGTAAAATTAATATTTTTTTAAATTTGCATCTTCGCTATCTATAAAACCGTGAGCATATATGAATGTTTACGATAATGCAGACATCTACTCATAAAAAATCCCCCTCTACCCGAGTGCGTACTCAAAAACAAAGCCCCGAGCGCCTTGCCTGCTGAATATTTCAACAGGTCTTCTCTTTGTACGAATATTAAGTCAATGGGGGTAATTGATCTGTTAAGGCCCCGCTCCGAAAATCTATGCCATAAATCTTTAAATAGGTTAGGTGGGTATGTTTCGAAGATAACCTCTTAAATTAATAACGTGGTAGCTATATTGTGCGGATGTTATTTGGTGTATTGGTAATTTTATGCCTAACATATTTTCTTGTAAAGAAATTAATAAAGCAATTTAATTTGTGATCCTAAGCACCAAGGAACTTCTACAATGGCTGATAATTAATCACATATTAATCACATATACATTAAAAAAAAAACACAAAGCGCTTCTCATAATTCTAGGAAAACACAAAACTTAGTCAAAACGAGCCGAAAGGTGGTCGCTTACAATGGGCCTCATAAGAAGGCTTAAAATCACCCAAAGGGCAATGGAGAGGGCTATGCTTGGAGTTTCTCTGCGTGATCGAGACATCCGCAAGAGAACCAAGGTAACCGACATAGCCCGAAGAATTGCCAAAGTTAAGTGGCAGTGGGCAGGGCACACTGATGATGAACATATGCGAAAAACGTGAAAGTAACTGTCTACCTTTTCACGTCTTAACGTCTGGACGGATTTCAATGCTAAGCACGCAGGTGACCATGTCATGTGTGTTTTCATAGGACACGGTCTCATAAAATAAATTCCGACTTCCGATAGTAACTTTAAATGATTAAGTTTTATCATCATCATTATCATAATTTCAGCCGAAACACGTCCACTGCTGGGCATAGGCTTCCCCCAAGCTCCGCCACTTCGACCGGTTCTATGCTTCCCGCACCCAGCGGATTTACGTGGCTTTCACAAGGTCATCGGTCCACCTTGTGGGAGGCCTTCCCACTCTTCGTCTTCCGGTACGCGGTCGCCACTCCAGAACCTTTTGGCCCCATCGGCCATCTGTTCTGCGAGCAATGTGCCCTGCCCACTGCCAATTAAGTACGTGGCTAATTAATAACATCCACTCAGGGCGACGTGGATGGGTGACCGTCTTTACATATAAGACCCCTCCGTGCCTAAAACAGAGCGTTACGCCGTTGGCCCCGACTGTCATTCGCAGATTTTTAGCAGTCGTAACGGGTCGAAAGAAGCCCGAAAGTCTGACAACCAGTGTTACCTAGGGGTATCGTATTTACCCAATAACTGGGTTGTGGAGGTCAGATAGCCTAGTCACTCTATGTAAAATACTGGTACTCAGCTGCATCCGGTTAGACTGGAAGCCGACCCCAACATAGCCGGGAAAAAGCTAGGCAGATGCATGTATACATAAATCTCCAAAACTCACCTCTCCCGCTCCTCCCAACAAATCTCAAGTCATTAAACTTGGCGACCTGGTTCTTCATCACCGCCGTGCAGTTCCTCAACTCCGCAGAACAGTTCTCGTCGTTGCCAGCTCTGACGGTGACCAGGGTACCGTCCCCGACTTCCCCTAGAGCCACCACTTTGAAGGCCATTGGGAGGGTCTTGTTTGACCGCCAGTGGGGAGGTAGTACGGTGCACACCTAGAACAACAAACTGAAGTTATAGATAACTAGCTTATGCTAGCGGTTTCACCTGCGTAGAGGTCAAAAATTATCCCTGGGGAACGTTCTACCAGGATAAAATTATCTTACGTGTTCATCTAGCTTATATACTATCTGTGTGGCAAATTTCATCCAAATCCGTTCAGTTATTTTTGCGTAATTTGAGTGACAAACATCTATACATACAAACTTTCACATAAATAATAGGTATTAGTGGGTTAGTAGGATAGGATGGAAGACACAGAAAAAAGTTAAAAGAGAGGTAGTAATAAGATTGTTTAAAAGATATTTAAATTCAAGGTACCGATTAAAGAATCTACGTACATTATCTTTTAAAATGAGATGAAACTAATCACATACAGCGACTCTAAAATATGCGTCGCATCGTCATCTACACTAATATTAAAGAGGTGAATGTTTTTATGTAAGTTTGTATGTAGGGGTTAATCTCTGGAACTACCAGTCGAATAAAAAAAAACTACTTGCATTTGTTAACCCAATTCTTGAGAAAGGTTATAAGCTATTTAACATCACGCTACGACCCTTACGAGACGAGCATAAATAAGAAAATTCCGGAACACTAAGCGAAGCGAAACTTCACGTGTATGAAGCCGCGGGCAGAAGCTAGTGAAGAATATTTCACCATTGCACTTCAAATCATATTGCTTAGAAGGAGACCCTAACACTTTTAACAGGATAGTCTTTTACAGGATATGTAGCACAGCTAGATTGAAAGAATGAAAGCTCTCCTTACCACATGAGGACAGCCAGTCTTCACCAACTCTCCAGGATGATCCGCCAAGAGACCTTCCAAGGTCCTGTCAGCGAGCAGCTCTGCCGTCAGCGGCTGACTCGGCAACCCGCCTCCATAGCTCGACGACGGTGCCTCATGGCCTAGTCCACTAGTCGTCGAGCTCACTTCACTCGATAAATGCATCGTCCTGACCACGTCCTGACCACTTCCTGACCACGACCTGACCTTAGTCCACTTATACACACTGATACATTACGGCATACGTCATTAATGTCTGGTATATACAGTTCACAACCGTCACATGACTCTGGTGCTCACAGGCTGGTCCGAGCTTGAATCGCCAACCAACTGAACAGGGAAATATCTTGTGGATTGTGATGACATGGTTTGTGATGGTGTCTGGAAAGAGATAGTTCAATTAAATTTATTATTTATTTATTCTTTTTTCAGTCTTTATTACTGGAAAGGTTGGTAGAATGATGTTTACAAATGATTCATTAGAGCTTTCATTTTGACAGTTCCACGACATTCATTGCGTTGTCTGCGTTGTTGATCAGATGAATTTTACAAATATATGAAGCAATGGATAAAGTGGATTAACAATAAGCTACGAAATGATTCAGATTCTGATTAATAGTGAGTAACACAATTAGAGTGCTTATTCAATTTGTTCACAAATCGTGATTAATTTGTTACGTAGGCTATATTTCGCCTTTCATGTTTTATTAACTTGTTTAACGTTGACATAACAAAATATATACTTACCTAATGTCCATCTATTATATTTATAAGTCTTAGTATGGACCCAAAGCTTTAATTACAAAATGTACGCTTTATTCGTTCCGTGTGGTGCTGGACGTAAAAGAATAGCACCATCCCATTTCTTCCCGTGTGTGTCGTAGAAGGCGACTAAAGAACTTACTAGAGAATGGGCAGCAGCGTTCTCTATGCATTTGACCACCATACTGCGATCGCCAACCCACCTGTCAAGCGTGGCCATTATGGCAAATCCCCGCCTTTTGGGGGAGGCTTATGTACAGCAGTGGACGTCTTTCAGCTGATATGATGATGATAACGCTTTTTTATAATAAGTTATATTAACATAAGTTAAGTTCAATTATATTAAGTTTTATGCTAGCACTTATACTTTTGTTATTTGTATCACATTTCAACACCAAGCGATGCTCTACGAGGATTTATTAAGTTTTGCCTTTTACTGTAACTAATAGCTTGGCACTAGCTAATCATCATTAGCTGGAGCATCAGGAGCAGTGGTGGGCCAGTGGTGACGGTTGCGACTTAGGGGTCGTTTATGTCAGGATTTTTTAAAGTATACGTGTGTGTTTTTTTTTTCGAGGGGCTCGTGGCTCAGTAATAACAACCTCACGAGTCAATCCATCAAGTTAAGCAACGCTTGCTGGGGTTGGTATATGGATGGATGACCATCTTTATATACCGAGACTCCTCCGTGTCTCGGAAAGCACGTTAAGCCGTTGGTCCCGGCTGTCATTCGTATATCTTTGATAGTCGTTCCGGGTCGTCAGAAGCCCGAAAGTCTGACAACCAGTCTTACCAAGGGTTGTGGAGTTCAGATAGGCAGTCGCTCCATGTAAAATCCTGGTATTTAGCTGCATCCGGTTAGACTGGAAGCGAACCCCATCATATTTGGGAAAAGGCTAGGCAAATTTTTGTGTTTGTTATTTTTTTCCTGCTGTATTTTATTTGATATCTCTGCTATGATAACTAAGAAGAAATGAACCCAAGTGTTGCACTGAAGAAGATGAAGCTCAGCGTGGGCTACCTCCTGAATAGGTTTAATTTGTTATAATAGAGGTGTACTCTTATGACTATAGCAAATGCTTGAAAGCTTGTCTGGCCTTGTTACCTATTTTATTTGTGTAGCAGTTGTGGCCCAAAAGGCTGCGACTTACGATTTTGTAGGTATATATTTTTTTTTTTTTAAATCGGTCTTCCCATACAAAATCAATAGTCAGCTGCCCGATTTTGTATTCGGTCGGATTTTTATTTTATATTTCGACCCATGTTCCTTGGAGAAAGTTGTTCAATTTCACGGGTACTATCACCCTGAAAAATTTGGACGGTGACTAAAATATCACCTTGTATATATATTTATAGCCATACAGGCGCTTTTATCACTACTATTTGATCACTGCTGCTATCAAACTATTGCAACTATTTCATCACTACAGCCCAGTAGCGGATTTAGGTTGAATGGCGCCCTAGGCCCAAGACGACATGGCGCCCTTTTTCTTTCGTAACAGTATATATACAGGGTAAGTTTTTATCCAGTGCGCAAATTGTAATCATGAATTCAGTATATCATTCTAGACCCCCAGCGTTTGTAAAACAAAAGAAAAATTTCTGTGCTGGGGAGTCTAGAATGATATGCTGAATACATGGTTACAGTTTGCGCACTGGAAAAAAACTTACCCTGTATATATATATATGTGGTGTTTTTATTTTACTTTGTTCTAGATGTAGTTTACAATTCATGTGATTTCGGATCTATAACTCTAAAAATAAAAATGCTTTTTAAATCTTTTTTAAGTAATATTAAAGTAATAAAGTTTATTGTTCAATTAGGACTAGATTACATGGCAAGGTAATATTTTTCTTAGATATTTCGGGTTTTAGTACTTTCCTGATTAATTATTTTAAGAAAGAAAGTCTACCCTTGAAATCGTACTATGTTTAGATAGTAAGAGCGCAAGAAAATAAACTTTAAAACTGGTTCTTACAGTTTACAGAAAACCCAATCGATTTTGAATTTTAGCCGTCTTAAAAATTTTGGCGCCCCCAAAATTTGCCGCCCTAGGCCCGGGTCTAAGCCTGATGCTGCTGCTACTGCTATCGAAACGGTAAAGGAATACATGAAACATCGTGAGGAAACCAGCAAGACCTGGACCCAAAAATTCGAAGACATGTGACATCTACCAACCCGCACTGGGCCCGCGTGGTAGGACGCTTGTGTTCCTGTGTCCCACATTATAAGCTGATTATGATCGTGTGAAATGTCAAAGGTTGAACGCCAAAAGTTTGAACCAAACTTAAAATACGGCGCAGTATTCCTAAAAGTTCTTTAAAAATCCCAGTTATTGTGAAAACGTAATACACTCAAACTGCCGTAAAATCACGAGTTGCAAGAGTGAGTTTCGAACCAAAACCTTTGAACTTCGTTCAGGTTACTTATTGTCAATGGTGTGTGAGGCTTCAAAGTGACTTCCGCGAGGCGCAAGCACGCACAATCAGACCGGGTAGGGTGACAAATGAAGCGTATAGAATAAAATATTAGTATTTTTGTAACATACGACTTTGTACTTTACTAATATTGACTCCACAGTATTATACTACGGAGGAAATTTAAAATGGGTTGAGTTTTATTGCAATATGTTGTTTGCTTGCCTTGCTCGCAGCGATTTTGATATTAGGGGGAAAATTTAATGCTGCCTAATAAATGTAGAGATACAAAAAAAAGGTCAACAAAATTAGTTATTCTCGAAAGAAATGGGCTTTGTAATTAAACACGACGAAAAAGTGGAAACCATACTTTTTTAACCGATTTTTTTAGCACCTTTCAATGCAATGGGTCACGATGACACTTAGTTCTTTCCTTTTTTTTTTATTGACTAATTTTTCCAGCGGCTTCACCCGCATGGAAGTCGGAATCTACCGGAATAAAAGTATCCTATGAAACTACCTTTTTGCCAAATTTCATCCAAATCCGTTCGACCGTTTTTGCGAGGTTTGAGTAACAAACATCTAAACGTACAAACTTTTTTGACGTTTATAATATTAGTACGATCTGTTTTGAAACCACTGAAATCTGATCATTTATTTTTTCAATCAAATTCCCATTTATCCTGTTTTTAATTCAAGACACTCATAATCCAAATCTATTGCAATTATCATTGAGCCATATTTTCAACGGAAATTCCCATATAATTCTCGTGCATCACCCCTACACACGACACGGTTGTTAACCCCTCACTGCGATTGTTACTCCTGTCAAATAATAATGTATATGCGTATGTCACAGGCCCTTTGATCTTTGACACTGAAAATATGTAGCAAATCAATGATTCACTTCTTTCTTCTGTCAGTGTCAAAATGTGGAATTGTCTAGAGATGATACTAGGATATCATTTTAATTTGAATAGTTTGTGTCATGAATTTCACTGGATTTCATTACAATATCTGTCGAGATTTTTACCACACATTACCTAAAACTCAAAAATATGACATTTAAGCGTCCTACGCGCCAAAAACCTTATCATTTCCTAGTTCGAAAATAGTACCGATTCTTTTGTTTACCACCTAAACAAAAATAAGAGTATTGCTATTTCTTACAAAGAAAGAAAGAAGAAGAAAAGACAAGTAACGCTTCAGAACTGTCAAACTAAATCACTTACGCCTCGATTGCCTTGAATTTGGCATGATTTTAAGCATGATGAATTTAGTTCGTCGTAAGAGTAAAAATCTTAGTTGAACTAAATTTGACAGCTCTTATTTATTTCCGTCTCTTTCTTGTTTCATTAGAAGGAAAAATATAGCAATAGCCTAAGTTTAGTTAATGCACAACAGAATCATCATACCAATGTCTGATAACAAACTGACAATAATACTTAGAACGATGGGCCCTCACATCCCCTAGGCGTACAAATAGCCTGTTATACGTTCGCGAAACACGATATGTCGATTGGGATGTAAAACTTAATTCGGTTTAGGGGTGAGCCGACAACACGCCTTTTACTGTCTTTTACAATGCTCGCTTTGATTCAAACTCGTAAAAGTATTGTGGATTGATCTGATGGAAGAGATAAACAACGCAACTGTAGGGTTAACTTTTTTATTAAAGTTGGTTGTCGAAAGAATCTTCCAAGATTATTGATAAATTGGATGTAGAATGCGACTTCCTGCAATTGTTTAGCCAGACGGTTATTTGTGGTGGTTGCGTGTGTTTGTGTAATTGTTTTTGTAATTGTATCACTAACATAGTTGTAAGTTCATTTTATTGTTACTAACACCGTATGACTCTCATTGTTACGCGCAATAATTTATTTATTTATTTGGAGTTAAAAATATTACTAAAGCGGCTTGTAAGAATGCCTCGTAGAACTTTGCTGACATTTAGTAAATGCTCTGTAATGAATTTGTGATGCGGATATGAAAATGAGGAACATCACCATCGGCCTAGACTTTTCCCAGCTATGTTGGGGTCGGCTTCCGGTATAACGGGATGCAGCTCAATGCCAGTATTTTCCATAAAGCGACTGCCTATCTGACCACCACAACTTAGGTAATTACTGGGTAACACGTGACCCCTTGGTAAGACTGGTTGTCAAACTCTCAGGCTTCTGACGATCCGTAACGACTGTATATCCACGAATGAGAGCCGGGATGAACGGCTTAACGTGCTTTCCTAGCCAGGTAGAGGTCTTGGTATGTAATGATGGTCAGCCATCCTCAGGGCAACCGCGGCAAGCTTAGCTTAACCTGATCGATCCAGCCTTGCGTCTGCTATCACTTAGTCACAAGCCCAAGGATATGAAAATAAGGAACCCAATATAGTAATCGATACTTTCATGCTTTTCTCTATTTGATCTGTATTCATACCAACATTATCAATCAATCTCCCGTCTGAATTCTGCATTAACTTAATGAACACATCATAGTAAAGATAAGTAATCAAAGTTCACTCCCAGCTTTGCTTCCGCACCGGATTTAGCTCATGAATAGCTTCGCAATAAAATCTTAGCGTAAAAACATACATAAAGGGTAAAGGTCGTAAATAATAAAGCATGTAGGATCGTGTAGGGGGTCCCTACAAGTGGATAATGCTCGTTACCCGTGCCCTTCACAAAGGAACCCGAATGGGGCAAAGATACATTACACCAGCCGTTTCTGTTTCACTGCGCCGCCGGTTAACATTCGGACAATATTTTTAATAAAACCTTTCGCGCCGATGGACTTGAAAACGTTTTTGTTTTATAAAATACTGTTTTGGGACCACGATTAAGTTGGTATGCCTTGCGTTCGGTTTTTTAATTTGAATTTGGTATAATACTGTGACGTTGCTATTCTTTGTTACCGCGTTCAAAATTCATAACGAGTGAGCTTAGTTACGTTTGACCTAATTTTTCAATTTGTTGCTGATTTTGAGAAATGTAAATTCAAGGAATAATTGTTAATCTTCTTATGTGTTACCACAACTGTCATACACGTATACAGCAAATTGACGATGTCCAATTACTTAAAAAATAATTTCCCTAACAATACTTGAAAACTAGTAAAACATTCCTCATTGCAGAAATAAGAAAGTTGCCACAATACTCAATCAATTTAAACTCGACTAGTTATATTTTTATTTTAAAATGTTGCAAAATTACCTTTAGTAGGTATCACAGGCATCAGACGTCTAAAAACCGTCGAGTTATTTTCAGAAATCTCAATAATGGCGTACCATCTGTGCGTATAATAAAACGCGTCAAGCCCTCCGAGTTCCAATAACATCTATTATCGGCCCAATTTTAAAGAGGAGTGAATGTGAAGGGAATCAATAGGACAGCGGGGACACAAATTCCTGAGGGTGGTCCCCGGAGGACGGTCGGACATGGATAATGATCGTCCTACGACCAGCGACGGGTACAAATGGGTTAGCAAATGTAATATCCGACGGTGTCCGAACCCTCAAGGCTCAGATATTCAAATGAACGGAAAGCCCAAGCTGTAAGACGGTGACGGACTTCCTGATTTTAAAGTCAGCGCGCGTTTTGTGACGTGTCTTGAATTTATGTGAAACTGATTTAGGTTAGACTACATTAGGGCAACTGGAACGATTTTTCTGTGCCTTCCATTTGATCTTATTCTATATAAATCGTTTTAATACCTACTTTAGATAGGAGGGGGCTTAGTAATGCACGGCTGCACTGGTCGTTTGCTCAGGTGAAGCTACGCTTGCCGCGACTAGTCCGATGGGTGTCCATCTTTACATACCAAGACACCTTCATGCCTCTGAAAGCACGTTAAGCCGTTGGTCCCGGCTGATACTCGTGAAACAGTCGTCACCGTGCGTCAGAAGCCCAAAAGTCTGACAACCAGTTTGACAACAAGTCTTACTAAGGGGTATCGTATATTTCCCAGTAACTAGGTAGTAGAGGACACTGGTATTCAGCTGCATCCAGTTATACTGGAACTGACCAGAGGCTAGGTGAATGATGGGCTACTTTAGATAATAGAATCCTATCTCATCATAGTTCTTTAATTAACTTAATATTATTATTTATCATAAATACTTCCACGAAAATTCATTAAACTTCTGAGAAAAAGTATTTTATTTATGAAATAACAATAATTTTAATTAATCTATCAGATATATATTTAGTCTTAGCTACTTAATAGAGTTAGGAGAGACTGACACACGACACGTAAAGGAAAGATGGAATATTAAAAAAAAACGTATGAACTCATTATTATTACATGCTGAAATGTGCTTTTATTTATTTACTATTTATTTAGCTTTCAATAATGAATGTCGACTTCCCCAAATAAATATTGAAAGCTATAAAAACACTTTAAACACAAAACAAAGACCGTGCCCTTCCTGCAATATTGGTGACAATAAACAACGGAGTACAATCAAGCAGTTAAGTAAGAATCGCGCGGAATGTGACGCGGACGCGCGGCGGCGCGGCGTGACGCGGAGTACCGTCATTTATTAAAATCCTGAAGCGAACTGAGGGTTACGAGGTTTCCACTTGCAACACAACTTTTTGGTGGGATTCTTTAATTGAAATAGACAAGTACCTACTTGTGTAGATCCTGTTGCATTCCAACCTCCGCGATTTTAAGCTACTCGTAGCCCTCGGTTGTGGGTATTGCAATGCACAAAATATTGTCTAAAGTTTAGGTACATCATGACATTGTGATGTAGGTAACAAACAGCGAAGTTTTCGAAGGTAATTTTTTGTTAAAATAAGATTTAATGGTGTTTTGATACTACTTTTGACTCAAATCTGGCATTTCAGTGCTTTTTGTGCAATTCTTTCAACGGTTGACTTAATAGATACCTAATGATCATACCTCGGAGCATTTCCGACGTTTGGCTCCCAGACTGGAGCGGGTTGGGGCTGCCTTGAAGCGGCTCCTGCCCAATCTAGGGGGGCCAAACGCCTCCTGCCGGAGGCTCTACGCGGGGTTCGTGCGGGCCATGGCCCTATTCGGGGCTCCGGTGTGGGCGCCGACGTTGAGGCGCCAACCGGCACACCGTTTGAAGGCGGCCCATAGGATCACGGCCATCCGGATGGTAAGGGGATACCGCACGATCTCCGGTGAGGCGACGGACCTCCTTGCCGGATTGCCGCCATGGGATCTGGAGGTCCTTTGCCTCCTTGCGCACACTTGGAAGTGGCGCGAGGAACCCAAACGCCGGGGCGTAACTCCGCTGCCGCGGGACAGCGGACAGAGCTCCGGCGGGATCTCGTGGATCTCGTCGATCTCGTCGGACGTAGAGAGTGCGATTGTCGCAACCCAGTGCTGGGTACGCCACGATTGCGGCGGTTAGTCACCTCTTTGAGGAGTGGCTTGAGACGCGGCATGGCGTCCTCACCTTCCGCCTGACACAGGTCCTCACCCGACACGGTTGTTTCGGGAGGTTCCTGTTTCGGATAAGGCGGGAGGAAACGCCCGGGTGTTTCCACTGCGAAGATCGCCCTGAGGACACGGTAAAGCATACGGTGGAGGTCTGCCCGGCTTAGGCGGAGCACCGCCGTGTCCTCATGGAGGCGACCGGCGGCAGTGATCCCTCGCGTCCGACCCTGGTCCATGGTACGGAGCGAGAGTGCATGGCTAGCAGTCGCTTCCTTCAGCGAAGCAGTGATGCTTGCAAAGAGGGAGGCGGCGCACGTGAGGAAGATGCCGTACATGCGCCCTCACGGCCGTGGCCTTCGCAGAAGACGCCCTGGGCGTCGGGAATCCCAGGCTGATCCCCGGCCACCGTAGGCACGGGCTTGCGGACGGCGAATAATGGGTAGCTCGCTGTCCGGTAAGGACCAAGCCCAGGACGGCGCGTTGTGTTCCACGCGCCCCTCAAAGAGATGTCAGCAACAACTGATGGGGCCCGCAAGGGCTGATGCCTGCCAGGGTTGCGGGTTGTTCGAAAGAGATACCGCGGCCCGTGGCACACAGGCAACTGAGGGAACACGGGTGGGTATTAATCAGTAAAAGTCTGACACGCCCTCCTGCTCCACCCAGAGCGGGAGAAGTCATTTGATGATTTCCCACCCAGAAAAAAAAAATGATCATAGCTCAAAGTAGGCAATTTTTCTAAGCTTGAATAAGTAATGCTAAACAATCTAAGCAAAGCTTTGTGACAAGCTTTAAACTCACGTAAACAAACATAAAAACAGAAAAACCTTTAATATTTAAACTAAGCACGACCTCAAATGCCAGAGATTTACAGAATTGTTAGTGCCTACTTAAAATTACTGGTAAATTATACATTCTAAAGCGCGGATCGCAGACGCATTCTCACATTTTAATCAAATCTAAAGCTGCACCCTAATTGCGTAACACACGATTAATCATAATCGGGTTCATTTTGACAGTTCAACAATATTCATTGCGTTATTAACATGGTTGAGCAGACGCATTTTTCGAACATAAGAAGCAATGGATTAGCAATCTGTTTCAAAATTATTCAGATTATGATTAATCGTGAGTTACGCAATTAGGATGCTGTGTAATACATTTTGTCACTGTTGAACACCTTCAAAAAAATCAAGTCACTTTTTTATTGGATGCTGCCTATCAGCATCCATTATTTGTACCAATACTATTCTATGCTAAGACTAAGTTATAACTTAAACATATCAAGTAGTGCGTTTCTAGTAATTTAGACAAATTACGTTCCAATGTTGGTTTATGTTTTGAAAATAATTTTCAGTTACTTTCATGTTATATAAGTAGATGAACTTTTACGTCTGTAAATAGCGTTCACTATAATGTTATAAAAGTGACTTCACTGGAAATATCGCGTAAACATGCCTAGCAGCCTAACATTACGGAAAATAGCAAACATTTATTTATCACTCCAACAATTTTCGTTATTGACACGTTCCTCCCTTCGAAGATGTCACTACACGCGGCGAGGGCGGCAAGATCGTGCAAAATTCAAAACGTTCCATGTTCCAAATTCAAAGGTCGCGCAAACAACAAGTCGAACCCCGCGAACAATGCCGCCAACCCCACCTGACGAATGTACAAAGGAATTATCCGATACAGCCTCCTCGGATATTGACGTTCGATTTATTATTGATGATTAATTGATTTTTATTTGTTTAAATTCTTTAGGTTATTGAAAATAAATGCACATTTTCATCTTGTGCTCATGTTATCAATATTATATTTTTCTGTCACTATAAGAGCTTCTTAATAGTAGGTTACTTAAATATCTATTTTAGCCTAAAGAACTATTCGCAATAATCTAAGCTAATTTAATTGAATCACGAGCGACCTTTTCCACGAATTTCTACGGCAGCGGCAGACAGAAGGCGCTCTCATATACGTTCACTTTTTCAATTAAACATCTTCACCAATGTTCTACCTATTTTTATATGCTCATTATGCAGTAGGTGTCAACTCCTGTTAGTCAGAAAGTGAAAGTACCCAATACTGTCATTACTTAGGCATGCAAACTTCAATAATGAATTCAAGCCTCTAATCCCTGAAGGGCTACAGAATTCATGCTCGCTATCAACTGAGCATTTGGGTGATTAGCATTAGGCATGTCTAATTAATATTGTATTACTTAGTAACTGTTTTACGTGCAGGTTTGGATATTATAATATTGCTTCTGATCAAGATATATTTAATAGGTTTTTTTTATTCATTTATTTAATTCTTCACGCACAGAGGCGGACATTTTCTACCAGTCTACCTTTGGGTGATGCAGAAACAAACAATGGTAGGTACCATTACGAAAGTCGATTAATATGTATTGTATTGTTAGATTTTATATTATATTAGCAGTCCGTCCCGGCTTCGCCCGGGTGGACATTTTCTAGTTATAATTACACGTTACTCAGGATAATGTAGCATTCTAACGGTGAAAGAATTTATAAAATCTGTTAAGTCGTTTTTGAGTTTATTCGTTACAAACATACAATCTTTCCTCTTTATAATATTAGTGTAAATTAATTATTTTATTGTCATTTTGTTCATGTAATTTTTTTTCTTTGACACACTTCCATTACATATATGAAAGAGTGTGAAAGAAAAAAAATTACCATCCCTACAGCGACGTTTAGCTCATTATTTCAGTAAAAAGTTTTGCATTATACCAACTCAACTTTAATTTAATGTTAAGATTACATTTCAAAAAACTATTTTTATGTAGCACTCAAAATAGAAGAAATACCTCTGCGTATGAGAAGCTAATAAAATAAGATACAGCTTATTTAAAACACTGAAAAAGTAGCGATTAAAAAATATTCGTTGGGTCCTCAAGCTTTCCCTTCTAACAAAACTTCCTTGATAATTACAAAATAAAACCACTTAAGTATAAAATCCAAAATACTATTCTTTTTATTTCGCAATAAAGCGCATCGCATACGTGCGTATGGTGCGAAGAAAATAACTCGGTAAGAGTTAACGAGCGTGTAACATGGCCCACCCGTCCGTGGGCCACGCGCCCGACAATTACAGGTGAAGTTTTGGGATCGCTACAACCACTCTAATGGGAGTTCACGCTTACTTTTTAACAAGTTTCCGCTGCCGACGCTACCTAAATGGGACATAATTGTATTACGATGTGGGCGCGCAAAAATATAAATTGTCTTTGTCGCGAGTGTTGGGAGAAGTGTTGCTTTTTAATAGTTCGGAATTTGATTTTGACTCGTTTCTTCGTCGTCGTTTGTGTCTATGGTAGATTTTTTTTATATCTTCGCTCGTTTGTTATAAAATAATTAACGTTTGTCATTGTTTGCCGTCTAAAAATACTTCAGAAATCTGGTAAGTTTTTTTTTTTTTAAACAAAACAAAAAAAAAACCTAAAAAGACCTTAAAAAATATCTAATTTCAGTTATAAACGTGTTCCTTCAAAGTTTTGTTATAACAAATGAAAATCTATGGAACACAAAAGGGCTCATCACCACAACGTAACATAAACAAAACTAGAAGTAATCTAATCAAAGTCATAGGCAGTATGTAACAAAGCGTTTACCCGACGTTATCACAATATGTGCCGTTATCTCGGAGTTTAATCGTCGCGGCGTAGTGTGCGCCCAGGCTAATGAGCCTGCGGTTTTTGGGAAAACAACACGCAAGCGTGCGCCCGCCCTACACGCTCCGACAAACTCAAGTTTGCCGACTTAAACAAACTTTCTACTAATTAATTACACACATATCATTATAGTTTCTTATCAACCCAGACTAATTCTAACTAAAAACAAGAAAAGTTTTCCTACCTCAAAAAAAAAACGTCTCAGAAAAATCCACAGAAAACACAATACACTATCCGCACTAAATGGTAAAAAAAGTTTGGACCGGTAACCGCGGAAAGGCGCGGGCGTCCGCCACCGAAACGTGGTCGACATTAAAACCTTAGCGGGAAAGAAACGGTCCCCTTATTACGTCTCGAAAGAAATTCGCCCGCACACAGAGACGGGGCGAAAGAAGTCCACTCACACAGCGACGCGCTGCAACGCGACACGAGGGGACGGGGCTATGTGAGTGTCGGGCACAAATAAGTATTAAAAGAGATAGTTAGGATCGGGACTGGCAGGGACGTGAACCATATGTGCCGCACTCACCTCGCATGGCAAAATCTGCGCTCAAAGGAATCCCTCAAATGTTGCCGTACCTTATACACACATTGTGAATAAGGTCTTTTGTTTCTTTCCGCAGTAGATAACTGGTTTGTTTGGTTTTTCCTCCTTTGAGTTTTGTTTTTTATTTCGTGCCAAAAAAAAATGTCGCCTATCCTCTCAAAGTTGACTACAGCATATTTGTAGTTCATAGGTTTATTTTAGTAGAATAGTTTTTGTTAAGTATTCGTATCGTAAATCAGTAAATGTCTCAAGTTAAAAGCAATTAGTAAATATCTCTCATCAAACGTGAACTCGTATAAAATTAAATGTTCTTTAGAATAAATACAGTACCTATCTCTCCATCTTAACGCGGTCTGAAAACCACATCTTAATTAGCAACCTTTAGGAACGAACTCCACTCCCTCACAAGCTATGCTATACTTACTCTAGTTATAAAATGTGTATGGCAATAAGATTTTTCTGTAGATAGTTACATCGATATACTTACGAATGAACCAATTAACGTTAATGAGTGTTTCATAATTTTTGTCGTAGAAAATGTGGGGTCTTGCCACTTGCCAAGAAGCAAGCAACCAGACCTGATGGAATATTAACCTACAGCAATATTAATATCAGCAACATAAGGTCGAAAGTGCCTCCAATGTCAGACATCGCCGCATAAAGGACCTCAGAGCCCTCCAGCGAGCCGACAATGGACATTTTATATCATCGTAAAATCTAAGTGCGCAGTTTAATAACTAAAGCACCGAGCCGATATAGCGGCGTATCGTTGACAAAAGGATGAACGTGCTACCAGAATAACCTTTGAGTAGTCACGCACACATGCGCGATAGTACGACCACACGACTGTACGTACACACGCGGACAGAGATACCTCACCACTACGCGAACAAAACCCACACGCCCACCCGCCAAACACGCCCAACGTCTTGGGTTTTCTTATAAACCACGTTGTGTTCGATGTCCCACTCTCGCTCACCGCGCTCCAGCGTGCTGGCTCTGTCTAACGCAATGACGAGCTTCACATAAAGCGACGCCACATTCCCGCCTTTTTTCCCACTCCATTTTGACAGCTCGCGGCTCCATATCTGGCCGGAAACTAAGACAGCGTTCACAGAAGTTGAAGAAATTGTGTCTAATACTTAATATTACAGACTTATTTGATCCTAACAAAACGGTATAACAAGACACTCCAAGTACATTCAAATAAGTGTAATTTGAGCATGAAACTGTACCTCCATTTGTACACATGTAAACTATTGATTCATGTCTGAACATACTCGAATCAATAAGAACAGGTAGGTAAAAGCACAACCTCATCATAATCTGCCTAGCCACTTCCCAAAAGCGCGACCTAATAGCACAAACAAGTCTTTGCCCTTTTCAAACCCCTTCGAACCCCAATGCTGTCTGACAAGAGCTTCTTTTAATAAAGATTTAATTTTTGATTCAACCAATACTCTCATCAACATACCCATGTTATTGGAATTACTAAGAATACTCAAAGCCATGTCTTGTCCCTTCTATTATTTTTAATACTTCTTCAACTTATTCGTACAAAAGCGCGATACATCCAACGTCATACCAAAAACACAACAACCAGACTCCTTACTACCTAAAACCCTCTAAAAGCTACTACAACCCGCTGCTCTAGACCAGTGTGTGCGTCGTCTTAGCGACTAAGTGGCTCAAGACGCGTTAGCGGGCGCGGGTGCGGCGCGGGTGCGGCGCGGCACTGGGCGGGGCTCGGGGCCGCGGGCTGCGGCGCTCCGCTATCGGCACACCGAAACACACATTTTTCCCGCCGCAAACCTCGCGCCGAGGGTTAGCCGCGACCCGCAGACCTCGTTCAGAAAGAAGAAGATGGAGTGTACAGACGTCTCTTTCTAGCGCTCGCACGCCTGCGCAGAAAGGTTT
The DNA here is from genome assembly GCA_949091785.1 of Polymixis lichenea. Taxonomy (NCBI): domain Eukaryota; kingdom Metazoa; phylum Arthropoda; class Insecta; order Lepidoptera; family Noctuidae; genus Polymixis; species Polymixis lichenea. The sequence goes on from OX420951.1 coordinate 8,415,961, forward strand.
TCCAGCGCGGTAAATTTTGACAGTTTGTCGAAAAACTTTTAGTGGACGGACGGATGAAGGTGCTCGTCTTCTACATAATCTTATGTTCTGCCTTTTTAAATAATGATGACTGATAATACGGAAAATCGATGTGAAAAGCGGCATCTCCGTTTTTTATTTTTTTTCAATATGAAATAATTTTAGAAACTGTCAGTAAACACCTAAAAGTTATAGAAAACTGTTAATGCAGTCATATTACTCCGGAGATACAGCTTATACCTCCTACCTCATTTGTAATCTATACAGAAATGTACACTTTTTAATGCTGTGGCCATGAATTATACGGCGTACCTACGGGCTACGGCGTAGCTACGGCGTAGCGGCCGGCGGCTACGGGTTCACTTTTTCCCTTCTCACGGATACTAGAGAAAACAAATGATCATTTTATGGTGATGATTATAAGCTTAAAACATACCATTTAAGACCAAATACCAAATGGCTCTATAACCGATATCGCTTTTTTCTTTCTTTTTAAGTTTTTCATCGAACACTAAAATAGCTACTAACCACCATATTTTTAGCCACCACAAAACAGATTACCCGCAATCATATTTTTAACTGTCATCACACAACTAAACAAACAACGGCGTAGAACTAGTTGAAGTTGCGAGTGGGCGGTCGACCACAAACTGCTCGTTGCTAGCCCGAAACTTACATGGCATGTGGCCACAGAGCGGTGTGAACGGGTAGCTCGGGTACTATGGGGTAGTGCGGGTAGGGCATATCAAAACAAAACGGGCAGCGATACGGGCTAGCTAATCATGCGGTCACGCGGTCAGGCGGTCACGCGGTCGGGCCGCTGACAATTTGCAGGTTAGCCGTCGACCGCCGCTGCGGCGGCCCGTCGCGGCGTCGAGACGAACGCGTCATAAAGTTACGTTTACTTATGATCGGTTACTGAGTGATTGAGGTTGTGTTGTTGTTGGTATAGTGACGTGAAGGTGGAAGAATATTGCCGTTCTTTGTTTGAACATTAAGTTCTCTTCTCATTCTGTCATCTCAGCATTACCTAGAGTGCTCTATGGATCTTTCTCCTAATATCTATATCCTAATAATAAGCTGAAGAGTGTTTTCGTTTGTTAATCTCGTTCTAAACACGGATTTGAAAAAAAAAATTGCATTGGATATTCCAATTCTTGAGAAAAGTTACAAGTTATTTCACATCACGCTAAGAGCCTCATGAACTGAGTAAACAGAAAAACAGTCAGCAGTCGATGCTATATGACGGGGTGGATCGGGGACCAAGAAATTTAACGGGAATGAAGTCGCGGGCAGAAGCTACTTAATTCTCAATTTCACGTAAAACTGGCTTTCAGTGGAAAATCGAAAAACATCCAATAGCAAACCTTCGATAAACTATCGGAAGAAAGCAAATTAAGGTACTAACGACGCTTCCTGTTCCCGAACAAGGCTGTAAAAGCCATCTGTGGCCTAAAGCAATTCGCAAAAATGCATGCACTAGCAACTGCTAGGCAATTCCTAAGCGTACCTTCTACACCAAGTACGTCATACACAACTGCTAGAGATAGAGAGAGATATTTTCTAATAAGTACAGTAGTCAGCCACGAGCATAAAAAACCATGCAAAATTCAAAAGCGATTTTCTGCTAAAGTTTTAACAGTGTTTTTTAAATCAAACTACATATTAAATTGAATTGAAATTGAAAGTGAAGACTAAATGAACGTAGAGGGTTGTAATTAACATAATTTTGTAAGTGTATGTGTATACGTGTTACGGTCGCTAAATAACATTTAATTCAACATATAACCTGACACTAACTAGAGGGGTAATAGCGTAGCACAGTAACAGTAAGAATGCCCATCATTTTGACGGTTCAACAACACTCATTGCGTTATTTACGTGGTTTAGCAGACAATTTTTTCGAACATAAGAAGCAATGGATTAGCAATAACCTTCAAAATGAGACCACCGCTTTTTCATCCTCATCATCATCATCATATCAGCCGAAAGACGTCCACTGCTGGACATAGGCCTCCCCCAAAAAGGGGGGATTTGCATATCGCCGCGCTTGGCAGGCGGGTTGGCGATCGCAGTATGGTGGTAAAATGCATAGAGAACGCTGCTGTCCATTCTCTAGTAAGTCCCTTAGTAGCCTTCTAAGATACCCACGGGAAGAAATGGGATGGTGCTATTTTTTACGTCCGGCACCACACAGAACGGTATTTTTGTTTTCTTTTCAAAAGTTTTATTGAATTCAGTGTGCACTACTGAAAAGAAATCCTCATACAATTTATTTGCATCGTCCATATTATGAACGCCCAGAACATTTAACTTATGATTTAGGGTACAATTGAATTTATTTAATTAGCCAGTCGTTATTGGTCTATAATGTATTTGCACTTTTTGCAAAGGTGTTTTAAACTCAAAATATACCGTTTGTCCACTACGATCAGACGGCAGATAATTTACGATGGCTTTCTCTACATCACAGAAATCGATACAAGTAGCAGAAGTCGGAGTTACTCTAGTTGGTTCTATAAAAATATTCGATGAGTTGAATGATTTAAAAAGGCTTCGTAATTTAAGTTTAAAAGGCTTAATAAATTTACGGAATTTATGCTCGTGACAAGTACGCCAGCAATGTAGCAATCGACAGAAGGTAACACCGACGTCACTGAATAAATAACTTGACACTTGTTCGCAAATAAACAATTTAAAATGTCAAGAATAGGGAAAGGGCACGCGACCCAACCCTTCTCCTTCCGACATTATGTTTTCTGACAAACAATTTTAAAGCTGTTTGCATTTCCGTACATGTTTATACAATGTTAATGTTTTGTTGGAACTATGTTTCCTGTTGGCTTTTAGTCATGGCTTACAGTACGATGTTATAAGCCCTTCGGTCCGTATTCTAGAACTTTTATCATTGATAAAATCTGAGTAACAATCTGTCAGACTTTCAAGTAGATCCTCGAGGCCGTATTATTTGGCTGAAGTATACAGAGTGGCAGAGACATTCAGTATATAGTTCTGAAGACATCGTTTAATTTAATTGGTTTTTTTTTTATAGCTCGCCCATACATTTTGATTGCGTAGGCGTTGCACTTTTCTATGAAACAGACGATTTTTCCACTGCGCAACGGGGTCTAAAATCATGAGCTGAATTCATAGTTTCTGTTTGCGCGTCGATTTTGGATGCCAGCCTGTATAAATATCGGCAAAAACAATTTAACTTCGGCAAAGAACTCTAATTTGTGTTTTTTCCTTTTCAACTATGCCAACAACCGTCATATTAGGGTAATAATTTTACTACCACAATAGCTTGTAATCTCTTTCGTGCTAGTTTCTACAAGGAAAGATGAAGGAATCATCGTCACTTCAAGGTTTTTTCGTACTATTTTATTACATCTCATTCAAGAAACGAAGACTGTCACTCAAGCTACTACAATTAATACAATTTCGGTTTATCCCGCATCGCGAATCCCGATACAAATGAAGCTGCAAAGTTTCGCACGCGTTCAGATGTATCGCGACTTCACTAAGCTAGTTTTAATCGAGCACCGGCCGAACTACAGCTGTGTCTGAGCAACGAGCAACTGCCGTAGGGAAGTGACACGTGTCGATATGTCGATATATTGTGTATTATTGAACTGGCTAGGTGTACCAACAACTATCTTTTACAATGTAATCGTTTACAGTGCTGTGTGTAGATAATAAAATACCTAACAATATTAATAACCGAACATGTAGTTTTTTTTTTAATCCAACCATAATACCATTAGATAAATGTATGACTCTGTAGCGGATTTTTTGCCGAAAAAATCTTATATTAAAATTAATTGAAATTTGTTAGTCTCACAACAAAAACTCGAGAACGGCTGGATCGAGTGGGCTAATTCTAGTTTTGAAATATTTTTAGAAGTCCAAGGAAAGGTTAAAAGGTAACAAAAAAGGATTGACGTTTGTTAGTCTCACAAAAAGTTCAGACAACTTTTATTGGCGGTACGAAGTTCGCCGGGTCAGCTAGTTCACTATAATTATACATAAATGTATTAGATTTAGACATCATAAGTTAGTTTATTTTATACAGGTAACTAAGTATGATGCTCATAGTATTTTTGCATGCCTTAAAAGCAGAATGTACAAGGACTCTAATATTATTTGTCACATCTGATTTGTGTGACATTCTCAGCAAATAAATATAATATATTGTAATCTATTTTATTCAATATTTTAGGTCATTTCCAAGACCAGTCATTCGTCTTAGTGAATATTGTCTCCGAGTAATTAAAATAAAACAATTTATTAGAGTAGGTACTATAAGTGTTTAAATCGAACTTCATACTGATGACGTAGTCGTAGCGCGTAGCAGTGCTACGGTACGGAAGGAAAGGTCAGATCCCGTAGCAAGACCCGTAGCAATGCTACAACGGTCACTCAAGTAACAGAATAATCAATAAGAAAGTAAACTTTTGTATGTAATACTTACTGATATACGTGGCCCGGGTGTTTCCACTGCGAAGATCGCCATGAGGACACGGTGTAGCATACGGTGGAGATCTGCCCGGCTTGAGCGGAGCACCACCGTGTCCTTGTGCAAGCGATCGGCGGCGGCGATCTCTCGCGTCCGGCCCTAGTCCAGGCCATGGTACGGAGCGGCGAGAGTGCATGGGTAGCCGTCACCTCCTTCAGCAAAGCAGTCATGCTCGCGAAAAGGGAGCGCACGTGAGGGAGAGACAGTATATGCGCCCTCACGGCCCTAGCCTCCGCAGGAGACGCCCTGGGCGCCTGAAGTCCCAGGCTGATTCGCGGCCACCGTAGGCGCGGGCTTGCGGACCGCGAGTCATGGGTAGCTCGCTGTCCGGTAAGGATCAACCCGGGTCGACGGCGCGTTGTGTTCCACGTGCGCCTCAAAGAGATATCAGCACCAACTGATGGGGCCCGCAAGGGTCGATGCCTGCCAGGGGTGCGGGTTTTTCGAAAGAGATACCGTGGCCCCTGGCACACAGGCAACTGAGGGAACACGGGTGGGTTTTAGTCAGTAAAAGTCTGACACGCTCTCCTGCTCCACCCAGAGTGGGAGAAGTTATTTGATGATTTCCCACCCTCAAAAAAAAATACCATGTTTAACATCATCAGCCTAGCCGTTTCCCAACTATATTGGGGTCGGTTTCCAGTCTAACCGGATGCAGCTGAATACCAGTATTTTCCATGGAACGACTGCCTATCTGGCCCCACAACCCAGTTACTGGGTAACACGATAACCCTTGGTCAGACTGCTTGTCAGAGTTTCGGGTTTTTGACCCATGTTCAACAGTAGACATTAATAACTGTTAAACATCAAAATACATCACGCTTTTAAAAAAACAATTAATCTTGAAAATCAAAACATCGACATGTACACAAGTGGTAGGGGTGCGCAACCCTTCCGACGCCGCCATATGCCGCGACGCTGCAAACGCCCTTAAATTACAGAACTTCTCGCTCATAATACAGAGATATGCCTTTAATATCTGCCGGAAACTGCCTCTGTGCCTTGTTTACTTTTTGCCTCCGTTCTTATATTACAGATTGTGTGTACTGTGTGCTTACTTGGTCGGTTATTGTGAGCATAGGTGGGCGTTTTGAACGTCTAATGTTTCATTAAGTCGGATAGAGTAATTTTATTGAAGGTTACGGTTAATAGATATTATATTACGTCAGCGCGTCACGTGTATTGATCATCTTTCTTCTTCTTTGCGTTTCGCAATGTAAATGCACTCGGCCCAGAATTCGGACACATGTTTGGCGCCATCACTAGCGTCCATCAGTTCCTGTAATGTGCCGCTGACAGGACACGCAGGATATTAAGTGTCCCGTCGTTTGGGGAACAGCACCACATTTACACTCCAAGGCGGAGTCGTCTATGTATCTCCACCTAAACAGGTTTTTCTTGCTTCGGCCAACCTGGGTCCAGACTCCGGAGTCTGTTTAAAGACTTCCAGGTTCTCCTAGGCAACTCATTTCCAGGTGGTTTTGGTAAGGAAGCACTGTCTTGCCACAACTTCAGTCTTTCTTCTGATTGATCATGATTATATCGTATTCTCAAAATACTTTTCCTACAAAAGGGTATACTTAAACGGGTACATATTTCAATATTACTAAGACAACGCTTCAAAATTCGGGTAGGTACTTACCCAATCAAAAAACATAACGCCCAGTACCTATAAAAATATATACCTAAACAAAAAAGCAATACTAGCTAAAATAGACAGTAAAAATCAACCCCCACAAACCGGGAGCAATTTCAATCACAATTGCGCAACTGTCCTGAAACGCACCTGCTGACTGTGACGGGACGACACGTGCCCGACTAAGAGGCTACTTAACGTAAGTGACCCTACTTACAGAATCCCAACTGTGCCGTCCAAGACACTCCAATAGCGGGCAATTTCACGAGCCCCGGCCACCATCTGCGACCGACGCGCCAAAAAATAACATTCCCCAAAAAACATTTGCGAAAGAAAGGGATATTAGTCTCCGCGGGGCAATAATCGAAGCCAATCGGCCCACCGAACGCCCCGACACGACACTTTCTTTATTTATACCATTACTATACTGTATGGTAATATCGTAAAGAATATTTTATGTTCACGTGTAGACACCTTCTGATTTCGTGATATTATTTGTTACCCCTGATCACTAGTTGGGGTAGGGGCTGGTTATTGATATTTGAGTGTTGGAGTGTATTTATTAGTTATATAGGTATAATACGTAAGTTAATGATAATGTAGATGATAAATAATATTATTAAATTTAAAATAACTACCAAACTGCAGAAACTAACTGCCGAATTATTCATCCTTCCATAATAATGTAAATTGATCTCGATTAGATCATTACCTCTTACTACTTACTATACTAAGTTTAAGAAGGATACGGTAGGGCAGTCCGAAATTTAATTTTTTTAAAGATTTTTGTAATAATTCGGTCAGTGTCATTAAAATAATCATTAAGGGTTGTGAGTCAAAAGTTCATACAATCCCATTCAATAAATGGGTTTTAAATAATTTTCATGATGATTTTATTGGTTATAATTCTGCAAAAACATACTTGTTATAGTCTCGAAATATGTATAGTGTACTAATATTCGTATTCAGTAACTTGACAGTTGAAGGGTTACCAGATTATGACAAAAAAACGATAGTGAAGTGGTGTAAGAATGAATGAAATTGAATGAACTCAAAGTAATGTACATTTATGCAAAAAAATAGATTTAAATTTAATATCTTGTTTTAAAAACATTATAAAGAACTATTAAAAATAGTAGAATTTGTTATATATTTTGTTTTTCAGTAGTAAGGTAATTTAAAATAAAACTACTTAGTTAGACATGTATTTTTTATTCATCTGAATCAGAAATTTCACTGTCGCTTGTTATATTTATTACAAAGGAATCTGTGATGTTATCAATAACATGGTCCATACGATTTAAATAATTTTTAAAGTTGTATAACGAAATTAAAATGAAACCATTTTTATCATTCGTTCTTTATGCAAAATCTTCGGACTGTCAAGTTACTGAACACGATTAAGAGTCCAAGTATATTTCAACAAACAGCCTGATACTGACCAGCAAATTGTAAAAACGTAAGTAAAAATTAATTTCTTGGGCTACCCTGCAAATAGCACGAGAACCGTAGACAAGCGTTTTGTCGTCGGAAGAGTAGACAAAAATGACGTTTATGTATAGACAGTTGACAGTTTGTCACCGAGAAATGTAGACAAGCTATTTCTATTCTACAGTGGAGTAGAAATAGAAAGCGACATGCTAAGCCTGCTGGTGCTTCCCCCTTAACATAATGATGTCGTTGTCAACATTAAATTTCAAGAGGAACAAAAGTTCTGCCTTGCATCCTAAAAGTAAAACTAATAGCCTAATTGCGCAATACACTGTCAATCTTATTCTGGATCATTTTGAAGGATATTGCTAATCCATTGCTTCATATGTTCGAAAAAAAGCTCTGCTCAGAAACGTAAATAACGCAATGAATGTTGTTGTACTACCAAATTGAAGCCATTGCTACTGTTAATGTGTTACGCAGTTATCCCGCCTAGCACGAACGCGTGAAGCAAACAGAACGTCGCTTTCTACCCACGCGGGCTGGCAACGGCGCATTTATGGCGGTTTTTAGTGATTATTTCATTAAACACAAACAAAAGTAAACATTTTTTCCAGCCATGCACTTGATCATAAGTATTTCTAAGATGTTATGCTATTTTTCTTACAGTTATTTTGGTATTTACATAGAAAATCTAACCTAACCTAACGTCAATGACATTACACCTGTCAAATTAGTATCTGGGTTTTGAAAAACGATCTTTAAGTTGATACATCTTTGCTTTGTTCCAGTTTGAAGGGTAAACCCACTGTAGCACTCCACCTCCACGCACGATGATAAGTGGAGCATAACAACATGGCGGTGCTGTAGTCAACATTAGTCGTCAAGATTAGATTTCACGAGAGGCGACAAGCCCGCGCGTCGGTGTCACCAACACTTCGCGACCCTACCGTTAAGCTAAAACTCGCTCAATAAAATATGGTGCATTGATGTTATTCCTACAGTCCTTACACAGTTATTTTACCTTTGACTTTGCATCACTGTCAAACAGTGATGTTTATTGTCGTTTTAATAAGATTGCTGTTGTGTTGCTGCCATTGTAGGTTGTCAAAATCACAGAGAATTTGATTCTTTTAACGCATTTAGGGAGCAAAATTGGGAGCGACAGATTTGCTTTGGCAAATATGTTGGTCCCAATTTTGAGCCATTGCAACTTTTGTAAATTAGTAGGTAGACACCACTGGTATTAAATCATAATGATTTCCAACCAAATAGATCGTCGCTTCACCGAGCCTGACAACCAAAAGGTGTAATTATTTCGAATCGTCATCATCGGGCCACAGGAATCTACAAACTTTTCCCCACACGCCACTCAGTTTCTTTTTAAGCACGCAACAGAAAGCGCACCCCGCCACGCCGCGCGGCCATCTTCCAATTTCTCCCGCCATTTCCTCGCGTATTTTTTCAATACGCGTTCAAGATCATTTAACATTTTTATGTGTAATCTTGCTGGGTAGCGATAAGACAAGGAGATTTTTGCGCGCCTCACTTTATTTTATCGACTACGTTTTACGGCGAACTCTAAACAGATTAAATCTAACAGTAGGGCGTCTTCCGGACACAATATTCATTTATTGGCTTGTATTTTGGCTTTATAAGATTACTGGGGATTTTCGCGTTGAGTTTTTCTTATCTTCTGTTTATCGACACAAAATTGTTGCTGGTAATAAGTGTTACATATTTTACGTGCCCTGCTACGGCGTAGAATCTGTTCAGCTGAAAATATGAAAGAATTCTCTTTTTAACTTTTTTTGGCGGATAAAAGAAGTGAGTGAGAAGAGCGAACAAACAATCATAGGTTTTGTGTGTGTGTGTGTGGTTTTGTGTGTTTATTTATGTATGGACATTTGGGTTAACCAATCATTTTACAAGTATCACCTATCGGACGTACATAATGTGAAATGGGAGACCTTAGGGAGTCATCCCTCTTTCATAAACAGACGATATGGCAAGACCGCTTCACAAACGCGTTCACATAACATAAGTATGACGGTATACGTAATGAATCGTATAAAACACGAGTTTTATAACGCGAGCGGCACATTGAGAGTCCTTTTTAAATTATGCAACATTTGTATGGAAATACAAGCGTCACCCCTGGCCCACGCTGCCTCCTTAAAAATACATCCAGTGTTATTTGTAGCCTGGTTTGACGCTCACTCGCGATTTGATTGCTTTTTCATGGAGATCATATCGTGTTATGCATAGAAAAAGTTAGAACGATACCTACCTACATAAGGGCCGTGGCCTTTCATTGAACCCACAGGATGTGTTGGAAAATAATGAGTCTAATCAATCTAATTTCAACAAATCATAATAAATTATTAATAAATAAAAAACTAAATTAATGACATAACGCTAATGAAAACCGTTAATTTATTACCTCTATTTTTCTAGAACTTCGTGAAAGTTTTACCTTAAATCGCCACGAATAAATTATTGGCTGGCCACAATTCACGAGAAAAATTATAAAGCCTAGTTAGTCTAGTCTAGTCCTAATTAATCTAAAACTAAACACCCATTTATTTTTAAATTACTGTATGGTTTCACAGTATTTTTTTTATTCAAATACTTTCAGTACCTAAGTGAATTGAATTCAGGCCAATTCAATTCACTTAGGTACTGAAAGTACCTGCTTTAGGTACTTTTTGGATAAGTAGGTATTTTATAATGTAAAAAATGTATTATAAATCATTGTCTCTGCAAATAAATAAATTATGAATACTTTCGAAACACACATGATATGTGGGTACACTAGGTACCTAAGTTAGTAGATATAGCTATTCATAGTTTCTTCGGCATTATGTATTTATTTCGGGAATTCCTGACTAGAACGGTAGCCGTAAGCATTGCTGAAAAAATTAAATTTGTTTTTTCGATTTTGTTAATTTTTTTCCTATTTCTGTCCTTTGGGGCCGGCCTTTATGGTGTCCCAACACATACCGGCAGTTTCCGCCGACTCAACAACAAACAACACTCGCAATCACTAGTGCAAATGTTTACGGTTCTATTCTATTCGTACGTGCGCTTCACTACTTCAATTCGAATTTAGAACCACGCGCGCTTTCCTACGTTAACGTAGATAAAAAAAAATAGTGTTGAAAGTCGCTTGAAATCGTGAAATGCTCAATTTTATGGTTCCTATCAAAATTAAAAAGGACGCGCCTTAGAGAGGAGAGCAAATATATGGGCGCGCCCAGTTACCAAAACCCCCAAAAATGAACACCACTACTGTTATAAGTCACACGTGTCACTTTGTTTATAAGTATCATATTTTCCATCCAGAAGGCTTTATTTTATTATTTCTAAACGTAACCTTGTCGGCTAGAAGCTGTGACAATTTTAAGCCACCTTAACACAATTTTATATTTACGACCTTGCGTCATGGTAATAAAATTGTATTTCCATTGTGTTATGATAAGTTTAAAGGTGGGATCGTCATTCATGCCGGATAACCTTATATTCTTGGAAGAATGGTTGGTAAATTTTCAATAGTCACTTTATTAGGGGTGAGGGCGGAAGCAGGGCGAGTGAAACTGCCTTTATTAGATTTTCTAGAACCGTGAGTCGGAAAGTGGTGATTGCATGGCCTGCGTTCGACACCTCGATATTGAAAATTGTTACGAAATATAGGTACCGGGTGTTAAGTACCTAGCATATTAAGTTGGTGCCAACTAGCGTTCATACTTTCTTGTTTTTTTTTATGTTAGTGTTTGTGAACTCGGAACATACCTTTATCTGGTTTTCACCTGCATGCAGAATTATTGACTAGTAGGTACCTATGAAAATATTTGATAACTGTTACCTACCTTTATAACTTTACGGTTACGAGTGTATTTTTGAGATGGGACTTCAATGAGAAATCAAAATGATGAGAAATAGAGAAAAGTGGTCAAATCAGTCACAGCTCTATTTTGAAAAAAAAACGAAAATTATGTTTTGTTAAGAATTCCATATTAAACTATTACGTATGCAGCCAGGAAGCGAACCCCAATATTTTTCTGAAGAAAACCCCATAAATACCTACATACCTACCATTATGAGAACTGCATGGTGGTGCTATGCTACCTACTACATTGCATACCTAAAAACTTATTAGCTGTGCCAGATTAATGAGAAGGCAATTTTCATAATTTTCCCAGCACGCTTCCCTGAAAATGAAAGATTTTTGCTTTTACGGACTTGGGATTTTAATTCCCGCGCACTGAGCATGTAACACCAATATTCAAATGAACGCCATCTACTCTTTTTTGCTGTAAACAAATTTGCTTTCAGCCACGAGAGTCACGCACGTAGTTTGGAAACTGCTGTCACCGAATTGAAAGCAGTTATATTTTACAGATGGCGCTCTAAACATGAAATCAAGTTGTTCAATGTTTTTATTGGCTACAGTCCTACGGAGTACTTTTTTGAATAAGTACAGTCCTCAAGAGAATGCGTTCCTAACGTCATTGCAACAATTACATCTAAACTTCGTTTTTTAATCCCAGAGACCAGAGCCACTTCAAGTATCTCGAACTAAAATAACTAAATGAAAAAGCATTGATTTAACTGCATCTAAAAGTAAAGAAACATTATGATGACTACGAATGCTGCCTACTCTCAGCACACGTCATGCATATTTATCACAGGATAGGTTTCGTTGTTCCTTCCTCCTTGGTTCGGAAAACCGTAAATACTATCGGTGCACCTAGTCCGACTCGCACTTGGTCTTTTTTATCTTCAAGTCACGTTTGTATTTTTATAATAGCAACATCCTTTGAAAAAGTGAGGTTATGTATTTATTTCTTCATCATCTGTGACATCTGTGCTTCGTATGATTTGTCAAAGTTTTTAACTTAGCTAACATCGTTTTGGACTAATTTCAATGATATGATAACGTGATTTTGTCTTGTTTGCCATTATTGAGTACTTTATTGGAGGCACAATGGCTGTTGTGATTGAAACGACCCTTGGGGATATCACCGTGGATTTATATCTAGATCAACGACCCGTAACATGTTTGAACTTTCTGAAGCTATGCAAGATGAAATATTACAACTTCAACTTGTTTCACACGATCAGAAGTGGCTTTATAGCCCAGACAGGTGATCCATCAGGTGAAGGTTCAGGTGGGCAGTCTATATTCGGTCTACTGGAAGGGCCTGACAAACGATTCTTTTCAGGCGAGAAAATGCCAAAAATTCGCCACACGGATGTAGGTTTGCTCTCAATGGTGGGAACAGGAGACATGATGATTGGTTCACAGTTCTTTTTCACCCTCGGTTCTGACTTGGACTCATTAGACGGCATACACTGCGTTATTGGAGAGGTTACTGAAGGACACGATGTGCTAAGAAAGTTGAACGACGTGATATGTGACGAGGGCCACCGCCCATACCGCGATGTGAGGATAACGCACATTGTAGTACTAGAAGATCCATTCAATGATCCGCATGGACTAAGAGCACCATCAAGGTCTCCATCTCCCAGTGCTGAACGCCTCAAAGGTGGTAGAATTGCTCCTGACGAAGAGATAGATGAAACTCAAGGGAAATCTGCAGCAGAAATACAAGAGATGATTGAAGAAAAAGAGGCTAAAGCTCGAGCTACTATCCTAGAAATTGTAGGTGACTTGCCAGATGCTGATATTGCTCCCCCTGAAAATGTACTCTTTGTCTGTAAACTAAATCCTGTCACTACTGATGATGATCTAGAAATTATATTCAGTAGATTTGGCAAAATTGTTACCTGTGAAGTTATAAGAGATAAAAAAACTAGTGACTCTTTGCAATATGCCTTCATTGAGTTTGCAGATAAAAAGTCATGTGAAGATGCTTATTTCAAAATGGACAATGTGTTGATTGATGACAGGCGAATTCATGTTGACTTCTCTCAATCTGTTTCTAAAATGAAATGGTTGGGCAAAGGCAGGGGTGTGAAATATTTTAATGATGAAGAAGCAAAAGAGAGAGAAAGAGAAAACAACATTAGAAATGAAAAGCCCATGCATCATAGAAACAAGGATGGTGAACCAAATGACCATCACAATGATAGAAATCAATACAGTAATAATAGAAGGCCTGATGACCGAGAAAAAGATAGAGACAGAGAAAAGCGATCGGAGAGACATCACAAACGTGATAGAGAAACTAATCACAGAACAGATGAGAGGTCCCAAAGGAAAAGAAGCAGGAGTCAGTCTAAAGTGGAAAGACCAAGGGATGACAGAAATAATCATTCTAATGACAACAATGTTTCAAGAAACTCAGAGAGAAGTGTCAAAGAGTCTAGAAATGAGTCAAATAGACATGAAAATGTAAGAAAAAGAGATAATTCAACTGAGAATAACATTTCAAAAAAATCAGATAGAAATACTAAAGAGTACAGACGTGAGTCTAATAGGCAAGAAAATGAGAGAAATAGAAATCATTCTAATAATCATAATGTTACAAGGAACACTGAAAGAAATGTTAAAGAGTACAAACAATATTCTGATAGACATGAAAATGAAAGGAATAGAGTTAATCATACCAACCAAAATGTTTCAAGAAAGTCTGAGAGAAATATTAAGGAGTCCAAACATGAGTCTAGTAGACATGAAATGGAGAGGAATAAAGATAATTCCAATGTTCAGAGATCAATGTCATCTTCATCCAGGCAAAGGGAGGGAGAGAGGTCAGAGAACTCAAGAGATCACAAAAGTAGGCATGAAAAAAATGACAGAAGAGAGAGAGACAAGGAAACAGAAAACAGCAAATCAAAACATAAATATGAGGATGTAGAGTCAGTGAAGGATAAGGAGCATAAAAAAGATCCAAAGAGTATAGAACCGAGAACTCCGACACCTACTGATGATAAGAAAAAACTAAAATCCACTTCCAAACAGAGCGAAAAGAAGAAGGAAAAAAGTAAGAGAAACGCCAAGAAGAAACGTAAACCTTCCACATCATCAGACAGTTCATCAGATTCTAGCTCTTCCAGTAGTGAGTCATCTTCATCAAGTGATGGAAACAATAAGAAAAAGTCTGTGAAGAGGAGAATGAAAAAATATTCTACTTCAAGTACTAGTAGTAGTGACAGTAGCACTTCCAGTTCGTCATCCAGCACAGAGTCCAGCTCTTCCAGCGCAAGTTCAGAAGATCATAAAAAGAAGAAAAGTGAGAAACGTGCCAAGAAAAAGTTATAGGACTGTAGAAGACGTAGTCTAACACTGAGTCTACTACGCATACATTTAGACAGTGGCCGAGTGTGAAATTGATCACTGAGTTTGTGAAGCTTAGATTAAGGGACTATTTGCATGTCATGTGGTGTTTAAATGAGCCACAAATGTTTGTTCTATGTGGCAATTTATGTGTGTATGTATTCTTTTCAATATTTTAATTCTTTAGTTTATCTTACAGACTGAGTGGATACTTATACTTAATATACTATCCTATTAAAAGACATTGGAAAATTTTATTAATTTCAAGCAAGAAATATTATCAATAGAAAGAGAATACATAGCAATAATACAACTTAAAAATATACTTAATTACAAATGTATTGTGTGGTGTAACCAATAAAATAAAATTGTTATGTAAAATAACAACACCAATAGAGTTATTAATAAAGACAGAAATGTACAACACTTAAATAAAATATATTTGAATGAAATATTAATATGTGCATAGATAGCTAGGGGATAGGAGCGTATGCATAAATATAGACCCAGCCTTTTTCTAGTAAAATTATATATCTGAAGATGATTAGTATTGTTGATTGGTGTTGTGCTGTATAGGTAAATTATCTTTTTTACCGACTGTTAAGATCATGTATCAAGCAATAAAGCTTTTATGTTGATAATTCAATGTTTGATATATTTAAGCTGTTGCTTGCTGTCTTGTAGAAGCCTATCTATTTAAACGAAGTAGAAGTAGTAGTACGAAGTAAGTGAGTTCAATGGCAGTGAGCAGGTCACATTGCTCGCAGAACAGATGGCCGATGGGGTCGTAACGATCTAGACTGGCGACCGCGTACTGGAAGACGTAGTGTTGGGAGGCCTCCCACAAGATGGACCGATGACCTGGTGAAGGCCGCAGGAATCCGCTGGATGCGAGAAGCATAGAACCGGTCGAAGTGGTGGTACTTGTGTGAGGCCTATGTCCAGCACTGGACGTTTTTCGGCTGAAATGATGATGATGTAAGGTCTGCAACAAAAGTTGGTAAACATTACGTTTTACAAAATATCGAGATTGACTAAAAATAACTTTTGACTAAAAGTTCGTGTTCAAATGATTTTTTTTAAACTGAAAACTTAACAATGAACCGTCGTTACTGGCTGTAGGTCTGAATCAGCTTCGATCAATCAATTTGTTATTGTTAGTTAATGTCGCCAGAGTTCAGAGTTCAGCAATTCCATCAGATTCTGTAGATGAATACAATATAAAATAATTGATAACTCTTATCAATCTATTGATGGAATTAGATCGAACGACGAGTACCTATACCTATAAATCGGTTCTAAGTAGGTTAGTAATAATTTATTTCCACATTTTAATGTTAAATAAAAATTATACGAATGCACTAGGTAGGTAGGTACCTACCGTAGTTAGTGCATGCGTATATTTTTGCACGACTGCGCAAAAATGGAGTGTTATGGATTTATTTTATTGTATTTTCAAATCGATAAAGTTACATTACCTTGCAATATTTTTTCACAGTTTATGTTAAGTACACCACTTTTTTTAAATTTAGTATAGCTTTAGGTAACTCCGTTTGAAATAATATTAGACAGTTAAATAAACCTTTTTTACAGTCTGTTCAACTGATTTTGACTTCTATTGCGTTGTAACCCTGTTAAATGGCATCTGCAGTAAACAGTTGGTATTGTAACCACTTTTTTGCTT
Source organism: Polymixis lichenea (assembly GCA_949091785.1). Classification (NCBI taxonomy): domain Eukaryota; kingdom Metazoa; phylum Arthropoda; class Insecta; order Lepidoptera; family Noctuidae; genus Polymixis; species Polymixis lichenea. The sequence continues at coordinate 8,432,489 of OX420951.1, forward strand.
TTAATGCCATCCTTATGCCTACGGAATAGAAGTGAAAATCGGTTGAACCGACTGTAAAAAAGGTTTGTTTAAATGTCTAATCTTATTTCAAATGGAGAATAATTATTTAGTAATTATTTAATAATTAGTTTTTCCTTTTCACCTGACTATTCAGGAGCTGTCTTCTAAGTAAGCCGGATAGAAACCGTAATGTAGGTACCTAATTATTACATTTATTTATAAATTAATATTTTTGTATATTATTAAAAGCGTTCAATGCACTATTTATTTTATTTTCAGTTACAAAACATCCTGTAGATTTAATATTAAGTAGGTATAAACATTTGTAAATAAGTAAGTAAGGACTAGTGATGTACCGACTAGTCAGAAAGCCGAGTCGGCCATATTTGTAGTCAGCCCAATTTTACTTGTATTAATGTTTCAAAATTTAAGAGACGGTGATTGAAATGAAATTGAAATATTTTCTGTTATTATTTTCTATGATATAATCAGTTTTACAGTTTATTTTCAGTGCAATCTAGAATAGGATAGGAAATTACGATAGGATGGAACGCCTGCTCGCACGTAAACAATGATAGAAAAAATGCTATGTAAACAAAATCGTCAAAAGCTTGTCTCCGGGCGCCGATCACCACCTATAAGCCGATAGCTTAGTGACACACGAAAATTATCGATGTTACCTGAACTATCGCCAACTTTCCCGGCACGTGAATTGTCACGTGTCGCTGGCAGAATTCACCAGAGAAAGAGGAGATCCAGCTGGGTAATTGCGTAACACACTAACAGTAGGAATGGCTTTAATACCCGTGGTAGACGCTTATAACGTCATGTATTTTAGAGTGTAACGTTAGACGTTATGAAAATAAAAACAAATTTTATTGATATTAGACTAGTCGTACTTTAGCGATCGAATACACAGTTCCCATAACATTAACATTAACATTAGCATACTTTAAACAAATTAAAATGATTCATGAACATTTGTTCCTGTTAATTTCAGCTCTCAATTACGGCTTTAGTGAAAGTTATATAAAAAACGAATAAATCAGCAATTCTTTAGTAAGCCGACCAAATTGAAAAGGTCACGTAAAAGCGACCGTACCGTACGTACGGGTAATCTTTGCAAATTAGCAGCTTAGTATCCGATAATTTGTACAGTTAAGCAGAAAAACGATATTCGTGAAGTCGTTTTGTTAATATTTTCAAGTAGATACCATATTACATCATTTCTACTAGTTTTCTATTTCATAAATTAAAATCATGGTAATTCGTGTCAGTTTTAAACAATTTAATGGATTCACCGCCGGCGCCTGGGTCGGTATTTAAAGTCAAAGTAACTTTAAAAAGGTAATAATTAAAGGGGGGGGGGGGGTATTAGGTATTAATTAGGTAATAATTTATAGTGTGATTTAAAATCAATAGAAATAAATATCGCAGTCCACTGCTGGACATAGGACTCTCCCAGGCTGCGCCACAACACTCTATCCTCCGCCTGTAGTAGCATCCAGTCTGTCCCAGCCACCTTTTTAAGGTCGTCGGTCCATCTAGCTGGGGGGCGTCCCACACTACGTTTGTCGATACGCGGTCTCCACTCCAGGACTCGTCTGCTCCACCCATAGAGTACATTTTACATGCTCCACCGTCCATCGGTCCTTCGGTAAACATGGCCAGCCCACTGCCACTTCAGCTTGCTCACTCTACAAGCTATGTCGGTAACTCCGGTTCTTAACCGGATAATTTCGTTCCTGATTTTATCCTTTGGACCAGCCCAACTGTCAGTGTCCACGTTTCGGCACCGTATGTCATCACGGGCAGGACGCACTGGTTGAAGACCTTAGTCTTCAAGCATTGCGGAATAGGCGACGAAAAGACATGACGTAGTTTCCCAAACGCTGCCCAACCCAACCGGATTCTCCTGTCGGCTTCTTTCTCAAAGTTGTGTCTACCGAGCTGGATGACTTGCCCTAGGCAGACATACTCCTTCACAACTTCGAGAAGCGACCCTTCGTTGTGAGCAGAGCAGCGCGCAAACGGCTTATTAGAGAATTGCTGATCATCATCATCATCATCATATAACTTTCATTAAAGCCGTAATTAAGAGCGGAAATTAACAGGAACGAATGTTCATGAATCATTTTTAACCGACTTCCAAAAGGTTCTCAATCCGTCGGAACCTTTTTTTTATGTATGGTCCAATTACTCGAAGATGGCTGGACCGATTTGGATATTTTTTTTTTTTGTTTGAAAGGGTATAGTACCCAGGTGATTCCATGATCATCAAGTCAGGATCTGATGATCCTGGAGAAATAGAGAGAACTCTTCAAATTTTATAGGCACAGTTGAAGCGATTTGGGTATTTTTTGGAAGAAGAGTACTTTCTCGGAGTGGTCCCATTTCAATTTGGTGAAGATCTAATGAAGAACTTCGGAGATAGGCAACGGAACTCCTTAATAAATGTTTATTTAGTTATAAATGTATTGGTTTACGTGCAAATCCGTTTTTTCTGATTTTTTAAAACATTTCTTAACATTGGTTTACGTCAACCAAATCAAAAACTAATGTTTAAACAAATTAAGGTCTCTTTTTTTCAGACTTCTGCGTTGACCCGTTTTCGAAATCTGGGAAATCCCAAAACGTTTGCGCAGCAAAATCTTAAATAACTTAAGAACCATAACACACACAGATGTTGCTATTTATAAACATTTACTACACAACAAAAGCTACCTATTCATGTATTTGGTTCCGGGCTGAAGCGAATGTTTGAAAATGAGTTTGCCAGGGTAACGTTTGAAACCTAACTCTAGCAAAATCTCTTTTTCTCAAATAACTTTAAAACTAAAATTCAAACAAATTTTGGGCTTATTCCACAAATCCCCCCTGAAAATCCGCCTTAGGGGGGAAAATGTGGAATCTAAAAAAAATTGTCTGGAATTCCCCCCTGATAATCCCCCTTAGGGGGGAAAACTGGAATCTGAAAAACCCGATGTCCAGAAATCCCCACTGAGGTCATAAAAATTTAAAGAGTGCTTCTGCTTCCGGTGCTGGGCACCGATTTGTTCGCCGGTGCTGGTTGCTAAAATATTTACCGCGGGCCCCGGCAGATATTTTACTTAGAAAAACTAGAATGCAGGAGCGAGCGAAGCGAGCTTGGGAATAATTTTGCACCGCCAAGCGGGCCTTCATCGACATAGTCAATAAAGCTAATATAAAATGTATAAGTACTGAATTATTTTATGTAATTCGAGTTTCAATACTTAAAATAGGCAGACATGTTGTTGTTCTTTATTTATTCATAACTAGCTGCGCCCCGCCGTTATACCTGCAGTCTCGCTCGATCCCGTAGGAATATCGGGATAAATAATTCTATGTCCTAACCCATGTCATGGTCTACCCATGTGCCAAATTTCATCCAAGTCCGTTCAGCCGTTTTAGCGTGAAAGCTTAACAAAAAAACTCAGTTTTGCGTTTATAATATTAGCAAGGATTCTAACTATAATATCTTTATTATATAGGCTTGATCGATTGTTATGAAACTTGGTTTGGAGATTGAGAAAACACATAGGATACTTTTTGTTTCGACATTTTAAAGTACATAGATACTTTAAAATTCCTTAGGGAATGCAATATAACCGAAGTCACAAGCAAAAACATTAATGAAACTTTAAGAAAATCATTAATTGAACATACCATATTATTTTAAATTACAAACATATTATTTCTGTGTTTTAGGTACCTAAGTACCTAATATATTATCGGTATTATTTTTCACGGACCTTTTCCTGGAAACGAAACAGCAACTTTACGTAAACAAGATCATAAAACACGTGCACTCACTAAGCCTCAACCTAGTGTGATCAATTACGAACTCTCGGTACAGCTCTCGGTGCATTACCTACCCCTATGATTTATTTCTACTTTGAATTGTTAGTATTTTTTATTGTTATTAGCATTACTTACATAGTTTTTATTATTGTTGTACGTTTGTGATTGTTTTACTCTCTGTGCATAAGATTTATTTCTACTTCGAATTGTTAGTATTTTTTGTTGTTATTAGTGTTACATAAATCGTTTTTTATATTTTTGTCAACCACAAGTGTTGTCGTCTACAAGTGATTGTTTTATATTATTTTTTCTCTTTATCTTTCTACTCCATTTTTACTTTCTGCAAATTGCCGAAAAACATGGTAAAATTGTTTTATATCTTAGTAAGTGATGTTATTAAGGGAAACTTTCAGGGGGGATATGCTAAATAATTTAGTTTTTCTAGATGTGTACTTTGTTTAAACTGTTTTAATTATTATTTTTACAAAAATCAACCAATTTTCCTCATCCCTGTTGGTTTGTGATTGTTTTTACTCTTCATCTCATTTTATTATAACTAAATTCTGTGACAAAAAAGACTGAATAATGCATATATATTATATAGTTATTTTTTTATTTGTCTCATTGTATCTAATCACTATTTTTTTTTTACTTTAAGAGCGTAGAAATCGAAAACTAAAAATGAGGGGGAAAAGTGGAATGATCCAAAATGGAAAGGGGACTTTCTGGACTTCATTTATATTAGGGTCCAGCATTCCCCCCCGAGGGGGATTCTCTCAGGGGGGAAAGTGGAATAAGCCAAATTTTGCTATTAGTAAACAAATTTCTCCTCATGACACTAATTATTTGTTATAGTCTCACCTCTCTAAAGCTCAAGTCGACACAACATTTTGCCAGGGTAACGCACACCAATTAGGACGCTGCTCTAGTGATGCGAATCTTTGTCATTGCAGTCAATGCTTCGCTGCATGCTGTAGGTATAGGTACGTACGTACGTACCCTATGCTCTTTGTGGAAAGAAGACGTACAGTGCTTGTCTAGAAAGTTGAATTTAAATCTGCCAGTTTTGACCTGTCTGCGCTGAAGCCGAAAATAAGGTCAACGTTTTTAAAATTAAAAGTTTGTATGAATAGAATATGACACAAGTCAAGTATGACTATCTACCCTACAACATTACCTATACAGGAAGTTTGGTACCTACTTGGGTGTCTATAGTAAATAGGTGTAGGCTAGATAATTTATGAAGAAATATGTAGATTGGCCGTTATATTGTAGTTATAGCAAAGGAAATCATAAAGCATGTCAAAGTTTAAAATGGAAGGTAGGTAATCCTTAGCTAGCGTCTATTTACAGGACGTGCGCTGGACATAATCGAGAACGTTCCATTGGCTTGCCTTTGTGTGTTTAAGTGTCAGAACGAGAAGATTACTCTCGTTATATGAGCCCATTGTGCACCTTCGGTCACTGTATTACTAAAGTGAGTACCGGATCAGCATGTACCTATAGGTTTTATCGTCATTATTGTTGATGCTTTTTTATTTTATGTAGAGAAAGATGTGAACATAATGGATTTTCCACTTAATTAGGAGGAGCTCATACTATCTATTAGGTAAAAATTGAACAGAAGGTATAGTACTTAGATCAGGCGCGGTCGCAGCGAAGGATTTGGGGGGGTCACAGACAAAGACTACCTACATATTAATAAGAAAATTTATTATATTTTCGAAAAACTACTATTTTAAGTTTTACGTTTACGACTTTGGGGGGGTCTTGACCCCTAGGACCCCCCCTCGGACCGCGCCTGACTTGGATATGGTAGGATATGGATATGTGTAGGTACCTATAAAGCCATGGCCGTCCGTTATCACGTGTGAAATCTGGTTCAAATAGATTGAAGTGGATAACTAGTATCTACATACTAACTTAGTAATTACGTATTGTAAGGTATTTTAAACAGTGATAATATCGCGTATTTATGAACCGTTTGGCGTAAATATGTCCAGCAGTGGACGCCCAATATTTCATACGAGATGAAGCTTCATCCCATCTTCACACAAATAGTTCGTACCTAGGTAGGTACACAAAACACAATAGAACTACAATCAAGGGAAGTGCTCTCAATCTGTGTACTAAAGGCACGGACTTGGAAACAACCTTAATTCTGTCTTCTGAGTGTTAAAAGCTGGAGCAATGTTTAATGTAACGTAATTAATAAGCGTTGACGCCGATAGCGTCTCGACCCATTCACGGCAATTACATTATTTTATGAAGGGCTTGTTTAGTACAGCCGTTGCGGACGTCATACCTAGATGGACGGCAGGGACGGACTGGGTGTACACCGACTACCAGGGAAACTGGCCACCTAGACATGTAGAGCAGTCGGGTCACATAATAGACAAGAATTTTGGAGCAAGTGGTCATCTTGATTTTTTTCCAGATCCTTAAAAGCCAACAGGACCTATCACTCGCGACATAAATACAAATCCAATGATACACTTTGGAAGATTCCGTTCGGTCGTTTAGCCTCTAGGCAACACGGAGGAAAACTACGTACCTTCTACTACTTACATTGTATACAAACCAAAAACATTACCCTCCTTTTGGGCTGCTGCATGCTGCGCAGCATTCGAGTAAATAAAAAGTTATCCAGGGTACATAAACAAGACACGATCAACGAAAAGAGAGGTAGTACTTGAAGTTTTGGGTCTAGGACATACCGGTTTCCTCACTATGTTTTTCTTCACCGTTTTGAGACCAATGGTGATTAAATAATTGCACAAAGTAAAGTGCATGTTCGGATTCGAATCTGCGACCTACGACTCGTAAGTCGCCGGCGGGTAGGTTTTATTTCATTATTGATGGGACAAATTCCTACAAATTGTAGTCATGAGACGCTTATTTGGCGTTTGTTTGTTTTTTGCATGTCCGTTTGGAGAGACCCTCAACCTTCTTCGTTCCTGTCACCACTTTACCCATGTTGTTCCAACAACCTGTCATCACATCACCCCTTGTGGTTGTGACATCTACCAACCCCGCCAAGTGGACTAGGTACGGCCCACATCCTCTTACAGAGAGGAGGCCTGATTATGATGACGTACCTGCCTATTACTGTACAGACGCCAGCACATCAAGCTATCCCAAACTGTCAAATTTTCCCAATTGAACATGAACCTTATGCCTATGAGATAAAGATGAAAATCTATTTAAAAAAATTACAGATTGGCGTAGTTTGATGTGCTGGCGTCTGTACGTAACATATTGCAGGGCAAAAAAGAGAGTCCTCATATAGAGAAGTCCGTGCCTTCTCGAGTTGATCACCACGCTTGCTCAAGACAGACAGGCGATTTCAGACTTATTTAACTAAGTTACTAGCACTTCCACCGCGAATTCGTCCGCTCGGGTTACGTACCTACACTCCCCTACAAACTTCAACACTCCCAAGCACCGCACGTTAAGATTCTTCCATACAAAACTTTAACACCCCCAAACCCCTATTGAAGGAACTTTTATAGAAAAAGTAATAGATAATGTCAAACTCTAAGGAGTTTGACATTATCTATTACTTTTTCAAAAGTTCCTAGTTTTCATAGTTCGATACATTTTATGCGTGTCAAATTTCATGTTTATAAACCTAATGAAGAAATAAAATACTTGTCATATTTTTATCTATAGACAGTTTTCACAAAATCCTTTCTCAGTACACACCTTCGTTTTAAACTAAAACTACTGTCCAGAATTCAAGTTTCCATCTACATATTATGCAGTGCGATAGTCCGATAGTGCATTTGACGTACGACTTTTTAATAATCATTCCATAAAAATGTCATTTTTACTTATTATAGGTGCCTACCTACCTGCAACTTAGAGAGTGATCTATCAATAAAACCGCTAGTATGTACCTACCTATTACTAAAACAGCCGTGCAAAGCTTAAAGAACAAAAATAACGGACCAAAAACATGGTAAGTAATTCAAATGATTCAATATCATTCAATCCTAGATTCTTTGCGGAAATTATTTATAAGGTAAGCACCAAAATTCATACTTACCAATCTCTAAACCATAGATAATTCCAAGCTGCCAGTGTTTTTAAAACTTTGACTGAGAAAGATTGTGTTTAGGTGTTTAATATAAAAGAGTCCGTCCCTGTGCTACCACACTGCGCATGTCGCGAATTTATCGACAGGAGCAATGGGTTTTCTCTCCAGCCTGAGCTCTGCTAAACGGCACTCGCTCCCTGCGCTCGGTCACACAACAGTCGCAACCAGTGTTCCTCTGATTCCAAATTAATTCTATATTAATTAATTATCCTTGCTTACTGAGATTCGGCGACGATGTTATTACTTAATTTAACCGCATTTTTTGCGGTTTTCCTGATGGGAGGTGCGGTACCTACGCCTACTAATAAAGGTATGTAATGTAACCCTTTGCTTGTTTTCTACGGCTGATTAACGATGTCTGATTGCTGGCTTATCAATCTGCGCAAGGATATTGTCGGTTCATTTGTGTTGTATGGAGAGAGTATCGATTAGTCGCGGCCGGGAGCGCTCTATATATAGCAACAGGTCAACAGGTGTCCTTTCTGCGCCAATGTTATTCTGCGGCGTAGTTTCACCTTTTCGCTTAAACTATGACATTTTGGACACAATAGCTTATAAATAGATGCCGTTATCGATTCACGTGGCCCATTCATTAAATTTTCATAGAATGCGCCACACGACCTACATCAAAGACACCCTAGCTTTTATAGAGGGTGTCTGATGTGAGCCGTGTGGGCGTTGTTATTTAGGTACCCTCTTTGGTCAACAAAGAGCTTATTAATAATCAAGGTTGGATCCAGATGGTTCGAGACTCAGGCTGTTAGTCTATTTCGGCCAGTAGGATAATATGTAATGATAAATCAAATAGAAAAACGACTTTAACTTCCATAAAACTACTTATATTTCCTTCAGTAAAAGGTTTATATAATAAATTGCAAAAAAAAACAAATCGAAACGAGGTCACTAAAACATACTTGATAAAAATTAACATTTGGACGAATTTAGCAAGTAACTAATTAGAAAATCCGTCTTGATTATTGCGGAAGCAGTCGGAAGTTTATCATTCGTAATATTTTAGAACTCCATCAGTCAATTGACTCCGTCTTTCTAAGTCCATTGCTACATGCCTACAACATAGGTCTACGTACACTAGACGAAAATTCCGTTCACCAGTTCATTCTACGTCTCAATACGACGTCGTCAAATTATCTAAAGTTTCTATCTTATTATATGTGTAATGATAACATTTGAGCCTGAAATCCAAACGTTACTGAATAACTTTAGGAGTGGGTAATGCCGTTATTGTTTCTACGTCAACCCCTGCTCTGCCACGTAAGTTGGTCTTCATTCGAATTCATTCCTCGTTGAACTTTCCTTAAATTTTCTCTTACATAAAGTTTAATTGTGCAACACACTAATAGTAGGAATGGCTTAAATTTGGATAGTTCCACAACGTTCATTGTATTATTTATGTTGTTGAGCAGACAATTATTTTTTCGAACATAATATGAAGAAATGGATAAGCAATAACCTTCAAGGTGATTTAGATTCTGTTCAATAGTGTGTTACGAAATAAGGGTGCTGGCATCACCATACCTAATTCTTAAACACAGGTATTTTCCATGGCATGCAGTTTCAGAATTATCTATAAGTACGATTCTGAAACATTGTTGTAGGTCGGTACCTACAACAATGTTTCAGAATCGTATCATACGTTACCGTTGTAAAACGAGGCTATTCGGGACACATTTTGACATACTTAAGGCGGTTCACCGAGCAAAATAACCTTGAGCATACGCTCCCTCTTTGCCGCACCTCACCTATACATTACTTCGTAAACTTTACTGGCGCCGTCTGGCGAACAACTTATGAATATACGTAAAAATCACGGACTTCACAGAATCTTAGAATTCACAGATAAGGCATTCAATAAAATGAAATAAAATAACTTTTATAAGAAAGAAACAATTTTTAACACGGATAAAAATATTTTGGTCTTGAATTCAGTGAATCTTTATTATTATTTAATTACAACTAAATAAAAATAAGAATAATTATTATTTTCTAATTATTGAATTATTAATTGGTCCAACTCTTAGCCATTTCGAAATCGCCACGTAACGACAAAAATACTGACTTTTAATTATGTTTATTAATAGACAGAGACAAAGAAAGACAACCAATAATGAGAACAAAATGAAAATCCAAGATGGCGCCTGCAAAAAAACCCAAATTTTCGTCATGGGTGTCGATTTCGTGGTTTTCAAGGGTGCTAACACTGATGTGTGAGGTGAAAATTAAAATCCATGACGAGTATCTAAAAATATCAGGGTCGATTGCCAGGTTTTGAAATACTTGAAACTACACTTTTTCATAGAGTAAGTCTCGTAGAAATATTTATTATACGCTGCCGGGCTCGGAATCATGTACTGAGTCTGGTATCACGTTTACTGTTGGTGTGCCTGCCACTCTATATTAACATAACTACTACTAGGTAGGTAAAAATAAAATACGCTGTAATGGTGCCGATTCTCTTGTGTACACCGAACTAAACTAACTAGATTGTCACTAAAAATCATCATTTTTGGCTATGAGAATCTTATTCTGCAAAATTCTGCAAAAAAAATTAAAAATTTAAAAATAATTTCGACACAACCAAAATCGAATTTGACAATCGCGACTCCACGTGGTATTTTTTGGCTTCGCAACGTGGTACTTGTTTGCCCTACCCTGTGATTTTTTAGAGCTGGAGGCACGCATTAGGGCAGCCTCGACGTGTTTTTTTTAATTTTTGTACGAAAAATGTAAAAATTATTACCTAGATGTTAAGTTATAGAGGTTTATGGTTTTTATAAAATTTTCATTATTTTTTTCGATAAGACACACCATTTTCGAAATAAAAGTAAGCAAAAAAAAAAGATACAGTACTGTTTTTGCACATAAAGTCGATGTGTAGTGTGAATTTTAGTTCTTGACGACTAATTTTATTCCACACCTTTTTAATTGCGATTAATAATAGTCAGATTTTCGCAGTAAATAATACAAAAATGAAATAACACAAAAGAAACAATAACCAAAACAAATGTCAATAACAAACTTATTAGACTTATATTATTTTCTACTGATATTGTGACGTGGGCGAGTAAGTGTGCTTGCGGCCAGCCGACGCGGTGACAAACGACACAGGTTCCACCCTCGAGGCTTTACGGCAGACTGAATGTCGATACCCCGCACGTGAAACCATTAGTAAATACACCCAGATGTTAAAATAAAATCGTTATAAAATCAAGATTTGGTCTTTTGAAAAAAAATCTACATGCATATTGTTCATGATTAAATTGTCTATCTATTAAGTAGTAGTAAGTAACATAACTAAAATAATGCTTACTTCACGAGGAGATGTATGTTATCAATCACTGTTACTCATTTCTGTGGTATCGTTGTAAAGCGTTTTGTTAAACAAATACTACTCAACAAAAACAAAACTAAAGTGAAACTAAACTTTGTGGAATCAAGATTATGTGCGATTTTAATGGGTTTTTTTTATTGTTGATATTTCATTTCAATAACGAGTAGATAGCTCCAAAACACTGCCCAAAACACGCGAAGTTTTGGTAGGGCGCGCGCCTTAAGCAAATATCTTGTTTATTTCGCATAAAATGTTGGGTAAAAAAATGATATGGGTCTCGGAGAACCCCTTGCTTCTGCGGATATACGTTTGAAGTAGCTACTTATAACAGGAACGAATTATAAAAGAGGCTGTCCTAAATAACGCTTATTTGGGGCTATTATGGATAGCAATTAAAAACGGATATTTAATTAATATTTTGGGCCAAAACAGCCACTTTAAACAAGTCTGTCGATATTTGGGAAAAAGTATAACAAAAACCACATTTTGTTTTTTTTTTTTGCCTTTGGTGGAATTTCACGAAGTAAAAAATATTTAAAAAAATGCAAGGATAGCTAAACTTCCAGTAATGGTAAGAATAATAGTATTTTAACACTCACGATGTCTATAACGTATTTTGAGGCACACTACCAATTTAAATAACATTTTAGATAATGGCGGCTCCAATGGTAAGCTCTAAACATTCTTTAGTACCTAGGTACTACTCAAAGCATCAAATGGATACCTACTTACTTATTTACACAAATGATTCCATGAAAAAAAGACCAAACAATCAACATATTAAGGGGATAACAAAAGCATCCTAGAGTTACCCTAAGCATATCCAATAGGTACACTCAATCAAAACCAAAGAATGCTCTAGCACAGGGATGGCCAACCTCTTACTTAACCTCTACGAGCCATTTTTTACAAAAAATATTGAATATGGCATAGACGTGCCAACAAACAATCTTGACTTATTGACTACTAGAAGAAAACCAAATACTTTCACAATCATTGGTAGTCTTAGATATATGTATCAAACATAAATAGACTTGTACTATGATATAGTAATCAACATCACACCACCATAATTAAATGAAAGAACAAATTAGTGCAACTTCTGGTATCTACTCGTACGTACTTCTGGTGTTCTGGTTTGGTATTAAGATCATATGACAGAATAGAATCATGTGAAGGTACGGTTTCTGAAAGTAACGACTCAGGCTAAAGAAGATGAAGTTACCATACTCTTACCATACTGTGACTTAGGCTGTCGTGCCCAAATTATTTTGTTATGTGCCACCAAAGGCACGCGTGCCCTTGGTTCGCTATCCCTGCCCTAGCACCATCCTGCCAGAGATGGATATTTTATTTTATGAGTTCGGTTCAGACTTGTCTTGAATGTATTTTAACACTCACGATGTCTATAACGTATTTTGAGGCACACTATCAATATAAATAACATTTTAGATGGTGGCGGCCCAATTGGTGAGCTCCCCGAGAATTGGGACCAGACAAAAGACGACACTCAATCGCTTTTCCTGAATAAGAGCGATAAAAATGACTTGGAGCCTTACCCGTTGGCTCTAAGCGAGGAAGGTAATGACAATGGTACACCTGAAAAACTTGTTGCTTTATTTTGTACCTATATATTATGTATCTATCAAAGGGTAATCGAACATCTTACCTGCGGTTTAACCTGTAACGGGTTTACCTGTATTTTTTTTTTTTTTGCGCAATTTCGGGCGTTAGCATATGGTAAGGTTCACAGACCGCACTTTAACATTACTTTGTTAAGTAAAATACGATTCCCATTCGAATATGTACATGATAATTATGAATAAATAATGTTTACGTTTCTATGCAACGCTTACCTACTTGGCAAAGTAAAATCAGAGTGCGGTCTGTGCATCTCGCCCTTAGTTTGTCTAAGTTGTGCTAACTGTAGGGATTGTATCTTAGAACGAAAAAAGAAAACTGGCGGTCGTGATTTCACCGTATTTTTCCGTTTTCCTTTAGCGGACAAATAAAGTAGTTGACCAATTTCACTGCACTCTTAATTACTTATAAGTACACCAATGATAGGTTGATAAAGTAGGTATATATGTTATATTCTCATTGGCGTTTCGAAAATGTTTCGGCAGTATTGCTATCCGCTCTTAAAACTATCATCAGACTGCACCTACCAGCCATTATCTAGATTTGCATCTAACATCCAACTCCTAGACGTATGTAGGTGTACTAATAGGTCCTAATAGGACATTGACAATGTGCACTGTACAGCAATAACGCACTGATTGTGAAATTGTGGCCTACAATAGCGCAGTAGATGGGACAGGTTGCACGTCTGTCGTCTATTGCCATCCTTTATTGGCTGATGCAGCTTAAGTGGACAAGAATAGAATTAGTTATAGGCGTAGGGATTGATACACACGTTAACTAGTCACTAACCTTAATCTGAAAGTACAAGTACCTAGGGAGGTTTTTTGTTAGGCAAGCAGTATCTATCAGACTCACCTGGTATCGTGTTATGGATAATGTTTGTAGGAAGGATGGTATCAACGTCTAATTTAAATAAATGAGCAGTTTAAAATTAAATTATGTCGGAATAGGTGCACACAAGGACAGCCATAACTTAAATTATTTCAAGAAAACTGACAAGAGTAGCCTAACCGATTATTTTAAGAAACTCTGCTTTTCGTTTCAACAACAACACCAATATTTCTTGCAGGAAATTCGGAAGGATTCGAACAAGGAGTAGATCAAAGATTCGATTCCCCTCAGCCAAACGGGGAACTCGATAACTTGATCATGAGGCCTGAACTCTACGGCGAACCCCCAGCCATGGAAACTCTAGCTACCAGCTACGACTCCCGGCGTCGCAAACGGGGAAGCGGAACTAAAGTCGGCGGAGCCGGGGCTGCTACTAAAGTAGCTACCAAATCTGGCTCGGGCAAGAAAAATCTGAAGTGAGTGCTTTAGTCGTCTCGGCTGATACCAATTGCACTTTCTATTTTAAGAACACTAAACATAATGTATATATTTTTTTTTAGAACGAAGGAGCACGATGCTCTCGCGCCCGTGGACTCGCTGACTCTCGAACACGACGCTCACCGCCGCAAGCGCGGCAGTGGCACAAAGGTGGGAGGCGCAGCCGCCTCTGCCAAAACCGCCACCAAAAATTCCGGTGGAAATAAAAAGAACTTCAGGTCAACATAAACCTCCATCATAGAATAGGTGTAAGTATGTAAGTCAACACAATAATATCGTTACTAAATAATTTAATTTACATTTAGGCCCATCTCAGAACGTCGCAAACGTGACTCTGGTCTCAGCGCCGCTGATGTCCGAGCTCTTCTCAACTTGTGGGAGGCGCAGGAACGCAAGAAGCAGGAATGGAATGCGCAGAACCAATGGGTACCCGAACATTATTATGGAGTCGGACATGGCAATGCTGAAGACGAGCAGCCTGAGGTAGACGAGAACGGAGACATCTGGTACAGCGAGCCTGTTGTCATCTCTCCGCGTGAACGAGACTACCCACGTCACTCATACTTCTCAGAACAGAACCGCATGGCCCTAGCTCACGGTTACCCCGACATGTATCAAGTAGGCCCGGCAGAGTTGGCGCAACGGTATGAGGAGGCTCGTCGTAAGAGGCAATATGCTAACAAGATGAAGCGCTTCATGGTCGCCAGGAAGCGCTCGGATGGCATGATTGGCCATCAGAACAGCTACCGGCCCCGCGATGACCTGTACACGCTGGCCGAGCTGCTGCGCTCGGCCCCGCGAGTGCAGGAACAAGACATTCCTGTATATCGGCGACTGATACTGTAAAGCATTGGCGTTGTTAGAAAGCGGTGTCCATTCCCAGCAACCTGCGATTCGTCTAACAACAATGAAGAAACATAATGAGAGAAACGAAATAGCAAATTGAAATGTCGCTTGTTCTCGGATGGACGCCGAAGAAAGTTATGATTTGGAGTGGGAGATCGTCGTGCATTTAATTCGCAGTTTGTAGCGGATACCTAACATACCTACCTTAGTATTTAGGAATACTTAGTATTAAAACACTGACACAATATCATCAAATACTAGAACATTAATAATTTCTTATTTTACGTAAATCAACATTTTATGGCCTAAGAATAGTTATCAGAATATTTAAAATTATTTTTTAATTTTAATTACTTTTGGCTCTTTTCTCCCAAGAAAAGTATTTTATTATGTTTTATTATATTTTATATGTAAGGTTTACTTTAAGTCTTTTATTTGTTATTGTGTATTTTTTCATTTCACCTTAGATTACCTCAGTTTTCATCATATATCTAGTATCAGTTACTTATAATTTAATCAAGTGTAACCAATTTTTAAATAATTAAATAAATAGGTGTCTAGTTTAATTAAACATTAATAGTTTTCAGTGGAGTTTAACTTCACATTTTACTAATGTACTCTACATTGATCTAGATTAGATATTGTATGTAAATGTAAACTTGCTGTATTAAAATTAGTATTATATTTCATTATTGTTTTATTATGTCCACTTACCAAACCTCAATAAACCATATTATGATACTGGCCACGTGCATTGCTGTCAACATTAACACGTCCTGTCAATATCGAATCTTTAGTTATAATTACAGCGAACTAACGTCAGAAAAATTTTTAATTAATATTTTCTAAAAAGTTAACGTAATTTAAGCAAAACTGCACATTCATAAGTTAATATGAAAAGAAACACTCCCAATAGTACTATAAGTAATAATCAGAGTACGCTAGAAGTATCGCATAAGGACGCAGTCACTTCTACTGAAAGCCACCCATCACTAGATGTCGAATCAACCGCGAAGAACAACTCGGCGTATGCATCATTTTATTGGTTGATTAATTACATTAAAATGTGTATGTCTCGGTTAGCAAATGACGTGTACACATCGCTTATGAGTTACTGGTTCCCCGGTCGCGTGTTGCTCCCGCCTCATATACTGCATCTTATGCTTGTGCAGAACAGGCTCCGCGCAGAACGTGAGTCGCACACGGTCACCTATAGCAGGTACAAATCAATCAATCACTCCGGTCTTAAGTCGGCAAACGAACGTTCAACACAAACAATTTCGTTGGTTCCAGAGAGCTACCCGGAGCCTCCACGACGCTATCGATGAGAAAAATCGTCAACGCATTTACGTCCTATATTCTTTCTAGCGAAGATGAAACGGTCATCCACTACACACCCAAAGATCTTGGTTACCTTAGAAATGACCATGAGTCAATGTTGGTCCTCATGGACTCGAACTGCGTCAGTAATCCAAGTTCCAACGAATTGCATAATGATAAAAGATTTCACGTGAGAGATCCGGTCCTGGAAAGACATTTCAACAAGAATGCAAAACCTGTTGAGGTGCCTTCTACGAGCAGAGACCCCAGGAATGATTTACTGAGGCCACTGATGGAGTCGGACTCAACTGATGAAATGCAAATGATTGACATAAACCTACAAAGTGATAACAATTTATTGATTGGTGCAAATTCTGAGTGCGATACTGATTCTATAGACATGTCTTACCTTAAAACCAAATATGCTTTTCTGGACTTGGACGGTTCGCTAACGTCTACGAAAAAGAAATCGTCTCTACTGGAAAGTGTGCCAAAATTGGAAACAATAGTAGAAAGCGAACTGTTTAATGCTTTTCCAATAATTACTGAATCTGATTCGCCTAAATTGGATTTTCTTAAAAATGGTGACAAAACAAATTAGTATTCTAAGGTAGCGTAGTCAAAACGGTATGCATGTAAATGAATAATGAAATTAACTGTATCATCTTAATTTCATTAAAAAAAATATTTATTTTCTTTTCTTTTATGTTTATTCCTCTATTTTTACTTCCGTACTAATGCTTTACGAACCTAAGGTAAGTATACCTACATATCTACAGTTGTTTTACAAAAAAAAATGTGTTACCTGCACCCTAATTGCGTAACACACGATCAGTCATAATCCGTTTCATTTTGACAGTTCAACAATATTCATTGCGTTATTTACGTTGTTGAGCAGACACATTTTTCGACCATAAGAAGCAATGTATTAGCAATCTGTTTCAAAATGATTCAGATTATGATTGATCGTGCGTTACGCAAATAGGGTGCTGTTTATGCTACCAAATTACTATAAAAATTTAATCATTTCCTTGCTTTCTTCCGCGTGAATTTCAGTTACCAATTAAACTTCAGCAACCCATAGAGGTGTTGGCGTTGGTGGGCAAGGGCATAGACAGACAAATGCCCGCTACCCCCGCTACCTTCATCGCTGCCGCCTCTATCTAAAGAAAACTAAGATTAGGAACTATAGAGTTGGTTAACAAAATATATCAATTAATAAGTTACTTATATCAATGTTCACCTACATATTGTTAGAAAATTGTGCATTCGTGTGTGTCAAAGTTACTATAATATATTATGTAGGTATGTGTATTAATGTCTTTGGTGTTACCTATTTCCCTCTCATGACAACATATTCTTCTACACACAGAATACTCGGACGAGGCCTTAGATGCCCTTATACCATCGTTCCCGGCCTCACCAGGATCATTCTCTTACGACCACTTACTCGAGGTAACACGTTCAACGCAGGATACGTTTTCAAACGACGAGGAACGTAATAATTTCAAGGAAGTAGCTGATTATCTGCATCGTGACCATGACTTCTTAATAGCAGCCGAACTGGGAGACGAAAATATGTTACACATATTAATCGAGTTAAGAACCACTTTTTTTCCTTCTTTAATCTAGTTTTTCAGGCCTATATCGGGGGTGTCGTTCCTTAAAATTACGGGATTATTTTTAAACGTTGCTTCTCTCGTCGCTAATAATTACATAACTTACTGTCAGATATTGTCTGCTTACCCCCATGGGAAAATGGCTTGAGTTTATGTATGTATGTTTGTGTATGTTACTTAAGGTCAGCCCCGGAACTATGATTTTTTCGAACCGAGGTAGAAAATTGATAGTGGCGTCCCTTTCTCCAGCGTTTGAGATAAATTGATTAGGTGTGGGCCTGTGGCGCCTTTTTCTTACAAGTCGACGGTGAGCCAACCAGGCATCCGTATGCTAGGCGCTTGGTGGAGCAAGGTCTTTATTTTTAATCATACTATTATGATTGACTAGATCCGGAGTTTCTTAAAGTAAGTAACTGAGGGCGTTCTAATAGAAAAACAAATAATAAATCTTTGCAACTCAAATTTACCATTTTTGTAATTATTTAGGTAATTATTTACACACACACACACACACTATATGTATAACTGAATTACATTCCTAAGATAGAGCCCAAATAATGAGTGCTGACGACGATGAGGGCAGGAGGATCATGATGGGCATATTTTCTTGCAGAAGAGGAACAAATATACATGTAACAGACCACATCGGCCGCACCGCACTACACTTGGCCGTCCATACCGGGAACCGAACAGTGGTCGCCCTACTCCTGGCAGCCGGCGTCGACCCTAACGTTAAAGATGATCTAGGCATGACGCCCCTCTCCCTCTGTCTGATGAGAAGGTAAAGCCAATTAATAAGTAAAGTTAAAGGCAAGAATACTTATGCGTAGATTGACTTGTTTTGAGAACCGACAAGTTTGGTGAGGACTATATCACTTCAACATTCAACATAAGCAGTCCATAATTGGTCCTAAACCCCAAATGTCAGTTTAACTGCACCTTTGACGATCTGCACAACGTCCCTGCAATAAACGTGGCCACCTACTGCCTACTAGGCCTAAACTGTATATCACCGTAAATAAGTTACGTCGCGGTCGGTACGAAAATAAGAAGAAGTTCCGGTACCTACTGTTGCAGAAAGCAACGGATTACGGAAGGGTACTTCTGATTCAATTTATAGGCGATAGGTATCAAGTAGAGGAAAGTCACTAAATATGGAATACTATTTTGATTTTGTGTTATAGAAAAAAAATGTAAATCAAAAACCTTTATTCTTCATTATTTGGTATTTAGTATTGAGTCTTGTTTTACATAAATTAATTTAAAATATAAAATTCGCACAAGTGGGCCTAATCCGACTAAACGTGGACGGTGCAAGTGGGCCTAGAGGTTTTTTGTTATTTCAATTCTGTGTACATAGAATTGAAATGTACACCTACACCTTAAATGTTTATAAGAGGTTTTAGAGTGAGAGAACTTGATTTCGTTTTAATACTTAATTATTTTCAGTCCATCTGCGCAATTGGCAAAATTATTATTGGATAATGGTGCCTTACTTGTAAATAGATTGAGTCCTATGGACACGGGTTTGTTCTTGCGTAAGTATATTCTTTTTATCATTTTAAGTAGGTACCAGCGCCCTAATTACACTCAGAATCTGAATGATTTAAGGGATAATGCTAATCTATTGGTTCATTCATAAGTATGTTCGAAAAAAATGTATGCTCAACTATCTAATTAAGGCAATGAATATCAAATGAATGTGTTTGAACAGTAAAAATTAAAGCCATACTTAGGTACTGTTAGTCTGATTTATAATTACCCCGCTAGTCTAAGTAAGTACATACCTACAGGGTAGAATTTAAACAAACGCACATCATGAAGGCAATATAGAATTTTTCTCAAAGGGTTTATAAAACCTGCACAGTGCTGAACATAAGTAGGTATAGCAATTGAAAGGAAGGATTTGGACACCTACACTTATTGTTATTTCTTTTCACAATAATAAGAATCAAGCAATTAGGTGACTCTCTCCTCGATGGTCTAGTGGTCGCAAGCGCTACTGGCTGAGCATGACGAAATCAAATGTCGTTTATTCAAACTAGGCTGAGAGTCAGCACATTTTGAACGTCAAAATTACATAAGATAGTCCCCCAAAACGCCCGCCCTTCACCACTTCCTAGTGCTTTAGCTGGGAAGCACAAGTGGCGCAACAAACTCCCCAGCAGCACAGCTGTCTGTTAAGTTGGAAGAACTTGATTCTATACAATAATAGGTAAGTAATTACCATTCAACAACAAATGTAAATTTAATTATCAATAATTTTAAAAAAATATGGTAAATACAGTCAAATAAAATAAACAATGATATGAAGTAGGTAACTCATAGTATTATGATCTGTCAGTAATTAAGCTAATTCTGTTGAAAGAACACAAACGTTATCTTGAGTTAATCACAGCGACCAACACTTCTTATCGTTTAAGTAGTCGTTGATAGAATAGTATGCCTTAGAACAAAGATTTGATTTTACTTTAGCTTTAAACGCATTAAAATGTAAATCTAGCAAAGAAGAGGAAAGCTTGACATAAAAGGTTATAGGTACCAAGCCCAACAAATGAGTTATGAACTTTTTGAGGCCGGTGAAAGGGAGCACGTAGTTTAATTAGGTAACAACTATTCAATTTCAGAATTTGTCATGATGTGTGTACCAACCACTGAAGAAGAAAAAATACTTCGCCTTTTAGTTGAGCACGGTGGCATTGTAAACGATCCGGAAGCACCAGGTGGACGACAGGCATTACATTTTGCTGCTATGAGTAATAATACCTACCTTATCAACATACTAGTGGACTTGGGAGCCAATTTGTTTGATGTTAATCACAGAAATGAAACACCTAAACAGGTAGCGGCGACCTTTAATTGCAAAACGGCGTTCGCCCTTTTAGAACATTTTGAACAAGTGTGTCTAAGTGAAAATGTTAACACCAACGAGCTTGGTGAAAGGAACTAGGAATCGGAGAATTCCACGGAGAAAAGAAAGAAGCGGGATGCCGCAAAGCAAAATCTCTTTAGAAAGTAGCGTCGCCTGAATGCGGGTGAAAGGGGGACGGGGTAACGACGTACCCGCGCATTGCTTGTAAGTCCATCTAGCGGTGAAGGGAATTATGACTATAAAACCGAACTAGCTGTGTCATTTAGTCCTTCCACTGGCCACTATGGCGTTACAAAGTATGACGCTTTGTTCCAGAACATTCTATGTACGTTAGTATGGTGGAAAAACATTATTTATTACCCCACTGAAAGGAAATTGTCGTTTAAAATTGTTTTTTTAATAGTGTCATGTGGGGTATCGGGTACCTAAATAAGGTGGGGTAGGTAGGTAGTTAAATCAAAAAGTTAGGTTTATTTAAAATACGTATCTATGCATTTTTAATATCTGTATTAAGGACGTGTTTACAAATCTGACAAAAATAAGCAGTTTTTCGGTGCTTTTTGCGGCAAAATGATACTAAACCAAATGTAAATAATAATTGCCAAAGTTAGATTATTTCTTAATCTTCAAATGTGTTAAATTTTATTCTCGAAAATTTTGGTTTTTACCATTGTAAAGAATAATTTACGTTACCTCTTCACACAACATTGACAATAAAGTGTTGAGTTTCGGAAGATTTTTCTTCTATTTATTGTAACTTAAATTCAATTATTTAAAAATATTTTATGTAAGCAGACATGTTCAACTCAAAAATGGTTAGAAAAGAACTATCAAAATGTAATAAATAGTATCAGAAAAAAATAAAAATTTAACCTATTATTTTCACATATTTAGCTTCTACGCGTGAATCTTATTGAATTGATATAAGGGTTATTTTACTAGTCTGCGCTCGACCGCCGTCGTGAGTGGACACTGTGTCGGTTGTAAGCAGCAGCTCGTAGTGAAAAAGATCGCTGTACGAATACAAAATAATTGACGTAATAAACTTGATACTCCACGTATTTTATACGGACTACGGACAACCAAGGTAAGATTTTATTCACAATTTCTTATACTTTTGCTAGAAGTAAGTAGGGATCATAAATTCATATTATCATTTGGTTTTGGATTTGATGGAGTGACCTGAATGTGTACTTCGAACACTGCTACTGGAACTAATAGACGACTAGAGCTAGATGTGCCGAGTTTGGGCTCGTTTTGTTAGTTATGTTGAGATCTTACCTCCGGACTTGATGGAGTGACCTGAAGGTGTACATGACTGCTCCTGGAACTAGTAGACTAGCAGAGCTAGATGTGCCGAGTTTGGACTCGTTTTGTAAGTTACGTTGAAATCTTCCCTCGGGACTTGCTGGAGTGACCTGAAGGTGTACTTTGAAGACTGCTACCGGAACTAATAAACTAATAGAGCTACCTGATAAGAATGTTTATAGTTTATTTAGCTCTTAGGGGCCATCCATAAATTACGTCACACAAATTTTATCGTTTTTTGACACCCCGTCCTTGTCACACTTGTAAAATCCCTCTTGTGTGACGTCACATATTTTGCAATTTTATATTCAGAAGTAAGAGTAGGCAAGTAGAGTTTTAGTATTTTAGGTTTTAACATGTGACGTCACAAAGCTTTTGACCACCTGGCCCTTGTCACATTTCGTTGACCCCTCATCCATAAATTACGTCACACGTTAAGGTAAACGTGACGTAATTTATCGATGGCCCCTTATAACGCAATTATTGTTTTAGATGTCAAAGCCTAAGACGTTTGGGAAAAATCTCGTAAGTAACTTCGTGCCTGTAGAAGTAACACAGAAGAGAAGAACTGCCTCTTTCCAGAATTGTTCAATCCAGGATTCAAAAGAAATATGGAACCACAGGAACATTCTTCACATTGTCATAATAATATAATGAAAACAAAGAATTGATTTTAAAAAACCTTTTTTTCATTAGTTTTATTAATTTTATCATTTACTAGCTCCTAGCCCGGCTTCCTAAATACGTAACACACTTGGAATGGCAATCCATTCCAATTTGGTAGTCCAACAATATCCATTGCATTGTTTTTGTTGGCGTGCAAACTATTATTTTAAACATTTATGAAGCAATGAATATTGTTTATGTATATTGGCACAGTGTGTGTGTCAAATAAACGCATTTTCTTTCTTCTTTCTTTGCTCTCTTGTTTCTGAGAACCCACTTACATTTGATATCATAACAAAGTTATTACAATTATGAAATACTAAATAAAATAAAAAACATATTATAAGCTTACCTATGTTTTTAATTGTTTTCAAACAGCTTGTCGCGGAAATTGTAAATATATAGGTACTTTTGCAAGTACTTGCTTACCAACCCATCAGTGTGCAATAAAATAAAATAAATGGTACCTACATACTTTTATCAACACATCAACGTTACAAACTTTTTGAAAAAAAATCAACGTAAGCATAAAAAAACAGCTAAAAATTAAATAAAAGTAGGCTCAAGTATCAAGCCGTATGAGTTTACTCATAATTTCGCCAGTTCACGCAAATCGCTGCGTGTGTGAGTCGTGTATGTGTAGTAGTAAGACTCAATACCTAAAATTGAAGCGCGTCAATTCGTAAAATGATAGATAACAAAAAATAAGTAAGTATTAAAAGCATAGTCAATTGAACCTGAAGCTTTTCGATGAAATAGGGTCTTGCTTGCTGGCATTATGCCATATATATTATACTACTTACCGACAGATGGCGCATTTTTCATAATTTAAATTCATCGCGTTTCATGGATCAGGGTATAGTAATTTATCTATTAAATAACTTATAGCGAGGTAACTAAACCTATGCAAGTTATTTGATTCGAAAATTGGTCATAATTTATGCATTTATAATTACAATAAAACCAAATTGCTAAGAAGTGGTTCGAATGCATCCCTTCGACGATTCTATCATCAGCTACAATCTGACGATCAAACGAGAAAATGTGATTTAAAGTGAAAATATTAATTTTAGGGACTCACACGTGAAATGTTATGCCATCGTGTTTGTTTTAATTCTAAACAATTTTTGCAGCCAAAAACAGCTCACTTCAAAACAATTCCGGCCTAATTGCCTTGCGGCATCTCCGCTTCTTTCTTTTCTCCGTGGAGAATTCTGAGTTATCTTATTAATTAAATTATTTTTTGTAAGTCATCGTTTTATTTCTCAGGTTCCCAGGATGGTTGTTTTTTTTGTCGATTATACGTATAAATAAAAGCTGCTGTTTCATTGAAAACTGCGACATCTACCTACCTACTTTTTTTTTCTGGGTGGGAAATCATCAAATGACTTCTCCCGCTCTGGGTGGAGCAGGAGGGCGTGTCAGACTTATACTGACTAAAACCCACCCGTGTTCCCTCAGTTGCCTGTGTGCCAGGGGCCGCGGTATCTCTTTCGAACAACCCGCACCCCTGGCAGGCATCGGCCCTTGCGGGCCCCATCTGTTGCTGCTGACATCTCTTTGAGGCGCGCATGAAACACAACGCTCCGTCGACCCGGGCTTGGTCCTTACCGGACAGCGAGCTACCCATTACTCGCCGTCCGCAAGCCTTCGCCTACGGTGGCCGGTAATCAGCTTGGGATTCCCGACGCCCAGGGCGTCTCCTGCGAAGATACCTACCTACTTACGTGTACAGACAACCACTGATACGCCACCAAGCATCAAAATCAACTG
Organism: Polymixis lichenea; assembly: GCA_949091785.1. Lineage (NCBI taxonomy): Eukaryota > Metazoa > Arthropoda > Insecta > Lepidoptera > Noctuidae > Polymixis > Polymixis lichenea. The sequence continues at coordinate 8,457,136 of OX420951.1, forward strand.
GGTCAAAGGGCACAGCGGCATTGCAGGCAACGAAGCTGTAGATGCTGCCGCGAAAATGGCTTCGTAAAGCGCCGGACTACAGTGCATACCCGATGTCATATGTGAAAAACAAACTCCGAAAAACCAACTTGGCTAAGTGGCAAGCCAGGTATCCATCAAGCTGATGCGAGCAGGGGCAATACACCAAAACCATATTCCCAACATTATTAAAAGTCAGTCAGTCAAGAAAAAACTAGAACAATTTTTTTTTTTTGGGTTTTGGCTTCGCACGGTTTGTGCATTTAGCCAGTGTCAAGTAATTTTTCTTTTCCATCAAGTAAATGGCCCGATATCGGGCACGAAGTTACAAAACAGTCATAGTCGTCTTTAGTCAGTCAAGTCAAAGTTATTGTAAAGCGGTAGTAACTTTACAACAACCTATTAGGAGTTTTTGGGGAGAACACGAAAAGTCCACGTTAGTCACTTATTTTCACCTTCACTACATTTGTGCACTCACACGTAATTAAATTGCATAATTCACTACCAAAATTTTAAAATTTTATTCGCAATTTCACTAAATTTCATGAAAATAAAAAGTCGTGCGACATGTTCCAACGCGATCCCGCCAAAAACTCCAGAACAAAGCTTTTTTTTTTTATTTTTTGTGTTTGGCTTCGCACGGTTTGTGCATTTAGACAGTGTCAAGTAATTTTTCTTTTCCATCAAGTAAATGGCCCGTTATCGGGCACGAAGTTACAAAACAGTCATAGTCGTCTTTAGTCAGTCAAGTCAAAGTTATTGTAAAGCGATAGTAACTTTACAACAACCTATTAGGAGTTTTTGGGGGGAACACGAAAAGTCCACGTTAGTCACTTATTTTCACCTTCACTACATTTGTGCACTCACACGTAATTAAATTGCATAATTCACTACCAAAATTAAACAATTTTATTCGCTATTTCACTAAATTTCATGAAAATAAAAAGTCGTGCGACATGTTCCAACGCAATCCCGCCAAAAACTCCAGAACAAAACTTTTTCGTAACCCAAATTCTGACAGGTCACGGCTTCCATAAACAATACCTCCATCGCTTTAAAATAACTGACGACGACAATTGTCCCTGCCACGACAACAGTTTAAATTGTTGTAATCTGTGACGACAACACAATACAAACCTTTGACCATCTCCTCAGGGAATGCCCCAGATTCGCCATGGATCGCATGCAGTATGAGGCATTCTCTGAGAGATTTGGTATCACGGCATACGACCTATGGATGCTAACGCGAAACGAGGATGTCTTTGACGCTTACGTCAAATATGTGACAAAAATCCTGAGCCAACTCAAGAGGTTCAACGGCACTTATTTAAATAATATATTTAACATAAATATTTATCACTATACTATATTATCTTATGTTGGATCGGGTAATTACGGCGATCCAACAATTGGTAGCAGAGCGTGGTTATAAGTATCATTATATGTTAAGACGCACTTTTCCCATTCCCTCTATTTTTGTTGTGTGGCTTTGCGATGCTAACCTCAAAGATCCGGTTTCCGAGTCAATATTTTCAAACATATTCTCTTGCGCACACAATGACATATGAGAGGTACAGCCGCTGTCCAGACACCAGGTATTTGCAGAGGTGATAGACAAAGATGTAGGTGTTATGCTGAAATTCTTTTCTTCTCTTTTCTTGAAGAGTTGATTTTTATTTTTATTACTCCAACACTCTTCATTTGTATGTCCTTTCTTCTTACACCTGTGACAATATTTTCCCTTCTTCTTAGCATAAAATGCACCTTCGTTGAGTTCTCTTTGTGTTTCTTTGCTTTTTCTAGCTTCACTTTCCTCTACTATTTTGATTTTTAGCTCTTCAGGTTTAGGTAGTTTATCCCTCGACTCGACGGCTATGCGGAAGTTTTCATATGAAGCAGGTAAGCTATATAACATCATGATGCTTAGAAGGTCAGGATTCAAATCTATGTCCATGTCAGCTAGCTTATCAATAATGTCCATGAACTTGTTTAAGTGTTCACGAACGTCGCCAGTATCTTGTTTTTTTAGTATAAGCTGCTTTAACAATGTTGCCTTTCTGGCTGGACCTGTGCTCTGGTATATACTTTTTAATGTGTGCCATAGCTCGTATGATGTTTTGCATCCCTTTATCTGTTTGAGTTACGACGGTGAAATGAGTAACAATAGCTCGGAACGTGCCAGCAAGTCTTTTTGGTTAAATTCTTGTTTCGCTTTGTCGTCACTTTAGGGCGCAGTTATTTCACCACTTACGTAGCCCCATAGTCCATTTTTAAAAAGCACTGCTTGAGCCTGGAGGCACCACGTAGCGTAACTTTCTTTTGTCAGCGCTTCAATGCGATGGTACGCCGACGCTGCACTCATTGTCATTACTTCTCTCTAACCACGCTCTGCTACAAATTGTTGGATCGCCGTAATTACCCGATCCAACATCTTATATAACCATTGCGAAAAGCCTTAACGAAAAGACAGTGTCCGTATCCAATCTCAGATACTGTTGAAAAATAAAACACAAACATATAAACTGAAACAAAAACAGATACCTAAAGTGGAACAGCAAACAAGGCACAACCTACTTACGTAGTCATAATTTTCAAAGCAGGGGTGTCCAGAATTTTGTAGTGAATCTATGGTAACAGTACCCTAATTGCGTAACGCACGATCAAGCATAATCTGAAAAATTTTGAAACAGATTGCTAATCCATTGCTTCATACGTTCGAAAAATATGTCTGCTCAACAACATAAATATTGTTTAACTGTCAAAATGAAACAGATTATGATTGATCGTGTGTTACGCAATTAGGGTGCAGGTTGCCCTGTCGATGTCATACCACCCTGTATAGTTCTCACTAATTGCACCTCTGATTTCGGGTCACTGTCAAAATCAAAGTGATCTTTGCAGTTATCATTTTAAGGTGGTTTTTGCGTTGCTGCTACTAACATGTCTGTCAATATCACAGATCTTTATTCTCGTTACAATAAGATTGCTGTTGGGTTGGTGCTGTCAGAAGACAGTGTCAGAGTTAAAATAACTGTAAACCGACTGTAGCATATGTATTTGTATCTCTTAGCTCTACAAACTGCGTCAGCGTCTCTGTAAAGGTGCCACTCCACAACAGCCCACGACTATACTACACACGTGTAGTACAAGGTAGTAGATTGACCTACCAGATTTGTATGAAACACAATAATCCACTGCGACCACCGTGTAATTAATAAACTCAAAACTGCGCGACAGCGACCACGCTACGCAAGGGTGCGTGGCTGGCAAACAATTTTTGGATTTTGTTTTTCTTAGATTTATAAAACGTCAAATGAAACGCGTGAGCATTTATGGACGGAGATGCCTCGATGCTCACTGCTGCCTGCTGCATGATAGTGTCCTTTTTACCTCAGATTTGGTTTCACAGTGATTTATATTGTCATTGTGTATGTTGCTATACGGATTTTGTCAGAGGTAAAAAAATATATTCTGTGAATGGATTGTAGTAGAACTTTACAGACACAGAAGTGCATGACGCGTAGGTACAGTAGCTAGCCTAGTCTAGCCTAGCCTAGCTGATTTATAAAAAAATACGTTATTTGATTTAATTTTATGCACAGGATGACTGATCCAATTTGTTCATAGAACCAATTATGGAACAGTCCTTCTTATCGTAACATAATTCAATAAAAATAAACATTTTTGGACATCGAAACGTAAATTGCAATGTTTACGATTTTTTATTGTAATGGTACACCACTATCGTGGTGTGACATTTGTTCTACAGTTTCAAAGATGGCTGCCTTGTCGCAGTTGCTTTTCTCTGCCAAACAATACTGAGAAAATTGAGATAACCAACTATTTTTACACTTTTTTATAGAAAATTAGGTAGATCTTAATTAATAACGTTAAACTAACGTGCTAGTCATTTTGATAATGTGATAACAAGTGTACCCATGGCTTCCAATGTGCAAGACTCGCCTGTTCAGCAGACTGTATTCGTAGAGGAGATAGATTACAATGAGATTCAGGAGTTATCGGTAAATATCGGGATATAATTTGTTCTATAATGAACCGTAGAACGTTAATTATAACTATAAGTACTGAATTTGTGTCGTCAGGTGGTGGGCAAAGGCGCGTTTGGTGTAGTATGGAAGGGTCTGTGGCGGAACACACTGGTAGCAATAAAGCACATCAATTCTGAGGCTGAGAAGCGGGAGTTTTCGATAGAAGTGCGACAGTTGTCTCGTGTTTCACACCCGAACATCGTGCGGCTGTATGGAGCGTGCACGAAGGGCGCCCACGTCTGTCTGGTCATGGAATACGCGGAGGGAGGCTCGCTGTACAATGTGCTGCACAACCGCCCCAAGCCTAAATACAATGCAGCGCACGCGATGAGCTGGGCTCGACAGTGCGCAGAGGTTAACATTGTTTTGATTTTATATTGCTTAGATATGTTAAAATAAAATACATTTTTTCAGTCATCTGTGACAATTAATTAATATCTTTATACAATCAGTTATAATTATTATTGGAAATCGGAATTTTTTACACATTTCTGAAATATATTAATATGGCTTATATTTTGTAGTTATTCAAATACAAGCAGATGCATAACTAAATGCACATAAATTGCTTCATAACTATGTTATATTACAGGGTGTAGCGTACCTGCATTCAATGAAACCAAAACCGCTGATACACAGGGATTTAAAACCACCCAACCTATTACTCGTGGGAGGTGGGCAAAGACTAAAGATCTGTGACTTCGGCACTGCTGCAGATAAAGCTACATACATGACTAACAACAAGGGCAGTGCAGCTTGGATGGCGCCTGAGGTTAGTAATAATTAAATACTAATATAAATATATCATCATCATCATATTTGGTCATCATCATCATCATTTCAGCCGAAAGACGTCCACTGCTGGACATAAGCCTCCCCAAAAGTGGGGGATTTGCCATAATCGTCACGCTTGGCAGGAGGGTTGGCGATCGCAGTATGGTGGTCAAATGCATAGAGAACACTGCTGCCCATTTTCTAGTAAGTCCCTTAGTCGCCTTCTACGACACCCACGGGAAGAAATGGGATGGTTCTATTCTTTTACGTCCAGCACCACAGGGAACAAAAGAAAATATGTACTTTTATTGATACTTCAGAACATCACAATTTATATACACCAGTGCCAGACATCGAGAAAATATTTTTTCTATATCCAGCATTGAATACTTAAGCTAACCATACAGCATTTTTCAATATTGATATAGGTCTTGATTAAGAATAGTAGGGTCTGAAAGGAAGTTTATCCTCCAAAGTACAACATTGAAATTAATAATGTGATTTATTCCTGGGATTAGACATAACAGATACAACCTAGTTACACAAATAATGTTATTTTATAAACATAATATTCATATAGTTTTTCATATGACATACAATTTTTTATTACACCTGACACTTAATTTTTTCTTCTTTATAGTTCAGGCTGAATACTGAGGTAGGTATACAAACTTTAACAATTAAGAGTTTCCTATCCTATGGAAAGAAAAACACATAGTATTTAGATTAGATAGCAAAAATATATTATCTAAATAGGATATCTTGATAGTGCTCCTTAGTTAGCATTGTAACTTTGTATCAGGTCACACTAATACATATAGAAATAGGATAGGAATTTTGAGATTGACTAGAACTGTTCTTTTATGATCAAATTCTATAAACATTGCATATGACTAGGGTACTTACTGATAGATGTTTACGGTTATCGTAGTTTCGCATGGTTACGTGCAAATTATTTCGGATGTACCTACATTATTTAATTATTAGCAATTTAACCCATTAGTGATTAAGCTGTGTAATCGATTTAATGTATGTGAGTATCAATACAAACCATCTCTGGTTTAATTATACAAATGAAGGAACTTGTATTAAGACTATACCTACGAATAAGAAAATAAATAATCTTTATAATCTTTATTTTTATTTTTATATAAAACAGATTGTAGTACATGTAACAGTTTTACAAAGTGGGTAGTATTCCATCTCTGGCAATGAAGTGGGTGACGTGCTGCTCTCCTTGCTAGGCTATGAAATAGCCTGTTTTAAGGAGTAACAGTGCCAATCCCCTCTAATTGTATTACTACTATTTTATTTTAATTTTACAAAACACAGTTTTTAAATATTTAAATACAGGTATAATAAAAAAGTAAATAATTGAAACACTGTAGTGATTGTGTAACATAACTACTTGTAATTTTAATATTATGGAGTCCGCTTCACAGACATCATGTTATCAAATGTCTACATAAAAAAATCTTGTTACATAATTGATAATTTTTTGACTAAGGTCATGAACAATCAGCTAAGGAAATTAATGATCATACACTCAAGCTGGTTGCAAGTACTATGCACCTGACCATTTTGTAAAACATCACCAATAAAGTCACTATATAAGTCCTCCTACAGCGACCCCTCCTGGTGTATCCACTCACATCTGCCTCGAAAAATACCTTTTATCACCAATTTCTTAAGAATAAATTCCTGAGATAATTCTTCACTTTTTGATTTAAATACTTGCTGTAATTTTATCATTAGCTTATAGCAGCTGTAGCCAGACCTCTATTTGCCCACGACTAAGCTTGATTCTACTCTATATTACAATAGCTTGGCATGACAATATAATATAAGCCCAGTATGAAATATACAAACCTCTTCATGGCAACACTGTCTAGTATTTGCTAGTAGAATACAGCACCCTAATTGTGTTAAACATTTTTAATCACAATCCAAGGGTTTTGAAGAAAACCATTGTGTTGTAGGTTTGGAAAATCAACTGCTTAGCAACATAATGTAATGATTGTGGCTGAACTGCCAAAAGGAAAGACATTGGATCAATTGTCATTTTACACAAGTCCTGTACGGTTTACAGAATTTAATTAAGTGTTGTAAAATAATGTATTTGTTAACATACAAACACTTTATTTTTCACACATAAATAAGGAAATAATAAATCCGTTGATTAAGGTATTAATTAGATATAATCAGTAATTAAATTAACAAGTTGATAAGTAACACTATAGGTATGTTTCGGTTGCTTGGTGCCAAAATAACACAGAAAAACTTACTACATACAAAGAAGTAAACACAAATAAGTTTTTAATAAAACAATATGTCTATGATGTTCCTTTGCAAGTTACCATTAAAACTCCTTGCTTTTATAAAAGTCCTGTGAAACAGTTAGGATGTTGATACACAAAACAAAACAAAAATGATCACAATAGTCACAATCATCTTTCTAACATTATCACAACAGATACATAATTCCAACAGCTGATAGTGACATTGCATATAGCTTATCAGGCCTTTTTGGAGTACATAGTAATAAAACAATATCACAATCTAATCATATCCATACCCAAATCTTTTACTCTATCTTATTCATACATATTTCTTTGTAAAGATAGTAAAAGGTCTCATTTTCCTTATTGATTTTTCCTGTATCTGGGGGCATGTAGTGCCCCCGCCAAGAAATCAAAATTAAAACTGTCGAGGCCACTTATAGCATAAAACAACTCATCATAAAAAATAATCATGTCAATAACTAATAACATAATAGATAATAATAAAAAAATACTTAGGCAATAATACAATAATTATATGAACCCATAAAACCTGTCACTAGATACGCCAATTCTGGAGAAAGAACATAAACATTGTCTTGAGTTCATCACAGCGACCAAAACTATTCTTGTCATTTAAATAGTCGTTGATGGAATAGTAGTAAGCCTTTAAACAAAGGATGGATTTTACTCGAGCTTTAAACGCATTAAAAGGCAAATCTAGCAAAGAAGAGGGAAGCTTTTATAAAAAGTTATACCAAGCCCAACAAATGAGTTATGAACCTTATGAAGCCGGTGAAAGGGAGGGAGCACGTAGTTTGTCCTTATTTCTTGTATTAACGGTGTGAATGTCACTGTTTTTAGTGTAGAAGTGTATATTTTGCCTAATATATAAGATGTTAGCGAATATGAATTGTGATGCCACCGTGAGAATACCAACATCGTTAAAAAAGTCCCTCAATGAAACTGGCATCTAGCTGGTAAATTGCACTAACAGCACGTTTTTGGAGGACAAAAGTATTTTGAATATCAGCAGCTTTGCCCCACAGCAGAATACCGTAGGACATAACGCTGTGAAAATAACTAAAGTAGACTAACCGAGCTGTATCGGCGTCAGTGAATTGTCTTACTTTTCTGACGGCGTAGGCGGCTGAACTGAGCGTCCCCGCTAGGCTTGATATGTGTGATCCCTACAATATCTGATCTATACTGAAGTTTGGCATCTACGGTTATGCCCAGAAAAACAAGACAAGCCAAGCGGAGAACAAGGGCACTACCTTATGGCCGCAGCCTTCGCAGGAGACGCACTGGGCGTCGGGAATCCCAGGCTGATTCCCGGCCACCGCAGGCGCGGGCTTGCGGACGGCGAGTAATGGGTAGCTCGCTGTCCGGTAAGGACCAAGCCCGGGTCGACGGCGCGTTGTGTTCCACGCGCGCCTCAAAGAGATGTCAGCACCAATTGGTGGGGCCCGCAAGGGCCGATGCCTGCCAGGGGTGCGGGTTGTTCGAAAGAGATACCGCGGCCCATGGCACACAGGCAACTGAGGGAACACGGGTGGGTTTTAGTCAGTAAAAGTCTGAGACGCCCTCCCGCTCCACTCAGAGCGGGAGAAGTTATTTGATGATTTCCCACCTAAAAAAAATACCTTTTCTCGAAGAGATTCGTTGTTTTTTTGAACCCTTATAACTTGGGTTTGGATTATACCAGATAAACAAAATTTACGGGATATGTTGTCAATAGCGGACTTATTAAACATAAAAATTTTAATTGCATAGCGTTTTTACTTTAGATTTTAATTGATATCTAAAAAACCCTGATTACGTCACTGACTCACTGACGATCATCAAAATTCTTAAGGTACTTTCTAATGTACTCACTAGAAAGCTGAAATTTGGTATGTAAGCTAGTTTATGTACACAAACAACACAAAAAAATCTAAACCTTGGAACTTCTATCCCCCAACCCCTTAAACTAGGTGATGGAAGTTTGTATGAGACTTCAGCAATTTTGACGCTAGAGGTCTGAAAATTGATATATCGACTCTTGGTTATTATAAATAATAAAATAAAACAATAAGAAAAAAAAAATTGTCACAAGCAACTTACAAAAAGAAGTGAAATCCCACCAAAAACATTTTCATGTAAAATGTTGCCAAAACGAGACCATATGATTCAAAAGCTGTCAAAAAGTTATCAGATCTCATGTAGAGCCAAGCTTCTTACTCTACACGCCGTAACTCTTGAAGGCCTAACTTCACAAACTCTACACCTTAGTTAAAATATGTGACTAGTAGTAATAGTTTGTTCATATAACTATAGGAATAAAGTTTCCTTTCTTTATTTTACAGGTGTTTGAAGGATCAACATATACAGAGAAATGTGATGTGTTTTCATGGGGTATCATTCTATGGGAGGTTTTGTCCCGAAGGAAACCCTTCGAGGAAGGAGGGTCAGCTTTTAGGATAATGTGGGCTGTGCATACAGGTATTGTATAAAAATGATTTCATACTGGTTGGTAGGTCCATAGCAGCTTGGCATGTGTATGTAGACATAGTAATAATATTTCCTTGACAACCTTGAACATTTGGATTTTGATATTTTGCATAATTTACTTATGTACCAAATTCAGTTCAAAATTAAAAGTGTACAAGTCAAGCAATGTGATGTCTAGAAGAATAGTTTAAATGTCTAATTTATGCAAACTTATGAAACATCACATCACACACTTGAATTTTTGTACCTGATATTTTGAGTGTGAAATATATTTATGCAGTTAATTATATATGTACAACAATTACAAATAACAGAACAATTGCAGATACCATGTTGTGATAAGCAGAATGCTGACCAATCCGACCTATTACATTTTAGCTGAAGCAAGATTGAAATCAGTTACAATTATGTGCACCTACCATGTTAATTTTTTTATGGCCATTAAACACAACAAATGCCTCCATAGATCGTAATCCTACCTGCATGTTTACTCATCAACTGTAAACAATAAAACTACCTATTAAAGTTTTAGTTCCATTGAATTATGAATGATATCATACTTCTGTGATTCAGTCCGCCTACCATCAATATAATTATCATTCCATAATATTCTATTTGATGAATCCTTTTAACATCATTTGAACCTAAACCTCTCTTGAGAACTGACATTTGTTATCTTTGAAAAAAAAAAAATTTTTTTAAGGAGTTTTCTGAATTTGAATATATAAAGATAAGGTCTGTTAATGTCTTAATAATATTATTACAGTTAGGGCTGATTTTACCAAAGTCAGATATCTTTTATCCGTAGAATAAAATTGACGTCTGACAATTCTACTATGGAAAATCTGTCAAAAATTCAAAATTTATTCTCAGGTTATGACTTATTCTAGGTATAAAAGTTTGGTGAAATTCGCCCTTAATAAAATGTGTTCTCTCTGAGTTAAGTGTTATCAAAAGTGTGTTTAAACGAGTCCATTATAAAATTCTAGGTCAAAGGCCAAATCTGATAGAGGGTTGTCCTGAGCCAATAGAGCAGTTGATGACACAATGTTGGCACAAAGTTCCTGCGGAGAGACCCAGCATGGCCAAGGTAAGCCTACCTTCCATCCAAATATAAATGATGAGTGGAGCAATTTGTTGCCAATAGTAAAGGTTACGCTATTATAAATTGATTACTCACCTGTACTGGCACAGGTGCTCACAACGCACAATGCGAAATAAAAGAAAAGGAACTGCGTTTTTTGTTTGATGTTTTTATTTGTTACTAGGGACGCACTCCTGCTTAAATTAGACTGTATTAAGCTTTCAAAATAAATGCTTCAAGTAAATGGGATTTCAATGGGTATTTAAGTGGCCACATAGGCGGACACGAATACCGACTTTCTATGTACATACATAGAAAACTACGGTTTGAGATAATGACAAAACACCCACCACCTCTGATAACAAACAGCACTAACCAGCTGAAACAAACCTGAAATGTGCTAGTAGAAACACTGCAATTTTTCGGAAGGATTGCGATTATTATAGATTTTTATGCTTCCATTCCGTCCGCGTTTGAGATAACGTATGTTAACAAGCTGATTGCTATTTTAATTTAACAATAATCACTCATGCGAAACTGATCTTATGATAAATAAAATGATATGCAGAAAAATAGTCAAAGTAATAAAAAACAGCCCGCACGGGTCAATCGATCAGGTTAAACTACGCTTGTCGCGGTTGGTCCGTGGATGGGTGACCATCTTTAAATACCAAAACACCTGCGTGTGTCGGAAAGGACGTCGACCCGTTGATCCCGGCAGTCATTCGAAGATCTTTGACAGTCGTTACAGGTCGTCAGAAGCCCGAAAGTCTGACATCCAGTCTTACCAAGGGGTATCGTGTTACCCAGTAATTAGGTTGTGGAGGTCAGATAGGCAGTCGCTCCATTTAAAATACTGATATTGAGTTGCATCCGGTTAGACTGGAAGCTGACCTTAGCTGTGAAAAGGCTGATATATACTTAACATACCAACACCACAGAATTTTAAAATTACCATCGGCTCAAAAAGAAGAAGGAAGACCAGGGGCTAGCCTAGTAATATCTATTTTATGCATTCCAGGTGGTAGACATAATGTCGGCACTGTGTGAGTACTTCCCAGGCGCCGACACGCCCATCAACTACGACGACTGCGAGGACGACGACTCTGAGTGCGAGGACGACGAGTACATGCAGTACGACACGCAGGATAGCCTAGACACCGACCACACGCTCTCACAAGTACACATCCCCACGCAGTACGACGCCACCGCCTCAAACCCCGTCCTCCTCAGAAACATCGACCATACCATCCAGCCGCCCCGGCCGCGCAGCTTCGTCGAAACTCAAGTGAGTAAGCTACAGCACTTAATGGCCGCCGAGGCGCAACCCAAAACCTCGGCCTTACCTAAAGATGAACCGGATGTACATAACAGAATAGGACCGGTTCGGATTCCACAGCAGTTTAAAAAGCCAGAAGTGTTTACGGAAGCGGGGAGGTCACCGGTGACTATCAACCGGACGTCCAGCTCGCCGGTCGCGTCGGAACCGCGCGTGCCCAGCGAGGCTGGCTCGCCGCAATACTCGCGGCGCGTCGTCAGGAGCCCGGTGGTCTTCAGCGAGAGCTCGTCGCCACGCCGCCTGTCGCCCATCGCCAACTACAACATCGGCAACATCAACCCGCGCCACATCGACATCGAACAGTACTGGAACAGGGAGAACGACCAGCAGCTCTCCCCGGCTAGGAGCGTCTCCGTCACCAGCAACTCCAACTCGGTGAGGAAAGAGGACTATAACCAGAACTACTGCGACAGATTCAGCGCAGCCAACAGTCCCATGACGCCCGTCAAAGAGTACAACGGGAATCTATCACAGAGAGCCATTGATCCGAGATATCAAACGCCATTACAGATTGAAGTGGATCCAGTAAGTCCAATAAACGTATATTTATACCTTGTCCTGTCCCTTGAAGACGCAAGTTATGTAGTGAAGATAGCACAACCGGTGAAGGACCAACTAACATTATTATAGTTATAGTATTTTATGTATATATTTTGTATGGTTTTATGCATTATAACGATTTAAAGCCTTGTAGCTTTATATAAACCAGTTGTTTAATTTTTCAGAATTCATGGGAGTTGATCGACGTGCCAATCGCTTATGATGATTATGTGGAAGTGAGAAATTCTGCTGGATTCGATAAATACTATACAGTGGGTGAGTATTGCTTGCAGTGTTCTATGTTGATTGTGATATTGTTGTTTATTTTACCTTTAAGAAGTCAAGACCCTCCTTCTTGTTCACTGATTGTAAATACGAAAAACGTCTGGAAAGCCGTCAGGCAATGTGAATTTTAATACTAGTAATTTCTTACGAAGGAAATATCCTAGATTTTGGCCAAAACTCCACCACCCAAGCGTGTTGTTAACACTCGTTCCTTCCATTATGAGAAGATACAATTCTGCAGCAGTGGGAAATTTACATACATTTACACTATACAACATAATGACATAATTAACCTTCAAGTATTAAAATTAACTACCAATATACAGCGTTAATTTGCGATATATTTGAGTGAGAGTGTTATAAAAAGCCTCGAAGTTCAGGTGAAATTATAATAGTATTGCCACCAATGTTTCCGCGCAGTATAAGAATAGTACCGCACTTTGGATGATTCAGAGACTCGTCTAACTGACCACGTGTGAGCCTGACGTGGAGGCGCGTGAGTCTGAAGTGAAATTGCTTTTAACTCAATATAAATGCGCACTAACACTGAAAAACTCACATAAATCAGAGACTATTGTTTTTAAAGTGTAATTAAGGTGAGATTGAATCATGTAACAGACTAACAAGCTAGAACCGAAAATAAACGGGACATATTCTGTAATGTATTGTCACAAAAGAGCTTTTAGATGTTGTAAAAAGAATTGGCACTCGGAAATGTTTAATGCAAAGAGTCACAATCCGGTTTTATACATCATTATAAACTCTCTGTACGACCGAATATGTCTCGACCGTCCATTTTCTTAATTTTTAACCGAATTCAAAAAGGAGGATGTTCTCAAATCAACTGTATTTTTTATGGATATACTCTGTTTCGCAATATCTCCGGCAATAAGGTATAACACTCATGAAAAGTGTCTTAATTAGATTCTAAAATGCTAATAAACCACAAAAAAGACGCAATATTTTATTCAATCGATTAGTGCCATAAAAATGCATTTAAATTTTACATTTTCACACTTCGCGCCTAATTTGACGAAAACGCTGGACGCAGTGGACGCCAAATTGCTCTGTGGGTATGACGTCAGTTTACTATGTAAACAAATGCGCTGATTTTTTGTATGATAATTGTTTACAATTTAAAAAATGTGTTATTATTCTACTCTTGAATATAAGATATTATTTCAGTAAAAATTACTTATATTATACTCTGGTTATGAAAATAATAAAAGTATACAGTTGTTCAGTTGATTAGTTTAAAAAGCGGTATGACGTAATAACGTGGCGACTACTAATTCATGGTGTTCAAAAACTGAAATCTATGAATTGAATTTTAAAATTTAGTTTTTTTATTTCATGCACTAAAACTAACATTTTCCGACTGCTTTTTGCCTAAACTATCTCAGTATTATATTTTAAGATTTTTTCTCGTGTAGAAGAATTTTCGAAATCGATTATTATTCGTAATCGATCGGTATTTTACCCTATTGTGTATCGATTTCGAAAATTCTTTTCTTTTTTTAATGGAAAGGGTTGAGGTTGAGTTAGCTTCAGTAATACATATTTTTTCGAGTTAGTTTTGATGATATTATAAAAACTTCCTGCCTCTATTATTTGAATTTATGTGGGGTACGGTAGGTGCCCCAACAAAAAGTGAAAAAAAAAAATGACAAAAAAACCACCGAGTTCCAAAAAAACACTACACAGCTGTAGTGTTTAAAAAGAAAATTTAAATTGGTTTATGAAAAGGTGTCCAGTCTCCAATTGCCTGTATCTTTTCTCTTAATTTAAACCTCAGTACTCCCTTATCTAATATAGTATTTTAAATCCTTCAGTAGCGACAGAAAATAAATATACTACTCTCCACAATGATAAATAATTACGAACAAAAGATATTTAACTATGTTCAAATATTGATCCTTCCGTAAGTCTTTTTATAGCTCGTTTCACACATTTCTGTTTAATACTGCAGGATACTTGTAACAAACGTTGTAGGCCTTGTAACTGTATATTTGCAGACCATTTTCTGTTTAATTAAGTACCTGGTAATTATTCATAGGCCTACACTGTCCTCCCAAACATATTAAATTAACACTGTAATTTGAAAAAATATACAAATTCCATTTATTTTAAAAAGACCTACCGTCGAGTTTCTTGTCGGCTCTTCTCCATAGGAAACGACCGTTTCATAAGTGCCCATGTAGGTTTATGCGGAATGAAATATTTAAAAAACCCATAAAACGCAATTCTTGTCAGATTATTACTGGAAACACGATTTTTGTTTTCGTTCGTGTGTTTAGTTCCTACGTTAGAGCATAGATGTCGTCATTCCTACTTTGACACCGCCTACACTCTCTTTTTTTTAATTGGTTTCCTGGACCTCTTGGTTATGTACTCTTGTTTATTGATTATCATCGCTCTATCAATTTTGTACTCTATATCGGGTTGCTTAAGGCTCAATTTTGATTACTTTCTCACCTGATGGTCAGCAATGATATTGCAGACTGATTACATCCAGCCATAATCTCCAGGTTTTCATGGCCTACAGAAAATGATACATTTTAAATAGCGTAACTTTTTAATAGTCCTTGTATTTTGAGCTTAAATCAGAGAGGACTAAGCAGAAAATAGGTTGCCCCTAGATTAGTTCAATCGTACTGTCCTACTATAATATTATAAATGTGGAAGTTTATATGTTTGTTGTTCAATCACGCATAAATGTGTGAACAGATTTCGATGCAATATGGCACAAACATAGTTCATAACCAGGATTAACACATAGGATACTATTTATCCGGGTAGTACGTTCGCATGGGATAATTTCCGACTCCACGCGGGCGAAGCCGCTGGCAAAAGCTAGTATAACATAATATAATTTAATTTGTTATCTGTGCATAGTTTTATTCGGCGTTATTCCCGAATAAAACTATGACACACAAAAAATAAAAAATATTCTGCACTTGACAAAACGAGCAACGTAGCTCTACAGTCGAGTAAGAAATTATATTAAATGTGATAGTTATATCGGTGCAAAACGTAAGAGCCGACCATAACTCAAGAGATTCGAGATTGTCGTCTAATCTTGTACCAATGCATCAGCGCGTGAGTAACCGAGCACAAATAGCGGAGTCCTGCCAGGACACGCTCGATCACTGACTCACGCGCACGCCAGCGTTGGTTTTACGTTCAACTGTTAATATGTGGGTAGTTTTGTTTTTGTTTTGCTGAATGTGTGGTTAATGTTTACCAACATCGTGTGATTTTGTCTTTTTGCAGAATTGCACTGCTTTTGTTTTGTTTTTCGCATCAAGGAAAATATTATCTAACGTTCTAGGCATGATAGAAATTTAACTGAAAACTGTCAAATTATAATATTGCCATCCTTCTTTGCTTTTATCGACATTTTGGGGTTGCTGCAGCATGTCTTCATTTTGCTGTCATACCAGAATCCGCCCCCTTTCTAGGCATCTCTATTTTCGCACAATCCATCAATCATTTCCTTGGTCATACTCTTTTCTATGTCTCTTAAATATATCTTCAAATAATAATATAACATTTATTACATTTTTATAATCTCGAAGTTATGTTTTTACGAACAACCTTTCAAAATCTTACAATAACGCGAAACAGCACCCAAGATACGCAAACATGCGTACATCCAAACATCCTTTTCACTCACTGTGACTTCAGTAACTTTCATGTCATGGCATTTTCAATGAAAAACATTTCTGTTTCGATTTCAGCATTCTCTTTTATGAAACTGTTGTTTTATTGTCATAACCACGGGTCAAGGAGTTAATCTTGTTTTTCAAAAAGCGTAATCACCGAAAAAAAAAAATCTTTATGCATTCCGCACATTTTAATTAAACCTCGAAATAATAAATAAAAACTCTGTATGAAAAATAACTGAAGAAATGCTTAATTTTATTTTTTCATTCTTTATATCAAGGTAAAGCCCTCGGGCTTAGCATTACGTTTTCTATTTCTACGAAGAATAGACAGTGCTTTTTCAATACAAAGTGACATTTCGTTTCTCCATTTTTGACATCGCACCGTAGATATCCTTCTACAATCTATCATTTTGTCTTTCGTTTCTAACGATCTTTGTCTAGGTCCTTTTGTATATAGACTATTTCAAAAGAATGTTTCTTCCCAAACTGTCAAAATCACACTGACCACAAACTTTCTACTCGACGGCCACAAAGTATATACGATTATCTTCAAAATCATGATTAGTTTAGAGCGCATAACTGTGATAATTAATAGAAAAACATAGCTATCTTCTCATATTGTACATTATTTAGTTTATAGTCATGTCTATTCTTCCGTCGACAACTTTGTGCCCGTGCTAAACCTGCAGCAATGCCTACCCAGAAATCATTTCTTCAATTATAACATTTTAACAAAGTAGTCGTCAATTAGCAGTTGTCATACAGCCGCTGACTGTAACAAACTGCACCACAAAACATGAAAAATGTAAAAGCAATTGTCTTCTCAACTTTCTGTCATGCAGCATTTCAACGCGCTCTTTTATTTATAAAACAAATAGTCCAACCTGAATATACACTAGTTCTCAGGATACGTAGGGTATCATTTACAGTCTGGCTAACAACAAGAGCCCTAATGTTAATTATAATGCATAGTGTTAGCAGTTCTGAGAAAGCAGTGGTACAGGCGCGCCGCCATTTGACAGCGAATACCGTGCACTCAAATATCAAGCGCTTAGTCATACGAACAGACATGTTATACTAGTTTTATTATTACATAACTTATTTTTGCACTTTGCTCGAAATAAGTGCGTTAGAGTATTAAAAGATACTACTGCGTCTAATCCAGGC
This sequence comes from Polymixis lichenea, assembly GCA_949091785.1. NCBI lineage: Eukaryota > Metazoa > Arthropoda > Insecta > Lepidoptera > Noctuidae > Polymixis > Polymixis lichenea. The sequence continues at coordinate 8,474,832 of OX420951.1, forward strand.
TTTTAAACACAAAGTGAGTCATCGTCTACATTATAAGTGGATGTGTTTAAATGTGGATGATGGAGCCAATCTTATTTGATGTTATTATTTTTGCTTCAAATCTGTTTTTAGTTACTTCTTTGACTTAATTTTCGTTATTTTTGTGTTTAAAAACTGTCAATGGGGAAGAAATATTAACGCTAACATTGCCAGAAATATTACCGTGTAACTTATTTGTTGCCTCCAACGCCTTGATGAATGGAAAAACGGTATAGAAGAATATCATAATTTTACATTTCTCTATAATAAATGAGAGGCCGACAGTGTAGTTCCGGCATTATTATTATTAGAGCTTTTTTGTACATTGCCGAGTTCTAGATTCGATTTTGGGTGAGATCATAAGCGTATTTATTTGTTTGGCAGTAACATAAAGAAGTGTGTTTTTTTTAAACTCGCTATGGACACATTGGGGTCAAATCGGAATGGTGTTAACGTTGAAGTGTCTAGTAATAGCAGGTTTTAGTGGTTCACAATAAAAGCGTTGCGTGTTTGTCGTTAATGTCGTAGTTGCACGTACCGGTGCGTAGGCGCAAGTTGCGTGAACGTTGCTGCGGTGCGGTGGCGCCACACACTAATGAGTAATTTTTCTCTGTCTTACTTTAAGAATTGTAAATAAATAGGCGGGTTTTGTTTTGAATATCGAATTTGCTGGAATCGGAGAATATTTTGGAGCAGTTCTTTGTTTTGAATGTAAAGTTTTTTTAACAATAATAATATCATCAAGTTTGAACAGTACGGCAACTGCACGTTGTATTGTTCCGTATGCCTCTAAAATATTTTGTGGCCCAAATAATCAATATGAAGTTTATATTTCGTGGCAATCGTTGACCACAAATATTCATAGACTAAATAAAAGAAAACCGTTGACCCGATTAATTTATAAACAAATACTGTTCAATTCACAATTCCCTGAAACATTGTAAAATGGTAGCGCCAATTTATTCAATAAATCTTGTGTGTTAAGATTTCCAATTTCGTAGAAAACGCTTTTCCACCACCAATGGAGTTTATTGAGAATTTCATGACTAATCCTTTACATAGTCGGTTCTAACTCAACATCAATATAAATCTTGAACAAACGCGGAGTCACATAAAAACAAGACGGCCAGGTTCTTTGAAACTGTTCGGACTATAAAAATTGTAGTTTTCCTTATAGAAATGATTCTTGGTTTCAAGTCAACTCTCTCGGATTCCGAGATTTCGGTCTGACAAAAAAGTAAATGCGGGAACGACGCATTGTTGATTTCACTTTTTATTTTTGATTGCCTTCTTTTTCTGTTATCAAACCTGTGTAGAATAAGGTAAACCTGCTACGGAACCTGCGTCTTTATCTCTACTTACAATCGTAAACCGAGAAATGTAATATAACCTTTATGATTCGTACCGGATACTCGTTTGACTTCGTTCACCTTTGACTTTGATTGACTGATTACAATTCAAGGAACGTTACCACCTCCGAACCAAAAACAAAAAGGAATCTTTGGGAAGTATACAAGATTTTTTTCCAACCGCATCTCTCAATGTTTCTAACGCATCTGCAGCTGTCATAAAAACTCAGCATCTCCTGACGTATGTATTGATTAGTTATACGCGTGTGTGTATGCGGTCCAGATGCGGCTCAGGACGGTCCCGCCATGACTCACGCTTCTCCGAAGGGGCCGCGACTATTTTAGACTGTGTCCGCTTACCTTCTAGGAACCGGGTAGTGTGGGACCAACGACCGATCGCAAAGCCAAAGTATTGTTAGATCGGTAACGGGTAACGGGGTTGTTCCTGCTCACCATTAGTTCCTAGTTTTATTCTCGCTAAAGTGGCGAGTCCAGGAAGTCTTTACTTAGCTGCAACTTTGTAGTCGTTTTTCGTTGGACGGCTTTAGTGCGTGCGTTGCGGCGAAGTCATTTATGTTTGGCATGCGTTTGATCACCTTTAGACTTTTGGTTAATTAGTTATAATATGTGATGTATGGTTAGTTAATACCACTGGACTGGTCTAATCATCTTTGTGCACCATGTTTAGAAATTGCATCGTATTCTAGATGCTCAGTCAGTGTTTCCTCGTCCTGCTTCTCCGCCGAATTCCAGCCGCGGATGCCTGAGGCTGCAATTCGGCGTAACCATAAAAGTGGCCCATTTTTCTGGTTAGTTTCTGCATATTTGGTTTGTCCTTTTTATTTATAAACAGAAATGATCAGTTACCTTTCCCATGTTAGTGACTTTCAAATGATTAATAAAGCCTTTTAGTTCTGTCGGAATGATCTGAGAATAGTGTTATGGGTCGTTAGTGCGTCGCGCAGTATTGACAAGCATCCGCGCAGATGGCTAGACAGATCGCCTTTTGTTTATCTACAGCTTCCGCCCGTCGGAACAACCTGGTTGACACATCGCGAATACTACCCAACAACAATACACACACTTTATAACATAATACTGTGTGCATTGTTATGGTCTTCGTCATAAACGTCCGCAAATGAGTATGTTTTTCCCACAAATAATTACTGGCAGACATTGTTGTTCTGTTTTGTGTGCTGTGCAAAGTTATCGCGGTGTGAAGACATGTCAGGTAGTTCCCAGTACTTTCAGGCATGTGTTTTATACGATTTATCTTTGTAAATTGCACTTAATGAGTGTTCACAGCGAACATGCTTGTTTGTTAAATATCATTATTATTCATTTAAGATCATCTTTTGAAAGGTGAGCTTTTGGGCCAGTTATTGTTTCTTCGCTCAAGTTGTCCTACGCGAAGTTGAATCTTGAAATATTCCCAAGATTAAGACATTCAAGGCCCAAGACCAAAAACACTGAATCCAGTTAACATCGAGCATATTTCGAATTGCATGACAGTACAATGTAAGATTAATTCGTTGCAACCTGTACAGTAAATTCGCATGCAAGAATTACCAAAACGGTGGCTGAAGTGTTACAGAAACATTTAGTATAGTCCGGTGATGTTGCAAATTTCGCAAATGTGTTAAGTGAGACGTGCCTCGTGGCTCGGCCCTGCTGACTCAGAGAGCAGACGTCAATGCGGTAAGAACAGTATCGCGGTAAAGTAAATAAGTCGTAATATTTTCATGGGTGCCGCCGCGGCGGGCACCTCGCCCGTTATGCGTTGCTCAAATAAACAAACGTGTTGATTTTTATACAGTATCGGCGTTTCCAGCGGCCGAACATATCCAACCGTGATTCCAGAGAACGATCATCCATGTTACATGTGCCTATTCACTTTGGACGTTACTCGGAATATGCGTGGCTAACTCAGAGCTAATGAGAAACCCATTTTTTGTAAGCTTATTTTTTGCAGGTAGATGCTTATTTGGGTCTGAACCTTGATGAAGTCTTGATTACGTCTTATTATTTATCATTATTATTCATGTCAGTTTGACCTTTTACTATCAAATTATTAATTTACTTATATGAACCACCGGCGGCGTTTTAAAATTGGAGCTGTATCTATTAAAAAGAATAATAAACACGCGAACCCAGGAGAACCGAAATTCTGTTCATAGGCTACCTACTTATTTCAATTATATTAATTATAGAATCAAGTTCTTCTTATAGGATTAAAATCTTCTAACTTAACAGGCAGCTGTGCTGCTGGGGAATTCGTTGCGGGACTTCTTCCCAGCTAAAGCACTAGGAAGCAGCAGCGAGGTGTCAATTTTTCTAAGAGAGAAGCCGGTGCAAAGCCGGCTTTAACTTACTGACTTATAAAAAATACTATCATTCTAAAATGACTATAAAGAATTAAATACAATAAAACAGAGCAGCTGAAAACCAAATAAAATGTGCAATATTCTTCTATTTTTTCTATATCCGTCTCTATCGTAACCCGTTGTACAGCGGCTTGCTCTCCTCCATAGCAAGTGGTGTCACGTGACCTAAAGTGTCATCATTATGGGATCGCTCTTGTATGAATTATTAGTTCCCGATTATGACGTTATGGCGGCGCATTAATTTAGATATATTTTTCTTGTAGTAATACAAGGCTAAAAATAAGCCTATATAGCCATTTTGGTTGTTTGAATATCGTGGCGAATTATTTAATACCCGTAGTGTAACTATATGTTTTGGCAATAGTAGATATTATTCACGTGCCATTTTTCAAAAGTGGTAGAGATGCGAATCACCGAAGGGAAGCCGGTAGGAATCGTGTTATATGATGCTTTCGCCACTGCTAGGAAGTGGTGAAGGGCGGGCGTTTTAGAGAACTGTCTTATGTAATTTTGACATTCAAAAAGGGCTGACATCAGCCTAGTTTGAATAAATGACTTTTGCTTTTTTTCCTTTGAGTTTTAGAAATGACTGAACGCAATATCTACTTGCACCAACTTAATTTTGTGACTTATTGAACGTTTTGTCTTAAGCTCGGCCGTTCGCACATCGGTGCATCATGGTCGAAAAAATAATTCATTCACCTCTCATAATCCTCAAAATCTAAATTAAGCGAACGCATTTGTCCGGTGTCAACAAAAAGAAGCGCGTCGGGCCACGCATGAATCAGCGCGATACAATTAATCTAATTTAAGGGGAGGCATGGGTCGGGCCGCGCGTCGCACAGTCTCGCGTTCCCGCCGCGGCCGGCGCATCGCCCGCGCCCGCTCGCTGCACTCCGATGCAACCGCGCGATCACGCACGCGCACACGCACCTCATGATCTAGTGTAATACCCAGTGAAATGCCGCAAACAGACTGTTCCGTTCAAGTTTCGATAACAGTGCAACCGGGTTACGATAAATTGCAAGTGTTCGTTGACGTTTACATGAGTGAGTAGCCCGTTTTGAACAGTAGTTTGTAGTGATGAAATTATGATGCTGCCCATAAAATTATGTAAGCCAAAATAATAAAACAGGTACTTGAAATCGTAAGGAAGCTTTCAGGTAACTACGGTGTATTTATCACAGTTTTATCTGAACACAAAATTATTTCACAATGTTTCAAAATTAATAAATTGTAATTATTCAGTCCTTGAACTTGTTCTCGGTTATCTGTTCATACAATGTTGAATCCTGAGTGAGCTCTTGATGTTATCATTCTAAGGAGATAAAATAATATATATAATAATCATAAGATTCATCCGTCCCTGACCAATAGTCAAAAAGCTGCTGAGCACAAAATCAGTCTATAATACTCAAACTGCCAGCAGTCTTAGCTGCCAGCTGCAGCCCTTTCACTGGGAGAGGGGGTCTTACTACGAAGGCTTTAGTTCTTTTAATAATTTATTTAATTCATAATAATTCACATTGCGTTCCAAAATAATCCACCAAGAAACCTTGTCACTGACTTGTAGTGCAAAGAAAGCCAAGCAATTTGCAACTTACTTGGTTAGTCTTTGACAAACTATCTTTACCTTGTCTATAGCTAAAAATCCCAGAATTGGGTTACCCTCACAGATATCTACTTGAAAATACTGATCTTATGTGGTCTTGACATTTTTTAGATTGTTCCTTGCTTCTTTTTCTAGAATACTGCTGACTGCCCCTGCTATCAATGTGATATTTATCAATAGTTTTTCTAAGACCGGCCAAAGATCAATGAAATATAAATGATTTTATCGACTGTTATCCTCGTTTTGTCGAATGTTACCACTAACTTTAGTGACTTGCAAAGCTATATAAGTATGTGCCGACAGGAGAGACAAATCACAGTTCTATGGTTAAATATCTTAAGAAATTGGGCGCAAGAAATTTTTTATGCTGTATGTTCTTTTGTCATGCGGGTAAATGTAAGATTGTACAACTATACCTCTCTTCGAACTGACGTTTCAGGGCCATCTTTAAAAACAATGTATAGATTATTTTCATAAATTTCTGAACACTAAAACCTTGCAATATATATATGTATTGCAGTTCTTAGCACCCATCAATCAATACAAAAATAAGAATTAACTGACACAGTAATCACGCGGTAAATTTTCTCCTAACGATCGGCGACAGTGAAATAATCGTCTGTCAAAAGGTAATGCCAAAATCTCTCAGCTAACGACTATCTAGCAGCGACGAGTGACGCTTTCGGCGCGACGATGAATCACTGCTAATTATTTTATGATTCGCGGACAGAGCTGCGCGTGCGACGCCCGAACCAAACAATTAGATGAGCCACTTACGCACCACGATACATCAGGGTGCTGCCCTCCAAAACTCTCTTCAGTCCTCCGTATGGCAACACCGGCCTCTGACCGGAGGATCTCGGCCACTGTCCAAAATTACGACTCTAAATTTATTCCCAATGTTAAGTCTTGTTGTAAGAGATCTTGAAGAGACGCTAATAAACAATCCCCTTTGAAGATTCCAAAATAGTCTCGTTTACAACGCTCCGTAGTGGTAACAAGTAACCCTTTGTCTATGGTAACGCTTATCTCGATATTGCATCTGGTTAGTTCGGAAATAAATCACAGTTTAAACAAATCTATGATAGAGCTTTCAAGACTCATCGGCTATAACTGACCCAGAACCTAATAGAGCGTTATACAAGTTCGACAATAATGTTCTAGATTATGTCAGTAAACCTCGTCTACTTTCTTCAGCCTACGCCACGTTACGTTTATAAACTGTTGTAGGTATTGGAGCCAAACTGACTATTTTCTTTGATCTTGATCTGTTACCAATAGCAACGCTCTGACGTGACCTTCAAACCACGTCAAGCCGTACCATATGTGGTCGCAACAATAACTATAAAAAAAACATCGTAAATACGGCAGTGATGAGACATTTTGCAGACGGCGCCTACAGTGATTCAGTCTGGAGCGCGATTGCCTTTATAGATGGTGGTTGGTCGCAGCGGCCGGGCCGTTGGCATCGGCATCGCCACATGACTAACCGCCGCCCGCTCTAGATACAATCAAAATATGTGACAAGTTTATTTCTATTCGGAACAACACATTCTGCTCGATATATCCCGCGCCTCAAAGTTGAACATCTGCTGATTTTTTCTACGACATAAGTAGGTCGGGGCTCGCATCTGCGTCACGCGCCCTGGCCGCGGCCGCTCACCGTTCTCTTACGTTTACGCGAAATCGTTACGCTGTTTTTCTATGCCGTCGCATCGTGAGCTGTAATATATGTTTTGATACAGCTAAATGCACTGACATGTAGTCAAGAGGTCGTCCAATCCAATAACTCTAAGTCAGTGGATTGGATGACCTCTTACAATGGAAGTAGAATGGAAGATAGTAGGAAGGAAAGGCAGAATAAAATGGGAAATAAGCTGTTTGTGGGTACAAGTAGCTTATTTCCCATTGTATTCTGCCTTTCCTTCCTACACTCTTTAAGTATAAGAAGAATTTAGTCAGTAACCGAGGTACCGTATGTCGAGGTCTAGCTTGTTACATTAAAAAAAAAAACGTTTAAAAACTCCGTCCCTGTGTGAAGTTATGTCATGTTAAAAAGCAGATATGATATTAATTTTATCAAAACAGTTGCTGTATCAATTTGATTAATCTATAAGTATTAATCAACCACAAAATCGTATATTTTTTATAATGTTTGAATGCAATCTGTAGTCTAGTCAGTATTCTAGTAATAAAATTTAAAGTGTTACTCAATAAATATACCCTTAAACATTATTACTGACTGCCTTTATCATGCATGTTCAACTTCATGCCATCATTATTTGCGCAAAAGCTTCATTAAAGTATTCTAAATTCCATTAAAAGCACAAAGCAAAATATGTACCTATTAATTTTATCATTTCATCAAAATCAGTAAGATACACATATAATCTGTAAGATATAAGGCGACGTAAGATGGAGTGTGTGTTGTGGCGTAGGGGCTGGTCGGACGGCGCGCGCGCTCGGGTGCTCCTCAGAAATACCCGGTGACTCAGCGCGCGTTTCACAACGATACCTTTGCCAATAGCTTTTGTATTACTTCCTATTGCTGCTACTATATTCCGCCACTATTCGTTGGAAGATTCCTCCCGTCAGGCTTTTATAACTTCGGTCTTACGTCACACACACATGTTAGCTTTCAATATTGTTGTTACTTTGATGGGTTAATAAATTCTATTTATACAAAAAATAATAGGAACGGTACTGAAAATTTAATTTGCGAAGAATAAATTATTGAAAGAAACAATACGGGCTTGTTTCGGTGACAGTGTCTGTGACAAGTGTCAACGGTAACTACTATCTATAAAAATTAAAAATTAAACAGCGTTTTTATGAAAAGATCTAACAGATACATTCGAATAGTCTGTGGTGGTCAACTTTGCTATTATCAATGTTGAGGATACTCTGACCAAAAACATGTTTTGAAAAAGTTCTTAGCGTTCGCCAGTGATTACATCGCAGAAATTCAATAATTTCCTGTTTATATCATCAGACGGTTTGCGAAATGATGAGTCATAAATATTTTTATTTTGACTAACCTCTTTTAAACCTTGCTCCCAGACAAAAAGGAAATTATTTGGTTTAAAATCATTTATTGAAATTAAAACCAATACAACGGTAGTACATTTAAAGGTTTAAACAATATTTCTAGTTCCTAGCTAGTTAACGAATTAACTATAACAAGCTAACGATTAACGAGGAAATCAATAATAAATTAAATTAACTGCTTATAAATATTTACTTTCAGAAGCGTTTAATTCAATGTTTTTCCTTTACTACTTGGCATCACTTCAGAAACTATCTGGAAAATAAGATTCAACGGTTTAAATGTTTCAATAGGTGTTAGAATAATACATAATTGTCAATAGTATCGTAAAACGTAACAAAACAGTTGCTCATCTAATCCACTTCCGAGTGGCTCGGCCGATAGCCACGAGCCACCCACACCGCGTAGTAAACTGAACCACAACAACATTCCTCAACTATTGCTGCTTTACGTAAATTAACACAACCACACTGTTCTTTAAAGAATCACTATTCCAATAAAGAATCCTCTTCAACTCGAACATCAATCTACTTCAAACTTTACGTTCGCGATCTTAGTCCAGAATAAACGAAGCTTTACGTCCGTTTCTATTGATTTTTACGACTTGCCTTGAGATAGCAAATCTTCAGTCGCATCTGTCCTACGGACTCCTGCGTTGTATCCCCGTCGGTGGCTCTTTGATGTGATCTGGATACAATCACCTATATAGAGAATTAACGGTGACTGGCCCAGTTCTAGTTTCGCCGTAGAAGTTGGCACGAAATTGTAAACTGCCCTCTTTACTAAAGGCGCTAAATATCCAAATAGCATTGTACTATAAAATTATCTTATTCACTATCTTCCAAAACGTCGGAACCTATTCTCTCATTCATATTTCCGTAATATTTTAATTTCTATTACCGAAATCCCTCCAATAAAATTTACTTGAAACACTTGTTGAAAAAAAGGTAAATGTATCTCGCCACTTTTATCGATCTGTGAGTCAGAAGTTTGTCTGCTCGTCGTTACAGGTTCACATGTATTATTGTCTTTTAGGTACCTTACAATCGTACACAAGGACGCCTAAATTCGCTCGGTAGATATTTCCGGATCGAATGAAAGTGTCTCCGGTGAATCAGACTTTTTTAAATATACGACGTAATTCCCTATCAGTTGCCCAACATGATCCCAACATTAAAAGTTTGGACATTCTGTGAATTTTTGGCACTCGTTAGTGAAGTAAGTGAAGGCATTTCAATTTGGGTGTACCTATGTTTGTAAAATAGCGAATATAAAAAAAATTGTCTCTGTTAAATGACATATACAAAAGTTTCCGTGAGACGATGTAACATTTCAACGTCTAGAAGCGTTAACCGACTTTGTAGACAGACATTTGCCTGCTTGTCATGTGGCTGCTCATAAATCGGCCCACTAATAGAATAAGTGTCGTTCCGTGGACAGTATCCGCGAGGTGTCACCGCCACTGACGCAACCGGAGCGGTCTGCGGCCCGTCCCGACGCCAAATCGAAAACATATTAAAGCCGCCGATCAAAGAGAGCTTTTCCTCGCTCACCAGATTTATGGTATTACCGAAATGTTTTGTGGATCACGCGTTACGTTAAACATGGATTAAACGCCGTCTTAATAAAATTTGCTGTAAATGGCGTTTGGTAGACTTATGTGATACTAGCCAGAAATTGTGTAAGTCCTCAGGTTTAAGGAAAATGAGGTTGATATCTCCGGAATTATGTTCATCATTCTCTTGCCCTAATTCTAATTTTACTTGGAGTCGGCGCATCATGTCCTTTTCTTCCATAATTCTCTATTATCTCGTTAGTTAACCCCCTTTTTAGCCATATAATTTTTCACACAGTCCAGCCGTACTTTCTTTGGTCTTCCCATACTCTACATACATTCATACTCAAAACTTTAGGCACGACATTTCCCTCATTCGTTTACATCACGTGCCCAAACCATTGCAATCGATTTTCGCACAACTTTTCACAGTAACCGAAATTAAGATGGCGAACGATATTTAAAAATATGCTCGAAAATTATACACACAAAATGTACTATGATCGCGCCATACTTACAGATAGGACTATCCACTATAATAGACCAGATATAATCCTACAGGGTAAAATAAGAAAAACCACCTACCTCATAGACATCGCAATACCCATAACGTACAAAAAGTATATCTGAAAAAAATATTAGTTATGCTGACTTTAATTAAAGAAGAAGTCACAAGAATATGGACACAAGAAAAAGTGTACGTTACCCCTATAGTTCTCTCCGCGACAGGCGTTATCCCCAATCATTTTCTCCGCAGTCTGAAATTAATAGATTTAAAAGAATCCATTTATATTAACCTACAGAAAGCTGCCATCTTAAACACCTGCAGAATAGTTAGGAAGTTCATGCAGTTAGAGAAAGAAAACACACCCTCATACACACCACACGCTGCATTTACTTGGCTTTGGCCCGTAAATGTAGCTAAAACCAGCCTAAGAGCTGAGAAAAAGAACACTCTCCAAAATATATATTTTTTAAATAATTTTCGGTCTGTTTTACCGCCTGGATCCTTAGAAATGTATCTAATTTAAATCCCTGTCTAGCTGGTTCGAGGTGGCACGCGAAGGATATGTGGGAGGCCTTTGCCGAGCAGTTGAACAGTTTAGGCAAAAACCCTGTTCCCATAGCGCAAACTTCTACTACAGGCATAAATCGGAGACACATTGTAGGAGCATAATATTTTATCGAGATTAAGGGCTATTTTGCGGTTGAATTGAAGGGCCATGACCCAAAACTTATCTTTGTTCCTGCGTACATGGGCATGACAAGAAAACGAAGCTTACAAGGCCCTGTTCTTTTTTTTCATTTTCGATTCAGTTTGTCTTCAGCCTTCATCCATTATAATTATTATTTTCCATTACTACGAGTACAATCATTGAACCGACCATGGTGATTTCTCCATTTTTCTCCGCTAGTATCTTTCATCCCATCGAATCATCGTTTCATGCTTATCAACAGCCCGCAGCAGTACATTATTAGACATTCATACACCTCTCCAGTTGCAGGCCATTGAGCTCGATCCTTGACCATCTTCAATTCCTTTAATTCTAGATTCATTCGCTCTTTTTTTACCTTTTCGCCAATCGTGTAAGCTGCGTCAAACCTCACTAAGCCACCACAATGACTCCTTATTTTCAATCTTCATTGTATTTTTTCAGAATGGGTAGGTAATGCAATTTTTTGCTATTATAGATTGCGAGATAATAAACTTACCCATGCATAATCATCAACGTCTAACGGAAGTGGGAGCAGTCAAAGACCTTTAAAACTTCAAAGTTACGTCATTGTTATGCTAGAGTTTTTTGTTTTCACTTTTTTATTCGGTGACCGCAGGCGTTGTAAGTATATGTACTGTACCCGGTTCAGATTTCAATTACTCTCGGCAGAATGTTGACTTGCCTTTCCCCTGCTTTGCATTGGCTTTCAAAAATGTTTATTTTATTGTAAAAGTGTTGAATCTACAAGTTATTAGTTTTCTATATTTGATACACAGCGCTACCATTTCCTAATATGGGCAACAATGTTTTGATACACAGCGCTACCATTTCCTAATATGGGCAACAATGTTCACAAAAAAAAAACTTGTGAATCTTTACATAGTATAAAACAAAGTCGCTTTTCATGTTTGTACGCTTACATCTTTTGAACTCCGCAACGGTTTTTAATGCGGTTTTCATCAATAGACAGAGTGATTTAAGAAGAAGGTTTATATGTACATATAATACACCGACCTCCACGCGGCCGACGCCGCTGCCAAAAGCTAGTGATGAATAAATAGTTTTTTTTTAAATAGTGTTGAAAAATCTTATGTTTCTTCAGCACTTATCATCTTTTACGTTACACTGCGGGGCATCAGCGTTCTACTTCACACTAAATGCGAGCAGAGTTGAAATTTTATATTTTTCTTCCAACTTCCAAGTGTGTATATTATTGAATTGAAGTGCATCTATATTCCATCTTATCTAAACGCGAAACAGCTACGGATTACATTTGATAGATAAATCCCCGTCTAATTCAGGTCAGGAATCGCATATTCCCCTCGCGTTATCTTGAAAGATTGCGCCAGAATAAAACGTACAGTTCCCGGTTTTAATTTTATAGATTCATCGAAGTTTGCACTCGTTGTGGCGGGTGTTAGTCACGATCTTCTAGATAGCGTTCGCAGGCGATCTGTTAACGAGTTTGCCCCCGATGCCTTTCCACGCCCCCTACTCGTTAATTATCACTTCTGTAACGCAATTAACTCTTTAAGTACCTACTATGTGTTGTTCATTAGCGTATCGCGGCAGTTAATAGCGTTGCAGGTGTGGTTAAAATTGAGAGTTATGGGGTCTAAGAATAGTTAGGGTACTTGTAACTTTAATACTTATAGGAAATGATACAACTTAGTTTATTTGCTATATAAGCGAATCATCTACCTCAACAATCTACAGTATTCTATTGACTTCTTAAAGATGTAATAACAATGTTTTAATGTCAGCCCAGAGCTCTAAAATAGACACGAAATCTTTTAATCCTGGTCTCGTAAAAAGCATCGTTCATATAATAATAAACGTTTCCTCAAAGCGTTTCAAAATACGAGGTTTACTTGCGGAAACTTAAAACAAATACCTCGCTTTACACTTCCGCCGTTGAGATTTATGCGATGGTTTATTCTGGGCTCTTTAGGACTGCGTAAGTTATACTCCTAGTATAATGAGCTATTAAGGCGCACAGTTGGCACGCTACATTATGCTGTAAGTTTATAAGGGCACGTGCTACTCACGCTCTATGACATCCTGCTATTTGTTGTCAGCCTGCTCGCGTCCACATTGTCTTGGTAATTGATGTGCAACAATGCGAAAAACGAGCGTTGAGCTAGCAAAACAATGGTTCTTACTGCGTAATGGATCTAAACATTGTTGGATTTGATATTGTTGGAACCACATCTAAAGATGTAAAGTTAACAATAATTGCCATATCCCTGAAAGCGAAATATACATTATTCTGCGTTTATACGGTTTTATGTAAAGGAAGTAGATCTAGATAGAACATTGCAACAGAAACTTTGTTTTTAAAATAAAATACTTCCGAATGAGCAACAACTATGTAGGTGGCGAAGTTGTTGTACAACATGTTTTTATTGCCCACATAGCTCCTTCGTAATTTGTTTACCATACAACAAGTAACAACAACAAGTTATTTACTGTACGGTAACTAGGTGGCATGCGTGCCGCTCGCGTGTACCACCTTCGTCAATAAAATCTTCATTTTTGGCGAGTTCTTCCAATAACATGGCCAAGTGATGTGACAGTTTTATAGACGATTAACACATGTCACATGTTGATGGCGACATGCATTTACGTCGGACCTACGTTGCTTTTGCGCACTGCACGTTGGCCTGGCGATGAACGGCGCAATCGCACCTTTGATATAGGGCTGCGATGCCGCAATCATTGGGCCCTAATTTATCCCTGCGCAAGCCACACGAGCATCACCCGCGCCGCACGCGTCATGTGACGCGAGCGCATCGTCGGCGCTGATACTTGTATGTTTACAAGCCAAACGAAGTTTACAATCACCGATAACCTGTAGATTATAAATCAAAAGGAAACAAGTCGGGTGCAGGAGAAGCGGGGTGCGGCCGTATGTCGGTGGTGCGGTGCCGGGTGCAAGAGCAGCGCGTGGGCGCGGGTCGTCGACCGCTGCACAGAGCGCGGCGCGCGCCCTGCCAGCGAAAACGGCAGAAAACCTCACGAAGGGCGGCAGCACACGGTGTCCGCATTTAGCTCGGGCTGACGTCGCTGAGTCACCGCTCCCCGAATAGCGTCGGTTTGTTGTTGCATCGCTCGCTCCCGGCTCTCCCATCGATTATTTCGAGCGGGCGGCGGCGTGCACAGCAGTCCTCGGCGCACTGTGCCCGCGAGAGGTCGCCATGCCCCCGCTGCCCGCGCCGCCCGCGCGCCTGCGCCGCCCGCCCGACGCGCGAGACGCGTGTGACGCTGCAGGCATCGTCACCACCGTCAGGGACACAGTCAGCTGTAGTTGGATATTTTATAGTGAGTGTCGCCCGCGTCGCGGATACCACAGCCGCCCTTCACCGTGGACCACGTTTTGTGTTAGCGCGCGCCCCGAATATTTTTTTTTTCTGACGCTATTCAGTGTTGTCTACCTCCATAGGCTCGTTCGTTTCATTCGTTTGGTGTGAATTTTCGTTAAAAATCATTGTTGCGTACGTCGTCATAAATCGAGTGCTGTGAACTGGAAATATTCCTTATATTTTCATCCGAAACTTACCTTTAAAGTGATACAGTAACGTACATACAAACATACACAAATATATGGATAAGTCAACCGTCTCTCACTTCCGCATTGGGCATCAGAAACTCCCAAAATCGATCTACCATTTTGTAGACATTACATGAATTAAAAACACAGTCGAATGCTCACATAAACAGATGTGCTACAACAAACAGTAGCCAATAGTCATCGGTTGTGTTGAAACAAGCTCAACACTATTGTATCGATGATGAATTGCTTATCAACGCCTTGTTAGTACACACTACCGCCATCTATTTGCGGGAAAAGGAATCATAACGTTGAAAGCAAGAAATCTAGGTGAAGCGTCTGACATCAGCAAGTCCGGAGTAAATTTAACTCTTGACGTATTTAACCGTGCCGTGGGACTGCCGCCGATTCCTCCAAACATTCGGATTGTTCTCGCATTGGCTCCTCTATTAGACGATCATTGTTTTAATTGCGTCATTGAATCGCGCGCGGTATCATTATTATTAGTTGCGTATGCGTCTTATGATACGTAATATTTTGTTGCTACGACTGTTTCGGTGGTGAACTATGTATGTGTAGCTGTACTGTGCTCTATTTGACGCAGTTTTGAGCTTTGGAAGACAGCTTTTTGTTCTTTCTATATTTACTTTGTAGACCTTGTGGTATTGGCCAAGATCTTTCCTACAAGAACCATTCTTCATTCTTAAAGCGATTGTTGCAGTGCGATTCCATTCGTTGTTCCTATTTCCGCAGTGCGTACCAGATTCTATCTACTCTTCCGTACTTAAAATATGTGCTAAATTGTATTTGTTTGTTTTGATCAGGTAACACTAGCGCGTCGACAGGGGGCGAAGGCGCCGCGCCGCCGCCCTCGGAGCCCGACCCGGCGCTGGACTCCATGCACATGATGCTGGACCCTCACCTCAGGCCTATCTCGCCGGACCTCAACAATGAGGAGTCCAAGCGGATATTTGAAGAACATAAGCAACTTGCTCAGGAGTACCTCAAGGTAAGATTTTCGTCTGAGATAATCTTTATTTGTCGTCACAATAAAAGGCGAAAAAAATATCTTTTTACATTATTAATTATCTAATCTGAACAAAAATCATGCCATGACGCTTCACAATCAAAACCACCACTTCAAACCAATCTAAAATATGGATCCATTTTGCTTTCTGTTCGAATGTCACATAAAGCTTCATATTTTGAATGATTACAATTTTCGCTGGTTTTGGAAAGTTACGGCTATTTTACCTAAAAAGGCCCAAGTATACATATCATCTGATGAACATACAAAATCCCCTCCCCCACTCAAATGTCCATAATAATATGCAGTTAATCCAAAACATGTAAGAGACAACGATAAGTGGGTAATTTACACGTAGAGGATTAGAAGACAGGAGGATAGTCACAAAAAAATGTCTTTGCTAGAGATAAAATCAATCAATTGAAAAGCATTTTTAAAGCAAATCCGTTCCGTCAAGACTAAAAACATTACGCAATGTTTTAATCGTTAAATTTGTATGATTTCAGATTCAGACTGAGTTTGCATACCTCAGTAATCACAAAGCAGAGTTGGAGGAGAAAATGGATGACGATGAGCTTCGGCAGAAGAGAGAGATTATACAGTTGGAGAAAGAAAAGGTAAATATTCGACGTAGGAGCTCGTCGAGGCTAAGGAATAACAGCCGCACGGGTCGATCCGCTTACCGGGGTTGGTCTGTGAATGGGTGACCGCCACTCACATACCGAGACTCCTCCGTGCATCGGAAAACACGTTAAGCCGTTGGTCCCGGCTGCCGTTCGTGGATCTTTGGCAGTTGTCACGGGTCGGGAGGCCATAGGCAGTCGCTTCAGTAAGTCAGAAGCCCGAAAGTCTGACAACCAGTCTTACCAAGGGGTATAGTATTATTCAGTTACTGGGTTGTGGAGGTCAGATAACCAGTCGCTCCATGTAAAATACTGGTATTCAGCTGCAAATTAGACTGGAAGCCATCCCCAAAATAGTTGGGAAAAAGCTAGGCAAGTTGATTGGATTTTTTTGCATGAAAACGAAACAAACTGTCTAAATAATCTCCAGTATTCTACATAGTTCTGAAAAATATTACTTCAGAGCTTCATTCAGTCGCACAGAAGCACTAGGCATTTCAATCTTTATATTAACCGTTTAACCGCCCGACTTCATATCATTTGTCATGCCCCCAGCGCCCGGCACAGTAAATCGAAAAATAAATACCTACAACAAAGAGGGATGTGCAATACTTAACTTTTTACAACAGATTAAACGAGCTGTGGTATTTTGGTAGTAAATATACGACCCTGGCGAAATGGACCCGAATTTTGCTGTCGGATTTATCCGACGTAAGCGGTTAAAAGGTTAATACGTGAAGCAAAAACTATGTACCCCCATTTTTACGAAATTTTGCGGAAGGAGGAGTATGCAATTTGGCACAGTTTAAGTTTTTATGGAGAAGTGCAGAAAGCTAATATATATTGCATTAGAAATACTTTAAGTGTTAAATTAATTTTGGACGAATCTCGACCACTGGGCGACCACACTAGTATTAATAAATGGTTCAATGTTAAGGAACCCAGACATAAGTGACTTTAGTATTTTTAATATACATACGGAAGTTACTGTGTCAGTTAGGGGGCGTCCATTAATTACGTGAGGCGATTTTGGTGATTTTTCGACCCCGGCTTTGGTGAGTTGTCGTGAGATTTGGTTCGACCCCCTCCCCATAATCTCACGTGAGATATTTCAAAATACGCGTTTTTAGTGTAAAAACGTTAATCTGTGCTTATTTACGTTGGATTTTTGCGTTGCGATTGCGATTGACTGATCGGTGGCGGTTAAACCATCGAGGAACTACTGTGCTACTTTGTGGCGTTCGCATAACCGCGATAAATATTATTTTGTAGGATTTAGCCATATTGGCGGAAAAACATGTTTTACATAGTTTAACCCGGTTTTCTCGCAATGTTACACTGATTATTTGTGGAACAAATATAAATTACGTCATATTTGCCGAGACCCCCGTCTCCCCCACGTGAGATTGGGTGAGATTCGACAAGAACCCCTCCCCCCTAAACGCCTCACGTAATTAATAGACGCCCCCTTAGTTATCACCTTTAACGTCTAAACCACTGACGCTCTTGAGAAGGAAATGGGGTCTGCCTGCTATACGTCCTGGGCTGCATAATTTCAAAAAGTTAATATAGCGAGGCCACCATTCTTGGTGTACAAAACTAATAAACAATATGTTTTATTTTCCAGGACTCATTGATCAAGCTATACTGCAGCCTAAAGAAGCAGCTAGCGCGAGCTGAGAACGACAGTTGGCTCCATCCAGAGGAGATGCCGAACGAGTGACCGCGCACCGCCCTGTGACCGCCGGGACCACTGCGACTTGCTTCATGTGTCATTGATCTCAACATACCAAATGAGCCTTCAACTTTTCGTTCTCTCCTTGTTTACAGTTTTAGTTTATAATGCATGTTTAATTAAAATAATGACTCTTGTACGATGAAAATGACTGTTTACACGACAAGTATCCAACGTCCTTTACGTCGTAGTACGTTCCTGTGAAACAGTGGGCGACCATGCGCATACGCCTCTTTGTGTACAAACGCAATTTACAGTTATCTGTAGTATATAGTTTTGTAACCTTGACATTTTATCAGTTTCGCTGTTATTATACATAACCATTTCTTTCAATCTTCACTAACATTACCACAGTAAACCACTAATGTCTTTGTCGTTGTAAAAAGCACGTTTTAGTGCTTTATATGTGAGTGTTTCCCAAAATATTTAAGTAGTTTGTCATACTTTTATACGGAAGTATAGAAATGTGATTTTGTTTACATTATATTATTTTATCTCATTCGATCATTTATTTTATAGAGTGTGGTATGCATTTGTTTTGATTGTATAAATGTAAGATAGGTAGTATTTAGCAGTATTAGATAAGTTAAATTATGTTAAGTTTAATAAATTTTTGTGAAATAATTTATTGTTGTTATTTCTACACATGGCGCAGTTGACATAGTCGACAAGGCAGTTCAATTTGAGTGAAACAAGAGTTACATATAAGAGGTCAGAGCTGCGGTTGCAAATGAATGTAATTCAGGTTAACTAAGCTGCTGATAAACCAACCATTATTGATTACAACATACCTTCCACATTTTGACGAATAGGAGTGTATGCACAGCAAGAGATATAAACTTTGTCTCTGATCATTTGGTCTGTGTGACCTTGGTATGCGATATTGTGCTGTGTGCACATGCATAAAATCTGCGGCAGAAAATTGCAATGCAATGTAAAAGTCAACCTGCACCCATTTCTGTTACCCTAGTACTTGTACTTCTTATTCGCTATGGGTAGAATACCATTTTCACGCACACAATTTAAATCCGGGAAATAGGAATTTTACTAGACATGACCAAAGCCTATAACCAAGAACAATTTGGGATATTGCTAAACAAATTATACGGATTAGGTATACGCGGCAAAGCTCACAAATGGACTAAAGAAAAGGGAACAATTCGTTGAAATAGAATACTTTAAACATAATTAATGAAATCGAAAAAATCCGATCATATAGTTATCAAATTAACGCCTCAATTCCACCAGGAAGCGTCATAGGATGCCTCTTATTTTTACTTTAATGACCTACCCAAGATCATAGAAGAGTCATGTGTCTTGTTCGCGGATGATATATCCATATTAGTCTCATGCTAAAACAATGTACATGTAGAAGAAACTCTCAATGGATGAACGAACATAACCTCGAGATAAACTACTCCAAAACCAACTTACCCCCAAAAAACCTGCTTTAACTTTAGATTTTATTTTCAACGACTCAAAATTAGAAAGTTTTAACGAATTTACTTTACTCGGACTAGTTATAGACACACATATAAACTGGAAATCAACATGCAGAAAACTCACTCTAAAATTTCTAAATTCTCTTACGTCCTTCGTGAAATAAAAAAGACTACCAATTTACAAACAGCTCTCACCACCTACTATGCTTATGCCTATGCATGGCTAAGCTATGGTGTACCTTTGGGGAAGCAGCATAGGTGCACAAACACTTAACACCCTGCAAAAGAAATTCGTTAGAATCCTGGTAAACATTGAGCAAACAGATAGTTGTAAACTTTTCTTTCAAAAACATAACATTTTAACACTTCTTTATAATTCATTAGTGAAACCGCACATTGAATATCTTATAGAACTGTGGGATTCAGCAGCTAAAACCAACCTAGAAAAGCTGCAGAGCGCAAAACAGAATTATAAAAGTCTTATTTCCAAATCAAATCAAATCATAATATTTTATATCACCTAAACCTGCAAGGGCACTTGTGAAACGTCAGAAGCTAGGTGCACGGTTCCAATTTGTCGCTTCCTATGGAGAAGAGCCGGCAAGAAACTCCACGGTTACTCTTTTAAAAATAATTGGGTTTTACAATGTTTTCAAATTACAGTGATAATAGGTATGGAAGGACAGTGCAGGCCTGTCAAAAAGTACCAAGTACTTAGAGGAATGAAAATAAAGAATAGAAAATCGTCTATAAATCTAGTCTGTAAGGCCTACAATGTTCTCCCATTCACAATATGTAAAAGAATCTACATTAGTAAGATCAACCTATTTAAACAAAGTGACATGATTTTCATGAGAATCGCTAATAAATAGTTGATATTTGAAGCGATGTATAATGTCAAAAATGACGAGAATATGTCAGAAAGTGTAAAAAATATAAATAATAAAAATTAACATTGTAATTTGGAAGCAGTTAATAGACTCTCACAAAGTTATGCTGTTAATGAGGTACCAGTGAAGCCACATGTGCAGAAGGAATTAATGCCAAACTTCCCTGTCTTCAACGTAGTCTTTTATCTTATAATATGCTTTTTTGATAAGGACACGTTTGATGTGAGTTTTAAACTTTCCATCGCTAAGTTCTGTAACCGACTTTGGCAACTTGTTATAGAAGCGGAACCTGTTTATTAGAAATGACTTGCTAGTTTTAGTTAATTTTGGAATCACAATTTCATCTTTACTACGTGTATTTAGATTATGGAAGTCGCATCTTTTTTTGAAAAGACCTAACGTTTTGCGAACATACAAGATATTTTCTAGGATATAAAGAGAAGGCAGAGTTAGTATATCAATTTCATTGAATTTGTTTCTAAGAGACTCGCGAGGCCCCATTTTATAGATTGCGCGGATTGCCCTCTTTTGTAAAATGAAAACTGAATCTACGTCAGCTGCCGATCCCCACAGCAGAACGCCAAAAGACATAATACTGTGAAAATAAGCAAAGTATACTAATCTAGCTGTGGCTACATCAGTCAACTGCCTTATTTTTCTTACTGCGTAAGCAGCTGAACTTAGTCTACTTGAGAGAGCTCTAATGTGGGCACCACATTGCAATTTTGAATCTAAAGTAATTCCTAGAAATACAGTTTCGGAAATAGCATCTAGTTTCTTGCCATCAAGTTTTAAATTTAGACCTAAATGGGGTACATTTGGTAATGAGAACTTAAGACATTTACTTTTGTTTGCATTGAGTAAAAGATTATTAGCCGCAAACCATTTCGAGAGAACAGCTAGACTATCGTTGACATGTAAGACATCCGTATCTTTTCTATCTATTCTAAAAATAAGAGAGGTGTCATCAGCGAATAAAATTATATCCGAGAAGTTTGCCATTAGGTAAGGAAGGTCATTAATATAAACTAGAAATAAAAAAGGGCCAAGAATTGAACCTTGAGGCACACCCATCTTAACTAGAGACCCCGAGGACGTTGCCCCGGTAACATTTACTTTTTGCTGCCTGTTTGATAAATAGGAAAGTACAAGATCAGCAGCTCGTCCACGAATTTCCACTACCACTATCTGACCCCCACACACAAAATTTACAAAGAAACCAAGCTATTTAACATTTCTAATATATATTTATATAACACATGTATTTTAGTTCATAAAATTCTTTCCAAAGACTTACACCCACAAATCACATTCACAAAAAACATAAATATACAAAAACGTATTCTGAGGCGCGCACACGACTTACATATACCTAGTACTAGAACTAACTATGGAAAAAAAAACAATATTATATGAGGGAGCAAAACTTTATAACTCACTACCAAAAGATATAAAGAATACACAATCGTTATTACTATTTAAAAAACTGCTAAAATGCCACATTTTAAAAGATCTTTAATAAAAATAAAAATTAAGTTTAATTTTTATTTTTATTAAAGATCTTTTAAAATGTGGCATTTTAGCAGTTTTTTAAATAGTAATAACATAATATAATTCATTTGCTTAAAGTGTAAACTAGTCCTTAGATTTCAAACACAAAAACAAAGATAACGAGTCACCGCACGTCGACCGTGTCCACGCGCCGCATGGCGGTAGACAATACAAAACTTTCAACATTTTTTATTTTTTTGTTTTGGGTATGGCATCTCGCAGTTGACCTTGAGAGGCCGTGACTGCTTAACCGGGCTTTCCTGCGGTGACTTTTAGTTTTTAGGCTAAGAGCCTCCAGCCAGGGCTTACAAAACTACACTTATACCTGTAGCGACTGCGCACTGAGGGCACCCCCTGCGGGTTACGAGCCTCGGCTCAGGGAGTCACTGTTGGGGGGGGGGGGGCAGCAAGTGGGGACAGGCTGGATCAAACAATTTTCTTATTATTAAATCATGGGGGTTTTAACTCTACTTGCTCAGCTTCGGCGCGGGCTGGCACTTCTGCGGGCAAGGGACGGTTGGGGGGGGTTTCGTTTACTCGGGGTCTTCGCGGGGCGCGAGGACCTCGGCGGCGAGGTCGGAAGGACGGTTGTCTGTTTTTGTGTGCTGTGCTGGTGCCCCTCCTGCTTTCTTGAAGGAGAGTGATGGGGTCATCAGGGTCGGAAAGAAGAAAAACTTTCAACAAATTACCTTCTTATATTCATAATGCTAACACTATAAGCTCTTGCTACTCCTGGACAACAACAATGTATACCTAAATCAAATAATGTTTAGTATTTATTTCTGTACAAGTGATTTGTAATCTTTAGAAATTAATGAATTCAAACCGTAACATCAAGAATTTTATTCAAAACGTGAAGACATTCAGACACCGATCTACGCTAAACATACCAAGTTCTCGTTTAAAAATGCACTCTACAAGTCCGTATGTAATGTCCATTAAAATATATATTATACTACCCGCTCCAATAAAAAAGAAGATAAAATGAACATATTTTTAAGAAAACTCGACATTTTTTGCTAAATAAAAGCTATTACTCGATTAACGAATATTTAAGTGATAGACTTACCTATTTATAATTATAAAGTCATATCATATGTAGATACTCGCAACTTTAAATTTTATTTGATCTATTAATTATTATTACATCTCTCATTACCTGTTTATATTTTATTTTATATTAACTGATTGTATTTTAGATTATTAATTACTTTTGGATTCATAATCATCATCATCATATCAGCCGAAAGACGTCCACTGCTGGACATAAGCCTCCCCCAGAAAAGGGGGATTTGCCATAATCGCCACGCTTGGCAGGCGGGTTGGCGATCGCAGTATGGTGGTCAAATGCCTAGAGAACGCTGCTGCCCATTCTCTAGTAAGTCCCTTAGTCGCCTTCTACGACACGCATGGGCAGAAATGGGATGGTGCTATTCTTTTACGTCCGGTATCACACGGAACCGAATAAATACCTACATGAATTTTATAATATAGTAGTTTTGCTAAATGTGTAATGTTTCCTCTCTAACTTACTTATTTTGCTGTGCCCGACAGGGTCCATATGATCTAATTATAAGTTTACCACCTAAGAATACTTACATGTGGAATGTAATGAAGCATTGAGTATTAGCATTGTACGAATCCAAAAGTTGGTGCAGAGGAGAGCGAAAGCCAGCATTAGAATTACAGACTTGACAAACAAATACGTGACTCAATAACAAATACGTGGTTTGAAAAAAAAATGAGCATCTTATAACATACAAAAGTGGCCGCCACGCGACACAAATTGATTACTGGCTAGTAAAACGGAACAGCCTTAAAAGTGTCAAAAACTGTAAAGTGCTCCCAGGTGAAGACTTAGTCTCACAACATAGACTCATAATAATGGAGGTAAAATTCAGTGTTTCGTCCAGTAGAAACAAGGAACGACCCCCACCCAAAACCAGATGGCGTATGATAGAAAAAGAGGAATGTGCCAGTAAGTTTAAGAGTCTGGTGGTAAACAAAATGATGGAAATGAAGGGTATGGAAGGAAAATCCGTGAATGAATGTTGGATAGAGATGGCGGATTGTATAAGGAAAGTGGCAAAAGATGTGTTTGGAGAATCAAAAGGTAAAGGTATGATAGGAAAGGATACATGGTGGTGGAATGAAGACGTGCAAAATGTGCTTAGAGAGAAGAAAATGGCGTTTAAGGAATGGCAGGGTGTAGAAAACGGGAACGATAGTCTGAAAGAAGATAAGATGAAGATTTATAAAGAGTGTAAGAGAAAGGCAAAAAAGGCGGTCGCAGTTTCAAGGGCTAAGGCGCAGGAGAAGTTGTACGACTCACTGGATAGCCCGAGAGGCCAAAAGGAGCTCTACCGCATTACAAAAGCAAGAGAAAGGAGAACGAGAGATATCATTCACATTAAATGTATGAAAGACGACGCTGGAAATGTTCTGTCCAAAGATGAGGAAATAAAAGAACGATGGAAAGTTTATTTTGAAAAGCTAATGAACGAGGAGAATGAATGGAATGGTGTGCTCAGAGAGGTACAAGTAAATATGGGTTTGGTGAGGGAAATTAGCATGGATGAAGTAAGAAAGGCAGTTCATGGTATGAAAAATGGAAAGGCTATGGGCCCAGATGATATACCAGTAGAAGTATGGAAGTGTTTAAAAGAAGATGGATGTATGTGGCTGACTTTATTCTTCAATAAGTTGTTGCATGAAGGAGGGATCCCACAAGAATGGTGCAATAGTTCACTAGTGCCCATCTTCAAGAATAAAGGGGATGTACAGGACTGCAATAACTATCGAGGGATAAAGCTTATGTCACATAGTATGAAGGTATGGGAGAAAGTAATAGAGAAAAGACTGCGAGAGGAGAGTGAGATTACCCCAAACCAGTTTGGGTTTATGCCAGGTCAAGGAACAATGGACGCCACTTTTGCACTCCGCCAATTATGCGAGAAGTACAGACGTGCACACAAGAACTTGCACATGGTGTTCATTGATTTGGAGAAAGCGTATGATAGGGTACCTCGGGACGTGTTGTGGTGGACCTTGAAAGAGAAAGACTTGCCCGGGAAGTATGTAGAGTTAATTCGTGCTATGTACAGTCAATCTCGTACCTACGTCCGGTCGGCTGCTGGCAATACCGACGAGTTCAATGTGGCTGTAGGCTTGCACCAGGGATCGGCTTTAAGTCCTTACCTCTTCGTATTGATCATGGACGCTCTGACGTCGGACATACAGGAAGAGGCACCCTGGTGTATGCTGTTTGCCGACGACATTGTTCTAGTCGGTGAAGATGTGTCCGAGATCCAGAGCAGATTGGAGAAGTGGCAACAGAAGCTGGAGAATGTTGGCTTGAAAATCAGCAGAACCAAAACTGAATATATGTTCTGCGATTTCGGCGGTCTCTCCAACTCTGGAGCCATAGCGCTTGATGGCGCGCTTCTCCCAGTCTGCTCCGACTTTCAGTATCTCGGTTCACTCGTGCAAAGCGATGGCGAAGTAGATCGGACGGTAAAGCACAGAATTAACACTGGATGGATGAAATGGCGGCAGGTTACGGGAACAATCTGCGACTCCCACATTCCCCTTAAACTTAAAGGGAAGATATATAAAACCATGGTAAGACCTGCCGTCTTGTATGGATCCGAATGTTGGGCCACAAAAGGGATGAATGAAAAGCAATTGCATGTAGCCGAGATGAGAATGTTAAGAGGGATGTGTGGTGTTACACGGAGGGATAGAATAAGAAATGAGTACATAAGAGGAAGCCTGAAAGTAGCACCGATAACTGAAAAGTTGTGTGGAAATCGTTTATCATGGTATGGGCATGTGCTAAGGAGGAATGAGAAAAACGTCGTGAAGAAAGTTTTGAGTATGAATGTCGATGGCTATAAGAGTAGGGGAAGACCAAAGAAGCGATGGATGGACTGTGTGAATGATGATATGGTTAGAAAGGGTGTGACTACGGAGATGACGACTAATAGAGAAGTGTGGAAGGAAAAGATATGTTGCGCCGACCCCAAATAAATTGGGATAAGGGCAGGAGAATGATGATGATGATGACTGACATCAATAGAAAGTAAGCGGTATGGACGCACTTGTCTACGCACTACTGTCCTCGGAATGATGTATCAAAGTTTATTTAATAAGTCTGAACAATCGTATTTTTGTTATGGACAATACCATGAAGAAACATTGTTCCGAGAAGCAGTCTTCTGGATTCTAGAATTAACATCTTGAGTCATTTGCGCATGATCTCCTACCGAGTTATGACAACCTGGTACTTCGATGGCATAAAGCGTTTTCTAGGTGACACAACTATGTTACGTGTGCTCCTACCGAGTTATGACAACTTGGTACTTCGACGGCATGAAGCGTTTCCTAGCTGACACAACTATGTTAGGTGAACTCCCACCGAATTATGACAACTGGTACTTGAAGACATAAATCGTTTAAAAAGCACATTGACACAAAATCTATGGGAAAATGAATTATGCTCTTTTTTTTTCATGAATTTTTCCCATGTTTAATACTTATTTTGCTATTCGGGGCGGAGACAAATCCAACAAAGCAAAGATCATACAGATCGGTCCAACGATTCTTGAGTTACTTATACATGATGTAACTAACCCGACTTTTTTATTAGTAGTGTTTATATAGAAAATAATGACGTTGCCTAAGATTTTACGTTCTTTTTTGGGAGACGAGGGTAGGAGGTATATGGAAGTTAAAAGAAATAAAATAAAATGTCAGTCCAAATAATTTATTATTTCAATTGTCATAGTCACAATATAGATTTTTTGTTTACTGGAATGGTGAATGAATATTAAAAACATAGTAATTGATGATTAATTTGGCACTTCTGGTTAATTATCCATCAATATTTGTTGAGATTCAAACCTTAGACAAATAAATGCTTTTACGATGAACACATCGTCATCATGGTGTTATTATATGGACGATTCTTCAAGTAACAACTTATGTACAATATAATTACAATAATCGTCTACATGACTACAATACTGGGCCGCGGCGTCGGAACAGAGGCGGTGCCACTACTGCCAACATCTGGGCGACCGTGAAGTTCAAATGTTAAACAATTTCAAAAACAGTGTCGGGTGAAACAGAAATCCTTGAGAATCTATATTTACTGTTTATTTTTATTGTATATTTATACAACTATAGACTTGTGATGTACTCTGTATACAATTTAGGTAAATAAATAAACTTGCAAATTTTTCTACTCCTATCATAAATTTACAATATTTTTAACTTTACATAGTGATATGATCTTATGTTTAGTAATTTATGTAATAAATAGTAATAAAAAGCGATATAACTCAAATCACTAACCAATTTAAATACATCCAAATTCATGTACAGAAATAATTCGGCATCGAGAGGAATAATCTCGGCCCATTTGAGTTCAACCAAATCATTAATTTTTTACTAATGGAAATAATGTAACGTTACATTCAAAACACGACTTATTATAATAATAGTCATCTAATAAAATATATTTTCGTTGTCAGGGCCCGATGTATTATGATAAACTATAATTATTATTTTAAATTATACAGGAATGAAATCTGCTAAAACTTCCACTTAGCTACCATTTTAAATACTAAGTTGAGAAAATCATAGTAAAGGCAATTCCAACAGGCCTTTTTATTAAAATGATATAAATACACTAAAATATTACCATAATATTATAAACTCCTATCAATAACGCCACGATTTGAAACATCATAAAAAAATTAAGGCAACAGGCGCTTTTAAAATTTAGAGCTATTGTTACATCTACAAGACGATATAAAAACGTTAGATAGATAATTATAGTAAACTCGTGTCATTTTGTAGTTGTAACAACGAGCGTATGAAATAGTTCCCTTAGCTACACATATAATAATCTCACACTTGAAATAGTATGCAAAACACAACACAGTGCAACGCGAAAGTGACAACTCTCGAAACACAACATACGTCAACTAGAACTAATTGGACATAAATGTATGAAAATATTCTCTCAGGAGTCAATGG
Organism: Polymixis lichenea; assembly: GCA_949091785.1. Lineage (NCBI taxonomy): Eukaryota > Metazoa > Arthropoda > Insecta > Lepidoptera > Noctuidae > Polymixis > Polymixis lichenea. Next base: position 8,502,873 of record OX420951.1, read on the forward strand.
CCGCAGTGAACCTAACAGTTTGTTAAAATACTATATATTAAAACGAAGATTTAAACTTACACTATCGGATTGTTGGTGGCAACTCGAAGGCAGTTCGTTAATGGTGTGACACTCATGTGTCTCTAGCTATACTAACCAATCATGACAAGAAGCCGAAGGTAAACCATATCTTAGTGGCAAAGATTAGCACCGCGAGCATTAAATCATTCTATACAAATACTAGAAGACAACGACGAACAATTTATGTTGGGATCAATTATTATAAGAAATGTATTTATTAGAATGAAATATACAGTTTTATAAAATAGTGTATAATGTTAGAACAATTGTAAATGCTATCAGAATGGAAGTGACAGATTATTCTGAAGGCTTGAAAAATTATACTATAGTGTATAACGAACAAGAGAAAATATTTATAAATAGAGACAAACATTAACTATTTCAATAAAATTATCTAGATTTAACTGGTCATGGAATGGAGTATTCTGCAGACACCAGAGCTATTGCGCGCGCGCATGTTACCGCGCACATATTATTTTTAGTAAATTTAAGTAACTAAAGTCTACTAATGGCTCGTTCGTGGGCTCAACCACCAGTCGTAATAAGGCGAAACAACGCATTACTATAGAATACACTAGCTCTCGACAAGCAACAAAACAGTGATTCATAACTTTATAATTATAATATTATATTTTTTTTATAAATATCTCTCGCAATTACATACGTCTATTCAATTAAGAAACAATGTCAAATAAAGCACACTCTTAACACATCCGACGCAATACTAAATTGAGCAACTTTTACAAGGGAATACAACAAATTACAGCATTTATCATGTATTGTCAACAGTTCTCAGGACCACGTTTCATACATTAAATCTAATAGATATAAAACTTCAGATATAGGAATAAGGAATAAAATCTGACATCTAACGAGAGGGGAAGACTGGTATGGTCAATCGTTGTCATCCTGAAAACAAAAGAAAACTTTCATTAGAATACGGCTCCATACTTTTTTGTGGTAGACCAAAACTGCCTGAATAATCTTGGTAACAAATCTAATTATATAAACAGATATTTTTAATGTAAATTTTAACTTCACTAAGCTATGTAGATGGAATTTTTTAGAGGCTTGCCTGGAAAATAATTCATAACCCACAACAAACAGAAATCTTGGTCATTACAATTTTTTATGTTTTTCAGACGATGCATTTTATAACAAAATAAATAGTTAAGTCAATAGAATAAAACAAATAGTGCCACTTTATAACAATGACAGTTAATTAAAACAAGCTTAAAAACCTTTTAAGGCTCGTGCAGACTAGCGCGACGCGACGGTCGCGTCGCGACATTCGTAGAACAATTTCTATGAAAACTTAATGGAAATTGTTCCACAAGTGTCGCGTCGCGGCTGTTTGAAGAAGCCTTTAAATTAATGTTCTTATTTATTTTACAGTATTTTTTATTGATACTATTTTTTTATTGTTTTAACACTAAACTGTGATAGTTAAGGATGCACGTAAATGATTAATAGCCCATTATTTCCTTCAGTAGATTACTAAATACATGCATTTCTCAGTTGTTCTTAACTTCAGGATAATGTACGAAACAGTTTGGATTAATTTAGATTTGTCTATGACAATACCCACTTTGCTTCCGTGTGTGGCATTAATGGCAATTTATGTATTAAGTCACAAATTGGGATTTAAAGGCTTTTCCACACGGTCGCGAATGCTGCGTTGTGGTATAGATCCCTTAAAACATTTTCTTTGAAGTATTTAACATCCAAAAATGAATAACAGTGTCTCAGTCTTATGACCGGTTCCTGGACCGAATATTTTCGATGCTTCAAAACTAAACGCAAGCGGCAATAGGTTTCGCGCGCTTGAATATTTGTTAGCAAACTTTTATGTTGATTTTGCTAGTTAGGTTCCTACTTGGCAACTATATGGTGTAATAAAAAGTTTACTACTTTTTTCACTTATTATAATACTACTTACTATAATTTACTTTTTAACCTTACTCATTTGTAAATAATTTAATTTCCGAATAAAAAGAACAATTATTCATTTTTATTTGCAATAAAAACTAAACTTTATATGTGGGCACTAAAGTTACTTTTCTAAAATCAAATAAAGGAGATTTAACCGTTTATTACACTTCGTTGAATTCAGTGGTCATTTAAGAGTTCCATCGATGATTTCAACGATTCTTCATCTTCTTCGTCGTGTTGACGGCACGTCTGTGTATATCATTAGCTTGATCCAAAACTTCGGTAGATATCACTAATTTTCGAATTTTCGGTTTTAGGACATGCCAGTTTCCTCACAATGTTTTCTTACACCGTTTTTGAGAGCAGTAGTGATGAAATCATTTACACAAAATAAAGCGCCTATCTGGGTACGAACCTACGACCTACAACTCGTAAGTCGCGGCAGTTACCGCTAAGCCACCATTGCTCCTATTAAAACTATTAACTTAGGGCAAATTTTTCAGATTTCAGATAACTTTTACACGTGCACGTTTAACATAATTATGTTCATAAGCTTTCAAACCGCAATATTTAATCCTCAGATAAGAGTTATGTGACAATTTTATTTTATTTATTAAGGTATAGTAAACAACTACAACATTATGTAATACATAAGGTTAGCATGTTGCAGTCCACTGCATTATCCGCAATTGAAAAATCAGCACTCAGTGTAGTGCATTGAGCGCGTTACCTGTGGAGGTGTGCTACTAGCTGGGCTGCGAGCGCGCGGCGCGGCGCGCCTGCCACTTGAAGTCCACCTGCATGAGCCACTGCTGGCCGCGCGCCCGGTTGCACTGGCGCAGCACCGGCTTCCACACGTCGCCCGCGTCCGGCTTGTCCAGGCACATGCCTGTGTTTGTGTGCTTTATTGTTCGCGTCTAGAAAATACAAAAAAAAAACGTGATATAACTTCCTGTCGCTTTTACATGTCTGAACTTTAAGAGGTACATTTTTAATTCAGTATTTATACAAAGAAATAAAGGGAATAAACGCAAGCTCTGAAAGTAATTTGTTCATAATTAACTACTTGGTTCCGTGTGGTGCCGGACGTAAAAAAATAGCACCTTCCCAGTTCTTTTTTCGTGTATGTCGTAGAAGGCGACTAAGTAACTTCTTAGAGAATGGGCAGCAGCGTTCTCTATGCATTTAACCACCATACTGCGATCGCCAACCCGCCTGTCAAGCGTGGAGATTATGGCGAATCCCCCCCTTTTGGGGGAGGCTTATGTCCAGCAATGGACGTCTTTCACCTGATATGATGATGATGAATTGACTTCTAAATCGATTTTACTAACTTTTAATACGTGTACCTATTTAAAAAAATGCCCCTCCATGTCGCATGGTATTTTTTTAAATTATTTAGCCAAAAAAGATTCAATCTTATTTCAAGTCAATAAGACTCAATTTTAAACGCATAAAGTAATGCTAGTTAGCTTTACAAAAAACAAGTTTTGATCATTCTATTAATCTTATGACTCACTACTCTAATGGTGTTTGAGGTCTGGTCTTAATTATGCTACATGTTGTATTTAAATGAATGCCATATATTTCAATAGAGTCGCTTGTGATGTCGATGGCGGATAAAACAATCGAAAGTCAGAGATCGGTCGTCTCTATTTAGGTCCAACAATCGCAACAACTTGCATGTTTATCAGCAGGTTTCTCAAAACCAGAGACTTGATTAGATCTGAATACGGAGGGTAGGAAACTGACAAGTTAGCCTTAATCACTACCTTCAGTTTTCTGATGTAAAACTTACCGACAGCTACATGTTTGATTCACCAACGACCACCATAGAAACGGGTTTTGTCGACGGATGTACAGACAAAATGACAGATTGTAGAAAGATTTATACAGTCTTAAGCATGAAGCATTCTTCAATCGACATCAAGTCTATGATGTCAAGCATGACGACCAATTTTTCTCTACTTTTGTCACTAGGGGGGTAGTAATTTTTACCGAATTATAATCATTAAAATCATCCATCACAATTCTATAAGCTCATTGAATTACTATTTAATAGAAAAATCTTATACCTAAGCGCTAAACTACATCACTAGCTACCTCGCCATTGCTATGGAAAGAAGAACTATCTTTTAGTTCATAGAAACGTCTACGGTCCGCAACGTGCTCGGGCAGAAGAGATGTAAAGTTGGATAGAAAGAACTTTGTCTATTGTTGGCAGAATAGAGATGGAATTGGTCATGCTACGCCGGCTGGGTGCCTAAATTGTTCGCTAGGAGGTTTTCAACAGCTGCCCGGAGCATGGACTTGTACGGGTAGTGGCAAAAGAGTCGCGACTCTGGCTGCCTCGTCGGCGGTTTCAGTCACAAGTGTGGTGTTAAATTACCTTAGTATCGTACGTCCACTCCTGGTTGCCGCGCATGCCGTGGCATCGGATCAGCTTGATGGGCCCGCGCGGGTGCGCCGCGTCCAGGCAGTTGTCGTCTGACATTATCTGCTTACGCTTCGTGTACGCGAACACCTGGATACGACACAATACACTGGTAAGAACACTGTTCCAAATTTCCACGGCTACAAGAAACTGTCGGAGACTACATTACATTAAAAAACGGGATATATACAAAGGATTTGTTACATAAAAAGAGAATTTCAACACTTTTTGAATGCCAAGGGCCGCCATTTTGAACTGTGATGACAGATTTCTAGACTGAAGAAATTAATTACCGTTGTCAATTTAGCTGCCTTCATAATATTTTGAATAAAATACAGTTGACTGATTCAACAATTTAATTAACAATCCCTAAAAGAAAGGGTTGACCTACTTCCGTTACTTTAAAGTGCTGTAAAGCACACAGTTGGACATTATTCTTGGTATAGCGACGATACTAATGTGCGACAAATTACCTTACCTTGTTAATGAACACATTCTAAAGATTTTATAACCCTCATTAAAAGTTAATGTGGCGAACTGACGTGTATCCGCACATCTTTTTATGGTTAGTTAAGGCGAGCAACACACTTATCCGGGGCCGGACGGCAAAATCAAGTTTATTTAGTAACTAGCTTTTGTCCACGACTTCGTCTGCGATACTGGATGAAAAGTAGACTATGTCCTTACCCAGGTCATAGTCTATCTGTGTGCCAGATTTCTTCAAAATCTGTTCAGCCAGTTTAGTGTGAAAGCGTGACAAACAAACTTAGTTTCGCATTTATTGTATTAGTTTATGGATTATGGATTGGCTTTGTCAAATAAGTGTGTAGCACCCCTAACATTCAAACCGGAGTCCAAATATAAATTGACTTAAAATGCTGCATCTAAGATTCCACAATAAAAGCGCGGTTTCACTAAGTCAATGCGGTCAATGCGGACTGCATACGGTTGCCTGAATGATAACCCAAATTCGGGCAACCGACTCGTTACAGACAGTATTCACGAATTCGGCTGTCAATGAAAGACGAAGCTGGACGAACTTGTCTGAAGATGGGCGAACTTTACTTTGTTCATTAAGGGCAGATTTTTCAATAGTTAGATTAAACTTTAACCTGAAGAATTAATATTGCGTTTTGACAGCTTTTGCATAGAAAATATGTCAAACTCATCGTCATATTCCTGCCCTAGTCCCATTCACCCAATTACTTGGTAACGCGATACCCCTTGAAAGAAAGAAAGAAAGAAACAATACCGTTTATTTGGACGCAGTTCGTGAAACACAAAATAAATAAAAAAAAGTAAATATAAATAACTAGGTACAAGTGTGTGCCTCACGGCTGTGCAAAAAAGGTTTTTTTTTTTCAGCATTAATGCCAGACAGATGCTGTCTGTCGCTGGTTGACCTTGGTGAGACTGGTTGTTAGACTTTCGGGCTTCTGACGACCTGTAACGACTGTCAAAAATCCACGAATGAGGGGGCCTACTCTCTAACTCCGTCAACTAAGATACGGGCCCGTCCGAAAGTAGTGCGAAACTTCTTAGCGAATCCTACAGCCAATTAACTAACTTTTTTGGACGGACAAAAACATATCGGGAGTAGGGACAGCTGTCAAATCGTGTTGTCATTAATTCCTAATTCGGGCTCTAAACTAATGTTCTGTCCGTAATTGATACGGAGTTGGAAACGCCCGTTACTTCGACCAAAACGATGAACTTCGAGCTTAGGGAGTAGGCCCCCTGATCCGGCACTAACGGTATAATGTGCTTCCCGAGGCACGGAAGTTTCTTGGTATGTAAAGATGGTCACCCATCCACGGACCTGATCGATCGACCAGTGCGGCTGTTGGTATTACTTAGCCACAAGCCCCACCTACCCCGCCATCGCTGCATGCAATATAGATATTTATTATTTAAATAAAAATAATCAGACTATTGAAATATCAGCTCTAGCACGCACTGTTGGTAGCTATAGTCTATTCGCGTTAAGAAAATAGTGAGTCATCGTTATCACTCAGTTTGGTCACACCTCTTGACCAATTACGTCATAGTAAATTAGAAAGCCGTGTTCACATTGACCAGTTGATGTAAGCCCATCAGAGATCCTATCTTACTAATATTATAAATGTGAAAGTTTGTGAAGATGTTTGGATGTGTGTTACTCAATCACACAAAAAACGGCTGAACGGATTTGTATGAAATTTGGCGCACAGATAGTTTGTAACCTGGAATAACACATAGGATACATTTTATCCCGATTTATTTCCGTGGGATAATTTTCGACCTCCATGCGGGTAAAATCCGCTGGCAAAAGCTAGTACACTATAATTTCTAATTGGTCAAGGGGCGTGGCTTAGCTGAGTGACAACGATGAGACACTATTTTCTTAACGCGAATAGACTATAGTTCTAATTCCAAAAGTTTCCGAATTCGGGTAAATTGAAAATAATTAATGCTAACAAGCAGCCCCAAAGCACTTACCATGGTGTCAGTTTCATCCTGGAATATAATAAAGCAAGTGCATACATAACATGGGTATAAAGCTGCAGCAGCAAGCTTGCTTTCTTCAATCCTAGAGTCGATTTTAGGGTACGTAAATAATGCGCAATCACTTGTTATAATTATTTAGTAAAGTGCTAAAAATTTGTGGTAGGCACATTATATCGGACTTGGGTAAGCTTGGCTTAGTTTGTAAATGTGATACGGTCTCCCAACGAGGACCTGAACAACCAAACTGAATTTATAGTAGAGTTTTAAAACCTAATAGTGTTGACTCAACGTTCATTTTTGCTTACCATAAGCACATCTAGCACAGTTTTGATACTAAAACCGTGGGGTTTTGTGAGATTCGGAGTGGCCCTAATAACGCCCTCATCCGATGATATTAAGTAAGAATATTGGTAAAGAAAACCCGCCAATCACTAAATTCAGCGTACACTACCCTGTCCGACACAAAAATGCCTTCAATGACCAGCGTGCAGTTAGTAAATGAAATAACCGCCCGTTACATTTAAAATCTATGTACGAACTAACATTACATATTTATATTATGCGCATGAAATTCGTAACAACTGTGAGCAGTGTAACCGGCGTTGTAGAACGACGGTAATCACTGAACAATACATACTTGAGTTAGAGACGGTTTTCGTTTTAGTTTCTTTCCGTTCTTCGATCTCCTGTACTGATCATAGTAACGAGAGGTAACGTCATTACTTTTGTACGAATTAGATAATTAGTGGATACATAGAATGTTTAGACGCAGACCTGGTTTCCGCCCATTCCGTGGCAGTATCCCATGCCGAGAGGTTGTCCCGCCTTCCCGCCGAGCGTGTCCAAACAGTTCGACGTTTCAGCATTGCGAATCTGTAAACAGTAAAATTAGTCGTCAAGCACACATAGTATACACTTGTATCAACATTTGCTAAATATAATCTATTCATATTTCGAAATACGTATTATGCTTAATACGTTAATGTATTGAAATTGGACATCTGTTTATACTGTTATTCGTTTTGGCAGTCTATAAGACTAGCTGTGAAAAATTTCGTAGTAATTTTTTTCAGATGTACGTTGTAGTGATAAAAGTACATCCACTTACTTGCATAGCTAGTTATACAAATGTAATGGACAAAAACAGATAAATTGAGATTAGAAATAATTCAATTATAATTTAATCAAAAGCAAGAGACAAATAATAAAGTGTTTTACCAACATTAAAAATACTTATGACGTCAATGTGGTCACTTTTACCAAGATTTTACACAATACTGACATCGTAAGATCCACTTATTACCTAGCTTCTTGATTATCTGATGAATCGACATAGAATATTTTAAATATACATACTTCAAATAATAGTCCAAAGTTAGCGTATCTCGCACCCACCCCACACTAGCTTAACAATGTAAATTAGATGGTTTTGAGTCAAGAGTTCGCTTGTCTGTTAGACATTCTATAGTAAAATTAAACGTACCTCTCCTAGATAGTAGTACTCCAGCGGCATCTGACTCTCCGGGTATATATTCTCGAGGTACCACCTGAAGCTCTTGCACTTGAGCCGCTCCCGCAGCGCCTTCCGCTCGCTGACGTCACCGACCGGCACGCTCAGGGCGCCTGCTCATCATATCACACATGTACTCATAGTATAAGGCAAGAGAAACACTACATAGCTGTACAAGGATCTTTTAGCATGTAGCCGAAATCCGAACTAAGGACGCCGTCTTGTTTCTTTTAATTCATTTTCACAAAAATTATTACCAACAGAACCACTTGTCAGCGTAATTCGAATGCCAAAAAATCCTGTAGCAGTGTGTAAAGTCACCAAAAGAGATAAGGAACCAGCGTCGTCGGATATAGTTGAGGTTTAGTAAGAAACCGATGGATGTTTTCGAACGAAATTTTATTTGATAAATGAACTGTTTGTTTTCTATTCATTAAAATTAAATTTTATTCGTAAACATTCATCGTTTTCTTACTAAACCTATATCCGACGACCCTGGTTGCTTATTAAATCTCTTTTGGTGACGGTACATCTACATATAGCTATACTTTGTTCTGTTCTTAAGTACTTCTGTAGTGTAAAAGTTAACATTATCAGTAACTTTCTTGTTTTCAATTTGATGTGTATGGTCTGTTTTTAAACTTTGTCACTATGATGTATCGTTTAAATTAATCTGTAGTGCTTGAATTTGAACAAAACACCAAAGCCTAAAAGACGTACAATCAAGCACGAATATGGCAATCTTAAACTTTTACTATTACCGTATCAAATAAAAAATTACGTTATTAAAAATCAATTTAATTTACATGGCAATACTACTGTTAGTTTGAAGCATGAATACGTTATACCCAACAATGACGTACAAATGAATTTTGATGCGATTAAAATGTTAATGACTGGTTAACTTTGTTAAATACATGCTGTGGAAACACTGGTTTACGTTTTATGAAAAAAAAAAACGTAAAAAATGTTAACATCGATATAGGGGGTTATTTCGTTACATTTATGATAAAGGAATAAGAATGAATACAAAATAGTTATAACTGTTGTGAAATTATTATTATTTATGAAGCAATCAACCCCATATATGATACTCTGAGCTAAATACGGACAGACACGCAACATGTAACAATCATTGACACGAAAAATGGTAGAAAATATGTTTCCCTCAACTGCTTTGTTCCAACTGTTATCGATACATTTATGATGGCTATTGAAATAAACGCTTATCGCTAAGCACACCTGTTCTGAATAAAGTCAGGCAAACAGAAATAAAGTAAGTGGGGCATTCCACTTTATGGCTTTATAGCTTGTTCATCAGGTGCTTTGAAAAAGAAATCGGCTTTATCTGTTCTATTTCCATTGATTTTATTCGGTTTGATAAAGCGTTAACATAACAGGCAGGGGTTTTCAAATGTCTAAAGCCAAATCCGCCACTAAATGGCGAATTTACATGTCTAAAATTCGTTTTTAAGCAAAGCTTGGAAACTTGTTACCAAACGGAATTTTCTTCTGTATTTTTTTCTGAAGAAACAACAGCTATATCTTGAGATCTAATATGATAAAATAAAATTGTTAAAACGTTAAGATGGGTACTGACCGGCATTACGGGGTGTAATGTAACATGTTCCAAAGCGAGCATTCGTGCAGTCAGTACGGTTAAACAAGCGAGAGAGCAACACGGATTTTAGATCACCGCGTAACGACATGCTCGCTGCGAATGTTACATTACGCCCCGTATCTCCGGTCAGTATCCACCTTTATGGACCAAGGACCAAGCTTCCCTCTAAAACAGTACTACTAAAGACTCAATTGAGAACAGGCGCGCCCGTACCCGGGTTAATATTGTAGTAGAAATGCTTCCAGTCGTCGAGCCAGACCTCAGCGAGGCGCGCGTTGTTGTGGTTGACCACACGGCCGGTGCCTCCGGGGAAGGAGTAGGGCGTCGTCTTGCGGAACACGTGGCCCACGTGCGAGCACGGCGCGATCTCCAGCCGGCCGCCGCACATCCACACCTGGCGCCCCCCACACCCGGTTATGTACCCAAAGCGAAGTAGCCAGGAGGATTTGCTTATCGTTTTTGGTAAGGCTGAATTTGGTCTTTTGAGCTGAGACAGTTTTTTACTTAAAATGCTTTCAAGAGCAAAGATTGAGCAATCTTATGACCACAGCATGAGGTTATTTCGTTTTGCTGGTGCACAAGAAAATATCTGTTGTTATCGTTTTTTGGGAAGACTGAATTTGGTCTTTTGAGCTAAGACGTTTTGTTTCAGTTTTTTTACTTCAAGATGTACTAAGGAGCAGAGATTGAGCAATCTTATGACCACGACATGAGTTTCTTTCGTATAGCTGGTGCACGAGACAAGATCTGTTGTCAAACTTAACTTATGTTACTGGCTGGCTGTTGTCAAATTACACAATTTGGAACGACGAAGTATTAGCCTTAGCTGTTCGCTCATGCCTGTCGTATGTGTCTGCTTGCGAAAAGACCAATATTCAGCCATAAAAATCGGTCAACTTTTCAGTCTCATGAGAGTGAATCATTTATTTCTTATAATGGAAATAACTGCTTTAAGTAAACAGTAGTATTAGTAGCAATAGTTCTATCAACAGTGGTGCTTTAAACAATTGTTGTTTTCAAACAGTTGTTTTATATTATTAAAACATTATAAGTGTTGTTTATTTGAAGGCCACGGCCGTTTTCTGATAGTAATTTCTACATAAAACCTAATCTCATTGTAATTAATGAACGAAGTAATTAACTAAACCACTTAGAACTAGCGGCATTACAGTTTTTCATTTTCATATAGCACTAACCATCATGCCTTGGTGACTGAAACACATATTGAAAATAGATTTTTTACTAGGAAGTGGTGATTCGAAATCTTCAATATAATAAAATTCTGCTATAGGTGCGGATTGTTCGAAAGAGATACCGTGGCCCCTGGCACACAGGCAACTGAAGGAACACGGGTGGGTTTTAGGCAGTAAAAGTCCGCTCCGTCCAGAGCGGAAGAAGTTATTTGAAGATTACCCAAACTAAAAAAAAAACGCTTCGAACGTAGATTTTCCTTATAGCCAGCTTCATAGTGTACTTACACGCACATTTTTTTTTCATACATTGATACGATAGCAAAGCAATCAAGTTTTATCGCGACTAAATTTCCCAATATCATGGAATGGGTTCCTGTCATATTAAAACGTAATTATTTTACTGATACTATACAGATACATTATTGTGTCTTTATCAACAACCGAAAGTTAACCGATTTTTTAGTCTTTGAACGGAATGTTTTAAACAAAATGCCTTTCTTCCTGGCTACATGTCTGATGTTAATTCACATTTCATACCTGTTAGGAGTGACGTCAGTATGTCGTATATATTGCTCAAATACACGTTTACATTACTATGTTTATAGCTGCAGTACCACCCAACAAGTGTGAAATATTTAAACAGCCACAAGCAATGATAAGAATACATATATTAATTAAAACTTTATCTTTTGCCAAATGATCGAATTATTGCCAGTGCCTGAGCCAATATTTACCATGTATTAAAATTATATGTTCCTTATATTGTTAGCACAAAGTTTAGTGAAGTGAATACTTTGTAAAATTAGTAAAACAAAACTCGTCAATATTTTGTTTAACTACAAAACGGAAAAGTCTGTAAAACGTTCCCGGAATTGTTGCTAAAGTTACCGAAAAGAGATCAAGACCAAGAATTTGCTATTGTTTTGAATACACTAACGGTACAGTTTATGTTTGATATGAATAACAATCGGAACGATTAATCTAACAATAATAAAAGCAACGTATAGTTTATTACATATATAACGTTGGAATTGTAACAGATCTAGCGGCCGACCTCTTGGCCTAGTATAATAGGAACAATAATGACTAGATGACTAAGAACCCCATTAACTAGATCTAATGTCTCTCGTCTCGTCTCTTCGAGCTACCCAATTCTGGAATTTTAACAACATTCTGGGATTAATATTAATCATACAAATACGGAAAAAACAATACACACAGATTAGGAAACACAATACAGGAACCGATAATTATGTTAATCGATCTTCCTCTGCAAATATTAATTTAATATTAAATTCATAGCTGTTATCGCAATAACACATAATTCTATTAAGCCATGATAGACGAGTTGCGGCAAATGATACAGAAATAGCTAATAAATGAGATATACGCAATCAATGTTTTTGTAACTAACATGCCTATTGTGTCAGTCGTGTACTACAAGGACCAGAAAACTGGGAAGAATTCGTAGGACAAATGACCATTCTTCAAATGCACTAACAATTCTTAGGTTTAATTTTATCAATAACTTATTGTATACTATAATATATCGTGTAACATATTAATGTGTTCTATGTCGTAATAATATTAATTAATAACTGAAAGCATTCATCAAAATATACTTGATGCATTTTTATATTTGCTCAGCTGGTCTTGGTATGTTTAAATTCTTCGCCAAGGTTTTGTTAAATTGTGTCAACAGTCTTTATAAACCGTTTTTGCTAATATAAATAACCTAACCTTCGGAACTATCTCATTTAATCAATTAATTGGTAATAATTTAATCATTTATAATATCATTTACCACAACCCATGGTCTAAAAAGGATTGCTGTGGTTAATTTTAATATTGATTGGAGAGAATTATTAATAATCAAAACTCATTGCTTCTGCATCAAGAAGAAGCAGAAAATAATGTAAAACTTCCAATAGAAAATATAGAAAACAGCAAAAAAAACAACAAATAGCGTGTTGCAGGATGAAATAAACCTAAGAAGATATTTTTTGAGCTCATAATGGGTTTTAATAGATTTTTTATTATTTAAATATTTAATCCTGCAAACAATATAGAATAACAAATAAACATAGGAACAGATAACAAAGAGCAGGAAAACACATAGATTGTAAAAAAGCGATGAAGCAAAATGAATGAAAAATAAAATGACATGCCGAGACACGTGAATGCAGCCGCAATGGGGTTAATGTCAAGCTTTTCTGGATTATCCAAATGTTAATGATGTAATGTATCAAAACTTTACGTTGTTAGTGTTATATCCCAAGCCACAACAAAACTTTTGTATTTTGTACCTTCACTTCTATCATTTTGCTATTCAGTTTTGTACCTTATTTTTTCTGTGATATGGTATTAGATCGCATACTGCGTTATCCTTACCTTACCCTTATGTTGTACTTAGAAACGCAAGGAAAACGCAGTATTCTAAAGTTAAAAGCACTCGAAGCTACTCACAAATCCGACATATTAAGTGCCTTACAATAACAATGTAAAAACATAACCTATATTTAGACCAGTAGGAGTAGTCAAGAGTACGAAAATAAAACTAAAGGGAGCGTTCAGACAGCAATTGTTTTCCCGTCATCCATTCTATAGTTAATTTATAATTAGGTAGTAATTATTATCGCATTAGCGTTCGTCCAGACATAGTGAACTATGTTTTACTGAAATTAGGAAATAAAATTCATAAGCTCCCGATGCCGATGGGCTAATATTTTTTTTATATTTTTAAATGTTTTTATAAATATGTTTTTTGTAAAAATATTAAAAAAATTATTAACTATGTATAAAGATCAATAAACGTAATAATAATATAATAAATACGTTAACCCTATTTCATGTAACCGCAATAGCTTCACTAGCACGAACGATATCTCTTATTTTTCACATACGGAAAAGTAGCCGTCTAAACGCTCCTTAATAGCAAAATGTTAGCAGTGTCGGTACATTCCAGACTCGAACCTGGGTTCATGGCGTAATAGAACTCTCCCCATTCGTCCATCCAAACTTCAGCGACGCGGGCCGCGTTGTGGAGCACGACGTTTTGCACGCCTCCGGGGAAGGAATACGGCGACTTGTCGCGGAACACGTGGCCCACGTGGGAACACGGCACGATCTCCAGTCGCCCGCCGCACTGCCACACCTTTACCGCACATTTTTATTTATAGGAAGAGCCGATACTTTTGTTCATCCGGCGCTCAGATATGCTGAGATTAATCTTCTTAATTCCATCGAAGAATAATGACCATGTCTGTGTTGTCTACCCTAATCTTTCAGCATGGCTAAACTTGCTTACTGGCCTATATTAACAAAAAATGCTGGTCTCCTTCTGATTTCTGAGCACGGTTTTTTGCTTCTTTTGTTGTTTATATTGACTATTTAATCTATGCCGTTAATGCATAGTTTCCAAATATCTTTAAAGAGCAGAAAATATGTCATTTTCAAACTTACCACATAGGTCCCTCGAAAGAACTAGATAAAAATCTAATCGTTTTAACACTTCCATTAGAACTCAAACAGTGGGCTGTCTATAACACTAGACTACCATGTTGCAAGACATAAGCCAATCCGCTGCTAGATAAACTAAATACAATCTACCTTCATTTATCGGTGGTCCTATTACTCTAATATGAAAATTTACCCTGAAGCTCATCTCGAGGTTCTCTCCGCCCCAGATGTCCATGCCTTGGTCGTAGGATCCGATCTGGTAGAAATAGTCCTTGTCGATGGCAAACAGTCCTCCCGCCATGGTGGGCGTACGGAGCGGCGCCGTGCGATCACCCCCTCGACGCGCCATCTCGCGTTCGGGCACTCGATACCTAAGATTAAATAAAACAGGATCTACTTTAATCATCACTCATTTAACTTTGATAAGTTCTTTACCTTATCTGACAGATAAGAGCAATATAGAAGCAGAGTAGAGCAATATACAAGTAATTAAAACTATACTGATAATATAAAGAGGTAAAAATTGTTTGTACGTAGGGGTATTCTCTGGAACGGCTTGACCGATTTTGAAGAAAAATTGGAATGGGGATACTTTAAACCATAGGGAAGGACATAGGCTACTTTTAGTCGACATACGATGACACAAGGACACAATTATTAGATTCTGTGGAGAAGAGAGAAGTACGAGACGAGTAAACGGGAAAAATAATTTATCTATTTCTTTCGACTATGTCAACTTATTGTATGGCCCCAGTTGTTAACCAACAATTTTTGGAAAGTTTTACCCGACTACATTGGATAGTAGGTACAGATTTACAAGAGACTGTTAGACTATCGCTTTATCATAAGATATTATAATATTCCGTGTGGTGCCGGACGTAAAAGAGTAGCACCATCCCATTTCTTCCCGTGGGTGTCGTAGAAGGCGACTAAGGGACTTACTAGAGAATGGGCAGCAGCGTTCTCTATGCATTTGACCACCATACTGCGATCGCCAACCCGCCTGCAAAGCGTGGCGATTATGGCAAATCCCCCCTTTTGGGGGAGGCTTATGTCCAGCAGTGGACGTCTTTCGGCTGATATGATGATTATAATATGCTGTATGCTAGCAGCTAATCTACACAATTATCTACGTTTTCAGTATTTAAAAGCCACATTTAATCTGTCAGGTTGTTATCCAATCGGCAAGTCACTTAACTAGCCGTAATTAAAATATTACCTCATGTCTAAAATTGATAAAGGGGAGTAACACACAGTTCCGCGAACGATCAGTTTTGCGTATTGAGATACTGAAATATACACTTTGTTGTATAATATGTAATTTAATTACTTGACATTTCATATTCACGTTCTCTGTTAATTTTTAAGCGACTTCAAAAAAGGAGGAGGTTCTCAATTCGTCTGTATGGTGTTTTTTTATGTTTGTTTCCTCAGAACTTTCGACTGGGTGAACCGATTTCGATGATTCCTTTTTTATTTGAAAGCTGGTGCTTCCCGTGTGGTTCATATAGATCTGATGATGCGTTTCGGAGACAGACAACGGAACTCCTCAAAAAATAACAGTAAATAAACCGCGATTGCTGCTATCGCGTAAATATGCATTTATTGACCCCAAGGATGAAGAAATTTCGAATTAGTGGGGTAGGTTACTATAACTAAAAAGTGAAAAATTACCAAAATAAAAAGTGAAAAATAACGTTAATTTCGGAAGTCGGTGACTTTGGATATGTATTTTAATCTTTTGTCACCGCCTTCCGAAATTAAAGTTATTTTTCACTTTTTAGTGTTTTTTTGGAAGTCAGAAGTTACCTATTGATAACCAATATCATTTTACATCAGCTATATACAAGGAATACTATGTAATTTTAATGATCACAAGTCCTACAAAAAGTAAAAACAAATTGTGAATATTGCTGGCCATGTTCAAATAAATTAGTGGCAAACGTCTCGTACTAAATGTTGACTTTACGCTTCGCGACTACGTTATATGAATAACTAATTATACGATTAGATTTGGTAATAACTATACTTTTGTTTGAATGATTAACGTTGTACCGTAGTCTGTTATCGATATTCGATAAGACCCGGTTCCTCAAAGGCTAGAAAACAAAAGAATAACTAAGGCGCCATTAAGCGCCCCTTACACGCTGCCAATCTCAGTAAGCCCCTCGTCTGTTAGGCAGACTCATTGAGTCTGATAACAATAGAAAAGGAATTGTGTTCATTTCTTGACAGTTTAACTACAGTTATTCCGATTAATATTCTTTAAAAGCGACCTATCCAATGTGTGTGATTTAAGTTTTTAAGTCCTGGCTGCCTCCAGCCAGGACTTAATTTATTGAAGCAACCACAGGCAAGTTCGGTTAAGAAACTGACAACCTCCTAGGTCGAACTGCGAGATGACATCATTCCCAAAAAAAAGTGATTTAAGAACGGTGCTTGATGCTTGATGCCCAATGCCCATCCCCATTTATTTTGTAACAGACTTGATGTGCAACCAACCCATCTGGCACACAGGCAACTGAGGGACACACGGGTGGGTTTTAGTCAGTAAAAGTCTGACACGCTCTCCTGCTCCACTCAGGATGGGAGAAGTTATTTGATGATTTCCCAGCCTCAAGAAAAAAAAGCCTACCCGCACTGGGCCGGTGTGGTGTATTACGGCTCACTCCCTCTCACAGAGAAAAGGGCCATCTTCCATCAATGGGAGCATTCACACAGCCTTTTCCCAACTATGTTGGGGTCGGCGTCCACTCTAACCGGATGCAGCTGAATACCAGCTTTAACATGGAGCGACTGGGACTATAGAGGCTGATTATGATGAAGTGCAACTTATTTTCAAACAGTTTTTGTCATTGCAGTGCGTGCAAACGTGCACTGTGACGTCACGTCGTATAACGCAGCGAGCTTAACGTACCCGTTCACCTATATTTATCTATGCAATACTTCAGACGGCACGCGTCGCATTTATAATTACGCGGCCTTAGGCCCTACTTAATATCCATTACATCTCCCAGACGCCACTTGAACTTAATTATCTTATGAGTAAAACTAAAACATTTTAGTCTTAAGAAGAAGAATACTTACAAACATCCTTATTATAGATGTTGTCAAGTTAAGATCTTCATGTGTTTAATTGGTACTTAACTAATTCTTAAATTATATAATATATAAGTCAAGGTCGCACCGTACGCCTTCTAATTAATTACGCTAAGGTAAACGTATAAAATGGATCATCTTTTCATTAAATCAAATTATTTAATGTAGCAACCCTATCACACCCAATATTGATAGCGAGAACTTATTAAAAATGATTATTATTTATTCATCCATTTTACGTCTATCATATCTTGTTGTGGCACTAATGTATACAGTAAAGTTATATAATAAATATCTCTTTATCTTTATTATTTCGACATTATTACATACAATTATTTAATATCGAAACTCAAACTTCCACCTATATAAAATACGCTATGTTTTACGTAAAAAAACAGAACAGATATTATTTCATTAACATTGTAATAGCCAAATATATTAAAAGAGTAACGAAAGAGGCTCTTCTCCATATGAAACGACCGATAGGAACCGTGCACCTAGCTTCTGATGTTTCAAATGTGCTCATGTATTAAGTGAAATAAAATAATTTAATTTAACACACAACTATTAAAAACAAAAATATCTCTATTTGCCAAATCAAAATAAACACTCTTGCACAAAAGACAGTAAGTATTAAATAAGCAGTACAGGTAGGTAAAATTTTTGGTAGCATTGTGTGTATCCGTAGGTATCTACTTGTTGTGGTTTTAGCACAGAACTAATTCACTCTGTTCCCCGAAAAATACTCCATTTTAAATAAAATGACATATTTAAATAAACCTTTTTACAGTCCGTTCAACCGATTTTGACCGAAGGCATAAGGATGGCAATAAATCAAAAAAGTGGTTACAATACCAACTGTTACTGCAGATGCCATTTATCATGCAACCAACGCAATAGAAGTCAAAATCAGTTGAACGGACTGTAAAAAAACGTTTATTTAAATGTCTAATCTTATTTCAAACGCAGTATAGTATAAACTACTACGGTGGAACAGTATTCCTTTTTCCCTGTAAATGTACGTATAGTACAGTACGCGTCATGTAAAAAGAACCCTGGAAGAAAGTGGAAGGTGTGTTTTTGCGCATGGGTACACTCGCGCACGAAAGTACTAGGCCTATTATTTTATTTTTGAACTAGCCTTTCGCTCGCCGCTTCGTTTATTGGTAGGTATATTGAGAAACCCACCTCATACCACCAAATAGACCGATAAATCGTCAAGTGCGCAGCTTGATCGCCAGCGTTCATTTTACATGACGCGACCTGTAGCAGACTTATGACATTTAAGTGTAGCAACCCTATTACATCCGATATTGATAGCGCGAACTTTAATTAATAAGCGCAGTAATCGACGTTTTTTCTAGCGCAACCATCGGAAACAAAACAATGGGACGAGGTGTTATGTAATCACAATATTCAGTAATAACAATACCACGTACATTTGCGAGTTGTGCCGCAAAGCGCACGCGCCTAACGCACTTCCAATTAGTTGACGTTAAATAGGTGATTTCGTTTCATTTAATTGAAACATTTGTTGTTATTACCGTGAAAATCGACCGTGTATGAGCTATGTAGTGAGAAATTAGATATATTTTTTGGATATTTCAGCCTTAATATTACTTGTAATATATCTTGGGTTTCAAGATTTAATTTAAAAAATCAAGATGGGTTCCAAGATTCGTGTCCACGTACGCACTGAACGTAAAAATTTCGGGGCCAGATATTTTTCGTGCAATTTATCTTCAACGCACAGCTTAAAGCCGAGAATTGAAAATCGAACAGTGTTTTTTAACGCGCTGAGATACACTCTGTTAGATTCTTAATGCTCGGTACAACACCTAAAGTAAAAAATCGAGTGCGCGTTAAAATCCTGCCGCGATATTTAAACGTCCATGGGAACGTAGTATTATAATGTACGTAGATGTTTATGTGTTCACTTAAAACAAACCTTACGTACGGAAATAGGTTTCATTACCCTTAATACAAGGAAGAGTTTTGTTTGTCATCATCTACCTAATCTTCTATAATGAATGACGTAGATAGCAGCGTTTTAGTAATGACACGTGTTTTTGCATTAAAAGGGGGGATATAACTGTGTACTTACCACCTAAAGTTGAGCTTCCAGTTGAATCCTCCCCACGTCATATCCGAGGCCTGTATGTACTCGAAGGTGGTGTCGGAAATGACGTCAATGATGGGGCACACCACCGTCGTCCGGTCCTCCACGATCCTCGCCAGCAGCGGCTCGAGCCAACCCTCTACAAAAGTAAGCAAAATGTAAGTAAAAAACGATTAAATAAAAAAAACTCTTTAGTATCGTCGACCTTGTAATTGTTACCACCCTAAGGTTGGAATTTACTTGCACGTCATAAAACAACAAGGTCTATAAGTCTATGTAACAGTTAGATAGTTTCAACTTTAGTGAATTATCAATTTACTAGGAATTGTTTTGAATTTTTTTAAAGTTACATAGGGGGAAACTAAACTTTTCAGGGATTTCGCGCACTACGTGGTCACGACCGGCCGCAATCTAAAAGAAAGTTAGGCCTCAACTGGTCTCTTCTTGGTAGGAGCTTATGCGACTAGATCGGAGCCAGCTTGTCCCTTGATGCTCTGCCTAGCGACACCATACCTTATAGGAGGTGCCCTTAGCGTGCAGACGCTTATTTTATAAGATTTTGCACTAGCTGGCCTTGCTAAAAAGGCATCCACAGGGATAACCTGGTTAAGCAGGCAACAATCTCCTAGGTTGACCTGCGACATGACCTTCAGAAGAAAAATCGGCCAAGATTGCGACCTGTCACGCGATAATTCGTGGTAGTGGGTATCCTACACGTAGTACAGCCACTACTTCTTTCAAAGAAACTGTATCTATACGAGCTGTGTTACAATCAGCGTTGCCAGACGTCTCGATTTTTAGGCCAAAATGGCCCGCGCGTGACAGGCTCAGTCCCGCTTTCCGCGGATTACTCGACGGTGCGGTTGTTATGAGTATAGTAAAGTAACGTATTCTTATAATAATACGTTTTCTACGACTATTTATCATCATTGTAAACTTAATCTGAAACTCAAATAAAAAGATAAGTAGATAGTAATAAAGTCGGTTAGTTAAAAAAACGGCTGATTGATGTCCCGCTTTCGAAGAAAGAATCCCGCTTTTTTAAATCAAAAGGTATATAAATACCACTTTGCCCGAAAAAAAAACTTGCAACGCTGATCACAATATACGGTGTTCAATAAAGCATACACCTATTATTATTCAGTCTATCAACCAATGTCTATATTGATCTATTGTTTGCAGCATAGTTTACTAAATTCTATCAATAAATTCTATCAATATGATATTTTGTTGTGAGAATCCGTGACTAAGTTTGTTGATATTTATCATCGTGTCAATTCACCTAACCGTCTGGATAAGTGGACATTCACACCGACGTTATAAAAACGCGGCGGGATTTTTTAGCGCACTGGATTTTCTAAACTCGGTATTGAACCGAGCTTTGAGTGTCCAACAGGGTGCAGCGCAAGTGAGTCTCAGCGCGCCGAAAAAAACACAGTGTTCGATTTTCAACTCTCGGCGCTGTACAATGAATGGCAAGCAGTGCGTTGAAGGTTTAGTGCGCCAAAAAATCCATTTAGATTTAAAATTACATTTAGATTAATGCTACATTCTACCAAATTGATTCTACATTCTACCAAATTAATGCTACATTCTACCAAATTAATGCTACATTCTACCAATTATCCTGTATTATAGAGTAGTCACGTGTTCGTAGCCCGCGAAACTAAAACTTTCTTACGTTTTTTTTTTTTTTGCAATTTGCAGGTCAGTGTCAGGCTGTACGTTGAACAAAATATGATTCGCGACCGTAACACGTATGTATTTGCAGAATCAAAATCATCAACACAACCCAATGAGTTCTGTCAGGGGTGCGGGTTGTTCGAAAGAGATACCGTGGCCCCTGGCACACAGGCAACTGAAGGAACACGGGTGGGTTTTAGTCAGTAAAAGTCTGACACGCCCTGGGAGCTCCGCCCAGAGCGCGCGGGAGAAGTTAGTTGATGATTTCCAACCCAACAAAAAACCTCTTAGTTCAAAAATCCCATTGAATTACTTTATCATGAAATAGTTTAAACATAAACGTATGAGAATTCAAATTTCAGCTACCTTAGAGTATTCTCTTTAACTTCTTCCATTTTATGATGTCACCCTTTTGTAGACTTAAATAAGTATTCCAGTCAGTGAAGCAGAGACAATGGCATGTTATTAACAAAACCATCTCGTGCTCTTACAACAATATTAACAGTAAGAAATATAACAAGGACTGCGGAAAATATTGGGACACCTACACAATCCAGAATTTCGGAGCACCCTATTCAGAATTGGCAGTCATAAAGTAGCCTATAAAAATTAAGAATCTTCGCATAAACCTATAGAGAATGTTCCTTTTCGCAACTAGGAACGGCCGTACTAGGGTTGCCCACCCTACTATAATATACAGTATTGTACTATATTTCGGATCTGCGTATGCAAAAATACTATATTTTCGACACCAAACCTTGAAAGAAATCCTTCATTAAAAAGATATATGAACGCGTCTTTACATTAACTTTTGACTGAAGCCATAGCATGTATCCGAAGAACTCATCTGTCATAATAGATTCTAAACGTTTCAATAATGTCAAATTTAATAATAATCTGCTCTTTATTTTTTTGCCAGTTTGGCATTCACGGAAACGTTATTTTCGGTTATGAATTCGAAATGGCGAGAAAAAAGAAACAGAAGTAGTAGATATCTCATTAATAAAAACTGAACTTTTTATTTACATAAAAAAATGAATGGAATACTTGTATTCTAGACAAAGAATTGTCCAAAAATTCAAGAAGTAAAAAAAAATTGTTTTTATAAAATGATGAATACCTAAGTGATAAGCAAAAAATAGACAGATATATACAAAAAAACACAAAGATAAAGAAAGAAGAAGATGAGAAGAAAGAAGAAGAAGAAAAGAAGATTCATCATTTTATAAAAACAATTTTGTTTTTTACTTCTTGTTTTTCATCTTTGTCTATTTTTTGCTTTTTCCATAATATATGTAAGTACTATATTTTTTTGAAGTGTAAGTACTATATTTTTATAGCTTATTTCGAAAAATACTATATTTCGCCGCAGAAACGTTAGCAACCCTAGACCGTACGTCTATAAGAAGCTAATGACTCGGATAAAAATATGGGATACCAATAACGGAGTTCGTCATGCATGCTTGAATTTTGAATCAACATAGTATCTAGCTCGGAGCGAACAATGCATTTAAATAATTGGCATATTGATATACCGCTTTGCAGTAATAAATTGCGATTCAGTGAGTTGCACCTCGATTGTTGCCTGCAAATCTTGAATGATTTGTTTTCTGGTTCTTGTTTGAGGCATTTAGCAGTGAATGGAAAGATTATTGAACTAATTATTTTCTTCTATCTTCAACCAAGCTTTAGGGAAACTATAGAAAACAAAAACGGTGTATTCTTTACTGATCCTACTAATATAAATGTGAAAGTTTATATGTTTCGGTGTTTGTTACTCAATCACGCAAAAACGGCAGAACAGATCAGGATTCAATTTGGCACACAGATCGATTATACGCAGGATTACCACGGTATATTTTTATCCCGGTAGGACGTTCCCATGGGATAATTACCGACCTCGACGCGGGCGAAGGCGCTCATAAATGAGTGTGAAATAAATACTGGACTATGTACTAAAAATAAATGCAGTTCTGAGGACCAATGGTGTTTAGGACCAGTAGCATAAACAAAAATCGATCAGCTGTTTATTTCTGCACACTCGTGGGCAGTTGTAGGAGTCAGTTGAGGTTAACCAGTGACTTACTTTACATTTAGTACTTAACCAGTTTTTTCTCGGACACGGAAAGTAAAAGGACCTAAGCAATGCATTATTGCGAGAAACTTATTGTGCAACGCTAATATACTTTGACCGAACCCAATCGATTTTATTTTTATAGATCCACAAGCTGAACTGCTGTTTTAAAGAACGAAAGTAAAGAATGCCAGTGATCGTTTTGTATCATGCAAATGTCAGCCGTATGCAAAAGGAACTAAGTTGAGTTTGAATTGTTATCAAATCGATTAAGGTCAAACGGCGTACTTCTGATGATAACATTGCTCAATCAGCAATCTGTGCTAAACGTAGTTATTGCAAAAGAAAAAATCTTACATGACGATGTGCGGTATTGGGGATCCCCAAGACCGTAGCGGTCATAACTTAGTAAACACTTTTTACGAAGCCAATTAATATTAAAATGATTCATTACCTGTACATTCGCAATGGGCATCAAGGAACGTGATGACATCACCCTTGACATGCTTGGCGCCTAGTAGACGCGCACGGATGAGACCAGACCTGTTCTCAGTGCGGAACAAATGCGTCGGTACCGGCAGCGTCTTTATGTAGTCTTCTAGCTTCTTGCCGAGATGTTCTGGTAAAGGAAAACATATCATAAAATAATCAATTGTACTTCTCGACCTGTCTGCTGCATCTCATAATTACTCTTTATATGGCGGATTTGTCGAGTCACTTGGGTAATACAAAATATATGTAGGTATCAACCCTATTTAATTAACGATGGGGCGTTAATTAAATAGGGTTGATTTTGTATTGACGTATTAACGCAAATATTGAGCAAGTGTAGTGCCAGTATAACATACTGCTTCCTTAAATAACCACCTTGTGGGTCCCATTAAACGTTGAAGACACTGCAGGAGACCAAGACGTATATGGCAGGATGAGCTTGACTCCTACTGAAAGGACTGACCTACATTAGCAGACAAAAGAATTGACTGGAAAATGGGAGGACAATACCGGCTAGCTCAAATACATAAATAAAAACATCTCACAAAAAGTAAATATATTTCTTCTATTTATCTATAGCAGGCGTGATCAAGAGCAGACCCATTCAGCAATAAAGAAACTCAGTGTTCACTTATTTTCAAGCCATTTCGTCTTTCACACAATTTTTTCTAATACACAAAATAATACATACATACATAAACGTCACGTCTTCTCCACATCGGGGTAGGTAGAAACTACACCCCCTACCCACCTGCTACGATCCCTTTACTATAATAATGTGGTATACTAAGTGAGCCACCACTAGTAACGACACATAAGTACGTCCGTTGCATCTAGGACAGTTAGCCCCTCTACTAATATTACTGACTGCTATACATTAATTATACCTACCGCATATAGTTTCTACACGAGAGAAGAAAACATAATTAATTATGTTATAAACGTTTTATGGCGAACTTGCCTTATCATTGTGTATATGGAACAAAAGTGATACCTCCATTGTTACGCAACCATAACTCAATGTCAATGATTGAATTGTAAAGCTGATGAGAATGTTACATTACACGTTAATGTGTTGCAAAATGTGTCGTTATCCGCCACTTGGTAACTGGTTTTGCATAAACCAGTCTTCAAAAACCAGCATTTCCATTTGATTATTCCCGCGGCTGGGCCCGTTATTTTATTGAAGGAGAATGCGCAAAAAATATACGGGAAAAACCTAGATTCGGTAGAATAAAACGTACGTGGGGTTAAAGGGCATTATCTATAGTTAGCAAATAAGAGATTACTTTCCTTCAATAATATGATTCGCTATGTATCAGCCAGCACTCTCAGTGCGTAACCGACTTTCGTTACGTGGTTGGCAGTGGAGTATATGCAACATAACCGCATGGTGCACTCACTACCTATCTCTTTTTGACCATAGGAAATTCTTTATTCGTTCCGTGTGGTGCTGGACGTTAAAGAATAGCACCATCCCATTTCTTCCCGTGGGTGTCGTAGAAGGCGACTAAGGGACGTACCAGAGAATGGGCAGCAGCGTTCTCTATGCATTTTACCACCATACTGCGATCGCCAACCCGCCTGGCAAGCGTGGCGATTATGGTAAATCCCCCCTTTTGGGGGAGGCTTATGTCCAGCAGTGGACGTCTTTCATCTGATATGATGATATGATGGTGAAACTCTTTATTCGACGCTTGCAATGTTGCAGAATTAGAAGCTGGATTAGATAGAAAAAATAAAATAAAACTTTATTTTCCAAATCAATACTTATAATACCAACCTTGCACAATTCAGGTAAGTTACAAATACGCAGTAAAGGTAGGTTCGGTATATGCTAAATATTTAGATACTAAGTGTGTTTGTTCTTAGTGTTTGGTTATACTTTTTATTGTATTTATGTTAACTATTAAAACCAGCTGGAAAAGTAATTTTAAAATAAAAGTAGTTCGTAATTTATCTTGTTACATTCTGTTGATGATATGTATCCCATGTATTACTTTACTAACGTTTATAAGTTTTTTCAATCCGTGTTAGGTTTTCTTGGGCATTCTCCCTTTCCCTGAATGAAGAGCATCTAGTATTTTTGTTGCACCCAGGCAAATACTATAGTTTCGCACTACCACGGCTAATTTTGATCAAAATAAACATAGAAATATATAGCCAAAGACCAAATCAATGTCCAGTCCGGCTGCCATCCAAAGCTATAAACATAATTTTACTCCACAAGATTAAACATAAGAAATACCACCCCATCTATACGAGCTTAGCTGCACGCACTACTGACTAGGTTAAGTACACTTTTTATATTTGCTTGAACGTGACGTAGGCCATCTCGACAAGAGGCGCCAGGCTATACGAAGATGCATGTCTGAAGACCTTTTTATGAATATACTATCTTATCTTATTACGAGAAAGAGGTAGTTTTAAATATTAAAAAAAACCTTACAAAATTACAAGATGTAAGTGGAATGTTTTGCAAAATAATTCTGCATGCACATAAAACGTAATCGGAATAGTAAAAACACAAAGTTGCTCACTTTGCTAATAATCTCAAATACAGAAATATTATCAGGTAAACGAAAAAATAATTCCGATCATAAATATTGTGTTATATTAAGATGTTAATTTGTTAAGCTGTATCTACACTAGGTTGGCGGCGTCGAGCAATATGCTTGACTGCTTGTCCTCTGGCGCCCCGGGTGGCAAGGCAGTAAAGAGGTACTCATCACGTGGTGAGATGACTTACTAACAGGGTCGAAAGCGGCACGATTATGACGTAAACTTGATTATTGTGAAAATAATTTTCCTCTAACCTTTGTCAATGGACACAGAAGAGATCGTGATTAAAATTTTTATGAAGGGAAAAGTGGATCTAAAGATTTCCGTCATCTTTACAATTATTGTTATGTATTATGAAAATTCCAGACATATTTTTGCCATACACGAGTCTCACGCAATCAAATGTAGTGTCTGTGAATATTTAACGGACAGAGAAGTTATTATTATTCCTAAGACTTGAACATTATGAGCGAGAATTAAACAGTTTGCTGCGCTCATTTGCAATGCAACTCCACTCCAGCTAAAAGGAGATTTAGGGCGCAGACGGACTGGTTACAATGACATAGATGCAACAGGAACTAACAAGAACAGAAATAATGTCGCATGCCGCGTGCAAAACCGCGTGAATATATCACTAACACATCATTATTATGTTGGTAAAAAGTAGCTTAGTTGAATTCTGTCGGCGCGTCAAATCATCTCCGCATTACTCACTAGTATGAAACCAGCCTAAGAAGCATTCAAGGAGAACGTGGATTTTATTAATTCATGCTCTTAAATTCTTAATCTACATATTTATTCAATAATATGCATGGAGAACAGAAACCAGCAAAACTGCGGGCAAGCCACTAGAAATGCTCAAGATACCAAAATACATTTTATAAAACGCAATGCACATTCAATACGTTTTTTTTTTTTGTTTCTGTAGTGGACGTGGTTTACGGTGACCACGTCATTTTAACCGATCCGGCTCGTAAAGGTAAATTATAATTGAACATGATAAGATATCGTGAGTTCGTGATTAATATCAATTTGTTGAATGCGGGGTTTTTAATTTTATCAGTTGCAGCTAATACATGATTACCATCAAAGTGTTGAAAATGATTGTAAAGTTGTATTAATTAGAATTTAATATTAAAGTACCTACTATTTATGGCTATTTCATAACAGCGGCAAAAGTCGATCGATCAGGTTATGGTATCCTTGCCGCGGTTGGTCTGTGGATGGGTGACCTTTTTAACATACCAAGACCTCTCCGTGCGTCGGAAAGCACGTTAAGCCGTTGGTCTCGGCTGTCATTAGTGGATCTTTGGCAGTTGTAACGTGTAGTCAGAAGCCCGAAAGTCTGACCACCAGTCTTACCAAGACGTATGTGTTACCCAGTAACAGGGTTGCGGAGGTCAGAGAGGCAGTCACTCCATATAAAATCATCATCATCCGGTTAGACTGGAAGGGAACCCCAATATAGTTGGGAAAATGCTAGGTAGATTGATCTGACCTAAATGTATAGGTTAATTAATTAATTAATTAATTGGCTTTTAATGTGTTCTTTATCGTTTCGAGCATCTCATTGAGTCTTCAAGCTTACGGCTGTGCTCCACAAATTATATTCTTTATCTTTTTTACGACAATGATACTGTGGATTTTATTTTCCTTTTTAATGCGTTGCAATAAAAACTGTTATTATTACCATAAATAAAACAAACACAATTACATGATTATTATTGTTTATTATTTAATATTATTGTTTATTAGCTGACCCGACAGACGTTGTCCTGTCTTAACTATAAATATTAAATTCGCATTGGTATAATATTAGAAAAGTTAATATGTTCGTTAAGTTTTCTTAAATTTTCTAATGTTACGCGCAAGTTTCTTAATTTTTTCTTTCATAAGAACCTTCTCCGGACAATAATAAAAACAACAAAAAAAGGAATGAGCAAAATTGGTCCAGCCGTTCACGTGTGTTGCCGTGACCAAGGGAAATAGGGATTCATTTTTACATAATCATCTTTCATAAGAACCTTCTCCTAACAATAACAAACACAACAAAAAAGAATTAGCAAAATTGGTCCTGCCGTTCACGTGTGTTGCCGTGACCAAGGGAAATAGGGATTCATTGTTTTATATAATAGATTATTTGAATTTTAAGTAGTATTAATCGAACGAACGATAATGAACTTAAAGGGAACAAAAGGAGTATGTAAAGATCGTAGCAGAGCAGGTGGCTTTCTGTGTCCATGGGAAGACCGCTTGAGTTTATTTTTATGTATGTGTACTATAAATCTAATACAGTCAGTGCACCCAATGTGCACCGGTGCATCCAAAATGTATTAAATAGTCAGCGCTCATTTTCGGGAGAAAGTTTATGCAGATGCTTCACCCACGTATGGGTTTCACGACAAATTGCAGAATCGTTCTGAGCCTTCAATTAAGAGCAATTCACACGGCCAAGTCGTTAGCTAAAAGGTCATGAGGAGTCGTGAATGTCACTCACGAAAGAAATCATCAAATAAAAAAATCTAAGAAATCATTTGTTTTTTAATAACCACTAAGACTTATGAAATTCTATTGTTATTTGAGGAGTAGAACTCCCTGCTGGAAAACTCTTTTTAGAAGTTATCAAGGGCGGATCCAGAATGTGTTTGTGGGAGGGGCACATGAGCCAAACAGTTCAAAAATTGTCTCCCACACCTAGTATTGCACAATGCTGTGTTTTGTTGTTAGTTGACATGTTTTCATTCCCTTTTCATTCATGTTATCCCTTACACAATCCATCCATCCATCTTTCTTTGGCTTTCTTCCTCTCCATCTCAAATGCCATTCTATCATTTTTTTAACTCACCCTTTTCACTGGCGTCATCAACGAGGATGATTTCCTTGAGTAGAGGGCGTGGCGACCGGTTGATAGTACTCCATATTGTGCGTATGAGTGTCGTCCACGCTTCGTTGTGGAATACTATGACCACGCTTGTCGTAGGCAGGAGTGTTGGGTAAGGCTTGTCTCGGCATCTGATGACAAAAGAAATGGTGAGAAATGCTTGCATACTTTCAACACATCTTGGGCTGGCTTTCCAGTCGTGCTAGAAAGCGGAGCAGAGAACGAATAAAATGTACTAATAGAGTTGCTTCTCATTCCATTTTTTTAACTCGCTGAAAGTTTATGTTTTGAATACAGGAAAAGTTTTTATCCAGTGCGCAAAATGTAACCATGAATTCAGCATATCAGTCTAGACCCAGCACAGAAATTTTTCGTCGGTAATACAAAAAAATCAGCTGTTCCATACATTTTGACCGCGTAGGTATTGCACTTTTCTATGAAACAGCTGCTTTTTTTTGTAAAACCGACGTAAAATTCCTGCACTAGCGGAACTAGAATGATATGCTGAATTCATGGTTACAGTTTGCGCACTGGATAAAAACTTACCCTGTTAGTATCTGTTTTTTAATGCAAGGATTTCCAATTCATGAACCTTTGAACGACTCGATCCAATCGAAAATATCGAACTGTCCACGGGGAACATCCGGAAATCATATTTTAGTGTACTTTAACAACCTGTAAGGATCTTCTAGCAGCAAATTTCTTCCTACTTTCGTTACATAAAATGGTAGCTGTCTGAACAAATACTACTACTGGGCCACTAAGGCTATAATTCTGTACGTAATGAAACGCATGCTTAAAAGCAACTTTCATATTGTGACAGCCATGTGTTGCGCCACGCAATGTAGAAGATCATAATTAGTTGTGCTTTAGTAAACACTTAATTAAACTAACTGTCGACTTTTACACCCGTATACTATAAAGTAAACGAAGCTGAGATGAGGGATCAAAACACGGATTTAGTGGTTCTTGAGTGCAGTAAAAATAAACCACTTTATTCGCCTCTGTTTAATATGACCGAATGTGATTTTACTTCACAATTAACAAATTGTCGAGCATTTGCTCCGTCTTGCCGAATACGGAGAGATATTTTGAACTGCACAAGTGCCACTTACGCGTCTTGCGGTACACGGAGGGATATGTTGGACTCCACAAGTGCCGCTCAAGCATCTTGCGGAATACGGAGGGATATGTTGAGCTCCACAAGTGCCGCGTAGGCATCTTGCGGAATACGGAGGGATATGTTGAGCTCCACAAGTGCCGCGTACGCATCTTGCGGAATACGGAGGGATATGTTGAGCTCCACAAGTGCCGCGTACGCATCTTGCGGAATACGGAGGGATATGTTGAGCTCCACAAGTGCTGTTTACGCAGTCGCATAAGTTTTAAGAAAAAAATCAGCAGCAATACTAAATATTAAAACGAATTGATAATTAAATGAAAATTTGCATTTATCGTGACGGAATTTGGTTCCTTATGGCCAAAAACGTAAAAGAATTATAAGTACAAGAAATAAAATAAAACAGTTCATAAAAACGTTGTCATTAAACGGCATTCAGTATGTATTAAAACTGGTAGGTTTAACGACGCTCAAACAGCATAAAGTCAATCGCAATAGGTCATAAACCTTAGAAGTAGCTATGCGCGTTTGTAGATAGGTAGGCAATACTTATACCTACTGCGATAAAAACTCCATTCTTTTGTATTTCAGGCAATGTAGGACCGTTGGCTTTTAATGTAGCTCAAATGGTATGATCACATTTGGGCCATAGACTCATGGCAACTTATTGGCTTTGTTTTGCGGTATAACCTACCGTGGGTTGGTGACAAATAGGACAGGTCTTCAAGTTCATCGCCCAAATTAGCATAATTTGGATCTATTTATAGGTAGCACAACATTGGTCAGCGCTCCAAACCTGGCAAACTTTTCAAATCGCTTCAACCTGGCTATTTAATGGCGTCAAACTTATAAGCAAACAACTTCACGTGGCGTTTGACTGAGAAGAGTTACCGTACCAATATATTATCAGTATCAATAAATAGCGGTAAAATTCCGAGGTTCCGCATCTATGTCTGAGTTTCGTGCCGGCGCGTCGCGGCATCCTCAAATCATCGCGTCATCGCGTGTATTACCCCTCACTTCACAAGGTTGTCGCTGTGGGCGCATTAGGAAACTCCATTGATTACTAATAGTTGTTTGATGACGAGGGCGCCGCGTCGTCTGATGCGTTTTAAGAAAATTGTAGGTTGTTGCAACTTTGCGTTGGTCAAGCTTGACTCAAAAGTTTGGAATAAATCAGCCTATAGTGTTCCCACTGATGGGACACAAGGCTCTTCGAGAGGAAGTGGGTTGTAATCCACCACGAGGGCCCATTGTGGGTTGGTAGATGTCACGTGTCTTCGGGTTTTTGGTTCTAGCACATGCCGGTTTCCTCACGATGTTTTCCTTCACCGTTGTGCGAGCAGTAGTAATGAAATAATTTAGCGGCTGTCTGGGTTCGAACCTACGACCTACAACTCGTAGGTCACGGCCGTTACCACTGGACTACCACTGCTCCAGCAGCTCCTCAAAAGTTTTGAATAAAAACCATGATTTGTCAGATGTGAAATAAGTTTCGCCCAATTGTCATAACAGCAGAACTGTGTGTGAACTGTCGGTTAGACGTTATACTTATACCATCAGGAACGGAATTAAACGGTTGGTCCAAATCTTTGTTATCACTTCAGTGGTCACAATTCATAACACAAACTTCACAAAGACAACCTCAATTCATCAGGACCTTTACACACACTATTTTATAAATATTTAAGACGTACATATTTATTTAAAAAGTGAACAAAAGTATTTGTTTAAATATTATTGTAACACTTTGGTCCACGTGCTGTATGCAAATCAAAAGTATGTGATACAACACTAAACGCCAATATGTAGTGTTGTAAACCCAAATTAAATAACACGCCGATTAAATAAATCGTACAATGGTTCACCGTGCTGTGACTAATAAGTGTAACAAAATTTTATCGCACTTTCTACGTCAGACGTGATGTTAAATTACTAACGTTTATACACTTTCAGAGTATTTATTGCTTTTGCATATTAATTAATTACTCCTTGATAGAAGGCTGTACGTTCTACATTGTTATTTAATTTTCTTTTTTTGTTTTAATGTGAATTACTTTTACTGGATGGTGGAGAGAGACATGATAAGAATGTTTCAACACGTATAACAATCTTGGAAATAATGTCATATATCACTCCATCGTCCATCATACGCACGCACTATTATCGTTTTTTTAATGTAAAAGCGAAAACGTTTAGAAAACACAAACACCGTTTACCTACGTTACATTGTCGGTAAACGGTGTTTGTAGTTAACAATAACTTATAGGTATAGTGGGCAACGTTTGGGCTTCGTCGAGGAGTCTTCTCGTCGCGTATTCCACCTAAAGACTAAAGTCTTCAATCAGTGCGTCCTGCCTGTTATGACATACGGAGCCACAACGTGAACACTCACGGTACGAGTGGTCTAAAAATGTAAGGTCGCTCAGCGTGTTATGGAACGAGCTATTCTTGGAGTCTGTCTGAGGGATAGAATCGGGAATGAGGAGATCCAACAGAGAACCAAAGTTTTCGACATATGTAGCTTACAAAATAAGCAAGCTGAAGTGGCAATGAGCCGGCCATAGTAGCCGTACAACCGATGACCATTGGGGCAGACGCGTTCTTAAGTAGAAACCACGAATCGGCAAACTTAAGGTAGGTCGCCCTCAGGGTAGAAGCGATGATTTTCACAGGGTGGCTGGTAGATGACAGTTGTCGAGAATCGAGCTGAATGGCGTGCAATTGGAGAAGCCTATGTCCAGCAGTGGACTGCTGTAGTCTGATGATGATGATGATGATGATGATGATGATGATAATGATGATGACAGTGTGTAGACGTCTACGCCTCGAAATTCTCGTATTTTCGCCGATGCAATAAAAATAACACTGTCAATTTGTGAGGTCAACCATAGAGCCGGCTGTTAATAAAAGCCGTTGAAAAGGAAGTCAGAATGATACAGTACCTAGTAAAATTGTCCGAGAAACAATATAAACGCGGGTCAAGGAATTCCTTTGATGTTGAGTAGTTCTCTTCTTTATCAGCAGAGCAATGCACTTACTTACTTAATTTTATAAATAAAAAATGTTAAAGGTTAAAACGCCATAGTTATTCCATGGATTTTTTACCTTTAACCGTTAGTCATTTTAGTGCAGGATGTTATTTTATTGAGGAGGGGAGTATTTTATACAATACTAGCTTTTGACAGCGGTTTAGCCGGCGTGTAGGTCGGAAATTATCCCACGGGCAGGTACTACTGTTTACCTAGTTTATTCAACATGCATTCAGTAGTTTTTGCGTGAAAGAATAACAAACAAACAAACATACATACATCCATCTTTCGCGTTTATTTTTTACTAGCTTATTTTCTGGCTTAATTAAAGCTTTGGCGCGTATAAGTCCGAAATTATCCCACGGGAACCACCGGGATGAAAAGTATACGAGTTAATTCAGGTTATAAAATATCTGTGTGCTAAATTTCGTCCAAATTCGTTCAGCCGTTTTTGCATGATTGAGTAACAAACATGCAAACATTCAAACTAACACATTTATAATATAGGTACTAATATTCAAAATGTGAAATAAAGTAGGATGATTTAATCATATACCATTTTATATTTATATGTTTCAATCACCTCGTTTGAAACATAATTAAGTATATAATAGCAAATTTCCGATGGCCATAGCCTAAAATAGATATCAGTGTTTATATGCAGTGATAGAGTCATGAACATACAAAACAAATTACAAAGATTAGATGGTAAACCTTATCAGTTACTAATTGAATTCTGAAAAGTACAAAAAGTAGTTATGTGGTTACACCCTCTAGACGCCAGTTTAAGAAATATGTGTCGTGTAATCGGGGCCATAAGGATGTAAGTTGAAAAATATAATAACGCTTCGACGTTGCTACTGACGTTTGCATATATTTTAGGATATTTTCCTTTATAATGCACTAAATGGGAAAAAACAACAGGAAATTACGAGACCTGTTTTGAAGCTCAAAGTCCGTACTCTATTGTCAAATAACCTACATGTTTTGTGATTTTGACAGGTCGTTGACAGAATAATCGACATCGGCTTTTTTTTGGGTGAGAAATCATCAAATACCTTCTCCCTTTCTGGGTGGAGCAGGAGAGCGTGTCGGACTTTTACTGACTAAAACCCACCCGTGTTCCTTCAGTTGCCTGTGTGCCAGAGCCACGGTATCTCTTTCGAACAACGCGCACCCCTGGCAGGCATCAGCCCTTGCGGGCCCCACCAGTTGGTGCTGACATCGCTTTGAGGCGCGCCTGGAACACAACGCGCCGTCGACCCGGGCTTGGTCCTTACCGGACAGCGAGCTACCCATGCACTCTCGCTCCGTACCATGGCCTGGACCAGGGCCAGACGCGAGAGATCGCCGCCCCCGATCGCCTCCATAAGGTCACATAATACCATTGGCTGACTTTTTCATGAAATAGTCATTCAAAGAAGAAAGAAGAAAGAAAGAAAATACATTTATTTAGCACAGACTAAAATTCAATGGGATCATAAGAACTGTTATAGGGTTGTATTGATGATTACAACAGATTACAACTTTGTAAATACATACATACTTGCCACGGTCGTGAATCATACGCCGTTCAACATACAGACTGACATCTACCCGCAAATTGAAAAACCGCACAAAAATTCGCATTCTGCGGGCCACTCCGTAAGAGAAAACCTGACGAAGGAGGCAAAAAAATTACAACTAAAAACCTTAATAGAAGGACGTAATTTAATACTTACTTATCAAATCTGACGTCTGTCAAAGACCTGTTGATTGAGATCATGTCACTGGCCAGCAAGTTGAACTGATTCTCTTGGAACTTGTCCAACATCAGCTTTTCTTGTTCTATCGGTATGTTCACCGGCTTACCTGTAATAATGTTACATTTTAATAAACAAGTTCTTAAACTTTACCCTCGTATACGATGTTTAAACGTCAAAAAGGAATGGTTAAACAGTCACTAATCATTACATAATTTTAAGCAACGTTTATAAATAAGGGCGTTAAATACTGGTGAACAAAATAATAAACCCACTGCAAAACAATTTATTGATCGTATTTTGTTAAACGTGGTTAGGAACAAGTGTAATTTAAACCCGGTGTTTTTTTTTTAAAGTAAACAAGTTGATTTTATTTTCGAAAGCGTTCTACATGAAGATAATCTGTATGCTAAAAAAAAACAATTCGCGGGTGTTGGAGTGCAGTGGCGCTCGTGGTTACATGAAATAAGTACTGTTTTTTTTTTGAGGATGGGAAATTGTCAAATAACCTCTCCCGCCCTGGGTGGAGCAGGAGGGCGGGCGTGTCAGACTTTTACTGAGTAAAACCCACCCGTGTTCCTTCAGTTGCCTGTGTGCCAGGGGCAACAGAATCTCTTTCGAACAACCCGCACCCCTGGCAGGCATCGGCCCCACCAGTTGGTGATGGCATCTCTTTGAGGCACATGAAATACTGTTTAGATCAGTACCAAAAACATGTAATGATGTAAATAGTCTGCCATCATCATTCTCCAGCACCCTAATTGCGTAACTCACGATTAATCATAATCTGTTTCGTTTTGACACAGATGGCTAAACCATTGCTTCATATGTTCGAAGAATGTGTCTGCTCAGCAACGTAAATAACGCAATGAATATTGTTGAACTGTCAAAATGAAACCGATTATGATTAATCGTATGTTACGCAATTAGGGTGCTGGTCTTACCCCAGTGTAAGTATAGTACTTTTGTCTAGGAGAAATCTTATAGGTCAAAAAGCCTTTATGTAAATTGGTTTCCGAACGAATAAACCACCATTTTATTTTATTTTTTGGCTGTAAGTCCTTTTTAACCGACTTCCAAAAGGAGGAGGTTCTCAATTCGTCGGAACCTTTTTTATTTATTTTTTATGTATGTTCCCCGATTACTCGAAGATGGCTGGACCGATTTGGATATATTTTTTTGTTTGAAAGGGTATACTTCCCAGGTGGTCCCATGATCATCAAGTCAGGATCTGATGATGGGATCCTGGAGAAATATAGAGAACTCTTCAAATTTTATAGGCACACTTGAAGCAATTTGTGTAGTTTTTGGAAGAGTACTTTCTCGGAGTGGTTCCATTTCAATTTGGTGAAGATCTGATGAAGAACTACGGAGATAGGCAACGGAACTCCTCAATAAATGATAGCAAATGGACAGGGATTGCTGAAATCTCATGTCTGTCAATTGTTTACACCAGTTAATAACATAACATCACGCCGGTACGCTGTGAAGGGGTAAGCACATGTGAACCACTAAAAAGTGAAAAATAAAAAACTTTTTTCAAAAAAATAAACAACCGACTTCCAAAAAAACACTAAAAAGTGAAAAATTACTTTAATTTCGGAAGGCGATGACAAAAAATTAAAATACATATCCAAAGTCACCGACTTCCGAAATTAAAGTTATTTTTCACTTTTTAGTGTTTTATTGGAAGTCGGTTGTTTATTTTTTTGTTTATTAGTAACCTCATAACGTGGGAATAGGCAGAACGGGTTTTAACCCTATGACCTCAAGATACAGGTGACCTCTTATCTTGTTGTATTTATTCTAAGAATAGATCGACTATCGACTAGGTGTCTTAAATATTCCGCATTTTTTTGCATTCTAAAATAGTAAGAGACGTCCAACGATAAAATTAACATGAATAATAACGCTTTCTCTTTTTCTGACGCAAACTTTTCTAAAACAGCCATATTTAAGTATATCTCATTGAAATATCTATGGCAAACAACTAGTGGTAATGGACACGTGACACCAGATCGGCATTATTTACTTTTTTCTATCACCTTTTTAAGGACTATTATTATAAATAGAGCAAGAAATACAAATAAAATTGCTATGAATAAAAAAGTGTGGTTTTAATAAAACACACTTAGACAAAAATGTAACGACACTAACACTAGTCTACATAAAAAAATGTAACTGACATGGCTATCAGTGGCGACGGGTCAATATAAGGCGATTACCATCGGCCTTTAAGAAATCCCACCGATCCACCACTTTTTATTTTAAAGTACAATTAGGTAATTTTCAAGTGTTGCTAAGTATTGCTGAGGAACACCTGGGCGCAAAAAAAAGCAAATCTTCCGTACAAAATTCTCTGATTCCTCATTATCAATGAAAGTGGGACAGTTTCTGCAGAAGATAACTGCAGAAACTGTAAGCTGGCATCACGCGGTGGGTGGCTTTCTTTGGAACGGCTTACCCTAGCCAATACTCCACCTGTCGCTACTGATGGCTATAGGTGCATCGTTATCTTTTAAGGGTCCCTCGTGTTATACAGCAAAAAATGTCCATCACGTATACATTTCGAACTATGTATACGAAAATTAAGTTAAAAAAAAAAAGTTTGAAAAATTTCCTATTGGCTAATATTATAACGATACAATTTTAAAATAAATAGGTGTTTTTTTTGGTGGGAAATCATCAAATATCTTCTCCCGTTCTGGGTGAAGCTGGAGGGCGTGTCAGACTTCTAAAACCCACCCGTGTTCCTTCAGTTGCCTGTGTGCCAGGGGGCCACGGTATCTGTTTCGAACAACCTGTTTTTAATTTAAGATGTTTATTTTTGAGGCAATGATATGTACACTAACTATTGTAACTGTTTTGTAGATATTTTTTTTTTGTTGCAAATGGCAATTTTTTCTTGTATTCTGTTGCTTTCCCTTATTAGGAACCAACAATAATCCCCCATCATTGCAGGATCCCAGCGGCCTTGATATCTCTGTTCCATCGTTAAAATATCTTGGTGGAACCTCTCTCCCTGCTCGTCACTAACAGAACCTAAATTTTAAGTTATCTTTTAAGTTTTAACCCCAATTCCGACCTTGATTCACTATAGGAAAACCAAAATAATTGAGATATGCTAATCTAATCATTTGAGTTATTGTTCTAGCTTGTGATTTAGCGACCCATATTTATACGAGCCAAAAACATAAAAACCGTGGTTGTAAAACATCACCAGTCCCACCCAACTGCTGATGTTTTACAACCACGTTTTTTTTTTACTTTAGACATATTTTATCCAAAAATCTCACTTTCCGAAGCTATCACAACAATTTTACAACTAACAGATTATAACCATCCATTATATTTCGATTCGTTGCAAATAGAACATTTCGTAAAAAAAAAAAGTTAGAAAATCTCAAAAACCTTACATAGTACAGAATTTTTAACTATGAATTGGCATTCCAAAGAAAAAATTTAGCTTTTCTTATGAAATTATAATTTCTGTAGCTTTAAACAGGGAGTAAAAGAAATTGCGTGCCATAGCTTAGGGGGGTAGGTTCAGTATCGATAAAGAAAACCAGACAAAAAAAAAATTGCAGGATCAACCTAATTTAGTACCTACTAACTTAAAAGAGCAATCGTTTAGAATTAAAATCATTTTACTTGGTCAAATGTTTTAATTACTTACCTACTATCTAACGCGTTGTCATTTTGGTTTTGAAATTTTATTATTAATTAGCCTTTATACAAAAATAAAACTTATTTTAAGCAATTTT
The DNA here is from genome assembly GCA_949091785.1 of Polymixis lichenea. Classification (NCBI taxonomy): domain Eukaryota; kingdom Metazoa; phylum Arthropoda; class Insecta; order Lepidoptera; family Noctuidae; genus Polymixis; species Polymixis lichenea. Next base: position 8,542,137 of record OX420951.1, read on the forward strand.
TTAATCAATTCTAAACGATCGCTATTTAATTAGGTAGTAGTATTTCTTTTTAAATCTTTTTTATAGGTATTTATTTTTAATTCGTTAAGGGTTCCTTTATAGATACTGAACTCACCCTGAAGCTATGGCACGCAATTTCTTTGACATCCTGTATATTTATGTCATTCGAATATTGAACACAAGCAAAGTACAAGCTCTGCATGCGGACAAGCTTCGGCAACATGAAAAAAAAATCAAACAATAGGAATTTATTTTGTCTTTTTATACAGCCAGGCAGTCCTTATCTGTTAGACATATCTGTGCTGCGAATAGAAAGTTACAGTCGCATACAAATAGCGTATCATCAAAACTGCCATTACTAACAGGCATTACTTAAACTGAAAGTAAAAAAAAAGTAGCTTTTTATGTCTCTACTAGTACACCAAGAAATGTTAATTTTCTTATTTTTTTTACCTAATCTGGTTTTTCAGTAGACTGAATGTGTCTCCCTCTGTACGCCGATTTTACGCCGTTCAAAAAACTGCCTTATGTCCACATGATAAACCCTAACTTGTTAACATCATAATAATTATGTGATTGTCATTAGATTTACTTCTTCTTTACTAAAAAACATCTTGAGGGCTTATTTTTATGGCTCAAGTTTATTGCCCGTTTCTTCTATAATTGTATGGACGATATTATTGAAATTTTGAACATTATGAAAGCAAATGCAATCTTTGCTTTTATAAATCAGCGTACACTGTGCCACTGCTGAGCAAAGGCCTCCCCATCCCTACAGGCATCCTTTTCCAAGGCCACCTCGATCCAACCCTTGCAATAGGCATCTAGGTCATGTCGCCTCCTCTTCTTGGGCCGGCCTCGACGGTGCCGTCCATCAGGCACCCACTGTGTGGAGACTGCCCAGTGGTCACTGTGCATTCGGCTGGTGTGACCCATCCAGTCCCATCTTTGCTTTCAGGAAAGTTTTTACTAACTTATAATAATTTATTATAGAACAACTGAGTCATTTTGTAGCAGATGTTTTTCTTCCCATACAATAAAGGGCAATTCTTTATTTTATTACTCAATTTGAATAAATTATCATTTCATACATAACTGTTTTTATTTATAGCGCTATTAATAACTGTTTATTTTATCAGGTTGGTAACACAACCGACCTTGAACTTAGCAAATATATCTATTACAAATGACCTAATTAATTATTTTTAGTTGTAACATAGCACCCAATTTATTAAACGGTTTTTTTTTTTATTTCAGTTTGGGATTAGAAGAATCTAATAGTGTTTGCAAAACTTATACAGACTACCAGGCCGAATGAAGAGTCCCACTGTTTGTGGAACAGCACTACATTTACACTCCAGGGCAGAGTCATTTGACAATCTCCACCTGAGCAATTTTTCCATGTTTCGGACAACCTGGGTCTGGAGTCTGGGTTTAAAGGCTTCCAGATTAGCCAAGGCAACTCATGTCTAGGTGGAGATGTTTAACCAATGGGTTGGGTAGGAGAGCACATTGTTAATGTGATTTAATCTCATCTCCTGGGTACAATATATCTAATAAGGGAAGAATATCACAAATTTCTCTAATAAGTTATCTGTAATATGTAGACTATCGTAATTTTAAGTGTATTTTTATCTATTCCTTTTTTATCAAAGTAATTTGTAAAATAAGCCACTTGTAAAATATGTTGGTCAAAAGATGCTAACATTAATGTATGTACACATGTTGGTGTGATTAATTACAGGATATTGAGCACTTTTGGTTCTGAAATGTATCCTCATTGGCACACTATTAATATGTACCTTTTTATACAAATACTATATTGTACTCCCAAATAAAATAATGCTATGAGTGACCTTTTAACCAACGAAATAACAGGGGAGGTTCTCAAGTCGACGCGTGTATTTTTTTTTATGTATGACTACGCATATCTTTCTACAGAATAGTCCGATTTTGATCTTTCTTTTTTTATTGGAAAGGGTTTACCCCGAAGTTGGTCCCATATAAATTTGAAAAAAAAAATCCAACCCTAAGGGTAGGAAAACAGGGGATGATTGATTGTTCACTCACAGATTTTAATGCCTTAATTAAGGCGGTGACATACAATTAAAATACCGACATCCATACTTAGTTATTAAGGTTGAACAAAAAAGTTTTATAATTTTTTATTGCTTTTCAGTTTTTTCGGTGGTTAAATTTTTTGAATGCAAAGTTTGATTAAATATGTGTGTATTCATAGAGAAAAAAATGTTTTACACACAAAACTTACAGACAGTTTGTTACAGTTATGTGGCAAATTTTCTAAATGAAAAGCATCTACTGATGTATAGTCAGTATATTCCATGCTACTGCTTAGAATATACTGAAGTGTTTGTTGCTGCACTTCCTGCAATCTTAATCACTGGGAAGTGATAAAGGGAGGGGGTTTTGAAAGTTGTCTAAGGGCTGATTCTGAGCATAAACAAAATTTAAGCTTTAGTTCTTCTTAATTCAAATATTTAAAAAATTACATACCCATTTCTCCAGCTACTGAATCCCCTTGTGGCTTGACGAAGGGTGCTTTCTCCCACCTCTTGAGCCTCGTTCTTGGATATGCTGACAGTAGGATGCCATCTTCTCCTATATCCTGTTCAACTTCATTTACTTCTAAGTTTGTATCATCATCATCAATCTGGTTTCCTTTTTGGGCTGCTGCTATTGCTGCTTTTTTGCCTCTGTACTCTTCTTTAGTCTGTTAGGCATAAACAAAAACTGTTTCTTTTTACTCTATGTAGTGCAAGAATGTTTTATGTCATTATATTTTAGCTAAAGTTGTGCACTGTTGTTCCTTATCAAACCAGTGTCAAGTATGGTTTGTTTCAAATGTTTTTAAGGTTGTTTTAAACTAGGTGCCACTAAAATGCATATTTATACAAACACTCTGAATAGGTCAGTGACACAATAAACCAAAAGTAAGAAGTAACTGTTGCCTAGATTTTGGGCATTTTAAACAGTTTTATGATTCATAGATACACAATGATTGTGAGAGTGAGACAGTCATATTTATAAATAAATTCCTCATCCAAGACATTCTTTAAGTTTACCTTTACTAAGCTAAATTATAATCATAGGCTATATCATTTCTAAAGTGAAGTGAGGCTATATAATTTCTAAAGTGCTCTACATTTTAAACATTATTTAAACAATGATAAATTATCAAAACATGTAAAACACGACATTTATAAATATTCGTTTTTGTCTTTTTAATAACCAAGTTTACCATGAAGATCACCCAAACAAAAGGTCATAAGTCAATGACATTTTGTCTTGCTTGAGATGAAGTTCAATGCAAAACAGTACCTATACCTATTCAAATAAAGTGGTATTTGTGTAATAATGGTAACAGATCACATCATGTAAATGGCATGCAAATGTCCAGGTGATTTTAAGCAATAAATGTATTTGTTTTGGCTAGCATACGGTGACAATTTTCATGGGCCAGGTAAAGATTAACTATCAGCAACTTTTATTCTAATACCATTTCATAAATTGCAACATACTTTATTTCTTAGCTTTCTAGGGTAATATAATGCAAGAATCTATACAACTTAGACAAATAAAAAAATCCGATTTCAGGTGATTGGTAGTTTATGTGGTTCAAGCTGGAACTCAGTTTCGGCCTTTGAAAAATGGGGTACAATATGAGAAATAATTTAACATTTTATGGAGATAACATGCACAATACCACTACGTATTTTGAAATTTATTTATGCGTTGAAATTAGGAACCATTTAGTCTCCCTTTCACTACTCACATTCTGTTGCTAAATGATTGTGCTTACAGCATGTGTCACCAACATGGTTTTATGAAAACTAAATGCTTTTGGAATAGCAATGTGGGAACAGTAACTGTGACCCATATTATATTATTTGGCATGTTTCGAAGGAAGTCTTTGTAATTTCTAGGAGGAAAAAGGTGTAAACAAACAAAAATTGCAGTGCTGTCACATCCAGACCTTGAACTTGAACAAATCGTACCTGAATAATATTATCACTGTCTGCTTTTTTACTGCAGTCCCAGCCATCACCGAAGCAGTCGGAATACATAGCCAGGAGTACGACGTCCACCAGGAGCCATACCAATGAAGTCAGCAATATTATCCGACATGTATGTATCCGTATTTTACTCCTGAACATTTTAACTGATCAAGTTCGCACGCACTCGAGTTCACTGCCTCATGACAACACGGCCACACGAATGTCACGTTATCTTCCCGACCTGCAACACACGCGTATTTTGAGGAAACAAAGCAAAACTAACAACGGACGTTTACACGAATTACACTTTGACACAACCTAAATTGAAAGCATTTATGCCCATGATACCTTGCCCTTCTAGTTAAATTTAATTATAAATACTAAAAATCTAAGCACAATTTCACAGTAAGTAGGTTTCCGGATCTAAATTGTGAATACTGCATTAAATACTTCACTAAGTTTTATTTGTTTTAGTACCGGTCGAAAACTATTTATTTCGCTATCGACGTAATCACGAGTTCTTGGTTAAAATAATATTACCGTTTTGTTTTCTGTGAAATATAAAGTTTGTATGTAGTGCAACTATAGTGAATGTTGGCTCGCGGTCGACATTCAACTCGTCGACAATCAATTCCATCGACAATCGCCAACAAAAAAAGTACTCTGTGATCGCCAATCACGACAAGCCAAAATGTATACGTCAAACTTTCTTCCGTGTCAAATCCGTAGTATTTGATTGCCATACTCCAAAGAATGTTTACTGATAACTACTTAGTCGATTTTTAGGTTTTCTGTATGAGCCGTTGTGTGCTATAAATAGGGTCACAAAGTAAAAGCTAGTCATTGGTGGCAGAGATATTTTTAGCACCGATCTAATAAGCGATTACACATAGTCTTATAAGATAACCCAAAAAATCTCGGGGCTTCATTTTTTTTTTCAGATAGCTCTCTCCTACAATTTTTGTTTTTTGACAACTTTCGCAAATACATGGCTCCCCCTTTTTTGCAGATTATAGCCGTGCAACGGGGAATATTTTGCGAAATATGCTTAATAATGAGAAAAAAGTCACTTGTTTGCAAAAAATGCATGTTAAATGTAATATAAGAGAGCTAGCGGTGAAATTCTTTGACATTGGATAGCAGCGACGTAGTTATGAAGTAGTAATTTGTATTGCTATTGTGTTCTTAAAACGTTTGAAATGCAAAATTAAATTAAATCTGTTAGTTTTACCCAAGTTTACCAATGGTTATACCAGACATTCAATTTCTCAAAACCTGGTAAAATAATGGCATACCTTCTTAGTTTCTAGCACATCAATTTAAACATAACATGACATCACACTTGTGATCTCCAAAGGGCTAGGCAGAAGTGTGCTTACAATACACACACTTTTGTCCGGTTATGTTTGTGTAATAGGGTCTATTTCCATCAACCGGGCACAAATCCGGCTTCAGCAGGAATTCCAGATGGAAAACACTCATACTCAATAAAAATTTTACCCGACCTGAGAATTGAATCCAGGACCTTAAACTCAGCCTTCAGCAGTAACGCACTTACAACCACTAGACCAACCAGGCAGATTTCAGTCAATTTAAAAATCGAATTTTTACGATTTTGCTGTATCTCTAAACCATTTGTGGCGACCATCGACAATTTTGCTTGACGTGCTTGACATTGACAAATTACAATCGATGACAGTGTTGAGTGTACTGACAGTTGTGACTTGTTATCAATTTATTATCAATCCTGCTCACAAACTCAGAAGTAGTGGATATCTTAATCCACTACTTTTAGGCTACTGTGTAAATAATTTAGCTAATTTGTCTGTCCCACTGTAGTGCGTCTTATAAATATACAACGGTTTTTTACTATTAATAATAATGTACCAACTAATTTTTATGGATATCTGAAGAATGTGTTTGTTCCTGTACTTCGAATAGAAAAGTGGCGATCTGAATAGCAAGTTGTGTTCTTAGAAAAACCCAATTAATACCGCAGCGAGTTATGGTGTGACAAAATGAATTTCCTTATCAAATTTCCGCCCTACACCGAATAGAACTGAGACCAATAAAAACAGCTTGAACTGCAACAAGTATACGTCGCGCTTCTGATTATAATTAGGCAAGTGTTTACTTTCGCTAATAAATACGTGTCATTTCATATTAGACTCATTTGATTAATAATAAAATTATGAACAGAAACAAGAACAATTCTAGGATGGTGCGAACTACCGAATGCGAGACCGAAACAAAGACTGCAAACACGCCATACAGACTCATAACAAATGAGGAAAAGCCACCTGACATTAAATTTGAGAAGGAGAACTCATGGGTGGCTGGAGTACAAATGTTTGTGTCCTTCCTACTGGCTGGGTTTGGCATGGTAGCAGCCAGTCTCCTGCTGGATGTGGTGCAGCACTGGGACGTCTTCACCAAAGTATCTGAAGTGTATATCTTAGTGCCAGCCCTCCTCGGGTTAAAAGGTAATCTGGAAATGACATTAGCATCTCGACTGTCAACTCATGCCCATTTGGGACATCTGGATACTAGTTTGGGATCCCTGGTTGTGGGTAATTTGTGTTTAATACAATGTCAGGCAGTTCTGGTGGGGTTCCTGGCCGCCATGGCTGCAGTGGCCATGGGTTGGATACCTGAAGGACAATTTGACATCCATCATGCATCATTGTTGTGTGCGTCTAGTGTGTTAACCGCATCATCTGCCAGTTTTGTACTGGGTTTAATCATGATAGGAGTGATAGTGGTATCAAAGAAGATGCATATAAACCCTGACAACATTGCCACACCCATAGCAGCCAGCCTGGGAGATCTCACAACCTTGGCACTGTTATCTTGGATAGCATCACTACTGTATAAATCTATTGGCACAAGTGTAATATTACCATCTATTATTATCATTATTGGCGCGCTTCTTGTACCGGTGTGTGGCTATATCGCTTGGAGCAACAAATTTACAAGACAAGCATTGGATGAAGGATGGGTGCCAGTAGTTTCCGCCATGGTAATAAGCAGTGCTGGAGGACTTATACTGGACCACACAGTGTCCGTGTACACAGGTATTGCTGTGTACCAGCTGGTCATCAATGGGATAGGAGGCAATATGGTAGCTGTACATGCTTCTAGGCTATCCACCCAACTGCACACGGGCCAAAAAGAAGGTTCTGTAATGGGGAGCACCACGAAACTGCTACTCTTAATGGTGATACCAGGCCAATTAATATTTATTTACACTATAGGATACTTAAGAGCTGGTCACACATCCACAACCCCCACTTTCATATTAATTTATATGTCGGCTGCAATGTTGCAAGTGTTCCTGTTGTTAACCATAAGTCACTACATGGTTGCGTGGATGTGGCGGATGGGTATGGATCCTGACAACTCAGCAATACCATATCTTACTGCACTGGGTGATTTACTAGGCACAGCACTACTAGGTGTGGCTTTCAGCATCCTTTATGCAATAGGTGATAAAGACAGTGATTTAGGAGACTAACATAGATCTCAACGTAAGTAATATCTGCTTATACTGCTCAAAACTATTTAGAAGCTGGTAAAAATTTACAATACTTAATAAATAAGCAATTCTATTCTAAATATGTAGTATTTAAGCAGTATTATTCAATCGTGTGCCATTATTTTTATGTTCATGTACTTACTTAAAAAAGTGGCACGTACATAACCTGAGAAGAGAGCTTTCGACTATCAGTAAGTTTTTTGCTCCTGACTGCTTACAAATTCATGTAAAACTACTTTTATATGGGTTAACTAATGTACTTACTTTATACATAAACCATAAGCAAATGTACATATGTTGAGACTTAAAAACATAGTTCATATTGGTGCTACTAATATTTTAAAAAAAGTTTTAAAATGAGGATATTTTTATAAGTACATAAATAGAAAACATTATTTTGTGATTTTGATTAAATAAACTTGTTGATTTTGATAAGTCTTTAAATTACATCTGTGGGTAATTGCGTAACACATTAGCAGTAGGAATAGCTATTATATATTTTGACAATTCACATTCATTGCATTATTAAATTGTTCATCAGACAAATTTTTCGAACGTTTGAAGCAATGGATATGCAATATCCATCAAAATAATTCAGATTGTGATTGATAGTGTCTTACGCAATTATGGTGCTGGCCTATGATGATGATGATGATGATGGGACTCCCTTTTTCGCACGTAGACTCCCATTCGATCCGTTGAGCGTGGGGATTCTGGCTAACAAAGCCAGCCTAGCTCCGCCCAAAAAGCACTGGTGCTGGCCTATTTTAGTAAAAAAAAATAACTTTAAAAAACAAGCTTTTACTATTACTTTCATGTTAATAAAACGTATTTAAAAATTAAAAATAACTTAATCTCAATTATTTAAATAAAAGCGTGTTACATTTTGATGGCAGGAGAACTAAAGAACATTTATTAGCATGTTACGCCTATTTCTAACCGTCAATAAGAAACACGCTTTTATTTAAATAATTGAGAATAAATTATTTTTAAATTTTTAGTTCGCTCTAATAACAAGTAATAATAAAAGCTTGTTTAAAAAAAGTTCTTTTAATTTTATTTTTAACATTTTAATATAAGTAGCTCGTAACAATTCGTAGAACCCACACATATAAGTGTGAATTCAATTACTATTTATTTAATAGTGTCGTCGTACGACACCATTAAATAAATAGTAATTAACATTTAAATAGTCATTAAAATTCTTTATAGCGCTTCACGGTTATTGGACTAGGTACTTAGGTAACCAATTAATATTTAAGTGGAAATTCATGATCACTGTCTGTTCACTAACATCTTAAGGTGCGCGGAGTAACTAAAATTGCTCCATATTGGGCAATTCTCGTTAATTAAAACGTCACGAGTTCACGACTACATCCAGAAATTCAGGGCAATGGCAACATGTAGCCATCTGTTGCCAGAAATATGGCCACACAATATGGAGCAATATGGGGCAACTTATAAAACTAGGCAATGCGGGAGGCGCATTGCCTAGTGCGGCGCCGCCACCTTCGCCGCCTATCTTTATTATTTAGTTCGAAGTTATTATACTATTTTGGTGATCTAAATACCTATAAAGCTAACAGTCGGCCGGTTCTTCTCGCAAAAACCAGACGTAGTTATACGTACAACCGAGATAGAAAGAAAATTGACTAAAAATTTCTAAACCGACTGGATATTCGGCAACTCATGAAATGTATGGAGCAATCAGAAGCAATATTGCCGAAACACATCGGAAATTTATTGTTGTTGGCCCAGATTGATTCATTAGTGTTGCCGAGCAATAATTGCTCAAAACATTGCCCGTGTAAGAGCAGCTTTAGGCAATAAATTGCGCCATACCTGATACCATACCAAATACCGCACTAGTGTATCGAACCCGCGACCCTAATCAATCAGTGCGACATTTGATGCGTCATCCATCAGTTATTAGGTATTACAAGGTTTTATTTAATTTGTAGTCTTGTATATGTAACTATTGTTCGGGTGGAATCTTTTAACTCAATTTTGAAGCAGATTATCTTAAACCGATTGAGCTGAAATTTTGCATGCATGTAAATATCGCGTGACAATGCAATATTATGATGACATGAAGCTGATCTGATGGTGGAGCTTGAAGGTGGCTATAGGTACTCCACCATAAAACGACACAAGACCCATCGAGTTTGGGTTCGTTTAAATCGTACTGACGAGTACTTTGATCCTATATGGTAACCTAGGGTCTGATGCTGGAGCTGAAAGATGCCCATTGGAACTCCACGATACAACGACACAACCCCATCGAGTTTGGGCTCATTTGATTCGTATTGACGAGTACTTTGCTCCTATATGGTAACCAGGGTCTGATGCTGGAGCTGGAAGGTGGCCATAGATACATAACACTTTAAGTGCTCAAAATAACACTTAAGTATGTATGTTACGCGCAACTTTCTTATAATTTTTTTTCATGTGGGGGTGTTTGTTATGGTCAGGAGGAGGTCCTCCTGACCATAACAAACACCCCCCCCCCAGTGGATTCCCGCATTGTCGTTGCGGGGGGCTCAGTAGCTGTGGTCATCCCCACGGTGAAGCGAAGAGGAACCCCAAGGTGGGGCCGCTCGTCAGGGCTTTTGCCTCCAACCCGACGACTTAACGGCCAAAAAGTAGGTTGCGGTGAGGTGCATCACAGCTGAGGCGGGTCGCGATGTCGAATGGGAGGCATCGCGGCTGAGGGTTACAGGCTGCGGCGGAGGAGGAGTACCGGTACTTCTGAGTAGCGCTCTTCCCTTCCGCGGCCTGGACGGGGCCGCCACCTTTTGATGGCGGACGCGGTGGGGCCGCAGGGGAGGAGGAGTGTTATAGCGTTGGCCGCTCTCCCTATCCCCTGCGGCCGAAAAGTGGTAGGCGGCGGGGCCACTGTGCTGACCCGTCTGGGGCCAGTATGCTATTTGGTTCCTGGGGTAGTTACGGCGTGCCATGTCTCCTGGTGCGCCGGTGATAGGGGTTATTCCCCTCCGAGGAGGGTCCGGTGACGGACAGCCGCGGCGGGTTCGCGAATGGCTTGCACTTTTCCGTGTTCCTCCTCAAGCGGCACTGGAGGACACCCTGGAGTTTTAGGGGTTACAGGCCCACATAACTACGCTATCTCTCCGTGGTAGCGCAGTAGGCATTTCTCCAGGTTAAAAAAAAATGCCTGGGTCGACAGCGCGTTGTGTCCCACGCGCGCTGTCAGAGATGTCAACAACAACTGGTGGGGTCCACAAAGGCCGATGCCTGCCAGGGGTGCAGGTTGTTCGAAAGAGATACCGCAGCCGCTGGCACATGGGCAACCGAGGAAACACGGGTGAGTTATAGTCAGTAAAAGTCTGACACGCCCTCCTGCTCCATCCAGAGCGGGAGAAGTCATTTGATAATTTCCCACCCAGAAAAAAACAAAAAAAAACCATAACAAACACAACAAAAAAAGAATTACCAAAATTGTTCCAGTCGTTCGCGTGTGATACCGTGACCAAGGGAAATTCATTTTTATATAAACAGGATAAGTTTTTAACCAGTGCGCAAACTGTAAAAAATTAGCTGTTCCATACATTTTGACCGCGTAGGTATTGCACTTTTCTATGAAACAGATTTTTTTTTTATAACCGACGAAAAATTACTGCGCTGGGGGTTCTAGAATGATATGCTGAATTCATGGGTACAGTTTGCGCACTGGTTAAAAACTTATCCTGTATAGATGTTCTGCTTTTCCTGCCAGCAACGATTTGCCAGAATACTTAACCAATAATTACTTGTATGTACATAGAATATCTTTGAGACCGAAAAAGCCCACTTTCCACTATGACAGAGTAAGTTGACGTTCAGACGGACGCACTGGAGTTACAAATCTCGGTTTTGAATCGAGCATTGAGAATCCAACAGAGTGCATCGCGAATGAGTCTCAAAGCGTCAAAAACACACTGTTCGATTTTCAACTCTCGGCTCTAAGCAGTGCGTTGAAGATCCAGTGCGCAAAAAAAATCCTGCGGCGATTCTATAACGTTCGTGGGAACGTGGGCTTAGCTCAGACCAAAGAACACACAGACAATTTTTATGACATTAAAATTTAAACCGTAGGGTTTAAAATTCAATGTCATAGAAATTGTCTTTAGCACGCTCTTTTGTACTTTAGGACCATAACCGTAGGGTCCATAGGGTCATGGTCCTATAGTGCAAAAGAGCGTGCTTGGCTTCGCCCGTAGAGCTTTGTTTGCTGATGCTTGGACGACTGCACTATACAGCAATGATGATAAGTTATAAAAAGATTATAACATTTTTCTGCACGAGCGATTGATGAAGCTCAGAAGAAGATCATAGATAGGTAGAGCAAGGAAGGGAAGTAGGGAAGTAGAGCAAGATCATAGATAGGTATCGATAGTGGTAAAGCAGACTAAAGAACCTTTTTTTACGTGGAGAAATGCTCAGTTATGTGGGACTCTAACCCACTAAAACTACACGGTATCCTCCACTTCCGATTGTGGCGGGAACGCGCAAGCCATCCGCAAACCCGCCGCGTCGGTCACCGGACCCTCCTCTAGAGGTAAACCCCATCACCGGCGCACCAGAACACACGACATGCCGTGACCACCCCAGGGAACAAATAGCACAAGGGCGCCAGACGACCCCGTGCATGGCACCCTTGGTCCCCCTGTGACGGGTCAGCACAGTGGCCCTGCCGCATACCACTTTTTTTAAGGAGAGCGGCCAACGCTATACCGACACTCCTCTTGCCCTGCGGCCCCACCGCGTCCGCCATCAAACGGTGGTGGTGGGAACATCTGTATGTTCTAGGTGAATTTGGGCCCAATTCTGTATTGTTATAATGATTCGCCGCGGAATCTTACTACCTACGTTCACACTACGTCCATATCTTTTTTAGAAACCAATGTAACGGTAAGGAATCGAAATGTCATATTCCATAAGTTTCAAGACAAGTTGTTGTTATTATTAAATACGATATTAGCAGAATTCGTGTGTCATTGACGTGGTAACGAACTTACGAGTAAGGAATTGTTAAGTGGTCATAGTCAATTCAGGCCCTCATGAACGGCCCTACCTCGGGGTAACTCTTCGCTTCACCGTGGGTGGGCAAGCCTCGGTTACTGAGACCCCGCAACGACAATGCGGGAACCCACCGGGGAGCAGACCAGATATTTTGGACTAGATGAATCATAAACGACCCCTACATCTGGAATAGATAGGGGGCTGGCATAGAAAATACTCTCTTTCTATCAGCAAATCGACATTAACACAGACTTAATAAAATGGCAGCGGGAATCTTTCGCGCACTTTATCTTCAACGCATAGCGCCGTGACGCCGTGAGTAGAAAACGCAACAGTAAAACATACTGTTTTATTTTCGACGCGCTGTGATGCACTCTGTTGTATTCTCAATGCTCGCTCCAACACCGAGAGTTGAAAATCCAGTGCGTGAAAAAATCCCGCCGCGATTTTGTCACGTCCGCCAGAATGTCAAACAAATTATGCTCTAGCGAAACAATTATTATTATTAGGTCATATATTGACGTGATCCAAAGCTTTAGCGAGAATCCGGCATCGACGACACCGCGGCGCAGTCCAAGGCCTCAAAGACCACGATAAAACGACGCCATTGGTAGTGACAGGGGCCACGGTAAGCCTCCTTTCTACGCCACTTATCGTTCATTGCACGGGCGGCGATCAGCATAACCACATCCACGATTACTGCAATACCGACGATCAAGACGACAGTCTCAGGGTTATGCAATTATTTATTCTTCAAATTCTGGAGAACAGGAGTGTGAGGAAGATTTATGAAAGAAAAACAGGTGGCTAGATAGAACTGGCAGCACTGCGGTAAAATTGTAATTTCGCTAGAACAAGAAAGAAGTTCGAAACTCGAGTTTACAATACGTCGCGATGACATGGACAGGTTTGTAAGAAATTTACAAAATGTTTCGATCGATATTTGTAAGAAATCAAATTTTGAACAGTGGCCTAAAAAAATCAATACGGTCAGGCATCAAGAGATCTTTATGCACAGAACTGACCAGAAGAAAACTTTCTCAGTAAGTACCTACGTTCTTCCAAGTTTTAGTAAAAAAATGTGTTTGTTTTCATTGATATTTATCCAGTCCTATCAGCATAAAAAGTCAGCCCTTCAGTAACGAAAGGAATTATCGGATCATGAAAAAATGAGACATGTGCAAATATCTGAAGTTTGCCAGAGATATCACTGAGATGACTGATAAACCAACACCTTCAGCTCTCATTGACTGCTTCTAAGATTACATCTCAAACAATGCTAATGTGTGAATGCTAAAATTTTTAAACCACAAAAGACAAAAAAATATTAATAGGATGTAAGTACGTAGGCTATCTCTCAACTTAATAAAATAGAAAACTGACCAAGTACGTGTTAGACCACGCACAATGAAGGGTTCCATAGTTGGGATGAATTTATCCCAAGAACATAGGTACTTTGTAGTAGAAAAACATGTTCTCTGATCTCTCATACATCCATATAATATACGTCACGGTCAATTCTCCGACAGTAAAAATGTAAAAACGGAAGTGTTCATTCGGCATTAGTAGTAGTTAGTAGATTGTATCATATTCATAAGGGAGCACAATAATATTTTTACGGCGAGGGTGCTTTTTTGAGCCCAGATCCAGAGTGAAGTGAGGGATTCTTTAGTAGAATCCTGAACGTGGCGAGGGATTCAAAGTACCTACGTCGTCCGAGCCAAAAATATATTTTGCGCCCGAGTGATACACTCTACTTTCATCACCCTCTATGAGAAAATAAAAGGCGCCTTTATTTTATTATCTTTTATTATATTGTAATATCATTACTTAATAAAACATAGAGTAACAACTAAATTGAAATTAAATAGTATCTAATATAAAACAACTAAAAACTTATATTTACATTTAAGAAATTTTCGCAATTATGAAAATGTAATGTTACAATTTCATTAGGGATAGAAAAGATTCTTGTAGATTTTATATTCTGCGTGTTTGAAATAATGTCCGAATCTGCCTCATTTTGAGAAAAATGTGACGGTGAATCTCGTTGTTTGGATGTAGATGGGCGCGGCGACAGTGGTGGCATATCTGAAGGTTGCAATTTAATGTTTTCCGCGATGCGTTCACATGTTTCGCCTTGATCTCAATGGATTCTTCTATATACCCCTCTGCTACAGCACTCGACTTCCATCCTCCATGTCGCTTGAGAACAGTTAAGTCCGCTCCCGAATCTGCCAAAAGGGTAGCAGAAGTACGACGAAAACAATGTCCTGTATACAGTTTGATATCTGGTAACTTCAAATAAGTAGCGATTTCTTGTGGCATGTTAGAAATGTTATTTTTTCCCATAACTTGTTTGAAGCACTTGCTATTTTGATAACGGATGAAAAACCGATTGGTCTTCATATCAGCAGGACGCAGGTCCAGGTATTTCTATATCGGACCGGTGAATTTTTGTTTTTGTGTCTGTCAGCTTTAGGTACTAACAGTAAATCATCCGATTGATTTTCAACATCATCAACAGTTATTTTTAAAAATTCATTGCCACGACAAGCTCCATGAACTCCGAAAATTAAAGCCACCTGTAACAAAACCGAATGTGAATAAGACAAGTATCTGTCGAAGTACAGGTTACAATAAAATGCGCATTTTAAAACACTATGGTTATACTTTACTAATCCACCATACCTATACATAGTTACTTACTTTTACGGCAAGAAAGACTTTGCCTCATTAAGGAAAGTCTCCACGTTTTTGACTGAGAACACTTTGGATTGTTTAGGTTTAAATTCACCATACATCCTCTTCAGATACGCTATTAATTTCGAATATGTGTCCAGTTTTACGTCGTTATTAGAACTGATTGTTGATTTTAGCATTGAGTGGGTACTCCAAAGAGTGGAAGGTTGTTTAGTTTTGGCTAAGTACTGGAAGTAGGCCAAAAACACAGATTTCTCCATTCAATAAAATTACCATAGGCTTTCATATATTTCTCCCGCGATTTTGCAGGTAATTATCCATCACATTTCTTGCGTCAGTCCTAATACTTTCAAGACACTGTCACTTGAAGAATTCATTTTTCAAAACGAAACCATGAATTTCTAACAATCCGTGAAAATTGATGAAAACGCGGGCTGCAGTTCGCGCCTTTTTAATTTGATTTCTTTTTTTATTCAGCTGGCGGCAGTGGCGCGACTATGGGCCGTCGTACCAGCCAGTCTTTATTCAAACAATATTTGCGTTCGATTTCTTTGGCGCTGAACACTAAGATGTTCCAAATTCAAAAAGTGCGCGGCAAAGATGATTGCGGCGCACTTAAAAAGAGGATTAAAAACTCATTACTGCCCGCTAAAAGTTTCTTAAGAAAACACCACCTTTGGGTGCACTTAAAGGCGAACCAAGTCGTCCTTTTCGAATAGATGGAATGAAAAAAAATTCGTCCGCATCGCTGTCACTGGAAATAATGCGTAAAAGGCGTTGCCACGTTGGATGGCAATGCTGATTATCTGACCTAAAATTAGGCCAGCCTGCTGGTCCTCTGAATAGTCGACCAACCGCTGGCGATGTCCCGAAATACTCGATGAGTACTTGAACCCCACGGCCCTAGTGTTTCAATCCCGAACGGCTTAAACAATCTCCCAATAGGGTTGTTATATTTGCGCCGTTTGAGGTTTATTGGGCCCGCAGCAGCCGCCCCAGCATATCCCGCCCTGATAGGAAGATGGGAAGGTTCGAGGTTGTTGACACTGGTTCCATCCCACCCCAAAAGCCTACCCAACTTCCAAGGTATTATGGTAATTCCGCCTAGCCTCTCCATATTCGCGTGCCAAACCATTGAGTTCTAAAACAGCGGGCACCCAGGCAGAGCCAGACAAGAGCCGGCTAGCGTGCCGTGCCAACCGACCAGCGCTCTTTGGGCACGCCACGATCGCGGCGGTAAGTGGGTCTTTGAGGAGTGGTTTGAGAGGCGGCATGGCGTCTTCACCTTCCGCCTGACACAGGTCCTCACCGGACACGGTTGTTTCGGGAGGTTCTTGTTTCGGATAGGGCGGGAGGAAACGCCCGGGTGTTTCCATTGCGAAGATCGCCCTGAGGACACGGTGGAGCATACGGTGGAGGTCTGCCCGGCTTGGGCGGAGCATCGCCGTGTCCTCGTGGAGGTGATCGGCGGCGGCGATCTCTCGCGTCCGACCCTGGTCCAGGCCATGGTACGGAGCGAGAGGGCATGGCTAGCAGTCGCCTCCTTCAGCGAAGCAGTTATGTTCGCAAAGAGGGAGGTGGCGCACGTGAGGGAGATGCAGTACATGCGCCCTCACAGCCGTGGCCTTCGCAGGAGACGCCCTGGGCGTCGGGAATCCCAGGCTGATTCCCGGCCACCGTAGGCGCGGGCTTGCGGACGGCGAGTAATGGGTAGCTCGCTGTCCGTAAGGACCAAGCCCAGGTCGACGGCGCGTTGTGTTCCACGCGCGCCTCAAAGAGATGTCATCAGCAACTGATGGGGCCCGCAAGGGCCGATGCCTGCCAGGGGTGCGGGTTGTTCGAAAGAGATACCGCGGCCCCTGGCACACAGGCAAGTGAGGGAACACGGGTGGGTTTTAGTCAGTAAAAGTCTGACACGCCCTCCCGCTCCACCCAGAGCGAGACAAGTTATTTGATGATTTCCCACCCGGAAAAAAAAAACCAGCGCTCTTGCTGCAGGAAAGGCCATGGTGTCTGAGGCGGTCGATTGCTTCACCGCACTCACAGTGATCTGCACAGACGCATACTTGGAACAATTTACTTGTGTGATAGAACTATAATTACCGATTTTAGGACTTGTACCGTGAGACCTTGCTTTTAGCCAAATTTCGTGATTCTAGATCAACGGGAAGTACCTACCCGGGTTTTAATTTATTTGCGAGTTACATAATATGTCGCATAATTGGCCGTATTTTTATTTTCCGTTGATTTAGAAGCTTGAATTATAAGACCATGCAAGAGAACATAGTCATAATTCTTTGATATTAATTTCAACTTGATACGCGTTCGTAAAAGGGTCTTGAGTTTTTGACAAACAGACAACGAAGTCACCCTTTATGGTTTCCGTATTTTTTGTTTTTGAGGTACGGAACCGTAAACAAATCCTAACACACAGCCTAAACCGATGGGACTAGAAGCATGAAACTTGCCAGTCTTGTTACAAGAGTTTGCGAGTTTGTTTCCTATTGTTTATGCCTATGGAAATGCGCTGAAGGATTTTTGTCAATTTAACAATAAATGTTTTAATAGGGGATGAAAGTTTCTATGGATTTTTGGTGAAACCAATACCATCGGGATCTCTTCTGGTAAATAGACTAGCTTCCGCCCGCGGCTTCGCTCGCGTGGCTTGTTGTTGATAAAAAGTAGCTTATGTCCTTTGCCAGACTTCATTTGGACGGACTATCCATAGTACCTATCCATAACAAACATGGCAGCAAGCTTTAATGTCGCTCCACTCAGGGCATTCTTATCGTGTAACTTTAAAAATATTCGTCCAAATTACTTAGTGGTAAAGACTAAGTTTATCTGCATTAACCAAAAGCGAGAGAGGTATAACTTTTTATAAGAATTCACTAAATACGACGTACTCAATAAATTGGTAGGTAGGTAGGTACCCTACCTACCTACCAATTTATTGAGTACGCCAGGTGCACAGAAATGAGCCTCGACCAGGCGCCTTGATCTATATTTATTCTCAAAAATCTGAGTGAGACTTCGTCGCATTAACATTGTAAACCCTGAAGACGCAGTGATTGCATTCGAAAGCTGTGGTAGGTTCCTACCAGGCTAGATCGGAAGATTCTTCCATTTTAATGGAGGAGTGGTACCTACACCACCTAAGAGACACTATTGATTTCTGACAAGCACGCGAACGAAGTCGCGGGCACAGCTATTATACATGTAAATTAGATTTTGATTACATACTCGATGAACGTAGCAATCTTGCAGCCGGATCTTAGACTATAAAAAACGTCCTAGGTACATCTAAACGTACCAACTTTCACACATAAAATATTAGCAGGGTTATTAGTCACTAACCGAGTCGCAAAACTTCCGCCTTGAAATTTGCCAAAGAACGATGGAACACAGTATTCTGGATGTAAAAAGACAAGATAAAAACTTTGATTTGTTTAATTTTTATTAATGCACAATGAGTGCCTGAAGATGGACTGCGCCACCGGTCGGCCCTACCGCGAGGGCTGGTTCGAGGTGGCGCAGGAAACGAGTTCCTGGAAGGAGTTGGCGGTGGTCTTCGCCCAGTAGTAGGACACTATAGGTTAAACAAAAAGAAACTTAGTAGGAAGGAAATCAGTATGATAGGTAGGAAGTAGGATGGTACTGTTAAGAAATTGACTTAATTATTACTTTTATGTTTTTGATCTTTTCAGAGTTTTAAATACTCCAAACAGAAGAATTTTAGCCAAACCACAATGGATCATACAGATGAGAAATTATGCAGACCTACCAAAACACACAAAGGTGCTCCTACCAGCAATGTCACCAACTATGGAGAAAGGAACCATTATGAGCTGGGCCAAAAAGGAGGGTGATAAACTCTCTGAAGGTACCTAACTATTGCTTTTTTGTTATTTTACCAGTTGGAATGGAAAGCTCTGGATCATTCACAGAAGGATATGAGAGATGCGGCATAAATACTTAGATGTTTTTGATGATGATGGTTGACAGTAACACTGGTGGCCCTGATGGCAGTCTCATACTAAAACATTTCAATAAAGCAATGTGAATACAACAAAATATTTAAAGCTGGTTATAAATTTATAATTAGCTCAAATCCCTGATATCAAGGTATTTTTTAGGTGACCTTCTCTGCGAGATTCAAACCGATAAGGCTGCAATGGGTTTCGAAGCCACTGAAGACGGCTACCTGGCTAAGATAATACTCCCAACTGGAGCTAAAGATGTACCAGTCGGCAGACCTTTGTGTATCATTGTAGCAGAGGCAGCTCACGTAGCTGCATTCAAAGATTACAAGGATGATAGCCGTAAGTGCAATGCAAAATACATACCTACAGTAGGTGATATTTCTGTATAATTTTGTAAATGTGGAGTTCCCTTGACCTAAAACAATGTATCGTTATGCTCTTACATTTGCTTCATCTGATGACTGGCTTTATTACATTTGTATGACTGTTTCTCTAATTACTGTCTTTGCCCACAGCGGCACCTGCCGCCGCTGCCGCCGCCCCGCCAGGTAATACGTAACGTTTTTATTTTTATTTTCTCGTCTAAATCAGCATCGTCAGATAATTAAGCCCTCCGTGACTACATTACATGCCCTAGGTTAAGGTATTTACACTGAGTGACTTACTGTTGTGGTTTTCTCACTTGAAAATCAGTGTTGGAACATTATCCTATGAGCTAGACTTAAGGTAAGTTTGCGTTACTCGTAATCCCTAAGGGGGAACTACTTCCTGTTAAGGGTAGGCAATTCAAGTTAAAATCGATCACTAAAACGATGTGACTATTGGTAGACTATTAAGTATGTATCATTGTGGCAGAGGAAGCTCACGTACCTAGCTGCATTCAAAGATTTCAAGGATGATAACCTTGTGAGTTGTGGCTATCATCCTTGAAATCTTTGCCATGCAAAATACATACCATTTTCATTTCATTTCATTTCATTTATTCAATAACAATTTACATTGTGTCTGAATGTTTTACAAAGAAAATTAAAATACGCAAATAATTAAAATAATAACAAGTTAAACACATAAATAAATTAGTTCAATTCAATCTCAATTTCTACCTACACTAGTATTATTTACGTTCATAAAAGTTCAAAATTAAAAACAAAGTCAACGAGGATAAAAAAGAACAAAATATGTCACTAATACCTACCTAATAATTTCATTTAATTTCTATTAATAAAAAATATAAAATTAATTTACAATGTCCACTATCCAGGCTATTTATATTTAAGAAAACAAATAGAATAACAGTTTAACTCCCCAACATTCCCATCCAGAACAAAAATATATTATCTAAAATTCAATATATCATTAAAAACATGTCAGAACCACACACTATTGCACAATAACATTAAAACCCACTAACACCTTTACTAGCACCAGTGTACAATGTTACAATTAAAATTAAAATTAAATTAGTTGATGTCAGAATCTCCGAAATGATATAATTATGTTCTATTCAGTAATAATAATGGTCTAGCTAAAACACATCAGCGAAAAACTCATCAACAGCATAATAGCATTTTGCAACCAGAAAAGATTTAACTTGCCGCTTAAACGAGTTTATGTTGTATAAGGACTTTAATTCTGTAGGTAGTTTATTGTACAATTTGATCGATTGAAACCTTGCCGTATGACTAACCACTTTGATAAATGGATGTATGTCATACTGCAGGTCCTTACGCCTTGTAGCTTCTCGCTTATTTCTTTCTTCTGCTGATTCGATCCTGTTTAGTTTTTTCATTAGGTCAGTGAGTACTACTAGAATATACAAGCACGGCACAGTCAATATCTGTAGATCTTTAAAGTACTCCTTGCACGAAACCCATTGTGGAATTCTCACTATGGTTCTTAAGGCCCTTTTTTGAACCACAAAAGCTGTGTTCACATTGTACGCGTAACTACCTCCCCATAGAGAAATACTGTACCTGAGCCTCGACTCTACAAGCGAATAGTACACTACTTTTAATTGTTCGATGGTTATCTCCTCTCTCAGACTTCTAAGGGCATAGCAAGCAGAACTAATTGAGCTTTCTATTGCTGATAGTTCCTTTTTCCAGTTTAAACTTTCGTCAATATGAATGCCTAAAAATTTTACGTTATCCACTAAGATTATATTATCATTATTCAAAGTTATGTACATTTTATCATTATTTCTTGAGGTTGTTCTAAATAACATGGCATTTGTTTTACTGGTGTTTAGGTTAAGAGCGTTGATGGTAAACCAACGATGGAAGAGAGCCAGAGCCATGTTTACTTTATTAGTTAAAGTTTTTATATCATTAGCGGATATTATAGCATTCGTATCGTCAGCAAGAAGAACAAGTCCAGCATCTATATGCTTTTCCATGTAATTAATTAAATCATTAATGAACAATATGAAGAAGATTGGCCCCAATATTGAACCTTGCGGAACTCCCTTCTTAATTAGTTTAGAACCCGATTTGTATACTCTTTCACATTTTTCTACAGTCACTTTAATTTCTACGTATTGCTTTCGATTTTCCAGGTAAGATTTAAATAGTTTTAGAACCGGTCCTCGCACTCCACAGTGTTCCATTTTTGCTAATAGTAGTTTGTGGTCGACTGTGTCAAAAGCAGAACTTAAATCAAGAAATAAGCCTGCAACTTTCAGTTTCTTATTAATTTTGTCGACTGCTTCCTCCATTAGAGTAGCAATTGCGTCATTTGTTCCTACATGTTTCTGATAACCGAATTGCCTGAGATTTAGAATTTTGTTGCGATTTAAATGCCTTAAGAGCCTTATTCTAAGAATTTTCTCAAAAATTTTAGAAATTACAGGTAATAGTGATATCGGTCTGTAATTATTGGGATCTCTAAATGAGAACCTTTTTATATGCAGGTAAAACTCGGGCTATTTTTAGCTGCTCAGGAAATATACTCATATCTATACACCTATTGACAAAATGTGCTAATGGTTCTGCCAATAAGGCAATATGATCTTTTATTATTTTATTGGGATTTCATCATGACCATAAGATTTTTTGTTTGCCATTGCGTTGACAATCTTTTCTATTTCAAATGATGTTACTTGTTCACACTTCATTTCTACGCCCACTCTGTTGACATTATCTTGCAAGGTTTTTATAGCTTGTTCAAAACTGTCAGTATCACTAACTACCTCGGCTTTGTCAAAGATATTCGAAAAAATATCTACTATTTCTTGGGGATTTGATGTGATTTTATTATTAATTTTAAGCAGCATACCTACAGTAGGTGTTTTTTTTTTTGTTAGTAAATTTATGTAATTTGAATGTAAAATGTTTTTGCCCACAGCGGCAGCTGCCCCCGCCGCCGCCGCCCCAGCGCCAGGTAATTTCTAACATTTTTATTTTCTCGTATCATATCAGCATCGTCATATCATTAAGTCCTCCGTGATTTCACTATATTTTCATTATGGTGTTGAGGTACCTACACTGTGCTTGAAATCACTATTGGAACATTATCCAACGAGGTAGACTTAGGGTAAGCTTGCGTAAGTCGTAAGGAAGAACTAGTTGTAGCTGTTGTTTTAAGGGTAGATAATTCAAATTAAACAAAATCTTTTGCGTGAACTGAGTCTTCATTTATTAAGCGTTCAATAAAAGTACTAATATATGTATTTTATACAAGGTTTTTTTTGCGTTTTATAAAAGCAGTTCCTTCGGTACGATTAAGGGGTATGGGTAGGTACATTTCTACTTAATTACATGTCAGTTTTTATATTAAGGAGAGCAGATATTGCTGTAGTAGGTGAGACTTGATTTAATACTATCCCACAATTACTACTTTTAACATTTGGTAAATAAAATCTTATGCACTTTGTTTTCATCAAAAAACACCATTTGTGGTTGAGTTTTAATCAAATGGAGTAGATCATTAACATATACTAAAAATAGGAAAGGACCCAATATCGAGCCCTGTGGTACTCCCATAATTCTCGAGCAAAACGCATAGAACATTACTAGAACCCGGTAGATGTGAGGTCCCACATGTTAGACATGCTCGAAACGAAGCCCATCGTGACTTACGTCTCAGAAAACTTTTAACCATTTTCTTCATGCCCTTAGCTCCGGCAGCTCCAGCAGCTCCAGCAGCTCCAGCACCTCCAGCACCTGCACCCACAGGTACGCCCGTTCACTCATCTTACTTGTTTGTTTCTAAAAATCTTTTGTTTGTGGCTTCTGACTATTACCTAAATCCAAGCGTGTTGTGATTCATGATTTTTTAGGTAGGTACCTATCTTAATTGTTTTTTTTAAATGATTTTTACTTTGGCTTATTTATACCTAACATTGTAAGAATATTCAGCACAAGAAGTTAAATCTTTCTAAAGCAATTATTTAATATAATTTACTTACCACAAATAGATACTATACTTGGACTCTTAATCGTATTCAGTATCTTGACAGTCGAAGGGTCAGATTTATGACAAAAAAAGATAGTACTTACTTATGTACATTATTTTAAGTTCATTCAATTTCATTCATTCTTACACCACCTCACTATCTTTTTTCACCTCAAACATATTTTTTGCATGTGCAAAAAAAATGTTTTAAATTTAATAACTTGTCTTAAAAACATGATATGCACTATTAAAAATAGTAGAATTTGTTATATATTCTTATATTCCACATGTTACAAACGGATTTTTTAAAGTTTTATAACCAAATTAAAATTAAAACATTTTCAGCATTCGTTCTTTACTCAAAATCGTTCAATACCCCAACACTATTCGTTTTAGTATGGTAACATAATTTTTCTTCGAACTGTCAAGTGTCAGTGTCAGTGTACTGAATACGATTATGAGTCAAACTATAGTTGATAAATAATAGTTCTTCTTCTTCTACCTTACGAAGGCGGTTGAGAAATACTTGTAGTTGTGATCAGAGGCGTAACTAGGGGCAGGCAGGGCATGAGCCCTGGGTCATCGAAAGGGGGCGCGAAAAGACGCCAAATTATTAAATAAAAAATGTCAATAAACCATTTCATACTGTTATATCTATGAAATCTGCAGAGCTACCTACTTGAATTTATTGTGCAGTATGGGGATGAAAGCGTCTTTCCAAATCTGCTAATTTCTATTCAAAAATTTGCAGCATTGTCAGTTGTTTTATCAGGAAGTTGAAATTAATACCTTCGTTATTGAAGGGTATTCATTGGTCTAGAAAGGATACGGGACCACAGCGGGCTTAGCATGACGTTTTCTATTTCTACGAAAAATAAACAGTGCTTTTTCAATAAAAAGTGACATTTCGTTTCTCCATTTTAGACATCGCACCGTAGTTATCACAGAACACATAAACTCCTTCTACAATCTGTCATTTTGTCTTTCGTTCCTAACGATCTTTGTCTAGGTCCTTTTCTATGTAGACTATTTCAGAAGAATATTTCTTCCCAAACTGTCAAAATGACACTGACCACAAACTCAACGGCCACAAAGTGTCTATGATTAATTAGATCTTAAAAATCATGATTCGTTAAAAACGCATACCGGTGATAATTAATAGAAAAACATAGCTATCTTCTCCTATTGCACATTATTTAGTTAATAGTCATGTCTATTCTGCCGTCGACAACTCGGTGCTCATGCTAAACCTGCAGGCTTTGCTCAGTGTAGACCGAGAAGATAATTTACGAAGGGGCGCAAATGTGTTGTGCCCTAGGCGCCATTTTCTGAAGTTCACACCGATGTAATAATATCGCGACGGGATTATTTCGCGAGGATTAGCGCTGAGAAGTCCAGTGCGCGATAATGTAGGGTAACCTCGAGATATTTTTACGTCCGTATAAACAAAAAATACCTACATGGTATAAACGTCGACTAACTGCAGGTAGCGTCAGCAGCTTCGTCGTTATTGAACCAAATAATATAAGTAAGCAGTTGATAGATTTGTTTCGTTTAGTGATGAAATAACCTTCCGTGACATCATCGTCGTTAATATCATCTAGTAAAATGATTAATTCAAATTCGGTATTAAATTATTACCTACATTGAGCTAATTTCTTAACCACAATATTTCAGGTTTCTGTGGTTATATGTATGCCCAAAAGTTTCCTGAATAAGCCTTTCCCGTAGGTATTTGTCATTTTTTGTTCAACGTTTCATAAAGCAACATAGTTTTAACCCCCATATTTTATCTATAGCATGACGACCCTAAAACAAACAATTCATAATCACACAGAAACAATGTGCGTGTGCATCTGCACACACAAGTAAGACCAACCTGCCTTCGTGACATAAAACAACTGTAGATGCTTCTTTACTAAATGTACACGTTCGTACATTGTAGTTGCGCCTCCGGCTCCTGCGGCTGCTGCGGCAGGCGATAGGGTTCTGGCCAGCCCCATGGCGAGAAGGCTCGCTGCTATTAAGAATGTGAGACTTGGAGGTAACACACACATCATGCTGATTTAAGCGTTTTAGGGTAAACCGCAACTTTTACTAGGTATAGTAATGACTTCGATGTCCATCCATATTGTAGTGTGTCTTCAAAGATCACTTCTGAATGAAATCTCTTGCCTTGCTCCCTATGTACCATTCGTAAATAAAGATATGTCCAGATATTGAGTATCTGGACTTTTAAGTAGGTACCTACCTATCTTAAAAAATATGTTGGATAGGTACCTAGTAGGTACATTTAGGAATGTGCTAGTACCTACCTGGTGAATTATGTAAGTAGGTATTTACCTAAATTTCGAGGATGCAGCGACGAAGTGTAATAAATTAATAATACGAGGGTCATTTGAAAAGTTCTTAGCCTGACATGGTTAAAGTCATTGGTTTTTTGTATAACTATCCTCATTTTGTAGTTACATTATTTAGCAACAAGTATGCACAGTTTAGTTTATTCACAGTAACTCATTGTTCGTTTACACGTGACACCGTAAGTCAAGTCAGAGCTATTTTTGAAAATGGATATAATTGAACATCGTGCAGTGATAAAATACCTGAATTTGAAAGGTTTAACTCCAAAAGCTATACATGAAGACATGTCTGCTACTTTGGGTGAGTCCGCTCCTTCGTATGCGACTGTTAAAAACTGGGTGGCAGAGTTTAAACGTGGTCGTGAGACCATTCAAGATGAGCCCCGTAGTGGCCGGCCTTCGACTGCTTCCACTGATCAAAACAAAGAAAAAATCTGTGATTTAATTTTATCTGATCGAAGATTGACTGTCGAGGAGATAGCTAAGACTGTAGGCATCTCATCTGAGCGAACACATCATATAATTACTACTGAACTTGGATTCTCTAAGGTGTCTGCGCGGTGGGTTCCGCGACTGCTTTCAGTGGAACAAAAACGCAACCGACTCGCAACTTCTCGCGACTGTTTAGAGTTATATGAAGCTGACCCAATAGAATTTGTTGAAAGATTTATAACCATGGATGAAACCTGGGTTCACCACAATACACCTGAGACAAAAGAACAGTCGAAACAATGGAAAAGAGCAGGATCGCCCACCCCAAAGAAGGCAAAAGTGGTTTTATCGGCGGGCTAAGTCATGGCATCTGTTTTTTGGGATGCAAAGGGCATAATTCTCGTGGATTATTTATAAAAGGGTGAAACAATAAACTCCGATTACTATTACAACCTGTTGCGTCGTTTGAGAGAAGAAATCAAAGAAAAACGTCCAGGTTTATTGAGAAGAAAAGTCTTGTTTCATCAGGACAATGCGCGCGTTCACATCTCTGTGCAATCCATTGCAGAAATCCATCAATGTGGCTTCGAATTGTTACCTCATCCCCCATATTCACCGGATTTAGCACCGTCCGACTTTTATCTGTTCCCAAAGCTGAAAAAATGTTTAGGTGGTAAACATTTTTTTACAAATGAAGTGGTCATAGCCGCCGTGGACGCTTATTTTGAGGAGTTAACCGAAGATTTTTTAAAACGGGTATCGAAGCCTTACCGGGTCGATGGAAAAAGTGTTTTGAGCTCGGAGGAGAGTATGTTGAAAAATAAAAATAAACTCAAAATCGTGTGGTTTCATAAAGTATGTTAGGCTAAGAACTTTTCAAATGACCCTCGTAATTTACAATCACGTGAATGTCAGCCTCGGTGCTGATGACATGAAATAAAGTACTTAGAGCCACAGTATTTATATTGTGTTAAAGCGTGTTACTTCTGAGAATTAATACTGAGTACTTACCTACTTACCTTGTTTCAATGATTATTTTTCACCATTCCATTTACTTAAATAAGATTTTAATTTAAATTAGTATTTTGTGAGGCGTGAATTTCTAATACTGTTTTCAAATTACCTACAAGGCTCAAATGTATTATTTCATGCCATCAGGTACAGGCTCCGGCTTATACGGCTCACTGAAGAGTACGGACTTGTCAGCCATGGGTGCTGCCGCGCCTGCCGCTGCCGCTGGCGCCCCTGCCGCCGCAGCCGGGCCGGCGGCGCCGGCGCCGGCGCCCGGAGCTACCTACGTGGACATCCCGCTGACCAGCATGCGCGCCACCATCGCACAACGGCTAACGGCCGCGAAGCAGACAACCCCGCACTTCCAGCTGACAGCCACCGTCAACATTGAAAAGACCATAGCGATGAGAAAGCGCATCAATGACAAGCTGGCTGCTGAGAAGGCTGATGTTAAGGTACACTTATAGGTTCCGCAACTTCCGTAGATAGTCAAACAAAAAACCCTTATAACTCGTTTACACTCGCGCGAGCTGCGAGACGAGCCGCGAGGCGAGCCACGAGACGCGTGTGTAATCGGTGCGCTCATGGCTCGCCTCGCAGCTCTTCTCGCCGCTCGCAGCGCTCGCGTCGGAAGCAGTTTTTTGGGCGTGCCCAAAAAACCCCTTTGACTCGTGAGTCAAAGGGGCTCGCAGGGGAAGCGCGCGTGGTGTTTACACTAGCGTTCGGCCTTTTATTCGGTTACAAACGTTTTGCCGTGCCGGTTGTGTGGATGCAATGGATTGGTCTCGAGAAGACACGTTACGATTCATAGAAGTATTTGAAAAGAAGTGGATAATTTGGGATCCTAAGAACAAAAATCATAAAAATCAACAGTCAATGATGCTTGTTTGTGTTTGTAAATTAGTTGCGTATTAGTAGCTCAGTAAAGAAAGAGTTGATACCGCTAATACTTCGACGTCCTCTATAGTCGATAGTTCGAAAACAACTGAACGCGCCGCGAGAGTGTGAACATACATTGATTATCTCGACCTGTGGCCGAGACACGAGACGAGCCGCGAGGCGAGAGTGTAAACGAGCCATGAGAAGTCTGCCCTGCTAATTGCAAATGCAGTACTTGCAAAAAAGCGGTTTCGAGAAAAACGCGGAAATCTGTAAAATTATCATGCAAGTACTATGAATCTTGCTATCAAAAAAACATACTTCCAGTACCCAAATATTTTTATTTTTCCCTTATAGGTTTGCCCCTAAGGATGCCATTTCTGCAAAAAAGTGAAAACCCATAAGTGTCGATTATTGCAGATACAATTAGCAGGGCAGAAGTATCACATAAGACAAACAATAATCAATTCAATAGGTATACCTAGTCTGACAAGTCACAGAATATAGGTAGATACCATTAATAGAGTAGGTAGCTACTTGAGTAAGAACCGAAAATTACATACATTCTTTTTTTGTTAGTCCGAGCTACATACGTGTTCTTTTTGAATAAGTTGGAGAAACTACACAGGATGATGGGATGGGTAATAGTTATTAATGTTTCTCTACGCAAGACAGAACTCTTTATATTATGCATTAATGCATTTTTATTTTGTTTTTGTCATGTATTTTCTGGTGTACAATAAAGCATATATAAATATAAATAAATAATATAAATAATGTCCTTAATATTTTGTGCAGCTTTCAATGAATGATTTCATTATAAAAGCGGTAGCTGCGGCTTGTAAGCGAGTTCCTGAGGTCAACGCATACTGGATGGATACGTTCATTAGGCAGTAAGTTCTTGTTTATCCTTTTGGCCGCCAGAGCGTAAACGCATCGGCGTCCTTCCAACGCCAAGCCACAAATACCTACAAAAAATCCGGCACCCTCTGGTTTTTATAGTGCCGGATTAGTGAGATCCTTCTGTAATTCCATAGACCATAATAGTGCTGCCTGTGCAAAGAGGAACTCTTAAAGTTGCACCGGTACATCACCGGTAAGTGAAAATATGGGCATGCGATGCGGAGGAATGAGGAAAAGGTCGTGCGTAACGTTTTGAGTACAGACGCCAGCACAGCAAGCTATCCCAAACTGTCAACTTTCCCAATTGAACAAGAACCATAAGTAATTGTAATAAAGTTGAAAATCTATCAAATAAATTTGACAGATTAGGGTAGCTTGATGTGCTGGCCTCTGTACTAGTGATGGGTCGTTGACGGTTTTTCCGTTAACGCAACGTCAACGTTGATTTACGTTTATCAACTAGTTAAATTCGTCAACGAGTTAACGGTGCAACTATTGTCGACTTGTAAGGTTAACCGTTCATTAATTGAACGGTTTTATTCAACGCTGCGACGATCAACGATTCTTATATTGGTATAATTTTCTTAAAATAAATATTTAAAAAATCAACTCTTGTGTACGTTACTTACAATTTAAAGTCTACGACATGACCGTCGCTCGGAATCTATGATGGTATTTTCAACGTAAGTTTTTTGCTCAGTTCGTTTGCAAATTTAGTTTAGTTGATTCTTAAACGAGTTTTCGTTATAGACGTCGTTGAAAAATTCAACTATTTGATTCATAAACAGTTAACGTTAATACGTTGACAGAAGATCAACGGTTGATTCAACTGGTTCGTTGATTCAACGCCCATCGCTACCCTGCACCTATGAATATCGATGGCTATAAGAGTAGAGGAAAACCAAAGAAACGACGGATGGACTGTGTGAAAGACGATATGGCTAGAATGGAGTTGAATAGCGAGATGATGACTAATAGAGAAAGAAGTATGGGAGAAAAATACATGTTGCGCCGACCACAAATAAATTGGGATAAAGGCAAGAAAATGCAGTGTCTCTCGGCTTAAGCATCTATTGGTGAAAAGCTTCTTTAAGGAAAAGTAATTGTTTGATCTGTATGTTCTTTTTTTAATTTGTATTAGTTCAGCGTGTATTATTTATTTCCTAAGTCATAAGTAGTTATTTTGTACCTACCGACCTTCTTTGTTGTTGTTTAAGTTAAGTGTTTATCAGTGGAAACTTGTAAATGGCCTTCAGTTTCATATTGTTTAATAACATCGTTTATGTTAGCTGTAAGTTTCCCGAATAAAATAAAATAAAATAAATGATGATGACCATACCTAATAGTGCTGCAATACAGCAATACCTACGGTTTTCTCACTATTATTATTACATCTTACGCCTTTTTCTCTAAGAGTAGGCAGTAACTCACCTGCAATAAATGAGTAAAGCAGTTTTTTTTTTTTGTGGGTGGGAAATCCTCAAATAATTTCTCCCGCTCTGGGTGGAGCAGGAGGGGCGTGTCAGACTTTTACTGACTAAAACCCACCCATGTTCCCTCAGTTGCCTTTGTGCCAGGGGCGACGGTATCTCGCTATCCCAACCCTAATAGAATTGTGACGTTACACTTTCACGGTCTATTGAGATGGATAGGCTGATGATATTGTATTAAAAAAAAAAATCGTGTGTGATTCACACGATTCAGCTTTCGGATCGCAGCAAGCCATAGACTGCTGACACGTTTTATCGCATTTTTTACAACTTAAGTATTATCTATTTCTTTTTGAGTGAATGGGTACTTGTATTTTAGACGAGACGAATGGATAGAATAAGAAATGGGTAGGTACATAATAGGAAGTCTGAAAGTGGCACCGATAACTGAAAAGTTGTGTGGAATTCGGTTGTCATGGTATGACCCTGTGATACGGAGGAATGAGGAAAATAGCGTGAGGAAAGTTTTGAGTATGACTGTCGATGGCTACCAAAGATATGATGGAGAGGCTGTGTGAATGATGATATGGGCAGAAAGGGTGTGACTACGGAGATGACGACTAATAGAGAAGTGTGGAAGAAAAAAAACAATCAAAATCGGTTCATCCGTTCGGGAGCTACGATGCCACAGACAGACAGACACACACACACACACACACACACACACACACACACACACACACAGACACGTCAAACTTATAACACCCCGTCGTTTTTGCGTCGGGGGTTAAAAATACATGTTGCGCCGGCCACAAATTAATTGGGATAAGGACAGGAGAATGATAACTGGCAACTTTCCCGGTCAACTTAGATCTACCGCAGCGAGATCGTTTTCTACTCTTCGCCGAGTAAAATGTTGGTTGCTTACCTCAGTGACACAAGGAAGATTATCCGGGCTAGCTCTTTTACTTATACACAAAGATGTGAACCTGGATATCAATGAAAGTATCAACGTTTTCGCTAAAGAGAAACGTAAGCTTGAATTTGTAATTTGAGTATGTATCAAAATAAAATTATTATATGTAAAATGTAGGAATGCACTATATCGATCATGAATGAGTACATACTCCGACTCGAAGTTGGCCGTTTTTCGGGTGGCCGTGCCCACAACTTTTTTTGAGGGCTGGATCCGGGCCTGCCCAAACTGTAAAATTTTCCCAATTGAACATGAACCTTATTTTCCTGAAAATGTATCAAAGAAATTTGACAGATTGGAGTAGCTTGATGTGCTGGCGTCTGTACATCTTCACCCTCTAAAGAACACAAGTCTTGACTTATGGCCAAATAATTTGTTACTTTTATCTCAGGTTCGTAAACGTAGACGTAAGCGTAGCAGTAGCGACCCCCACTGGGTTAATCACGCCGATACTCTTCAATTGCGATGCACGCGGTATCATCGACATCTCTAAGAACATGAAGCAACTCGCCGCTAAAGCAAGGGACGGCAAACTTCAGCCGGAGGAGTTCATGGGCGGGACCGTCACTGTGTCTAACCTTGGAATGTTCGGTGAGTGGAATGGATAGGTAGTAAGCGTACCTACCAATATTCGGAACCTGCACACATTATAATCCTGACCTGCACGCTAATTAAGTAACACGCTATCAGAATCTAAATAATTTTGAAGGATATTGCTATCCTTTGCTTCATTACGTTCGTTAAACTTGTCTGCTAAACAACGTAACTGTTGAACTGTCAAAATTAAAGCCATTCCTTCTGTAAATGTGTGCGCAATTACCCCATTGATGTATACAAAAAATTGATCACTGCCGATTGTGGTTTGGAGGTGCTCGAGTTGACGTCATAATAGTAATACACATGCAATCGTATCGGATTTGCCCACAGATATTATATCTGTGGATTCGTCTGTGTCGCTACTTCGCTAGGGCTTCAGACGATTGAACAATCATGAAAAATATAGTCCGCGCAGAACTAGTTGGCCGCGCCTTAGGTATGTGAGCGATGGGACGGAGGGGCGGGGGCGCTTGCTGTCATGGTGTCATTACTTAGTACAATATGCACGCGCGGTCCGAGGGGGGGGGGGGTCATGACCACCCGCAAAGCCGTAAACGTAAAGCTTAAAATAGTAATTTTTCTACTACCTTTTTAAGAGAACTTTTGCACAAACTGGGATATTCTTAAAAATGAAAATCGGAGATCGATTTTAATAGAGAGAGCAAACATTGTTGAATGGCGAGTGAAATACTTGACGCCCATAAGAAAACTACAGGGCCGACATCCGAAATATATTCGTTTTGGACGAAACCTATGGAACCTGGAACGGGTTAGTCGACGATGCTTTGCTGATTTTAATCAGATTCATAAAACGGGGGATTATCACGGTGATATGAATTCTACAAATTTTTACAACTGGCTTGATTGAAAATTAATAACTAAACTTCCACCAAACTCAGTCGTAATATTGCTGCTTATCATTGTGTGCAAGCAGAGAAGAAACAGACTATGTCCAGTTTGAAAATAAATATGCAAAATTGGTTGCGAAATTATACCGTGCCATTTATCCCACAATGATCAAACCAGAACTCATGAGGTTGATTAATACGACTCAATCAGAAAAAATATACACGATTGATGAACTTCTTAAAGCTGCAGGTCATACTGTTCTAAGGCTACCTCCATACCATCCAGACCTCAACCTGCACCCTAATTGCGTAACACAGTATTAATCAGAATCTGAATCATTTTGAAGCCTATTGTTAATCCACTGCTTCATATAATTCGTTCGTTGTATAATTCGTCTGCTCAACGACGTAAACCACGCAATGATTGTCGTGGAGCTGTCAAAATGAAAGCGATTCCTACGGATAGTGTATTACGCAATTACCCCTCTGATCGAGCTTGTGTGGGCAAATATAGAAAATTGCCTGGTCAGAGATCACATTAATGCAACATCGGACAAAAAATGTACAGTACTAATAAGGTTGTTTTCTGAATTCTCTGCCGAAAAATGGCAGAATTGTGATGACCATGTACAAAAAAATGAACAAGAATACTGGAATCATGATATTAGATTTGATGCTGTGATGGACGAAATCATTATAAACTTACAAGATGATTCAGACTCAAATTCCGAAAGTCCAGAATCAAGTGATTTAGAGGATAATGTCAGAATAATTTCATATAATTTGTTTTTGGTTTATTTTAAATGACTAAATATTTACAATAGAAACTTCTAAAAGATTGTGTTTTTTAATTATTCACTTCCATTGTTCACGTACCAGGCATAGTACATCATCATCTGCCTAGCCTTTTCCCAACTATATTGGGGTCGGCTTCCAGTCTAACCGGATGCAGCTGAATACCTACCAGTATTTTACATAGAGCGACTGCCTATCTGACCTCCACAACCCAGTTACTGGGTAATACGATACCTCTTGGTAAGACTGGTTGTCAGACTTTCGGGCTTCTGACGACCCGTAACGACCGTCAAAGATCCACGAATGACAGGCTGGACCAACGACTTAACGTGTTTTTTGAGGCATGGTAGATAAATCTGTTTTCTATTTTATTAAGTGCGATATCTCGAGATTAGTCATCACTCTCTATAATGTCATATGCTTTGCGAACAGTAGGCAACCCGCCGCCTCACCCCTGTCCCCACCTACGGCACGGCCAACTAGTTCCGCACGGAATATACCTAGTACTTGCCAGTATATTTATTAACTAGCTTTTACCAGCGGCTTCGCCTGCGTTAACCAATTTACACAAAATCTTCCGCATGAATCACTGTCTAAAAATCCGTTTAGCAGTTTTTGAGTTTATCGCGAGCAGACAGACAGACGCGGGGGTGGGACTTTGTTTTATAATATTTTAGTGATTTTGGAGTCTGCCCACTACACCGTATCATCCGTAAATAAAAAGCAGGTTACTATATTGCGTGTTATTTTATTTCCAGGTATCACAATGTTCAACGCCATCATCAATCCTCCTCAATCGTTAATAATAGCGTGCGGAGGTTTCCAGGATATTGTTATTTCCGAAAAAAATAAAAATTCGAAGGATAAAGATAGTAAAAGGTATGTTTCATTTCGAAATCATTATTGGTTTTACCTACAACTATAACATCTTTTTACATTTTACACAGTTTTTTGCAATTTTATTTGAGGTTTTAGGTCTTATTTTTATTTTAGGTCTTCCATCTTATCATATTTATACAACATGGAGCAATGTATTGATGATTTCTATGATTACAATGATAGTAATCATATAAATCATCAACACATTGCTTTACTTTACCGTCGCGAATGGAAATGGAATCAACATACATAATTTCTACGCTAGGGGGTCTAGAATGATATGCTGAATTCATAGTTAGTTTGCGCTTTGCGCACTGGTTGAAAATTTACCCTTTAAGGTGAACCTAGTCCACATTTTTCCCATACAAACTTCGGGAGTGTATTACTCCACTGTACGACAATGTACAGCAAATATTAAACATGGTATGGTTTTGTCTCATTATCAATATTGTCTGTACGGAAACAGAATACTAAAATAAAAAGCCATTAAAAAGTTAGGAGCCAACAAAGATTCGTTTTTCTTGCTAATTTAACCTAACTTTGGGCGTGTTTAAGTAATAAAAGACGTATAAAATCTGAAAAACCAAGTCGGTACCGACAAAGCTCAATTATCGAAAAGTTCAGTTAACTTTATTGGTCATTGAATTATGCAGTGGTTTTTTCACAAAACCCGATCTTCCGAAGAACTGTTCTTCATTTTTTACGCACCTGTTGTACTATAAATGATCCTGCATCTCACTGAATAGTGTTGTGCGTGTAGACTAGCTTCTAACTGCTCATCACTGATACTACCTCTGTCGGACACGATGCCTGGTGAGACAGCGTGCTTTTTAGCCAAGCCCACCAGTGAGTTCGAGCCCGCGACTAGGTTCTCCTTAAACTGTGTACATTATTTGTGGGAGAAAATAAATAAATTTATAATACATTGTTTTATTTTATTGAAGTGTTGTATTCCTATTTCCAGTTTCCGATCAGCCAAGTTCGTGACGTTCACCGCGTCTGCGAACCATAGAGTGATAGACGGCGCAGTGGGCGCGTTATGGATGAAGATCTTCAAAGAGAACATGGAGGACCCTGCCAACATGATCCTCTAAACGACGACTGCCTAGAAGCTTCACGTCCCACGCATTTTGATTAATGGAACCTATATAAAACACGTGTAAGTTAAACTCACATGTTATACATATTCATGACACCTCCAAAAAGGTGTCATAAATCAACCAGCATTGTAATTAATCTAAATTTTATTATAATTCAATTGCAATTCTTGGGACCCTGGGATCTTTCAGACCTTTGGAAAGCGCAAAACCAAAGCCAACTCGCAGAGGCCCGTTAGACGTTTTGAAAAAAATTAGGCGATTATTCCTGTTCATACTATGATGCCAGTGCACAAAAGTATTATTATTATTTTATATTTTTATTAAATCCTCTCATGTCATTTAGGTAGACCATGAAAGAAAGAACGGGAATTTCCGGCGCAGAACATACAAATACACTGGTGAGGGAGGATACTCAGTGCACAACCTGAGTTTCTGTAGGATTATTTTGGAAATTATTTTATGAGTATTGACAGGTACTTCCGAGGCTAAAGACCGTACTTTTGTAGGTCTGTCTACAGGTAGAGTAGATTTGTGGTTGGAAGTGTTGTTGGTGGGTTCAGTTAGTTTGAGTCTGTCAATCGCCAGGAACTCGTATCTAGGATAAGAGGCAGCAACATAAATATGTGCACTGCTTCGCTGTCCGCACCTCAACATTAAAGATTTATAAAACCATTGCTTCATTTTCTAGTCCTATTTTAAATGGAGAGTGACTGTCCCATGTATCAGTTTATAGTATATTTTTTATGAATGTATGTTTATACTGATTTAATTTATAGATATTGTTTTAAATAAAACAATTTATTTTGGTGATTTTATTTATTTTCTTAAGCTAATGTCAGATGTTTACTTGACCTCACGCAATCTTCTGACTGCGGACCTGCAGGAGGAGGCAGCGGTGGTGGAGAATACCCAGGCACCACCAGCTACGGTCCTCTTACAACGCTTGCATGACCAGATGCCGACACAGGAACGCTTCATGGCATCCTGAAATGAGAAATTTTGATCATATTTTAGAACACAAACATTTTTTTACAGAAATATCATATTGTTAGAAGCCTCCACATAAAAGTTTCAAATTACGCAGATAAATGGCTTATGACATACGGGAAATCGAAATCGCAGAAATTTTGAAATATTTTTCACCCGACATTTCATTTTATGTAAGGACAACACATGTTTTTAAATATAATATATCTTATACTCCCTAAAGAGCCCAGGAAACAATCAATTTCTGGAGGGAGTTAGGCTGGTTAGAATAACCATTGATGGCCGCCACATAGCTCACACACATTGGTCTACCTGCAGGACTAAGTGAGGAAACCATACAGGGGAAGTGACGAAGTCGGGTAGGGGGAGGTGCTGCGAAATTAAAATTCTCTTAGGTTTCATGCAATTGGCAGTTCAGTGTGGTTTTGTGGGCATGTGATTTGTGATTGTAACACATAGGTGTTTACAGAATTGTAATTTTAAAAATTCAATGCAACCCTCAAAGTTAATTTAATCCAAATGAATTACTATTTTATTAAAAAGTCCTGAAATCATTAATGTTAAAGTGATGATAATGATCAAAGTTTTTTTTTTTGTTACTGAATTAAAGAATTTGGGGGAGGTCTTTGCTCAGCAGTGGGACAGTATAAGGGAAAGAATAATGTTTATGATCAAACAATAGTGTATAAGGGAAGAAAAATGTTTATGATCAAACAATAGTTGTATAAGGGAAGAATAATGTTTATGATCAAACAATAATTGTGTAAAGGAGGAATAATAATGTTTATGATCAAATAATAGTTGATAAAGCTCATGTCTGGGATGAGACCTGTCATACTATTCCTCAATCCAAGGGTCAGAATGTAGTGAATATACCTAAACATCCAATACTAAATACCATTTCCAATATAGAAAAAACCTAACAAGAGTTGACAAAAAGGTCACGAGGTTGTAGTAATGATTTTGATCCCTGTACATGCTGCAATAAAATTTTGAAGATAAATATAATAGAAAACATCGTTATTAAGTACCTATAAATATAGAATTTTATTATAATGTTCGATTATCATCTCTAGGTAGGTAGTCCAGGCCTGGCCTTCCGTTTTTGTTTTTCATTGAAATGTTGGACAGATGTTATGAATTGTGGTGCAACTTGGAAGAAATCAAGTTATCTAAAAACAATCAGCCTAAGATGATCCTCTGACCAGTATTTGTGTCAAGTCTTTTAGGGATAACCAACCAACATAACATACCCCTTTAACATAACCCCAAATCAAAATAAACTTCAGTCAGGCAACTACTTACGTATTGAGAACAATAAATACCACAAGCTATTCCTTTACTAGCTTCATACCTCTATCAATAGCCCATAAATAAGCGATATGTATTAAATATGAAACAGAGCATTCACGATACTAACCTTACCGCAGAACGAGCAAGTGTATTTTGCGTGCTGGGTGACTTCCATTTTTTTGACCATTTTACGGAGGGAGGCACCGTAACGTGTGCCATATTTGCCAGTGATTCCTACCTTCTTCGTGCGTTTGGCCTGAAAACATTATAACATTTCATGTAGTTGCATTGAGCACTGCCACCAAATTGACCGACTAACTATCGCAAATTTAAGTGTCCGTCGCACAAAATATTCTTATTCAACACTATAAATATTCACTAGCACCCTTTTGTTAAGGTTTATCACTGATTTTATAAACGGATTAGCTAAATATTCACAAATTAAATCTCACCATTTTTGTTAACCTGTCTAACACAGCGGTTGACAGAAAGAAGAGAAACAATAATTGACAGCTTGGTGTTACCAAACTAAAAATGAAAAAAAATTAATTCATGCCGCAAATCGTACTTTACCGAAAACATTATTAATATGTTGACTGAACTAATTATCAAGAAAACCATGGGTGTCTTATAAATAAATTATGCTAGTAATAAAAAATGAGACAATCATAAAGAGATAGATCAATGGTGCATTGCTGCGCAATAACATCGGATTTAACATCACGGTCTGTCTTTTGTCACGAGCAAAGTTTAAGCAGACTGACAGATTGGTTTTTCTAGGTTTTTTAAAGTATTTAATAATGTACTCTGTGTTTTTTTATGCAAAACGTTCAGTGTAATTTTACATTAAATCTTACTTATTTACTGTGCAACGGTATTATGAAAAATAAAAGAAAAATATGAGCGCAACCTGACGCGACGTACGTATACTCTTATTTTATTCGGTTTCACGACTTGAGGCTTTTGCTGTACAATTATAGTCATAATTTATAGCAGTACTTCATCATAATCAGCCTTTAATGTTCCGACTGCTGAGACAGGCCCACTCTCAGTGAAAGGGAGTGAATCGTAACCAACCCCGCGGGCCCAGTGCGGGTTGGTACTGGTAGATGTGACATGTCTTCGATTTTTTGGTTCTAGGACATGTCGGTTTCCTCACGATGTTTTCCTTCACCCATCTGAGAGCAGTGGTGATGAAATCATTTACACAAAGTAAAGCAGCTGTCTGGGTTTGAACCTACGACTTAAAACTCGTGAGTCGCGACTGTTACCACTGCGCGACTCACCAAAAATGCGGAAATTAACCCATCACACCGTTAGCCCACGTTTCGGCAGAAGTAATGCAATCGCGGCGGGATTTCTTCCCGCACTGGATTTTCAACGCACTACTTATTGCCGAGAGTTGAAGATAGAAGTGTTTTTTCGACGCGTTGAGATGCACTATGTTGGATTCTCAATGCTCGGTTCAACACCGAGAGTTGAACATCCAGTACGCGATTAAATCCCGCCTCGATTTTATTACGTCCTTGTGGAAATCGACATATGCTCTTCGTCGATTAAACAGCGCAATAGAAATACATGAGTAACCAAACGGAACAGAGGCAAAGCTTCATAAGAACGTGCAAAATTGTTACCTATTTTGGTAGGGTTGTCACTATAGCTGAAGACAAATTAAACAAAACATTTTTTGAATAGTTATATTGTTCAGTATGATAGAATACTTGACAAATTACTTAATATATTTTTTTAATCATTTTGTTATTTTTTATGATGTGGTAAATTCTGAATCTGACATAAAGTTTTTTTGTCCCCGGTCCCGGTTGTCATTCGTAGATCTTTGACAGTCGTTACAGGACGCCAGAAAGTCTGACCATCAGTCTATCCAAGAGTATCGTGTTGCCCAATAACTGGGTTGTGAAGGTCTGGAAGGCATTCGCTTCATGTAAAACACGGGTATTAAGCCGCATCCAGTTAAACTGGAAGCCGACCCCAAGCTAGTTGGGAAAAGGCTAGGGAGATGATGATACCTATTTTTTCAATATTTATTTAATTTAAAGACAGACCGACTAGTAGCGAAAAATAAGAACGATGTAAGTATTCATGACAAATCATAAAAAATGCTTTTTAAACGCGTATTCAAACTTTCATGATAATGCTACAATAGCTGTTGAGGAGTTCCCTCGTGAGGAGGCTATCCTGTCTGCAGCAGCAGTTTAAGGTGAAGATCATGTTTAGCAAATAAAATTAAATTTAAATACAAAGTTTCGAGTCCGAACCGTTAAAGAGTTCCCTCGTAAGGAGGCAATGGTGGCTGCAGCAGCAGTTTATGATAAAAATCGTGTTAAACTAACAAAATTAAACGAACTTATTAAATTTCGTGACCGTGCTATTACCCGTTGAAGATTTCCCTAGTGAGGAGACAATCCTGGCTGCAGCATCAGGTTATATCTATCATATTATTGCATTGTCACTGGAGTTACGGTATACAAAATTTCAGCTCAATCAGACATCGGGAAGTCGTTCAAATCGTACTTGCAATATTTGAACTTAACACACATACCTACTACATACCAACCCACCCACATACCTACAAATGTTTAGTAAAAGCTTGTAATAACAATAAAAAGGTAAAATCTCACCGTGTAGTACCCTCTTCTTATAAAAGAAGGATCATATAATAAAATAAAGGTACTTGAAAAAGTAATGATCAAATATTTACTTACCTATTGTACTCCTTGGGATAGTTAAAGTATGATATATTTTTATTGTTCTAGTATTATTCATACACACAGTACAATATACGACCATTATTAATAATACCACGTTTTTGCATTAACTGGTATAATATGCCGGACGATGACTTGTGACGTTAAGTAGCCGTCAAGTCCCGCGCCGATATCTGACAGCTGACCTTGCTCACGAAAAAGGTCCACTCTAGTTTTTATAATATTCAAACTTGCAACTAATACAACAAACAACGTGCATCGTAATAACCCTGAGATTGTCAACTGGCTGTGCCAGCATAAACCGGTTTTTTCCAGTCTCACCGAGTACGCGACAAGCGGCCAGTGATCACGCAAACATGCCGCGTGCTTGTAGTAGTGCAACCGATTCGCGCGGTTGTATGAAGCTTTGTCTCTGTTCCGTTTGGTTACTCATGTGGTATAAAGGTGTGATAAAGACCATCAAACTGAAAATTGTCCATGGGACCAATAGAGAAAATATAATCAGCTGATTATAGTATATTAATCTATGATCAGCTGTCCCAATCAAAACTTCAATACCAGTTCGACTAAAAATATATGTTTCTTTTTTTATTTCTGATAAATATTTGTGTAAAGTCATTTCTGATAAATACTGAATAGGTAGATAGCTCTGGAGCACAAATGAAATCCATGAATACATCATGACAGAATCAGAACACAGAACCATAATCAACCATGAAGTCTCTCGTGATTGGTTTAGAAACTGTCAAAGCTTTTGAATTCCAGCTCTCAAATAGGCGAGGTTTGATAGCATTTACAACGACCTACAATAGTTGTAGGTCGATGATGCCTGTTTATGGATAATCTCCCCATTTTCCGGGAAAGTTATACTACTAGCTGGCTAGAATAACGACGAATGCATGTAATGTGATTGATAGTCGCATGTCCCGTGATTATTTGATTTTGTCTACACTATAAATAATAATTATACAATGTGTGATTGGGTTATCTTTTAAATTCTTTGCCTATTTTCTGGATGGACAATTTTAACTTGATATTGTCGATGTTGATGATACGAAAGTAGTTTAGTAGTGTAAAACTTTTAAGGCAGTTTTAAGACCAGTCTAGATGTAAATAGAAAGTATTAATGCAGGTATCGATACCCAGCTTCCTGGTGTGACAAATAGAGATTGATTACTGGATGTAAAAGTTCATTGAATAGTATGTTTAAAACGACTACTTACATTATATGACTTTATTAAGGTGAATTGCTAAAAATGATCTCAAAAATATAAAGTCACTCATAAAGCGAGTCAAAATCAAATATTTTATTTCATATACCTACATGTGCACTTATGAAAGGTCAGAAGCTAGCTGCAAGGAGCATGGGTCCAATTGGTCGTTTCCTATAGCGAAGAGCTGGCAAGAAACTCCACATGAATATTATGTAGGGCCAATTGTGTTATTCTGGGTAAAGTTTACGGTAAACACGAGGCGGCCATCTGGCAACCCATAACACTGCCGGTACGACTTGGAAAAGAGTTGATCTCACGGAAATTTTAGCCGTCCCGATCACCTGGACGGATTTGTTTTAATAAAAACATACCAAAATGTTGCGATCGATTTTTGTACGAAACCAGGTTTTAAACGATGCCTTGAAAAAATCTTTACGATCAAACCTGACGAGATGCATGAGCACAGAACTGTCCAAAAGGAAACTTTCTCACAAGTAAGTTACATGGTTTTAATTATTTTATAGTAGTTTAGAATAAAGGTGTTGGTGTTTGGTTTCATTGTTACATATCGCACCGCAAATGTTGTTACTTGTAACCGGTCAAATAAATTCTAATCGTTGCATAACCAAAACGTCAATGGTTTTCACCTTGCAGATTCAAATATTAATTAGTCGAGTATTTGCTGGCTATTCCACGTGTTTTGCATTACAAGAGTACTTTACAGTAATTTATTGGAAGAGTGTAATGTTTGGGGAAGTATAGTAAATATACTGTGTTGAAAGAAACTTGTTTATAGAGTTTGGTGCCAATGAACTTGGATATAAGCACCGGCGATTTGTAACACGGGCCTTCTAATCATTCC
The DNA here is from genome assembly GCA_949091785.1 of Polymixis lichenea. NCBI lineage: Eukaryota > Metazoa > Arthropoda > Insecta > Lepidoptera > Noctuidae > Polymixis > Polymixis lichenea. The sequence goes on from OX420951.1 coordinate 8,585,077, forward strand.
TGTGGTGTTAACTAGACTAACAGATACGTAGTACCCTTTTAAAATCAAGCCATGATACTTGTAATTATTTTTCAAGTGTAAACGGACTGGAATGTCTGCAAGATGACTTCCTTTAGTTTTTTAGGTGTAGTGTACTCCGAAACATAATAATGATCTCTATACAAAACAAAATTGATCAAGCTTGAGTCCTATATTATTTGAATCTGATCAAAGTTGATCGAAAACATAAACTTTTTAAAGGTAAATAGAGAACACGGGAATTTTATTGGAAATGGAGATCTTAAAAGATACAGCACAATGATTTGATAAGGCGTCATCATTCGGTCCTATCCCAAATTATTTGGGGTTGGCGCAACATTTCTTTTTCATCCTGCCACTTATCTATTAGTTTTTATCTCGTAGTCAAGTAGAAGTTCTAACCATAACATCATTCAGACAGTCCATCAATTGGTTCTTTGATTTTCCCCTACTCTTATAGCCATCAAAATTCATACTCAAAACTTAATAATATTTATAAATAGTACTTCACTTGATAAGTCATATTAAACCTATTAAACATGTCATAATACAATAGTTTGGTAGAAAATGAATAAAAAAAATACAATAGTCTCAATAGAAATAGAGTGATTCATTTAAAATATTCATTATCTCATGACTGATAAGATTGTTTGAGATTTTTTTATTATGTCTACGCTACATCGTTTTGGGTTCAATCAAAATCAATTGTTGAAATCGGTTTGAAATTATACAAAAAATAATCTACAGTACAAAATATGTTCCAATTTTAGTAAAAGCAGTAATTAGAGAAGGTACAAACTACCTTGGTCATATTAAAAAAAAATTAAGTTCAACTTCATTTTTTTTATTTTGTAAATCCCTAAAATAAAGACCAATTTAGTTTTAAATAGTAAATAATCAAACATTTACATTAGTTATAAGTTAATTTGGAAAATAGCTATATTTCCATTATTTTTTTAGAGACTAGTGGTAGTCTAGTCTCTAAAAATATTATAAAAAGTCAGAAATCTGTACTGTAAATTATGCTTGTATGCCTTAAATACAGCATGCGCTCATTGAGAATCAGCCTTTACCTACTTTCCTACAGTAGGTTTGCCCTGCTATTGCTTGTATGGTAAATCTAAGTATGCAGAGGCGCCATTGCATACTGATTCTCGTAATCTTAGGTCCAGATTCTCGTAATCTGAACCTAGCTTCTGTCATAAGATAACAAGTGACTTAGTTCATGTTATTGAAGCGTGCATAAATTACATAATCAACAGTCTACCGCATTACTTAGCCGATAACAGACACTTTTAAAAAAATGATATGCACAGAGAATACATATGGGTTTACAAAAAAGAAAATTAAATGTAAATCACCTGAAATGAGATGCATTAATGTTAAAAAAAACATCTTTGTTTATCTGAAAGCTTGCAGATAACATTGAGATGTCTGAACTGTGCCTAACTGATAAGCTAACACATAATAATTAAACTTATCTCTCAGTGACTTTGATAATTATTTTACGCATTACACATGTGTAGCTGCTTAATTGCTAATTATATAATTAGTAGAAACCCTGATATTTCAAAATGCCTTATCATCTTAGGGGAAGAGTATTTTCAATTTGATATGTCAAGAAAAAGTACTTGTAAATTAACTTGGAATTTATTTTCATAATTTACTAAGAACTTAAATAAAATAAAAGCTTGTAACAAATAAGGCTATGGAGGAAACCTTGTGCAGTTAAAAATAAGTCATCTAGGATACTGAAAAATGGTGGTCTTGTGAAAACGTGATGGTATGATATGCTTTCCATAATTATTAAAAATTTAAACATTTGGTTACCAATACTTCTATTATTCGATCAGTGGTGGTCCAGTAGTAACGGCTGTGACTTACTAGCTGTAGGTCGTAAGTTCGATCCCCGGCAGGCGCTTTACTTTGTATATTGGGGAGTTTGTTGCGCCACTTCCTCTTCCCAGCTAAAGCACTAGGAAGTGGTGAAGGGCGGGAGTTTTGGGGGACTGTCTTATGTATTTTGACGTTCGAAAAGTGCTGATTCTCAGCCTAATTTGAATAAATGACTTTTGATTTGATTTGATATAAATTATTTCATCACCACTGCTCTCAAAACGGTGAAAGAGAACATCGTGAGGAAACCGGCTTGTGCTAGAAGCAAAAATTCTAAGACATGTGACAACTACCAACCCGTACCGGGCTCGCGTGGTGGATTACGGCCCATTGTCTCATAGAGAGGAAGAGGTCTATGTCCCTGCAGTGGGAACATTAAAGGCTGATTATGATGATAATGATGATGACTTCTTCTGTTATTCCAAACAATGTGCGGTACCATCTCATATTGTGTCTATTTTCTTGTTTTATGAAATCTTCTTACTACATTAAAATATCTTCTTTCCAGAGTATTAAATGCCCAGAACAGGAGAATATTGGCCACACCACAATGGACCATCCAGATAAGGTATTACGCCGACCTGCCAGGACACTCAAAGGTGAACCTACCAGCATTGTCACCAACTATGGAGAGTGGTTCCATTATCAACTGGCAGAAGAAGGAGGGTGACAAACTGAGTGAAGGTACGTGTTTTATTTTTTTATGACGGGGAACATGCCAGAGACAAGACATAAATAATGAGCAGAAGATGGATATGGATATTAAAACTTCACAGTCTCTGGATGGGCTATCCACCAGATAAGTTAAAAAATGGTATGTGTGTGATTTTCATGAAGTTATCTTTTAAACTAGTTCCTATCTGGAGTTGGTGGAACAGGCTTTTAGAATTATAGTATTGAAAAAAAAAACTTATACTCACGAATATTCAAAGGTCATGTAATGATGTAATCTTTCTTTCATTTTAGGTGATCTACTCTGTGAGATTGAAACAGACAAGGCCACTATGGGTTTTGAGACTCCTGAAGAAGGTTACCTGGCTAAGATCTTGATCCCAGCTGGAACCAAAGGGGTGTCTGTTGGCAAACTGCTGTGCATCATCGTAGGGGACAAAGCTGATGTAGCTGCCTTCAAAGATTTCAAGGAAGACGACTGTAAGTGCAATACAAAAAGTTGTTATGCAGTAAATAATAGAGTTCCTTTTTCGTACTAAGTATCGTTATTAATATTCAATCAGATGCTAAAAGGTATTTCTAAATGCTTATCTCAATCACGCAGTTAGTAGCTTAATGTTAATTCACTAGTTTCATTGGTATCAAAACAGTTGTACCAAGACAAGTGATGAAATTGTAAAACTAGCGATACAAAATAATAAATATTATCGCTAGCAAGTCATTAGCATCTATGGCAATTTTACAAAAAAAACTCATAGCTATTGTAATGCTTGTTGTTTTGTGAAAAATGGGAAACATTAAGATTCAGACACATTTAGGCAGTTTTTTATCATCACATCTAAAAAGGCATCAAATAATAGTAACAAAGTGATAATTTTTCATTTCAACATATCTAATATTAGGGCATTTTCATTTTAAATGGCGCAGGTTGTTTTTCGGTTGTCGCATGACAACAAAATGATGAAAAAAATATTTGAAACATTTTTTTTTTTAAGATAAAGCGTATATGCACTGACGGTATTTTTATAGCTCTGTGGATTTCATTTATTGGTTCCTGATAGAACATATTTTCAATTTTATTTAAATTAATAATGTTTCGGAAATGTGTAAAATCATGAAGTCCCAATTACAGTATGTATCATTGCATTTAATTTCTTAGAAGTTTTTTGTACGACAGCTAACGTAGCGACAATTTAATTTCATTGTTTGATAGTTAATTTATCATTTAAACTAAGCATTTAATCTCAGTTAGTAATAATAATATTAAATAAATTAATAAAAAACTTGTCTCAGGAATTCGCGACTACCGGACATGTCCGGGTAGTCACGCGCTTTTTACTATAAAAATACACATAAAATCGTGCAAATTCGGTTTTTATGGCAAACCCGGGTACAAATGTAAAAGTACGAAATGCGATTTTGAAGTAAGTCACGCAAGTTGTCCAGCTGTCCGGTACGTTTTGCGGCACAAAAAGTTTGGTCAAGAAAAATATATTGAGGTTAGTAACGTTCTTTTACGTGAGTATAAAGTTTTTCTTTCTTTCTTTTTAGCTTTACATGACTTAAACACTGCTGAAAGCGTAAAAGCAAAATTTAATTGGTTTCTGATAATATTGTTTGAGTATTTTAATTTAGTTTCAAAACGATCTACATTCGTCACGTCCTGTTAGCAACCGTTACTATAGGATGGACAAAAAATGTTACGAAACAGACATGTAGAGCTTAGAACTCATGAATTAAACTTAACGAAATTTATTATTGATGACAACAGTTAGATCCTAAAGCGGCTGTTCGGATTTGGGTGGAATTTGGTACACAGATAGATACCTTATTGATGTACCAAATAAATATTTTAAAGTAGGTACTTTAATTAAATGTTTTATTATTTTAATAACATACATAAAATAATTGGTATGCATTTCTATTTGATCTAGGTAAGTACACATATATATATATACTATCTCAGTAGAAGAACTAACATTTTGTAAGATTTTAACCTCACAGTGAGCACTATTCTTAATAATTATGTTTCGTCACGTCACATGTCTATTTAGTAACTGTCCCAAAATATTTTTGCCATAATTGTTTTAAAAAAACTTGAAATATCATGCGGAATATTATTATTAGAATATTATAAATGAAGAAAAATAAAACTACATTAAGATTAAATTCCAACTTTATCATTCCTTGACTGATCAAATAAGTTACACGAAAATTAAAACTTGCATTTGGACAATATGTTACGATACTGACCAAATTGTTGAAATTTTAATTAAAAATAAATAGCTAATGACTAAGTATCAATATTTAATTTCATTAATTGATACATAAAAACTTATTACGAGCGTTTTTCTTATTTAATTTCCGGCAGGTGAATTTTTATCGCTATTTGATTTTTGTTACTAAAAATACATTTTTAGCCCAATCTACTTTAAAAAAATGTTTTAGAAAATAAAATACACATTTCTGCACGGAATTTTTACAAAAAATCACAAATATTATAATTTTTTTACAATAGTTCAAAGTTTAAAGTCCTAAAACAGTAATATTTTTTTAAAGGCTGTTTATTATAACCTGCGCCATTTAAAATGAAAATGCCCATTAGCTGTATATTTGCATGTATCTAACTAACCATCGTTTATATCCCACAGCAGCACCCAGTGCGGCCAAGCCAATTGCCAAGAAAAAAGGTTATCTTTTAAAATCATTTTATAAACTGACTCTTGATATAGTCACCTGCAATATGTCATTAAGTTGTGAATTTTATTTTTTGTGAAAATATTTAGGCACAATATATTTCTTATATGCTGGATAGAGGTTTCGTAGGAAAAGTTGTTCAAATGTTCAGTATGGGGCATAGAAATCCTTTAAAAATTACAGGTGATTAAATCAACAGCCTATACAGCGATGCAGCTGGAATAAATACTGGCAACCTGGGTGATGGAAATGAAAATTAACTTTTCTAAACTACTTTCTTAAACTTTCTTGAATTTATATGTGTATTGCAACTACAGCAGCCGGTGGGGCCCCGGCTCCCGCAGCGGCCGCGCCCGCGCCCCCTCCGCCTGCCCCCGCGGCCGCGCCGGCCTCGGCCCCAGCCCCCGCAGCGGCCCCCGCGGCCCCTGAGGGCAGCAGGGTTCTAGCCAGCCCTATGGCGAAGAGGCTCGCTGAAATCAGGAACATCAGGCTTGGAGGTAAGAATTGCGTCATGCTTTGGGACATTGTTTAACTCGACGTTTTGGTACAGGAGTTGTTTGTTAATCTACCTTTAAATGAGCAATTCTTATATATATATATATATAAATATATATATATATTAATATATATATAATCTGAATCTCGGAAACGGCTGCAACGATTTTCACGAAATTTAGTATGCAGGGGGATTCGGGGGCGATACACATGCTAGGTTTCATTTTTAGAAAACGTCAAACCAAGAAAATTGAAACCGATCAAAGGTCTCCAGATATTTAAAAAAAAAAAGTAATTATATGACATTTTTGAACTTCTTCGTCTTCCAGCTTATGTACCTTATATCTGGCCTCGTAAACCAAAATTATGACTTGTCGTTTCTGTACTTTGAATAAAAACGTATTCCCAATTAACACACAATCCATGTGGCATAGTTGTTTCACGATTTCCACACTGATTCTACACGATATAACAAAATGTACACCCAATGTCAGTCTCTATTTTGATGGCACGAAATAAAGTATGCACTGAGTATCGTTTTAAGTATCAGTAGCATTAACGATTTGACTTGAAAGTATTTTTTTTCAACATTCTATTAATTTATAATTATTAAATTACAACTGATTAGCCGTTAATCTATAATTCTTGTTTTGAATGCTAAACTCTCTCAATTCTTTGCATCTGACTTTAAAATCCAAAGCTCAATATCTTATTTCATGCTATCAGGAGAAGGCTCCGGCCTGTACGGCTCACTGAAGAGTTCGGACTTGGCAGCCCTGGAAGGCGCCGCGCTGGCCGCGCCCGCGCCGGCGCCGGCGCCGGGCGCCAGCTACGTGGACATCCCGCTGTCCAGCATGCGCGCCACCATCGCCAAGAGGCTGTCGGCCGCTAAGCAGACCATCCCGCACTACCAGCTGACGGCCACTGTCAACGTGGAGAAGACCATGGCGATGAGGAAGAAGGTCAACGAAAAGCTGGATGCTGAGAAGGCTGGAGTTAAGGTAAGGGCCACCACTGCTCAGTAGTAGCGTTTACGTATCATACGTTAGGTATGTGATAAGCAGGTTACACATTTAGAAACACGCTAGAAATTATAAGTGTCCTAAGAAATGCGAATAGTGCTTAGGAATCGTAATATCGATGAGTTTAATAAAAGCATTAATTTATTTTAAATAGTTTTTTGTTAGTTTACATTATGTCTCGCAGCTGGGCAAGGCCTCCCATTTTCTGTTCCAAATTGTGCGTACTGCCAAATAAATACATTTAAACAAATGTATTTTTAGTCATTTATGTTTTCCAGGTTTCAATGAATGATTTCATTGTGAAGGCGGTTGCTGGGGCTTGCAAGCGAGTTCCCACAGTCAACTCACATTGGATGGACTCCTACATTAGACAGTAAGTTTATGTACGATAGTTATTAGACGAGAGAACGTCATAGCGGACCGAGGCACACATTAAAATATTAATTTTCGACTATATTACAACGCCAGGTTCATATTTTCTTGGCATGCAAGTTGGTCGGTATTTTTGCTCTTAGGGGCTGATTATTTAAAAATATATTTTTAAGAAAACTTAAATACCATAGCTGCCAAATTCAAACTGCATCAGTCACATTGCCGTAAAATACGTAGAGATCGTTTAGTTTAATAAAAAAAAAAAAAATGTTATTAATTGACTGATGAATTTCTAAATGATAAATTAATGTAGACTTATTCATTTGACTGGAGAAATAATGTTAAATTGTATATTGTGACTAATTGTAATTTATGATTATTTATGCATTGACTGTAGAAATTATTCCACATTGTGACTAAATTTTTGTTTTTATTTATTTGTCATTTTGTTAATGTTGACATACCTACCAAATTATTTATGTTTGTCTCTCTCATGTTCCATGTTTTATTTCGCATGCAACCATATTCGTACGCCTCTTGGCATAACATAGCGACCTATGACTGTAATTAAGAACTGTAATCACTACCTATGTTACACAAATAAAAATGATTTGATTTAAAACTGCACGCCCCTCCACAAAAATCTCTCGACAAACAATCTCTACAGTTCTTTTACCTCCGGCAGCAAGTCAACAGCACCCTTATTGTAACGAAAATAGAGATCCCTGTGATTGTGACATATTATTGAATGGCAGCAACCCAACATCAACCTTATAAGAGCGAGGATAAAGATCATTGTGATTTACACTGATGTAAAATTACTACTGTACTGGCCAAATCATTCTAATTTTTTTCCAGATTTGCCAACGTAGACGTAAGTGTAGCAGTAGCGACTCCCTCCGGGCTAATCACGCCTATCCTCTTCAACTGCGACTCCCGCGGTATAATCGACCTTTCCACGAACATGAAGGAACTCGCCGCTAAAGCCAGGGAGGGCAAACTTCAGCCACAGGAGTTTATAGGTGGCACTGTCACTGTATCCAACCTTGGAATGTACGGTGAGTAAATCCAAGTCGTTACTAACCTGCTATTTTTATTCAGAGGAGAGAAACATTCTTCCCGGAGATTCTCTTTGTGATAGAATCAGAAAAGGTCCTAGCTCACATATTTATGATGTGAAACTGTTTGTTGTATTTCCAGGTATCACAATGTTCAATGCCATCATCAATCCTCCTCAGTCCTTAATCCTGGCGTGCGGAGGTCTACAGGAGCTCGTTATCCCTGACCAAGATGATTCCCGAGGGTAAGTCGCTGTGCTATGATTTATATTGAATTTATTTAATCTGCATTTAATGCATAAGTAAAAAAAAAACATGGTAATTTTTTGTTGGTTAAAAAAAATCATCTGGCATCAAATCATGATTTGATGACAGAGAATAAAGCGCGTGTCGAAAAAAAAAATCACTTTGACTGCGCCTTAAGGGGAACCTAGTCGCGGGCTCGAACGCAATGATGGGCCTGGCTAAAAAGCACGCTGTCTCACCAGGCTTCTTGTCCGACAGAGGTAGTATCAGTAATGAGCAGTTAGAAGCTAGTCTACACGTACAACATTATTGAGTGAGATCATTTATAGTACAACAGGCGTGTAAAAAATTAAGAACAGTCCTTCGGAAGATCGGTTTTTTTTTAAACCACTGCATAAATCAATGACCAATAAAGTTTTCTTGTACTTTTCGATATTTGAGCTTTGTCGGTACCGACTTGGTTTTTCAGATTTTACACTTCTTTTATTACTTAACCACGCCCAAAGTTAGGTTACATTAGCAAGAACAACGAATCTTTGTAGGATCCTAACTTTTTAATGGCTTTTTGTTTTAGTATTTTGTTTCTGTACAAACAATACCATACTAATAATAATGAGACAAAACCATACCATGTTTAATTTTTGATGTACATTGTCGAACAGTGGGGTAATACACTCCCGAAGTTTTTATGGGAAAAATGTGGACTAGATTCACCTTAAGGTGGAAGCTCCAGGGTACTCTTTTTCATTAAATTGTAATTGAATGGAATTAAATGAACTTAGACTGTCTTATTACAAAACGCGGTCTAGCTTTAGTTCCAGCAACTAGTTTAGTTTTAAAACTCTCAGTCAGTTTTTGCATTAGCAACTTTTCTTCTATTTGGGTAAAGTTCGTAATACAAAAATGACAATTTAGCACTGGACTAAGTTTTGTAAAAGGAGCTGTATTTCGATTTCAGTTAGGTTCTTATTTCAAAAACAGGCTCGATGGTTTAAACCATACCTAAAGAAAAACCTTGTTTTGTAATAAGGGGGAGAGGGTTTTGTTAATGTTTTTTATGATTAGAATTATGTTAAAACATTTGTTACGGTCGCGAATCATATTTTGTTGAACATACAGCTTGACACTGACCTGAAAATTGTAACCCTGGACTTTTTGCCTTAAATTCATAGCATTAAAGTCGGTTTTCGTATTTTATTATGATTGACGCATTATTCTCCATATTCAGTTTCCGATTAGCCAAGTTCGTAACGTTCACGGCGTCGGCGGACCACAGAGTGATAGACGGCGCGGTGGGCGCGCAGTGGATGAAGGCCTTCAAAGAGAACATCGAGGACCCCGCCAACATCATCCTCTGAACACTGCCTAGAGGTTCCACGCGCATTTCGATTAATGGGCATCTATCTGTGTACAAAATATCAACAAATATATAAGGGCAAAGCGTGTGAGCAATTTTAATAGTAAGGGTACTTAAATGTAAGTGTCAAGTCGTGTTTATTTCAATTAATTTTTACGCTTGTAACACCCCTACCATTCCCACCATTTTTTTTGTATAAAACTTAATTAATAATTTTAAAACCATTGGCTAAAAGAATTCAGCCGCCATTTTTGTGCACATTGTTGACATTACAAGATGTTTTTGCGACAGAGAGACGAAAACCGGAAAAAAACATTGTCATTTTCACCTTTTTTGCAAGCAGTTGTCCACAAATCGAATTGTAAAGAGTAACTGTGATTTCCTTCGATTAAAGTATCGATACTAGTTTTGATATAATTTAATTAGTTGTTGTCTTTTTACAAGTTTATTTATCTGTGCTGTGATTATCTGTCTCGTGCGTTCGCTTGTAGATAGGCAATGTATAGTAGAACGTAGATATAGCGAGAACGCGAATTAATCGAAGGAAGCGCAGTTTTTACCAAAATAAGTGATTATTTATTTAGTTTTATAAGGAATGGTAATCGTACAATGTTCAATATCAGAAGCTCCATCCCTATTTGTAATATTGTAAATATTGAATAGGGAAATCACGCACTTATTGAAGAATATTTATTTACCTGCCTAATCCGGGATTGTGTTTACACATATTTTTTTATCGAATATACCATTCGCATTTTTGTATAGATATTTATTTCATTAAATTCTAATCAAGTTTAATTAGTAGTGATTGGAGCAGAGATCTATCAATATATTTTTTTTTGAATATTTTTGTGCCTTCATTGAAATTATGATGAGATATTATTTGAACCACAAATACGAGGTATACTGGTATATATGTATGAATATTTTGTGCAATAATGGGCTTTTATAGTCTTTTGTTAACACCTATTACATTTTGAAGATGCACATGCTTTTATGAACGTTAGTGAAATATAATACATATTTTACATTTAGACGTTTTGTTTGATTATCTCAATCCTCGGTCCTATTAACTTGTATAAAAAAGTTGTAACTTCACTCTGATGTAAGTAAGAACCGACTGTCACTTAAAAGCGGTCAAGTGTGAGTCGGACTCTCGCACGATGACGATGGGATCCGTACCTCAACTCAGCCAGACTCCAATGCTGGACATAGCTAGTCAGATTCACATTTCGCCAGTTGAGTTTAAATCCTATGCAATAGGGGGCAACCCTATTGCCATCAATCGGGCACATATTCAGCCTCCGGGCTGCAACTGAAAAAATCCAGATAAGAAAACCCAATAACACTGACCGACCTGGGAATCGAACTCAGGACCTCATGCTCAGATGTGGCGCTTGGGACCACCAGACCAACGAGGCAGTGAGGGTAGTTTATTAATGTACGTTACTCCAGCAGGAAAGTGACTCCTAGAGTGATGTGCATCTGGATTGAGGGCTCATTTTTAAATCCTTGCGAAACGAAATAAGACATAGGGAAAATAAGTAAAAAAATGTTAAAACTTAATGGGCCATGAATTTCTTAAACGTGAATTGAAACTGTTATGATTAAATAACATGGGCCCTCATTCCAGACGCGTGCATGAAGTAGCACAGCCTAAATCTCAGAAAGTACTGTCTCTGGGTTAATCATTTTTATTTAAGGATTTGTCAGCTGCGGAAGGGTTCTTAGACACATACTGTGTGTTTACTTTTTACTTTCAAACATACGTGTCACCTAAAATTTAAAACAATATTTAAGAAAATCTTAACTAAATCCTCGTAGCCTACGAACATGAAATGCACGCGCGCAGTTCGCAAGCGGCTCTGGGCCCTGAGACAGATGAAGACAAAAATGTGTTTTGTCTAGGCCTGCTGGACACACCCCTAGATGACACGCGACATCTGCTAATAAATATCGACAGATTGTCTTGGAACATACAGAATATGACATTTCAACTCCTTACCGTTTTTTTTTTCTGGTTGGGAAATCATCAAATGCCTTCTCCCGCTCTAGGTGGAGTAGGAGGGCGTGTTAGACTTTTACTGACTAAAACCCATCCGTGTTCCCTCAGTTGCCTGTGTGCCAGGGGCCGCGGTATCTCTTTAGAACAACCCGCACTCCTGGCAGGCCTCGGCCCTTGCGGACCCCATCAGTTGTTGCTGACATCTCTTTGAGGCGCGCGTGGAACACAACGCGCCGTCGACCCGGGCTTGGTGATTACCGGACAGCGAGCTACCCATCACTCGTCGCCCGCAAGCCCGGGCCTACGGTGGCCGGGAATCAGCCTGGGATTCCCGACGCCCAGGGCGTCTCCTGCGAAGGCTATGGCCGTGAGGGCGCATGTACTGTCTCTCCCTCACGTGCGCCGCCTCCCACTTTGCGAGCATCACTGCTTCGCTGAAGGAAGCGACTGCTAGCCAAGCACTCTCGCACCGTACCATGGCCTGGACCAGGGCCGGACGCGAGAGATCGCCGCCGCCGATTGGACAGATCGCCATGAGGACACGGCGGTGCTCCGCCCAAGCCGGGCAGACCTCCACCGTGTCGCGGCGATCTTCACAATGGAAACACCCGGGCGTTTCCTCCCGCCCTATTCGAAACAGGAACCTCCTGAAACAGCCGTGTCCGGTGAGGACCTGTGTCAGGCGGAAGGTGAGGACGCCATGCCGCCTCTCAAGCCACTCCTCAAAGAGGGGACTTACTTAGGGGAATTACAACAAACAAACAGGCCAAAGAACATAATTGCAAAATTCTCCACGCGCATATTGCGTGATAATGTTCTTAGCGCATTCCGGCAGGCTAAGTCACTAAAAACGGATCAAATAGGTATAGCTGGGTCTTCAACAAATATTTACATTAATGAACATTTAACTTTAAAAAATAAAATGTTATTTCGTAAATGTAGGGAAGCCGCAAAACTTCACCAGTATAATTACGTTTGGATTAAAAATAGCACTATTCTTGTGCGTAAGAAAGACGGCGAAGCTGCTTTTGCCATTAGATCAGAAGCAGATATCGCTAAAATCAATGGTGATGTTAAAAGTGATTGTAATAATGTTCCTAATAACATCAATATTCACTGATCGTTGCACTTGTTCACTCGATAATTCTAATCACTACTGGATAGTGTTAACTGCCTTCAATCTGCTTTTTAAATTATTTTCTGTAATGTGCATGTTTTATTGTGTTCGTAAACTCTGTACCGTTTTTTACCATGCTCTATATTATAAATCAAATATGATTTCAAACATAATGAATGTAAACTATTTTTTTAAACCATCCAAAATTAAGAGTACTATTGCTACTAAATATGTTGCTGTCATTATTGTAAAGTGTTGTGATCTATACTGGCTCCTGCTTCAACTAATTATATTTCCCATTACATTAATTTCTGTTATAAGATTTTATACATACATGCTACTTGAACACACTCTTATCATTAGTACAAATTTATATTTTAATATTAACAATGTCGAATAAAAATATCACCGTTTACTATCAAAATTGCAGGGGCATTCGCACAAAACTGCACCAGTTACTCACGAATATCCTTATGAATACATATGATATCATCATCTTGACGGAAACCTGGCTGACACCTGAAATTTATGACAGTGAGTTCATAGACCAGCGTTATAGCGTATACCGTTGTGATCGAGATCGCTCCGCTACTAATAAACAGGACGGTGGAGGTGTACTGATTGCTATTTTACGCACTTTAAAACCTTCTGAAATGAGGCACTCATTAACACAGTATGGTGATCTCTCACAGACTCACATTGAGCACATTTTGGTTGAGTTGCCCAGCACTGTCAACAGTAAAGTGCACATTGTGAGTGCTGCCTACATAGCACCAAAGACTTCTACCTTAGTATATGATAAGCATTTTGAATTGCTACAAAAAGTGTTAGGCCATCCTAGTGTGGATAGTTTCTTTGTTATAGGAGACTATAATCTCCCTGAAGCCAATTGGCTAGTATCCTCTGTATCAGATATCCCGAACATTGCTACATCATGTACTGGAGGATCTTCAGTCTGCGCAAGTTTAAATATCTTGATTTCACTTCTGGGTGCTTCTCAATTTAACAACATAGTGAATGACAAAGGTAAAATTCTTGATCTAGTAATTTCCAATAACCCCTGCAATGTTTCGCATACCTCAAAAACATTACTTCCAATTGACACCTACCATCCTGTCCTGAAGTTTGAGACCTGTTTAAACGTGAAAATCACACCGATGACTAAAACTCCTCTTCACAAATATTGTTTTCATAAGGCCAACTTTGACAATATTAATCGTAATATACAGCAACTGAACTGGTCTGAACTGCTATGCCCTATGAATTCTGAAGAAGCTCTGGCTAAATTCTACACTGAATTAGATAGTATTATTAAACAAGACACTCCACTGGCCCGACCTAGATCAGTTAGTTACCCCATATGGTTCTCTCGTACTCTCATAACTATTTCTAAAAAGAAACAAAAGGCTTGGATTAAGTGGAAGAAATATAATAACATATCTGATTATGAATCATTTTCAAACTATAGAACTCAGTTTAAGAATACATGTATTAAATGTTTCAGTTCGTACATCAATTCTGTAGAGGACAATCTAAGTATAAACATGAAACACTTCTGGACCTATATTTCTAATCGAAAAGATAAACCTGGAATCCCATCTAAGCTTCAATACAAAAATTATGAAACAAATGATCCAGATATGGTATGTAACATGTTCTCTGACTTTTTTTACTCGGTATATGAACCGACGTCTCCTTCGTTGCTTCATTGGAAGCCTCCGCAAGACAACAACGTACTACACGATGTCTCTATTTGCGACCTTTATTTTAGTAAAAATAGCATATTGAAGGAGCTTAAATCTCTAGACCCAGCTAAAGGCCCTGGACCTGATGGAGTTTCATCTTACTTCCTCAGGAATACTGCGAATTCCATCTGCGAGCCCCTATTTGTTATTTATAATAAATGTTTATCCGAGGGAGTTATACCTAAACTGTGGAAGCATGCATATATTGTGCCTGTTCACAAAAGTGGATCGAAACGCAGCGTTGAACACTATCGTCCCATTTCCATACTGTCTGCCTTGTCGAAACTCTTTGAAAGGTTAGTCCATAACGAAATTTATCCTATAGTCCATAACATCATAATTCAACAACAGCATGGTTTTGTCAAACGGCGGTCGACAAATACTAATTTAATATTATTTTCTAGCTTTTTATTTGATTGTGTTGACAGCCGTATACAAGTGGATGCAGTGTATACGGACTTTTGTAAGGCTTTCGACAAGGTAGACCATGAAATACTACTAAATAAAATAGCGTTCAACGGAATCCGTGGTAATCTTTTGAGGTGGTTTACTTCTTATATAACCAATCGCAGTCAGAGGGTTGTAATCAATGGTCACCAATCTAACATCGCACAGGTGACCTCTGGTGTGCCTCAAGGCTCCATACTTGGTCCTCTTTTGTTTATCTTATACATCAATGACATCAGCCAATGCTTTCGCAATACCAAGTTTTTATTATATGCCGATGACCTTAAGGTATACAGAGCCATACGACAAACAAATGACTGCCTTCTGCTGCAACAAGATTTGGACAGACTATCCTGTTATTGCCAGAAAAATAAGTTGCAACTAAGTTTACCGAAATGTAACTTCGTAAACTTCACAAAAAATAAAACGAAAATAAACTATACATACACGTTGTGCAATGCCCCTCTACTTAAAGTGGACTTTATTCGTGATCTCGGTGTTATCCTTGATTCTAAGCTTTGCTTAGACCTACACATAGGAAAAATTGTAAATAAAGCATATCAACTATACGGATTTGTAATGCGTTCAACAGTTGATTTTAAAAAGCCTTCTTCTTACATTTGCTTGTATAAGTCTCTAGTACGCTCTCAACTGGAGTATGCCGTGTCCGTCTGGAGTCCATACTACAAAAAGTACGTTGAAATGATTGAGTGTGTTCAATATAAATTCCTACGTACCATACATTATAGATGCTATGGATATTATTTGCCTTATCAAGATTTGCTAGCAAAGTATAAGCTCGCAACACTTGAAAATAGACGTAAGTATTTAGAAGCCATGATTTTATACAATATTGTTAGTAATAAATTGGACTGCATTGAATTGTCCAACATGTTATGCTATGCGGTCCCTAGAACAGTCCATAAGCGGAAGGTGCGCGCTGGCACATTATTTTCAGTGGGCACTTGCAAGTCCAACTCTGGCTTGCGTTCGCCTGTTCGCAGAATGGTAGATTCCTACAATAGGACTTTTGAACATATTGATATTTTTGCATGTGCTCCATATAGGTTCAAAACCCTTATTCTTAAGGAGCTCTCCTGAATAGCATTATGTATTTTTCTCATTTGTACCATATATTGTTTATTATATACATTTACTATTATCTTAACACGATAGTTAGTTTAATAAGTTAAAAAAAAAAAAAAAAAAAAACTTGTGTTACTCGACCCTAGCGATTATTTTCACTGTATTGAATCCTATTGTTAACCCGTGAACAGCGTTGTGGGCTGCAATATTGTTTATACGTTTTGTGTATTTCTTGTTTCTATGTTTTATATTGTAGCTGTTTGTTGTTCCTTTTGAATAAAAATAAAAATAAAATAAAATTACCGCCGCAATCGTGGCGTGCCTAATTCCGAACCGTTACATGAGTTTCTACAAAACACGATATTGACGTAGTTTGTACGTAGTAAGATTCCGCGGGGAATCATTTTATTTATAACTAAAAGACTATACTCTATGTTATATAGAGATGTGCCGGATCATTAAAAATGTAGATCCGCAGATACGGATCCGGATACGTATAATTGGCATCAAGATGCGCGGATACGGATCTTAATTTTCTTACTCAATCGGTGTTGGTGCGCGTGACCTTGAAACGATAGTTGACGCCACTTGACGCTTTGCATACCGACATGTTTCGACTTGCGTTGCGCGGGTCTTCTTTTTGTTTTGTTTATAGTTTAGTTAGGGTGAAACTGGGCAGCACAAATAACGTTTGTTTGTTGTACGAGTTAAAAAAATGTCGACAAAGAAGTTTAGTACTGCAATTTGAAATTGTTATTAAGGTAAAGGATCCGTCAAAAATGTAACGGAACGGATACGGATCTTTTTCTCCCGCGGATATCCGGAACATTACTATTATAGTTATAACCATACAGAATTGGGGCCCTTTAGCGCTTGTGACCATCAGACCAACGAGGCAGTGAGGGATGGTTTACTACTTTAGTTAGGGTGAAACTGGGCAGCACAAATAACGTTTGTTTGTTGTACGAGTTAAAAAAATGTCGACAAAGAAGTTTAGTACTGCAATTTGAAATTGTTATTAAGGTAAAGGATCCGTCAAAAATGTAACGGAACGGATACGGATCTTTTTCTCCCGCGGATATCCGGAACATTACTATTATAGTTATAACCATACAGAATTGGGGCCCTTTAGCGCTTGTGACCATCAGACCAACGAGGCAGGGAGGGATGGTTTACTAGTGTCGCCCAGTGGTCGAATTCGACCATAATTCATTAAAATTTTAAGTTTGAACAGATGCACTATCATATCATAGTACATTATGATATAAGTGCGGTAAGTTGAAAATTACAGCCGAGGCGATATTACTAGCCCGAGCCGTAGGCGAGGGCTACAAGAAAGCAGAGGCTGTAATTATCAAAGCGCACGTATGGCATACGACGTTTTATAACTTATTTGCGAGGAAATAAATAAAAGTCAGACTTTCTTAAACGAGTAAATCTTTAATCACTTGTTAATATAAAAAGTACTCTGTGTTAAAGCAGTTAGAAATTTTTTAACAATTTGTAAAATTGATTATTACTTGTTCACAAATTAGCGATGCGTGATTCAGCGCTTTTTTTTAAGGCAAAGGCACAAGAACAGCCAGTATAACTAATAAAGTAAATTAATATTTTATTGTTTTTGTTACAGATAAATGGTTGTAATTTATTGTCAAAACTAATTAAATTAAATAAATAAATGTTTATTTTTTTATATTTTATCTCTCGAAGTTAATTTTATTCATAAAATGTTGACCACTTTTCTGACATAAAAACTCTTTGCCAAGATTTAAAAAAGTACCGTTCGTTTTAGACGGTGCATCTTGATAAACCGTGCGTTTTACATTACAACAACGCACTAGTGCATAATGACATACATTACGATATTGAAATTGGTGTAATAGAGACCCTTTACGAGCAAATGTGTTATAAAAATATTTTCAGCTTTCTGCACACCTCCATAAAAACTTTAACTATGCCAAATTTCATGCTCCACCGTCCGCGTAATTTTCGTAAGCACAAAGTTTTTGCTTCACTATTAATAAGTATTAAGATTATCTTGCATACTAAATTTCATGAAAATTCGGGGGCGATAAATCGATCTAGCTAGGTTTCAGTTTTAG
Organism: Polymixis lichenea; assembly: GCA_949091785.1. NCBI lineage: Eukaryota > Metazoa > Arthropoda > Insecta > Lepidoptera > Noctuidae > Polymixis > Polymixis lichenea. Next base: position 8,603,412 of record OX420951.1, read on the forward strand.
AAAACGTAAAATAAAAAAAGAACCGAGCCAAGCTCGGTCACCTATGTTGTTTTGAAATTTTCAGTGTATTTCTATAAATACACTGAAAATTTCAACTGGCTACCTATAACGGTTCACGACAAGCCCGCTCTATTTTGAATGGGCCGGCAAGAACGGCACGGAGCAAGAGTCCGATAGGTCCTTATTAGTACATACATAACATCACGCCTTGTTTCCCCACATTTCGCCAGCTGTCATAGTCCCATGTAATAGTGGGGGCGAGACTATTACCATCAACCGGGTACAAATCCAGGCCTCGGGCTGCTACTGAGAAGTTCCAGATAGAAAAGCCAAACACTTTGCCCGCCTCCTCACATCCTTATTATTAAACGCGGAGTAAAGTTACAACGAAATGCAAAACTTAGGCAAGTGGCAGTGGGTAGGGCACATTGGTCGCAGAACAGATGGCCGATCGGGCCGAAAGGTTCTGGAGTAGTACCCATTTACCGGGAGACGTCGCGTTAGAACTGTTGGAAGGCCTCCCACCAGGTGGACCGATGGCCTGGTGAAGGCCGCGGGAGCACAGAACCGGTCTAAGTGGCGGTGCTTGGAGGATGCCTTTGTTCAGCAGTGGAGGTTTTTCGGCTTAAATGATGATGCTGACGAAAGGTACAACTAAGTGGTACCTACTTACCAATTTTAGCACAGGGTTTGTCATAACTTTACTCCGGATTTGATAATAGAGAAATGGATAGGTACCTGAGTTTGCCCTGCAAATCCAAAACTGAATAATAGTTTTTATAACACATTTGCTCGTAAAGGGTCTCTATTACACCAATTTCAATATCGTAATGTATGTCATTACGCACTTGTGCGTTATTGTAATGTAAAACGCACGGCTTATCAAGATGCTCCGTCTAAAACGAACGGTACTTTTTTAAATCTTGGCAAAGAGTTTTTATGTCAGAAAAGTGGTCAACATTTTATGAATAAAATTAACTTTGAGAGATAAAAAAAAAATAACATTTAATTATTTAATTTTATTAGTTTTGACAATAAATTACAACCATTTATCTGTAACAAAAACAAAAAAATATTAATTTACTTACTTTATTAGTTATACTGGCTGTTTTTGTGCCTTTGCCTTAAAAAAAAAAGCGCTGATGCGCGCGCATCGCTAATTTGTGAACAAGTAATAACCAATTTTACAAATTGTTCAAATTTTTCTAACTGCTTTAACAAGTGATTAAAGATTTACTCGTTTAAGAAAGTCCGACTTTTATTTATTTCCTCGCAAGTATGTTATAAAACGTCGTATGACATACGTGCGCTTTGAAAATTACAGCCTCTGCTTTCTTGTAGCCCTCGCCTACAGCTCGGGCTAGCAATATCGCCTCGGCTGTCATTTTCAACTTACCGCAATTATATCATAATACTATAATAAAATATCGCAAAAATTACCTAGATAAACGATAACATTATTATACCATTGTCCCGCCCTCGACACACCGAATAAAAAAATACTTTTATGGTAATTTAGCCTCCAATAACAATGAAATAGTCTCGTTACACTCATTAGGGTCATGGCCGGAAATACGCGTGCAAAAACTTGACACGCGACGTGACATAATCGGGACAACACCTGTCAAACTTTCACCTAGGAATTATTATTAAGCTGTAATACGGTATGAAAACTTCTGTTTTCTTTGAACCTTTCGTATTCAGAGTATTTTACGGACTATTTAGAAACTTTCGGCAGAGCTCTTTGTAAATGAGCTGGCTCTGGGAAATGCTACCATAAAACCTTTTGCCGCCAAGCAACGTTTGCTGGTGATGGCAGAGAGGCAAAGGGGCTTTGTAACTTTGTCTGGGATAACAATCCACTTGTGATGTCTCTAGTATTGCAGATATCCAGAAGGGGCGGTGACTAGTTCCCATTAGTTTGGCCACATACTTCATTTACTAGGTACTACCCAGGTACTACCTACCAACTACGGTCCACTCAATCTGTGTGGGTCTTCACATGATCTGACCAAGATTATGTCTGGACTATAAAAGAGTCTGTGACCTCTGAGTTTGTTTCGGTCTGTCTTCTCAGAGTAGTCAGATGGGAAACGCCGACCTCATCTAGTTTTAAAAATATGATTGACGTGTAAAAGTGTTTGTACAAACCTACTTACAGAAATAAAATCATTTATCATTTTTCATTTATAACTTATCAAGGTTAAATTGGTACTAAATAAATACCTAAGAATAGAATAGAATGGGTACTCTTTATTATGTACGCAGTGACAATAAATAAGTACCTACTGCATCTTTTAATCTCTTTTGACACAGTAGATTTAAGAATAACAGTAGATAACAAATGTAGACATTTTATATTGGGTGGGAGACACAATGGGCGGTCTTAACGCTAAAAGCGATGTTTTAAAGACAACCTTTGGATGGATTAAAGCGAGAAGAGATACTACTAAAGATTGCATAAGCATTATGTAGAACTCGTCTGCTCCAGATTTATAGCATAGACTAGACTTATTACCTGTCCGTAGCTAACTCAGTCCTCAACCTTAAAGTTGGGGTTAAGTCGTCGGTCGTCCTTTCTCCCGTAAAGACATGGTCAAGTAGGTACCAACTTACATAAAATAATAAGTAATGTAGGTAAAAGAAAGATACATAGGTAGGTACTTGTAGCAAATCGTCACAATTACCGTAACAATAGACAATAGAATTTAATATGGGAATGCGCGTCTTGGTTTATTACCGGTGCTCTTTGTTGCGCGAAGAGCTGTGTAGATGATTGGACAGAGTGACTGCCATAGTGGATTTTCTAACATTATAAGTATCTGCTGTAAAATCTTACTTCGTATTAATACTGTAAAATTGCACTACTGTGGCTACGGTCACAATTTAAAGAGAAGATGGCAACATGATCAAAATATAATATTAGGATAGATACGTAACATTAAATTAGAAAATTTCATGTACGAAAAAAGTAATGGATAAACCTGTATAGACAGATCTACGAGTAAAATGGCATCTTTCATTGAGGGACCTAGTATCTTATTAAAGTTTAGGTATATACGTTACCTATGGTCATTAAAAAAAATTCAATAATCATCAACTATCTGCACAGAGTAACTATCTGCCAACGTCATAGATCTTAGCTATCGGCAAACTGCGCCACAGAGTACATTTAACTGCGCTGCCGTTCACACTTCCTCATCATGCAAATAATCTACAACCAACTAGGTACAACTAGCCACGAACATATTTTTAATCAAAGAAATCATCATAATTTTAAAGGTATATAAACCATGACGGATACATCGGGAATTGCAAAGACTCCAAAGTCAGCGATAACAACGGACGCTGACATTATAGAGGACAAGAAAGAAAAACCGCCGAAGGAGATACCCTTGATACATGACTCGGGGTTCTTCCAACACGAAACCGGGGATACATACGAAGGGGAATTTGAGGCCAGGAAGAAGGATCACTCTGTTAAAATGCATGGTGAGCGTCCTTATTTTTAAGGAGGTTATGTTTTTTGCAAAATACAGGTCAGCGTCAACCCTGTATGTTGAACAAAATATGATCCGACTGAAGTTCATATAATCCCCTTTAAATTCCGCTTCTAAGTAACACGTTATCTCACACAGTCAAAAGATGAAGGTATCTATGCCCCAAATAATCCAGAATGTCAATGATTGACTATCTCGTTTGCGTAACGGCCGCAAGCAGAGTGTGCGTTACCCAGGCCAGATGTTGTCGAAAATGGTCATTTGAATCTTATAGATAATTAGTTTTGCGGCTTCTGTAATTGTTGCGCACATTTTTAAATTTGTTGCGCTTATAGTTTTTTAATTATTTCACAAAAACATTTCCTGCTGGCGTAACGTTACCCCAGCCAGACCTTTTTCTTTCTAATGGGAATATTTAAATAATTACTAGCTATAAAATTAGTTGTCTAGATGAAGTAAATGTTGTGCCTTATTTTGTATTTGTTCTTTCATCGGTTGCGAAGTTATTCGAGATTTTGCTGGGGTAACGTTTTTGGTTTTGCTAGATCTTTGAAACGGTTAAGCGGATTCTTATCATATTTTGTACATGGCTTCTTGGGAATTAGTTTAAATTTGTTCTGCAATAAAAAAACCAAAATAATACATAGCTTAAAGGTTATTTCATTAAATAGAAAAACACTTCAATTGGTCCCAGCACTCTCAATAAGAGCTCTAAAGACTTACTTTAAACGTTATTTTAAAGCTTGTAACTGCTTTCAAATGTACGTGAAGTTTCATTAGTATCCTGTAAGTATTTAACAAGTTATGATGATATTGAGTTCTTTACGAGCACGGTCTTGATGCGCGCGGTGTTATTTGGCCACTGGATTGGATATATGAACTGAATGTTATGTCAATTATTAGTTTTTTAGTTCAGTTGTATATCAGTAAAATTTCAGCTCAGTACATTGGATAATTAATGAGATAATACGATTAAAGTCATTAGGAAGTGAATGACCGTGGTAACCCGACCAAGTTTAGGTGGTTACGAAAAAGCGAAAACGCAAAACATTATGGTACCTTCTAAAATATGTAGGATAGTGTTACAAATTTAGTACAGACATGTACACAAGTTTAAAAAAAACTACGTGATTATTAAATAATTTTTATTGACAGGTAATATAATCATTCCAATTGAACTTTTAAAGTATTATTAAACTTGTATAGATATACAGACGTAGAGGAGAACGTCAAACGATATTTTTTATAACTTCACCACGCAGCCATAGTCGCCACCACACTCATACATAGGTATTATGTCGCCATCACCGCGTCCATCATCGCGGCCCACGGCTATTGCTATGTTGCCATTCTGTTTATGCCTACAATAAAAACAAAGAGTACATTTTTTTTATCTAAATCCTTAATGGGGTTTCAATTGTAGTTTTGCTACCTACATATTTGAAACTCGAATCGTCATCTATTTGCGAGTTTATATCAACGCGAGTGTCGCAACAAGGTAATTATGGATTTCTTAAAGTCTATGTGTCCAAGGAGTTTGTGGAAATAAATAAATACCTACCTGTTGCGGTAGTCCCGACTCCCGACATTGATAACGATAAAAATCGGTCGCTAAGTCATGAATTTCATTAATCAAGTTTCAAGTCATATTTTGACAATATACCTATACACAAAAAAACCTTCCACTTGAATCAATCTATCTATTTAAAAAAACTGCTTCAGAATCCGTTGCGTAGTTTTAAAGATCTAAGCAAACAGGGACAGACAAACGGGAAGCGACTTTGTTTTATAGGTACTATGTAGCGAAGGATAAATATGTCGTTATCATTGTTGAGAATTCCAGTCTAGGTAATAATTAAGTACGAAAGAAAAGAAAATAATAAGTTCCTAAATTTAAATATTTAAGCCTTAAAAAAATATTGTTTTAGATAAGTACCTAACAACATGTAGGTACATATTAACAATAATTTTGCTACTATTTCTGTAGTTACATTATACAAGCTTATCTTGTTCGTGAATTCATCAAGCAGCCTGCACCATAACTATGATCATCAATAGAAGCACTCCACATTAGCAGTAATTCGCCACACTTATTATTTTATATTAGCTCTCACGCACTCTATAAATATTTGCAAAAACAGGAAACGGAACTGCCGAAACGCATGCGCACTCTACAAGATGAATTATGTGATTACGGAGCATGTTTAGTGCGATATGCAAACAATGCGCCCCTTCACCCCACCCCTTCCGCGTCCCACCGAACGACATGTTATATCAGTGATTTTTGATAAGTTTGTGCAACTGGAAGATAATAATAATGTTTTCATAGTACAGATATTATTATATTATTAATGTATTTAACAGTGTACGCGTCTGTACCGAAATTGTAAGGTGTCTTATACTAAACATTTCAAGAGATAGTATAATGTTCTGCGTTTTCGCTTTTTCGTAACCACCTAAACTTGGTCGGGTTACCACGGTCATTCACTTCCTGATGACTTTAATCGTATTATCTCATTAATTATCCAATGTACTGAGCTGAAATTTTACTGATATACAACTGAACTAAAAAACTAATAATTGACATAACATTCAGTTCATATATCCAATCCAGTGGCCAAATAACACCGCGCGCATCAAGACCGTGCTCGTGAAGAACTCAATATCATCATAACTTGTTAAATACTTACAGGATACTAATGAAACTTCACGTACATTTGAAGGCAGTTACAAGCTTTAAAATAACGTTTAAAGTAAGTCTTTAGAGCTCTTATTGAGAGTGCTGGGACCAATTGAAGTGTTTTTCTATTTAATGAAATAACCTTTAAGCTATGTATTATTTTGGTTTTTTTATTGCAGAACAAATTTAAACTAATTCCCAAGGAGCCATGTACAAAATATGATAAGAATCCGCTAAACCGTTTCAAAGATCTAGCAAAACCAAAAACGTTACCCCAGCAAAATCTCGAATAACTTCGCAACCGATGAAAGAACAAATACAAAATAAGGCACAACATTTACTTCATCTAGACAACTAATTTTATAGCTAGTAATTATTTAAATATTCCCATTAGAAAGAAAAAGGTCTGGCTGGGGTAACGTTACGCCAGCAGGAAATGTTTTTGTGAAATAATTAAAAAACTATAAGCGCAACAAATTTAAAAATGTGCGCAACAATTACAGAAGCCGCAAAACTAATTATCTATAAGATTCAAATGACCATTTTCGACAACATCTGGCCTGGGTAACGCACACGCAAGCAGACTGCGGGTTCCAGTGTTCGATTCCCATCCAGTACGGGAGATCTTTTTTTTCTCATAGTATTAGGTTTTTTTCATTCTAGTTAGTTCTTCTAAGGATCAGTAATTTCTCAGTAGCCGATAATTCTGGATTTTTACCCCATTAAAAGCAATAAGTTCGCTTCCTATTAGAAAGATGCGTGACGAACTTCGCCTACTGCTTCGGAGAACACGTGATATTATGTTGCTATGTGGATAATTTACACGGTCGTAATATTCTCTCCAATGACTAAATTAACATAAATAACTGCAACCTGCAACCCAATGCATTCTCCCGACTAGCGTGTAATATGCGAAACTCAAATTCTTGCAAGTAACTGCGGACACTTCAGTCAATCTTACATTTGCGAAACAAAACTATGCATTGTCTTGTAAAGCCACCTATTCATCGGTTGTAAAAGATGTAGGAAGCTAGATATTTTTGACGTACCGAGTGTGGTCTAATGGACCGTATCGTAATGTATCCAAGCCGTGCACAAACGTTACGCTCTGATAACTTAAACAGTTGCGTTTGTACTGCGCCTTAGACTTATTTATGTTTGTGTTATGTATTTTTAAACATAACATAACATCACAACTTTATTCCCCGAAAGGTAAAGCAGTACCTACAGTACCTACACGCACATTTCCCCAGTTATGTTTAAGTCCCATGTAATAGGGGACGAGCCTATTGCCATCAACCGGGCACAAATCTAGACTCCGGGTTGTTATTAAGAAATTCCAAATAGAAAAACCTAGTAACACTTTGCCCACGTTCGGAATTGAACCTAGGACCGCAAGCTCAGCAGTACGCGCTTGCGACCACTACACCAATGAGGCAGTCAACAAATTAGTTCCATAAATATTTCCATGGGAAAAGTATTATGCTTTTATAAGCTGATGAAGGTGTTTTATTCTATCTAAAGCAGCTAAAAAATCTTTAACAAACACCAAACTTTTCATGTAGATTTTCATATGCCTACTACTTACATTTCAGCCGGAAAAACGTCCCAGTGCGTTATAGATACGCTCGGAAGCAGTTTTAGGTTGATCTGTAGTGACGGAACCGGGGGCAAGCCTATTACCATCAATCGAATTCAAATACAGACTCCGCGCTGCTACTGAAATTTCCCGATGTCTATTTAATGGTTCACATTGTAACTTCACCGTTTCAGGGCAAGGCGTTTATACAACAGCTGAAGGCGACAGTTACGTAGGCCACTGGGACTCAGACAAAATAGTCGCCACTGACCAAACTGTCATATCATACAATGATGGCGCGAAATTCGAAGGTATAATAAAAGATTGGGCTTACTCCGGTAAAGGCACCTATACTTATCCAGATGGGAGTATATTGACAGGTGAATTCGCTGATAACTGTCCAGTAGGTAACTTGGTTCTAACGGATCCTAATGGACATACTTGGTTGGGAAAGGCTGATCAAGGGTTTGGGTGGTTTGAGCCCGTCAATCACTTCTATGAGTTGCTAGAGACGACTTATACCAGGATAAAGCGGCGTCATAAGACTGACCCGGACACCTCAAATCAAGTACAGGGTACCTCGGCTAAACCTACCCCGGCTTCTACTAAAGGTTCTGTGGCAAAATCAAATACAACTAAAAATAAAAAGTGAAGATTTACAAGCCTTGCCTTGTTTACTTACTGTCTTGTATCCTTCATGGAAAGTGTGTGAATAAAAAATTGAAGACTTAGGTTTATGTTATTACCCGACTGCGCCCGAAGGAGGGTCATGTTTCTCGAGTGTAGGTATGTATGTGGATTTCTTTGTTGCGCTCTGTGGCCTAAACGGCTTGATGGATTTAAGCTTGAGAGGCGTCGCGTCGATTCGTCTCAATAAATTGTGAGAGTGACACTGGGTATATATTATAATTATGAAAATTAACATAGCCGATTTTTGGCGCCATATAATTGGTTTTTTTTTTTTTTTTCAAAACCTATCGAGTGGGGTATCAAAATAAAGGGTTTCATAAATAGGTCTCTTACGTCCTGGCAATGTGCTCGGGAGCATTTACTGAAACAGTTGCCACTAGGGCCGAATGTACTTTACAAAGCATTTAACTATTTTTGTGGCAAAGGCCGAGACCTTGCCTTTTTTGTCTTTTATAAAGGACTTAAGGTCATTAAGGCGTACATTTTTTCATATATCTTAATGTAATGTCACAAATTGTCACAAACACTCTGGAATTGATGCTACCTGAAGGTCGGTCGTCCGTTGTCGAAATAAGAACTTCAAAAATATTCAGCATTTAGAGTAAGGTTTATTTAGCACTTTATAAAGGACGACAGGTGTCAGGAGTTTAACTGAGGGACTTTTTGGATTTTTTTATGCTCTCAAGTCCGCAATAAGAGAGTATTGATCCTCGTATCCGAGGCGGATGGTTGAACGTCAATTCGTTAGTAAACATAAGCAGACGAAACGTGTATTAGGTCAGGAAGCGTGAGCTCCAAGTTGTCTTGTTAAGTGTGAACTTGTAAATGTATAGGCGTGCTCCAATCATTTATGTAAACAATCGATAGAACCAAATGTAAACAAAGGAAACGTTTGGTGGATTGAGAAACTGGCACCTACGGAAATACGTGTAGGTCACTATATTAGTTGCTAACTGCAGTTAGTCACTTAACTAGCAATGGCCACTCCATCTTGTGACACTCGGTGGAACCCACTTAGGATACACGTAAATCATTTGGTTATACCAATACAATCACGGACACCACTTTTATAAATTAAAGTCTGTTGGTATACGTAACAGTGGCGAAAGCACCATATCACACGATTCCTACCAGCTTCCCTTCGGGGATTCGCATCGGCAACTCCATCGCTATTTAAAAATGACACGTCTATATTAGCTCCTATTGTCAAAACACATAGTTACACTACGGGTATTTAATTCACCATAACATTCAAGCAACAAAAACGGTTATTTTAGCTTTCAATTTTATTGTATTTAATTCTTTACATTCCTATATTAATTTTAGATTGTTAAAAAGTATTCTTTATTGATAAGATAAAGCTGACGCTTCGACATCGGCTTCTCTCTTAGAAAAATTGAGACCTCGCCGCTGATAGGTAAGGTATTGACTAGTGTCATTTTGCTGATGAATCAACACGGGATGATTGCATGGTATTGATCATCACGAATAGCCTACAACAATGCATGGAGCATGCATTTTACGAAAAAAAAAACCCTTTCATATAGCGCGTCGTGAGTTTGTACCAAAAACTAGTACTTTCTACAGTTTTTTTTTGTAGCGAAGTTACCCAACTGACCTATTAGGTGAAAGCTAACAAAGAAATGAGTAATGATGGCATTTTACGTCAGAAAGATAACACTGATTAGGTGAGGCATGCACTGTGTATACAGAAGGTAGTTACTTTATTTCAAGCGTAACTTTGATAATGACCGCTCATAAACATCAAACGGTATTATGATTTATAAACAGAGCAACAAGTGGCAGCTTGTGGCAGCTTGTGGCAGCCAGTCGAATGAAGCAACCTCTCATATTAAGAATGGCTCGTTAAGGTTGCGCAGTTTTCCACACGGCTCCATTTGGTATGATGACATTTATTTGCATCGTCATATGTACAGACAGACTGCCAGCCGCCTACAGACCATTTGTATCACGTCAGTGATTACAAAGCCTGTGAACGAACTCTTAGGTTTGTTATTTTGGCCTCGAATGTACACCCACATTTGAATACCACTCTCGGAAGGTCCCTGTAATCTTAGGAGGTTTCACTTATCAAGCCTATTTTGTGCTCCGATAAGAGGGTCGAGGCGGGTCAAGTTGAGGTGGTGGTACGGCACACTTTAGAGTAGCATAGGAGTGGCCCAGTGCCGAGTGCGTGACTCGCAGCCGTGTATCTTGCGAACTGCCTCGGTGTCCATAATTAGTAATTAGGTAGGACAACAGAATGGCTCCGAGGTGAAGGACACTGATTTTACTACCTGTTTAATGGGCTTGTTGGCAATTAATTCGTGACGGTACATAGAGGGTTCCATCTCCAGTGTTATGCCGACTGTACTTTCCGTATCGTAAAATGTCTCGGTATACGATGTTACCAATTCGTGTTCAGCCTTTTGACACATTTTGAGTTACAACGTGATTTCTAGTGATCATAATTCTAGGAAGATTCTTGATAATAGCACTTAAATTGGTAATTAAACTGTCGATACCTAATATAACACTAGGTATATATACATAATAAGTTCATCTACATATTAAAACGGACAAATGACTAGGTTGACATCAGGTATCTCCTTTATCATCAAGTGTCTCACCTTGAGTCGTCTAAATTATAAATAACAGACAAAACAGACCAGTATAGATATTTTGTGCAAATGTGGAGATTGTACATCGGTTAGTAATCTGTCATTGCTGGAGCATTTGCTAAGAACCATGTCAACAAAGACACATTGCACCATGTTTGTATAGGATGTTCACTTTGGATGAGATATACCTAGGAAGAGATGCCGTTATAATAGATCCTTGAGTTAAATAACTGAGTTGGTATACCTACAATGCTGATGGCGATAGCATTAATATTTAATTGTAAGGAAAATTATGTCATGCAACATCGACCGACATATTTACGAATGCATACACAAGCACATAGAGATTCTCTAATCATTTGCTTAATTAATCTCATTTAAACTAAAGTTATTATTGATCTTTCAACTTTACTTCATATTCAGGAAAATGCACTACCTACTGAAATTGCAACTAAAGTCACTAGCTACGCCACGTTAGGTTCTGACCACAGCCCATTCCCACAAAATTACATACCCTACATCTTCCACTAAACGAATAAGGAAGCGGCAATACGGAGAGCTAAATCGACAACCAGGATCACTATACTAGGCGGACATTTTAGCGATTTCTAATGCACCAGATCCAATCTTATCGGGATCCAAACATCAATTGGCGGAATTCAGCGCAGCAGCGTACTACGAGAATACGAGTGACTAGTAGTCACTGACTACGACAGCTTATCGACACCGTGAAGCGAAACTACAAAGTAACAGACTGTTGAGTGTTGTCAGTTAGTTAGAGGCGCGGCAGATGTCGAGCGGCAAAGACGTGAGGCGCGAACCGGCGCGCCGGTACTCGCCGCCCGCGCCTTATCGTTATCACCTTATCAACTCTTATCAGTTACTCATCGCGAATCCGATCGCACGCCGCCATTCGATACACACGCGCCAACAGTTCGATCCAGATGTGATTTGTTTCTGACCTTTTGATCATGTACGGGATTTCAGTGTTTATTTTTGCATGTTTATTGCTCGTGAAAATCGAGCATGGAAACTGTCAAGGTGAGTTTTTCATACATTTTTCATGTTTTTCTGAATGTTAATGAAGGTTATTGTTGTAACTGTGTACAAAGATATATTATTTGCTCATGTAAGGAAATGACTAATAGTCTCGTACTTACCTAAGCTTACTTATATTTTGTAAACTTAGGTCCTGGAATTCATGAAACTGTTAATGCTTCAGTAAACTAGTTCTTGCAATGTTTACTATGTGATTAACACAACGTATGAAGGTCGTGATAAGGAATTCTTTAAACACACTTGAATGGATAGGATTTACCTAAATGTTTTTGTGTCAGTAGGTAGTTTTTCAAGATGGAAATATATTTCATTTATTCGAACAGGAATTTAAACTCGGTATGTATGTAGATAGGCTGATGTCATGTCTATGATCTTAGTGAGGTAAGCAGAGGTGAAGGCCTCTGTGTTCGCATGGTGTTCGCCCACAGTATGAAGGCACAAGGTGCCCAGACTTAGTATTCAAATTATTGCTTTAGGATAACTTAGTGGAAAGAAGAATTATATATATATATAATTGTTTATATATTTTATCATTATGTATGTTCCGTGTGGTGCCGGACGTAAAAGAATAGCACCATCCCCTTACTTCCCGTGGGTGTCGTAGAAGGCGACTAAGGAACTTACTAGAGAATGGGCAGCAGCGTTCTCTATGCATTTGACCACCATACTGCGATCGCCAACCCACTTGCCAAGCGTGGCGATTATGGCAAAACCTCCCTTTTGGGGGCGGCCTATGTCCAGCAGTGGACGTCTTTCGGGTGAAATGATGATGATGATGATGATCATTACGTATTTATTTAAGTACAGTGTATATGTTAATTTCCTGCATTATTTGTGTAAGTATATTTTAGTTTAAGACGTCACATATTCATATTTTCTCTTCTTGTAACACTCTAGTCTACATTTCTTTTTAATTTCCCCTTCTTTTTCTGCTGGAAGAAATTTCTAAAGAAATAAGCGGTACCTTTGTACTCAATTGATCGATTATGCCGTATCTCGTATATACATATTTTACTGTGTGTAAATAAATAATAAATTAAATAAATAAATAATAATTAGAAACCGACTCAATGCAATGCTAAATTTGCTGAAACTCTGTTCGGAAGAAAAAAAATGCTATTTTTTCCGAAGAAAAAAGTGCTATTGTTAACTGTTGGCTTAAGTTACCTTGTGTTACTTATCTAATAATAACACCTATTAAGTCTTACAGACTTGTGTTTTTATGATTTTAAAGTGATGTTACCAAGGCACGAATGACAAATGATTCCTACTTATATAAAATTCAACTTTTTCAGAAGTTGAAAAGCAACGTTAATAAATGAAGTTTAAATCCTTGAAGATTGACCTCATAAGTACTGTAGAGGTTCTATGATGATGGATCATTCTGGCCGCTAGTTAGGACTGGCAGCTTAGAATAAAATGGCTTTTGAAAAGAAGAAGAAAATATGATAGTTTGTCATTATGACGGACAAAAAAAGAAGGGATATGAGAAAAAAACATGGAATATTGATTAAAAAGTTCAAAATATATGTATTAAGTTTAAAAAGGAATATAATTTTGGTAGTGGTTCCCACACACCCAACAAATTCTTTATTTCATACACTCAACACTTGTATAGTGTTGAGTGAGTTGAACTTTTATATCAATATTCCATGTTTTTTTTCTTATATCCCTTCTTTTTTTGTCCGTCTTAATGACAAACTATCATATTTTCTTCTTCTTTTCAAAAGCCATTTTATTCTAAGCTGCCAGTCCTAACTAGCGGCCAGAATGATCCATCATCATAGAACCTCTACAGTACCTACCTAATGATTACATACATTCTAAAACAACATACTCAGTAGTCACAAAAGCTAAAGTTTTATTTTTCAAGATGAAAATAAACAACGTCAAACGATGTTTTAACAGTAATCATGAAAGGATATTTCAATTATTATCTACAAACAGGACGGAAGTCTAAAACTATTCATTATTAAATGTTATTATGGCTGAGCTGAGCAAGATTAAAACAAAATAAAAACTTATTCGTTATCTCAACACGGACATAAATGTAACTTCAAACGGAGAGATTTATTTTATGCTCATACGGCAACTAAAATAGCCGAAACAGACGCAAGGCAGGAACACACCTGTTACGGACATTCGTTTTCGAAAATAGAAAATCGGAATAGGATTGACAGTTTTATTTGGAGTTGCACGCCGGGAATGCGTTTTCCGAGCTCACAACTTGTATGGTTACAACACTAGCGTTGAAAAATATTAACATGTTCGCTGTTCAGCTGAAATAACATTGTGTTGTTGTTATAATTATGCTCGTTGGTATTTAGTTTAACTGCAGACGTTAAAACTGGGTGCGAAATAACGCTACTGTTTTGGTATTAGATGAGAACTCAGCTTTATCCTAGGAAGTCTAACCTACTTTCTACATTCCTATATTGCTGAAATCGATGGTACCTACACTGAAAAAAATGTTTCGTTCTAAGTAACAAAAACTTTGTCTACCAGTTACATAAAATTAGTGACAGCCGAACCAATGTAACACATAACAAAACCCAGTTGAGTTACTGGAGTTATGTAGCTTTAAACTAATCTAATTTTGTTTTACATAGCTAATTTCTTTTGCTTATTGTTCTCAAACCGTTTGTCTACGGCTTAACTCATTACAAATTACCATTTGCATAACTTTTCGGTCAATCTAGCACCTCATTTATGTTACAGTAACTTATCTGTTTGTCTATAGGTAATTGTACTTGAGGTTACATTACTTGAACGGTTTTGTAAATTATTACCAAATAACATTATTAACGCAACTTAACTTTCTCATTTCCTTACCAAACATTTTTGCACTGTGTAGTGAAACTTCCCAGTAAGTTTAGCTGATTAGTTTTGCTGCCTTTCCAAATGCTTTGACTGATATTAACAAAATTAATTTGTTATATTAAATTTAGCAGTTTGCTAATATAGTGCCTAATAGTTTTGATATATATGAATTACTAGTTATGCTATATTTAGATAACTGTTTTGATATAAATGAATCATTAGCTATGCTATATTGAGACAACTGTTTTGATATATATGAATGAATGGTAATGCTATATTGAGATGAACTGTTTTGTTATACATTAATGAATAGTTATGCTATATTAAGATAACTATTTTGGAGGTAATATGGCTGGGATTACTCACACTTATTCAGCTCTGTTCAGCTTTTGTCCATAGAAAACAACGATTTGTATTAGGTGCGTACGCATCCGTTCAACCGCGGCAAGCTGAACGGACTCTATACAAAATGGTTGTTTTCTATGGACAAAAGCTGAACAGAGCTGAATAAGTGTGAGTAGTCCCTTATTCCTTCTACTACTCGGTCTGGGACACCCTGTAGGATATAAATGAACAGTTAAGCTATATTGGTATAACTGTTTAGAGAAGGCGCAAGTGTATGAAGAACGAATTTACTACGCCTCCTGCAGCTCTGAGTAATGCATGTCTACCTTTACAAATCGACTAGCAAAACAGTAACAAAATAAAAAGCGGAACATTACAATTTAACAAAATCAGTTTCTATTAATTACAAGGAAATATTTACTGCTTTTGTATGCTAAAATAGATAAGCAATGAATGAATGGATGAAAGAAATGAATGAATGGATGGATGATGAATGTGATTTAATGATGACATTATTTTCTATTAAAAATACACATATTTATTGAATAAAACTTTTATTCATCAAAATTAGTATCATTATTATTTGTTATTACTTAGTACTAAAACACAATTCTTTGCATTACATAACTTTTTCCACTTGTATGATATTAAAGCATCCTTAAAAGTATATACAGTACAATCATTATCAGCTTTTTATACTTCAAAACAATGTAAGTGATCATAAAAACTTATTGTGTTTTACAAACAACATTCAAAAATAATTCTAATAATATTGTAGGCAAATAGCTATACTCTGGATCACCATAAAATTAACTTCTCCGAGGTCTGATATATCATGAACAATGATTTTTCCATGCTTATAAGTTGTAACTTTTACTTTTGACCATGGAACTTGACATAAGGGATAAACCAAGCGATAATTTAAGAGAATTTATAACATCATCGTATTTATGTTTCGAAATTCGTTTTGAAGGACCTAAAAAACATGTAACCATTTTAAATGGCTTATACTCGTTAGTATGTGATCTTGTACAAGTTTTTAGGTACTCAGCCTGAAATACTACCTACTCTAAGCCAAGGTCAGTTGCGAGAGCCCTCACAGTGGTGAAGATTTTATCATACTTGGTGTTGAGTGTGAATACATATTTTTGAATGAATTGCCAAATATGTGTACTTTCTGCAGAATACTCTGCATTTAAAATAAATATTATTTTGAAACAAGCATCTACCGACTTGACGATTGAAGGCATTTCATAACGCAACTTGTTCAGGATTATATACCTTGCAGAAATTTGTTTTAATGACGGACCTAACACAATTATAAATGGCTGTAAAGTCAACCCTAATTCTTGAAACTTAGCTTTTCGACGTGAGATGGTTTCCTCGATTTCTGCAGCAGTCTTTATGTGACAAATGAAACCTTGTAAAGCTTCGTGCTTCGAAGGACGCCACCGTTTTTTCGAATTCGTTGTGTGTTTCTTGACTATAGATGTTGTCATCAAAAATGGGAGCGCCATGAAACCGATCAGGTCAAGAACCTCGTCTTCATCTGTACAAAAAAAAATACTAAACGTTATCGAGACTCCCGACGTGAGACATTGGCAGACATCGTCTTTGAGGCAGGCATATAGGTATTACTTCCCTCCTCTCCCCGCTAGCACCTCATCTGAACCCCTAGGTATTCCCCTCTCCAACAGTAGATGTACAGTCACCTACAATAGTAGGCGAACACTTTTAAATCCTCAAAACTCCTATATACTTACTTACCTTAACATCAAAAGTAGTTAACAAATATTTAGGTATGTACGAGTAGGTACCGACACAAAGTTTTAAAGTGTTCATCGACTTTTGTTGATGACTGTACAGACGCCAGCACACCAAGCTACCCGAAACTGTCAAATTTTCCCAATCAACTTTGAACCTTATACTTTAGCGATAAAGTTGAAAATCTATTAAAGAAATTTGACTGATTGTAGTAGCTTGATGTGCCTGCGTCTGTCTGTACATACAATCGCGGACACTGGCCGTCGAACACTTTTCACCCTTATGCCCTTAGTAATAACGTTGAAAAGTGGTTCACCGCCAGTGTCCGCGATGGTACATACACTAATTCTAAAGGTAGTACAACTTGTACTCTGTACTCGTATCTGTACTTGTATTCTGTGGTATTATCTCAATGTTAAGCCATTACGTAAGATTGGTCAACAGCAATAAAAATATAAATGATGACGACAAAACTTACCATTAATATTTGCAATAATATCCTTTAACCCGGAATCAGCATTAGAGGTTCGTTTTTTAGCTTCTTCAATAATTTTAGGCCTGACTATTGGCCAGTTCTGGTATAATTTATCATCCGTTTCTTGGTAAAGTGTTTTGAAGTCTTTCAGAAGCTACAAAAATATAAAGCTACCATTATGTAAATATTGAATAATAACCATACATTAGTGTTAAGACAGGAAATAAATAAATTTTTACTTACTAAAAAGACACCGCCGGGCTGGGTGAGTGGCTTAAACTCCCGAAGGTAGTCTTCAACTGTTACTTTACTAGAAGTTAAGTCAGACAACCTTTTTTTGGCTGTGATTTCCCAGTACAATTCAACAGTCACCCAAGGGTCACAACAATTTTTCAACCACAAAAGTCTCTCGTCAACATCCTCTGTACAATCATTTAATTGATCAATCGCTTCTTGAACACTGCAGCTGGAGTTGGGGCGACGCAAACCTGCTCCACTGGTAGATGCAGGACTACGTTTCGAGGACTGAGCAATTACTCCAGACTTAATAAATTCTCTCCTGCGTTGTCTGTAGCAGTCAAGTAGTTTTCCTTTGGCTGAAGTTTTTTGCCCTGGATTGAAGCTCATAAACGGTATGAAATATACAGATGAGTTTTCTTTTCTAAATACTGTCGGCACGTCATATGCTAATTGGTATAGCCTACTGCTCTTAATGTTTAAGTCCGGGTCATTTTTCAACTCGTTATCAATAACAATATTGCATAATTTTCGTCTTGAGGCATTGTTTAGCAGTCCATTTTCTTGGAATCTCAACAGCAATGATTTTCCCTCGTTACAGGCACTCAAGATATTGTATAATTCCTGAAATAACATGGAATAAATAATATTGTAATTTTCTGTACATTATTAATATCTAAGCACTTTAATCCTTTCACTACATCTGGTTTGAAAGAATTTGTGACATCAGTAGTAGGTATTAGCTTCATCTTTCTAGCCATTTCCGAACTATGAATTAATATCAACTTTTTCCAGGTAACAATAAAAATACTAGAATACATAAAGTTCTTAATAACCTAAATAGTGTATAAAGTTCTGTGACTGACTGATTGAGTAGTGACTGACAATCAGCGCACTGCCTTAACCAGCAGGATAAAGATGATTCCCTTTGTGGCGTAGTAAGAAAGGAATTACCGACAATCAACCCGTGAGAGGGTGCAGCAGGAAGATGAAGTTTCATGGTAAAAAATGAACTTGAACAAACTTGGAGGTGTTTCCACTAGTATAATACTGTTATAAGATCATTAAAAAAAAATGTGGAACAGATTACTTACACAGGATGTATTTGGACTTGTGCCTTCAGTATTATCCACTTCCAGTGCTATTGGGTTCCGAATCATCCAAAGTTATTGCAGAGGATTCAAGAGTGTTCGGATTAAAAATGAAATTGAGGACACTATCTGTTAGGACCGGCTCCTGGTCCTTAGAAATCTGAAACATATACAAAAAATTTAATTGCGACTCATCATCTCCCAAAAGGAGAAGCTGATAAACATACATCTACAGATGGACAGATAGATATTAGCATACCTTTATATACTATAGCTACAGGCAAGCGGACACAACATTCTCAGTGAGGGTTACTTTTAACTTAGGCATTTATTGAATAAATTAAAATATTTACATTCGGTGTATATACTATGTATCTAACTATTTATACTATGTACTTAAACAGTTGTTATACAAGGATGGTAGGTACTCTAACAACAAACCTTAGCGTGATAGAGAGATTTGACAATGAGGACAGAAACTAATGTACCTATAACAGCCAACAGGATATATAATACATAGACAAATTACATGATATATACATAGGGACATAGATATGTAAATTAATGAAATATGTGTACAGCACACAATACAAAAACTACTACTACATACATAAATAATTAAATAGAGTTTTAACTACTTAGGTAGGTTCCTACATCTAAAGTACAGAATACCATATAAAACAAGCAATTTTTTTTTAGCTTTGTCATTAAGTAGAATTTTTCTGGAGTTCAAAAACATTCTGTTAACTTACTGATACTTGATTACTAGCTTCTGATAAAGTTCTTAACATTTTGATTTGTGTAGTTAGTTTGGCCCTATGGCCAATGATAGGTATTAGGTCTTTTATGTCGTTTTCTGATAGCATTTGAAGTGTCTCTAAATCTATAGCTTGTTCTGCAAATATTAGAAACAGCATTTTTGAATAATTATGTACACAGACAATAGGTATACGATCTGTACAAATACAATAATTCGAGAAGAGATATCTATTTGGAAGAGCGAAGGATTAGATAGGGTATTTGGTGGTGCAAGAAACCCTTTTTTACTTGACCTGAGGAGTAAGCAGAACACACTAGGAACAGAACACACCACCGCCACATCGCGTAAATCGAAAAGTGGTACCTAGATTATCCAGTACAAACATATCAACTAAATAGCTAGGTTGTTATTAGGAACTTAGCTATTTAATAATGTAGGTACCTAATTACTACAGTTAAACATAACTAAGTAATTACCAGATTCAGTAATGTACTTACCCCGGAACTTGTTTATGTACATTTCAAGGCCCCACTGCCTTAGATATTCATCCACAGGCCGATCAAGATAGTCTTCGTCCATCAGTGGTCTTCGAAGGTCTTTCAGTAATTTCACGAACATAAAGCCAACACCCGCAACGTGGGTAGATATAAAGAAGTTATTACCTTTATTTTTGAATGTCGCTACCTTTTAATGTAAATAGGTAAAACTTTCTTTACTTATAAAATTAAGTTGACCCCCGCGCGCAACACGTAAACCTTCGATCAATCAACGCAAAAAAAGGAAAAAGAAAAGGTATAAACAAGTGCACACTTGCACAGCTATTTTACGCGAAATTATGCGCGAAATGCACTAGGTATCTTATGCAGATTACGACAGGTCTTTTGTGGAGCAGTTACTACCTTAGTAAAACTAAAAAGTACTCTGTGGGTGGGGTGGCGGTTACAATACAAGCAAAGCGTTCCGTTACACGTTACAATATATTTGTAACAAATAGTTGTTTACTTAATTTATTCATAGCCAAAGTTTTGCAAAGCAGCACACTGACCGTGCGTGTTCTATCTACAAAGTCAGTTACGTATTTATTACAGAACGTTAGGTTAAAATAGCAATATTTTTTAGGTTATAGATACACAAAATTATTACGTAGAATGCTTTTGCTATAAACAGTTAATGATATTAGGCATATTATTGTCGAAGAGTTTTGATATATTGCGTACAAAGGTGTGGTTACAGGTTAACGAATCAGTTTGTTTAAAGAAGTTCGGTAATTATCAACAAAAATATTGATTAAATATAACCGAAATAAACTTAACAAAACCAGTTTGGGGCTTGTTACATAAACCAGTTTTGTTATTTTAAATGAATTTTATTTTTGAATAAACAAATTTCAGTTATTTCTAAAATAGCCAAAATTGGTTCTGTTATTTCTTTTTTTCAGTGTATAATAAGTACACAAGGCATATTTTTATTACTGGTGTAAAGATCTGTGCCGGTTTTTGCATTGGCAACTTTATTTCGATTTGGGTAAAGGTCTCAATACAAAAATGACAATTTACCATTGGGCTAAGTAATTAGTTTTATAATAAAAAAAAACTGCATTTCTTTACATGGTGGGTTTTTAATTAAAAAATTGGCTTGGTGTATTAAACCTCATCTAAATAAAAACCTTGTTTTGTAATAAGTGGGCGGAGTTTAAAGTTAATTAATTTGACTGTAAGTTAAACTTTAATTAAGACTACACTAATGTTATGGAGTAGACGTTAACCGAGCTCTCTCTCATACGAATAAAGAATAAACATAAACATCACGCCTTGTTTCCTCGAAGGCAGTAGTGTCCCTAGAGTAGGGGAGACCGGGTACAAAAGTAACATATTGTGTTTTCACCTTGGTTTCTGATAAAGTATTATCTTTTTGACAAAATTATTATAGCTATATATAAATTCCGTTAATGTTCTATAGATTAGTATCTTGATTTACCTAATTATTATGTATTTTGTATGAATCACAGAGACTTTAAAAAAATTCAGCAGTTGTTACTTTCGACCCCACTGCCAGGCCGAAAGTAACATGTTGTGGGGCGAAAGTAACAGGATAAAGGGGTTTGTAATAAATGTGATATAAAATATTAAATCAACAAATTATTTATTAGAAAACTTTGTATGAATAACACAAATCAACATTTGCATTTTAAATGCTTAAAAATTATATCTTTCTTGAAAACGAATCATAAATGTTAACTTTTCGTTAGAAATTATTTTTAGTCTAAATAATGACTAATGAGGTCAATCATAATATTTTTTTTTCGAATCAGACTATTCAGTATCAGTCTTCTATGCAGATTCGCAATTATGGTACACGTAATTTTTATCATTATTGACGCATTCAACATGTGACCACATTTTACAGTCGATACATTGTAACCATTGCTCATTTGGTAGACTATTAGCAAAAGATTCTAAACAAACGAGACAGAAGCAATCCTCGTCATCAGATTTATTTTCCTTGCCTTTTGTTGCCTTCGTTGACCTCTTTCCTTTTCTCTTTCCTTTCGTGGATGTCAACTTTTTACCTTTTCCAGTAACGAGTTGTAACACCGTTTTCTTGGCTTTATTTCTTTTTTGTATTCTTCTTCGATTGCGTTTTTTTCGAGTGTGTCCGTCAATATTGCAGTCTTACGTTTTTTACGTCCTCTATTCGTTATAGTCTTCAGAAAAGCTGTTGAAATCAAACAAAAGAGAAACAAACAGAAGATCACTCGATCAAATAGTCTTGAAGATGTTTTCCTCATCAATAGAAAAAATACGGTTGACGCAACGGTAGCCTACAACTGCGCTAGTATTTCCTGCTTTTATTTCTGTAATGTATCTATATAATGTCACATGGCAAACATTATCTTTTTTGTCAGGCCTCAAATTTTTGCTCCATCTTTGAAATGCTCTTCAGCTGCTTTTCGGTATACATCCATGTCCGTAATTCCTCATGTGGTCTTTCTTATGCGTTGTCGCGGCATTCTGTTAAAATAAACACACACACATAAAATGATTACGTGATTATATCAATACGGGGACAAAAGTAACACGTTACTTGTGTACCCGTAGGGCTACGTTACTTTTGTACCCTACCTTATTTTTGTTAAAATATGAAAGATAACCTTGAAACGGAACGTGCTAGACAAAAACAAATTTAAACACTTTGCAATCAATCTAATCAAGAATTAATATGCAAACATTCATGTTAATATTATTCTTTTAATACTACGTAAACACCAAACAAGCAAACATCAAAAAACTTACTTTTGATTTGTGAAATCACGTAGCGTCATCTAGCACAACACTAAAAGCGCATGGCGTGCGCGACGACTGAATGCAAGTGAGGGGGGCGTCACCGGCTATCACCTGACGGCAGCGAAGCGGTGTTTTGACTATTGGATAAACCTACAGAGCATTTGTTACTTTCGACCCGCCGTTACTTTTGTACCCGGTCTCCCCTACACGCACATTTCGCCAGTTATGTAATAGGGGCAAGCCTATTGCCATCAACCGGGCACAAATCCAGACTCGCGCGGTCTGGCTGTGCTAATGAGAAATTCCAGATAGAAAAACCCATAACACTTTGCCCGACCTGGTAATCTTACCCCGGACCTCAGCAGTAGCACTTGCAACCACTCAACCAACGAGGCAGTCCAAATCACTACATAGTATAAAACAAAGTCGCTTTCTCTGTCCCTATATCCCTATGTATGCTTAAATCTTTAAAACTACGCAACGGATTTTGATGCGGGTTGTTTTTAATAGATAGAGTGATTCAAGAGGAAGGTTTACATGTATAATACACCGACCTCCACGCGGGCGAAGCCGCTGGCAAAAGCTAGTAAAGAATATACAGATTAATTAATGTCAACATCGTCTTCAATATGCCAGGAAGACCATACTGCAATCACCACTTCAATACTCAATATCTTTATTGCTTTACCATAATTAATAATATGCGTAGGTCGCGCGAGTACATAATGTGTAATTTTATAATTGAGATCATTATGGACCCTGTAGGGCACAGCAAAGGGATAGGAGAGAGGAAGCCCTGTTTGTTTTAGGAGATTTAAAATAATTATTATGCTATATTATTTAACTTAGCGGCGGCGATCTCTCGCGTCCGGCCCTGGTCCAGGCCATGGTACGGACCGAGAGTGCATGGGTAGCCGTCGCCTCTTTCTGCGAGGCAGTGATGTTCGCGAAGAGGGAGGCGGCGCACGTGAGGGAGAGGCGGTATATGCGCCCGCACGGCCCTAGCCTCCGCAGGAGACGCCCTGGGCGTCGGGAATCCCAGGCTGATTCCCGGCCACCGTAGGCGCGGGCTTGCGGACGGCGAGTAATGGGTAGCTCGCTGTCCGGTAAGGACCAAGTCCGGGTCGATGGCGCGTTGTGTTCCATGCGCGCCTCAAAGAGATGTCAGCACCAACTGAAGAGGCCCGCAAGGGCCGATGCCTGCCAGGGGTGCGGGTTGCTCGAAAGAGATACCGCGGTCCCTGGCATACAGACAACTGAGGGAACACGGGTGGGTTTTAGTCAGTAAAAGTCTAACACGCCCGCCCTCTTGCTCCATCCAGAGCGGGAGAAATTATTTGATGATTTCCCATCCTCGAAAAAAAAAAAGGAATAATAGCATTTGTTTATGAGTATTTGTCTAGTGTAGCAAAGTTACTAAAGTGACGGTAGGACCTTCGTGTTTACCAATTAAAGTTTTACAGGCTTATGCAACGATAGGTGAAGGGACAAGAAGGTTCAAGGTTCAAACCTTAATTAAATTCGTATTCGTACCTACATTACATCATACCACGCCTTGTTTTCCCGAAGGGTTAGGCAGTAGTCTACCTATAGTATCTACATCCACTTTTCACCAGTTATGTTTAAGTCCCAAATAGGGGGTGAGCCTATTGCCAGCAACCGGGCACAAATCCAGACTTCGGGCTGCTACCGACTAATTCTAGATAGAAAAACCAACAAGGCAGTCCGACATTCGAGTACCGACAAAATATACGTGCGGGGACAGTGACAGCAGCCCATGACGCTCTCTATTTCTACGAAGAATAGACAGTGCTTTTTCTATACAAAGTCACGTTTCTCCATTTTTGACAGCGCACCGTAGATATCCTTCTACAATCTGTCTTTCGTTTGTAACGATCTTTGTCTAGGTCCTTTTATATGTAGACTATTTCAGAAGAATATTTCTTCCCAAACTGTCAAAATCACACTGACAACAAACTTTCTACTCGACGACCACAAAGTCCATACGATTATCTACAAAATCATGATTCTTTTAGAACGCATAACTGTGATAATTAATAGAAGAACAAAGCTACCTTTACCTATTGTACATCATTTAGATAATAGTCATGTGTCTTCTTCCGTCGACAAATCAGTGCTCGTGCTACGCCTGCAGTGGTGAGATCACCGATATGTCTGTGGGTGAGATTATCGACATGTGGGAAGTGGACTCCGTGACTTTATTATACCAATAGTAGTTACGGCTAATGGACTAATTGCCAATAGTTTCGACCAGAAGTGGCTCCCGTTACGCAAATGAAATGATACTCCACAGAGTTCTTTGTTTCTGGAGCCCTGACCGCGGTGGACCATGTGCCCGATGTCGGTGGGCAAAGTAGGTGTTAATTAGATACCTACGTAGCTAGCGCACACGACCGATTTAACCAGCACGGAAGTGATAGGAAAGACTTGGCAAATAGCAATACTGGGCGATATTAAGTATACGAAATAGGAAGCTGTAAACCAAAAGTTTGATGGGCTATTAAACAGAAGCTCACCAGTATATTTAATTTATGATGCACTCTCGCCACTTACAATTTGTGCCAGATGTATTTATTTCACAGATTTACAAATAGGCACCATGTTGGACAGACGCACTAGGCGATACGCAAGAGCTAGCGTTCATATCTCAAATATGCAAGGATTTTGAAAGTTAAAAACTTTCTAGGACCAATGACTTGGTCTGCTATTTAAATTCAATATTTTTTCGAGCTGGTTTTTTGGGACTGGTTGTAGGTACTGCAATGCTTGGTTGCTAAAATGTGCTTATACTCCGAAAAAACACTCTTACAAATGCCCGACTGATTGAGCTGAATTAGACAGATAGAAATCACCCCTGACATCACGCAAATCCTACATCGTGCAAGCAGAGTTATCCGCGCGATTAACCATCAGCCGACAACAATCGTTGGGTAGTAGCCCACCAGACACAACACCGGCCTGCTCGAAGGATTTCATGGATGGATGGGAAACTTTACACCCTGTTCCTTATCCTACAACAAAACAACACACATACTTTGCGAAAGTATTTTTGGATGTTTGTAACTCAATCACGTAAAAACGGCTGCACGGATTTGTATGTGGCACACAGATAGTCTATAAAATCGGTTAACATAACACAGCATACTTTTTATATATCCACCAACCCGTACTGGGCCCACGTGGTGGTTTATGGTCCACTCCCTCTCACACAGAGGAGGCCTGTTACCCAGCAGTGGCAACGTAATAGGCTGATTATGATATGATGGTTAATCATCCCGAAAGTTAATTTTCGACCTAAACGCGGGCGAAGCCACTGGCAAAAGCTAGTACCTCCATAAGGTCACCGACTGCTTTGGTTCTACAGTTTTACTGCTCCTACAATGGACAGCAACTCCTCGAGATATTGAGAAGTTGCTGTAAACAACATCTTTGATTGACTGCAGCCACTGCAGTCTAGCTGGCTAGCGCGTTGTCTGTTTATTTCCTCGATCTTAAAATAAGGATGACGTCATTTGATACCATAAGGATAACTTAAGCTTTGACATTGAAATATTACCACACATTATATTGTAGTTGATTTTACTTTTAAAACGCACGGAACGGCTATTCAACCACATTGTTGTAACAAAAACATGATAAACTGTGACAAACTTCATAATTATGTAGAAGTTATGATTGCTTAAAAACTTATTTCCTTATTTATTTGGTCATCATCATTATCATCATTTCAGCGGAAAGAGGTTCACTGTTGGACATAGACCTCTCCCAATTCGGGGGGGGGGGGGGGGGCGTTGCCATAATCGCCACGCTTGGCAGGCGGGTTGACGATCGCAGTATGGTGGTGAAATGCATAGAGAACGCTGCTGCCCATTCTCTAGTAAGTCCCATTGTCGCCTCTTACGACACCCACGGGAAGAAATGGAATGGTGCTATTCTTTACGTCCAGCACCACACGGAACTTTATTTGGTCGAAGAACAAAATTATTAATATTGTGGTCTTCTTCTACGTTCGTTCCTAAATGCCGAGGATTGCGACCACATACGACGCGTCCCAAGTGGTCTTTTGCCGTGTGGAGGGCTCAGTAGATCCTGCCTTCTTGCATTCCGCCTGGCCATCTTGCCGATGCAATACAAGAATCATAAGTCTTTCCGTCGTTGTCGTTGGTCTGGAAAGACTTATATTGTGGTCTTAGAACCTGCTTACCTTGCTACTTGTAGGTCAGTAGGACATTTGGGGATCCTGACATCAGTATGGGCAGCAGTGTCCTCTTACATAAGAGTTAAAGCATTACATATTATTGGTTCTTACTTTTTATTTTAGTGATAAGTGTATCGGTACAACAAACTTAGGGTGAATTATCAAAGAAACATCGTTCCCGTCCACAAAATTCATCATTTGCTTACCCAACTATGTTGGGGTCGGCTTCCAGTCTAACCGAATGCAGCTGAATACCAGTATTTTACATGGAGCGACTCCTTATCTGACCTCCACACCCCAGTTATTGGGTAATATGATACCTCTTGGTAAGACTGGTTGTCAGACTTTCAGGCTTCTAACGATCCGATATGATTGCCAAAGACCCACGAATGACAGCCGGAACCAAAGGCTTGGTGTGTTTTGTACGTGGTCTGTAAAGCCCATTCACGGACCAACCGCGGCACGCGAAGCTTAACATGCTCGAACGACCCGTGCAGGTGTTGTATGTTTTGGAGAGGCTTCATGTTCGGCGTTAGAGCAGATACGTTGTAACTTACTTACATTAAACTCAGTTAAATTAAAAAATACCAGACCTACTTAAACCACAATCGATCAAACAAAAAACTAGCAGTAAAAGTGAACTGTAATCAACAAAATTGATGACACATTGTCGCTAAGTCCGGTTATTGTTCGTGCATTTATGTATCTATTTCGGATAGTATCGGTCTGTTAACTCTACGAGCACGTGCTGGCAATTGTGCCGTATTTGTGGAGATTATCTCGGCTCAAGTATGAAAGAATAATGCAGAAGGTTTGACCTGTTAACTTGAAAGGTGGAGTAGGTACTGAACACAGACTGAATTCTCGTGTTGACAGCAGGTTCTCTCACATCGTGGTGTGGTAGGGTAGAGAGGTTGAAAAGCCGGTCAGAAACGTTATCTACAGGGCTGATGGTTAAAGTATTTATCGTTACTTGGCTAAGTCTAAGCCCTTTATTTTGCACATTACCCCCTACATTAATAAACGTTACTTAAAGTAATGATTCATCATTGCAGCCGCCACTACTGGACATAGGCCACCCCCAATTGAGGGGATTTGCCATAATCGCCACGCTTGACAGACGGGTTGGCGATCGCAGTATGATGGTAAAATGCATAGAAAACGCTGCTGCCCATTCTCTAGTAAGTCCCTTAGTCGCCTCCTACGACACCCACGGAAAGAAATGGGATGGTTCTATTCTTTACGTACGGCATTACTCGGAACAATACAAAGTAATGATAAGCGACTGTTTAACGTTTACATTTTGACGTTTAAGCGTCTCTTATCTTTAAACAAGGTTAATGAATAAACCCCTACATGCTTCGTGATGTTTGCGTAGGGTAGGGAGTCCGGGTTCATAGTGCCAATTTTCAAACAACACGGCTAAAGCAAGGTCTTTTAGATATGTAGATGCAGGTGTTAAATAAATGGTCATACTGATCATATTTATTAATTTGGTAATGTCTTCTTGGCCAGACACAATATAATAATTCGTAGCAAATGGTCTTTTGAAGTGAATCTTCTAAATCGTTTGCTGTGTGACGTTCCTTTTCGGCCGTAATCTACTCTACGCCCACATAAATTATGTCAACGCCTAGCGAGCTTCTAATACCACCGATTTTGGTGGTCTATTTTAACTTGTTCGTCTCTCTATTCCATGTGTCAAGTGCTTCTTAAGATATGCTATCCCTTTTTTTTTGTTGTTTTGGTTTGGAATGAATTGAATGTTTGTATTTCTTTTTTCTCTTTATTTTCGGAACATAGTTTAATGATTTCGAAACGAAGCGATTTTAGAGAACTTAGTGGAGAATTAAATATGGAACTCATCGAATCTACATAATAGGTGCATTGTCTTCTAAAATAGATAAACAAAGACTTTTCTGAAAATGGTTTTTTCTTACACGAGGGAAATAGGTAGTACCTAAGTACTACCTAGTATTCAAATAAATATGACGTAGGTACATAACATATGTACCTAACATATGTACCTACATATAAAAAATATGGCTCGTTTAATAGCTGATAGGTTTACGCCCACCAGTTACGTAATTATACACTTGTATTAGCTGGAAAAGTACCAATAATATACATAGATAGATAGGCATTTTTTTTTGTTTTTAAAGTCCCCCCACACTAGGAACTACTCCTGTATTGTGGGTGCGTTTACAAACATTTAAATACACATATACAAACAGCCAGACCCGGAACAACTACTTGTAGGTCATACAAATATTTGTTCCGTGCGGGAATCGAACCCGCTACACACACGCACCACAGCAGTCAATCGCTTAACCACTGTGCCAACCGTGCTGACAAATAACCAATTACAATATTACCAATTATCTAACAGGTAATCTGGGTAATCACACTAATCACATACTCACGAATGAGTTCGAGAGATCATAAGAGAGATAGAGATCTACCTAGACATAGCTAAAACACGAACGTACCTCTACAGCTTAAGCTTATATATTACCTAAGTAAGTACATTCATGACGTAGTTACCTAGCTATTTTTTCAGCAAGGAAAAGAAATTTTCTCCAACCTACTTTATTTTTGGAAATTTCCTGAATCAGCAGTAGGTTATTAGATAGTAAATGAATAAAAAACTTGAAATAAATTATTACATAAGATAAAATGATACAACCTTCTAAGATCCCATTGCACTATGCCAGGAATGGCCGCTAACAAAAAAAAAAGAAAAGCTGTTTGACAGATAGAAAATTGGCGGGAAATAACTTTCTGGTTTTACTGAATTGTTTTTGTTTGTTACTTAGTTCAATGCAGTTTTATGGTATTTTTATTTATTATAGTACAACAAATGCTGAACAAGCTGGTGTGCATCGAGCACGATGAGTGTGGCGCATGTTTGTCTGCCGCATCGCACTGCCGCTGGTGTGCTGACATCAACTACAACTCTGGAGCCCCGCGCTGCAATGATGATGAGAGGTGAGAAAGAATGGAAATTATTTATTGTTGGAAGCGTGGTGATGGCACACTGGTGTACCGGGGTCATTGGTTGGTGTGCCTCGAAAAGATAAGGTTAGGTACCTATGTTTTTAAGTTAATTATACAGACGAAAGAAAAATACCTATTTAAAGAGCCGCGACACACTAGACCACGCGAGCGGGGCGATTATTATAAATATTGTCATTTTTTTAAATAATAAATATTGATTAATGTTATGTAAAATTTGATTATTCATTTATGGTGTATGTAAGTCCAAAATTTTCCGATTTCCTAGGTGTACCTTGAACAGAAAAAGTTTGCGGAACATTTCTGTAAAGAACATAAAGTCATGAACATTTTTTTTTTTCATTATGTTAACGTGTATGTTATCAAATGAAAGGACTTAATTAACTCTAAAAGTATGCAACAAGAAAATATTCTCATCTGAAAGCCATGTCGGTATGCCACTTTGCCCTAAAGCTTATAATCGCTTCCGCATAGGTAATACCAGAATGATGTGGAATAAAGGTGAAAAACCCAGTTTGATTCTTCATAGCAGGAAAGTTCAATCAAGGATGGATTTTTTTACAATTATTTGTAGGCACTAGTTAGGCAATTTAAGTTTTTTAGGTGGAAACACATTCACAGAGAAAAAAAAAGTTGTGGTGACAATAGTGTACCTAGCCTAGCTTAGTTACTGCCATTAACTGTGACAAAGGGCCTGAAAGCTAAAAAGAGGTTCAATTATTTAAAAGTGCATCATTTGAAGCGAAAAATGTTTTTGAAGGTCCATAAATTTAAAAGTGTCCAGTATTAGCAGGTCAAAAAGTTTTTACAGGATAAATTACATATTTCCCTCTATTAACAATGAATCTAACTTCCTCCGTTCCGTTCCGTAAGGTGCCGGACGTAAAAGAATAGCACTATCCCATTTCTTCCTGTGGGTGTCGTAGAAGGCGACTAAGGGACTTACTAGAGAATGGGCAGCAGCGTTCTCTATGCTTTTGACCACCATACTGCGATCACCAACTCGCCTGCCGTGTGGCGATTATGGCAAATCCCCCCCTAAATTGGAGGAGGCTTGTGTCCAGCAGTGGACGTCGTTAGGCTGATATGATGATGATGAACTTCCTCACATACCTTTTTTCTCCAAGTGAATTCAGACATGCTTGCGGGTCTCAGGCATCCAGTTTTGGGTACGGGGCCTGTACTAAATTACCCATTGTCCTTTATCAAATTGGGAGTAGGCTCCTGCACTTAGCGTTAATATCTACATATTGTGACATTTAAAGTTACTGCTTATCACCTTTAAGTATTAGTTGTAAGTAGACAGTGTAAGTTAAGAACCGGCTGTATCCGTCATAACATAGGGCTTAGGTCACGCTAGTAGGCAAAATAACATTAATAATACTAAATATTAATGAACGGATAGTTAATAACACTTTCACGGAAAAGCTTAATTTATTTATGATGCAATTGTCGTTGCGGGGCGTTGTCGTACTGAGCCCAGTAACCGTGGTCACCCTCCCACGGTGAAGCGAAGAGGAACCCCAAGGTGGGGCCGCTCGTCAGGGCTTGTGCCTCCAAGCCGACGACGTAGCGGCCAAAAAGTAGGTTGCGGTGAGGTGCATCGCAACTGAGGCGGGCCGCGATGTCGAATGGGAGGCATCGCGGCTGAGGGTTACAGGCTGCGGCGGAGGAGGAGTGCCGGTACTTCTGAGTAGCGCTCTTCCCTTCCGTAGCCTGGACGGGGCCGCCACCGTTTGATGGTGGACGCGGTGGGGCCGCAGGGGAAGAGGAGTGTCGGTATAGCGTTGGCCGTTCTCCCTATCCCCTGCGGCCGAAAAGTGGTTGGCGGCGGGGCCACTGTACTGACCCGTCGCAGGAGAACGTCAGCAGCAGCTGGTGGGGCCCGCAACGGCCGATGCCTGCTAGGGGTGCGGGTTGTTCGAAAGAGATACCGCGGCCCCTGGCATACGGGCAGCTGAAGGAACATGGGTGGGTTTTAGTCAGTAAAAGTCTGACACGCCCTCCTGCTCCAACCAGAGCGGGAGAAGTCATTTGATGATTTCCCACCCACAAAAAAAAAAAAAAAGAAAAAAAATACACCCTGTTATAGAGATGGAATTAATGGTGAAATGTAATGGTAGGTAGGTAGATATCTTCTACCGTTTGATACGTAAACATTATTAACAGGGAGGGTGTTTCATAATTCTAAAGCATTATTTATTTTTCTTTGTATATATTATGAATCTCGGAAACGGCTCCAACTATTTTCGTATGCAGGGGTTTTGGGGGCGATAAATCGACCTAGCTAGGTTTAATTTTTAGAAAGCGTCAAACCAAAAAAACAAAACGAGTAAAGCTCGGTCATCCAGATATTTATTTATTAAGTAGACAGATTATGCGCCTTAAATATGTTGGTATACCCAAATATGTTCCTATTACCTATTTAAGTATGTACGAATCAATTAAGTTTATTCCCTCTTCAAACATAAATGCCTATCAATTTATAATACCAAAACAACGTAACCATAAAAACCACATTTTTCGAAACAAAAAAATACAGTTTTTCCAAAGAATTCATTGTATTTGTGAACGTTTCCTTAATTAAGGTCTAACTAGGTATTTAGAGGAAATGCCCATCGCAATAACAAGGGATCATCATCTAGTTATCTCGCGTAGATCTCGGCAGTTAAGCGACGCCCACGACACACGGTAATTGGATGGGGGACCGTTGACGTGGTACTAACTAAGTGAGGTCGGATGCTGCCGTCCTTGACGTAAGTGAAGATGGGAGGTGCGGTTGGATGGAAGCTGTGTAGTAGCATAAAATTGCCAATTAAAATGTCTATTCTATTGCGAATCTTAGGTAAGCAGTACCTTATATCTTTGGTGTGCTCTTACTGACAGCATTGCAAATAATGTTTGCCAAGGTAAAAAAAAAGTAAATTGGGAAAACAAAAAACCGACTTCCAAAAATCACCACAAACCAAAAAAAATACTCCAACTTCTGAAATTAAAGTTAATTGTCACTCTATAGCTTTTTTGAAATTCAGTTGTTCTTTTTATTTTCACTTATAAAAAAAAAAACAACCCTATTGAGAGCATCCTCCTTTTTGTAAATTCGATGAATGTAGCTGTAATACTTTTATAATTTTAAAGACAGTCATAAGTCATAAGTCATAACTAATTTATTTCATAACAATATAGGTACATTGTGTTGAAAAATATAAAAAATAATAACGTTATAAAATTACAATTAAAATAAAATTCATCAAATACATTTAGAAAAGTCAATAAAAACACTATCGCTCAATTAACAATACAAGACCATAAATAATAAATGTCAAAGTAATAAAATAAATCATAAGTTAAAATGTCACAGTCTAAACTACCTACCTAATTGTCGAAATCAACCCACAAAAAAAGGTTTAACTTATGGGCATAAATTCTATGCCATATCTCAATTTGACCTTTACCGAAACCAGTACCACAACCTCTTCACACAAATGCCTCTACCAACAGTAGGTACCAACCAAACCAAAAACGATAATAAAAAGTTCCGCTTTATTTCGCTCAATCAATTAAGTACCGCGAGTGCGACGCAAGCGCATTCCTCGTGCTCACTTCACTGTTCCCACGTTCACTGACCGATATTTGGGCAGTCCACAGTTCAGCTGCTCGGCTGCTGGGCTCCCCAACTAATCAAGAGATCGTTGTTTAATAGATTATTGATTGTGCAGAGAGCGTATGAACGATTTTCAATGGACTGGTACTTAGAGTACCACCAATACTTACCGGAGGAAAGTGGGTAACGAAATTAAAGTGGCCCATGTTGAGTGTTCGATTTGTTTGTACTTATTATTGTGATGTTTGTTTGTTTTGAGTTTGAAAGTTGAAATGTCGTGATAGCCCAGTTGTTAAGGTCTCATGTCATGTCACCTCTCGTGCACGAGAGTGTTGCTTCAAATCTGCGCCGTAAAGTAAGTACCACTATAACATTTCCCATTCATATGTACTTTTCGAGTTTATGTTGGACATTACTGACATCGGTGAAGGAAAAACATCGTGCAGAAACAATGACAGACAAACTGGTATGTCTTAGAACCAAAAATTCAACGACATGTAACATCTAGGTACCAACCTGCACCGGGCCCGCGTGGTGGACAACGGCCCACTCCCTCTCATGGAGAGGAGGCCTGAGTCACTGCAGTGGTAACATCATCGGCTGAATACGCTATTACTGACATTGGTGGAGGAAATACATCGTGAGGAAACCTGAACTTCTAATCAATATAAGCCTGAAATAGCCGATCCGTAATGAGCAAGCGTGATGAATGATGATCAATGGTTAGGCCTTTTCTGTATGAGAGGCCTTTGCACTGCAGCAGTATTATCATCATTAAACTGCCTTTTTTGTCTTCTTGGTGGGAAATCATCAAATAACTTCTCCCGCTTCTCCCGGAAGATGTTACTTTTAGTTCATGAAATAACAAATTATATTTTAAAATGCAATTCAAAGATTTCAGTTTTTTTTCATCTGTTTTTGAACACCATAAAATAGTAGCCGCCATTTTATTACGTCATACCGCTGTATAAACTAATCAACTGAACCACATTGTACTTTTATTATTTTTGTAACCAAAGTATTTTTTTATGAATATGAATATGAATATGAATATGAAATGCACCGATCCCAGCGTGGCTTGACCAGACTCGATAAATCGAATGAACCCCAAGATTTGCACTAGCCCCTGGAGCCTCATGCTTCATGGTGTTACAGAGGCCATTGCAAATCAAGAAGTAGACCGGGGGGCGCGGTAATGGTCAGGTAGACGTTCCCATAGGATAGGAAAGGATTGCGAGCCTACCGGATATGCATCCTTGAGTAAGAATTGGACTAGTGGAGAGACGGGTGGTATTTATTTATAGGAGGGCATCTTTTCACGACGTCGCCGGCATGTTGATTCAGGTCGGGCTTGTTGGGTACGTTCAATTGTTTTCTTAGCTCTTTTCTATGCCGTTGCTTCGCTATGTTCTGTTTTGTTGTTTTCGTAGTAATATTCTGAGTTCTCGCAGCTAACAGTTTCTGATTTTTTGTAGATATTGCTAGCCGCTTTCTTGATCTTAGTTTTGTCTCCAGCCATGTCCTTTCAAAACTTGATTCCCATGTCGAAGTATTTGACTGCTTGTTTTAGATTGTCATTCCTTGGGTAAATAAGTCGTCCGAGGTTCTTAGATTTGGCCTTGTACTGCATTGCTACCTGCAATAGGTGTGGTTTATCCCGTCTGAAGACGTGTGCTAAGTAGCACATCCGTGATTCTTGATGCGTTTTGTTACGGTTTTTTCGTCTAAGATTTGGTGCATTTTCTTAATTATTAGTTTATTCCTGATGTGGTTAATCAAGTCTCTCATGATAACTCGTTCATATCTTCTGAGTTTTAATCTGTTCACCTTGGGTCGATACTTTTAAGTCATATATCATACAAGGTACGATAACTCTTCGATACATAAGTCTAGCTAACTTTCAGTCCATCTTTGCCTTTAGTATGAATGGTAGTAATGATTTGCGTTTCTCGTGGCCTGTTGGCATCGTTTTCTAATTGTGCTTTTTCTGCTTGTGTATGTGCCTAGCTATTTTATTTCGTCCATTGTTGGTATACTTATTCCGTTGTGGGTCACGTTGATTGTTTGCTGTGATGTTATGGGGTCCCTAATTAGAATGTTTGTTTTTGTTTCGTTTATTTGGAGGCCTGCGGTATTTAGTAAAGGTTTTGTGTGGAATAAGATGCGCTCTAGTCCTTCTAGATCATCTGCAATGAGTATAAGATCGTCCGCAAATGATCATACCAGGGGGAGTGAAACGCGGTCCTGATCTAGTTTGATTAAATGGGTTGCATCTTTAAGGGTTCTAAGGACTTCGTCGAAGACTAATGTAAAAAGGCGAGAGGAGTGAGGGCAACCCCGTTTAACTCCCTTTCCTTTGATAATTATAATCCAATTGCTTTGCTGGCCACTTCATTCGATGCATGTTCTTACATTCATGCATACCTTGATTATCCTGTTGGTCATCGATTTGTTAGTTCATTGCAATAACTATCCTAATGCCTTTATGTCTTTAAGTCGACATTGGTGTTTTCTATTAGGGCGAGCGTAAATTCGTTTACTTGCAAATCCTTCCTCGTCTAGGACCCTTTCGTGCATAAAATGTGGTAATCTGTTGATCCATTGTTTAAAAGGGACGCTTGGTAGTTGCCTAGTCCTGTTATTGCATCGTCTATTTTTTCTTTTTTTTCTTTTTACTACGCATCTGGCGTAAATTCTGTAGTACCATTATGCAGCAATATTCGTTCGCGTCTTCTAGTTTTTTATTTTTGGGATTAGTACCTGCGCGGTTTCAAGCCACTTGTCCGGCACTGTATTCTGTGTCCAGGCTTTATTCTTGTGTATAGTTGCGGTTTCCAGTTATATTTGGGGCATCGTTTTGTTAAGTTCGGTTACCACGGTTACCACTTGGTCCGTTCCGGGAGTTGTCTCGTTTGGCTTTTATTGATGATTACCATTACTTCTTCGGCTTTGTTATTTTAACATTTGGTATCTGAAAAGGCCCTCGCTCCTTTTTTTTTTTTGTTTTCCTGGGGGACACCTTTATATACGCGGATCTCCTTCGGCGTTTTGTTTGTTGTTCCTGTAAAACGTGTCGAGCATTTGCCTGCATTTTCCGGTGTGAAATGTCCCCAGTCCGGTGAAGCGGGCTCTGCGTGTTTTTGTTCTTCTTGATATTTAACCTTTTGGAGTGTTGTCTGCCATTATTTTTATGCCTATTTGGATTATCCGGTTTCCCGCTTTGTAGGTTAGTAAGAGCTAAGCGATGGTCTCTTTATTAAATTGGCTGAAGAATCAGTTTCCTGAGCAGCGGTCGGTTTTAATAACCTCCGTTATTGTGTTCCAGGGTATTTCGATGTCTTTACTCGTTGGGATGATGTCTTTATTTGCTAGTTTTTTTGTTATCCAGTCTTCGTATTTTATTTATACAGAATTTCTGTTGAGAGCTGCGTAGTTGCATTGTTTGTGCTTGATATGACCCCGGTGTGTGTTACTCGCTTTTCTTGAGGGGTGCCAATCACAGTGTGGAGATGTATGTTCCTGAGTTCAACCCTGTTTCCTGTAGGTTGGCTATATGAATGCCGCTACGTGAAGGTTCAGCGTCTATTTGATTTTCTTTCTTTGGCTGGTGTTGAGGCGCCGATGCACAGGTCTGGTCAAGTGCGCTTAGTTGCGGTAAAGGTCTGTTTCTGGGTGTTGTGTATCCAGTGTCGTTTGCGATTACGACTGATAACGGTGTGAGTAGCTTGCTTCTTGTTCTTCACACGGTGTTAATGAGTTCGCTAATTCGGGGCTGTTCGTTTGAGGCCGGGGTTTCGTGGATTTTTCTTGCTCTTCTCGTGTGTTTTACCGGTTATAAGGATTGGCATGTTGCGGTGTTTTAGCGTTGTACTTAGGATGTCGCTGTTGGCGGGTACTAGTTCGCCAATAGGTGAATACCCTTGTGCGTTTCTGTTGTTTCTGTGCACATTTACGAGATAGTATTCGGACAAGGCGATGATGATATCTTCGCCACCACAAAATGTTATATTAAACTAGCCCCTGACCGCGGCTCCGGCCGCGTGGAAGTCGGTTATAGCGTATGTTCCTATATGAAAGTAGCCTATGTGTCTCTCCATATTCTAGGCTATATCTCAGCCAAATTTCATGACACTTGGTTCAGCGGTTTAGGCGTGAAAGCGTAACATATATACAGAAAGTCACTTTCATTTTTATAATATTAGTAGGGATTGTGCGGTTATGTATTTTGCTATCCTTTATTCCTGGAAGAGAATGCTGTTAGGGAGAAAATCATGTATATTATTTAGAAGTGATAGGAAAATTCTATCATCCTGTCGATATTTCCATATATATGTGGCGAGATCTTGACTGACAATCTTATGATCGAGTGTTAAGCCCATTAAATTATTTTTTGAAAACACTTTTGTTTGTAGTGCAAGTCCAGGACACGTGCAAAGGGGCTGAGGCTGACTTGACCTTTTTTTTTTGGTTAATCTGTAGAACAAAAGCGTGCTATGCGAACTTAAGAGTTAAGGGTAACTTTTTTGTACACTTCAGCACATATGGGCCGTGGGCCGACTCAAATTTCGGTAACCGTGGCGTTACAAGTTATAATAATACAATCTTTAGGTACTGCGTTTTGAGCGATAGGTACCGTATTTTGCGCTAGAATAATAGCGTAAATTAGTTTGTGCCGCCCTATTATATATAGTGTTAGCACACTGGCCCACAACGAACCGGCCGGCCGGTCGTTCTCAGTTTTATAGAACAAATCCCTGAAATATTAGGAACGATCTCACCAGGTTTAGCCGCCAGGGGTCAGCCGTGTCACTCGTCCTCCAGCAGCCAGTCTTCGCTGCAGGCTGAAGCGCACTTACATCACTTTTGCTCCCTTGTTTTATACTACCCAATATAACAAATTGCGACACAGACGGAGACGCACAAAAAACTCGGTTTGATTTCGAAGTCTGGCAAGTAAGTCAACATCTGCTGCGCGCGGGCAGACGCGACCGTTCACGACGGCGGCCCAACTTCTACTCATCTTGTAACCAAAGTATTTTTTTATAGAAATACTATCTTACATTCAGGAACAGCAAACCAACGATAAGTAGAATACTAACTCATTTTTTCAAATTATAAACAATTATCACTTAAAATATCTGTGCATTTGTTTAAACAGCTCACTTACGTCATACCCATAGACCAATATGGCGTCTAGCGTTTTCGTCAAAATATGCGCGAAATATGAAAATGTAAGCTTCAAATGTATTAAAAAAAAAAAATGTTGTGTTTGTTTTGGGTGGGAAATCATCAAATAACTTCTCCCGCTCTAGGTGGAGCGGGAGGGCGTGTTAGACTTTTACTGACTAAAACCCACCGGTGTTCCTTCAGTTGCCTGTGTGCTATCCTAATTTATTTCGGGTCCTCGTAACATGTATTTTTCTTCCACATTTCTCTATTAGTTGTCATATCGGTTGTCACAGCCTTTCAAACCATATCACCATTCACACAGTCCATTCAGTTCCATTCATCGTTTCTTTGGTTTCCCCCTAATCTTATAGCCATCGAGATTTTATATACCTACTCAAAACTTCAAGGCTCCCCCAGACAGGCGCGACGCGACAGCGCGATGCGACTCTTGTAGAAAAAATTCCATTAAGTTTGCATAGAAATTGTTCTACGACAGTCGCGTCGTGCCTGTTTTTAAGGACCTTTAACTCACGACTGCACTGTAATAGGCTAACATAGTTGAAAGTGTTATCTTCTTAGTTCGTTACACAGAATTACCTCAGAGTTTGAGGAATTACACGGAAATTGGTTTTTAATTTTTTTAATGATTGCATATGATTCAATTTCAATCATTTCCCACTTGTATAAAGAACAGGAAATTGTTTTAATTTAAAGTTAACACGAAATCTGTAATTGATTATTTGGTTCTCATAAACTACCTACTATCATAAAGAACAAGTGAATACAGTGTGTTCCCATTTATATAAAGTGTATACTAAAGACGTTTTTTTTTTAAATGACTTCTTTCAGGTTTGCCTATGAGGTTGTCGGCTATTTAATTGGTCTTGCCTGTGGTAACCTTAATAAATTAAGGCTTCCAGTCAGGGCTTAAAAAGTTAAAATTATAGTGACTGCTCGCTAAGGGCACTCCCTGCGGGGTACGGACCTTGGCTTAGGGCATCGCTGGTAGAGGGCAGCAAGGGACAAACTGAATCGGACTGGTACTAAAGACGTTATTGGACCATTTCTAATACATTTTTAGTCACTTGGCAACTTAAGTTGTATTTTATTTATTAGCTAATAGGCTATATTATAACGTGAAAAAGTATCACCAGCTGTGATACTCTACAAAAGGAAAAACAAAAACAAACAACTTAGTATGTACACGTACATACTTCGTACGTGTCGGTAAAAATAGGTCATCTCCCGCGGGTGCCGTTAACATGACGGGGTCAAGAGTATATAGCCTTCGCCTATTTGCTAATAAAAATATAAGTGTAACCTGACGGGCAAGATCACGCGGCGGCGCGCGGGGGCGGCGCGGCGGGTATGACCAGCACCCTAATTGCGAAATACGATGTTAATAACAATCTTGGATCATTTTGTTGGAAATTGCTAATCCATTGCTCCATATGTTTGAAAAAATCGTCAGCTCAACAATGTAAATAACGCAATGAATTTTGTACTGCCAAAATGAAAGCCATTCCTTCTGTGTGTTACGCAACAGATGAATGATTTAAGATGAAGCATAGCATTGTGTGGATCGCAGCACGTGGCGTCATGTAGTTTCTGCTTACTCCAGTGGGAAAAAGGCATGAGTTACATTGGAAAAGAAAATAATATAAAAACTTTTTTTAAACAAGCTTTTATTTAAATACGCTTAAAGGAGAAAAATAAACTCGTATTTACTTAGATATAGAGAGATACTTAAATCTTGCGACAAGCTTTTATATCATATAAATTGTGTAATGACGTTATAAGTTGATACTAAAATAGTACATTATGATATAAGTGCGGTAAGTTGAAAATTACAGCCGAGGCGATATTGCTAGCCCGAGCCGTAGGCGAGGGCTACAAGAAAGCAGAGACTGTAATTATCAAAGCGCACGTATGTCATACTACGTTTTATAACATATTTGCGAGGAAATTAATAAAAGTCGGACTTTCTTAAACGAGTAAATCTTTAATCACTTGTTAAAGCAGTTAGAAAAATTTGAACAATTTGTAAAATTGATTACTACTTGTTCACAAATTAGCGCTTTTTTTTAAGGCAAAGGCACAAAAACAGCCAGTATAACTAATAAAGTAAATTCATATTTTTTTGTTTTTGTTACAGATAAATGGTTGTAATTTATTGTCAACACTACTTAAATTAAAGAATTAAATGTATTTTTTTTTTAATTTTATCTCTCAAAGTTAATTTTATTCTAAAAATGTTGACCTCTTTTCTGACATAAAAACTCTTTGCTAAGATTTAAAAAAGTACCGTTCGTTTTAGACGGAGCATCTTGATAAACTGTGCCTTTACGAGCAAATGTGTTTTAAAGTTTATTTTATTGCTTTTAGCGCATTTCAATAAAACCTTGTTTTAAAAAAAGTTTTATTTTTAATTTATTTTTTACTTTTAATTTATTTTTTACTTTTTATTTATGTTTCGAGTTATTATCAGCCCTTTCATTTGATACCCATACTGTAGGTGTGCATTACAAAATAATAATCCGCTATCTTAGGTGCCATGTTGAATTTAGAATGACGTCACATAGCTAATCATGCATTGTCATCCAAACTAAACGTGTATAGAAAATTTCAGCTCAGTCGGTTAAAGATATCTGCTTCAAAATTGAGTTGCAAGATTCCACCCGAACAAAAGAGTTAAATAAAAGCTTGTAAAATACATTACTTCATTCACAATTTTCCACCTCAGCAAATATGCACGTGTGAGCGATTAATGTTTTTGGGTCACATGGTTTATTGTCTGACGTTAAGTCTAAGTTATTTTCCTTTACAACACTTTTTTTCCTCCAGTCTCGTGAACACTGGCTGCAGCCAAGGTCTAATCCAGCGGCCGGAGAAGCCAGTTTGGGAGGTGATCGAGAACAGTTCGCTCCAGGATATGTCACCCAACAGTCAGGAAAATGTAGTACAAGTACAACCACAGAGGATACACCTATCTTTGAAACCACGTAAGTTAAAAGCAAAGCACGCTACTATTCATAGTAAAATTTAAATTGAAAGTGGGGAATTCACGTTTTTATTTGAAGCTTCAGTTAGAATTTGTAGTGCACTGATTTTAAGTAATCACATAGAATACACGCTTTTCTGATTTGCTTTTCGTGTAGTAATTTTGCAAGACACATATGCTGAGGGGCTTGTGGCAAAGTGAGGGGTTTGTGGCTAAGTTGAGGGGCTTATGGCTAAGTAATAACCGTCACGCGGGTAGATCGATCAGGTTAAGCTACGCTTGCCACGGTTGGTCCGTGGATGGGTCACCATAATTACATACCAAAACCCCTCCGTGCCTCGGAAAGCATGTTAAGAGGTTGGTCGTATCATTTGTGCATTATTGACAGCCGTTTCGGGTCGTCAGAAGCCTGAAACTCTGCCAACCAGGTTTACCAAGGTGTATTGTATTATGAGCAGAGCTCGGAGTAGGTAGATTGATTTTATATACTTGCGTCAAGATATTATAATATGGACATGCCATTTTATCCATAATGTGCGGGAAGTACCGGAAAAGTTCCGGAATTGGAATTACGGAATAAAATAAAATAAAAAACATACAGATAGGCTAACCAAAACGTTTATTATATGAATGATTGATTGAATTCAATGAACAAATCATTTTTAATTAAACAAAAACATAAATGAATTATTTTTAATCCTCATCGGATACAATTCCCATATTTTGGCTTTCAACGTTAATACAATTAAAATAAATAATCATGATTTTTTCAATATTTTCTAATTTTAAAGTATTCCTTTTGACGTCTAATATCCATTTATATGTGGAAAATGATCGTTCAACATCTGTAGACGTCAAAATTCCGGAACAAATATCACAATAAATATGAAGTTCCGGTATTTTGGAGGCATATCCATATTATCCTCTACGTTTGACGTCAACGACCTTAAATCAATCTACCTACTCCGACCTCTGATTATGAGTAATACAATACACCTTGGTAAATATATTAAAAAATACATCTTGGTAAGACTGGTAGACCTCAAAAACCCTGCATACCCCAGTATGAAAGACAGACAAGACAGACATGGTTAGAAAGACAGTCGCTCCATGTAAAATACTGGTATTCAGCTACATCCGGTTAGACTGAAACCAACTCTAACGTAGTTGGGAAAAGGCTAATCTAACGATGATTTTTATTTATTTATTTAAATTACATTTATAACGTATACAGGATGTACCAGAAACCCTATTGCTCACCAGCTGGTATAGAATCACTACAGTTTCAGCTCAAAATGGAATACTAAACCGAAAATTTGGTATCAATTCTTAATTGATACCAAATTTTCGGTTTCATATATTTCATAAATTCAAATCATAACAAACGTGACACCGCACTATCAATAACTCTCCACGTTACTTGCTAATATCACGATATATCTCTTTTTTAAATTTGATGATTGGGTTTCTGGTATCAATGTTTTAAAAGTTCTCATAACTTCCGAACATGTAGAGACAGGATTAAAAAGCCCTTCCAATATCGTTTGAAATCATCCAAAGAAGCCGTGCCCTTGGTATGTATATACCCTTTCCGATACACGTTGTAAATCATGAGATGATATATACAGCATATGTCATCTCATCATCGTTAGACAGTTGCGAACTAGAATATTTTATTATTATGAGACAACAAACATATAGGCGAAAGCTTAATACAGGTTAAGTATTAAGAAAGCTTCGTGAAAACTAACGGCCAGGCCATCATGAAGCGACAACAATACACTGTTATTTCGGCTTCATCAGCTTCAAAGACATTTTACTTATATATCGATATATTATTATGCAGCACTAAAGCGGTATTCAGAATACACTTATTTTACTACAATATTATAACTACAAATCGATAGCAGCAATCCGTGGTGGTTCTCTAGAATGAAGTGTAACTAGTGGTAGTAGTGGTGTACCTAGATGTTTACTCGGAATTACTCTTTCGCGAAAACAGCGATAGCTCCAGACAAGACAGCCTTTGGAGAATCTTCCTCGAGTTAGACGATGGAATGATGGTCTTATACCATAATTCTATCTAGACCATTTATTTTTCTATTTGGCTGTCTGGGAGACAAAAACCCACTGGTTAACAACAGAGATAGAAAGACAGCGCAGGCTAAATAAATACATATTTATCATATTTATTAAATTACTAAATTACTTTATTTTGTATAATATTATTTGATTACTTTACTTATTATCATATTGTTGCAGGGGAGACGCAAAAGATTCAGTTTTCTTATAGACCAGCCAAAAATTACCCCCTAGATTTATATTATTTGATGGATCTCACTTGGTCTATGAAGGACGACAAGGAAACTCTGGTATCTTTAAGAGATGATCTGCCTGCTATGTTGAAAAATCTTACTGATAATTTCAGGTAAGTTTTTGATAAGATCTTTAAAGAACATTATATAAGTTCTGGTGCAGTTGGTGCTCTTGTTAAGAGCATTCATTCCATGCGGACTGGCAACAATGCATTTATAGTAGTTTTTCGTGATTATTTCATGAAATACAAACAAAAGTAAACAATTTTTTCAGCCATTCACTAGATCGTTGGTATTTATAATTATTTTTAACATTTACTCTTTAATAAAAAC
Source organism: Polymixis lichenea (assembly GCA_949091785.1). Lineage (NCBI taxonomy): Eukaryota > Metazoa > Arthropoda > Insecta > Lepidoptera > Noctuidae > Polymixis > Polymixis lichenea. The sequence continues at coordinate 8,647,973 of OX420951.1, forward strand.
ATTTAATCGTACTAAATAATGCAAATAAGGAATTGAGAGAATACGGGTTTGATATGGTAGCTCGCTTTGGCAGCCAGGCTTAGATTTCACTCTTACTGGACCAATTTTCCCATATAAAAACCGAATAGGACCAGGTAATTATGATTATGAGGATGCTCGTAAAAAAATGGATGGCAAGCTGACCCTAGATAGGCAAACTCGATACATGATAACTGAAATCGGACTGAGCTCTCATCAGCAAGCGAGCATCGGCAGTGCTCTTGGCAGTGTTCCAACTAGCAACAGTGCCGGTGTCTTAGCATAATACGACTCAATTATCTGTTTGTAAAGAAATACCAAAAAGTATAATTAAATTTATTTCTAGGCTCGGATTCGGAAGTTTCGCCGAGAAACCCCTAATGCCATTCATAAGTACGGACTCCCGGAGACTGGCAAACCCGTGCTCCGTGGAGGAAGAAGCGTGCGAAGCGACCTACAGCTACAAACATCACCTATCCCTTACAAACCAGGTAACATAATAACATTGAAATAATCTATTCAGACGTCGCAATTACTTTTCTTCCATTTTTAGTAGCTCGTAAATAGACGAGGTTAATTTGCTGCCCATACAATGTAGTGGTCAAATGCATTTAGGTGCCGTTTTATTTAGTATCAGGGCTTATAGGGTACCTATCGAAGCAATAGTGACGATTTTGGTGTTGAATAGTTTTGTCATCTCCTGTTATATCCTGATCCAAAAAGATACCATTTCCCGCCGTTCTATCTCCAGATAAACGAGTTCATAGAACACGTGAACAGTAGTTCAGTCACTGCTAACCTGGACAACGCAGAAGCTCAGCTGGATGCCCTGGTGCAAGTCATAGCGTGTGGTGATAAAATTGGATGGGCCACGCACAGCAGAAAGATCGTTATCCTGCTCTCAGATGGACTTATGCATACAGCTGGGGATGGGAAACTTGGTGAGCTCAATTAATGTTTATGTGTTTTTTTGCTATGGCTTTGGTGATAAAGGAGATATCTCAGTGTGAGAGGCAACGTTAAGAGCTGACTTTGTGGTTCTATTCTCTGAATAAACAATTTGTCGAAATCACAAAGTATATATTAATACGTTAATGTTGAGTATTTGTCAAGTCAAGGTTGTGTCCTAAAACTTGAAATAGAGTTTAAGGAAACAGGAAAAATCTGCGTTCGGTTACGCATAATATGAACTTAGAAAATCAGACCATTTAAATGGCCATCTCAAAGTTTTGAACACTCCCAATGAAATACATTTATCAATTAAAAGAATCAGTATTACAATGCCACATCATATGAGATTAATCAACATTAAAATGCGACAAAACAGTTATAGAAAAGTAGACAATCTATTACCAGTTATCAAACACACATACCAAAGAAGTCAAATACCGCAATAAATAAGATTTAAAATTACGTATGTCATCTGATAACGGACCCTAATCTGTTAAAGGTGGCGCGACGAAGAAGAACGATGATCAATGTCACTTGGACGACAAAGGGTACTATTCTGATGCCGCTACTTACGACTATCCGTCGGTAGCTCAGTTGTATAGACTCTTGGAAAAGTATAAGGTGAGATTTAATCTAAGATTGAACTAATTTAATAAACGAGCATGTTTTTATATGTTACTCATGAAATAAATGCAGTGACCAAGACGAACAATTTTAACCCAAAATACAGACGAATAAATTTAAACAAAAAAACAGTCAGGAAATCTTGAAAACATGCGTAAAATTAAGAAGACAGCGTAGAAGCATCTAAGGTAAAAATTAATTGTCTTGACACGCCCTACATAGAGGGTAATAGATTGACATAACACCCTATAAACTTGGGTCGGTCACACATGTAACGTTCTCGGTAATTTTTAGGTCAACGTAATTTTCGCCGTAACGGAAGGCGTAAAGGATCACTACGATAGTTTAAATCAACTGCTCGAAGACTTCACCTACGTGGCCAAGTTAGAGAGTGACAGTTCCAATATTCTGAAACTAGTAAAGATGGGTTACGAAGACATTGTTAGTGTGGTTGATTTTCATGATGACTCTAACCTGGGACCAGTAAAAATTAGATATTTTACGGACTGTGGAGTTAAAGGAGGACCTTTGAAAGAGGAGACTAGATGCACTGGAGTCGAATATGGCATGACCCTACGTTATGAAGCGCATGTCACTTTGGAGGCGTGTCCTGAATATATTCAGGTCAGTAAGTAGAATAACATTTCTGTAATTACATGAATTGCAAGAGATGTATCTTCATAACCATTAACCGTCTTGCGAAGATAAAAATAACGAAATGTGCATTTTTAGTTTGTGCACTTGGTACGCATTTCTCGTTTTTCTTCCAACTGCCTTGACTCTTGATCACGTTTCGAATTATTTTTTTTTATAAATTCACTACATACATATTTTCTTTTCTGACTTTACGAATGTTAATCATTCTATGCCTAACTACCCTAATAACATCGCCGTCTCGCGATCTATCAAAATGCCACAATACATGGGACACTCAGAAAGTTTTGCGAAAATAAAAATTAGTGTTCTATAGGTACTTTTTTAAAATCTTTTCAAAGTACTCTCTACTAGCCTCTATAGAAAGTTTCATGCGTCTGAACCAGTTTTCAAAACACTTTTTCCAGTCCGCCGCAGACACCTCGTTTACAGCCTGCTCGAACGCTGACAGCGCATCGAAAATTGTAACCCTATGAGCTGATTTTTTATTTTCGTAAATAAAAAGAAGTCACACGGTGCTAGGTCAGGGCTGTAAGGAGGGTGTCCCAGGAAAACTCCTGGGACACCCTCCTTACAGCTCGCAAACAATGTGGCGGGAAATTTTGAAATTGGAACGTCCCTATTTTTACTTACAAATAATCATATTTTCAAAATAGATTATAACTGGCCAGTCTCTCATACATAAAAACTTTTTTCGCAATACTTTCTAAGTGACCTGATATAAAATTTAATCCTAACAAAATTGTGAATTCTGCCAACAGTCTAAACAAACGATCCGCATATCAGAGTCCCAACTGGGTCAGGACGCTTTGACCCTGGAGGTAGACATCCAATGCGGGTGTGCGTGCAGCGGTGAAGTACAACAGGACATGTCACCCATGTGTCCTGTGAACGCGCACTTTGTGTGTGGCGTGTGCCAATGTAATAAAGGATGGTAAGTTTTCAACCTTTGATGCCGTCATATTAGCTGATTTAATTTCCAGTGGACTCTCTGTCGCTTTCCATGAATAATTACGTGAAGCACAAAAACCCTGTACACCTTTTTAAAAAAAATACGTGGACGGACGAGTATGAAATTAAGCACAGTTAAAGTTTTTAAGGAGAAGGAGAGAAGGAAGCAATTTTTTTTAAATTATGGTTAAATTCCTTACTTTTTTATTACTTACGGTCGAATTTCGACCACTGGGCGGCTAGTATGTTTAAAATCGTAAAGCTTGGCAGCAAAATTGCCTTGTATTGTTACAGATTGTTGCATGCTGTTCCTAATCTGGAGAAAGCATCTTTGTATTTTTTTTTGTTTTCGCTGTAACATTAACTTATGTCGACTTTTTTAAGACCTCAATGCACTAGTATGACAACTTTTTGCAAATAATGTGTTCGACTAATTCGCACCTCGTGTGCAATATTTGCCCGACGAATAATGTGTGGTGGTTATTCCAGGAACTTCAATACTTGTTACTTCCTACTTCACAATAATGAACCTTTTCTTGGTATTTGTGGATTGGATTGTCTTTCCAAGCCAGGTTCGTGCGGTGCACTTTTAGCTAGAGACTGATCTATTTTACATATGGCCCGCCGTATTGCGTCAATTAATTGTTCACTGAAATACCTTAGCTCGTTTAACGTGTCGAATATGGAAGACAACGCATCAGAATCATCAAATCTATACCATTATTCTTCCAGGTCTGGTCCATCATGTGACTGCGCGATAGGTAACCAGAACGAGTCAGCAGAACTGATGGCACAGTGTCGCGAGCCGAACGCGACGCGAAGTATAGCATGCTCGGGCGCCGGGGACTGTCTGTGTGGCGAGTGTGAGTGTGACCGGGGCTTTACGGGACGGTACTGCCAGTGTGAGACGTGTGATGTTAGCCTGTAAGTATGAGACTACATTCCTTTTTACCAGACTTCGCGTTAACAAAGAAAAACAAAGAGTTATTTCTAAAAAATTGTTGTTGTGCTCCCTTCTAACAATAAGTAGGATCTTTCAACGATTTTCTACCGTCCTCCTACTACAATTTTGCACACCCGTGATGTTCTCATGAAAATGAAATGATGGTGCTATATAACGATCTGACGACATTTGAGGAGAAGATAAAGAAACTATACCACACTAAAAAACCCGACTAAAAGTTCAAAACTATCTCTTTTCTCAAGTCTACAGTTGGTGGTATCAAATCAAATCTGAGATTTAACTAAAATAACTGCCACCAACTGCATTTGACTGCTTGAAAAGTGATTTTGTAAAGTACTTCGTAGGTTGAAAAGACTTTTTTGAAAGACTATTTTATGTCAACTTGAATTCTAGTTTTGGTCTTCCATAGGCGTTGGGTTAATTGGCGAGCTCAGCAGTACCAGGCTCGGATGTTATATAGACGGTATCTGCGTAAATAATATAAGTTATGCAGACGACATGGTGCTGCTGAGCGCGTCAGTCTGCGGCCTGAGAAAATTGGTTGCTCAATGTGAGGCGTATGCCAAAGTTCATGGGCTGGCATACAACGTTAAGAAGACGGAGGTCATGGTCTTTGAGGCTGGGGGTAAAAGTCCTGATGCAGTACCGCCTGTTTTTCTTTATGGTGCACCTTTGCAGAGAGTCTACAGGTTTAAATATCTTGGTCAAATATTGACTCCCGACCTCAAAGACGATGATGACATTGAACGGGAGCGGAGGGCGTTGTCGGTTAGAGCGAACATGCTGGCTCGCAGGTTTGCACGTTGCTCACTTCCTGTTAAAATCACGCTCTTTCGAGCCTACTGTACTTCTTTTTATACGTGCAGCCTGTGGGCTAAATGTTCGCAAAGATCGTACAGCGCTCTCCGCGTTCAATATAACAATGCATTTAGGATACTGGTGGGGCTGCCCCGTTTCTGTAGTGCGTCAGGGATGTTCGCGGATGCGCATGTAGATTGCTTTTACGCAACAATGCGTAAAAGGTGCGCTTCCCTAGTGCGCAGGGTGTGGGGCAGCTCCAATAGTGTCTTAGGCATGGTTGCGAGTCGCCTGGACTGTGTTTACGTGGGTCACTGTTGTGCCGTCTCTCATGGGATGTCGCAACGGTGATCGACCGTTGTTTTTGTATTGTTTTCCTTGTTTTGTGTATAGTCTGTGGTTACTAACATAGTCGTAAGTTTTACTAACAATTTTGTTGAGTCTCGGTTACTTGAATAAATAAATATTCTATTCTATTCTATAGGGTTCCTCTTCCATAGGGATCTTTGGCCCTTAATAACTTTTCTTATGACATTGGACCGACAAGCGCACTTGTGATTTTTTACGTTATTAGGTTAATGAAGAAAAAATATGCAATGGATTTTTTTCACTTCCGTTTTAGTTATTAACATTATTTTTGGTTAACAAGGTCGTCATACGTAAGAACCAGAAAATGCACGATACAAATTCTACAGACTATGGGTTATTCAAGTAGTCACAAGCATGACTATTGAACGTAGACTTTTTCCATTGGAAAGTCTCAGTATCTAGCAGTACTCCGGATGTGTGCCCGGTTTAATTGCATACAATGTCACAAAAAGACAGTTTAACGGCTTCAACCTATAATTTTGTCCTTGCGAAAGATGCTATACTTCTTACATCAGTTGATTTTAACCAGACACGCAATACGTCGGTACTTATTGAGAGCTTTAGTAAATACACTTCATGTTACCGATTATCGACACTTTGGAGTATTTCTGGACACCCGCGGAATGTATGTCTCATTTGGAATAGGCGCGTTAGTTCCTACTGATGGTTGTTTAATGGTCTGGTTAATGTGTCTTTACAAAATAACTGCTAGTAAAGTTATGCAAATGAATGAGGTCAAGATGTTAAAATTATAGTTTCTTACACAGTCTATATACATCCTAAAGATGTTATAAAGATTAGGCTACTAGTCGTGCAACTGGAACCTTAAAACAAAAATCAGACTTTCATGATAAATGATTTTATTTCTGTAATTTTATTTAAAAAAAATATAATAGAAATTTAAATCAGATAACGTTGCAGATTATTATACTTAAGAATATAATGGATTACAATAAATTTAGGTTTGTACAAACGCTTTTACACGTCAATCACATTTTGTCAACTAGATGAAGTCGGCGTTTACTATCTGACCTGAGAAGAAAGGCCGAAACAAACTCAGAGATCACAGTCTCGTTTAAAGAATTAATCTTGGTCAGATCATGTGAAAACCATGTAGATTAGTGTCTGAAATGGTCTTTCGAGGAGACTACCACACAGATTGATTGGACCTGTCCAGTTAGTGCACGCATTTGTCACTAATCGTACAGCTCAACTCAGAACTTTAGGAGCTCAACATGGTACTTAAATATTCAGATATAATCACCCAGTCGACTCGTCTATCACCTTATTCAAACTATCGTCGCTGTCCTGCTCTAACTTTGGGAATGGTTGAAAGTTCTTTTCATTCATTGATTCTATTCTATCTAACTTTAACATTTGTCATCATCCTTCACACCATGCACACGTTTATTAACTAATTCCATACATAAACATAATTAAAAAAAAATGTTTTCACTGCTGGAACACAGGCCTCCTTTCAGTGGTCGGCCATAATCGACCACACGGGCTGTGTGCGTATTTGTGGTTTTAAGATATAGTTTACCGTTTTGAGAACAGTGGCGATGAAATAATTTACTTATTTAACAATATGCTAACTACGCTGCAGAAGTCTGTATACAGATATTGTGAGCCCTGCCTCTCAAACTAGGATAACATGTATCTTAAGAGACAGTGTTCAGCTGTGAGGTTACTCAAAAATAGGGATTATACAGGTGCGGGCTGTGCCAACCTATTGTTCGTGTTAACAGTCTGATTGACAATTGAATTTAAACATATTATATTCTAAGACAAAACAAAGATAGGGCAAAAATAATATAAAATATCCAATATATTATAAATATTTTCAGAGAGAACAGCCTAGAGTGCGGTGGTGTTGGTCGGGGAGTATGCGTATGTGGTCAATGCGCTTGTACTGAGGGATGGAGCGGATCTGCGTGCGACTGTACCGACAGGACAGATACTTGTGTATCACCAGCTGGTGGAGACGTGTGTTCGGGACATGGGGACTGTGTGTGTGGTGAGTTGAGCTAGAGATATGGTAAAAAATTGTGAGTAGGCTGAAATAAGCAGAACTCCAAACGACCACCGTTCACCATTTCTTTATACCTATTCCTCCAAACTTCACAATCAGCCTGTACCTAATGTTCCCACAGCTAGGACAGAGACCTCGTCTTTATGAGTGAAAGGGGGCTATAATCCACCACGCGGACCCAGCGCGGGTTAATGGATGTCATATGTCTAAGAATTTTTGGTTCTAGAACATGCTGGTTTCCTCACAAGGTAAAGTGCCTGTCTGGGTTCGACCTCACGACTCTTAAGACGAACTTAAACTTAAGCTTATGAATAATAATATGACTATTACAATTTCGTTACTCTCAATCTCATTGACATGGGTGGTTCGCGAACGATTGAAGGAAATGAACTACTTCATATCACAAAATAAACTTATCTTTCAATCAGTAGTCATTTAAATGTGTCTCTACTTCACTTAGTTCAGTCTTTACATCTAGGCTTTAAATACGCCAGCCTAGACAACATTTTTTAACTAACAGTAAAAAAATACAAAACTTACCACTTACTTAATAAAAATAGTTTTGCTTAAATTCACATTTCTAGGTTGACAGTCCTAAGCCTGTATAAAATATGAAGGAAAATCGACATACGTATAAAACTGAACTAGTGAAGTGCATCATTTGTCGTAACTTGTCAATCACATCGTTATCGCTAGTTAGGGACTCGTTCTGATTTGCTGATCTAAATGAAGTACTGAAGTAAATGAGTGGACTAGTTCGCTAAGCGAAAAGATATACTTCATTCATTTCTTTTTACTGACACATTTTGCGCATCTCTACAATGATAACACTTAAAGATGAATGCAAGAAGAAGATTTGGTACTCTGATCCCAAAATTACTAGAATGAGGGCAAGAGGATTATGATTTTGACGATTTTATGATCTCAACTGGTCATACTCCATTCCCGATCTTTCCTCGAACCAACCGTTTCCGATGACTAACTATGTTTTTATTCTAACTTAATTTTTTCCGTCAGGTCGTTGCGAATGCCGCGCTGCAGATGAGAGCGGTGGCGGCGGTAGGTACTCCGGCATGTTCTGCGAGTCGTGCGCGACGTGCGACAACCCACTGTGCGTGCACGCCGAGCCGTGCGTGTCGTGCCATCTCAACACCACCTGCACCGACACATGCACCATCGGGAACGTCAACTATACTGTCGCCGAGAGGTTCAATGAGACAGGTATGAGATACATTTTTAGTTAGGCTAGTTTAGGGGTCGGTCCTTGCACCAGCCAACGGAAAAGCAATTCAGGATCTGGTAAAAGAGACTAATGGAGCATACAAGTGATCCTGGGGTAGCCAAGACTCGGAACTAGAAAACGGGGGCGCCCAAAAATGAGATGGGAAGACGACATACGTCTAACCATGGGGACATATTAGACCAGAGTTGTAGAGTACAGAGCATAATAGAGACAGTTGGAGGACACTTATGCCAAAAGACACACAGACCTGCGGGATGTATTATAATTTGATTATGAACAAATACTCTCTTGAAAATGAATGATGAAGTTCGGATATAAACGGCTATTATTATATATAGAGATTATGTACTGAATTGGTTTGTACACCGAGATTAGGTTCATGTACCTGTTATTACAAAGGCATCCAAATCCTTCAAACTGGAACGCTGCTTTTTGGCATAACTTCTTTACAGATTCTTCTGTCATCATTGAAATGAAATGAAATGTTTATTTATGTAAGTAGATCCTAAAAGACACTTTTACACGTCAATATTTTGTTGGTCAATATTTTAAAAACAACATGGCGCCGCCATTTCCTAGCTGACTGTTCCCTGAGAAGAAAAGCCGAAACAAACTCAGAGGTCACGGTCTCTTTTAAAGTCCAAACATTATATTATTTAAATTTTATGTGAGTCTAACAATGCAGGGTAATGTCTGGAAAGGCCTTTTGAAGAAAGAGCCATTGCAGCTTTGAGCTGACCTGTCTCAACAGACGGCATGTAATGTAATTACTAATGTTTTAACTGTCATTTAGTTTAACAGTAGGCAGTTAGTTGAGTCTCCTATCTTCAACAATCTAAAAGAGGGACAAAGTTGATGTGCTTCTTTGTAAACTATTTTTGCATAAAATAACCTTTTGAGTTAATATGCTCGTTAATGGCTCTAAGAGCCATTAGAGGTTAATGTGAAAAATGACGACTTCTGAAGTTGTGGTTAACATTACTACACTTGAAAGCGTTCAAAAGTAATGACAGTCGTCATCTAAGCGATTGTGGTTTTGCGGTTCAGAGTAGCACTAATTTTGGTAATTATTGAGACGAGCTGTCTTTAAAATTACTACTTTACGTTAACTACTACAGTGGAGTGGGCCAAATAAGTCAATACGTTTCTTAATTTTTAGTTATATTCGTTATTTTAGTTATTATTAAGATGACTTGCTTTTAAAATCCCTACTTTACGTTAATTACTAAAATTAAGTGGGCGGAAATTAAGTCAATATTTTTCGTAATGTTTAGCTTCATCCGTTTTTTTTTCTACAAAAATGCATCATATTTTTTTACCTGTATCTAAAGCATTTCAGCCACAATGAAGCCCGTTCTTCTTCAACTCAACAAATAGGGATTTCCCTGATTTTCTCGAGCTCTAGCCTTGGACAAATGATCATCTCATCTAGTTTCAGAAGCCATTAAAATCACTAAACACTTAACATTTTGTTACAGTAAGCGATGACGTCACATCATGCTTCCTCCGTCTCGAAGAAAACGAGTTAGAATGCGAGTACAAATACACTTACTCTCCCGAATCTTCTGGGGTCGAGATATCCATTGGTTCCAAGGAGTGCTACACACCAACTAGTGCTAAAATTATGACGAATGGGCTAATAATCATGGGCTGTGTGGTAGCCATTGGGATGATCATCGTTCTGTTCATCAAGTGTGCCCAGATATTCTCCGACAGACGAGCCTACGCCAAGTTTGTCAAAGAAGCCCAAGAAAGCAGGAAGAATATGCAACAACTGAACCCCTTGTATATTTCGCCCATTTCAGAGTTCAGGCTGCCTGATTCGTTTCCTAGAGACAAGAATGATTAAGTTTTGTTTTTTAAGTTTGTTATGATGCTCCTATAGACAATAGATATATTATATATGCATGTACTTAAAGTGTACTTATTTTAGTGACTTCGCTCGTCTAGAAAAGGGCTGAAGAAAACCTAGACTCAGGGATGGCCGAACCTCTGTGCATCGACTTGCCATTTTTTTCCAAATAAAGATTTAACGTGGCCATGATGTGTCAAAATTTAATCTTGACTTGGCAACGGCAGGAAAAAAGTTTTGCAATAATACCTACTCTATATATGTATACTTTATATATGTCAATTGAGGTAGGTACTGAATTATTAAAAAAAACATAAGTATAACCCCTACTGAAGCAGATGTTAAATCTATATACACCGTGAAATTTAAATGGTTGTTTTCCCGCGGCAGAACAACTTGCCATAAGGAGTAATTTCGAAGCATAGAGTACAAGTAAAAAAAAAAGATTTTTTTGTTTTAAAATAATCAAAAATATATTCATCAACTCGATAAAACACTACTCAATAGTAACACTAGAGGTAACTTGTAGGTACCTACTATTCGAATCGCACGCACCGCCGACAAATGGAACAGCGGTGCATAATAAATGTTTAAAGCAAAATAAACTCTCGCACGTGGTGATTTTTCACAATGGCTAATCTGCCATTTTTTGTTTCTTATATTTTATGTGTTTATAAAACTATTGTATTACTAAAACAAAACCATTTCGCTGCGGGAAAACAAGCATTTAAATTTCACGGTGTATACTAATAATAAAGCTGAAGAGTTTGTTTGTTTGTTTGCTTGAACGCGCTAATCTCAGGAACTACTGGTCCGATTTGAAAAATTCTTTCAGTGTTAGATAGCCCATTTATCGAGGATAACATCACGCTAAGATCCTTAGGAGCCGTGCAAAGAGAAAAAAGTCGCGAATACGAAGTACTCGCACCGGCAGGCGAGGCGAGCGACGGGGTGGGTCGGGAACAAGAAATTTGACGCGAACGAAGTCGCGGGCAGAAGCTAGTAATTCATATTAGGTTCATATTTTGTTACTTTTAATCATCGGTTTCTAAGGGAGTCTTTAATGTTATTGTTGTAAATTACGACTTGCAGACACAGGTAGATGTAAGTACATATAGCGTTCAGATTTCTGTTTGCGATTGTGATCTATGTAACTAAATTCCTCAATTGATGACGTGCCCAACCTGTTTTGTCGCGTGCCACCGGTTCGCCATCCCTGACCTAGACCATTACAGCGCCTGTGGCAAAAGTGCCACTTTAATTTGATTTTTACTTATTACTATTTCTCTACTTTAGTTTTGTATATATAAGTTGATTTGTTTGGTGCATATTTTTATAAAATATCTTCAAGACAGCACGTATTATCAATTATCATCACACATTGTGCTCCTCGTCCTCTGTAGTATATTCTGTGTAATTTGAATGACCTCACACTAGGCGTTTAGCCCAGCGTAGGATCCGTAAACATTGAGGCCGCGATCATTCAGCGTAGACCCCGCGTACCAGCTGTGTAGACGTGGCGTAGACCCCGCATAGCAAATGCGTAGGCACCACACAAACGCTGCGTATCAACGTTTCTAGGTTGCCCAGTTAAACTGCTTTAAATTAATAATACGAAGCTTTGATGAATGGCTTGTGGCTTGCCATTTTATAAATTAAAAATAAATACTTACGTATTTTTCTACTGATTTTTTTATTAAAATCTATCTGCAATAAAATTGCCTGTCATTTTTTAAATAGTACAAAACATATTTCATACAAAATATACTTACTTAGATAAGTAAATGGTTAAGTTTTCATGTTGTTGCCATTCGTGCCTTCATCGACACGTATTTTTTTAAATATTACTAAGATTTTAAGGCTATAAGGCTGAATGTCATAATAAAAGATGTCTGTTACTGAAAAATGGGAGTTCTTCTGAACAATGAAGACTGTTAAGAAGAAAGGAAAATAATAATTAAAAAGTACTTAATTTTTTAGCTTGAGAATATTAAAGTATTTTTGCTAGTCTTGCAGCATTGCATTTTAAGTCTTTATTATTAAGTACTTAATTTTAGTAATATAAAGTTAATTTGGCAAAAAGTATCAATAGTGAAAACTGGTTTAGTAGAATAACGTAAAAGGAAATTCGGTAAATCAGATATATGCAGCCAAAATATAAGTTGACTATAAATGGTGAAAACGGATAAGATTTCAGGGTAAAAAATAGTAAGAATGAATCATGCAAATATAACTAATTAATTATATTTTTGTTTTCACAAAAGCACAGCCATGTTTTAAAATAATTGTTCAAATGTGCAATGAATTTTATGAAATTTTTTATATACTTATTTGTAAGTCCCTAAACATAAGTTGTTTTGTCTAAAAAAATGTTTTTATAAAATGTTTGTAAATAACTAAACCAAAAATAAAACGCTCGTTAACATTTTCATGGTTTTATTAATTTTGACGCGTTCATAGAAATATCCTCATTATGATTCTGAATAATTTGAAAGAATCAAAATGAGTATAGTTGAATGCATCAATCACTTCCACCGCAACGTATTGGTAAAAAAATAATAAGTACTAGTAACACTAAAGAATTAAGGCTGCCTTCGAACCAATACGATCGTCCAGCGAACACGAGAGTCTCGCGTTCGTGTTCAGCGAACCCGAGCGCGTTGTCGCGCCGATAGAGGGCGCTTTTCGTGTTTCGGAACAAAAAGTGACATATAAAGCGACAATCGCGTTTTCGCGTGAACGATCGTTTTTGGTTATGAAGCGGGGTTAGGGTGAACGGAACTGGATCTAACGTAATATTAAATTACTGAACACAAGGTAGTCTAGATCAAGTCGAAATATATAATTTTTAAGTCGTTTTTAGCTGTTCTATATTAATAAGTAGTTTAGTAGATCCAAGATTTGAAAGCCATGATGGCAAGGCGAGGCTCATATTGCACACCTAGATCTAAAGGGAGCTAAGTCACAAATTGAGAATTTTGGATTATGCGTACCATTTAATTCCTTAACTCACTACCTCTCGACCAATAAAACAGATTAAAAAATATTTTTCTAGTAGAACTTGCAAAGCAAAAAATATGTATACAGATAACTTCTCCAGTGCACACGAACACGGTAAACAGTTTTGACCTTTTCTGAAAAAAGTGTTTTTTTTAGTTAACTCTGTTTAGATCTAGGTGTGCGACATGTAATGCAGGGTCATAATTATTATTATGTCCAAACAAATAACCATTTAATGGACCAGTTCACCCTAACACCGTAACAACGATATTATCTGGAAGACATTACAATAACTAATTAAACATATTTACATATCCGTATGCAGTTAAATTGTCATCCCATTCCGATATACTTAAATATAATTAAAAGAAAACTTATTTTATAAGAGGTATGCTTGTAAGTACAGGATGCTCTATTTTCATAATATTATTAACTATATATTTTTCTTGAAATAACGATATTTCATGTATCAAAAAATTTATAGCAAAAGAGTACAATTGAATTACTAATATTAGCGGTAGAAAAAATCTTATTTATAAAATCACATCCAGAATATCTTAATTAATATCTTAGTTTGACTAAGTACCACAGGTGTCCCTACATAACTAATTCTTATAGAATTTTAACAAAAAATCCATAAAAATAAGTTAGTACTTAACTTATTTATAAGTACCAACTTATTTTTTATGTGGAAGATAAAATTGTGGTTTTGCTCTGGTATAAGTGCCTAAGAAACATCGCATAGGTATTTTATTATTTAGCTTATTTTAAATATTAATTGTTTGATAAAATGCAAGGGTGACTTAACATAATTCAAACGTATTTTTGTCAAATATGTTGATTGAAGAAACATTGATATTGGTCACAGGAATTTCGTTTCTTAAAGAATGTTATCTTTGCTGGCTTTGTAACAAGCAAGTTAGGTAAGTCAGTTATTTATAAAATGCCTATTAGTCTTGAAAAAGTATTATCTCTTCAGCACGAGGGATAATAAATGCGTTCATGAAGCTACGAAATATTGCAACGGTTTTTACAAAAAAAAAAATTCTTGGGCATTATTTGTACATTGCTAAAGTAAGTGATTTAACATGCCTGAAATCTCTACACTTTTTCTGTGAATGGGTCCATAATAGGTACATTTGTACTTCTTTTTTTTCACTTTTCTCTTTTACTGTGTGAATAGAATTTCTTTAATTGCGATTGTTTTAAAATAAATATATGCTACATCAAAAGAAACACCAGCCCAGTATATAGTTAATTACATCCTACAAGTTGGTTCCTAAATGCCCAATGACATACCATTACTTATCAAAGTAATTTTATAAGGCCCCGTCAATTTAAGTTCGTAATATAAAAGGCAATACGGCAGTCATAGATTGTACAGTAAGATTACATGCGATGTTGAACACAATTGTGTCGAGACTAAATATTATTATAGTATGATGTACATACATGTAATATCATATCAACTAGCCGTTACTGCTAACCTGTTATCATTTAACATAGAGGTACGAGAGGCTCGACCAAACTGTTTGGCTTTGATAATTTATAACTTATAAATATTATGCTAACTAACGTAACTACCTACTATATGTAGGTACAACTCTGTTCAAACCTTCGGGGAAACAAGGCGTGATGTTATGTAAATATTATGGTTTTAACAAAAGTACAACGTGTTGTATTTCAATACTTGATGAGTAATCTATCCAAAATCTACATGATTTTTCTATAAAAGGTACACAAACAAACAAAATCTTCCCAAGGCTTTTCATAATCTGTAAACTGTTTATTATTTTGAATTATTTTACAACCCGCTGTATATGTATAGACATTTTCCAAATTATGTTTGTACCGAATTACGTTTGTAGTACGTCATTCCTGATTAACATTTGACTAATTGCTCGTGTCCAAGTTAGTATGAGCCTCTCGCCTCACATAACTGGTGCTATAACAAGACGCAGATAGTGACGTCACACTTGTCGGTCGTGTCGCGCGGGTGGCAACACAGTCATGGGGCCGGCGCCGGCGCCGTGCTTAGTGTCCAGGGAAGGTTTGTTGGCAACTTTAGCAGCCACGGATGATGAACGTCCGGCGGGAATTGGCACGGGCACCGCGTCCGGAACTAATCCCCGGATCAGCTCTGATATACACGGCCATGGTACCAGCCTGGAATCATAAAGTTTATGTTTAAATATGTGTGGTTTTAGGGGACGGGGCGAGCGGGGGGAGCAGGGGACCGCATCTATTGGGAGTTTTTTTTAAATGGAGACTTTCAACTTTCAAAAGGTTGGTTGATGAAGACAATGGTAATGTGTGGAAGAGATCAGAGGGGCAAAGCTGTATTTTTAAGAACGTTCGAATTCTAATCTAGATGCCATTGATATGAATGTCAAAAACTGGGTAAATTAGAGGTAAGTCGCTGAGATAAGATCGCAATTATATTTTGCAAGTTTTTGGTTACGGGAAACGGCTTTCGTAGGAAATACCGAATATGTCATCTGAACAAAGGACCAATGTATCAAGTATCGTGTTGGAAATTACATAACACTCAGGAGATCTGACATCAAGTTACGACAACACCTGTATGCATCAATCTGCATTAATACAAATTAACGCCTGACTGGACCAGTTATAACATAGGTCGTGTTAGATGCCAAACAGGAGTATTGTGTCATGTCGTGCTTGTTACTCTGGTGTCATACGAGTTGACTTACCACTTGAACGACAGCAAGACCCGGAAGTACCCAGGAATGAGGGCGAAAGGTTCGTCCGTGCGGATCGCAAGCACCACGCGGTCAGCAACGTCGTTTGAGTTCAGTTGAGGCACAATTCTGGAAATATGGATTCTTATGTTAGTAGTTTTTCCTCGCTCTTTTTATGTTATTGGGTGGCTAAGTAGTCACTGGTCATTTGCAATACCAGTCACATGTGCGCCGCCTAAAGTTAAGTTTATTTATCGCGAAACCTTTCTGTTCAAGATAGTGTTAGCAATCAATGCATAAGCAAGTTTTTTATGTAATGTGTGGATTGACGTCAATTATTCATACAATTATACACGTGGATATAAAACGTGTAGGTAGACAAACAACTATTCACATCATCACCTCAAGTTCTCACATAAAATAATTAAAAAAAAACCAATGTTTTCAGGTTTTTTACATTTGTCATTTGGTTAAAAATACTTTTATAACCGATAATGACGTATATGAGCGATACTGACGTATATGACCGATACTTACCAATTAAAATATTTTTTACAATAATTACAACGATTGGAACTGCGATTCTACGCGTATTTGTTTTTTGTCTAGTTTAGGGGAGGTATTTCTTTCTTATTTTTATGCCTACCCTCATTTCTAATGTATTGACGGCGATGAGTAACTATTTTGACAAGTCAGGCAAGATGGACGTTTGAATAAATGTCTTACCTAGAATTGACCTCTTCAAACATGCCAGTGGAGCGTATAAAGTAAGGGCATATGAGGGAAGTCCGGACTCCTTTGATGCCTTGGCTTTCCAGCTCCAATCGCAAGGCCTCATCGAAGCCACAGGCAGCTGACTTGGAAGAGCAGTAGTCTACCAGCTTGGCCACTCCGACGTGGCCTGCCATGGAAGCAATGGTCACTATGTGCCCATCGTTGTGTTCGATCATGGATGGCAAGAATGCTTTTACCGTCTGTAAATAAAGAAAATAATTAGGTCATAATAAATAAATAAATAATAGGGTCATGAAGGTCTCTGAACCAAGTTGAAAGTCTTTTTAATCAGTTGCAATTCACCGTCTACATCCGATATTATTCCGGTTTTTGTCTGCATTAAATTTCCTCCTCATTGAACATGCAAAATAAGACTTATTATATTAGGACGTAATTTATTTAAAATTATCATAAAATCCGTTTTGGCGCCTGCTGTAACTGTGAATTACATTTCCTGTACAAAATTAATGTTTCCTCGCGTAAACTATAAGTTAACGATTTAATTGAAGTGTTAGTTCCTATGTATATTAGGTCAATTTGTAATGTTCATTAAAGGTTCCCGTAAACAGACGCGACGTGACTAGTAGAACAATTTCTTTTGAAACTTCATGGAAATTGTTCAACAAGAGTTGCGTCGTGCCCGGAGCCTCAATTCAGTTTGCTAAAATAAGACTGAAGTTTATAAGTAGGTAGATTTCAGTTGTTAATTACTTGCTATTACTAATAAGACCACTGTTTGTGGCAAGATCTCAACTTCACAGAGATCTCATATTGTTTACAAAAATGAAACAATAATTAAAGCTTATGTACCCATTGTCTGGTAATGAGATGTAAAATCAAGGACAACACAATAAAATAATCACTTAAAAAAATTATTTTAATAACTACATAAAGGGCAGTTCTCACTACACTTTAATATATGGCAAATATTGCTGAGCGAAACTCAGCATACATTTTAAATGACACGTTCACACAACGCTATGCTATAAATATAAAGCATTGCGGCTTGCTGTACGAGATAAACTTGTGCAGTTTTTAGAGTTATAGGAATCATGCGATTCTCCGGTATTTTTTTTTTTTTCATATTAATATAAACTGGAATCATCAAGCACTCATGTGCTAAATTCATGGTTGCAGTTTATATTCACCCTGTATAGTTATAGCTTATGACGTATTATGATTTATTAAGTATATGACGAAGTAGTAGACCTATAGCTTAGTAGTAGTTTGAACTGCCCTTTAGGTATTACATTATACAATGTGGACGCAAGAAGGATTAAGTACCTATGTGTCCTACTTGAAAACTCGTATAACTTAATGTATGACTGACTTTGATTAGTATTACTGACAACATTGATCTAAGCGGCAATTCTCGTAATTTTATTAACTTTTTTTTTCGGGGTTGGGAAATCATTTTTTTTTTTTTTCTGGGTGGGAAATCATCAAATAACTTCTCCCGCTCTGGGTGGAGCGGGAGGGCGTGTCAGACTTTTACTGACTAAAACCCACCCGTGTTCCCTCAGTTGCCTGTGTGCCAGGGGCGGCGGTATCTCTTTCGAACAACCCGCACCCCCGGCAGGCATCGGCCCTTGCGGGCCCCTCTGTTGCTGCTGACATCTCTTTGAGGCGCGCGTGGAACACAATGCGCCATCGACCCGGGCTTGGTCCTTACCGGACAGCGAGCTACCCATTACTCGCCGTCCGCAAGCCCGTGCCTACGGTGGCCGGGAATCAGCCTGGGATTCCCGACGCCCAGGGCGTCTCCTGCGAAGGCCACGGCTGTGAGGGCGCATGTACTGCATCTCTCTCACGTGCGCCACCTCCCTCTTTGCGAGCATAACTGCTTCGCTGAAGGAGGCGACTGCCAGCCATGCCCTCTCGCTCCGTACCATGGCCTGGACCAGGGTCGGACGCGAGAGATCGCCGCCGCCGATCACCTCCACGAGGACACGGCGTTGCTCCACCCAAGCTGGGCAGACCTCCACCGTATGCTCCACCGTGTCCTCTGGGCGATCTTCGCAATGGAAACACCCGGGCGTTTCCTCCCGCCCTATCCGAAACAGGAACCTCCCGAAACAGCCATGTCCGGTGAGGACCTGTGTCAGGCGGAAGGTGAGGACGCCATGCCGCCTCTCAAGCCACTCCTCAAAGAGGGGACTTACCGCCGCAATCGCAGCGTGCCCAGCACTTGGTTGCGACAATCGCACTCTCCACGTCGCCATGAGATCCTGCCGGAGCTCTGTCCGCCGTGCCGCGACTTCCCGCGGCAGCGGAGTTACGCCCCGGCGTTTGGCCTCCTCGCGCCACTCCCAAGTGAGCGCGAGGACGTTTGCCTCCAGATCCCATGGCGGTAATCCGGCAAGGAGGCCCGCCGCCTCACCGGAGATCGTGCGATATCCCCGGATCATCCGGATGGCCATGACCCTATGGGCCGCCTTCAACCGGCGTGCTGGTTGGCGCCTCAATGTAGGCGCCCACACCGGCGCCCCGTATAGGGCCATGGCCCGCACGACCCCCGCGTAGAGCCTCCGGCAGGAGGCGTTTGGCCCCCCTAGATTGGGCAGGAGCCGCTTCAAGGCAGCCCCGGCCCGCTCCAGTCTGGGAGCCAAACGTCGGAAGTGCTCCGCGAAGTTCCACCGGCTGTCGAGGACGAGTCCTAGGTACTTCATCGTCGACTCGACGCCGATGCGAACCCCTCCCACCGTTATCTGGGAACCCGTCAGTGGCGCATTCCGAAGACCATGAAACCACATGGCCTCGGACTTGTGCAAGGCCACCTCGAGTCCCAGTTGCCGGATCCTATCGACGATTGTCGCAACCCCGTGTGTCGCTAAGTCGGCCGCCGCCTGGTACGACCTCCCTTGCGCCAGTAATTTGGCGTAAGGGTTGGGAAATCATCAGATAACTTCTATCGCTCTGGGTGGAGCGGGAGGGCGTGTCACACTTTTACTGACTAAAATCCACCCGTATTTCCTCAGTTGCCTGTGTGCCAGAGGCCGCGGTATCTCTTTCGAACAACCCGCACCCTTGGCAGATTTTAACATCGTTTACAGTCTTATCTCAGTCTCGATCTGTCACAAATACCTCAAGTTTCCATACGTTTTTGACAAGTTTTTGACTTTCGTTTGTCGCCGAGATGAGTCTGCGACTAGATTTTGAACGTTTTTATTACGAGAATTGGCGTTCTGATCTTTCGATGGGTGCAAAACCACGATCCGACCGCTGCGAGATATCTTTTTTATTTTTTCAATGCCTTTTTCTTCAAAGGAGCCTTGAGACTTAAATAACACCATCATAACATTAGCAGTTAAGACCCATGTTATGGCGATCCTATGGTACATACTGAAATTTTGGGTTTTACTTAGTAATTCCGGACGAAAAACCCAATAACCTTTGACCGACCTAGCATTCGAACCCAGAATCGAGAGTTCGGCAGTTGCGCTTGTGACCACTAGAGCAATGAGGCGTTGTGCTGCCTAGTTGCTCTGGTTATTATTTTTCCTCTATTCTCGTCCTTTTGACTTACCCAGAAGTGTGCTAAAATGTTGACATCGAATGTTCTCTGAATGAGATGGTCGGGCGTGTCGAGGAGGTAGCTTCCGGAGACCACACCAGCATTGTTGATCAGCAGGTTCACCTGGAAATATTTATTCATTAATTAAGTCAAAATCAGAATATTTTATTGTACATAGGATTAGCAATATCTTTCGAAATTATTCAGATTCTGATCAATTATGTATTTCGCAATTAGGGTGCGGATCTAAGTTGAATCAACCAAAGCGTTTGCATTTTTTATAATCATTAGCTTTGATGCCTGAGAGCATTTTACATTTGCGTTAGATTCGATTTTCGGATAGAAAATTATACACCGATAAATTTTTATGGTTGTTTTCCCGCGGCAGAACTTACCATAAGAAGTACTGTCGAAGCATAGAGTAAAAGTAAAAAAATAAAATTGTTTTGTTTTAAAATAATTAAAAAATATTCATCAACTCGGGGAACAGTGATGCATAAATGTAAAAGCAAAACAAACTCTCGCACGTGGTGATTTTTCACAATGGAACATCTGCCATTTTTTGTTTCTAATATTTTATTTCTTTATAAAACGATTGTATTACCAAGACAAAACTATTTCGTTGCGGGAAAACAACCATTAAAATTTCACGGTGTATATCTTATTATTAGCATATGTATATGCCTAGCCTTTTCCCAACTACGTTGGAGTCAGCTTTCGGTCCAAACGGATGCAGCTGAATACCAGTATTTTACATGGACGACTGTCTATCTGCCTTCCACAACCCAGTTACTAGGAAACACAATATCCTTTGGTAAGACTGGTTGTCAGACTTTCGGGCTTCTGACGACCCGTAACGACTGTCATAGAATGACAGCCGGGACCGACGGCCTAACGTGATTTGCGAAGCACGAACGGGTCTTGGTAAGTTAAGATGGTCACCCATCAACGGACCAACCGCGGCAAGGGTAGCTTAACCTGAACGATCGACAGGTGCGGCTGTTATTATTTAGCCACAAGCCCCTCCTCAAATAAACTCAGATATAAGCGGTGGAATTTTCTTAAGACAAATATGTTACTTGGTCCTAATTATATTGCTCAAGCTTTCCTTCGCAACTTCTCTTGCCTATACATACCATTAGGTAGCGCCGAGTCAGGAAGTTGAGACAGTGAAAAATGTCAACATTAATATGCTGACATTTTTCACTGTCTCAACTTCCTGACTCGGCGCTGTATGAAGATAAAATGATATCCGTCATCTTAGGACTTTATTTGTATAAAATAATAGCTCTCCTAGGATTTTGAGTGTTTGCTTGTGATTTTAAGCACCTAACTATGGAATTGAGGTTAGACTGAACGACTTTTTCGTTGCTTGCTGATTTTCTTAATTTCGATTTAATGTTTTAGGCTATTAAAAAACCTATGGTCTCCTTTCGTATTTAAGTTGAATTCATACTTATTTATTTGTTTGTAAAGATATTAACATTTTTCTCTTTTAATTCTATTTCTGAGTCAAAATATAATTACACACATAGTTAAAAATATATATTAGATACCTAATTAATGAAATGCTAAAGTCGTAATAGTGGAGTTAACAAAATGTTTAAACAACACATTAAAAACAGCATTGCATTTATAAAATGCTTAAAAATAATATTTCTTTTAATGTTATCATTGTTATTATAATTGCTGTCATTATGAAATAAAGATCCTTGATGCATGTTTTTTTAAACTTAACGATGTTTTTTTTTATCTTTCTTCATTAATTTGATGTTTTATGTACGTAAGTTAAATGATTAATTTGTTTTTGGATTTAATATGCCTTTCAATGACTCAACTTACATACTTAACTCTTTGAGTTTGCTCTGTTAATATTGGCACAGCGGCCTTCAAAAGTTTAATTAACACCTCTGTAAGTACCTATTCGTATTGGACATTCAATAAGGAATATTTTAAAAGGCCGTCAGGTACCTATATGTATCAACAAAACGAATTTTAACCGCAACCAAAAATGCATTGGTAGTAGGTACTGTAAAGATTGTGTGCTAAAGAAGACCATGAATTCATATCATTCTAGACCCGCTAGCATAGAAATGTTTCATCGGTCATAAAATAACAATTAGCTGTTTCATAGAAAAGTGCAATACCTACGCGGTCAAAATGTATGGACTGGCTGATTTTTTTTTGTATAACCAACGAAAAATTTCTACGCTGGGGCGTCTAGAACGATATTCTGTATTCATGGTTACAGTTTGCGCACTGGTTAAAATTTTATCCTGTATAATAACTTCAGTCACATTCCACGTCTTCAGACGGCACGACACCGATTGCATGCAGCAATGCAGTACAAGGCTAAATCTAAGAAGGTCGGAACGATCTATTTACACATGGAACGACAACCGAAACAGTACATAAAATACTTCGACATGGAATCACGTTTTGGAAGGACATGGCTGGGGACAGAAACAAGATCAAGACAGCGGCTAGCGATATCTACAAAAAACCAGAAATCGACAGCATCGAGAACTCAGAAGACGACTATGAAAACAACAACACAGAACATAGCGAAGCAACGGCAGAGAAAACAGCTCAGAAAACAGTTGAACCTACCCAAGAAGCCCGACCTGAATCAACATGCCGGCGACGTCGTGAAAAGATGCCCTCCTGTAAATAAATACCACCCGTCTCTCCACTAGTCCAATGCTTACTCAAGGATGCATATCCGGTAGGCTCGCAATCCTTTCCTATCCTAAGGGCAAGTCTACTTGACCATTACCGCGCCCCCCGGTCTACTTCTTGATATGCAATGGCCTCTGTAACACCATGAAGCATGAGGCTTCAGGGGCTAGTGCAAATCTTGGGGTTCATTCGATTAACCGAGTCTGGTCAAGCCACGCTGGGATCGGTGCATTTCATTCATTCATTCATTCATTCGTTCATTCATAATTATATGAATTTTAGTCACATTCGAACTGTTAACCTTATTTAAAAGAAGCTTCTTCCCGCGACTTTGTTCGCCTGAAATGTTGGCAAATATTGGTATCCCATCGTCCGTCCGCGCTATTTCTTCTTTTACACATAGCGTTCTTTCCGACTTTTTTTCATTTTGCTCGGCTCCTGAGGGTCGTAGCGTGATGTTACATAGCCTACAACCTTCCTCAAGCATTTGGCTATCAAATCTAAAAAGTTTTTTACATATCCGACTGGTAGTTCTA
Source organism: Polymixis lichenea (assembly GCA_949091785.1). Taxonomy (NCBI): domain Eukaryota; kingdom Metazoa; phylum Arthropoda; class Insecta; order Lepidoptera; family Noctuidae; genus Polymixis; species Polymixis lichenea. The sequence goes on from OX420951.1 coordinate 8,671,634, forward strand.
GCGATTACTTCCTACAAACAAACTTACAAACTTAGTTAGTGTAGATAACCCTTCAAATATAGTAGCAAAGGGTTTTTTTTCGGAAAGACAGAGTACCATGACAGGCACGTTAGGTACTGTAAAAACGAAAGCGTGAAATAAAAGATTTTTTTTCCAAAAGCGCACTACAAAGTCTTTTATTGTTCGATCCCGGTACAGAGAGACCCACAGAGTACTTTATACTACATTGAGAGACCTTAAGGCCCCAATAGTACCTAACTAAACATATACATATCCTTTGGAGTGCCACTACACATCACATCGGTCCTAAGTAAACCACTTTCAAAAGGGTTCATGGAGTACTATTGTCTCAAACACTTTGTTGTAGAGACGTGGTGATCCAGTGGTAACGGCCGCGACTTACGAATTGTAGGTCGTAGATTCGAACGCAGACAAGCGCTTTACTTTGTGTAAATTAATTCATTACCACTGCTCTCAATATGGTGAAGGAAAAAATCGTGAGGAAACCGACATCTCCTAAAACCAAAAGTTCAAAGTCATTTGACATATTCCAACTCACTCTACTCCCTCTCAGAGAGGCGGCCTGTGTCCCAGCACTGGGAACATTACAGACTAATCAAAATCAAAAGCCATTTATTCAAATTAGGCTGACATGATTTGGGTCAGTGGGTCGTCTTAGGGGCGGTTGTAATAGGGGTGAATTAAAATAGCCCGAGTGTTGATACTTATAGGTACCCATCGGGCAGTTAGCCCCGATTGCCCAGATAGCACTTTGCTAGCTGGCTGGTGTTGTTTTGTTTCGCAAAATGAACTCTTTATAAATGAAACGTGCCGATTCGAAAAATATCGTTATATGTAGATCTAAGTTTATCAATCTTTACGTACCCTGCCGACTTCTTCTTCGACCTTCTTAGCGACCCTGTAGATGTCTTCTCTTTGGGTCAAGTCTACCACATACCCGTAGCATTTGCCGCCGATACCTTTCACCAGCTTCACCGTGTCTTCCAAGCCTGAAACAAATTAAGTTAGGTCATCAGTACCTTGACTTGTTAAAATGCACTTTTATTTTTATAATTTTTTATGAGTCTTGTTTCTTTAACGTCTTCAGAATGTCAATGACAAGATTGCATGTTAATAATACAGGGTTACCGACATTACAATGTTTAGACCAAGACCTTTGATAAAAAAAATAATGTTCTCAATAACATTGACATGATGAAATTGCTATATAGGTAAATAATATAAAATATTCTTGATGAGAGTCTTAAAAGTGCAATTTATTTTATTTGAACAAAAGATTTGTTAATAACGGCCATGCAAGTTGAATAACCTCTGATGAACTTTAACGGTTAAGTCTGACATTAAAAAGTACTGTTGTGCAAAAAAGTAAAAAGTCCATTATCGAGACCAAGAAGTCATATATGATTGTCTTTCTTCGTAACTGAGATAAGGCGTGAATTTTGACGTGCCAGAGTTTGTTATGTACTTCAACTATCTCCTCACTTCTGGGGGTCTATCTATGCCCTAAACATGGAATCCGTAGTATCCTGAGATGAGATCCTACTCTCTAAGCACGCAGTCCGTAGTCTCTGCCGGAGTAACGGACGTTTCAAGTTCCGTATCACTTACGGACTTAAGATAAGTTTAGAGCCCGAACTAAGAATTAATGACAATTGACAGCTGTCCGCCTGACCCTATTCCCGATGTGTTTTTGCCCGTCCAAAAAGGTTAATTATTCGAATGTAGAATTCACTCCAAAGTTTCGAACCACTTTTGGACGAGCCCGTATCGTCGTTGATGACTAGAGAGTAGGCCCCCAGCGCCGTACCTCCTAAGGACATAAGCTTAGTTCGGGGCTCGAAGTAAGAATGATTGACAGCATGAATTGACAAGTTAGCCCTACTCCCGATGTACCGGTTCAAAAAATTATAATTAATAAGCTGTAAGATACACTTCGAAGCTTCGAACTACTTTCAAATAATGAATGACAACACGATTTGTTTGTTATTGCAAGTTCGAAATGTTTTATTTGTTACTTGTTTTGGCGGAACCACTCTTTTCGTTCGGGTTCGTATCTTCGTTGAGTAGACTCCCTGTAACCGAGTGTATGCTTAAGTATACTTTCTATAATGACGTTGATGGCAATGTCCATTAACGACCCGGCGAGTCCGTTATAAGTAGGTATTTTTTGTGAATTTCGTCGTGTGTAAGTAGAAAGTAACGGGTCGATGCAATACGAAAATAACATACACGTGTGAGTTTTATAATCCGTTAATATATCTATGTGTATTTAGGTGTGTTAAATAAAACAATGATATGACAAATTAACACTATAAAATAAATCTGCATCAGAGTTGGAATGACTGATCTAAAATTGGAGAGATCCTCAAATCTTAATTCAAATATATAACACTCGGTTTCATTACCCACGTTGTGTTTGAAGAAAATAAAAAGACTGATGTAAAAGTCTCAAATGCACCTACGCATGTCGAGTTTTACTTTTATTTTTTGCTCCAGTCAAATCTATCTTTTTGAAACTTTATTTTAAGGAGGAATATCTACCTACATTATTTTGGACAGTCATACTCAAAATGCATAACTTTCCATTTTACACATGTAACAGTAAAAAAGTTTGGCCTACTTAATTACGGCTAAACAGATTAAACTAGCGTAGCCAAACCATATCTTGTATGTTTGTGTGGTGTATGTGTGACTGTGAGTGTGCGGTGTCCGTAAAGCGCGGAAGCAGCTGCGGCGTATGCGCAAACGCAGCGTTACCATTAACAAGCGCGTGTGCTGTGCGCTGGAGATTGCTCTTTCAGCCGTGCCATCGTAGGTACTGTTATGTTGCGATACAATTTAGATCTGACATCGATTATCAAGGTCAAAAGACAAAGTGTTTTCAATGTTTTCAATACAAAGTGACATTTCGTTCCTCCATTTTTGACATCGCACCGTAGATATCCTGCTACAATCTGTCATTGTGTCTTTCGTTCTTAACGATCTTTGTCTAGGTCTATAAAAATGTAGACAATTTCAGAAGAATATTTCTTCCAAACTGTCAAAATCACACAGACAACAAAATTTCTACTCGACGGCCACAAAGTATATACAATTATCTACAAAATCATGATTCGTTAACGTAATGCATAACTGTGATAATTACTAGAAAAACATAGCTATCGTCTCCTATTGTACATCATTAAGTTAATAGTCATGTCTATTCTTCCGTCGACAAATCGATGCTCGTGCTAAGCCTGCAGGTAGGTAAGTAGTTTTCTACGGGAAAATTAGTAATAGGTACCTAAGTAAAGCCAGGGGTCTACTCTGTAAGTCCGTCAATGAAGACACAGGTCTATCCGAAAATATATGATCCGTCAAAACAAGTGTCAAATTCAATTTTTCCGCCGGTCAAGAACACATCGAAAGTAAGGAAAACTGTCATAAAGTGTTGTCATTCGTTCTTACTTCGGGACCAGAACTAATCGTATGACCTTAGGTGATACGTAATAGGAGACTCCCGTAAGTTCTTCGGCTGAAATTACTGTTTTCGTGCTTAGAGAGTAGACCTCTTTGCCACATGACAAAGAGCATTGCCGTTGACAATTTACTGAAACTGTTCTGTAAGTTTTTCGCAAACAAACACTATTTATAACTACGCAGCTGGTGTACGTGTAATATTTAAAGGGCAAACAGTTAGCTATGCGTGCAGCCTGTAAACGAGTGCTCTTGGCCGAATACTCTTGAAACCTGCGCCTGATTCAATTGATCGAACACGAGGTTTGTTGCACAAGCGCCGGAATCCGGCTCACCTTGACAGTTTCATGTAATTGGGCCCATAATTTGGCTGTTGGCTTGGTTGCTTCTAATGCTATAATTATGTAGGTACTAATTTTCTCGTGGGAATTATGTTTATTATTGTCCATTTAAATGTATGCAATATTATATTTTTATTGCTCAGAGGTAAGTATGTTTTAATTTTGTGTTTGCACGTGTCCATCTTTTTTTTTTTTGGCAGATATGGTAATTTGTATCAGAAGAGACGGGGAATAGGTTCGTTTGCCAAGCTAAGCCGTTCAATTCAACCGTTCAACATACCAGTGGTACAGTGCAGGTTCCGTTCTGTTAATGTTGATGAATTTTCATCCTGATCATCATGATCTGCCTAGCCTTTTCCCAACTATGTTGGGGTAGGCTTCCAGTCTAACCGGATGCAGCTGAATACCAGTCTTTTACATGGAGTGACTGCCTATCTGCCCTCCACAACCCGGTTACTGAGTACACCTGTATATACTTTAGTATTTTTCCATAATTTTTATACTGATAATTATGAAAATTAACTTGTTAAAAGTACGTGTCGAGCTTTTTTATTATTTTTCACACAGCAAATTATCATTTTAACGATTTTCCGACAAGTTAGTTTAATTTTTTTTTCTGTTTGGTTTACGTAACATTGTCGTATGTAATTAAATAATTAATGTGTAATAATAATTTTAAACAACAGTCGTTTCTTCTTGAAACTGTTTTTCATGGTTGTGCCAGCTACAAAAAAAAAGTATTGTATTGTACCTATGTAATAAACTACAATGAATAAACTATTAACTTAGTAGTAATACTTTATATGCGTTGGTCAATCTAAACATTGGGAAACTACTTTTCTAATTGGTTTGGGGCATGTAGCGATAGGGCAGTACCTTAACAATTCTGTTGCAATAATTTTGCATTTAATTTGCATACGCTTATATGAATGCTACATGATTTTAGCTTTTTTAATCAAAGCCAAAGACGACTGGAAACGCGTCACAATTTCTAAAAGTTTCCCCAAAACCAATATATTTGATCTCGCTAGAGAAGATCGACGATAATTTTAATAACCTAATAATATATATACAATAATAGGTACTCCTATTGTATTAGTACCTAACTATTTTCTATTCAAAATAATAATAGAAATAAAATAAAATTATAATACTGGATGGACACTGTTTGTTCGGTGAACCGGAACGCGGCAGCAAAGCAACCGCAGTTTAATCACTTGCATAAAGACTAGCAATCTGAAGCGTTATTTTCTCAAACATAATAACGATGACGCACATAGGGTTATCACTTATCACGCAGTTAAAAATCAATCGTAGATCGGGGTACCCTCGTCAGGGACGAAGTTCCTTACGTTCCGAATGTAATTCGTTATGGAGATTTAGATTGTGGAACACCAAGAAAACTACACCAAATGATGAAAAATTTATAAATTTTCGCAACCGCCATCTTTGATTTTAAATTTGACCTCACTATCGGCTTCAGCAGCCTCGAAAACCACGAAAAATAACTCTCTCTCTGTCGTGATTATACCTGTATAAAATATCTGGATGACCGAGCTTCGCATGGATTCTTTTTTGGTTTGGCCTTTTCTAAAAATGAAACCTAGCTAGATCGATTTATCGCCCCCGAAACCCCCTGCATACTAAATTTCATGAAAATCGTTGTAGACGTTTCCGAGATTAAAACATTGCTACCATTCATTAAGATAATAGGTACAAAGAAAAATAAATAATGCTTTAGAATTATGAAACACCCTCCCTGTTAATAATGTTTACGTATCAAACGGTAGAAGATATCATGTTTACGTATCAAACGGTAGAAGATATCTACCTACCTACCATTACATTCTATCATTAATTCCACCTCCATAACAGGGTGTTTCAAACTACGTCATGCGTCTTAGTGAATGATAGTTGAATTTTTTGAATTATGCACAAGTTCAAAAATATTTTTTTTTTATAAAAATGATTTGTAGTCATTGGATACATGAAGTGGGCTGCCTTTGTAAGACGACTAAAATGTCACAGTCTATAATATACAAGAATTGCTCGTTTTATGGTATTAGTTAAAAAGTCGCATGGATAACGTCACGCTTTATCGTTACGTGAAGTTTTCTACAATTTTCATTACGTAACGATTACTAAAATTTTATACAACTTTTTTTGTCCTACCGCAAGCAGCGTTAAAGAACTTCGTCCCAAACAAAAGATTGCTTGCAAGATCTATTTCCATATATTTTTTCAACACCCAATCGACGGCTCTTACTAAGCTTGATTGCAAATTGGTTCTTTTTAACCCGAAATGTCAAGAGGTTTTTACGTAGGTCTTGTGTACACCCCCAATAAGAAGAAATGCTATGGCACTTGGATATTTTCCCAGGCAATTTTGTATCATCACATGAGTTCATAACCCTTAGGCGTCAAAGCAACTATTATAAAAGCTTTATTGCATTTAAATATGGAACGTTGAGTCGTGGGAAGCCTACCTAAAGTCATATGGTGGATGCGCTAAATTAGCTCCTGAAATTCAAATTATATTACGTTTTATGCAATTCGCAGGTGGTAATTCGGTCTCGAATAATTTATTAATCAACATCCAACCATCACGAGCATTGTTTAGGTCAGTGTCAGGACACTGACCTGCAAATTGCAAAAAACGGAAGAAAATTTTAATTTCGCGGGCTACTTTAGTGCACCACCTGATTTAGGCTACGTTCCGATAATATCGATTTGAGCGTGCTCACACCCGTTCCGATTGGCGTGAGCACGATAACGATGTTCCGTGAATCGTCATCATTTTATTTGTGTACTTGTTTTGTGGCATGCATTCAAAAAACAAAAGTAAAACGAATGAACTGAAATAAATCGTCGAAAAATCCATCCGCATCTCTGTCGACTGGTAATGTACCCAAGAGACTGGCGGCATTGCCACGTTGCATAGCAATGCTTAGACTCTGGCCAAGGTGAAAACCAGCCCTTGGGTCACGGAAGTGTCAACCAGCCGTTTCGAGACTTCGTTAAAGAGAGCATGAGCACCTGGTCGGTAAATGATAGCCCACTCCCTCTTAAAGAAAGGAGACCTATGTCTTAGCAGTGAAAACGGTATAAGCTCAACAGCCCTACGTAAATAATGATGGTAATTACTAAGCGTTATCTGCGATACACTTTTGCTTATAGCGGTGATATTGCAAATGGAGCTCGATGTAGGCTTTGGTAGACCGCAGGAATAAACGATAGACACTTTATGAAGTATTTACCTATTGAAGTCTGTCTTTGACATTATTATTATTTATTTATTATTATTTTTTTCTCTCTCTCTCTTCCATCTGCAATCAGCCCTTGAGCTTTAATCAGATTGGTTGTTTCTTCACTGGCAGTTCAAGAATGTTCGCATCCTGTGATGCGTCATCTTGTAATTACGATTTTTAGTGTTGGTTAGATTGACGCTATTCGTTCTCTTTTGAGTCTGTAGGTAGAGTCTGAGGACTTTATTTTTATGTCGTTGGAGTCTTTCTTTATAGTTCTTGTAGGACCTTTCCACAGCCTCCTTTACAGTTGGAATTTGTAGGTACTCGTGTACTTCAATATTTTTTGTAAACCAGGGTGCACTACTTAAGATTTTTAATGCTTTGTTTTGGAAGCGCTGCATAATCTCAATATTTGAGTGGCTTGCCGATCCCCAGAGCTCTATGCCATATGTCCATACAGGTTTCAGGGTGCATTTATAGATAAGCGGTTTATTTTCCAAGCTTAGTGATGAGTGTCTACCTATGAGCCAGTGGAGGTCTCTTAGTTTTAAGTTGGCTTGATCTCTTTTAGTTTTTATGTGTTCACGCCAGGTAAGTCTTCTGTCGATGTGCATACCTAGGTATTTGGCAGTGGTTTTCTGTGGCAGAACATCTACCCCGAGTTTCACTTGTGGGCAGTCTCCTCTTCTTAGGGCGAAGGTAACATGCACAGACTTGGCAGCACTAGCCTTGATTCTCCACTTTTTCAGCCATGATCCAATCTTGTCCAGGTGTTCTTGGAGTTTCGTGGATGCTCTTATCTGGTCTTTATCGCAGGACAGGACTGCGGTGTCATCAGCATAGGTTGCAGTAACAATTAGTTTTGACGTGGGTAGATCAGCTGTATAAATTGTGTACAAAACAGGGCCCAGCACAGAACCTTGAGGTACTCCAGCATCTATGGGATAGAATGAAGATAGGCAGTCTCCAGACATAACTTGGAACACTCGGTCCTCCAAGTAGGACTTAAGCAGCATGTATGCAGTGTGTGGTAAGCAAATTTTTAATTTACACAGGAGGCCCCTATGCCATACTCGGTCGAATGCTTGCTGTATGTCAAGAAAAGCAGCTGAACAGTATTCCTTTCTTTCCAAAGATTGTCGGATCGTGTGAACCACTCTGTGTATTTGTTCTGTCGTTCCATGGTGTGCTCGGAAACCAAATTGATGCTCTGGGATTGTTTTTTGTTCCTTGAGAAATAGGTAAGAGGCGTTGTAGCAATAACTTCTCGAACAGTTTAGACAGTATAGGCAGAAGACTTATTGGTCTATACGAGGAAGCTTCGGTAGGAGACTTACCAGGCTTAGCTACCATATTTATAATTGAGACTTTCCAGATGAGAGGGAAATACTGCAATCTCAGCACTGCATTGAATAGAGTGGTAAGCAAGACAATTCCTTTTCTCGGGAGATGATTAAGGACTTCTGATGTAATCAGATCTGTTTGACATTATTACAAAAGCCTTCTTTTGTTTTCCATGTATTTGATTAGATTTAAGACCACAGTGTATTCATAATTGCATAATGGGCGTAAGAAGATTGATCATATTAAAAAGAATATGATTGTATTCTCGGCAAGATGTATTAGTTATTTTTATGTTTTAGGTTATATTATGGAGGTACAAGTACAATGTACGGCATGGTTATTGCTGACTTTAAATTCAATCCTACTAATAATGTAAATGTGAAAGTTTGTATATTTAGATGTTTGGATGTTTCTTACCTACTCAATCACGCTAAAACGGCTGAACGGATTTGAATGAAATTTGGCACACAGTTTATAACCTGGATTGACACAAAGGTTACGTTTGATCCCGGTAGTATGTTGTACGTGAGGCTATAAGTTAATCCCAAAAAGACTTGTTTCAGATAATTGTACCTATCTACCATTTTAAGTCATTTAATCATAAAATAACCGATAAATAAAACACAAATAAGGTTTTAATCTATATGGTCAAAATAACAATGGTTTTTAGGGGTTCGTAGCCAAATAATTAAAGATGACTTTACAATATAAGTAAATTACAGGTTTTTAAAGTTACTTACTCAATACCTATCTTTTTCATAAATATCTGTATAATTTGTTGTACAACAATGTCTACAATTTAAGCTTCTCGACCGTTGACAATGTTTATGCTAATGCCGGCTATTGACCAAACACTGTGACAGCACTTTCATAATACCTACACTCTACATATTTATTGTTCTTTAGGAGCGGTCACAAAAAGTAGACACATTTTCTGAGTTACAAAAAAATGTTTCGAAAATAGTGAACTTGTCTGTATGTAGGTCAAGTTCTTGTGTTTTTTCTAAAACGATGTTTAGAGAAGGCATCTCCGTTAATTATGGGATGCTTAAATATCTTAGATCTAAACGTTCCTGAAGAAAACGTTGCTGAAATCCGCATCTAAATTCGTCAATCAAGTACAGTTCCTTTTTTAATACAGTTATTCGTTTGACGTTAAACTTCTGTCAATTTAGTTTATGAGATTAAAAAACGAAGTAAATGTAGATAATAAATTATTATTACGATACATCTTAAAGGGACTTCCAAATGCCAAATCAAACGATCAAACAATGGATGTCTTAAACAACAAGTCTTGAATGTCTTGATTCTTACTGAGTTTGGAATCAAATGATCGTTTGCTGATTTTTACTACTTCGGTGTATAAAGAGAAGTGGATCAATGAATTTATGAGAGGAATAGATATAACTACGGTATATACATGAAAGTGGTCTGCATTGCTGTAGTTTGGAGGTTTCACAAAGAATTAGAATTTCCTTTTTACGGACATATTATAGGTTGAGTACCAATCAGTGGTGAATGCACCACATAACACAATGCCTGCCGGCTTCCCTTCGGAGATTCCCATCGGCAACTCTATCGCTATTAATAAATGGCACGTCAATAGTGCCTACTATTTTCAAAAAATATAGTTACACTAACAAATACACCTCACATAATATAAACAAAGTCGCGTTTGTTGTTTGTACGCTTAGATGTTTTAAATTATGCAAGGGATTTTCATGCGGTTTTCATCAATAGACAGAGTGATTCAAGAGGAAGGCATATACCTATGTATAATACACCGACCTCCACGCGAGCGAAGCCGCTGGCAAAAGGTAGTTATTGATAAGTCAGTAACTTAAACCGACTTCGCTTCGACTTCTCTCATAGAAAATTCTTGTAACAGTTTCCCGACGTGGGAATCGATACCAAGACCTCGTGCTCAACTGCTGGCGACCACTAGACCAAAGTGGAATTAGAGCTTAGCTTGCTAGTTTGGATGTTTGTTACTCAATCAAGCATAAACGGCTGAACGGATTTGGTTAGCACACAGACAAATTGTAACCTCGGTAGTAGGTATTTTCCCGTGGGATAATTTTCAACCACAATGCGGCCGAACCCGCTGCCAAAAGTTAGAATTATAATAATCCAATAACATTGCAGAATCTCCAAGTACCGGCTCGTAATATTCACAATGAGTTCACATTAATAAAGGGTGGCAACACTGGCATGTCCCTGACACAAGATCTGTTTTGAGGTAAACAAGTATTACATTTGGTTACAGCAACTTAATTAAGCTAAGTGGGATGAGAAGATATGTTTTACTTCAATTTTAACTTACAAAATAAGTTGGCAAGATAATTATTATTGTTTTAATGATGTCTTTAAAGTCTGATTTCTCAACGTGATACAGCGCGCCTGATGTGTTTTTTTTTATTACAGAATAGGATTTCAGCATTCACAATGAGCCTATAATGTTCACACTGCTAGGACACAGGCGTTCTCTTCGAGAGGCAGTGGGCAGCAATCCACCTACCACTCGGGCCGCACATTGTGGGTTGGTAAATGTCTCATGTCTTCGAATTTACAGGTGTGTTGTTATGTCTAAGTATATAAATAATACATGGGGTATTTTTTCTTTTTTGAGGTTGGGAAATCATCAAATAACTTCTCCCGCTCTTGGTGGAGCAGGAGGGCATGTCAGACTTTTACTAACTAAAACCCACTCGTGTTCCTTCATTTGCCTGTGTGCCAAAGGGCCACAGTATCTCTTTCGAACAACCCGCACTCCTGGCAGGCATCGACCCTTGCAGACCCCACTAGTTGGTGCTGACATCTCTTTGAGGCACGCGTGGAACACAACGCGCCGTCGACCCGGGCTTTGTCCTTATACATGTTGATTCACTGGATTTGCTACTATTACTATTCGAGTCAATTGTATCCAGTTAGCGGCGGCAGAATGACGGCATTGAGAATGCGCTCTGGTAGCGGGCTAAATTCAAAGGATAATAAGGTAAGCGATTACGGCCTCCGTCCCAATTTGTTTTAGATCCACCAGACTTCATTTTTGTCTTAGATTTTCCGTCACGGGCTACATAAATATATGGGGTTTCCTGAAAAAAGTCTTTCAGTTTCAAAATACGATATGAAGTACCATAAGTAAAAACAATTAAGATTTTCAGTTATTTTTTAATAATCAAACATAATTGGTATTAGGTACAGTTTTACAATTACATTTTCTTATTTTCCCAGAAAACCCCCATACTTTTGACAGTCGTCGCCGTGATACGTCTCAAGTCTGTTGACTAAGTATCAATTTTGGGGACGCTGCAGTCTGTTCGCTGAGAGTTGATAAATATTATGATACGTCTCCGAATAGCGACTGTCGCTTAAATATCGCAAAGTGTATGGCGGCTGTCGCTTATCTCCCGCTTTCGCCGTTTTCGTGGTACGAGGCACGCAAGTGTTGTGAATTGAGGTCCGCACGACGAGCGGACGCGGTGGCCATATTGCCTATAAATAATTAGCGAGCCGCAATTTATAATGAGTTAAGAAACCCTGACTTTATCAACTCTCGGCGAACAGACTTTAGAATCCATCGTCCTTTTCTTACATTTTTTTACAATTTACACGTCAGAGTCAGTTGGTATTTTGAACAAAATACAGCCTGAAAATGACCTGCAAATTGCAAAAACCGTAAGAAAATGAAAATTTTAAGGGTTACCTTCACGCTTCCACCTTAATTATTGTATTTAGCGCTAATAGTTGTTTGTGAGTGTTCGTGCATTTGGACTTTATCGGACCTAACACTTTTACGAGCTGTAGGACATATAAAAGCTACTGTAATTTTATCTCTTCTGGAATCTATTCATTTGATTTAATAGTTCTGTAGATTTTATGAGCACTAACTTTTATATCTGACTAGCTGTGCTCGCGGCTTCGCCCGCGTGCATTCCGAAAATTATCCCACGAAAATGTAATAATGGGACAAACACCTATGTTACTACTTTAACATAAGCTAACTGCCAGAGAAAGTCCCGTCAAAATAGCTCCGGCCGATTAGGAGATTAGCCGGAACAAACAGACTGAGAGACAAACAAACATTTTCAAAATTGTTTTTTTGTCATAGGTATGCATGTGAAAGTAGGTATATACGGTACGGTACCGTATATACCTACTTTCACATGCATTTAGTAAAAAGCTGTTATTTTGATAATACAAACAGACACTTTAATTTCATATATTTGATGGATAAGACAAGATAGATGTATAAATAGGCACACCTTCAGTCTATACCTAGGTGATAGTCAAAGTATAGATCTGACTGATTCGAAGAGAGCCTTGACAAAACGACTATATTTATTACTCTAGGTTTAGTTAAAGAATTTTCTTTTCAATTTTCTTAATCATATTCATTTAATTGCGTTCCACAAGGTAAAAACAAAGGTGTTAAGGCTTTGAGCTAAGAGCCGTCATAGATTCTGTTAGGGCACAGCAAAATGTATTATTTGATACATAACTAAAATCTAAAACTTAGTAAATAAAATAAAAAAATAATAACCGACTTCCGAAAAAAAACATTACAAAGTGAAAAATAACTTTAATTTCGGAAGTCGGTGACTTTGGATATATATTTGAATTTTTTGTCACCGCCTTCCGAAATGAAAGTTATTTTTCACTTTGTATCGGAAGTCGGTTGTTATTTTTTTTTGGAAAAAGTTTTTATTTTTCACTTTTTATTTATAGTACCTACCCCACTAATTCAAAATTTCATCATCCTTGTGGTCAAAACAATGCATATTTATGCGATAGCAGCAATCGCGGTTGATTTACTGTTATTTTTTGAAGAGTTCCGTTGTCTGTCTCCGAAACGCATCATCAGATCTAAATGAAATTGAAATGGGGCCAGACATAATGGGAAAAGCACTAGCTTTAAAAAAAAAAGAATCATCAAAATCGGTTCACCCAGTCGAAAGTTCTGAGGTAACAAATGTAAAAAAAAAACAGTCGAATTGAGAACCTACTCCTTTTTTTGAAGTCGGTTAAAAATAAAGATTACCTAATAATCTTTTCGGGATACTGGCCTATATACTAGACTAGATTGACTAGAGATTATACTGCTTCGTTGGTATATTGGTTGCAATTGCTACTGCTCAACAAGAGGCCTTGGGTTCGATTTCCAGATCAGACCTTGTTATTAAGTTTCCATCAGGAATTTCTCCGTAAGTGAATCTGTAAGTGTGTATGGATTTGTGGCCGGTTGATGGTACCAGGCGTGCCCCCAATTACATGGGACTTAAGTATAACTGGCGAAATGTGGGTGCTAACTGTACTAGACTGGTTGGTTTGTTTTTTTGAGGGTGCGAAATCATCAAATAACTTCTCCCGCTCTGAGTGGAGCAGGAGAGCGTGTCAGACTTTTACTTACTAAAGCCCACCCGTGTTCCTTCAGTTGCCTGTGTGCCAGGGGCCATGGTATCTCTTTTGAACAACCCGCACCCCTGGCAGGCATCGGCTCTTGCGGACCCACCAACAGTCCATAACGACGTAAAGTTACAAACATATTCCGTTCCTAAAAGCATAACACCAAGCTGTCCGAACGATCCTACGACGTTATAGGAAATCATTTGTACAATCAAACTTTAAAGAATATACACACTACAGTTCTACAACAGTATTACTATAGTTATACAAACTAGTTTTACACATAATATATTGTTAATGCATTACTATGATAAACGCATGGAAATAGAAGTTAATGCAATTTTATCGACGTTTGTCAAAATTACAAGTCAAGACTAAATTTTTTTTCGTATTACCGTTCAATGGTGAACCATGCTTTCTGTAGACAATTATATCGTTCAAGGGTAATTCGATAAACCGTACGGGAGTTACTTAAATCATTGAAGAACTTTCTGTAAACTTTACTCTTCTTTCAGAAAAATACCGAATATTGAAATGTGTTCAAAGCGCTTCTTTCTATAGAGTAACTAAACTAACTTATTTAAATTTAGCTTCGTTGTTGTACTCAACAGGGATAAAATAGGTTTATTATATTAAAATTAAATAACATTGATCTTTACCTATATACAAATAAGTAAAATTGAAGTGTCTGTTTGAAAAGTCAAAATAACAGTTTTCATAAAAATACGTTTGAAAGTATTTACGGTACATACATAAACAATTTTTATTTTTATTGTTATAAGTTTTGTCTATCTCTTTGTTCCGGTTTATGTCCGAAACGACTAGACCGATTCAGACGGGACTTTCACTGGCACTCTGGTAGATAGCTGATCTTATAAGGAGTAACATAGGCTACGCTTTTTGTTTCGGTAATACGTTCCCGTGGGATAATTTTTGATATCAACGCGGGCGAAGCCGTGTTAAGAAACTATTTTAGGTATATATAAAATAGGCCCGGGATGACTCCGACATGGAATGTCAGTTTGGTGTTGGCCCACAAACAATGGGGTACTAAATATCGTGTCCAGCATGTCTTATTGTCTGCACGCTACAGGAGCTGATGGACGCTAGGTACTGAAGGTAGCTAGCTGGTAGCAAAATTCTGGGCTGACTATACATAGATTACCATCGACATGCAAAGAAGAAGACCGTACATCATAGGTAATAAAACCACCATGAGCTGGACTCGCATTCTATTGAACATCCGTACTACGTGCGGTCTATTGTACCTACATTTTTATTAGGGTCCCGTACCCAAAGGGTGCCAACGGAACCCTATTACTAAGCCTCCGCTGTCTGCCCGTCTGTCTGTTAACGACTCTATCTCATAAACCGTAATAGGTAGACAGTTGCAATTTTTACAGAGTGTGTACTTATTTCTATTTATTTATTTAAAAACGCACATCCACATCACATATTTTCAACTTATGGTAGAAATAATTTTCATAACTTAAGGACTAGACTAATGGACATGACGATTACGGCGTACATATTATCATTAGAGATCGGATATTCGGATGCATATTTAACTAAAGTTGCGATGTTGGCTAATATGGAATGCGCTTTTGTATCGAAATAAACTTTATTTAAATTATGTTTATTTTTTTTACTAACACACACCTCCCCCTCCCTTACACCCTACATACATATATTTGTATCGGGGCTTAAACATTAATTCTAAATAAATATGTATCTGAATAGTTTTGCAATGCTAATAGTTTAGAAGTCGCTTCTATACTATACACCTGACTAGTTATGCATTCCCGGTGTTCCTGGCCTAAAAATATGTTTTTAAAAGCCGCTTCCATACTTTCATAACCAAAAATTTACTTTAGGTAAATATGCATCCGAATATCTGATCTCTAATTAATTATCATGGATCAAAATATCTGGCTGCCTTATATTTCCATTGCCGCTATAATAACAAATAATAAAAGTCCCATTTTGCGCGAGTCTGACTAGCACTTGGCCGGTTTTATAATTTTGTTAACATTCATTAATTAAATCAGTGAATACTTAGCAGACCGCATTAATTTAAATCGCTCTAATAATTTCACAGAACCACAAAATCCGTTGTTTTATGAAAAGCGAATGCAATGTCTGTACGATTGTTAATTCATAAATTTTCAGTGATATAAGTCGATACATGTAGACTGTAGTACGAATTGGTTCACTTGTCAATGACGTAACTGAATGAACTTTCTTTATCAGGTTGAGAAACTCTTGTTCTTCATTTCCATTATAGTATTAATCAAGAGGATCCAAGATTTTAATTCACAATTTTTTTTTCTCAAAACATTCAACCTTTATTTTACGTTGTTAAGTAAAAGGTCGCACGTCACTGTGGTGACCTTGAGCTGGTCTAGCGTAGAACGGAGTTTCATTGGAATAATAAGCTAGTTTATACTAGTTTGATTACCACTGTTTTCTGCTGGGGAGTTTCTTAAACAAACTCAACTACGCACTAAGAAGTGGTGAAGGGCGGGCGTTTTGGGGGACTGTCTTATGTAATTTTGGCGTTCAAAAAGTGCTGACTCTCAGCCTAGTTTGAATAAATTACTTTTGATTTTGATTTGATTTGACTGCGGTAGGTCGATCCACCCGCGTTGATGTCTTTCATTTGCCGGAATGAAACCACTACATTTTAAAATGAAGTAAACTGAAAACTATTTAACTTTCGCATTCATAATAATTACATGAATCTGTTACTGTTATCATAGATTCAGTACACGATTCTGAAGCCCCCCTGCGTTAAATTTTTTTGTCGGTTATCAGGAAAAAAACATCGAAATAGAATCAATAGAAAAGACAATGCCAGATCCTGCCCCACCTTTTATCAATTTACAGGAAATGTAACTTAATCAAAATTCTCGCATGAAATTATGACCCTTTGTTACTTATTTGTTATTCTGTTACACTTGCAGATAAAAAGTTAGTGATAAAAAGGAATTTTGAAACCCAAAGCCTATTTCCTGTGTTTGTCGTAACCATCCGCGTTACTTAGTAACGAGCTTACACGCGGAACAAAACGAGTTATTTAATTTAAAAATGACATGTATTTATTTATTATGTACGGACTTTTATATGAACTTGGTTTAAATACACACAGTAAAAGCAAATAATGTTTGTTAATAACTATGTAATATTATTAAGAATGTATACTCTAATAAATCTTTTGCATTTGAGCATTAGTAGGTAGGTAGGTATGGAATGGGCACGCCGCGATTGCGGCGGTAAGTCCCCTCTTTGAGGCGTAGCTTGAGAGGCGGCATGGCGTCCTCACCTTCCGCCTGACACAGGTCCTCACCGGACATGGCTGTTTCGGGAGGTTCCTGTTTCGGATAGGGCGGGAGGAAACGCCCGGGTGTTTCCATTGCGAAGATCGCCCAGAGGACACGGTGGAGCATACGGTGGAGGTCTGCCCGGCTTGGGCGGAGCAACGCCGTGTCCTCGTGGAGGTGATCGGCGGCGGCGATCTCTCGCGTCCGACCCTGGTCCAGGCCATGGTACGGAGCGTGAGGGCATGGCTGGCAGTCGCCTCCTTCAGCGAAGCAGTTATGCTCGCAAAGAGGGAGGCGGCGCACGTGAGGGAGATGCAGTACATGCGCGCCCTCACAGCCGTGGCCTTCGCAGGAGACGCCCTGGGCGTCGGGAATCCCAGGCTGATTCCCGGCCACCGTAGGCACGGGCTTGCGGACGGCGAGTAATGGGTAGCTCGCTGTCCGGTAAGGACCAAGCCCGGGTCGACGGCGCGTTGTGTTCCACGCGCGCCTCAAAGAGATGTCAGCAGCAACAGATGGGGCCCGCAAGAGCCGATGCCTGCCAGGGGTGCGGGTTGTTCGAAAGAGATACCGCCGCCCCTGGCACACAGGCAACTGAGGGAACACGGGTGGGTTTTAGTCAGTAAAAGTCTGACACGCCCTCCCGCTCCACCCAGAGCGGGAGAAGTTATTTGATGATTTCCCAACCAGAAAAAAAGAAAAAAAAAAAGCATTAGTAGGTAGGTCATTAGGTGTAACGAACCGTCATTGACGAGCTAATAGCAATGTCACGAAATCATTCATTGACATTCGCTCTTGTTATTGTTGATCGAAGTTCACTCTATTCTGTTTGCCTTTGCATTTTTGTTTATATTTTACGCTCCCTAATCTCTTTGCGGTCACAATTATTACAATTTTATTTTTACGACGATTTTTGCTTTTGCACACTGACTCGAAGTCGCCTACTCGCCTTATTATAACTGCAATTAACCTACACTTAAGGTAGTCAACCTAAATGTAATAATTGTTAAAAGATTTAAACGGAAACAGCAAGTTCTAAAGGCATTTAAACATTATTTCAGTTATCACTAACAATGCAGCAATAGAATGATACATTTGGCATGCTTGTAAACCCACTTTTATTTTATGGGTTAAAGCTCTATAGAGTTCCTGGCATTGTCCTTTCTATTTCTATTACAGTAACTTCGTAACAAAACATGAATTATTGTTACTAGTTTTCTCCAGACGCTTAGCCCGCGTCAAGGTAGACGATTATCCCTCGGGAACGTACTGCCGGGATAAACAAGTATCTTATGTGTTAATCTAGGTTATAAACGATCTGTGTACCTTCATCAAATCCGTTTAGCCGTTTTTGCGTGAATTATTAACATACTTTCATATTTATTATATTAATAGGACAATACACACTTGATTTTCCAATTCACTTTAGACATTGGCAGAATGGTCGATATCGGATTTACATGCAACTAAAAAAAAATGAATAGAACAAATCTAGACGGCGCCACTTGCTGTGCCGTCAAATATATTCGTAACTTACTTGTTACTTGTTTTACTAATATGACAATGTAAACACGTTATGCCCGTCATTCGCCAGGACAATGGCGTGACAACCTGCAAGCTAACGCTCGTGTCATGTCACTAGCGTGTCTACGACACACCTTGGTTTGTGCTTACATAACACTATTTAAAACAAGGCTCCATACCTATGTGAAAATCTTACGGTCAAACGCCACTTGATCTTAGATCCAGTTTCTGAAAGGCACATGTCCATTGGACTCAAAGCGTGTTGTTGTATTTTATACGCTCATTCTCAGCATGGAAGGTTGAAATCCAACTGTTTAGGCATGCATTAATGTCTCGCCCAAATCTAATGAAACGGGCATCAATCTCATACTTTAACTGCTACGATATTGATTTAGTATAAAGTCTGTTATCTAATATTTACGTTGATCAGCCTTTTGTGGGATTCGGGGTCTTACAACTCATACTGTCTTTGTCCGCCCGAAATATATATAAATATATACTTAATTTATAAATTAAAGTCGCTTTGCTTATCTGTCTGTGTGACCACGTTGTTCTTCTTAACAACATATTCTGATGCAGTCTTCGCCATCATTCAGAGAATTTATTCCGGAATGTGTATGTGTATAATATGATTTAAAACTTACATATTAGAATTAAATCTTGATGATTCGTCAAGTCGTAAAAACCGTGCAAAGCAGGGGCTTGTCGCTAGTATGTAATAAGAAAGTCTTGAAGTTAAGTCTCCGTTCGGTATTTGGAAGTTTGTCTCACAATTATTGCATTAACGCTGACTGAATAGTCTGAATCGGGACAGTTGCCAAAAAGGAAAAAAAAGGTTATTGCATTTCTACTTACTACTAAATTAATTAAGAATACTTACAATTTGATGTGAACGTAAATTGCAAGTGATTTAGATAAAAGCAAGGCTAGCTAATCGTGAACCTTCCTCGTGAGAACACTCGCTGTGTTCTCACGAGGAAGGTTCACGATTTGGCGTGTGAAGAATGGAACGTTATTGCACTTTGTTGAATTATACAAATCACCATTAAAACACGGCGTCGTATGAAAGTAGGTAATATAAATACCGGCTATTAATAAACATTTCTGGATAAAAGGTTGATACTATTAATAATGCTTTAACTCATTGTTCAAAACGGTAAATTCTTTGGAAAACATTTCAGAGTTACAAATTGTTTAAAAATCTTATTGAGTAGGCAGGTAATTACTGTCACTTTGTAAATTAGTTAAAATTTCACAAACATCTAGGAGCTGATACACGCTTCTGTTGTGGGATAAACTTGGATAATAACATACATAACAAAGATATAATCTATACTCGTATACATAGCAAAAAATGTCATCAGTTTTAATCTCACCTGTCAAAGGATTTAAATACCAGTGCGGACGGCCTTGTCATAGAATGATCGCTACTTCTACATGTACAGCATCCAAAGGCAAAATGCTATCAATTAGGGCCCTATTATAACCGTTATTAAACCTTTATCCTTAATGGTCTCCAGATGAATCCCTGATGAATATCTTTAGCCTAGATCACAGCCCATTTGATTTAAACGTCTACTATTAGTAACCAATCGTTTTTATATTCAACCTTGATGATGAATGGATTCATTAGATTTAATTGGTTATAAAATCAAACACAAGCCAAAATTACCAACAGATTTTTAATTATTTTCCAGCTCAATTAAGTTCCGAAAGCAATTATTGCAAGAAATTAATGGATCATTACAAACTATTTTCCTCAAAAATTTTCGTCAGTCTAGAAAATGCATAGCAATTGCTACATAATATTTGAACTATTAAACTATAATTATTTCGTCATCTAATCTGGGATTAACTAACCTTCAGGCCTTCAGGAGCTGAAGATTATCTAATCTTAACTCATGATCTCATGAGTTTAATATTTTAGTCGGATATATTATTTACGTTTGTGGTTTTTTACTAAGTATAAGACCAATTTGGAACTGAGTGTCTGAGTTCACGACCGATTGAGTAAGAAGAAACCTATTGAAAATAAACATATATTTCAACATCATCATCATTACTTCGCTAGAAGCAAATAAGGTGGAGCTGGAGCCCAAATAAGCCCAAACGTTGGATATAATTTGTATATTTGGATGTATTTTTAGTAAATTGCTACTGCGCTGGATAAATTATAAACAAATTGTCTAATAAAATTATTAACGTGTAGATAACCTCGTTTGGCTCGGGTCAAGGTTTACAATATTATCGTCTAGGTATCGAGTGTGCTCGTATATTTCGTCGTCCAAGTGTTGCTGGCAAGAGCAATGAACAAATAAAATGCAAGGTCTCACCGCTCCATTGCTCACTCTTGCGCCTACTCCTAAGAGCCATTTTCGCAGAATAACGTAATTTCTAACAGACCATGAAACTATTAACTTTTATAGTTCTTAGACGAGCAGTCATAGAAATGTTTATAACTATACCAATATTAATCAAAACAAGTTATTGATTTAGAAAGGATAGCTTTCATTCTAACAGTTATTATATACCAGGGATGTTACGAATGTTCGCGTTCGCATTCGTATATGCAAATGATTCGCATCATTTCAAACACTCGCATCAACACTCGCATTCGCATCAAACAATGCGAATGTTTAGCGAATGCGAGTGTATGCAGGTCGAGACAAGTAGGACCCTTAAATAATTAAAAAGTCGATGATTAAAATCATACCTTGATATTTCTTTTTTTGCCTCTTCTGAACATTCGCACTCGCATTCGCATTCGCACATTCGCCTTTCAAACACTCGCATTCGCATTCGCATTTGCGAATGTCTAAAATATGACATTCGTAACATCCCTGTTATATACACCGTGACATTTTAGTCGTCTTACAACGGCAGCCCACTTCATGTATCCAATGACTACTAATCAATTATAAGAAAAAAAATATTTTTGAACATTTGCTTAATAAAAAAAATGAAAATGTTAACTAAGCCGCATGGCGTAGTCGAAACACCCTGTTATGGAGATGAAATTAACGATGGAATGTAATGGTAGGTAGGTATTAGGTAGGTAAATATCTTCTACCGTTTGAAATGTAAACATTATTAACAGGGAGGGTATTTCACCATTCTAAAGCATTATTTATTTTTCTTTGTACCTATTATCTTAATTAATAGTAACAATGTTTTAACCGCACTTAGATGGATTTTATGACGGATACATTTACTGGACCACCTGTGTAAGACGACTAAAATGCACGGTGTATATTTATTTTACACGAAAGCGTATTATGTGTTAGCGTTTTGCAAGGTTATGAATCTACAAAAGGTCAATTAATTTGTAGACATTCTATTTACAAACCCGTTTGTCTGTTATTAGATTTGAGCTGGCTATTTATTCCTTGTCTAAAAATAAAATGTGCAGAGAAATAAACTAAAACCCAAAATAACAAGGCAAAAACATAAGTGTTTCCCGCAGTGTTATTTTTGGACCAAATCGGTTTTAGTGCCAATTAGTTTTTTATTTACATCGAAATAGCACTGTTTTAACAAAACTAAATGAAATAGGTATATTATTTTCACTTGTACGGTTGTACCGCAAAATATAGTATTTGATATAAATTTACAAAAAAAAAAAATAAGTAGAGTGAAGCGATAGCCTTGTTAGTTTTAATCTAGATTTCTGGTAATAAAAAAACGCTGAATCTTTCTTTAACTAACATTTCTTGTGTTTATTATAATTTTTATGTTGTTAATTAATGTCTGCTATATTTTTTAACAAAGTAGTAAACTTTATAGCCAGTAAACACATAAAAATATTTTTGTTTAATTGTGGCAGTTTGTAAAACTATATTAAAATGAATGACTTTCCTTAATAGCACACCTAAGACTGTTTTAATAAATATTAATTGCCGTTGTAAGGGCAATCGAATGGAAGTAACTATCAGCTAATTGATTAACGAGTTGCGTAGTAAAAATTGAATAATCAGTGTTCATATGCCCAAAATGTTCTCCTTGCTTGACATTTTAATAAAAAATATGTCGTATTCTAGATAATAATTTTGTAGGATGTTTATAATTGTTTATTTTTTCATAAAAATGGTCAAATTAAATTGGCTGGCAATACCTTACCACGTGTTTGGTATCGATATTGAACACTAACGAAACAAAAAAGTTCTAAGTTGATTAAAAATATAAGTTGACCCACAAAAAATTGCAAAAGGGATGAGAGGAAAGTCAATGCCCGTAATGGGTCAGCAAACCACGCCGGCCGGGCGCGCGTAGATCGCTCAGCTGTTTTTGAAACTGTTCGTGGATCAAGTTTTTTTTTTTACGAACTTCCAAAATCATAACACAACAGTCGATTGCGGCGGTAAGTCCCCTTTGAGGAGTGGCTACAGAAGCGGCACGGCGTTGTCACCTTCCGCCTGACGCAGGTCCTCACAGCACACGGTTATTTCAGGAGGTTCCTGTTTCGGATAAGACGGGAGGAAACACCCGGGTGTTTCCACTGCGTAGATCGCCCTGAGGACACGGTGGAGCATACAGTGAAGATCTGCCCGGCTTGGGCCGAGCACCACCCTGTCTGATTCCCGTCCACCGTAGACGCGGGCTTGCGGATAGCGAGTAATGGGGAGCTCGTTGTCCGGTAAGGACCAAGCCCAGGTCGACGGCACGTTGTGTTGCACGCGCGCCTCACAGAGATGTCAGCACCAACTGGTGGGGTCTGCAAGGGCCGATGCCTGCTAGGGGTGCGGATTGTTCGAAAGTGATACCGTGGCCCCTGGCACACAGGTAACTGAGCGAACACGTATGAGTTTTAGTCAGTAAAAGTCTGACACCCCCTCCTGCTTCACTCAGAGCGGGAGAAGTTATTTGATGATTTCCCACCCAAAAAAAAACAGTCTTTTGGTTACCTTAATGTACATGTCATTTAAAGTTTTTAACAAAGTTCGAATGTTAAATTGTTTGTAGGTATTCTTTTTGGTTCATTCCTTTTCGATAACGATATAATCGATACCCCCCAAAATGTGGGTTAATTATTGCCTGCTAATTTAATTTGACCATGTATATTATGATGATGAGCGTATTATAAATAAAAATAATCACTTATTATCGATTTATTCATCTACACATTCTCCAGGTGTCTATCTGTGTGTTGTGTACTTTAACAGTAACTTATTCTAAAATATAATCCGAATCTCTCCGTGAACAAAATATTACATATTCATCAGTAATAAAAAACATAATTTTCAAATCAAAACAAGATGCAATTCAGCATTTTATAACTATTTTTTGTATCGCCACCATTTATCAATTCTCCAACGATAGGAAGTTATTATTTATTTTCGTAATCTTGAAGAGTAAGAACCACAGAGTATGTCTTCCGGCAGTTTATCATACGTATGTTTAAGAAACATACAAAATCAAGGTTTCGTTAAATTCAAAGTGCGCTTTGTTCCGTGTTCCCATTAATCTTAACTTGAGTTTAACTTAACGTTGGCTTAATCAGAATCAGCAGGTGCTAACATTTTATACCGACTATAGCAGTGACACAGATCTCATTTAAGATTTTATTGAACTTCAAGAAATTCTGAGAAACAAACAATAGCTTAAAAGGTAGTAAGTAATCCCACATTCATTAATCTTCTGTCATGTTTTTCTTTTCTATTAACTTCTTGTTAATCTGTGATATATTAATGTTATGTTTTCAAATTATATTTAAGTTAAATTAACATTTACGTGCCGTCTGATCTGGCTAGTGCGTTATATAGATAGTCCAATTGGTTTTTCAAATTCCAGCATTTCGTGAAACGTAGATTTACCTATAAGTCGATGTTAGTATGTTCTATATGTGCTTTGATTAACTTGAATGCTATGTAATTTAAGTTAATCAAACCACTAATTAGGAACACTAAGATCTTTCTTTCCAAAATCATTTTAAATTGCTGTAGAGTCTTGTTGCTTGAATTTAATGATTTCATTTAATAAGCAAAATCTCCGGCAGATGATTACAGGCAGCTGACAGGTGTGCGGGTAGTTTGAAAGAGATACCGCGGTCCCTGGCACACAGGTAACTTAAGGAATACAGGTGGGTTTAGTCAGTTAAAGTCTGACGCGCCCTACCGCTCCGCCCAGAGCGGGAGAAGTTATTTGATAACTTCACACCCTTAAAAAAAATGATTACAGGCATTTCAATCTTTGATTGTATAAGCTAGTTGTATTGTGAACAATTATTTGTAAATGTTTCGTTGATTCATAAGTACGTTTGTCTGAAATTGTGACTTGTCTTCTTTTTCTGTTCTGTGGATTTAACCAACCCGAGTGAAGTTCACGTTACTTTAGCAACCTATAAATCAGAAGTAAATGCTCCACACATCATCAAACGTTGTATTGATCATTATTATAATCGTGAAGCAAAGTGAGGGTTGTTAAGTTGTAAAGATGTAATGATAATGACTTAACATGTCTTTATATTCTTTGAAGGAAGCGTATGAAGTTTCAAGCCTATTTGATAAAGCTGTGCATATTGTTACTTAATCTGTTAATTGTTTCTCATCCTTAGCTCTTTATCCTTCACATTTATTATGTGGATTAACAAACACCAGTAGCGCCGTTTTATGTGAATGATGCTGTTGCTGCTTGCTGTTGCTTTTTGTGCTCATCTTTGATAAATGATTTTATTTTTGTAAGTAGGTTAGTACGAACACTTTTACAAGTCAATCATATTTTAAAAACTAGGTGAGGTCGGAGTTTCCTACTCGACTACTCTGAGAAAAAATGCCGAAACAGACTCAAAGGTCGCAGTGTCTTTTAAAGTTAAAACATAATCTTGGTCAGATCATGATATAGAGGCATGAGGAACAGGGTGTAAAGTTCACTCATACTCTATTGGTAAAGGAGGATCCTCCGACCAGACGGGTGTTGTGTCTGGTGGGCAACTGCCCGATGATTGATGTCGGGATGTTTTTTAAATATGCAGATCGCGCGGTAAACTTTGCTTGCGCGATGTAGCTGATGTAGTTGCGGTGTGACGTTAAGTCTTGGGTAGTTCGCACATGGCATTGTAGATGGCGCCACTTCACTTTTTGTGTTTTTCCACATTTGTTAATTTTTTGAAGTTTTCGTATGTGGGGCATTGTAGATGTCCGCCACAATGTAAAGACCATGTAGATTGGGGTCTGAAATGGTATTTTGAGGAAAGACATGCACTCATTGACTGGACCTGTCCAGTCAGCGCACGCATTTGTCAGTAATCGTGCAGCTCAACTCAGAAAATAAGGAGCTCCACGATTCGACGAACAATACCTACCAAAGAAAGGACTTTTGGGTAGGCCGTATAAAGTACTCATACTGCCAGCTCATCTTTAGAAACTTTCTTTCTTACTTTGACCTTCATAATATTTTGGTACATAATCATGAATAGGTACCGAAAACGTTACTCATAATTTGTAACTTAGCATCTCCATTAATAAAGTAAAGTAAAGTTACAAAGTACTTAACGATGAAGAATAAAGTAAGTGGTACTTTGCATATATTGCCTTCATATACACTTACAGTACATCCACTGCCTTTTAAAACATGACCTGTAGAAAATGTATGAGGCAGTATACGCTATATGCTTGGCATTTTCCATCGTCGACGTAGCTATGGCGAATTTTGCAAACATCTTTAGCAATACTCGGCCTTAGGAGTTAGGACAGTCGAGTGACAAGCATTAGGTCGGTTTCGACAACTGTCTATTCGAGATAAACAAATATTTACAAGCCTTCATACAATAAACCACCCAGAATACGTATACGAAACTTCTATGCCAGTACATTGCGTATTGACAACGGATGTGTTGACAACGCTAATAGTGAAATTACGCAATGGACTACACAACTCAGTAAAACGTCTGTTACTGCAATTGCAAACCTAGTATAATGACATGTCTGTATAAGATTGATGATGCTTATGTATTTCACATCGATTGATTTATTTATGTAATTTATTTTATGATGTAATTTAGTAGTCTTTGGAATTTCAATATTATGAAGGTTTTAGTTCTATTGTAGATTTGTAACAAGATAGAGGGAGGCCAAGGCTGACTAATAGTTGGTGGGTACCGTAAAACGTACTAGAATCCCTATTCCACAACGCATTACGGTATCCACTAACTTTTCCACCAACTGCATCCCTATGCAGAGGTGAATAGGGACGAAACTTTGGATTTTAAGATTGAACTATTACAGTTTAACGCCAAAAAGGACCTTTATCTATAAGTTGTTGACAATAAATTACATTATTTCAACGTTAAAATCCATTTTTTTAAGTTTCGTCCCGATTCACCTTTGAATCCCAATTCACCACGTTACATGGAACCCATTTACTCGAATCAGTTTAAACAGAATAGACCTATAAGAAAGTTCAACATATTTTATAAAATTTTTAAAAGCCTTTAAATATTTAAAAGTAGGTCAGTCAGCCAGCCTTTAAAAAGGTACTCGTAAATGAATTTCCTTGTAACTAACCTAACCTAACAACAAAAACTAAATAAGCTTGTTTTGTATCAGTAGGGTATTATTGGGCATTCTATACCACTATCCTCCAGTAGCTCGGCGAGTTCGCCTTCGCTACGGACAGTGGTATAGAATGCCCAATAATTAACGATCGACTCTAGTGTACTGTACTCGACCAATGATCATGCGAGTGCGCTGTCGCTCCGGATAGTAGTGCAGATTATATAATGCCCAATAATGAACGCCGCCTGGACTCTAGTGTAATACTGTACTCGACCAATGATCATGCGAGTGCGCTGTCGCTCCGGATAGTAGTGCAGACTATACAATGCTCAATAATGAACGCTCGACTTGGTCAATGATCAGATTATGTGAATTTATGATTGAGCAACAACGGGAATGTTTATAAGATTTTATTTGAGAAGTAATTCAAAACGCCTTTTTAGTTATTATTTGGTTTATTGGTCATAAAACATTGGTTTTTCTAGGAACATCATATCAGCCGAACGAATGAACTCTTGTAGTTTTCGCCACTGAGGAGAATCCGTATCGGTCTGGAACTTGAGTCGGATGAGCGCCTTCTTCCACAGCTCCAGGGAGTCGGTGTGGCGCGCATCGTCAGCCTTGTACACCTTGCAGTCAATGTAGTACTCTCCGTCGGTGCTCGCTGCTCGCCGCTCGCAGCCGTTGGCTACTCGGTTCACGAAGAATGATGATAGACATATTATATTCGATGAACCTTCTTTGAGCTCGGTGTCAGTTCCACGGTTGTTACTGATACCGAATATATCGTTACCAGCATTGGTTTTTTTACTGAAACAACAACGAAAATTACTGTTAGTTCATCACACACTTTCATGATTTATTTATCGTTAGGTAGGTACACACTGGAAAACATAATTATTATCAAGAAACCTATACAGCACGAAAGACGCACAATAAAAAATATAACGGTTATGTCTATAGAAACTGTCAACAGACTTGTAACAGTGCATGATTCAAAGATTATGAACTAAAACACAGTTTTCAAGATAATAATTATAAATAATTCATTAATACTGAAATAATTCTACACGTAAAACTTTTTTAACACTAAGTAATTAAATATTTTGTATAGATACCTCGGACGAGTTAAATTCGTTGAAGGCGTGCGCGACTTGCGTTTCCCATTGTTGGCTGCAGCCGGATTGCGGGTGGATTTTGTTTTCTGTTCAGTGATCGGAGCTTGCCGAAAGTATTCACACTCAGAATCAGACCTGAAATAAAGACAAAAAAAAAAACATTTAGTTTAACGTATTACAATACAAATACAACTCTGAACTATGAAACGGTTGGAATGTTTTAACTTACATTTTTCCAATTATGTCCAATCGGTTTGGTGGGTTGGTGAGGGCAGGCGCAGGGACTGGTGGCAGCAAGTGACGTTGGCAGCGGTTGGCTACCAACACTGATATTGATAGTAACTCGTGGTTTACAGTAAGACTGATCGCAGAGCACTTCTTGAAGCTTACTTTCACACTTACAGACTGCAATTAGTATGTATCGAGTACTCCGAAAACATGTAGCTTATAAGTCACAAATGAACGATAATTCACTATATTAAAAATTACTGCAACCGATCAGTTACTGTTGCATGAAACAACTTTTTCATTAGGCGTATTATACCCATTCAAAAAATAAAGACCAAGGATTATTCAAGTAGCATCGATTGTCGATGCAGCGAAACGACACAGGGCTGACAAACTGATTACGCGTAAACAACAAACAACGCTAATGATTTATGATTGCAAGTAAATAATAAAATAATTAGCATTGCATTGGTGTCTAGTAGGTAATTACCTGTTTAACATATCTCATACAAATATCTAAGTTTTACTTGTAATTGAATTAAGTTTTTGCTTGTCTAAAGCATAGGAAATACGTTAATTAGTTTGACTAAGGTTTAAAGATGTGATGTAAGCGAGTTGTTTGATGAATTTAATTGTTAACTTTTCATGATGTTATAATACTACATTTTATTAATTTTAAGCCACAATGTAGTGTGTAAAAAATACTTGTCCATACATGAATGTGAATGCGTGTCAACCTTACCTAAAATAGCTAATTGTTGCGAGTGTGATTTAGCTGACTGGAAAAAATAATTTGGTTGAGCACGCGTGTAATGTTTTCTGCAAAATTAGTAAAACATCGTATGACTACTTGTATAAACATCCTGTTACCATTTTTACCTTAATTATGAGTAACATTTGTATTATTTAAAAGTCGAACACTGATAAATGTCATAACATTATCTCAAAGCTAAGACGGAGTATCTATCCTTTTTCAGAATAACGAAATTAATGTATAATATATATATATATTAATCATTTTTATTGAGCAAATACCGAAGTGTGGGTTCATTCAAAGTATACCTAACTACGATCTTATCATCTCCTGAAACAGCTGTGACCGGTAACTGAAGTCTGGCGATCTGGAGAATAGGACTATTACATATTTGGACTATATAAAATTGGAATTTATGTAACCTACCTATGCCATTACATAATTATTTTGCAGGTAATTAATAAATCATTCTTTGTGTTTAAAATATTGTTAATTTTTCGCTTTAAGTACTTACCTACCTTTTTAATTTTTTCAGAAATATTTTGTTGAATATTTGGTTGGAGCATTAGTTCATGAAGAAGTGAACATCAAACGAGAGAACGCGACCAAAACGGGCCTGTATTAGATCATTCTGTTACGCTGCTTACTTCGATTGTATAGGTATACTAGGTAAGATCGTGTATTTTAGTTGTAAGTATTAATCTATGTTGAATTTAGTGAATAGATTGTATGTTAATTAAGTTCAATAAGTAACATTAATATGCCTCACTGTTCGGTTTGCAAAGTATTTGTAGATAATCGTCGATGGTCTGGTCATTTACGTAGCAATGTGCATAAAAACAAAAGCGCGAGCCCTATTTATGATAACGTTGTAATGATTAATTCTTCGTTTAAAGCACGAATCGCAAGTTACAAGATCATTGCAACTAGCGAACAAATAAATAATTTCCCTGAGGTGTTTCTCCATAATATAAGTGAACAAATTAAAAATCTAATAGATCGTTCACTACAGAAACATGCAGCTGTCAAAATTAACTTTGAACTTTTTTCTTTTTTTCTTATTTTAAAAAATGATAAACAGGAAATGAAATCATTCGCTACGAAAAACGTTATCATTAATTTTAATTACGATTTTGATTTAACTTATAAATCGACAGTTGATTTACTGTTAAAAAAAATTGAAGAGTTTCAGGAGAGAGATAGTGGTTGGACATTTTTGTGCAATTCGCATTTAGAAATAAATATTAATAAATATCAACCTCTCGGCGGATCTAAATTTATAACTTTGCCAAAATGTATAAAAAATAAAAGAGCTTGTTTGAACATTCGAAACAAAGATGAGTATTGCTTTTTATGGTGTGTTGTGGCGGCCCTGTACCCCACAATCCGACATCCCGACAGAGTTTCGTCTTATCCCAACTTCCAGGATGTTTTGAATATTGATGATTTGTCATTTCCAATCACATTTTCGGACATAGCTGTCTTTGAGAAAAATAATCCCTCTCTGAATATATTCGTGTATGGTATAAAAAATGATAAGACAATCATTGGACCTTTGTATACGTCAACGAATAATAAATCTAAGAGTATCCATCTACTGCTTTTAGAAAATAACACTAATTCTCATTACTGCCTTATCAAAGATTTGCCTCGTTTAGTCAGAAATCAGATGACCAAACATCATGGTAAACTATACTTCTGCGAAACATGCTTATTGTTTTTTCCAACGCACAGCCAAATTGAATCACACCTGTGTGGGGGAATTGTCACCGTTTTACCAAAACAGGGATCATTTTTAAAGTTTAAAAATTATGATAGAAAACAAAACATTCCTTTTGTCATTTATGCTGATTTCGAAACATTACTCGAACCGATTTCCGGCGATGAATTCAACACCGCTAACACGTCATACTCACAACGTCACGTGCCGACCGCGTTCGCCTATAATGTAGTATCATCATTTAATGATAGGATTGACGGATACAGAAGTTATCGCGGAAAAGATTGTGTTTCCAAATTTGTACATTTTTTGACTGAAGATGTTAAAGCAATACATAGAATTCTGTGCAAAAGCGAGCCTATGATATACACAGAGGAAGATGCTCTCGATTTTAAATGCTCTGTTAAGTGCTACATTTGTGAAAATTTTCTGCTAACCGATAGAGTAAGGGATCACTGTCATATTACAGGTCGATACCGAGGCGCAGCACATCGACACTGTAATCTGCAACATAAAGTACCAAAATTCGTTCCAATCTTTTTTCATAATTTATCTGGCTACGATTGCCACTTATTTATAAAAAAGTTAGGTGAAATTCCAGGGCAAATTAAAATAATACCCAAGAACAAGGAAAAATATACAGCATTTACAAAGTATATTCCTACTGCTGATAACGAGTTTATACAAATAAGGTTTTTAGATTCTTTCAACTTTTTAGGAACAAGTTTAGACAAACTTGCTAAAACATTGCAGGTAGGAAATTTTGTTAATCTTCGATCTCATTTTTCTAATGAGAAACAATTTAGTTTGCTGACTCGTAAAGGTATATATCCGTATGATTATATGACCGATTGGAAATGTTACGAACAAAAATCGTTACCATCCAAGTTTTGTTTTCATAATTCTTTGACTAACGAAGATATTAGCGATGAAGATTATAATCACGCTCAGACTGTTTGGGCTGAATTCAATATTAATGATCTCGGCGAGTATACAGATCTATACTTAAAAACAGATGTGCTTTTGTTGACAGACATATTTCAAAATTTTCGAAAAACGTGTAAACAATATTACAAACTCGATCCTGCGTTTTACATAACTGCACCTAGTTTATCTTTCGATGCAATGTTGCTGAAAACAGGTGTCCAGTTGGAACTCGTGTCGGACTTGGCTATCGTCAGAATGATTCAAAGCGGTATACGGGGGGGTTTATGTATGTGTTCCCATCGGTATGCAAAAGCGAATCATAAATACATGCCAGAATATAATGTATCACAGCCTCCGTGTTTTATAGTATATCTAGATTGTAATAATCTGTACGGCTTTAGCATGTGTCAGTATTTACCGTATTCTAGTTTTAGATTTCTCAGTGAAAATGAATTAGCTAATTTTCGCGTTGAACATGTTGAGGATGACGCTGAGTGGGGCTTCATATTAGAAGTCGATCTTCTGTATCCTGATCATTTACACAATCACCATAATGATTTACCATTTTGTCCTGAGAAATGTATACCCCCGGGAGGTAAAACAAAGAAATTAATTGCAAATTTGTATAATAAGTACAAATACGTGATACATTATGTTCATTTAAAAAAGTGTTTAGAACACGGTTTAATATTACGTAAAGTTCACAGAGCTATTACTTTCAGACAAAGTCCCTATTTAAAACAGTACATAGAATTAAACACTCAATTAAGACAAAAAGCTAAAAGTTCTTTCGAACAAGACTTTTTTAAGTTGTTAAATAACAGTGTTTTTGGCAAGACTTTAGAAAATACTGAAAATAGAGTAACCGTTCATTTAGTTAATCAATGGTGCGATCAATCTAATCGAACCAAGAAATTAATATCCGCCGAGAGACTTGTAGCCAACCCCTATTTCCATAGTGCTTCTATTCTATCTGAAAATTTAGTTGCAATACAAATGAAACCTGATCAAATTATTTTAGATAAGCCTATATATATTGGGTTCACTGTATTAGAACTTTCTAAGTCACATATGTATGATTTTCATTACAATATTGTAAAGCCTTTTTATAAAGACCGAGTGCAGTTGTGTTACACAGATACAGATTCATTTGTCTATAAAATATTCACTAATGATTTTTATCATGACTTGAAGTTTAATTTTTTGCAATATTTTGACACGAGTAACTATGACGTTGAAAATTATTTTAAGATACCAATATTGAACAAAAAAGTTCCAGGTCTGTTCAAAGATGAAATGGAAGGAAAATATATATCTGATTTTGTCGGTTTGAGATCAAAACTTTATTCTATAAAAACTCCCAATAAAATCATTAAAAAAGCAAAGGGAGTAAAATCATGCGTAGTAAGGGACTTGAAGATAACAGATTATCAAAATATTTTATTTAATGGCGGAGTTATCCGTAGGAGAAATGTTATGTTTAAATCAATAAAGCACGAAATATTTACTCGGAGCGTCAACAAAATTGTCTTATCCAGTAATGACGATAAACGATCGATATCTGTGGATCAAATATCAACGCGAGCCTGGGGTCACTCTTCGATTTTAAAGAATTAGGATGTTGGTTTGTTAGACTCAGAATGTATTGTAATAAATACTTTTAGTTTTTTTTTTTTTTTGATAATATTAATTATGTAACCTACCTTCATCTACTTTTGTATGGAATAATGTTATTTATTTATTTTGAAATAAACAACTTACTTTTAAAAATGAACTACTTACTTACTTACTTTTTAAAATTTTCTCACTTTAGTTTTAGAAAATATATCTAATTAATGTAATGTATAAATATAATTTAGGTTTAGTTTTAATAATTGCACTGTTTTGTAAAAATAGAAATAAAATGTGAATAATAATAACTAACTACCTTGTTTAATTTGAGTCAGTTTAAGAAATCCTCTTTTTTTTTGAAGTCGGTTAAAAATGCAATCAAACCGAGACTCAAGTTTCAGCATGCACCTATAATACTGTCAACCACGTAAATTGCATTATGTACGCAATACAATAAGATTGATTTTCAAAAAGCTAACGTTCAAGTAATACGATCATAACGCTGTTTGTCAGTACATCATATAATTATTGAAAACACACGACAGTTCAATAACCTCGGCATGGAGACACAAATGCTTAGCTAGCATTTTTATGGTTACCGCGTTCTAACGTGTATATTGACGTACTCATGATAGTATAAATAATAATTATTTTTTTTGGTCATTCACGAAATATTACTTGCCTGGAGTACTTGTAACATTTTAGAGTGCATCGTAATCATGTCGGTAAGTAAAACATTTCTAACTCGATTTTTTTTTGTTTTAATATTGTTTCGTAACTAACGATTGTGTTCGCATCAGTGTTAATACTCACAAACATTACACTACGTTTGGCGGGGGTGTAATAGTGCATTTACAATTCGCCAGAGCTTGTCACTAATCTAAACCAAATCCAGACTCCAGATGGCTTTAGAAAAAAAAAAATCCTCGATGAAAACCCAATTATAGCGCTTTCGACCGCTATACTAACTGTTTATATATTGTGTTTATATTTTGTTCCAGATTTCTGAATCCGAGATTGTGTTCAGCCAGTATGCTCAGGATCCTTACGAGGGATTCTCTGAGATGCTTCGCAGCACCCCCGACCCCGAGCACAGCAAACAAGTCACGAAAGAAAAAAAGTCAAAACAACGATGCAGGGAAAAGTCAAAGAAGCAAAAACCAACCAAATCCTTCGTTATGAGTCGACTACAGCGACGAGGCATTAAACTAATAAAAATTTCGGTCGTAGATCTCTGTAATAACAATCCTCAAACCACAGACAGTGATAGTGACAGTGAGAACGTTATTATAAATGCCCAATATATTGTGAAAGATGCTATCGACAGTGTTATGGATGAGACTGAGTCTTTAGTTAAGAAAATATCAAAATCTTTAATAGATACTGATTTTTGATAACCGTTTGTATAAGTTTAGTTGGTGAGGTAAATATATTGTACTTAGTATTCATATTTTTATTAAAGTGTTTTTATTAATTTCGTATTAGGTTGTGTTAATTGGAGAAGTGTGGGGAATATAACAAAATAAAACCATATTTACCTTATAAAAGATTTTTAATTGAAAACCTATAACCCAATAACCTAAGTAGGTATACTATACATTTTATGTCCATTCTAAATACTTCCTTAAACAAAGCACATTTTTAAGCGCACAATGCTTTGGATGTTTATCACAATTAAAATTACATCTTCCTTCACAGTATTTTTTATGCAAGGCAGAGAAATTAGGACATTGTTCACTACCAACATCTGATACTTTACAATTCACACAAAGGTCCTTTATCCACTTCACCTTCTCCAAACCATTTACAATGATTTCCTTATTTTCTAGATATGGAACTATTATACGTCGAAATTCTCTATAGTCAATATATCCTTCATTCCAATAAATACCCCTATTTCTTTCCAACCATTTAACTTGTCTCTTTTCGTCACTTGTTAAGTATTTAAACAAGTATGGTGGTTTTATTAAAAATGTTTGCGTATAATCATGACTAGCAAAAGCTAATTCTTTTATTATAAAATTATTGTACAGGTCTTTAAACCCTTGAACATCTAATATGATAGTATTCGGATTCATGATATTTTTCTCACAGTATTACTCAACGGCTTATACTCAATTATACAGTCGTTCAATATAAGACAGTATGCAGAAGTTTGATCGGGTATATCCGAATCACTCTCAATTTCCACTCTTACATCCACAATAGGACCTGTTTTTACATTATCAGCTTGTCTAGAGCAATCGATAATAAATAGCGGTGCCAAATCTTTAAATTGTTTCTCACTTAATAATGGTTCCGGGCGACGTCCGTAATAAGACTGTTGAAATCTGATGTATTGCTCGTATAATAAAGCGATTCTGTTACTCGAGAAACTTACATTTAGGTTTTCATACGGGAAGTAAGTTGAATTTAGGTATACTCTAACATCACGAACATGACAGTGATCGAACTGAGACATATCAGAACTTGAATTGTTTTTTCGATTTGTTTGTAGGCCCATAATTTCATTATCTAATCCTGTGTTACCAGCATCTTGAGATGCAATTAATAATTTTAATCTATCCACCAGTTCATTTGGATCGTCCCAATATACAAAATCTACGTTTTTCTTCCACATTTTTGTTAAGGGTAGTCCTTTCCCCGTCGATTGGTGGTCCTGAATTGTACTTTGTAGTTTGAATAGAGGTTTAATAATTTGCAAATATTTTTGTCCTTTGTTACTTTTTATTGGTTTACCAGGCTCATAGTCTCGTCGATGTGCGTTTGTATCAAGTAGCATCGACTTATAATGTTTCGTATCACTCTCTGTAACCAAGCTTAAATCTACGTACTTTTTCAACAGCAACTGTTTTAAACCAGGCGTATTTCGGTATTTGCGTCCAGCCACGATGATATACTCATCGCTGATCGTTATACGAGCAGAACCTAACATCAATTTCTTGCCTTCTACTCTGACACCAAACGGAATATCAGTCAATGCTTCTGAGGAAACTGACCAGGATGACGTATCACAACCTTGGTTTTGTTCAATTAATGATTTATATGAAGAGTCACTTTCGATATCAGATTCATATTTGTCTGCATTGTCGTTGTTATCATTGCTTCCTTTACTAATAGGGACTTCTTTTTGCAAAGTTTTATCGATAAACGGAACTTCGATTTCTTCATTTTCTGTATTATGCAGGAGAGAAGTCTGCTTACTGACATTAGCAATTAGGTTAAGTGGTTCTGTTACCGGTTTGAAAACTGATTCCAGTACATGCTGATTGTTAATCTCAAGATCTCTCATCTTTCGCACTTTCTTCTTAACAGCTTCTGCAGCATCAACTATTTGTCTTTTCAGTAATTTTTCCATAATAACAAGAAAATAAAAGAAGAAAAACAGTTCGTGATAGATCAAACGTTGTTTGAAGAATAATAATATCGAGAGGGTAAAGGTCTTAAATACTAGTATTCCTAATCAAAGACAACAAAAGTATCAAATTTATTTCTGTAACATCCTTTATTTTTGGAGCAATCCTTATTAATTACTACATAATTGAAGGGTTCACTCCATATTTTCGAACACATTTCACGAAATTCAATCCATGTCATATCAGTGTTGACATGTTCTTCATAAATATGTCGTAAATTAATTTCATCTTGTTTAAAAAGTATGATTAAGTTCGCATTGTCTCTTACTAATTGCTTAGGGATTTTAGTATATGTTTGGTTTAGATAAAAACAATCAATGCATTTGTGTCTTCCCATTGCAAAATAATCACGCATGTTATTTTGATTTTCACAGGCAACATCATCAAAAATAATCACGGAGTTGGGTTTTGCGTCCTGAACACTTTGAACTTCCTCATTTCCATGATATTTCTGGAGGGAAATACCAGGCACCCGTTGCAAAACTCTTTCCAAAAAAATGTACTTGGGTTGGTGCAGAGTTTTTGAATAAACATACACATTTTCAAATCTTAATCCATTTTCGTGTATAAGAAGACCAATTAATAAATTGGTTTTTCCACAATTAGATGGACCGCAAATGATACATCGTACTGAGTTAGGTAATAATTCTCCATGACGAAAACTAGTGGTACAAAAATCATCGCAGACTGTATTAACATGTAGCGATTGCGGTTGTTTTACAAATTTCATGATTACTGTCGGAAATGAATCGATTGAAAATGAGTGAATGTATATAGTACGTTAACATTTATAAACTTACCCCAACCTCTTTTGCGTTACTGGTCATTGATCGTGTCGATTGTTCATTATTGAGCATTCTGTACCACCCTTCAGAGCGATAGCGAGTACAGTAATACAGTATAGAGTCGAGTCGATTGTCAATTATTGGGCATTCTATACCACTGTCCGTAGCGAAGGCGAACTCGCCGAGCTACTGGAGGATAGTGGTATAGAATGCCCAATAATACCCTACTTGTATCGGCAAAAATCAGTTACTTATGGCGTATAAAACCGATTAGTGAGGCCCATCATGATCAATCAATCTGTTTAGTCTTTTTTTTAACCATGTTGGGGTCGACTTCCAGTCTAACCGAATGCAACTGGATACCAGTATTTTACATGAAGCGGCTGCCTATCTGACCTCCACAATCCAATATCTGGGTAATAAGACACCCCTTGGTAAGACTAGTTGTCAGACTTTCGGGCTTCTAACGCCCGTAACGACTGAGGCCCACCATAATATCAAACAAAATTGAAATCAATGAAATCAATTGCCTGCAGAGAACCGTATGGTAATCAGTTTTTATGTATTAAATTACATAATGGGAAAAAAAACTTGTAAATATAATGTATGTCGTTGGGCGGTATTTTCCGTATTTTTTATGTTTACTCAACTCGTTCTTTTGGCTATCTCTTACAAGATGAGACTTTAGACCTTAAGGCATCTGTCCCACTGCCGACGAGAAAGCAACAGTTTTCAACGATTTTCTCGCTCAAGAAATATACAAAAGATTGTAGGGCCTGCGTAAGTGAATAAGGTACGTACGGTCACTAAAAGAGATAAGCAACCAGGGTCGTCTAGTTGAAGTTTTGTAAGAAACTGATGGATGTTTTGTAACAAAATTAAATTATTAGAAAACAAACAGTTCATTTATCAAAAATAAAAAGGTTGATCGCTGACTGTTCCGTGTTCACACCACCTGCGCCTGCGAGTACTCGTTTGTTGTAGAGAGTAAATGCGCACTCAGCGAGTGACGCTCTCGCTGCTCGCCGAATCGTTTTTAGTTGCTAGCTCTACTCATACATAACATACCATCACGCCTTGTTCCCCAAAGGATTCGGCAGAGGTCTACCTACAGTACACCCATATTTCACCAGTTTTGTTTAAGTCCTATGTAATAGGGGGCGAGCCTAATGCCAACAACCAGGCATGAAATCAGACTCCAGGCTTCTACTGAGAAATTCCAGATAGGAAAACCTGATAACACTTTTCCCGTCTTGGAAATCGAACTCTATACTCGTTGCTTGTTAATCGCCGGCAGTGAGACAATACTTTAAGAATACAATACCCGTCTTTAAGAAGAAAAACTTAAAATATATACCTACCTATGTAATATATTTACTTACGTACTTGTATGTCTGCCTTGTGTAGCTTGCAAAAAAACTACAAAAGCTTCAAGTACATGTACTTGAATTTAAATATTCGCTACCGGTATTTGGTGAACTTGGTGTCTTGACATGACATTATATGTATTCTATAAATACACCTAATCTACGACTGTAACGTCATATTCGGAAATATTTCTTTATGTATTAAGTATGCCTGACTATAGTAAATTATAGACCTGACAAATAGCAATGGATCATACTTTTATAAGAAGTTAATAACTTCTTATAAAAGTCTTCTTATAAGTTCTTACTTCTTCTTTTAAATACAAAATAAAATAGAATTGGATACAGTTGAAAATGTAAATGTAGGTGAACACGCAGCTGATAATAAGATTATATACACAATAAAATCGAGTTGTTAACTCAACACAGCTGCAGTATCACCAGTCAGGCACGTGTGACGTATACAATTAGTGCCACACAATGTTAAACATGCCACTAATTGCCTGACTTAGCACAACTCTCGCTTTGAGTGCACTGAAAACCGGAATCAGATAGAAATTGAAAAATTGAAAACTGTGTCAGATATGTGAATCTCTGTGTAGGTAATACGTAAAATTAATTTCTAAATAAAACATGCCATGTAAGTATAAGAAATCCCCAGGTCATCATCAGAAAAATCATTTGGCCAGTTTCTCCCTTTTCAATGGAGGAGTGGGATCTACACCTACTCTAAGCGTTACATACTGTTTACTGACATCCACGTGAACAAAGTCGCGGGCACAGCTTGTGTAAATGAATTTCTAAATAAAATGTGTCATCTGTTTTGATGAAAGATCTATCCTAATATCAGCAAAACTGACAAAGTATCCAGTAGGGCAATGGTGAAGGTTATGCTTGGAAAGTACCTGTAATGTCAAAATAACAGATTTTACCTAAATGCTTAAAAAAGTATATACGGTATCCATAATTAAAACAAAAAAAAAACATTTTTGAAGTGAATACTTCCCAATTTTTTGAGATGGGAAAAAACAAGTGAACTCGCGACACCGTTACCGACACCTCTGTAAATAAGTTAGTTTTAGTTGAGCTTGACCAGTAGGTATAAATTACATGTAAATAAAAGACACCTATTAGGTAAAATAGCTGACAATTTTTTTTTTTCATGTACAATAGCGCATTAAATGAAAATTGTAATATAATTTTTGTAGTACCAGTTTATAATTATGAATTAAAAAACACTTAATTTAAAAGTATTTCCTGCACAATAAAATATTTCCTGAAGTTTAAAAAATACACACGTAATTGTTCAAGTTTTCACTTCTGTCGGCACTCACGGAGTGCCACTGTTTTTTTTTAATTATCTGTCTCTTCGATCCGGTTAATCTCCGAAACGTTTGGACCGATTTTGACGGGACTTTTGCTGGCGGATAGCTGATGTTATAAGGATTAACATAGGCTAACATAGCATACACTTATTGTCCCAGTATCACGTGTCCATGGGACGATTTCCGACTTCCACGCGGGTTAAACCGCGGGCAGCATATGAGTGATGCCTGCATGTACTACACAAGTACACACAGTATGCTTATAGCGCTACATAAAGGAAACTCATGGTATATTTAATGCAAACATGTAGTGCTGACCTTATACTCAGCTCCTGTATACCTCTGTCTGAGCACATAATTGTATTTATCTTTATTTATTTATCTTCTGATGTTATTCATCACTGTTTACTGATACTTAATACCTCCCGTGCTATGTATTTTAATGACAAGGCGCTAAATAATTAAATGTCAAGTTGAATTTATGTCCACACGGCCTCGTGCATATTAAAATGTTAGACACAATAGGTATTATAATATGATACAGTTTTAAGAGTCTATCGATTGCTACATAATCATGGCCGCAAAGGTCAACACTCCTTTTAGCACCATTCCGACACAGCAAATAACTTGTCATTCAAATTAGGATTTTCATAACCAGCCTTTAATGTTCACATTGCTGGGACACAGGCCTCCTCTTTGCGAGAGTGAGCGGTAGGTTATCTACCACTTTTCTTCGAATTTTTGGTTCTAGGACTTGCCGGTTTCCTCACGATGATTCCCTTTACCGTTTTGAGAGCAGTGGTGATGAAATTATTTAGACAAAGTAATGCGGCTGTATGGGTTCGACCCTACAGCCTAGTAATTAGGTCGGTCAAAAACCTACAGCCTAGAAATTCGGTCGGTCAAAGTCACGGCCGTTATTACCATTTGGCCGCCACTGCTCGCTGGCCACCACTACACCCTGGCCACCACTGCTGCACTGCTCTCAGGTTAGGATTTTGAATCAAATAAATTCAAATTCGGATATGAAGCGAGCAGCCCGCTCCCCGGTGAAAAAACTCTAGCACAAGCGGCATGCGAGCTGGTGCCTCGCCGTCCGCGCGGCGAGCTCGCAACGCTCGCAAGGCTGTCTTCCCCTCGTCGCACGCAATTAGGTAATTCTCTTCTTCGTCGAGTGCAATAGCTACGATTGCGAAAGTAAACTGAGACACAACGTACTAACGCTTGCATCTTTTTTTTTTTTTTTGATGACGGGGGGAAATCCTCATGGATGTCCTCCGCCCCGGGGAGGGCGGAGGGGTCTGTCAGACTCTTACTGACTAAAACCACCCCGGTGTTCCGTCTCTCACTTGCACCGGGGATCACGGGAACTGATGTGACTTCCGCGATCCCCGGCTAGTGCCGGCCCGCCTCTGCGGGCCACCTCGCGATAGGGGGGAGTGAGGTGTTAAACTCCCCCCTTACGTCATAGAGAGGCGCGCGTGGAACACTACGCGCCGCCATCTCGGGTCCTAAGAAGTAGGGGGCAATGAATTTCCCCAGATCCGTTACCCCTGGACCCATTTAGGGGGGCTGGAAGAGGGCGTTGTCCGCCCTCCGCCGACGCCCGGTGCGTCTGCTGCGGATCGGGTTAGCGGAAGCAATCTCCCGCTCCCTCTCCGCAGCCTCCTTCTGCGACATGACTGTTTCGCAGAAGGATACCACCGCGTCCCAGGACTCCTCGCTGCCGACCATCGAGTCGACAACGGCCGGCAGCGACAGGTCACTGCCGACTCCTGAGATGAGGGCACGGCGTGGCTCCTCCCAAGCGGCACACTCTACCAGCGTGTGCCACGCCGTGTCCTCCCGACAGTCGACGCAGTGGTGACACCGAGCGTCCGGCTCCCTGTTTATGCGACACAGGTACTTCCCGAAGCAACCATGCCCCGAGAGCACCTGTGTCACCCGAAACGACAGGGAGCCGTGCCTCCTCCCGAGCCAGCGCTCGAGTACTGGCCGGACCGCCCCAATGGTAGCGGGGCCGGCGGTAGGGCGTGAAAGCCTGTCCCGCCATTCCACCACCAGGGCAGCGCGAAGCTGTGACCGACGCAACTCCAAATGTCGCTGCGTCAGCCATTCGCCCCGCGCCCTCGAGTCCTCGCGCCACCGGTACAGTG
Source organism: Polymixis lichenea (assembly GCA_949091785.1). NCBI lineage: Eukaryota > Metazoa > Arthropoda > Insecta > Lepidoptera > Noctuidae > Polymixis > Polymixis lichenea. The sequence goes on from OX420951.1 coordinate 8,714,190, forward strand.
ACGCGAGTACCTTCGCCTCGAGGTCCCAGGGCGGGGATCCGGCCAGTACACAAGCCGCCTCGTAGGAAATCGTGCGATACCCCCTTATGACTCTAACGCTTGCATCTCAAGCAAGATCACTCACTAATGTTCGCAAACCAATCTGTATACTGAAAACTTGCCGTTGGCGCGTGGACGGTGAGCTACCAACTAGTAAGCGGTACGTGAACAACAAGTTCACACCACACGGTGGCGTTCATTCAGCCCTCTTCCAGCGACGCCCTAAGCCGAGGTTCGTACCCCACTGGGGGTGCTCTTAGCGTGTAGTCGCTTAGTTTTACGTCCCTTTTAAGCCCTGGCTGGAGGCCTTAATTTATTAAGGTAACAGGCAAACCCAGTTAAGCTGCTGACAATCTCCTAGGTTGACTTGCGAGATGCCATTCCCAAAAAAAAAAGCGGCGGTGGCGTGCTAGCAGCCAGCAGCGACCATCTTTCTGATGGTGCGTTGGCGACAAGCGAATGGAATTTTTCCAAGGCGGCGCCGGGCCGGTACTGTGATGGAGCGGTGCGGTTATAATGAATGGTGACCTTTAAGGCCATGATAATATAGCAGGCTATGCAACTTCTGATGCAAGAATTTAGATATACTTAACATAAAAAAACACTTAATGTAAAATTAATACAGTAAGCTTAGTAATGTTTTTAATTATTGTAATTTTAATACGGCTTAGCGTGGGTTTAGCTAATATAGCCAATAATAATAAGTTGATTATTAAAGAGGCGACGTAATACCCACAGATTTAAGGATATCGTAAAACTGTGGATTTAGGCGAAAATATTCATTAATTTAAACAAGCTGTGAGTAAAAGCAAAATAAAACCAATTTGCTTGCTCGCGTAATAATAAGTTTATAGATCGTCATATGCCATAAAAAAGTTGCTGTCATTTGTTTCAAATTACCAAATTACTGTAGCAAATCGAGTGACGTAACATACAAATGAGGTACGTAATTTAATTCGGTATACAGTAATGGTACAATTTTACTTCAGATGGTATTGTTTGATCTACATTGCAACACAAATGCGGAAAGCGCTCAAGCTTGAGTTGAGAAACAATCTTCAACACGTCTCCACGACTGCGCAGGCGCGTTACAAGATTAATCTCGCGTGGGGATGTTAGTCAACCGTGTATTAAACCCTAGACACACGGAACACTGTGTTGTAGACTGGTTATGTTAGTCAGGACTCAAAGTAACACAAAAACGTAACACGACTTTGATCAATTTTGAGTTAAGGTGAATCTAGTCGACATTTTTTCCATACAGACTTCCGAAGTGTATTACTCCACTGGTTGACAATGTACATCAAAAATTAAAGATAGTATGGTTTTGTCTTATTTTTAATATTGTCTGCGAGGAAACAGAATACTAAAATAAAAAGCCATTAAAAAGTTAGGAGACAACAAAGTTTCGTTTTTCTTGCTAATGTAACCTAACTTTGGGCGTGTTTAAGTAATAAGAGAAGTGTAAAATCTTCAAAACCAAAGCTCAAAAGTTCAATAAACTTTATTGGTCATTGATTTATGCAGAGGTTTCTTCATAAAACCCGAATCTTCCGAAGGACTTTTCTTAATTTTTTACGCGCCTATTTTACTATACACCGTGAAATTTTAATGGTTGTTTTCCCGCAGTGAAATGGTTTGGTCTTGGTAATACAGCCGTTTTATAAACCAATAAAATATTAGAAACAAAAAATGGCAGATTAACCATTGTGAAAAATCACCACGTGCGAGAGTTTGTTTTGCTTTGAACATTTATGCATCGCTGTTCCCTTTGTCGGAGGTGCGTGCGATTCGAGTAGTACCTACAAGTTACCTCTAGTGTTACTATTGAGTAGTTTTTTATCGAGTTGATGAATATTTTTTAAATTATTTTAAAACAAAAATATCTTTTTTTTTTTACTTTTACTCTATGCTTCGAAAGTACTCCTTATGGCAAGTTGTTCTGCCGCGGGAAAACAACCATTTAAATTTCACGGTGTATATGATCCTGCATCTCACTCATTAACGTTGTGCGTGTAGACTAGCGTCTAACTGCTCATCACTGGCACTACCTCTGCCCTGTCAGACACGTTCCTGGTGAGACAGCGTGCTTTTTAGCCAGGCCCACCAGTGAGTTCGAGCCCGCGACTTACCATTTATCTCAAAAAAACAGGTTCTACATATTTAGTCACATAGACACTTATCTCGATGATACTATAAAATGGGGGTTGACAGGCTTTTGACGACAGCTTTGAAAGGTAGTTATTATAATCTCATTATTGTATCGTGTCGAGCGATTTAAATCTGTTTTATCTGTTTTCTCAAATTGAACAGAATCGAGATACGTTGTTGTGTTACTAAGGGGACGAATTAAACCTACCACATAAGATTAAGTAGCGTAAACTAGACAAATAAGTGACCCCAGCACGGAGACGACTTGGTTAGGATTATTTTAACCGAAATCATCCTGTAAATCTATAAATTTTACAGAAAGTGTCGTGGCAAAAATAGGCTGAAAACTATGAACTAGAAACTACGGAAGGCATCGCAGCTTCCAAATTCCAAGGGCACACACGATCTACGTTCATATAACTCACCAAAAAAAAAACGATCCAAGCACTCAATGATTAACCATACTCAACATCTCGGTAAGATGAAGTTAAGTTTGCATTTACTTATAAAATACCCCAAAACACACAGACTGTGTACCTACACCACACTTCAATCGAAGAACGTTCATTACATGAAAAAGACTCAAAATTACATGTGTATACGCAACAAGTACAAGCTGCACTTGTGGTTCTACCTAAATGAACCACACTGACATTGCGGTTCTGTGATGAGACTATGACGGAATGCAAAACGTTACGTGCTATCAATTTTGCTATAACGTTTCTATTGACCTTTCAGACTGGCATTTAGCTGGACTACGGCAGGCATTAAGGTTAAAAAACAAACGCAAGGGTCTAGAGGATGATACCGTTTTGTAACATTATCCTTTCTCATTTTATAAATGCGAAAGTATTTTTGCTTAGCGCTTCAGCGGTTCAGTAGAACCAATATTAATTATGGTAAGATTCGTAAGTTGGCATAAAGCTTAAAGACGTTCAAAAAGGATGTATTACAATAAAGATTTCGTTCTACAGAGAGACCTTAAGATTAGTAAAAAGACGATCTAAACGGGTAAAGCCGCGGATGGAAGCTAGTAACAATATAAAGGCATGCATTGCGAGGAGATTGGTTGAGCTTGTATAGCTAGCATCCATGTTGTTTGACAAGGTATAATTAAGCGTCTGGCTGTGACGAAACGAATGGTTGTTTAAGCAAATCTACGTATTACAAAAAAATATGGGATTGTACATATTTTTGAACTTTGTATTGGTTTCTTAATGACCATTGGACTTCCCTTTATTGATGCTCTTATCACTTTTTGCGCTGATCATAACTACTATTATATGTATTTTCTTGAATATTTTAACTTAAGTGTAGATGAGAATTTAAGATCATATTATGTAGGTACGTATTTCTGAGAAAATAACGTATTTAAAACCCATTCTTATACATACTTAATTAGTATCATATTTCTATTTAAATATCTATTGCATTAAATTGCACAAAACTTCACGATCTCTATCAGAAATTACTACGTGTGGAAATATCAAAATGTGTAAACGGATTCTACAATTGTGTTACATTTCACATACTGTATCGAACGTGCCGTAGATTATAGGAACTGACTACACAAATGCCGTGTAAAACTATGATAATCACCTCCTTGTTAAAAGTCATTTTATAGATTTCCCAATAAAGTCCGTTTTTTAATTACATAAACTAATTTTTACAGCTGAAATGTCAAACTTAGGTCAAACTTCTACGTAAACTAATTATGCATACACAAAAGACTTGAAATGTCAGATTCGTCTCTGAGATTAAACAAACATACCGCAGGCTTAGCATGACGCTTTCTATTTTTACGAAGAATAAACAGCACTTTTTCAATACAAAGTGACATTTCGTTTCTCTATTTTTGACATCGCACCGTAGATATCCTTCTACAAGTAATTTTGTCTTTCGTTTCTAACGATCTTTGTCTAGGTCCTTATAAATGTAGACTAAATAGTGACTGAAATCAGAAGAATATTTCTTCCCAAACTGTCAAAATCACACTGACAACAAACTTTCTGCTCGACGGCCACAAAGTATATACGATTATCTACAAAATCATGATTCGTTTAGAACGCATAACAGTGATAATTACTAGAAAAACATAGCTATCATCTCCTATTGTACATCATTTAGTTAATAGTCATGTCTATTCTTCTGTCGACAAATCGGTGGTCGTGCTAAGCCTGCTGGTCAAACTGAAAATCTCCTCTTTTTGAAGTCGGTTAAGAACGTACTGTAGATTGTTTTAGATTCTTTTTTTAATTCGTAGGTATAGTCTTAATACAATTTCGTTTATTTGTCATTAAACCAGATATGGTTTGTATTGATACTCACATTCACTAAATCGATAACACCGTTTTAGAATAGGGATGCCCGATCTGAATCGATCTTCTAGAAGATCGATTCATGGCCATACGATCTACCGATTTTTTAATCGGTAAACCGTTTCGATCTACACCCAGATCGAATTGTATGCGCTACAGATTGTATGAAAAAATCGTATCAAGTAAAACCTAAACGTCAACCGAAACATTACATACCGTACGAACATCAACAAAGTAACTACATAAACATTGAATGAGATTATCATAGGTTTAGGTAGTTAAATATAGGTAAACAAATCGTCAAAAGGGTTTTAATAGTTGACACTTTCTTGTTTAAAAATACGGTGTATCAAAATCAAATTTATACGATAGTTTCCTCTTTTATGAATGTATATTAAACTTAATCATTAACTCCTCTTCCCAGATGTAACTACTTGTGAACAATGTCTTTGTTTATTATAATAATATAATATATTGTAATCTGCCTATTGTAAAGAGCCCAAAAAGACGGGTTCCCTAAACCTTTTAGAAAATACAATGAATTGCTAAATTAAAAAGTATAAATGTGACGTAGTATGGCAAATGAAGTGGCAGCTAATACGTTTAGTCGTTTATCCAGACGCCTTTGACAGCGCTCTCAAAAATCAACATTTTCGATTTTGTTAAATTGTGTCATTATAGCTAGCAAAATAATTGATGATGCAAGGAACTATTTATTATGTGACAGATAGTTCATCAGATTCTGATTCAGATTCAGAACAGAGCCTATCATTATATGACTATAAATAATATGTTTTTAACATTTGAATTAAAAGGTTTCGCATCTATGAGTCACGTGTTTTTTTTAAATCTTTATTTAAATAACTAAAGAAGAGTACAGTTTCGACTGTTTCGAGTTACATTTGTAAAAAGCGGTATTGTATTAAGTATGAAGTTTGGTGATACCGTGATAATATTTTGTTTATTTGATTGTCGGGTATGCTGATTTTGTTTTCTTTCATGCTTTATATTAGGTACTGCAATAGGAAGAGTTATATCTGTTCTGCGAGCGTGACCTAAATATTATTTCAAAATACTTTTTTATATGGCCCCCGCCAACAACATCAAATATTTGGATTTTTTTTTAATGTGACACAGCCCGGGTGGACAATGTAAATTGTGTAAACAGAATGTTAAAACAAAAAGAAATACATATTACCAATTTAAAAAATCATCTCAGACGTCATCACAAAGGCACCGTCGCGTCGGCGAGGTGTCAATTATTCTATGAGAAAAGCCGAAGCGAAGTCAGGTTTAACTTACTGACTTAACAATAAATAATGTTTACTATCATTCTCAAGTTAATATAGGAATGTAAAGAATTAAATAGGTACAATAAAATTGAACAACTGAAAACCAAATGAAATGTGCAATATTCCTCAATTTCGTTCTCGCTGACGCATTTTTCTATATCTGTCTGTCATAAGCATAACCTGTTGTGCAGCGGCTAAAAATAACCGATATGCTGTTTGAATGTTACGGTGAATTAAATACCTACAGGTATTTAAATACCTACAGGTATTTAATTCATCGTACCGTACCGCACCGTGTAAATATTTTTTTTGACAATAGTAGCCACTATTGACGTGCCTTTTTTTAATAACGGTAGAGTTGCCGATGCGAATCCGAAGGGAAGCCGGTAGGAATCATGTTATATGGTGCGTTCGACACTGAAAGGCGCCGTGGCACACTTTGTAGTAGATCTATTATGTAGATTAAGTTAATATAAATCATTTGGGATGCATACTGTGCTTTTCATCATTTTTTATAAAATTACGATACGATCTTAGTCGATCTCGGAAGATCGATTCAATACAATACGATTAAGATCGTGAATCGATTTACGAGATTACGAACCAAAAAATCGATTCAAAGCAAAAAATCGGGCATCCCTACCATAGAAAAGTCTCTTCTTGCCCTGTGTTTTCATTAACTTTTTACATCTGCCAACATGTTTTCTGCATGGCCAGTAATAAACCATGAGAGAATATGTTATTTTTATTACACAATTTAATTACGCAGACGTGTTATCGAGTAAGTCATGATTATCACCTGTACGTGCGTTGTTATAATGCGGTAATTAGTCAACTGACCTTGTTTGTTGATATCCCATAACACGACGGTGCAGCCGAGTCGCGCTAGCCTCAGGGCTATAAGGCTGCCCAAGCCGCCACCGCCTCCTGTCACCACAGTAATAGCACCCTTAAGGTCCTTTTTATGTCGGCCAACAATGCTCTTGTATGTAGCTTTAATCACGCATCCGATGCCGAAGATGAGAAACATTATAACGTCTATAATTGCTTGCACGACGGAGTATTTGTCCCTCATACATTCTGGCATCTCCCTGGTGAGGGGTCCCGGCCTCATGCCATTCATATACTCCTGAGTTTCCACAGACATCTTTGTTTTTTATTAATTAAATATCCAACCACTGAGCATCACTTTTCACTTAGGTATTGTTTTAAACACTTCACTCGTCTTTAGTACCTGTAACAATAAATAATAAATAAATAAAACGACATTTATATAAACCTTTATCATTATTTTGTCGTCATGGAACTGCTATGTAATACCTACTTCAAATAGGTACATGCAATATTGATTATTAGTCCACGTTTGTAAGGACGTAAAAATATAGCGGCGAGTACAGTGTCTTTCTTCGACGCGCTAGGTTCAACACCGAGAGTTGTGTGAAATGTTTGGGTAGGTATATATACCATCATTGAAATTGTGTATGTTATTACTAGTACACAACATAACTTCGAACACACCAGTTGGCAGTTAAGTATAGCTGTTGTAATTAGTTAATTACAAAAACTAATTAACTGTTACATGCCTTTAAACGTAATTTGTTTGTCCTCGTCATTAACTTATGTGTTATGTAACCCTGCCCTACATGGCTCCTTCTCTATTAGGTTATCACAACAAACGTTTCTAAGCGTGTTGCCCATAGATATAAGAACCCATTGGGTACCCATTGCCTAAGTAGGTATTATTAGAAGTTACAACAATTTGTGAATTTTTTTTTGGGTTTTGGCTTCGCACGGTTTATGCATTTAGCCAATGTCACGTTTGGTTTATGATTGTTCATGTTGAAAGGTAGGGAAGCAAAAAAGTTATATTATACATTAAACAGGATATAGAATAGGACGGATATACAGGATCAGTATAATTATAACGAGACCAACATATTAACTAATTTCTAAATTACAATGACAAAAAATTACAATCTAATAATATTAAAGTAATGAATGAGACTATACATTTATATTCAGGAAAGCTATTTGCACAAAGCAAAGAAAGTATTGAGGTAGGAAAATGAATACGGAGAGACAAGAGGTTACTGAGAAAGAAAGAACGGTCATATAAGGGACAGGACAAAAAAATGTGATCTTAGTCGCCTTGATCTGTGCCACACGAGCAAATGGGATCGTCGATGATATGAAGTTTGGCAATATGGGCTGGAGAACACCTATAACTTAGTCTCATCCGTAATAATAACGGAGGTCTCCAATTGCTAAAGTTTGCGCTACCCTTACGGGAGTTTTTTTTTTTGGGTTTTGGCTTCGCACGGTTTGTGCATTTAGCCAGTGTCAAGTAATTTTTCTTTTCGATCAAGGAAATAGCCCGATATCGGGCACGAAGTTACAAAACAGTCATATAAGTCGTCTTTAGTCGTCTAAAGTCAAAGTTAAAGTTATTGTAAAGCGGTAGTAAATTTACAACAACCTATTAGGAGTGTTTGGGGGAACACGAAAAGTTCACGTTAGTCACTTATTTTCACCTTCACTACACTTGTGCACTCACACGTAACTAAATTGAATAATTCACTACCAAAATTATACAATTTTATTCGCTATTTCACTAAATTTCATGAAAATTAAAAATCGTGCGACATGTTCCAACGTAACTATCCCGCCAAATATTACAGTATTTTTTAAATTTTAATTATGGAACACACCGCGTCACCAACGCAGGCCGTCCCGCTGAGTAGGTTTTTCTTAATTCACACTGGCTGTTTAAACACTCACCAGACCGCAGCATTTATTTTTTATTTTAATTCATCGATATTTATTTTTTATTACGTATATAAAAAAAATCGTAGCCGACTACCTAACCAAGTTCTATTTTGAAAATTCATTCCCGCCCGGCAAGCAATTAGCATGGTCTTTTCCGGCCAAAGGTGGTGAGTAACGTCTTCCTACAGCTACTCGGCTCAAACAAACGCTACTTTCCGTGTATGAGAAATGAAAAATGATTTATCATTTATTCAATACTTACTCTCAATATATTTACTACATTCCTCGTGAACTTTGCTGGTAGGTTGAGAAATACATTATTAGTGGAACCCGTCGGGCACAGTAAAGTACTTGACGATGGCTTTGATTCGTATTTTTCCGATACTGTCTTAGGAATTCATATTTTCATAGAACCTTCGACAAATTCGTTAATATTAAACATCAAGAATACAAAGTAATAAATTACTAAAACTTTAATTTATTTCAATTTTTTGTAACAAATTAATCGTTTGTGTTAAACATAATTGGCATTGAAAATCATTTAGGTATTATTAATTTATTCAATAAAATTTTTGCTTAATATTTATGTTAGGAAATCGTCTGAGCACATATTTCTAACAAAGATCTGCAAATAAATGTGCATAGGCACTGTAAAAATATTGACTTACTAGGAATACCCAAAAATGCGTATTTAAATATTAATTCGATCAGAATATTTTCGACGACGAGAAATTACCTTGAAATCACTAATTGACGAAAACTGAATCACCTAAGTGACTGCCTCCTAGAAATTTATATTGTGGCTTAGGGGATAGCAGATGCGCGGTCCGTGTGAGTGTGCATTTTCGATCATTTATTCGTAGTTCCTGTACTGTCCATATTTATATTGTGCTCCTACTGACAGATATATTTGAGATTCATAATGGTAACTAAAATATATCTACGTAGGTAGATATATTTTAGTTACCATAGTACGAGTAGAGACAGTTCAATTCAAATAATTTATTTACTCTTTACAAACAAGGGTGTAAAAGCTTAAAAACTAAGTGACACTAATTTGTGAGAGACTGGTGTCTGCACTAGGAATACCTGTACAGCAGATCACCAGGGTCCCCCCACACGGTATGTAAACATTATTAGTTATTTAGTAACTGTGAAGGAATATGGCATAACATAAACATCAATAATTAAAAAAACGATAAAAACAACAATGATAAAAATGAACTCACAGATTAAAAACAATAAAACAAAAACATAAGTAAGTGGAAAACAAGGTGACATGTATGCGTACGGAAACTAGCGGGACGGACTATTTTAGATGACTTAGTAATTCCTCTGCTACATTATAATCGAGATAATGGAGCCATTCAACTAGAGCACTTTTACCACGTTTTGTTGTAAGATGATAGATCTTTGTAACACGATTTATTTTATTATATAAGTGGGAACCTGAGAAGGTTAATTTGTGCGAGAAGCACGTTCTTAGGCCTTTAGTAGTGCTACATACGGAGTAATTTCTGCGTTTTCCTGATATAGAGAGGAGGTCAAATGTGTTAAGGAGGAGTGCTTCTTGAGAACGGTGTATTAAGACACATTATACATGACTTGAAATAAAGAGTGATTAGTAAAATATGTCGTAAATGATTGATGGGTCGTTGGCCTAGTGGTCGCAAGCGCCGCTGTTAAGCTTCAGGGCTTGGGTCGATTCTCAGGTCGGGCAAAGTGTTATTGGGTTTTTCTATCTAGAATTTCTCAATAATAGCCCGGAGTCTAGATTTGAGCCCGGTTCATGGCAAGAGGCTCCCCCCTATTACATGGGACTCAAACATTACTGGCGAAATGTGCCTGTACTATAGATAGGCATACCTCTGCCCACCCCTTCGGGGAAACAAGGCGTGATGTTATGTTTTGTTATGATTGATGGATATCGTTCCATTGCATAAGGCGGAAATTTCTTGAAAGCGGTCAAAAAGGTTGCTTTTTTTAAGCAGTGTATCTCTTTAACCGTAAATAATTTTGAAGCAAAAATATATTATATTTTCAAGATGTTTTTTTGCATACAGTGATCGATCTCAAAACATAATTAAACATACTTTAATGCATCAAAAAAATTGTCAAAGTCACCTCTTAATTATCTTTAAAAGCAGTTTATCCATTCAATAACAACAACAATTTGAAATTTTATGGTACCTATATTTTTTATTATAAATAAAAAAAATAGGTACCATAAAATTTCAAATGCCAAACAGCATTCGGTGATGGATGATTTATTATTAAATAGATAATATCTAATTTTATACGATTCTAATTGCATTTTGACGACATAAGCTTGCTTATTTATTATTCGAATTTATAACAACAGAAACCGTATCGGATTGCAATAAGACCTATTATCGCTCATAAGGACACTATTTAAAGTTAACATACATGGCCGTCCCCCCCAGTGGGTCCCGCCCGAAAAAGTAGATTGCGGTGAGGTGCATGAGGCGGGCCGCGATGTAGAATGGGAGGCATCGCGGCTGAGGGTTACAGGCTGCGGCGGAGGAGAAGTGCTGGTACTTCTGACTAGCGCTCTACCCTTCCGCGGCTTGGACGGGGCCGCCACCGTTTGATGGCGGACGTGGTGGGGCCGCAGGGGAGGAGGAGTGTCGGTATAGCGTTGACCGATATCCCTATCCCGTGCGGCCGAAAAGTGGTAGGCGGCGGGGCCACTGTACTGATCCATCGCAGGGGGACCAATGGTGCCAGACACGGGGTCGTCTGGGGCCCTTGTGCTATTTGGGGTGGTTATGGCTTGCTATGTGTCCTGGTGCGCCGGTGAGAGGAGTTATTCCCCTCCGAGGAGGGTCTGGTGACGGACAGCCGCGGCGGGTTCGCGGATGGCTTGCGCTTTTCCGTGCTCCCGCCTCAAGCGGCACTGGAGGTCACCGTGGAGTTTTAGGGGTTCCAGTCCCACATAACTGCGCTATCTCCCCGTGGTAGCGCAGTAGGCATATCTCCACGTTAAAAAAAAAATGCCCGGGTCGACGGCGCTTTGTGTTCCAAACGCGCCGTCAGAGATGTCAGCAACAACTGGTGGGGCCCGCAAGGGCCGAGGCCTGCCAGGGGTGCGGGTTGTTCGAAAGAGATACCGCGGTCCCTGGCACACAGGCAACTGAGGGAACACGGTTGGGTTTTAGTCAGTAAAAGTCTGACACGCAGGAGGGCGTGTCACTCTTTTACTGACTCTCCATTCAGAGCTGACCGCTCCATTCAGAGCGGGAGAAGTCATTTGATGATTTCCCACACAGAAAAAAAAAACATACATGGCCGTAAACAAAAAGTTTGCGCATAAGTAGGTATTTGTGTATTCGTTTGAGTAGTCATACCTATTACAACCGAAAAACATGCACAAGTCAATAACACTAATTGCTATGTAGGTACAGTTATTGTCTTTCTAAAAATATATCTAGACTACTTATTTCCATATTACCTCTATAAAAATTATTTATTCCTTTTATTTTCTACATATTACCCTTCGCGAATAGGCTTAGTACCTACTAAGTTTTTAATAATATAAAATCCAATCACAATAAAAAAGTCATCTAAGATTAATTTTATGTTGATTAAATTACCTATGTATAATTTAAAAAAATTTAGAATCATAATTCAGTTGTAGCTATTAATCTTCGCCTTATCAAGGTTACAAACGTTGGCAATATTCATCAAATGCAAAACTTATCTATTGGAATGGATAATCTTTACAAATGTCTGTGTTTGGGCAAAATAAATTATAGTCAAAGTTTTTCTCTCCTATGTTGTGTAGCTCCGTTGGTAGTCTCTGATAAATAGTTCATATTGTATCGATACCATCGATCACTATGATTTTTTAATTAGTTGAATATTCATTGTCTAGCTACAGACACTAGACATAAAAACATAAACCTCTAGTGTCATCAATACATATGTAGATAGTAGCAGTTGCCTATAGAATACCTCGTTTATATAGTCAGGTTACAGTACTCTTCAGAATACCATTTCAGAATACTTGAGATAGTTATAATATTTTTTTAAATAGTTTCTTAATACATTTTTTTACATTGTTCTCACATATAGAAGCAAGCAACAAGAACAGTTTACCCAGGATTTTGTAATATCTAGACATAAAGGATTGTCCTTGGAGTTTCTTGCCCGTTATTCTCTAGGTATAGAGATCTACATTTTGGAATGGACAACTAGCTCCAACATTCTGAGTAACTAGCCGACATTTTGACAATTCAAAAGTGCCTGTAAACGTTTTAATTTAAATTAATGCTTCTGGTTTGTGTTTGCATTAAAAATAATTGCTCTCAACATACCAAATAGATACATCCATAATTAATAGGTTATTTACGGTAAAGATTCTGATGTCTCCATCGGATTTTTACATGATGATGAATGTACGTATAGGTATTGATAGATTGGAACCTAAACGATAAAGGATTCTTCTTTTTAGGTTGTCGGTAGCAATCTAAATACGGTCAGCCAAGAATTTGGCTACAAGCTTGGCACTTTTAGCAGCGTGCATCAACTCCAGTAGTGTGCAGACAGCAAGGCATGCTGGACAAGATATTAAATACCCATTGTTTGTGGGACAGCATCACATTTGCACTCCAAGGCGGAGTCATCTGTGAATCTCCACCTTAGCAGGTTCTCTTTACTTCGGCCTACTTGAGTTCGGAGTCTACTGAAAGACTTCCAGTAAAGCCAAGGCAACTCATGTCCAGGTGCGAGATTTTCAGCAGGTGAAACGAATGGGATTGGTAGGGAAACACCTTCTCGCCACAGGGTCAGCATTTCCTTAGACCTTTAGCCAGTGAGTGGTGGGACACCCTTTAAAAAGCGGCTTGTTGCGGCTTATCAACCTTTGTGACATATGTTATTGAGCATTGTTGTAAACTCATAGATACTTCGAAATTCCGAAAGACTCTATAATAGGTACTTCATTATCTCTGACTAGCGACACATCCCTAGTTCACACAGTTTTTACAACTTGACAAAGCATCGAGACTCGTTTAATATACAGGGTGACCGGTAATTAATGGATAACCTTGAAATGGTTCATGGCAGAACTAATGGCCATTCAGAAAAAAACATATTTTCCTGTAATTAATGATTATCCATTCACACCCTGTATGTAGTATTTTACACATACATTTTCGGAGTAAATTCTCTAAATGATGGTGAAAATGAAAACCGCATCAAAATTCGATGCGTAGTTAAGAACCGGTGTACAAACTTTATTGTGTTTTATGTAGGACTAGGTTTTGAGAGGTCGCAACTGTTCCCAGTGGAACGTACTACCGGTATAAAAAAGTATTATATGTGTTAATCGAGGTTATAAACTATCTGTGTGCCAAATTGAACGGATTTGGGACCAACTCCGTTCATCCGTTTTTGCGTGATTGAGTAACAAACATCCAAACATACAAACTTTCTCATTTATAATATTAATAGGATAGTAGGATCACTCTTTGTCATTCAGCGCCTTTTCTTTTTTCCAATAAACTTTTTATCTATAACTTTTTTGTGTTTTGTTTATATTTTATTACTTGTATAGAATAAGAACTTATGGATTTCTACCAACGACATTTTCATTTATACTAATTTTAGCATTATGCATCTTTAACACATATTTGCTAAAGCATATTTAGACATGTGACTAAATCATTATGGGAGTAGATGGCGCTGTTCTCCCTCACACATCGCCGGTGTCGCAAGCGCAGCCAGAGCGGCCGGTGAATGCAGCCATTGCACAAACCACGGCTTACTGCAAGGACCGGTGTCGCTGTGAAGGTCGGCTATAATATTATCAATGAGTTCAATTCGCTCTTGGGCAGATTTGTTACAATTTTTCATCAAGATTCCTTGGAATTTTGTAAGTGTGAAATTGCTTTTACTTGAAAGTGAATATTTAAAAGTGGTGTTAACAACATCTCTCCGAAACTTTAAGGTCCAGTCGTCCACGACGATACTCAAAAGTGTTACAAACTTAATTCATCAATCTATGAATAGGCAGAATGTCACAGCAATTCACATCACTATTATTTCAATGATAGCCCGCGAAATTAAATTTTTCTTACGTTTTTTGCAATTTGCAGGGGAATGTCAGATTGTATGTGAATTAAAAAAATATGGCTTTACAGAATTATAATCATTAAAACCCTCCAATTTCATTCCACTCCATTGAATAACTTTTTCATGGAATATTCATTCAATGAAATTGAAAGAACTTATTATTTTAATGATTATAATTATGTGATTTCCTGGTATTAAACCTGGACCTGTAACTTGCAAAAAAAAACGCTATAAAAGTTGAATTTCGTGGCCTTCCCCGGTGTTTCCTTAGGGTTCCACCTTACCTAGTTTGGAATTGGAATACTAGTGCTGAGACATGTTTATTTTTGGCAACTTGTCGAGTTAAAAGAACTACCGTACCTCAAGTACCTACCTATTTTGTCTTAATTGATAACCTCTCTAATAAGACGACTACAGTTCGAAGGTTCTTTATAGGTCTCTCAAACAAGAGTCTGGTTCTGGTGTCAATTTCGTCAAAGTTAGAGAAGCAAAAACGACCGAGGAATTCTAAAATCTCATGTTATTTTAGAAACCGTTTGTGTAAGCAATTATTTTTTCTCCCCGCTAGTGTGATCTTTACTGGAGAGAAAGTATTCATGACTGTTGTTTCTATGCCAATATATCGTATTATTTTGATAAATATGCAACAACACTTCACGGTATTGCTGCCTTAGAAAAACTTGTGTTTTAAGAGATGTTGGTGTGATGTACTGATGAGGCATTTTTCATAGATTTTGCGAATTATTCTCAATAATCATCATCATCATTTCAGCCGAAAGACGTCCACTGCTGGACATAGGTCTCTCCCGAGCTCCTCCACTTCGACCGGTTCTGCGCTGCTCGCATCCAGCGGATTCCTGCGGCCTACACAAGATCATCGGTCCATCTTGTGGGAGGCCTTCCAACGCTACGTCCTCGAGTACGCGGTCGCCACTCCAGAACCTTTCGGCCCCATCCATCGGCCATTTGTTCTGCGAGCAATGTGCCCTGCCCTACTTCTAAATAATAATATGAAGTAATATTATAGTTAATATTAACCGAATTGAATGAAGTAATCACCTAAGTCAGCCAAGGATGCTAAAAGCTGCCTTGTGATGTGTGTACGTATATACAATAAAATACCAAACGAACTAAAATTACTAAATAATACGAGCTCATTTAAAAGCAAATTATATAAATGGCTGAATGGGCATAACTTTTATGACATTAAAGATTTCTTTAACGTTTAAATATAAAATATGTTCTACAGGTTTTATTATTATTATGATTTGAATTGAATCGAATTAATGCAAATGTTTGTGATTTATGACTTATTCTTCGAAATCGAAACTGAATAACTTATGTCATGTTAATTTGGTATCAATTAATCTGTGACATCCTTTGACGACCTTTAAATTGTGTTTCTATAAATTATTTTGCACAAAAAACCAGACTGTAACACCTTTATGCCATGTTTAAAGCAAATAAAATAAATAATAATAAGATAAGTCTTAGGTTTAGTTGTTTTATTTGTTTACAGTAAATTATCTGATTAATATCATTGGGTATGGGTAGTTAAATCTCATGTATTAATCAACTATACACCGTGACAATTTAGTCGTCTTACAAAGGTGGTCCACTCGATGTATCCGTCATAAAATAGCTAAATAAAATAGCACAGCTAGGCGCAATTTAAACATTGTTTAACATAATAGGTACAAAGGAAAATAAATAATGCTTTAGAATTATGAAACACCCTCCCTGTTAATAATGTTTACGTATCAAATGGTAGAAGACATCTACCTACCTACCATTACATTCCATCATTAATTCCATCTCCATAACAGGTGTTTCAAACTAAGTTATGCCTCCTAGTAGCCATGCCACGTATTCATTTTTTTACTATGCAAATGTTCAAAAAAATTAAAAAAAAAAATATAAATGATTAGTAGTCATTGGATACATGAAGTGGGCTGCCGTTGTAAGACGACTAAAATGTCACGGTGTATAGTTGATATGAGATTTAACTACCCATACCCAATGATATTAATCAGATAATTTACCGTAAACAAATAAAACAACTAAACCTAATAAAAACTCAATTTACTATTACCAAAATGGTTAATGGTAATAAATTATAAAATGTGGTAATAAATTGGTAATAAATTATAAAAACTCATATAAAAATATACATGAACTTAGAATGACGCACTGTAGCTGGTAACAAGAAGGTAAGACAAAACTAACATAATTACGTTTATATCTTTCTGTTATTAATACAAAATCTATTTTTGATCTTACTGAGTCAGTAAATAATTATTATTTCAGTTACATTTAACAAGGTTACTAATTTAGCAATAAGACGGTAGGTTTCATAAATTGAATATTTAAATCATCGTTTTTGCCTTTTCTTTACGTGACACATGCAAATTGTAGGACATAGTGACCGATCAAGGTTTTTTAGACCCCAGGAACACAGGTGTGCAGGAAATGTCATCATTCTACGCGAATGCGAACATTAAATTAAGAATAAAACTACTGCGTTTTCACACAGTATTTGTAAACAACTCGCGTCCGTTTCGTTTAATTGGCGTCGCGAATCCCAGGCTGATTCCCGATCACCGTAGGCGCGGGCTTGCGGGCGGCGAGTAATGAGTAGCTCACTGTCCGGTAAGGACCACTAGACCCGGGTCGACGCACACTGGTCCCAAATTAAAAAAAAGTGGACATTGATAGTAGACCGCTGATATTTTTTTTTATTGTTGATACAATGATAACAGATAAGGCAAAAAAATATTATTGTCCTACTTCAAATACTTTTCTGTAAAAAAAATATTTCTTTTTTTTTTGTATGGGAGCGATTACATTTTACTCAATTTCTCAAAAACTTTAAGCAATGTCGAGATGGCAATCACATATGTTAGAAAACTAATAATTCTGAGTATTTGGCTCGAAGAAACTTATTGCTTATCTCTGCGTACTTTCGAGATAATAGTGACAGAAAATAACATTTTTTTTTAATGTTAATTTTTTGCTTTTTTTTTAATCATATCCTTACTTTAGCACATAATTATAATGTATGCGTAATGTCAAATAAGTAAAAAGAGACTTCTCTGTAAAAGAGGTTATGGGGGCTCACTAATGACTGAAAAGCTATGACCTTTCTGAAGGAGTACTTTCATCAGTTCTAAAAAACAATCAAAATGAAGACATATTAAGCTGCAAACATAAAGTTGAATATGTTCACAAACGATTCTGAAAAAATATTATGGTGAAAGATTAATATTTGGGTCTATATTCTCTTGAGAAATCTCTATTTCCTCGTTTTCCAACGAAAGCAATTCATTGTTCAAGATCAAAGCACTAGCCTCTGGAAACAACTGTTTATGTAAACGAGCAAACTTTGGTTTGATATGGCTGATGTAAGGATCTGAGCTAATTAGAAAGCTGTGGATAATGTCTAAATTAGTCTGAACTCTACCGATTTTTCTTGTATGTGCCATTCTAACATTCCGGAAATCTTTATTCCTCGCTTCGGAAGCTTCTTCGGAAAGCATGCCTATCGGAATAAAGGAGAAATTTTCACAAATATCAGCACCGTGTATCAACAATTTATGGACACTTGAAGGCATGTAATACCATGGATATAAGTTTACATATAGCATTGCTGTTTCTTTACAATATTCCCTAAACAAGTTGGTATTAATAAGTTGACCAGATGAAATTGTTTGTAAAATGACTGCAAATCTCTTGATTAAATCAGGGTGGATACCCGTTATTTCAGCAGATACTTCATAATTTTCAAAAAACCTTCTTGTCGTGTTACCGTCATTGGTTGTACCAAATCCCTGTTTTACTATGTCAATTAACAAACCAGTTCTTTTCCGGAATTCTTCTTGTGTCAAATTCTTTTTAATTTCTTTTAACAAATTTATCTTCTTTTCGTGCAGCCCACTTTTTGAAGTCTAAGTTGTACGAAATGTGTAAAATACATTCCATACATCTTATCCACATATGAAGCGAAGACAGACCATATTTATACATATCTTCTCTGATGAGTCTTTTGGATACAAAGTCCAAGTCATTCATTTTGCTAGGTGGGGTATTGCAAATATTACAAACAGCTGCAGAAGAAGTATTGGAAATCACAGTAGAGATTTTCCCATCAATCATAGTCATGTACAAATCATGTTTAATATCAAAATTATCTACAATTGTGGGAACAAGATTACGAATTTCTTCCTCTAAGGATGCACTTTCCTTCTTTATCAATTCATTTGTTTTGTTGTTTGGAATTGTTGGATGGAAGACCATACATTTTCTCTGAAGCAAGAATAGTTCTTAAATTTCGATATTGCCATTTTGACAAATTTGTTGAGGTGTAAAGCGCTAACGTTTTATCATCTGGTAAACACGGTTTGTCAGTCTTTTTAGCGAATAGTACATCATATACCATCTCACATGTTTCCTTGTTTTGGCTGAGTTCGTTTAATATAGCTGCTAATTTTGTTTTTTTAGACTCTTTTAATTTGGCACATAAAGCATAAACTAATTCCTCCTCTGTGTGATCTAGAAGTGTTAGAGAACGCCTTTTCTTCTGTTTATCAGATATATCAACAAATGGTTTTTTACTTGTACCATAACTTAATTGATGAGTATCCACTTGCGTTTCGAAATTTGGAATTACTTCCTCGGCAACTTTAAAAATGCTGCTTAAATCGATATTTTGACATTTTGGCCAAACTATTTGGGATTGTAACCAGTCTGAATTTTTGTTAAGAAAGGTCTTTTGAGCTCTACTGGAAGCAGACCATCTTTTTGAGATATTACTTGAAAAATTACGACAAAATAATTTAATATTACTCAAATCTTCGGAAGACAATTCAACACCAATACGTTCAATAAGGGCATTAAATAAAAATACGACATTTTTAAAACCACCTCCTGATTTAAGAACAACGTATAAGTCTAAGTTGGTGACAAATGCGGACATATTATAATTTTAAGGAAAATTGAAAACAAATTAGAATCAAAGATATCAAAGACAAAGTGACTTTGATTTTAACAAAAAAAATTACGAAAACAAATTCGACGAAAGAAAGACAAACAAAAATTATTTGATTTTAAAATCCAAAGATTCAAAATACAACAATAACAAAACAAACAAACAACAAGCATTTCTTCAAGCGCACAGAAAAAATAAGGACACGTCTTATCGCAACCACATTTAGTTGTACACTGAGTGAGGTGTACGCGCGCGATTCGTGACCGTATTACGTTACGTCATGAGAGGCGGCCATCTTGTTATCCCGGCAAACTCGCGTCGAAGCTCCATTTTGCTGGCCAGCGGACCTATTGCGATATGAGTAAGGCTATGATTAAAAAAAAGCGAACAATTAACATTAAAAAAAATTGTTATTTTCTGTCACTATTATCTCGAAAGTACGCAGAGATAAGCAATAAGTTTCTTCGAGCCAAATACTCAGAATTATTAGTTTTCTAACATATGTGAATGCCATCTCGACATCGCTTAAGGTTTTTGAGAAATTGAGTAAAATGTAATCACTCCCATACAAAAAAAAAAAGAAATATTTTTTATACAGAAAAGTATTTGAAGTAGGACAATAATATTTTTTTGCCTTATCTGTTATCATTATATCAACAATAAAAAAAAATATCAGCGGTCTACTATCAATGTCCACTTTTTTTTAATTTGGGACCAGTGTGCGACGGCCCGTTGTGTTCCACGCGCGTTCTCCTCAAAGAGATGTCAGCACCAAACTGGTGGGGTCCGAAAGGGCCGATGCCTGCCAGGGGTGCAGGTTGTTCGAAAGAAATACCGTGGCCCCTGGCACACAGGCAATTGAGGAAATACGGGTGGGTTTTAGTTAGTAAATATCTGACACGCCCTCCTGCTCCACCCAGAGCGGGAGAAGTTATTTGATGATTTCCCACCCTCATAAAAAAAAACCTGCTAACAGTCTGTGATACATAGTTTAACTATTGTGTCTGCTTAGCGGGCAGTGAACTGTCATGACATTAAAGAACAAAATCGGAGTGTCTGAAGTATTTCTCAATTAGATGAACACACCAGCAAACATTAGACCAGTCGAAACATATCCAATTTCCACTACAAAGTCAATCCGCTAGACCCAAAGTGGAAGTCCAAATCAGCGAGCACACAAAGATCAGTTAGGAAAGAGGTAAGTACCTCCTTCAGTCCTGAGAACAAAGTTAATTAAAACGAATTGTAGTTGCAATGTCAAAAAGACAGGAAAGCAGTAATAATCGCTAACCTTCCAAGGCCGCTTGTAAACAGGGCAATGAAATTGCGTTATAACAGTGGTTAATTACTAAAACCATGATTAGATACATTCTCACTAGATACGTATCTGCTGTGGTAATTGTATGTATGTCTGTCTTGATATGTATGCACGTTTTGTAGATAAAGAAAGAAAGTTGCTTTGCTCATAAGTTTGTTGCAATTATGAATTGTCTACCGAAAGTAAATTCAATTTACTGTTATTATCCAAACTAGTTGCTTGTGGCTAAGTAACAATAGCTGCACGGGTCGATCGATCAGGTTAAGCTACGCTTGCCGCGGTTGGTCCGTAGATGGGTGACCATCTTTACATACCAAGACCCCTCCGTGCCTCGGAAAGCACGTTAAGCCGTTGGTCCCGGCTGTCATTTGTGGATCTTTGACAGTCGTTACGGGTCGTCAGAAGCCCGAAAGTCTGACAACCAGTCTTACCAAGGGGTATCGTATTACTTGGGTTGTGGAGGTCAGATAGGCAGTCGCTCCATGTAAAATACTGGTATTCAGCTGCATCCGGTTAGACTGGAAGCCGACCCCAACATAGTTGGGAAAAGGCTAGGCAGATGATGATCCAAACTAGTTGTAAAATTGTTTCATCTTCGCCGTTCGTCCTCAAAGTTACTTCACCTTCACGAACCTTATCATCATCCTTCTTCTGCCTGTCCTTGTCTCAATTTATTTCAGATCGAAGCATACACATTTTCTTCCATTCATTTCTATCAATAGTTATCTCACCTTCCTTGCATTTACAATAATAAAATTTAAGGTCCTTAACCGGTAAGTACGGTCACCAAAAGACATAATTAACCAGGATCGTCGGTTAGGAATAGTTCAAGTTTAGTAAGGAACCGATGGATGTTTTCGAATAAAATATGAGTAATTTAATTAATAGAAAACAAACGGTTCATTTATCAAAAATATACATTGGTTTCTTACTAAACTTCAACTATATCTGACGAACCTTGGTCACTTACCTCTTTTGGTGACTATACACCGTGACATTTTAGTCGTCTTACAACGGCAGCCCACTTCATGTATCCAATGACTACTAATCATTTATAATAAAAAATATATATTTTTGAACATTTGCATAATTAAAAAACTTAAAATATCATTCACTAAGACGCATGACGTAGTTTGAAACATCTTATTATGGAGATGGAATTAATGATGGAATGTAATAGTAGGTAGGTAGATATCTTCTACCGTTTGATACATAAACATTATTAACAGGGAGGGTGTTTCATAATTCTAAAGCATTATTAATTTATGTTTGTACCTATTATCTTAATTAATGGTAACAATGTTTTAATCGCGCCTAGAGGTATTTATGACAGATACATTGAGTCGTCTTACAAAGGTGGTCCACCTTTCTAAGACGACTAAAATGTCAAGGTGTATATAAGCGCCAGGCGTTAGGGTAAAAGATAGATCTAATTCACATTTGCAATGTAGAAAGATACAAAAAAATAACTGCCATTCACGCCAATGCTAATTCTGAAGACCTTATTACTAACATTGCTGTTCTGTCTCCCATTCAAGACGCGATAGCCGCCTAGTAACTTATCGATGACGCACGCACTATCGTTTATCGTTCACGTACTCGTGATCTGAATATAAGGATCACTGTTAGTCTTTGGGCGATGCATTCAATGTCACATTCAACGTTTCATTGAACGATTCAAGGATTAATAAGGCATTTGACCACATATATTGACCGCAACATACAGAACTATTGTTTGTATTGATTAACGATCGATTTGTCTTTTGATATTTTGAATGTTTTATTGTCCATCGAGTTCCCGATTAGGAAATTTTCCGCCTCTATTTTAGATTTACCGTATATCTATATGTGTACCTACCACGATGTCATTACGTATCATAAATTCTTCATTTCAATGTTACGAAATGCAAGGCGGTGTTACGTCCACCGCTATCGTCGTAGACGATACATTTTTTTTTAATCGCTATAGCTATAATGACAGTAAGTGATGGTAATCTTGATGCATAATTCCATGACATGCTCATTTTATATGAAGCTGGTGATCACGCGAACTTCATTTAGTTTAATATCAACTTCATGACTAAGCATAAATATAGGAGAGGAGAGAAACAAATGACGTCTTGGTAGAATTAGAAAATAAGAGGTTTTGTAGGCTAGAACATGAGAAATGGTAATGTGGGATGGTCACTGAATTTATTAGCTCGTTTTGCTGAACCAATTGTGAATCCTATAAGCAAAGATTCTGAATATATTCGAGCGAATTTACAGACTGATGCAATAAACTCCCTGTTTGATGCTTCTCTAAATTATGGGTGCTGTCGTATCCTATTTTATAGAGTGCTATAAAAGCAAATTGAAATATACTTAATTCAGCATTGGAATGCTAGCTAAATAATATCTTATAACCTCTTAGAAAGTAAAGAAACAACGTTGAGAAATAAGTACTTGGACCGTTTCATGGCTATGGTGCAGCGTGGCGGCTAATTGACGGCTGAGAGTTACACACCGTGACAAGAAAATATTGTCCATCGAAAAGCCGACAGCGAAACATTTGTATTTTTGTCATTGAGTGGCAAATAAGCCGATGGCCCACTTGTTAGTAAGTAGTCAACGCCACCTATTGACATCTATAATACCAGAGGAATCGCAGACCCGGCAACCATACCTTTCAAGTTAGAGCCACACCCTGCGACATTGATGTGACGTCTACGAACCCACACCGAGCCCGCGTGGTACTTTACAGCCCACTCCCACTCGACGAGAGGAGGCCTGTGTCCCGGCAGTGGGAACATTATAAGCCAATTTTACAAACTCTGCTCAGCAGACATAAAGTTAAGTATAGGTTAGTACTCCCCTGATGATCTTCACGAAGAGATCTACTATACTCATATAACCGTTCTTATATATATAATCGTACTTATTTTCAAACAAGATATTTACATAATTTAGGTATAAGCTAACAGTCTTAAAATAGTATACGAAAGTACATATTAGTATTTTACCGTCTAACAGTCTAACCCTCTCAACCCTCTAACTTCATATTATCCCATAGCGGGCTTCCCCGGCGTTTCCACCTTTACCATAACTGGCAAAATGTGGGTGTACTATAGGTACATCTAGCTGGTTAGTTAGATGTACCTATAGAACATCATACCTTTGCTAAACCTTAGGGGAATGGGTTCATTCCCCGAAGGGTTAGGCAAAGGTGTGATGTTTTGGTATGTGTTCTATTTTTAGTCTATTTCGTCGGTGTGACGTGCTGTTAACTGCTGTTGCAACGAACGATACGTCCTTGTGTCTGATGTCATCGGCTAGTTACAAAATTATTATGTTTTATCAGAGAAGTGTGTTGCCATATTTTTTCGTCGTGTAAATATTGATAGAACTTGTTGAGTAATTTTGACGTCTGCTCACATATTATCGACGGTAGCTTAATTTTCAAAGCGCACGTATGTCATACGACGTTTTATAACATATTTGCAGGGAAATAAATAAAAGTCAGACTTTCTTAAACGAGTAAATCTTTAATCACTTGTTAAAGCAGTTAGAAAAAATTTAACAATTTGTAAAATTGATTATTACTTGTTCACAAATTAGCGATGCGCGCGCATCAGCGCTTTTTTTTAAGGCAAAGGCACAAACAGCCAGTATAACTAATAAAGTAAATTAATATTTTTTTGTTTTTGTTACAGATAAATGGTTGTAATTTATTGTCAAAACTAATTAAATTAAAGAATCAAATGTTTATTTTTTATATTTTATCTCTCAAAGTTAATTTTATTCATAAAATGTTGACCACTTTTCTGACATAAAAACTCTTTGCTAAGATTTAAAAAAGTACCGTTCGTTTTAGACGGAGCATCTTGATAAACCGTGCGTTTTACATTACAATAACGCACAAGTGCGTAATGACATACATTATGATATTGAAATTGGTGTAATAAGAGACCCTTTACGAGCAAATGTGTTATAAATGTAACATTACACCTTTGCAATGCGTAACGCCCTTCAGTTATTAAGCTGGTAAAATGCACTTTATCTTTCTGTGAACTCACTTTCGATCAATTAATTACAATAATTCATTAGTGTAATTAGGTCTCTATTATTGACTATGCGTAAGACTAAATATAAAATTTAATAGACTTGAAAGCTTCCTTTGTCGTGATTAATTATCAAATCAACTCATTTTATTTCAGACAACTAAAATCCATAAATTGTTAATAAAAGATTTGCTTAAAACACTATTGTTAGTAACTTAATCTAAAACCAAATGACTGAGAAGACCACCCAACAACTAAAAATACCGACAAATGGCCACTAAGGTATAAGTCTTCTCACAAAATGGCTTATTATGGTGGAAGAAACGTTTGCCGCCACAGCCTTCAGGATGCTATTGTGACTGCCCCTTATTCTGCTCAGGAGTGAGGCCGTTTTTTTACGGATTATGGCATGAAATCCATCGTTATGATTTACCCCAAACATTTCTGAGGCACTACAAAAACGAGGCAGTCGCAACATCATCCTAAAAACATTATTGTATTGGACGCGTAGAACATCCCGCTGGATGTTCTACGCGTCCAATACAATAATGTTTAATGGGTAACTCGAAGGTCGCTACCTTTTCGAGTAGTTGACCCAAAGATTGCAGGTGTAAAGACTCTGACAATAAGCTTTAAAAAGTGTTTTCTTAACTTGGTCAGTACACCGAGCAAATCTTCGTGCCAACATATTACCCCTGACCACCAGAGCCCTACGCTCCCTCTCAATGTCCACATGGTCACTGAGGTCGTCAGTAAGAAAATGGCCAAGATATTTAAACTTACTGAGTCTCCGTATAGGTGTACACCTATGGACTGGTCTATAATGTCAAGAACGCACGAATGTACTCACATTTCTTGACATTATAGACCAGTCCATGTGAAGCAGCGTAAGTCTCACATGCATGCAGCAGGTCCACGATCGCCCCCGGTGATGGGCCCAGCAGCACCATGTCATCGGCATAACTGATGTTGTTGCAACTTACTCGGCAATGAGGTCATTTACACATAGGTTGAAGAGTCGGGGAGACGACAAACCACCCTGCCTCACCCCGTACTCTCCAACCCATATGAAACGGAGAGCGCATTTGACCGTTTTACACGGTTTGTCTGGCTACGATACCAAAACTGCAATACACTGAGCCGGTATACCCCTATTCCTCAATTTAATTATGATAAAATCGAAACATTTACTGTCTCGGTAAATCCTCATAAAGGGATCCTTGAAATTAATCAAAATAAATAATCAAAATCTACAAAGTAAGGTTACTTTGTAGATTTTTATTATTTCTTATGATTAATTTCGTACTTTGTAGGTAACCTTTGTAGGTAAACTTTGTAGGTAACCTTTGTATTACCTACAAAGTAATTGCCAAACCTGATTAATCCTCTAGTGCCGCACCCAAATTCCATTAATAAAAAAGCAACATACGAACTTGCAAATTTAAAGCTGACGCTTTTTCTTGGGCTCGTTAATCAATCAATGACAACAAGAGCTGACTGACCAATTTCATGTATTTTTTTTGCTATTTTATGGGCACATGGGCACTATAGTCTAGTCTTACTATCTGCTTTGCGCCAGAGCAACTCTCAGGAGATTTAGTAGAAAATGAAATGTCAATTAAATGTTCCTATAGTACAGAGGAAGCTATAGGTACACATGACACTCTATAATAATAATATAGAGTGTCATATGTTATAAGCAGATTTGAAATCAAATATTTTTAGATTTTTTTTCTGTCTAAAGCATCCCACAGCAGCAATCATGTGTAATTAGTTCAAATGCTTCAACAATACTGACAGAATCTGGGCTTCGCTCTTAGAATCCATGATCTTAATTTTCGTGTTTTGTTTTAAGAACAACGGAAGGTCATGCAAACACCACGTTTAAGGTTAATGCACACGAAATCATCCGTTCAAGATATTAAATGTAAGTAGGTATACCTACTTACATTTAAAATAAACAATGTGCTAGATAAATGCTTATTTATACGTGAGCTAATAAGAACGTTAGATGGAATGCATATTTCACGGCTATTTGCTAATTCTGCATCGAATGTTAAGAATAAATCTATTTATAAAGTAGGATGTAGGAACAAAAAATCTTTGTGGTTTTATTGCAGCAAGTTATGCGGAGGTAGAGTTATCGTTATCATGATTATGTTTGAATGTATTATACATCACTTAACATCGTCCATTCATGGAAGTCATTAATTCGAATTGTTCCTTAAAATATCCATTTAAAGGGTTTCTACAAATTCTTCTACTTCTTATGCATCAACCAACACGTGTTATTTTACTTGCAACAGTTTTGAACTTTGCGTTTTTTCTTTGTTTTTTGACAGTCGAATAAAATACACTATTAGCATAATCATACCGATTCAAGCCGACTTTTTCTCGGTAGTGTCATGTCAAAGCTACATTTCCAGTTTGCGAGCACCGTTGTCCGTCGGTTTCGGTGCGGCCATGTATTTTTTGCGACCGCTTTCTCTCATGCTTTCACCATGACGACCAATGGCCGGTCATTTTGGACATTATTCGATGTTTGAATGTTTGCCGGGTGCTTTTGGATTTCCGATGAATCAAATTAAACAATTGATTACGAATATTATGAAAACGGTTTTTCTTAAAATAATCATAAACTTGTTCTTATACATGCATATCCACTTATGTGAATAAACAAACAATCAATGAACATAACAAATAAGGATAGAATGATTAGTAACGGTTTCTAAAACCGTAGAAATTAAAGGAATTTGAAGTTGAATTCGCGCTTTTTAACCGACTTCAAAAAAGGAGGAGGTTTGTTACCTCAGAACTTTCGACTGGGTGAAGATTCTTTTTTATTTGAAAGCTGGTACTTCCCGTGTGGTCCCATTTCATATAGATCTAATGATGCGTTTCGGAGACAGGCAACGGAACTCTTCAAAAAATTACAGCAAATTAATCGCGATTGCTGCTACTTATCGCATAAATATGCATTGTTTTGACCCCAAGGATGATGAAATTTCGAATTGTGTGGGGTAGGTACTATAACTAAAAAGTGAAAAATAAAAAACTTTTATCAAAAAAAAAACAACCGACTACCAAAAAAGTTTTTAATTTTTTTCATGTAAGAACTAACTTCGCCGTCTCTATCTCGTGGTAAAATCGGGATAAAAAGTATCCTATGTCCTTGTCCAGGCTTATGGTCTACCCTTGTGCCAAATTTCACCTAAATCCGTTCAGTCATTGTAGCGCGAAAGCGTAACAAACAAACATTTAAAAAGTCAAATCTTTTCTCTTCAAAATATTTATATAGTTTAGATAAATCGTCGTAGACAGTTACAATGCTTTTATCATTAATTCTAACGGTACCTACAATACTGACTCTTTAATGTTATAGGCTAGTAAAGATGAAGAGTTTATTGTTACAAATACTGTTGGTCTAGCTTTCCTCTCTACTAATTACCTCTCTAAATGCACATGCACACATTCATAGATCCGCAGCGAATTAATTGAACATAGTAATTACTTAGGTAATGACACCTATTAGATACTAAATTATTAGAAACAAAAGTTTAATAACCAGAACTGGACACCATATCTACCATATCCACCATATATAACATTAGAGAAAGACGTTAAATCTTCAAATGAACTGCGAAACACAGCCGAAGCAAGTTTCGTTCCACCTAAGAAATGTCATAACATTTCTCAAGCTAAGCTGAGAGTTATAAACTATTTCGATACTAGAAGTCGGTATCGCAATTCCTTGCAAGATCATCGCGGGCGCAGATCGATCGCTGAGTATCTAACCGGACGGCCTTCTCGGGACGTTTCCCAACCTGCGCACGCGTTGACGTGCCTAGCGGAAGGACGTACTGCCTTACACCATAGACATACGTTAAGTGTTAGAGTGCTCCATTACAGATAATTGCACTTACAAGTCTTGTTACTTTGATTGACCTTTTTTTCAACCTTTAGTTTAGCTATATTTATGTTTATAAAGTGAAGATTATAGCAATTTTCGAGTGCAGTTATATTTTGTCTTTTCAAAATCTCATCAGTCATCATCTATACATTTATCTCCTTCAAGTTTCAAAGTATAGTCATCACTAGATTATAAGCTACAACTTTATTTTACAATAACATTCATCACTACGTGTATGGCTAGCTTCACCATGTTGTATCTGTAGAACAGTTTCCATCATTAATTTTAATGTTCACATGAGTGTAACCGTATTATGCAACTGTTGTATCTTCGCTGCGGGCAGGTAGTACAAAATCTGTTAGAAATTAGGTAATTAGTTCATACCAAATATGCATTCACAGCTTGAAATTTGATACAATCTGACGTTGCGTCTTTTGGAAATGTGCATTGCAATCATTTATTTTTTGTCGTGTCTGTTTTAATGTAAGAAGGAGTAATTTAATTCGATGACAAAGTGATTTATCATTTCCTAATTATCTTGAAGATATAACATAACATCACGCCTTATTTTCCCGAAGGCTTGGGCAGAGGTGTACCTATAGAACAGTGTGTAGTATTATCTTGAACAATGGATTTTAATATCGTCGGCTTATTCTAGTGTGTTAAGATCGGCCGGACAATGTTAGTCCCATCTAAATGGGTCACCATGGTCACAGTATAATAAAATGAGTAAGTTACTTTATTAAACTGTGCCATGGTATTTGTAAATAATGGACCAGAATTACCAGAATTACCTCGTTATGCGGTATTGTCAGGTAATCACTATTGTCATAACAATAACTAAATTATTCCACCAATAAAGCCTTTTTATCATCAGCCCATGGTACTTTTCTCTATATCGATAACTCTTGTAGTTTTTTAAGAAAACTGGAGTTGTTTTCTATTGGGCGATACACTAGTCCACTAAATAGTGCCCTTGAACGAAATTACTTAATGTCGAGAAGGTATCTTATTGAAACTGCGCCCATTTCATTTCACATACCGATTGCTTTGCCAGTAGGTTAATATTGAGACATAATGTATAATCTTCTACTCGTATTATTATGAGCAATGTGATGTGTTGTAGACTTTTATCTCTTTTTTTGTATATCGTCAATTCGTTATTTTTATTCGAAACGGCATATATATCTTCATTAAGACGATCGTTGTTAAAATTATGATTAATTGTCTTCATAAATCTCGTTTAAAAAGGTATTTTGATATTATTTGATATGGGTATACCGCAATTCAAATTACATAAGTACACTAAAACTTGATTGTTTATTTAAATTGTTTGTGTATCTGTTCTTGATTAAACCGTTAATCTCAATAAAGTTGCATTAAATACAGTTCATTGCACTACGTTGGATTTAACTATTGGGTTTGTCCTTGAATTCGGTCTGCTGAATGAAGTATTGTTGGCAATTAGCCTAACAATTATTTCATACAACATGAAACAAGATCTAGAGATAGGTTTGATTAAATCATGCTGTATACCTATACGAGAGCTCATAGAGGCAGGATCGCCTTGAAATACTTTCGAACCACGTGAACTAAGCGAAAACGTTTACCTAATAGAATCAACGTTTAATTATCCCTTCGATGACAACAAACTTACCTATGGATACAGGTGTCAGTCAGCCGGTGATCAGTTGATCACAAACACTGGCACTTTGGAAACCTATTTTATAAATTTTGAATTTAGAACAGGTGGTTGGATATTCGGATAGATAAATTCCGCGACGGATGTGCTAATGTTTGGTGTGGCGTCGGCCTGTGGCGGCGCGCGACGCTGCAGATCGACTGAGTGAGACTGGCGCGGAGTGGCTGCGCGCGCACCGCGACCCTCAGACCCTCAGTAGACGGCCTTCACGCACAGCTCACGGGGTGACTTCCCATGACTACAATAAACAAAGAGTTTTAATGCTATTGTCATGTCGTTGCCCGATGATTTGTGTTTTTTTTTTATCCGAATGTAAATTCTTAACGATTTTGACCACAGGAGCTTTTCCTTGTGGATAAGTTTTAGCGTTATTTTATTACCGTAATTGTCTAGAGTAAAACAGTATTTTATTAAGAGAGTTTGATGCTAATTCTATATTTATTATTTGTGGTGGTACCTATTGGAAGAGATTTACATAAAAGTGGTTTTAGCTGTTTGTCTCAAACTAATCTATGAAAAGAATAACCTATACTGCATGTCCTCTTTGGATTGTTTTGAAATATGTATATCTTAAGGAAGTGTACCAAATAACGAAATCCACTAGCTTGTCAAATACGGACATGGGTGTATCAAAATCTTCTCAGAAACATACGCCCTAATTCCTATGTTAATTGGTATGCTAGACAAAATATTAATTAACGAGTAGGTTTAAGTGTATGCTACACAAATTTGCGTGGGTGTGCAATAAATAGCCAATAGAATCACAACTGTAAATGTTTTCAACGACGGAATATTTTTTGATGGCTTTTGACTTTTCGGCTATCAAGGTAGTAAAACTCCTTTCTCTTTGTTGAGAGTTGTATTTGTCTCTCTTTGTTTTTTTTTTGTTTGCCTATCTTCGTATTATCGGCTGGACGTTTTGGTGGAGTAGTGGTGGCCTAGTGGTAACGGCCGCGACTTACGAGATGTAGGTCGTAGGTTCGAACCCAGACACGTGCTTTACTTTGTGTAAATTATTTCACCACCACAGCTCTCAAAACGGTGAAGGAAAACATCGTGAGGAAACCGGCATGTCCTAGAACGAACTCTTACGTCCCGCACCACACGGAACCTTCAAATCTAAAAGTGAAAAATAAAAACTTTTCCAAAAACAAAAAACAACCTACTTCCGGAAAAACGCGGTGAAAAAAATTTAAATACATAGCCAAAGTCACCGATTTCTGAAATTAAAGTTATTTTCCACTTTGTAGTGTTTTCCCGGAAGTCGGTTGTTTTTTTTTGGAAAAAGTTTTTAACGTCTCGTCTGTCCGAACGTGGTCTAATTTGTCGAGACCACGGAGTAACGTGGTCGAGACAGACTGCTTTACTTACGACTTGGTCATAATTATGTTCCGTGTGATCTTTCGCTTCTAATTTTGCTATCGTCATTCAAAGCCGACAGTGGATTATTAAAGCTTAAGATCTCAGATCAAGATTCTACAAGTAATACCAATATTTCGTTAATCGAAAGATCGTTTATACTTATACAACCCATGAACCCAAGTTTTAGCATGCGAAACCCGAATCACGTGTCTAGTGTTTTTATATAAAGAATCTTTGTACAAACAAAACTGTATCGTGAATAATCACAAAGTTATAAGCTTGTTATGTTCTTTAGTTGTCTAGCAGTGGCGAAAGCACCATATAACGCGATTCCTACCGGCTTCCCTTCGGTGATTCGCATCTCTACCGCGTTTGAAAACTGGCACGTCAGTAGTGTCTACTATTGCCAAAAAAATATAGTTACATTACGGGTATTTAATTCACCATAGTATTCAAACAACAAAAACGCTTATTTTTAGCTTTGTATTACAACAAAACAAAAATGTTCTAAATTAAACCCGGCGCCAAAACGTCATAATTGAGAACTAAAAATTCACACAACAGCGATCCCGTAGTGATGTCACTTTAGGTCACGTGGCACCGCTTGATATGGACGAGAGAAAGCTGCTGTACAACAGGTTATGACAGAGATATATAGAAAAATGCGTCAGCGAGAACAAGATGGAGGAATATTGCACATTTTATTTGGTTTTCAGCTGTTCAATTTTATTGTATTTAATTCTTTACATTCCTATATAATTTTTAGAATGATAGGAAGTATTCTTTATTGATAAGTCCGTAAGTTAAAGCCGACTTCGCTTCGGCTTCTATCTTAGAAGAAATTACACCTCGCCGCTGTTGTCTACACAAACATGGTCACCACGCGGCACACCGCGCTCCCCGCGCATCCAATGTCTTATTGTGCTCATTGATAATAATTAGCCGGGGGGAACTTAACCGTACGGCGATTGTATTGTACTTAACTGGTGATCACATTTTCCATCACACTTGCAAAACTTTTATGGGAAATAATATAACATCGTGTAAAAATTATTGGGATCGATTCAGTTACTTATTCTAAACAAAATATATTCAGGTTTCGCATAAACTAAAAATAATGTTGTACCTATACGTCAAGAATGTGAACTACTCATGGACTAATTGATTGTACTAGCTTTTGCCAGCGGCTTCGCCCGCGTGGAGGTCGAAAACTATCCCACGGGAACGTAGTACCGGAATAAAAAGTATCTTATGTGTTATTCCATGATACAAACTACCTGTGTACCAAATTGCATTAAAATCCGTTCAGCCGTTTTTGCGTGAAAGAGTAACAAACATCCATCCATACTCACAAACTTTCACATTTTTTATATTATAGTAGGATTATAAGTCCATGGAACTACTTGAATATCTTACTAGCTCTTACTAAGTATACAATCTTTTTCGTATAGGACCGGTCTGCCCGTATCAAATGCTGTCGAAATTTTAAAACTGGATTTAAACAGTTGAAACAGATCTGGTTGAAATGTAACTTCTACAGCATGTGAAAGACCATAACAGTTATGGGAACATTTTTGTGGTGAAATGTATTTGTAGTGGAAGATTTTTATTGGTAAATGAATAGTTTTATTCGACCACCTTGACGAGCTTGAGATTAATCTTTTCATCTAAAAATAACAAATCACCATGCAGAAAGTACAGATATCCCAAGAAAAGTACTTATTCGATTCGGGAATCCGCGTCTTTCTTCAGAATGCGAACGCTTGATGATGAGATCTATTATAGAGCTGTTACAACCATGGAAGCATCTACTTCCCTATTTGGTATTACCATCGATACAAAATTATAGTTTAACATATAATGCAGTTCCGAAAAAAAATTCAAAATTGTGAGTGACAGATGCCCCGAAAGAGAGAAAACTTCATACAAACGTGGAATGACTAAAACTTGAACTTTGCCTGTGTGGAGGTTACTCTGTGACGTTCGTGCTAATTCGGAAAAACGAAGACTACCGAAGCGCATAGGTACCTTTTCTAGTTTAACTATAGATCAGGGCCTCAAGTCTGCTATTACAATAGTGTCAGAATGGTCGATCATGATTTCATAATTGTTGATTTTGACAAGTTTGGTAATCTACTAACATAATGGCGTCATTATGACTTTCCAATGATCAGCCACCGACACTCCATTGAAAGAAATGGCATTTATTGGCAATCTCGTACATAATGACAAATGAATGACTGACTTAGGCGGTAATCTGCTAAAATTTAACACTAATAAACTAATATATATTAATAAGTAATATGTAAAAACATATATTAAAATGAAATCGGGCATGAATAAATGTTCAAATTTAGTAGTAATTTTTGGAAAATCATTTCTACTAACGGGTTTTATAATAATGGCAATACGACAATGCCATTATGACACAATTCTATTACGACACCATTGACCGCCCAATGATCGACCATTATGAATTTAGCAGATTACGAACTTTTAGCAAAATGACAATGGGATCGTGTTGGAATGACGAATTTATAAAAATAGCAGACTTGGGCCCCTGGTGCACCTACTTATATTTCAGCCTAGTTTTCCAATTATAAATACAGCCATACACCTTAATGATGTAAACTAATAGTAAAGCTGAAGAGTTTGTATGTTATTTTGTTGTCGTTTGTTTGAGCGGGCTGATCTCTGAAACTACAGTAGGTATAGTCGCGTTTGAAAAAATGTTTTTGCATTAGCATTAGATAGCCCAATTCTTGACGAAGCCTATTTAAATTCACGCAAAGACCCTTAGAAGCCGAGCGAAAAGAAAAAACGAAGTTATAGCGCGCTCGCTGCGATGCGACGGAGTGGGTTGGAGAACAAACAATTTCACGCGGATGCAGTCAGGGGTAGAAACTAGTCCTACTTATCCTACTCATCATCTGCCTCGCCTTTTCCCAACTATATTGGGGTCGGTTTCCAATCTAACCGGTTGCAGCTAAATACCAGTATTTTATAAGGAGCCACTCCTTATCTGACCACCACAACCCAGTTACTGGGTAATACGATACCCCTTGGTAAGACTGGTTGTCAGAATTTCGGGCTTGTGACGACTCATAACGACTGTCAAAGATCCATAAATGACAGCCGGGACCAACGGCTTAACGTGTTTTCCGAGGCACGGAGGGGTCATGGTATGTAAAGATGGTCACCCATCCACGGACCAACCGCGGCAAGCGTAGCTTAACCTGATCGATCGAACCATGCGGCTAATATTACTTAGCCACGAGCCCCTCAAGTCCTACTATCCTACTAATATCGTAAATGTGACAGTTTGGATATTTGTTACTAGACGCAACAACGATTGAGCGAATTTGGATGAAATTTGGCACACCGATAGTACGTAACCCATAATAACACATCGGATACTTTTATCCCGATAGTACGTTCTCGTTGGATAATTTTCGACCTCCACGCGGGCGAAGCCGCTGGCAAAAGCTAGTCTATTAATAAAGCCATCGACCCTGACAACTGCATCCGCTCAAAACCTATTTCGGAAACTTACGAAATATGCAAACATGTGCAACTCCATTATTAATATTAAGATATTAATTCTAATCGCCTAAATGGAAAGGTTGATTGAGCAATAATACGAGTATGTCCAAATCGTGCATATCCATTTTAATGTTCGTATCGAAGATAATTACATATTATAAACTTAGGTACCTCATTTTCTCAGCACTAGTGCAAGACTCCAGTGATGTAGGATACAGAAAAACATCGTGCAAAAATCTGGACTTAATAGTTTGATGTCACAAACAAAGGCTTCCGCAGACCGGCGCGACGCGACATGCATTAAGTTTTCATATAAATTGTTCCAGTAAAATCAGCTCATCGGTTGCTAGCCTTCGCCAGAGTTTAAATAATGTGACACGAGCTTTTTAGTGCTTATCAAGTAATTTACCATTTTATTTTGTACCACCTTGTAACAACTTGTAGCAAAAAGCCATCCACAGAGATAACGACCGTCTGAACAAAAGATTTTTTTTTTGGTTGGGAAATCATCAAATAACTTCTCCCGCTCTGGGTGGAGCGGAAGGGCGTGTCAGACTTTTACTGACTAAAACCCACCCGCGTACCCTCAGTTGCCAATGTGCCAGGGGCCGCGGTATCTCTTTCGAACAACCCGCACCCCTGGCAGGCATCGGCCATCGGGATCGGGATATCTCGTTGAGGCGCGCGTGGAACACAACGCGCCGTCTCGACCCGGGCTTGGTCCTTACCGGACAGCGAGCTACCCATTATTCGCCGTCGGCAAGCCCGCGCCTACGGTGGCCGGGAATCAGCCTGGGATTCCCGACGCCCAGGGCATCTCCTGCGAAGGCTACGGCCGTGAGGGCGCATGTACTGCCTCTCCCTCAGGTGCGCCTCCTCCCTCTTTGCGAGCATCACTGCTTTGCTGTAGGAGGTGACGGCTAACCATGCACTCTCGCTCCGTACCATGGCCTGGACCAGGGTGCCTACTCTCTAACTCCGTCAACGAAGATACGGGCCCGTCCGAAAGTAGTTCGAAAATTCTTAGCGAATCCTACAGCCAATTAGCTAACTTTTTTGGACGGCAAAAAACATACAGAGAGTAGGGACAGCTATCAAATCGTGTTGTCATTCATTCTTAGTTCGGGCTCCAAACTAATCTTCTGTCTGTAAGTGATACGGAGTTGGAAACGACTGTTACGTCGACCGAAACGATGGACATCGTGTTTAGGGAGTAGGCCCCCTGGGCCGGACGCGAGAGATCGCCGCCGCCGATAGCCTTCACGAGGACACGGCGGTGCTCCGCCCAAGCGGGGCAGACCTCCACCGTATGCTCCACCGTGTCCTCAGGGCGATCTTCGCAGTGGAAACACCCGGACGTTTCCTCCCGCCTTATGCGAAACAGGAACCTCCCGAAACAACCGTGTCCGGTGAGGACCTGTGTCAGGCGGAAGGTGAGGACGCCATGCCGCCTCTCAAGCCACTCCTCAAAGAGGGGGACTTACCGCCGCAATCGTGGCGTGCCCAGCACTGGGTTGCGACTATCGCACTCTCCACGTCGCCATGAGATCCCGCCGGAGCTCTGTTCGCTGCGCCACGATTTCCCGCGGCAGCGGAGTTACGCCCCGGCGTTTGGCCTCCTTTGACATTAGCCTCCAGATCCCATGGCGGCAATCCGCCAAAGAGGCCCACCGCATCACCGGAGATCGTGTGGTATCCCCATCTTTAATAGTAATGGTGGTCTTTGGTCGTATCTTTACTTTAATGGTTCAGTTACCATATATTCATGGAGGACGCTGATAACAAGCGCCGACATACCAAAAAAACAGGAATTTAGAAAAATTCTGCAGCTCTATAGGTATAGTCCACCTCAAAGAGATGCAATTTAATTGTTACCATTATATTTTAACTTTTTTAGCTTTGTTGTTATCTCTATTGTGCATGCTCTGGTCTCCTGTAAGTGAAGGAGTACACCTACTGAATACCTGACGTTGCCCTGTATTTATGTGTCATGTATTGTGTACATCTTTCGTTGGAGATCCTAAATCAATAAATAAATAAATTGAATAAGGTATTTTAATATACATGAGAAAAAATCTAAAAAAATATTATTGAGATAGCTTAGGCAAAAACCAGTCAGAAAATGTTGGTTTTAGTTCATAAAATAACAAAATAAATTTAAAAATACAATTCAATGATTTAAGTTTTTTAATCTGTTTTTTAACACCATGAAATAGTAGCCGCCATGTTATTACGTCATACCCCTGTTTTAAGTAATCAACTGAACAACTTTGTACTTTTATTATTTTCGTAACCAAAGTATTTTTTTTTATTTTGGGCACGCCACGATTGCGGCGGTAAGTCCCCTCTTTGAGGAGTGGCTTGAGAGGTGGCATGGCGTCCTCACCTTCCGCCTGACGCAGGTCCTCACCGGACATGGCTGTCTAGGGAGGTTCCTGTTTCGGATAGGGCGGGAGGAAACGCCCGGGTGTTTCCATTGCGAAGATCGCCCTGAGGACACGGTGGAGCATACGGTGGAGGTCTGCCCGGCTTGGGCGGGGCACCGCTGTGTCCTCGTGGAGGTGATCAGCGGCGGCGATCTCTCGCGTCCGACCCTGGCCCAGGCCATGGTACGGAGCGCGAGTGCATGGCTAGCAGTCGCCTCCTTCAGCGAAGCAGTTATGCTCGTAAAGAGGGAGGCGGCGCACGTGAGGGAGATGCATTACATGCGCCCTCACAGCCGTGGCCTTCGCAGGAGACACCCTGGGCCTCAGGAATCCCAGGCTGATTCCCGGCCACCGTAGGCACGGGCTTGCGGACGCCGTCCGGGTAATGGGTAGCTCGCTGTCCGGTAAGGACCAAGCCCGGGTCGACGGCGCGTTGTGTTCCACGCGCGCCTCAAAGAGATGTCAGCAGCAACTGATGGGGCCCGCAAGGGCCGATGCCTGCCAGGGGTGCGGGTTGTTCGAAAGAGATACCGCGGCCCCTGGCATACAGGCAACTGAGGGAACACGGGTGGGTTTTAGTCAGTAAAAGTCTGACACGCCCTCCCGCTCCACCCAGAGCGGGAGAAGTTATTTGATGAATTCCCACCCAAAATTAAATAATATTTTACATTCAGAAACAGCAAACAAACGATAAGTAGAATAATAACTCATTTTTTTAAACCATAAGGCTCGTGCAGACTAGCGCGACGCGACGGTCGCGTCGTCGCGGCGCTCGTAGAACAATTTCTATGAAAACTTAATGGAAATTGTTCTACAAGTGTCGCGTCGCGCTGTCGCGTCGCGGCTGTTTGAAGAAGCCTTCATCATGCAAAATATCAACGCATTTGTTTACACAGAAAACTGACGTCATACTCACAGAGCAATATGGCGTCAACTGCGTCCAGCGTTTTCGTCAAATTACGCGTGAAATATGAAAATGTAAAATTTAAATGCATTTTAATGGCACCAATCGATTCAATAAATGTTTTTGTGGTTTTTTAGTATTGTATAATCTAACTAGCTTTTGCCAGCGGCTTCGCCCGCGTGGAAGTCGGTGTATTATACATATAAACCTTCCTCTGGAATCACTCTATCTATTAAAAAAACCCGCATCAAAATCCGTTGCGTAGATTTAAAGATTTAAACATACATAGGGATATAGCGATAGAGAAAGCCACTTTGTTTTATACTATGTAGTGATTATGACACTTTAAAAAAATGGGTATAATATCCTATTATCTACAATCTTTGTGCCATAATATTGGATCAATATGATCACACATTGGTTACTTAATTATAGCTAAACAGTTATACAGTATAAATAATTCTCACCATTCTCCTGCCCTTATCCCAATTTATATTTGGGGTCAGCACAACATGTCTTGTCTTTTCTGCCATACTTCTCTATTAGTCGTCATCTCGGTAGTCACACCCTTTTTAACTATATCATCATTCACACAGGCTATCCATCGTTTCTTTGGTCTTACCCTACTCTTATAGCCATCGACATTCATATTCAAAACTTTCCGTACGACATTTTCCACATTGATACAGTACCTATTATGGAACTCAAATTGTAGACAATCAAATGAATTCTTCTATCATCGTTTTAAAACTCACTGTACTAGAAAGGTACCCTGAATAAATGATGCAAAAATAAGTACATAGATGGTCAACTGGAAGTAGCAGATAGCTCGGTTCAACACGGAGAATTGAAAATCCAGTGCCGGAAAACATCCCGCCGCGATTTTATTACGTACGTGTGAATGTCGACTTATAAATTTTTGTTTTTACCAAAATATTTATCACATTTGTCTAACAAGATAACCGGTACTGTACAACATATTGAATTGGCAAAAAAAGTATTATTTATGGTAGAGGTTTACAGCTTTGGAAAAAAAAATGCTTAAAGTACCAGTGATTCTCAGAACTCGTTTATTAAAGAGTTAAAAAAAAACGTTCAGCTTTAATCTTAACTAATAAATTTACACGGATACAACCAACATTATTAAGCAAAAACTATAAATTTTATTTGATAACATATTTCAATAATAGGCGTGGCGAATGTTTTTACGGTTCCGTACCCTAAGCTTGAAAACGGGAATGAAACATGTACTTACGCGTTGAAGACAGGGAAGTTTGGCATAAATTCCTTCTGTACATGTGGCTTCCCTGGTACCTCATTAACAGCATTCTATGTGAGAGTCTATTAACTACTCCCAAATTACAATGTTAATTTTTATTCTTTATCATTTCTGACATATTCTCGTACACGACATATCACTTCTATTATCGACTATTTATTAGTGATTCTCATGGAAATCATGTCACTTGGTTTAAATAGGTTGATTTTACTTAAGTAGATTCTTTTACATATTCGAATGAGAGAACGTTGTAGGCCTTACAGACTGTAGGTTTATAGACGATTTTCTATTCTTTATTTTCATTCCTCTAAGTACCTGGTACTTATTGACAGGCCTGCGCTGTCCTCCCATACCTATTATCACTGTAATTTGAAAACATTGTAAAAGCCAATTATTTGGAAAAGAGTAACCGTGGAGTTTCTTGCCGGCTCTTCTCCATAGGAAGCGACAAATTGGAACCGTGCACCTAGCTTCTGACGTTTCATAAGTGCCCTTGCAGGTTTATGGGAAATATAATATTTAGATTTTACCTAAAACAAAGACTTCACTCCTTCGCTATAGAGATTAGGATATAATAATTAATGACACGCTAAGGTAACCCACAAAAATCATCAATACAACTCTCTAAGTTCTATTAAATTGTCATTGTCAGGGTTGTATTGAAGATTTGAAGGATTCATCATCTTCATCATTTCAGCCGTAGCACTTGGCAGGCGGGTTGGCGATCGCAGTATGGTGGTAAAATGCATAGAGAACGCTGCTGCCCATTCTCTAGTAACTCCCTTAGTCGCCTTCTACGACAGCCACAGGAAGAAATGGGATGGTGCTATTCTTTTACGTCCGACACTACACGGATATTTTAATGATTATAATTCTGCAAAACCACATTTGTTACGAATCATATTTAAATCAACATAAAACCTAAGACTGACGTAAATTACTAAAAACGGAAGAAAATCTGAATTTCGCGGTGAAAGTGTTCTTCGTGAGTTGCATCGCGCTCGCGTCGCGTCTGTTTGCAGGAAGGAGCCTTTAACGGTTGGTATACCAATAATAGGAATTGGACTTGAAATAATGAATCTACAGAACTCTAGAAATCGCGATGTAAGTAGATACCTACGTATCTATTGTAACTGGAGATATTCAACTTTGTGAAAATTAATGTCTTCAGTAAAACCCTCAATGTATGGGAACCAGGGGCGTACCAATAGAAAATGGCGCCTAGGCCATTCATCACATTCGTTTACATTGAGCAAAGCTAGGTCGCATATCCTTTCTTGGCCAATTATAGCCTTCAATAACGGTATTAATTTCAACTTGTAACAAAACGTTTTTTCTTAGATATAGGCAACAGTATGAAATGGTCTATTGATGTTTTTTTTTATTATTGGCGACTTTTCGCGCCCCCCTTCGATAGGCGCCCAGGGCTCTTGCCCTGCTTGCCCCACTCTAGTCACGCCACTAGTGAACCAATGATGATCATCACTGCCTCGTTGGTCTAGTGGTCGCAAGCGCTACTGTTGAGCATGGGGTCCTGGGTTCAAGTACCAGGTCAGGTTTTTTTTTACAATTTGTAGGTCAGTGCCAGGCTGTACCTAGGTATGTTAAATAAAATATAATTCGCAAACTTTACACATATATATTTACTAAATTTTGTCATCAATGCAATCCTCAAAGTTCACATAATCTCATGAATGTTTTTGTCATGAAAAAGAAAGAATATTTGAATTTTTCGGCCTACCACATTAGTACCTCTAACTATAATATGTATTGTAGCGCCATCTATCCTTTACAATACGAACTTCGCAGTGTTTTACTTGAGCAAGTTACTTGCCTCTACTAAGTTACTATTCTCTCTGGCAATTTACGAGTGGTTGGTCATTCAAACAACGCCTAAGTTCTTCGGCGGTTTGACGGTAGGGGGCGCCACTTTAATGACATCATTGATATGTTGGTGGGGCTCGTGGTTAATTAGTAACAGCCACACGGCTCGATTGATCAAGGGTAAGGTACGTTTGCTACGGTCGGTTCGTGGAGGAAGACACTTCCGTGCCTCGGAAAGTACAATTCAATAAGCCATGGGTACCGGCTCTCATAGGTACAGACGCCAGCGCATCAAGCTTCCCCAATCTGTCAAATTTCTTTGATAGATTTTCAACTTTATAACATAAGAATAAAATTCATGTTCAATTAGGAAAATTTGACAATTTAGGGTAGCTTGATGAGCTGGCGTATGTACATGAGTCTTTGACAGTTGTTAAGTTAAGAGCAGTAGACCAAAAAACCGGTTTTTTCCAACGGGAATTCTGTTCCCCAGTAACTGGGTTATGGAGGTCGACCAGGCAGTCGCTCAATGTAAACTGTATCTGTACTGTAACTATGTACTGGTATTCAGAGCTGCATCCGGTTAGTCTGGAAGTTGATC
Source organism: Polymixis lichenea (assembly GCA_949091785.1). Classification (NCBI taxonomy): domain Eukaryota; kingdom Metazoa; phylum Arthropoda; class Insecta; order Lepidoptera; family Noctuidae; genus Polymixis; species Polymixis lichenea. The sequence goes on from OX420951.1 coordinate 8,756,745, forward strand.
ACAAACCCCCATATTTATAAAAGCTGCTTAAACTTAGAGATGCTTTAACGTCAAAAATGTATGGTTAAACAGTCGCTAATCATTACTTAACTTTAAGCAACTTTTAGAAATAAATAAGGGGGAAAATGTGTAGTTGGGAAAAGGTTAATTAAGCAGTTAATAAACTTGTGCCGAATGCAGGAAGTCCGGGATATTTATGTGGGTTTATTTTATGCATAATTATGTTTGCAGACAAAAGTTCTGAAAACTATATTTTCGCAATCAGACCCGTTCCCACACCTCGTAACAATATTATGTTTTTCAAAAATATTCTATGTATGTACAATTTTGACTGCGCTACGATTTTATTATAGGTAATTATAAATATTAAGAAGATAATTATTTTAGATTTTACAGGAGAATCGGACTCGTCAACATTTGCGCTGTCTCACCAATAAAGATATGTAACTAATCTGTTAATCGAATCTGCTGACATTAAAACACGTCTATTCAGCTGTCAGCAACCTGTCAGTGGCTAAAACACTATAAAACACGATTCCTACCGGCTTCCCTTCGGCGATTCGCATCACTACCGCTTTTGAAAAAAGGCACGTCGATAGAGTCTGCTGTTGCCAAAAAATATAGTTACACTACGGTTATTTAATTCACCATAATATTCCAACAACAAAAACGCTTATTTTTAGCTTTGTATTACAACAATTTTTTTAAAAATTAAACCCGGTGCCAAAACGTCATAATCGAGAACTAAAAATTCAT